>OX359268.1:48288734-49616234 GCA_947179155.2 Hedera helix | reverse complement strand
ACATTTTTTTCTCTATATTTTTTCTTGAAATTGGACAAAAGATTTTCATAGCATGAGTCAGAACTTACTACAATAGTTACTTTCAATATATCCTTCAAAAACACCTAAGAGATGATACGTAATTATCCGTACCTAAAGGCACAGTGTAAATTAAAATTTCAAAAATACTCTATTACCTAAAGACTCTTTGCAACATAAAATAACTTACAAATCAATTAGAATGAATCTGAACCGTACCCGTGATTTTCATGTGTAAATATAACGACCGCAATACCAGACAATCAGAAAAATGACATCAATGCTAAAAAGGTGACTCATTTTATTTATGTGCAATTTTTTATTTATTATTATTATAATAATTATAATTATTATTATTATTATTACTACTACTACTACTATTATTATAATAAAAGTAATAATAATAACAATAATTATTATTATTATTGTTATTACTATTATTATTATTATTAGTAATAATAATAATAAAAAAATAATAATAAATATAATAATAATAATAATAATAATAATAATTATTATTATTATAATAATAATAATTAATATATTAATAATAATAATAGTAATAATAGTAGTAATAATAATAACAACAATAATAATAATTATTATTATATTATTATTAATATATTAATTATTATTATTATTATTATTATTATTACTATTATTATTACTATTATTATTATTATTATTATTATTATTATTATTATTATTATTATTATTATTATTATTATTATTATTATTATTATTATTTCTATTATTATTATTATTAATATATTAATTATTATTATTATAATAATTATTATTATTATATTAATTATTATTATTATTATTATTATTATTATTACTATTATTATTACTATTATATTAATTATTATTATTATTATTATTATTATTATTATTATTATTATTACTATTATTATTATTAATATATTAATTATTATTATTATTATTATTATTATTAATATATTTATTATTATTAATATTATTATTTTTATTATTATTATTATTATTATTATTATTACTACTACTATATTATTAATATTATTATCATTATTATTATTATTATTATTATAGTTTTGAATTTGATTTGGGTGGGAAATGGGAGTGGGTAGATTTTTGAAAATTAGAATTTGAATTGGGGGGAGGGAAAAATGAGAGATAGATTAATCTCAACCGTTTTTTGTTGAAGCCATGAGATGATTTGAAACCATTAGATATTGAAGATTCATTTTCTCTCTCCGCTCTGTTTTATATAATAGATATATATAATTAATTAATTAAAGTAGGTGACAGGGGGAACGACATCGATCATACAAGAACCGGACTATTTGAGTATTTTATTTTATTGAAAAATGATTTCAGTAAGTCAAAGGTGACTGGCGGATGCACCTAGTAAGGAAGGTGGGCAATTGTCACCTTAATTTTTAGTAGTATTAGAAGTATTAATTTTAAAAAAAAATTCAATTTTTTTAAAGATAGATGGTATAATAAATTTTGATGTTTAATATTTCTTGGCCACCTAGACTAAAATGTGTGACTGCGCGATGGATTAAGGTAGCACTAAAAAGTTAGATGGGTTTGAAAAAGAAAGTGGATATAGACGAAGGCATAGTCGTAAAGTAAAAAGGCAGTGGAGTTATTATCTATGTTGATGGAAAAATTATTATATGCACCTGGGGCAGGATGAATAGTTTGCTCCCCCTCTCACATGAGGGTGGGGACCACGCGTGTTGAGATCCGTGCCACAACGCGTGGTCCCCACCCTCATGTGAGAGGGGGAGCAAACTGTTCATCCATGCCCCAGGGGCATGGAATAATTTCTCATGTTGATGATTGAAGCACAGTAGTAAAGTCATTAATCGTTATCCACGTGTAGCCAGAAAAGAGAAACAGAAGTCGTCACTTTGAGGGATCAGCTAGCTAGCTAGCTCCACCGTGCCCCATAAATCATGTTCGCTTATAAAATCCGACAAAAACACAAAAACATGTCCTACCCTAATATTTTATTTAATTTTCACCTCCATCAGTTTCTTCTTTTATATATATATATATATATATGAAATCCATAATTCTATTGATCTACTAGTATATCTATATGTTAATTGCAAACCCTCAGGAGGCTCCGCTCTTCATCAACGCTTTCTCTCTCTTAATTACCTATTATTCCCGGCCATTGCCCCATGTGAGTCTCTCTCTTCTTTCTCTTTAAGTTTTTTTTTTCACTTAAAATTTTATGACGACAAATGATTAATACCTGTTCTTTTATAACTTAACTAATTATATGTTTGTTCTCCAATTAGCTCACCCAAACAATTAAATTAAGTGATATGGAAATTAAAAGGAAACTAGGTTATGTATCTAAGGTTTTCCTTCATGTGCTGAGGGGTACACAAAGAGAGACATGATCAAAGAGAGACATGATCATAGAGGAGTGCATGCATATAAAAAGCAGAACTACTAGTCAACTCCGTCCGCTGTAATCCGTTCCGTCGGCTATAGTTCATCTTAATTTTTGTATTACTAAATATATTATATAATTAAATAATTTTAAGTTAGAATAATCTTAATCAGTTTAACCTAACCTAAAATAACTTTAAGTTAAAATAAATTTAATTAACTTAGTTCAATTTAAATTTTTATTCTGCCCTGATGCATATGATATATAAATTTAAAAAGAAATTAATATTCTTTTGGCCTTGGAATCTTTTATATATAAAGGGGTGTATATATATATATATTATATAGTGCAACACTGATCCGTTGTTTCGCAGATTGTGTTGTGTCCCTAAATGACAGACATGACTGAACGCAATTATAGCCGACCACAAAGATTATGATCATTTCATAATTAAGAATGGATCCTCTTAATATGTGATCTTAGGGCACATATTAAACACGGAAAATAAGGATAAATTTTATTTGTTTATATATTTGTACGGAATTCAATACATAGAGTCCATTAGTATATTATTTTTTTATGCATTAAATTCAGTGTAAATATATAAATAAATATTATTATGTATTATTTTCAGTACTTAGAATGTGTCTTTAGAACATATCCATTAAGAATCATGGTTATTATATATCGTTGAAGCAGAAAGCCCGTATGTTTTTTGTTAATTGTTATACTTGGCGTTAGTGGAGCATATATATAGTGGATTTATATATGTTTTCCATAGTTATAAAAAAAAAAACCCATGTGCTTTGCTCAGCTATATTCATTACTAGTGGCTTAACCGATGTCAAATAAATTGAGACTGAAATGGGATGTGACAGACGGTACGGCTTAACCCTTGGTGGCATTCTTGAAACGAAATTTGAGGTCCCACTATTATGGACTTGATGGAAGTTCAATAATATATTGGAGAATGCATTTCTCCATAAGGATATGCATGATTCTCCAGAATTCTGGATCTGACCTTTGATCCAGGAGCTGTTGGTATCAATCATTACGCACAATTATGAAAGATGGATCACCAAAACACTTTTGTCTATCAGATTGTTGAGGTCTGATAATAGAATTATAAATATATATAAAATATATACTTAAATGAATCAAAATTTAATAAATTAATTTTTTTAATCAAAATATAGTTTCCTATAATTGTCTCGATACGTTACCACTGCTACTACCAAGTTAGTTTGATCTCTAGATACTCCACACATAATTCTACTACAATGCCATAGCTGAATTAATTATGGTAAAAGATCCGTGCACCAGAGATATTGTAGGGAGGCAGCTCATGACTATCACACACATTGTTTAAACTTCGAATTTGGACGCCGTAAATAATATATAGAAGATCCATAAAGACTAGTAGTATATTCAAGGAGGGGATGAATGTAAAACTCTTTAGTTCCTTCTTAGAATGAGAGTGTCATCTGACTAAATTTTTTAAGCATAAAAACTTACATAAACAATGAAGAAAAAAATATTAAGCGTATCCTAAAAATTATATATGTACTATGTGCTTCCCCCCTCCCCCAACCCTTTTTTTTTTTATTGACAATGGTTTGATCAATTAATGATGGAAGGATGACTTTACTTTCTGAGCACAATCGTTGTATTATTGTTTGAGTAATTAAAGAGTGTAACTAATTGTAAACTTTATTGCTTTTAGCGAAAAGTCTTACTCTCTTATTTTTATATATATTTTTATTATATATGACGTTCAAGATATAATTATATTATATTAAATTTTTTTATTAATATTAATATTAGATAATTAATGTCGATTTAAATTTTTATTACTATTCATGTATTAATTAATTACTCCTCTTCTTTCTCTCTCAATTACTCCATTTTGATTAAATTTTTTAAGGACAAAATAGAAAAATATTAATTTTTTTTCTCTTAAATATATATAAAGCTTCTTATATTATGGATTTTTTTTAAAAAAATTGTATATAATAAAAAGGAGGGAGTATTGTTTATTAGTAAAGAGAACCCTTAAAATGAATGAAGAGTATAATAGCAAGTACGTACAATTGTACATGTAAAGTAGGGTAGGGAATCACTGCACGTCTCTACAACAAAAATTATTTAATGTGATAGTTGAATAACCCAAGGAACTATATATTAATTGATTGGAGGAAAAACTGGGCAAAGGTTCTATAATTTTGTGTTGCATGATTAGTCTAGTCAAGATGGGTTATCTCGATCAACGTCGTGTGCTTAAATTAGAAAATCATTTCAATATCTCAAACTGTTTGTCTGCTAGATGATAAAGGAGAAAAAGAGAGAGTAGTAGCCAAAATAATGTGTAATTGGACTCATGATTAGAGATATCCAAATTAGTAGATAGATTCACAAGACAAGAGAAAAGCACAGGGGGAAAAAGAATGCCTAGTATGTTTGATCTTGCCAAAATTATATTTAATCAAAAAATTCCATGAACCGACAAGAGGTTCTATTGCTGCCATTCCTGGAGGCGACAAAACCTTTGATTCCCCACTGATTTATGCACCTCTCTCTCTCATAACCACCTCTTTTTTTTTTCCTCCTTTGATAATTAATTTCCTATTTTGTGGTTGCAGGAGCAGTTAACCTTACCACCTCATGTATCCATAAAAACCCACCTTTCCCCTTTATATCTCTTCTCATCTCCACTCTCTTAATATACATCTTTCTTTTTCTCTCTAAAATATTTTCAATACTTTACCTCACTATTTGATTGAAATTTATGCACCATCAAATTAATTGTACCATCTACATTTTATTAGCTCTTAATTAATTAATTCTTCTTCTTTTTCCTTAGCTTAAGTTGCCATGAGTTTCCAGCCAAACATGTCTATTAATCTTAATCTACCAAGTGAAAATGAGCTCAGCCTAGAGCTCTTACTAGACCCCTCGTCTTCATCTTCATCTTCATCTCCATCTCCATTAAGCCCGAACGAGCCGCGAGTTTTCTCTTGCAATTATTGCAGGAGAAAATTTTACAGCTCACAAGCTCTAGGGGGTCACCAAAATGCGCACAAGCTGGAACGAACCTTGGCCAAGAAAAGCAGGGAGCTGAGTTCGGCAGTTCGGCCTCATCATGCAGGGTGGAACCAGCGGTCAGGGGGGTCCGGTTCGAGCCATGTTCGACGTGTGCAGCCAGGGATGGAACATCAAGGGCATGCCGGAAGGTTCAGTACTGGTAGCGAGATGATGATGAGCTACGATAGGAGAGAGATGAATTATAACTCGAGTGAAGAAGATAATGGTCGTTGGGTTAAGGGTTTCAAGGCTGACAGTGTGCATGAGGAGTTTGGCCAGCTTGACTTGTCTCTTAGGCTTTAGCTCAGTTTTCATGCACCTGTTGCTTCAAATATAATGTAATCATTTTTACTGATATTTATGGTGAACAATCAGCCTATGAGCTTATTAAGTGTTTGAATCGATCGAGAAATTAAGCAGAGATCAAAACTAAAATGTAATAGGGCCCATCGGGCCACTGATTATTTACTTTATGTTGTCGAACATTATGCGAGCAAAATTGATACTTTTATGAGAAAATTGTAACATTGCGCATTTGAACAGTCCTTTCCCAAAAAATTATTTTATTTATATATAAAAAACACTTTACTATCATTATATGAAAGTATAATAAAATGACACTCATTCTATTCTTAAAAAGAGTTTCATTCACAAGTGAAAAAAATAAAATTTAACAAATGAAACTTAATATTCATTGTAATTAACAACATAAAGGGCGCACGCATATATATTCCATAAACAAGACTTGAATTCAAGATGTATCAACATGCATGCATGCATATGGTATTATGTTGAAGTTATGACTTGTTATACAATTATAAAATATTGAAGAGATGAGCTATAATAAACAATGTATATTACACTTCCTTTAAAACATATTGACTATGTACAAATTTGAGCGTACGTATGTGAAGATAAGATAAGCGTACGTATGTGAAGATAAGATAATTAAGCGTACGTATGTGGCCATGGATAAGACTCAAATTAAAGGTAAAAGGGTGGATGCACCAACTAAAAAACACGATGAGATGACGAAGCTCTGCAGTGACTGCGATTGCGCATGATAATCACGAGTCCAAAGCGCAACTTGAATTCTATTGGGCTCATGTCTACAGTTTGCGTATAATTACATCTAAGTGCTATATTTTCTGCTTGTTTCCCAACTATCTTTCAACGTGGTCCCTTAATTTGACACAAGAGTTATGCGGTCCTTATAATCTTGCTTTGCTCTATGCCTCTATCAACTACTCCCGGCTAGTTAGCTACCCCAATATATATACATACTCGACTCATTTTCAATGTGACTAATTTATGAAATTATTCGATTTTCTACCAAAAATAAATTTGAGTACCAAAATATATAAAAGATTAATTCTCCATAATTTGGTCCTCCAAAAAGGAGCATCGATCATTTTACTTATATATTTGAAAGGAAATAGTACTCTTACTTTAGGACCAAGAGGTTTTTATTAAATAAATTCAATGGCCAATAAGTTTACCCTCATCTCAACAATAGATGAAATATATAAATCATAGAATTAATGATTTAGAAAAAAGAAAAGATTTAGAGTACGAACTAATAATAAAAGGTAAATTAATTGTACGTAGAAGAAAAATTAAAAATGAAAAATGAAAAATGAAGAAAAGAATAAGTTGAATACAAGAAGTTTATTAATTTGTAAATTGTAAGCATCAATTTCCGTTTCATTTGAGCACACAAAAGTGACAGATCACGTACACACAAGAATTCCTACACGTAACGGACGGGGCAGCCCTATAGCCATTTCTAAAAATCTACCAACAATATATCTAATCTTAGTTATTACGATTTGGGAAATATAAAAAGATGAAAATAAAAAAAACTAGCTGTGAAGTTGCTCGAGAACAGCATTTCCTGCACAAATTAAGAAACATTCTGTAGAGGAATTTGCCAAATACAGCCTAGCTAGTAAGTAACTGGAGATGAAGTTTCAAAATATTTTTCTTACATCTTTTTTAATTATTAACGGAGAACCGCAATTCACTATCATTTGAGTCTCTATATATTGAACTAACTACGTACGTACCGAATACACACAATACCTTAACAAATCAATCATGTACACTAGATAAGTCGTCTTAGCAATTAATTATGTTAGGATGACCATAATAGATATATACCATTATCATCTCCTCCAAAAGCTTTTTACAACTTGTATGATATGTATACAAGATTACTGTATTGGCATAACAATGATTTCCCCGTGAGTATATAATACCGAAGTTCTGGGGGCAAAAACTCGAAAACTTGAGTCAACCAAGTGTAGGTGATGTTCATTCAGATTTCTATACTTTAAACTAAGATTGCTATTTGTCACTGGGGTGAAATATAACAAGTTGTACGTACCTCATGAGCCAAAGCCTACAAATGCGCTGTGACTTAATGACAATGCTCGTAGGCATTCTTTGGATATCAAAAATATGTCTTGCTCAATTTAATTTTCTTAGGTACATTTGATTGTTGATAAGGATGGGAAAAAGAAAATAAGAGATATGATGCTAAGGAAATTACTACAAGAGGGTGATCAGAGGATAATTAATTAAGAGAAAAAGGGTATTTTTTTAATTAAATAAAAAAACAGTACGTACTCTTGAAATTATTTTGGTGTTCCACTCACATTTTTATTTTTTTTATTTAAGAGATCATCTTGTCTTTTCATTCTCAGCTTTGCTATGTGTAATGATGTTGCCACTTATTTATGCAATGACTTTTGTAAAAAATAGTGAGACTCGCCACTTACATGATAGGTCCCATAATTTTTTATAAAGGTCATTGCATGGATCAATATTGCAAATCAGCATTACTCCTATCTTTTTCCTTTCATTCCATATGAATAGCTAGCATATAAGTAGTATTTCTAAAACTACTTGCATCTCTATTTATTGAAAACAATTTCGTATATATATTCTTTATTTCAGTTAAATAAATATATACAAGCTCATCAGTAATTATGTGTATAACATTAATATGTTATATACTTATTCTTTATCTTCAAGCTTTTTAGTTGGTTACTCTCTCCTCTTTTTTTTTACAAAATAAAGATACTGCCTTTACAGGAGCATTTTAGTTGTTAAACAATAATGATTATACATAGTCGTATTGATACATATTAATGGTAATCTATCAACTTAGAGAGAAGAAAAAATTTATGATTCCGTGTCTGTTGTCAATAAATTCACGAACCAAACAAATGAAATAGGAGAAATACAAAACACCACAAATCAATCATTTCACAGGGATGTGAATTTTCAATCTTAATCCATATTAGGCAAATCATTATCTCATATCTTCAGTGAAATGTCCGACTTAATTCTCAGTACTTGTGCATCATATATGCCAACCCGACCCAAAATTTCTCATGATTTGATGCTTTTGAAACTAAATTAAGGGAACTAAAGCTAGTATAGTGACACATAAAAGTAGGCAATTTTACACGCAACAAATGACCAAAACAGTAATGTCATTTCAACTACTTAGTGTTTAGTCCAATAAAATTAATTTTGTTTCAATAATTCAATAATTTTGAAGCCGATACCTTGTATGTGATCAGATGCTCGTCGGTGCCATATATCACTAAAGTGACAGTAACGCAACTTGGAAGAAATCATGATCGTCATTTTCATTGAACAAACAAGGAAACTTTTAAGTTAATTGAAGATAAATTGCATGCGTGTACGTCTATGAAAGTTTTGAAAGAAATTAATATTTATGGAGATGAAAATTAATCCTTTGGTTATACCACGTAGATTAAAAATGTAAAATGGCACATGTATATAGGTATTTATTATGTATCACTTCTGTTTATTCTAGGCTCCTTCTGTCTCATAAAGGTTGATCACATGAAAAATGGAAATTTGAGACGACTTCAAGCATTCCTCATTTTTTAATATGTCTCATTTTGTAATCCACTAGAACATAAACCAAATACTTACTTCCCCAATGCAGTAAAAAAGATTACTGCCTTTTCTTTGTCTTTGTTTACGAATATTTAAGTATGCATAATCACAATTTGACAGTTATGTTTAGAATGACCTATTTTATTAATAACTTTTGTTTAATATATTAAAAAATATTATTTTTTTGTCTAAATATGTTCTGTGCAAACTTTAATAATTAACCACAAAAAAATAAATAAAAAAAATTCAACAAAGTGGGTAGCACCTAGAGGGAGTAATATCCTGATATGTTCCTTGATTCCATTTATCTTCAACCAGTAATCTATTTCTAATTATAAAGGGAAGACTGTCGAACTATGCAACGAGACGCCCATTAAAAAATTCTTAAATAGCCAAGTGATCTTGGTTGAAATTTTACAGATTAGTTTATTTAATAATGTAATTTGATGACTATTGGTTTGCCATATACTTTTCGCCCAATTTTCTCTGTTCTAATTTGAAAGTACACGTTTATCAAGAATTTTTTTTTTATCTTCAAGTTATCTATCTTAATTACACCATTGTCATTTTTTGTGTGTTATTTAATCTCTAAACTCTTTCTTAAAACAATAAAATAGAGAGGAGAGAGGGAAAAAAAGAAGTGATCATGATTTTAATGTCAAAATTAACAGTGTTACTTTTTTTAATATATGTCATGTCATTTTCAATAAAAAAAAATAAAAATAAAAATGAGGGTATTATTGAA
Source organism: Hedera helix (assembly GCA_947179155.2). Lineage (NCBI taxonomy): Eukaryota > Viridiplantae > Streptophyta > Magnoliopsida > Apiales > Araliaceae > Hedera > Hedera helix. Next base: position 49,606,059 of record OX359268.1, on the reverse strand, counting down.
AAGTAAGATTAAAAATAATATTAAAAATTTAAAAAAAATAAATAGATTTGAATAAACTAAAAATAATAATTTAAGACAAATAAACTTAGATAGAAGAGTATCATCCAAGGAATAGGTAGGTCAACTCGAGTTGTCTGGGGTAGTTATAATTAGTGTCGGATGGATGATATATTTAAAAGATAATTAATTTTGAGTAGTGCATGTATTTTTGCTGGGCGGAATGTCTACATGTTTCTTTAGTTTTTTATGTACGCCTCTTGGATTGACTTCCCCCATAGACGGTTGTTGAGCTTTTGTTCAACATTTAAATTTATTTCTCATGAAATCCATGGTTCTATATAATAGTACATCTCTCATAACTTCGAAATAAGCAAAATGCTGCCCATTCGATTCAGGCTAGCAGTAAATTAGACCATATAAATGGGCTGTAATCGATCCGCAATGAGATATAATAGTTGCGCCCAAACATCAGGTGGATTTTTCGCTATATGTTGGGCTGGGCTACCCTGAAACCTCAAATCATCTGACAATAAACAAGAAGATTTTGGCAATAAGTGTTTTTAAATTTATTTCGAAGTATGAATCGTCGTTATTATAGAAAGTTATTGTCCATTCCAAGAAATTAAATTGGAATCGGATTAGCCTGCATTTTTAAGAGTAATAGCAAAAAAAAAAAGGAATTAAATTAAAATTTATTGACTTACATAATAATTTAAAGAGTATTATTTATTACTTTAATATTTTGTGTTTCATCAGCATCTTCAATTTAATTCAGGCAAAATAAATAAAAAAGAATGATATTAAATTTTAAAATAAGTTGTATATCAAACTCATCAAATAAAATAAATATTTTTAGTTTTTTTCATATAATTTTGATTCTTTTAAAACAAAATAAATATTTTGAAGAGGTAAGGTCAACTTATCAATTTTAAAGAGAGAAAATAAGGTTGTAGATTTGATAACTAAAGTTAAAAAGACTATTGAAAATAATTTTTTTGATATAACTTACTTATTTAAATATTTTAAAATAATTTAAAAAACTGTTAAAAATACTCTAAAATATACATAGGACAGGCCTAATACTATAGGCAACTTGGCTAGGCTAGGCCTCTGTTTCTCAACTTGAACTTTTAAAGGCACGCTAGTTTTTTGTCACTATACTATTTCTTTTTCACAAAAATAATTTTATTTATTAAATTTATAAAAAAATAATTTTTTTAATAAATTATTAATTTAGAAACGATAATATAAAAATATAATTATGATATTAAATTTGATAATATTATATTATTTTATATTATTATTAATATAATAAAATTCAAAAAATCACCTCTAATTTATCTAAATTAAGTGAATAAATTTTATGTAATTAAATATACTATAAAATATCATTAAAATATTTAATATCATATTTTTTAAAATAAAAAAATTAAAACTCCTAACATTATTCTTTTTAAAATTTATTATCAAATAAATATATGTACATAATATTTAAATATTATTTTTATTTTAATTATTAAAAAATAAGATATAATATTAAAATTTATATTATTTTTTTTATTTTTTAATAATTAAATTAAATATAATATTTAATTTAATATTTAAATATTATGTATACTTGTACTTCACTATAACCAATTGCCTTTTCCACTTGCACGTTGGTCATGCATAAACTAAACCAATAATTAAGATATGTATGGACAAAAATTAAGACAACCAATTTCAAATTAAAGCGGGACCAGTTACTGCACTATTGAGATTCAATCGTCTATTAGACCAGAGACTATATTCAATTAATAGCCTCTAGTTCATTCCCCCCCCCCCCCCCCCCCCCCCCCCCCCCCCCGATGCCTTCCATTCAGGATAAGTATAGATACGAGAAATTATTGGGTGTATTTAAAATGAATGAACAGTTTATTTTAATTTTGTTATAAAATTATAGGGTTTTAATTTTGTTATAAAATTATAGGGTTTATACGGGATCTATTATTTATAAATTTTATAATATTGTGAGAGATTAGAATAAATTATTCATTTATTCAAAGTGTATTTAATAATTTTTCATATAAATACACTATATTTAGATATAATATTATATTTTTGTATTAGGTCATATTTTTTAATAGTTAAAATTAGTATTATATTTAATTATAGTGTATTTAGACTTATTTTTTTATTTTCTCCCTCTTCAATGCCTTTCAATCAATAATCAATGGACTATATCACGCCACGTCATCAGCTATTGTAAAACAATTAGTGCTTCTTGGTGGCTTAAAAGGATCTAATCTCCGATAAAAAAGTTACCCAATAATTTAAAACATTCAAAAAAAAAAAAAATCTCCAATCAGAAATTTGGTTCACTTCTCTAATGCTTTCCCTCCTATTCCATCAAATATATCACTTTTCTTTTATCTTAATATTTTTGTTAGTAATAATCTAACTATGCTAATAGATACTTCATGATAATTAATGAGATCGATTTTATAAATAATTAAAAATATTGAATATATTTTTATCGTTATAAATTAATAAAAAAATAAATGAACCATTAAAATTGTAATAAAAAAGTTCATATTAAAAAGTGTCATATTATCTTTATTTTTAAAGTAACGATGCAACTCAATATTCTAAATCAAACTATAAGTGTTGATTTGAATTATAGTTATGAGAAATATAAACTCCAAATTTCGTTATTACAATGACATTTCGTTTAATAAATTATAAGTAAGCACTCCAAGTTTGGTGTGACTTTTGTTTTATTGTCACCATTCTGATAAAATACAAATTAAGGTTACACACAATCAATATATAAAGCTAGCCTAGCTCAGAAAGAAAGAAAGCCGTACATGATAATCATTTGGGCTTTAAGAGAAGAAATTGTTTTGGTGAATAAAGTCTAAAAAGATTAAAGGCGGAAACCGAAGATAAGACGATCATCAAGAAGGATGCAACATAACCACATACAAGAGCCCCACCAATTTGGATGCAGAACCTGGTGTACCTGTCGCACAAATTCATCCACTGAAAAATCCTCACCCCCTTTAGTCCCACTACTGAGGCCTCAATTGCAGCTGAATTCGCTGAGAATGCCGTGTACGCGGCTGCCTATATATATATATATATATATATATATATATATATATATATATAATAGAAAATATAAAATTAAATGAGTGGCATTAACAAAATGGAGGTGTATAGTTTGAGTATAACTTTTTCTAGACCTTAGTAACTTCTTAATTTTATCTAAAGTCACTGTCCAGGTTAACAAGTCCAAAAGTTGCGTTTCAAGGCATAGTGTTGATCATAATTCATAATGAACGTTATCAAACTATATCCCCATTAACCTAGAATGCAATTAATGCAGTCAAGATTAATATAGTAGTACTTCCTAAGTTTCAAAATACAAAATCACGAAATCTTAAAACAAAGATAATATATAAACGCATTTTGATTTATTTAGGTTTGTACGGGATCAAGTAGTTATGTACATATATCTGCTGGTCCATTTGATTGATGCCTCCATCCCAATATGTAGAATTACATTTGAATTATTAATTAACATATAGTATTAAGCTTTATAATACACACATTCAACCATAACTTATTTTAATATTAACATTAATACAAGTTAATGATTGAAAGAAATTGTATCTAACTTTCTTTATGAAAATTTTTACCTTGAATAATAAGAACGGTCAAAATTAAGTCGATAAAACTGTAATCTTAAAACAGTAAATTGGTAGTCGAATATGCACTATATATAAGTTGGTCAAATTAAACCTAACCTACCAAAAAAGGACTAGCGTGCATATTGAATGGTCGTCTACGCGTACCTAGCTAGGTTACTTGAAGTCAAGGGCAAGTGATAATCAACCAATAAATATTGTTGGAGACATGGGTAGCTTGATGCTGATTAGGCTTTTTTGATATGTACTGTACTGATATGATGCCACATAACAATTTGTGTCTGATTTTTTCTCATCCCAACATGTCAATTGGAAAATTTATCCAGTAAGTACAACTATCTCATAAAATGTGTGATTTATAAAGAAACTCTAAATTCGCGATCTCCCAGCCCTCAAAATTCAAAGTCCACTAAAGGGATCTGATATAGACACTACTTTTGTTGATTACTTATTTTTGGCTATCAGAATTAACGTGACCATCAAGACTTTTGTCCGTGGAAACACTAAGATGGGACATATAACAAGAACCTATTAATTACTATGAAAATGGTACAACTACATAATTTTTATAATTGTATTGTCTAAAATTAAATTAAAAATTTTGAATTTAAAAATATTATAAATTAATTTAAACAAATTAATATTGATTCTATACTAAAAAACGGAGGGAGTGTCTATAGGTATATATTTCCGCGGACCATTTTTAATTAAATCAGTGGGAGAAAATATACAGCATTCATGAAAACTGGTATATATATATATATGTATGTATGTATGTATGCATAGGTATATTGACCTTGGATTTCAGATGAGGGTGTTCCTAGGAATGGATTGAAATTCCTTTTCATTTTTTTTTCCAGATTTCATGAAGCTTTCATGCATTTCCTCTTTTGCCCTTCCACGTTTAATTTGATGATCTTTTAGCTAAGATAAAATAATGCTGCCATTATTAATTTAATTCATAATTTCTATCTTCTTTTTTAGCTAAAGTTCATAGTAGTATAATGTACGTATCTCCAGCAAAGAGAAAAAAAAGTGTGTAGTGGATCTTCACGCCCCTTTGTCTCGTGCATTTATGTCATTAGCTGTTAGTTGCTACAACGTCTGTTTCCTTGTACCAGTTTTAATTAATGTGCAAATAATTTATTTTCTATTAACAATGCAACTTGCCAACAAAACCTTTAATACGTATCCCGAATTATACAGAGACGAAGGAATAATAAAAGCTTGGAACTTATCTAAATTGCCAGGATCAGGCGCCCAATAGTTCGAAATTAGTGATTTAATGTATTTGGGCAGCTTTTGTCGGTTTGTATCAACCATTAATTAGTCCAAATCTTTTGAATTAATGATTTCTTCATAAAAAAAACAAAACGTACTTTGCCGTTTGCTTAAAAAAGAAGAAGAAGGTACCCAACAGTTCACGTAGACGCTTCCAATTGGACCAAACAAGAGAGGGAGAGGGGTCTAGTTTAGCATGTGCAACGGAGAGTAATAACCTCCATGAAACCCTAACCTTAAAATTCAGAAATGTTTCAAACTTTTATTTTCTTCTTCTTTTTGTGATCTAAAATCTTTTTTTTTTTTTTATTTTTTTATAAAAAAAGTTACTTGTTAACTTCTTCTATATCTGCAGTTAATAAAAATACGTATATATTACCTGGTCTAGTAAGAAGGATGTCCAAGCCATATTTTTGTATGGTCCCTTAAACCCGTTGGAGAGAAAACAATATCTGATCATTACTTGGACCAAATTATAGGCGGCAGCAGCAGATTCTATGAACACCAAAACTCTAAACACAAAACGAAACACTAATCATCAGCTAGCTAGCTACTACATGATAATTAACAGTTTATTTCATGAAATTATATATATATATACACACACACACACACACACACACACACACACACACACACATACATACACGAGAGTACGCCGCTGATCTATACCAAGACGGCAAGACCTAATTAAATGCACCCTATAATATAGTACATAGGACGTAGAAAAATAAGGGTGAACTTACAAGTATGTGTTCAAATCTCTGAAAGTAGCCTTTTTCTCATATGAAGCAAATATAAGCTTAGTTTGAGAATCAAATCCCACAAGGAAACAAGTCAATCCTAAGAGAAGTGTTACACAAAGCCTCAGGCAAGCCTCCATTTTCACAACATCCATTTCTTTTGAATTAAACTGAAAATATGATCTGCCGATCGATGGATATATCATTGATATATTATTTCTTTGATCCCAAGCCCAACATGCATGTGTATATGCAACTGTCCTATATATATATAGACACACACACACACAAGGATAATTAAAACGAAAGATACATATGTAAACGTACAACTGGTATTGGAAAGGTACAAGTCATGAGAACTGGACCATCCTATGATCAATGCTAGTCTAAACATAAACTTTTTCTTTTAAATTAACAAAAAACATCAATAATTAATATATATGACCACTTGAGTAATTAATTCTACCACCAATTAAGAAGTTGTTATTAGGAATTAATACAGCCTGTTGAAAATATTATTTCCCTTAATAAATGCTATTAGGAATGATTAATAAATACTAGTAGATGTGTAGATTTGGCTTTCAATAAAAACTATAATTTTCTTCTTGTTGGACAGTAATATAAATTAGTTACAAATCATGATTTGAAATTGTTATCATCACCGTTCAATTTTTTTCTTACATTGGGTAGTTTTGAGCTTATGAAATGGGTTTATGCTGATATGGGCCGAGAGTTGTGTGGACTGTTAAAAGGGCAGGAATAGGTGGATCACATTTCTAGTTATATGAAAAAATTATTTTATGGTCTTGGGGAATGATCACGTAGTGTCGTAAGACCATTTACATGCTGTCATCTCAGTATATACAGTGAGCGAGCCCACTGTATATACTGAAATGACAGTATATTAGTGGGTTGGCAGTACTCCAGGACCACTAAATAACTTCTCCAGTTATATAAGTTACATCTGATGTTGGGCTTACTAGCAATTATTAAATAATAAATAAATGGCATTTTGAAATTTGAAGTGCATTTAGAACTCAGCTCTTCAATTAAAACGAGGAAGACCACACTTCATAATACCACAATTGATTTTTTAAGATACGTGTGGGATTGTGGATAATCAATTGGGGCTTAATGACGGCTTACTTAAACCCACGAACAAAAAATAAAATCCAATTAATATGGGCGGAAATGAATTGACGGATTGATTAAAACTCATAGTCAGGTTTATTTTTAAAAAAGATGTAATGAGGTAAAATTGTGCTGACACTTATAAATTCAACTTATGAAATTAAAATTTTCTTTCATAGATATTTTTTTTAGTTCAAACAACTCTTTTGTGGGCGAAGGGAGTATTTATTTTTACTGAAAAAAAAAATATTTTTTGGGATATAACTATTTTCATAAATTCTTATTCTAGTTCTATCAAGTCACATACATCATTGTGAAATTCCTTTAATTTTACTCAATCTGTGACTGTTCCACAATAAATAAATAAATAATTTTACAAAAGAGTCATCTTTTTATTGATATTAGTATAAAATTACACAATATACATAAACTTTGTTGTCATAATATCATTATCATTCCACAAATATTAAGTGAGAATTAAACTTTAGATTTGAAAGCCGGTGCCAAAAATCCACTAAGAAGTGACTTACTTTGAGACATCTGACAGTATAATAAAAAAATTGGGGGGTGACTAGAAGAGGCATTTCCCATGCCTCCCGAGTCCTTTTTCCCATATTTAAAACTCGTGGATCGTTGTTTGAAGTGCGAACCCGACCGTGCCCAGGATCCCCTCCACTTTGCTATTTGCAAATTTGGCACGATACCTCTTGTGAAAAGAATATAAGCATAGCCTAAAATTGCCAAAGTTGCTTTCATGTATAATCATCCGAATCTATGTTAGATTGCCATATTAATTATATAGACTGGAAACCAAGTTTAAGAGATTTTGGTGCAGTCGAGGTTAATATGTGGCACATGGTTTGAAAATTAATTACATGGGATTAAGTAAACGTTCCCTGAGCTACGTAGTTCCTCAGAACTTGTTCTTAAGCTGTAATTAACAATAAGTGAAACAAGTTGTAGCCATAATTTCATCGTTTTAAAAAAATAAACAGACATAGCTCATCATTTGATTCTTGTAGCATCAAGATTCATGCCTCCGTTTGACCACCCCTTTTTTCTTTAGTATATAGACGACAATCATTCAAAAATGCAGGCTCCAAAATGATTGTTAAAAATACTTTTAAATTCACGGAATTGCCTCTCTCTATATAAATACTGGTAAAGCAAATCTTTTTGAGCACCAACACACATTCCCAATCCAAAAACAAGCGAGAAAGTCTTGTACTATTACTACCTCAATGGCTTCCCTCCAACAATCAAACTTCGAAACTGAAGTTCCAGCTGAGGTCCTTATAGCTCGCATTACGCAAATCCATGCAAGCATTTGCAAGCTTGAATCGTTGAGGCCTTCCAAGCAAGTCAATGCTCTCTTCACTCAACTTGTAAAACTATGTACCCTCCCCTCATCCATAGACATTTATGCGATACCCCAAGACGCACAAATCATGCGCCAGAGCCTCATAAGTTTATGTGGCCGAGCAGAAGGCCTTCTTGAGCTTGAATTTGCGACTTTCTTGACAAAAATACCCCATCCCATGAACAACCTCAACTTGTTCCCTTATTATGGAAACTATGTCAAGTTAGCCAATCTGGAGTACACAATTCTCAGTGAGAATGGTGTCCTGCAGCCCGTGAAGGTTGCGTTTGTGGGGTCCGGCCCAATGCCACTCACGTCCTTTGTATTGGCAACCAATCACATGAAATACACGAGCTTCGATAATTTTGATATTGATGACTCGGCTAACAATGTGGCAAAACAAATTGTTGGTTCGGATGTTGAGCTCGAGAAGAGGATGAAATTCAAGACGCGTGATATAATGGAAGTTAAGGAGGAATTGAGGGAATATGATTGTATCTTTTTGGCAGCTCTGGTTGGAATGAACAAAGAATCAAAGGTGAAGATTATTGGACATATTAGGAAGTATATGAAGGAAGGAGGGTTTTTGCTTGTAAGGAGTGCTAATGGGGCTAGAGCTTTTCTGTACCCTGTGGTTGAGGAAGATGATTTGCCAGGTTTTGAGGTTCTATCCATCTTCCATCCCACTAATGATGTGATCAATTCAGTTGTTCTTGTTCGTAAGCCTATTTTTTAAATATGAGAATCGAGAACTGTTGAATAATGTGATTGCTGCAGTTGTTCTTGTCGCTAGCCTATCTTAGGGACAGAAGCAGCAAGAACGTATGTTGTACTATAGCAAAGTTTCGGTAGATGGAGGATTTGTTTTGATTTCGAGTACTCAGTTTTTAAGTTCTGTTTTGCTTGTCTTGTGCCTTTAGGCTATGTTTTGTATTAGTGAATAATAAAATTATTCAAGTAATATGTTTCTTTTCTGCGATTTCATTAGTTTCTTACTTCCCCTGCTAGCTACATATAGCCAGTCCTTATTTGAGGCTCTTTGGTCAGCAGAAACGTACTTTTGAGTCTAATGCTTTCAAAGTTTACTAGGAAACTCAATTGATACAAACGGTATTTCAATCATGGATACTTCTACACTTTACGAGGGATAACTCAATATAATTTGAGACCTAAAGTGATATTTTTAAATGAGGTATTCTATATTTGGTACGTCTTTCATTAATTTTTATGGTCAAATTGATCATTTTTCAAATCAATATATCTTATTATTATTTAATATATATGTAAAAAGTTTATAAACTACATATAATTTAGTACTAATGTCAATGTTTATTTTTTTGAAAATTTAAATATATATGTTTAATTGTTAATTTTAAAAATAGTCAATTTGACTATAAAAATTAATTGAGAACTTTTATCTTGGGACGGAGGGAGTATTAATATTTTTTATTTAAATGAGACTTTATTTTTTTATACTGTTAATTTTTTTTAGATATTTAATATTTGAATTGAACTATATATGGGTCCTAAAGGATTAATTGAGTTTATATTTTTATAAGATATTTTTTACATGAATTATTTATGGTGTTTAAAAATTTAGGGTCTTCATTTGATATGAGGCCTAAAGCCCACATTTTTTTGGTTAAGCTATAGGGCCGACCCTGACACTTACCCGGAAAAATTATTCATAATGCTTACCCTCATAAAAGACAAAAGAGTATGACCCCACCTCATTTGTAAAATACAAATGAAGTGAGACCATACTCTTTCATATTTTTTGTGGGTAAGACTAACGGTTAATTTTTTCGGATAAATTTAGAATTTTCCTTCCATCATTGGATTAATTGTCTAGAAAATCTTTCAGAATATACCTCTGACAGTAATATATTAGAAGTTCAAGTGATTTAGGAACCAGGTAGTCTGTCAATCTTGCTAAAGTAGAAAGTTTCCTAATTCCTTCACCATTCCTTACAAATACACGTTCTCTTATTTATCAACACAAATATCAACTTCTAGCAGTGTCATACCACATTTCATTTGAACGATTTTGACAAGCATGAAGTGAAGAAACAATGCTGTTAGAATTTTAGAACGGCATATAACACATTTACACAGAATATTAGATGAAGAACAGAAAAATAAAAATACGCGATATATCAAGGTTCACCAATTTGGTTAGTCCTGCTTGTCTGATATATTTATTAGATGCCTCACACGCTCTACAATGATTCATTCACCCACAGAAGTATGAACAAATCCCAACAAATGCTAAAATGATCTACAATGGTTTGCTCTTCAACTCCTAGTCTACTTTGAGACAAATTCTCATGTAAAGGCATAAGACAATATCTATAGCCTAAAAAAGATTAAAGAAATCAGTAAAAATCCAACCATTGCTTTAGAAGTAATATATGCCTCTGAAGGCCTAAGCAATTATCAATGCGAAATCTACAACTATGTGCTCTGCCATTTGGTCAACGGATCAATCACCTAACAATAGTAAGTATATCTCTAGACTCTCCAAGCAAGGAACATGTGATTAATTGGTGAAACAAGTTTTTACTACTTTCATGAAGTATATTATTAGCTTAGAAAAGACGAAAGTAAACTTATCAGATTAACAGACCTACTTCAGTAAAACACTAAGGCTATGTTTGTTTGTAAAAATTATATTTGAGATTTGACTATTTGTATTAATTTAACATTATTTCGGATTATTTTATCCCATGATAAGAGATTAATAGTCATTTTAATAGTCATATAGATTATTTTTTATCATTCATAAGATTATTTATGAAGGATTATATAATTCCATGATGAATATAGGATTAATAGTCCCTCTCATTTTAAGTTGTTAAATAGCTTTATGAGATTAATAGTCCAATATTATGGAATTAATAATCCCTCGTCGTGAGATAAAATAGTCCGATATAGTATTAAATTAATACAAATAGTCAAATCCTAAATATATTTTTTGCAAATAAACATAGGTTCATCATCTGTGGAACTGTAAGTGGTTTGAAGTACCTTGTTTTCTTGTTTCAAGTCATCTGTAAGAAGTTGCGTAAATGTGCCCTGACCAGTTACTGGTAATTTGTTTATGGCTTGGCAGCCAGTTAGCAACCGTCTAAATGCTGAACCTCCTTTTCCACTGAAAGCAGCGAAACCTTTTCCCTCATGTTGGCCTGAAATAGAATTCAATAAGAAAAACAAAGCTACAAAAAGATGCCACTATAGTTCAATAGATTTTTTGATAGGAAAAGCAAGAAGACAACAAAAAAGACCGATGAACAATGGTGCCCCTGTTACTTCTTGTTGACGCCAGATTTTGGACATGGGCCGAAATTGTGACGCCCCCAAATCTGAGCCCACACAACCCAAACTTGAGTCGTCAAAAGACTACAACAAAATTATTACAACAAGCACAACGTACAACAATACAGTGTATAATAATAATACACAACTAAGTCTTCACTATTATTGTCACACTATTTTACAACACGTGAAGACTACGACAGCTATTCCTCGGACTCTCACTCCATCCCCCGGCTAGACCCCGTTATGTTTTCATCTCCTGTTGAAAAACAATGGAACAAAAGAAAGGGTGAGCTCAAATAGCCCAGTAAGAAATATCATGACTAAGATAATGACGAATAAATTATCATTAGCCTTCAACAGTTGAGTTCTTGATAGAATACAATAGACTACAAGGTTTATATCAAAAACTGTAGTTAAATTCTTAAACAACGTTCAGATCAATAATAGCAGCGGAATGAGCAATCTATTAGAAGAATAATGCAGACTATAATGTCCACTCGCTTCTCTTTTTTGTAAAAATATCATCAACTTTTATCATCTGAAATACCATTAGTCATGTTAATAAAAATTCACAGTTCCTGATCATAATCATGCAGATCAACAGTTCATATTTGCACTACGGGCCAAAGACATTTAATATAACACCAACGGTCATGATTATACCAGATTCAGCCTTTGGTAATAATCATACCAATCAACAGTTCATCTTTGCACTACGGGCCAAAGATATTCAATAAAGCACCAACGGTCATGATTATACCAGATTCAGCCTTTGGTCATAATCATACCAACCAACAGTTCATCTTTGCACTACGGGCCAAAGAGAACATTCACCACGTGCCATAAAAGACACCGAACAGATGTATCGCCTTTAACCTAATATATCGCCTTTAACCTATCATCTGTTCAACAATTATATCACATCTGTGCCCCCGGCCACAGATATTCACAACAGCTTGATTTTTGATGATTAATACAAATAACAGTGATACAAATGATGAACAGAAGAACAGGATAAACAATAAGTATCAGAAGTTTACTTTGTGCAGATTCAAATAATGTCCAAATTGCCAACATGATGTGGAGTGAAATTTAAAAATGATATTCAAGATCCACAGTTCAGAATAACGGTTACAGTTCAATAGAAATGTTCAGAAAATAGGAAGGTTCAGTTGAACTAATGAAATTCAACTATTATGGAACATATAATATTTTCAGGAATTATAGAAGCAATAGTTCCATAATAAGTTTCGATTTAGGAGTATGAAAGAAAATAATATCCCTTACCGTAGCAGGTTTGATTAACAAAAGGTGAAGGGAATTAATATCCCTTACCATAGTAAGTTTGAATAATAGAAGATGAAAAAGATGGTATCCCTTATGAGTATAAAGGAAAATGATATCACTTACGAATATGGAATAAAAGTGTCATGTGATAATTCGTGTAGACAAATTATTTCCACACGAGACAAATAAAAAGGGTTATTCACCAACAGGCGATAATCCGCACCGTAAGGTTATTCCCATCAATTTGAATACGAATAGTTATTCACCAAACAGGCGTAATCCGCACCGTAAGGTTATTCCCACAATTTAATATAATTTGAACACGAAGAGTTATTCACCAAACAGGCGTAATCCGCACCGTAAGGTTATTCCCACAATTTAATAGAATTTGAACACGAAGAGTTATTCACCAAACAGGCGATAATCCGCACCGTAAGGTTATTCTCAAAGATTAATAAGGAATGAATACAAAAGGTTATTCACCAACAGGCGGTAAACCGCGCCGTAAGGTTATTCCCACAATTTAATACATGGAAATAAATGGCACAAGAAAGAAACGATATTATTTTCGAGAATCAAAGAATGATAATCCCTTCAAGTAAGAAAGAAAATAATATCCATTTATGATGATGAAAAGAGTGATACCCCTTACCGTAGTAAGTTAGAATATGAAAGAAGATAATATTCCTTACCGTAGTAAATTTAAGAATGTGAAAAGAATGATATTCCTTACCGTAGTAAGTTTAAAAGTGTGAAAAGAATAATATTCCTTACCTTAACACGTGACTGGATATTGATTTAAATGAGATTGATCAACCTATATATTTTTAATATAATTAGTAATTACCACATATAAATTTCAAAGTGTATGATAACTCGTATATTATGAACTATCAAAATTATATATATTTAACATAATTTTTGTAGTATAATATAACAACTTTAAAATAGTTTTTAAAATAATATTCCAAAATAAATCTTCCAAAGAAAGCTTTTAAAAATGAATCTTCTCAAAGAAGAGTCTTTTAAAGGAAGATTTGTGAATACCGTGAAAAATAGGAATTTATGAAATTACTACTCTTTAATAAAACACTTACTTGAAAAATTCCTGCACTCCTTTTGGCTTTCAAACTCTCAAAATAACCTTACTATTCTCAGAGAAAACTCATAAAATTCTTATAGAAAAATTCTATGTTTTAGGTGTGATTTTTCTATTCAGCTGAACAAACTATTTATAGGAGAAAAGAAGTTACTATGCACGGTAGGTGAAATAAAAAAATTTCAGCAGAGGCTGCGCAGCAGCCTCCACCAACTCTTCAGCAATTCTCACATTTCTCACATTTCATGTGGGCCCCACAATGGGTCCCACATGTTTCTTACAATTCACTTACTATTCACGTTACTATTCACGTCACTATTCACGTCACTATTCACGTTACTATTTCAAATAGTAAAATTATTTATTTATTTATTTATTTATTTATTTATTCTTCCTGTGAGTCCAATATATAAAATAATGTTACCACAATAATGTAAGAAACACGTTACATATTTTTATTAATTTAATAATATAAATTATAGTGTATTTGCTACTGTGACAATTATTAGATTCAATAATTTTAAACTACAGTGCACCAACAATTATTGACTCGATGATATGAAATACAGTGTAATGACAATTATTGAATCAATAATGCAAAATACTGTGTAGCAACAATAATTGAATTGATAATATAAAATATTATGCAGCGACAATTATTGATGAAATTGTGTGCAACAGTTACGGTGTCAATTATCAGATCAATAATACGAGACACTGTGCAATACCGTGTGCTACTGTAGAATACCGTGTGCCACAATAAAATACCATAAATTACCGTATGCTACTATTCTTTTATCACTGGTATTTTAACAGTTAACACTGTTGACTATTTTTATTTAAAAAGGTTACTTCTGTCGTTTTCTATATCCGACAAATATTCCGTTGTGGGGTTCACCAATAATTAGTTATTTCGGCGCCGTCGTACGGCCCGAATATTCCTCGACAAAACGAATATTCCCCGATAAAACGAATATTGTCCGACAAAATAAAATTTACACATAACATCCTTAACTTTCAATTTCGTTAATTTAACCACTTACTGTTTCAGGAAAAATATATATGAAGAAAAATTAATTTTTATATTTCATAAAATTCGGGGTCTTACAACCTCCCCTCCTTATGAAATTTCGTCCCCGAAATTGACGTACCGGGCATTTCAAAGTTATCCTCCTGATTTCCAGACGCCATACTAAACTGTGGTCACAAAATAATTGTTAGTTCAAACAAACTGACTCATCACTTCCTGTTCCTACATTCAAATCGATTTAGATAACAAAATCTAATTTAGGTGGGACACACTAATGACTGATTCTGTTCCTCTCTTCCCTCCTAGTTCTAACCACAAATCTCCATTAAAGACCATATCCCTAAGCTCTGATGCCAACTGTGACGCCCCCAAATCTGAGCCCACACAACCCAAACTTGAGTCGTCAAAAGACTACAACAAAATTATTACAACAAGCACAACGTACAACAATACAGTGTATAATAATAATACACAACTAAGTCTTCACTATTATTGTCACACTATTTTACAACACGTGAAGACTACGACAGCTATTCCTCGGACTCTCACTCCATCCCCCGGCTAGACCCCGTTATGTTTTCATCTCCTGTTGAAAAACAATGGAACAAAAGAAAGGGTGAGCTCAAATAGCCCAGTAAGAAATATCATGACTAAGATAATGACGAATAAATTATCATTAGCCTTCAACAGTTGAGTTCTTGATAGAATACAATAGACTACAAGGTTTATATCAAAAACTGTAGTTAAATTCTTAAACAACGTTCAGATCAATAATAGCAGCGGAATGAGCAATCTATTAGAAGAATAATGCAGACTATAATGTCCACTCGCTTCTCTTTTTTGTAAAAATATCATCAACTTTTATCATCTGAAATACCATTAGTCATGTTAATAAAAATTCACAGTTCCTGATCATAATCATGCAGATCAACAGTTCATATTTGCACTACGGGCCAAAGACATTTAATATAACACCAACGGTCATGATTATACCAGATTCAGCCTTTGGTAATAATCATACCAATCAACAGTTCATCTTTGCACTACGGGCCAAAGATATTCAATAAAGCACCAACGGTCATGATTATACCAGATTCAGCCTTTGGTCATAATCATACCAACCAACAGTTCATCTTTGCACTACGGGCCAAAGAGAACATTCACCACGTGCCATAAAAGACACCGAACAGATGTATCGCCTTTAACCTAATATATCGCCTTTAACTTATCATCTGTTCAACAATTATATCACATCTGTGCCCCCGGCCACAGATATTCACAACAGCTTGATTTTTGATGATTAATACAAATAACAGTGATACAAATGATGAACAGAAGAACAGGATAAACAATAAGTATCAGAAGTTTACTTTGTGCAGATTCAAATAATGTCCAAATTGCCAACATGATGTGGAGTGAAATTTAAAAATGATATTCAAGATCCACAGTTCAGAATAACGGTTACAGTTCAATAGAAATGTTCAGAAAATAGGAAGGTTCAGTTGAACTAATGAAATTCAACTATTATAGAACATATAATATTTTCAGGAATTATAGAAGCAATAGTTCCATAATAAGTTTCGATTTAGGAGTATGAAAGAAAATAATATCCCTTACCGTAGCAGGTTTGATTAACAAAAGGTGAAGGGAATTAATATCCCTTACCATAGTAAGTTTGAATAATAGAAGATGAAAAAGATGGTATCCCTTATGAGTATAAAGGAAAATGATATCACTTACGAATATGGAATAAAAGTGTCATGTGATAATTCGTGTAGACAAATTATTTCCACACGAGACAAATAACAAGGGTTATTCACCAACAGGCGATAATCCGCACCGTAAGGTTATTCCCATCAATTTGAATACGAATAGTTATTCACCAAACAGGCGTAATCCGCACCGTAAGGTTATTCCCACAATTTAATATAATTTGAACACGAAGAGTTATTCACCAAACAGGCGTAATCCGCACCGTAAGGTTATTCCCACAATTTAATAGAATTTGAACACGAAGAGTTATTCACCAAACAGGCGATAATCCGCACCGTAAGGTTATTCTCAAAGATTAATAAGGAATGAATACAAAAGGTTATTCACCAACAGGCGGTAAACCGCGCCGTAAGGTTATTCCCACAATTTAATACATGGAAATAAATGGCACAAGAAAGAAACGATATTATTTTCGAGAATCAAAGAATGATAATCCCTTCAAGTAAGAAAGAAAATAATATCCATTTATGATGATGAAAAGAGTGATACCCCTTACCGTAGTAAGTTAGAATATGAAAGAAGATAATATTCCTTACCGTAGTAAATTTAAGAGTGTGAAAAGAATGATATTCCTACCCGTAGTAAGTTTAAAAGTGTGAAAAGAATAATATTCCTTACCTTAACACGTGACTGGATATTGATTTAAATGAGATTGATCAACCTATATATTTTTAATATAATTAGTAATTACCACATATAAATTTCAAAGTGTATGATAACTCGTATATTATGAACTATCAAAATTATATATATTTAACATAATTTTTGTAGTATAATGTAAGACCCCGAATTTTATGAAATACAAAATTTAATTTTTCTTCATATAGATATTTTTTTTAAACAGTAAGTGGTTAAATCGATAAAGTTAAAAGTTAAGGATGTTATGTGCAAATTTTATTTTGTCGGACAATATTCGCTTTGTCGGGGAATATTCGTTTGGTCGGGGAATATTCGTTTGGTCCGACGGCACCGAAATAACAAATTATTGGTGGACCCCACAACGGAATATTTGTCGGATATAGAAAACGACAGAAATAACCTTTTTAAATAAAAATAGTCAACGAAACTGTTAAAATACCAGTGATAAAAGAATAGTAGCATACGGTAGTTATTGGTATTTTCTGTAGCACTCGGTACTCTACAGTAACACACGGTATTGCATAGTGTCTCATATTATTGGTCTGATAATTGACACCGTAACTGTTACGCATCATTTCATCGATAATTGTCACTGCATAATATTTTATATTATCAATTCAATAATTGTTGTTACACAGTATTTTGCATTATTGATTTAATAATTGTCATTACACTGTATTTTATATCATTGAGTCAATAATTGTTGTTGCACTGTTTTTAAAATTATTGAACATAATAATTGTCACAGTAAAATATGCACAGTAATTCACATTATTGAATCAATAATTGTCATTACACAGTAACGTATGCTTTATTTTACATTATTGTTATCTCTATTATGATGTTATTTAAACAGTTGTATTTCATTAATTTATTGACTTGATATCTAAGAGCTAACTATACTGTATTTATAACAATTAGTCATAATAATTGAATTGATAAAGTTATTTGTTTATAATATAAAGTTAGGTGATTATTAGGTGATATGAAATGAATGATGTAGATTAAAGATAATATAATATTTGAAATGGATGGTGTAGATTAAAAGATGATCTTTAAATGAATGGTTTAGATTAAATGAATGATAAGATTTTTGGCTATAAATAGAAGCCTTAACTTAAGGATTTTTCATAAACTTCCTTACTTGTTCTTTCTTTCTCTCTCTAAATACTTCTTGTGAAAGTTCTCTCTAAGTGTGCTTAAGTCATCTTGAGTATTTGTGAAGATCTATAAGTATACGTGTACTGTTCAAGTTAATCAACCTCATTTAAATCAAACCTGCTACGGTAAGGGATACCATCTTTTTCATCTTCCATTATTCAAACGTACTATGGTAAGGGATTATCATTATTTGATTCTCGATAATAATATTGTTTCTTCCTTACTCATAAGACGTGCCTTTTATTTCCATGTATTAAGTTGTGGGAATAACCTTACGGAGCGGATTGCCGCCTGTTGGTGAATAACCTTTCGTATTCATTCATTATTAATCTCTGAGAATAACCTTACGGAGCGGATTGCCGCCTGTTTGGTGAATAACTCTTTGTACTCAAATTCTATTAAATTGTGGGAATAACCTTACGGAGCGGATTGCCGCCTGTTTGGTGAATAACTCTTTGTACTCAAATTCTATTAAATTGTGGGAATAACTTTACGGAGCGGATTGCCGCCTGTTGGTGAATAACCCTTTGTATTAATTTCCTTCACCTTTTGTTAATCAAACCTGCTACGGTAAGGGATATTATTTTCTTTCATACTCCTAAATCGAAATTTATTATGGAACTATTGCTTCTATAATTCCTGAAAATATTATATGTTCCATAATAGTTGAACTTCATTATTTCAACTGAACCTTCCTATTTACGTGAACCTTTCTATTGAATTGTAACCGTTATTCTGAACTGTGGATCTTGAATATCATTTTTAAATTTCACTCCACATCATGTTGACAATTTGGACATTATTTGAATCTGTACAAAGTAAACTTCCGATACTTATTGTTATCCTATTTCTTCTGTTCATCATTTATATCATTCTAATCATCCAAAAATCAAGCTGTTGTGAATATCTGTGGCCGGGGGCACAGATGTGATATATTTGTTGAACAGATGATAGGTTAAAGGCGATATAATAGGTTAAAGGCGATACATCTGTTCGGTGTCTTTTATGGCACGTGGTGAATGTTCTCTTTGGCCCGTAGTGCAAAGATGAACTGTTGTTTGGTATGATTATGACCAAAGGCTGAATCTGGTATAATCATGACCGTTGGTGTTATATTGAATGTCTTTGGCCCGTAGTGCAAAGATGAACTGTTGATCTGCATGATTATGATCAGGAACTGTGAATTTGTATTATCTTGACTAATGATATTTCAGATGATAAAAGTTGATGATGTTTTTCCTAAAAAGAGAACCGAGTGGACATTATAGTCTGCATTATTCTTCTAATAGATTACTCATTCCGCTGCTATTATTGATCTGAACGTTGTTTAAGAATTTAACTGCAGTTTTTGATATAAACCTTGTAGTCTATTGTATTCATTCAAGAACTCAACTGTTGAAGACTAATGATAATTTATTCGTCATTATCTTAGTCATGATATTCTTTACTGGGCTATTTGAGCTCACCCTTTCTTTTGTTCCATTGTTTTTCAACAGGAGATGAAAACATAACAGGGTCTAGCCGGGGAATGGAGTGAGGGTCCGAGGAATGGTTATCATAGTCTTCACGTTTTGTAAAATAGTGTGGCAATAATAGTGAAGACTTAGTTGTGTATTATCATACACTGTATTGTTGTACGTTGTGTTTTGTTGTAATAATTTTGTTGTAGTATTTTGACGACTCAAGTTTGGGCTGTGTGGGCCCAGATTTGGGGGCGTCACAGTTGGTATCAGAGCTTAGGGATATGGTCTTTAATGGAGATCTGGGGTAGAACTAGGAGGGGAGAGACGAATAGAATCAGTCACTAGTGTGTCCTACCTAAAATAGATTTTATTATCTAATGAGTCGATTTGAATGTAGGAACATGAAGTGATGAGTCAGTTTATTTGAACTAACATTTATTTTGTGACCACAGTTTAGTATGGCATCTGGAAATCAAGAGGTTAACTATGGAATGCCTGAAGCAAATGTAGCCGAGAATCAAGAGGCCCTAAACAATCCTCCTGCCAACTCAGGAAATAATGTTCCTGATAACATGATGAACGATGGATTCTTTAGGAATTTCATGCAGTTCATACAGAATCAAGGAAGAGGAAATCCAGTCAATAATAACGGTAGAAACGCTGGCAATTTGAGGATGGTCACTGTTAAGCAATTTAAAGAATTAGGACCACCTGAATTCCACGGGAAGCCTGACCCACTCAAAGCGGAGGCATGGCTGAAGCAGACGACAAAAATACTTGATGTCTTACAATGCGCTGATGATCAGAAGGTGCCATTTGCCACTTTTATGTTACGAGGTGAGGCAGACCATTGGTGGGAAGCGGTAAAACGTATTCAACCTTCAGCACTCGAAATGTCTTGGACAGAATTCGAAGAACTGTTTAACGAGAAGTACTTCCCAGAAAGCATCCGCCATATGAAGGAAGTGGAATTCATTAAGCTGGAGCAGGGAAACATGACGGTCTCCCAATATGAAGCTAAGTTTGCCGAGTTATCTCGCTTTGCCACCCATCTTGTGGATGACGAAGCACGAATGAGTCGGATGTTCCTAAGAGGTTTGAGATTCAAAATTCGTCAACAACTTAGCTCTCATAAATTTAGTTTGTATTCAGATGTTGTGGATAGGGCTCAAAGGGTGGAGCAAACAGATGAAACATTGCAGCCAAGAGTTAATGATCAGCATAGAGAAAGGAGTGACAACAACCACAGGAACGAGAACCATCGAGGAGGTAACCAACACTTCGGTGGTAATTCCACACCAAATAACAGAAGAGGAGAATCTAGTGGGAACAATTTCAAAAGAAAGAGATTCCATAATAATTATGGAAGGGCACCAGCACCAGTACCAACACCAGCACCGACCCCAGTTTCAAGGGGAGAAGATCGACCACCAGTGAGATGCTATAGGTGTGGTCAGGAAGGTCACATCAGCCCAAACTGTACACTGCAGTCCAAAAAGTGCTACAGTTGTGGGAAAGAGGGTCATCTTGCGCGGTTTTGTCCTGCCACAAAATCAAGTCCAGCTGCAATGATGATACCAAAAGCTAGCGCGGATAAGGGAAAATCTGTAGTTCAAGGGAGAGCTTTTGTTGTGACATCCCAAATGGCGCGAAACTCGAACGAGGTGATAACCGGTAAGCTATTCATAAATTCTCGTGAAGTCTACGCTTTGTTAGATACTGGCTCTACCCATTCTTTTATCTCACCTGCATGTGCTCAGCGTTTAAACTTAACTCCTGAAAACTTGGACTTTGACTTATCAGTCGAAACCCCATTAGGAGAAATGACCATTACATCTACTGTCTATAAATCTTGCCTAGTTCAAATCAACAACCTCACATTACCTGTTGACCTTATTTCTTTGGAGATGCGTGAATTTGATGTGATTTTAGGAATTGATTGGTTGACTACCCATCATGCTAAAATTGATTGTTTTCATAAGATTATTAGTTTTCATATTCCTAATCAACCTGTCATGCAAATTCAAGCAACTAAACCATTGAAATCTATAACTGTTATTTCTAGCCATAAAGCCATTCGTTTATTGAAAAACGGATGTCAAGCCTTTTTAGCTCATGTCACTGATTTGAACAAAAATACGTCAAACTTGAATGATATTCCCATTGTTAAAGAGTTTCCTGACGTTTTTCCTGAAGAACTTCCTGGCTTACCCCCAAACCGTGAAATTGATTTTTATATTGATCTTGAACCCGGTACCAAGCCCATTTCCAAAGCTCCCTACCGAATGGCTCCCATTGAACTTCAAGAGTTAAAAGTCCAACTACAGGAATTGTTGGATACCGGTTTCATTCGTCCGAGTGCATCACCTTGGGGTGCTCCTGTTCTATTTGTGAAGAAGAAAGACGGGAGTATGAGATTGTGCATTGACTACCGAGAATTGAATCATGTCACCATCAAGAACAGGTACCCGTTACCTCGGATTGATGACATGTTTGATCAATTGCAAGGCGCTCAACATTTCTCAAAGATTGATCTCCGTTCTGGATATCATCAGTTAAAGGTTAAAGCTGAGGACATTCCAAAGACTGCTTTCAGAACTCGTTATGGGCATTATGAGTTCTTAGTCATGCCTTTTGGACTAACTAATGCTCCTGCAGCTTTCATGGACATGATGAACCGGATATTCAAGGAACATTTGGATCATTTTGTGGTTGTCTTTATTGATGACATCCTCATATACTCCAAGAGTCGCGAGGATCATGAACAACACCTAAGATTGATACTACAAAAGCTCCGTGAAAACAAATTATATGCCAAGTTGAAGAAATGTGAGTTCTGGCTTGAGGAGGTCGCGTTTCTTGGGCATGTGATTTCTAGTCAAGGAATATCAGTCGATCCTGCGAAGATTGAAACGGTACTAAATTGGGAGCAACCCAAAACAGTAACCGAGGTCCGAAGTTTTCTGGGTCTAGCTGGTTATTATCGGAGATTCGTAGAAGGATTTTCTCGAATCGCCACTCCATTAACGCAGCTTACTCGAAAAAGCACAAAATTCATATGGAGCGAGGAATGCGAGAAAAGTTTCCAAGAACTCAAGAAGAGACTGGTTTCAGCTCCTGTTCTGACCATACCATCAGGATCAGGAGAATTTGTTATCTACAGCGATGCTTCTGGCAAAGGTCTAGGCTGTGTCCTTATGCAACATGGAAAGGTTATAGCCTACGCCTCTCGACAACTCAAAGATTATGAGAAAAATTATCCTACTCATGATCTAGAGTTGGCAGCAGTCGTTTTCGCGTTGAAGATCTGGAGACACTACTTGTACGGAGAAAAAGTGGATATCTATACGGATCATAAAAGTCTCAAGTATTTCTTCACCCAGAAGGAACTCAACATGCGACAACGACGTTGGCTTGAGCTGTTAAAGGATTATGACCACACAATCCAGTATCACCCGGGAAAGGCGAACGTTGTAGCTGACGCTTTGAGCAGAAAATCTTATGCAAGTACAAGTGCACTGCTGACAACACAAAAGTGTATTTTGTACGACTTGCAAAAGATGGAGATAGAGCTAAAGACACCAGGGACCCACTCGAAGATTGCTCACGTGCGAGTAAAACCAACTTTAATCGATAAAATTAAAGCTGCTCAAGTTACCGATCCGGAACTGATAAACATGATAAAGAAAGTACAAGAAGGTGCCATTCCCGAAGCAAGAATCGACGAGAAAGGAATACTTCGAGTCAACTCTCGACTCTGTGTTCCTAACGATCCTGAATTAAAGCATAAAATCATGATGGAGGCACACAACACGCCGTTTGCAATCCACCCAGGAGGTACCAAGATGTATCGAGATCTTCGACATACATTTTGGTGGAACAATATGAAAAGAGAGATTGCGGAGTTTATCTCAAGGTGCCTAACTTGTCAACGTGTCAAGGCAGAGCATCAAGTTCCTAAAGGTCCATTACAATTACTTGAAGTTCCCGAATGGAAGTGGGAACACATCAATATGGACTTCGTGACGGGTCTTCCAAAAGTTTCTCAAGGCTTAGATGCAATTTGGGTGATCGTAGATAGATTGACCAAATCTGCTCATTTCTTACCTATACGAGAAAACTTTTCACTTGAACGTCTTGCCGGTATGTACATAAATGAGATCGTGAGATTGCATGGCATGCCAGTTTCCATAGTTTCTGATCGAGATCCTAGATTCACTTCACGCTTTTGGATCAGTCTACAAAAAGCTATGGGCACTGAACTACGTTTTAGTTCTGCATACCATCCTCAAACGGACGGACAATCGGAAAGGAAGATCCAGACCCTCGAAGATCTTTTGAGACTTTGTGTATTAGACTTCAAAGGAAGTTGGGATAAGTACTTGCCATTGGTGGAATTTTCTTACAACGACAGTTACCAAGCAAGCATAGGCATGGCTCCATTCGAGGCATTGTATGGAAGGAAGTGTCGCTCTCCAATATGTTGGAATGAGGTAGGAGAAGCAAAATTGTTGGGACCCGAGTTGGTACGCTTGACGACCGAAAAGATCCAAATGATCCGACAACGAATACAGACCGCACAAGAACGACAAAAGAGTTATGCTGATCTTCATCGGAGAGACGAAAATTTCAACGTCGGAGATCATGTATTCTTACGTGTTTCTCCATGGAAAGGGGTTACGAGATTCGGAAAGAGAGGAAAGCTCAACCCTCGATTTATTGGCCCATTTGAAATCCTAGATCGAATAGGAACCGTAGCCTACAGACTAGCCCTACCACCAAGTATGTCTCGCATCCATAACGTTTTTCACATATCTATGTTACGTAAATATGTGAAGGACCCAAACCACGTCATTGAGTTAGAACCAGACGTTATAGCAGAGGATTTAACATACGAGGAGGTACCTGTTAAGATCCTGGATAAGAAGGAGCAGATCTTACGCTCAAAGGTTATACCTCAAGTTAAGGTTTTATGGAGGAACCAAGATACTGAGGAAATGACCTGGGAGCTAGAATCTGAGATGAAATCTAAGTATCCTTACCTCTTCGATATGTCAGGTACGTCAATTTCGGGGACGAAATTTCATAAGGAGGGGAGGTTGTAAGACCCCGAATTTTATGAAATACAAAATTTAATTTTTCTTCATATAGATATTTTTTTTAAACAGTAAGTGGTTAAATCGATAAAGTTAAAAGTTAAGGATGTTATGTGCAAATTTTATTTTGTCGGACAATATTCGCTTTATCGGGGAATATTCGTTTGGTCGGGGAATATTCGTTTGGTCCGACGGCACCGAAATAACAAATTATTGGTGGACCCCACAACGGAATATTTGTCGGATATAGAAAACGACAGAAATAACCTTTTTAAATAAAAATAGTCAACGAAACTGTTAAAATACCAGTGATAAAAGAATAGTAGCATACGGTAGTTATTGGTATTTTCTGTAGCACTCGGTACTCTACAGTAACACACGGTATTGCATAGTGTCTCATATTATTGGTCTGATAATTGACACCGTAACTGTTACGCATCATTTCATCGATAATTGTCACTGCATAATATTTTATATTATCAATTCAATAATTGTTGTTACACAGTATTTTGCATTATTGATTTAATAATTGTCATTACACTGTATTTTATATCATTGAGTCAATAATTGTTGTTGCACTGTTTTTAAAATTATTGAACATAATAATTGTCACAGTAAAATATGCACAGTAATTCACATTATTGAATCAATAATTGTCATTACACAGTAACGTATGCTTTATTTTACATTATTGTTATCTCTATTATGATGTTATTTAAACAGTTGTATTTCATTAATTTATTGACTTGATATCTAAGAGCTAACTATACTGTATTTATAACAATTAGTCATAATAATTGAATTGATAAAGTTATTTGTTTATAATATAAAGTTAGGTGATTATTAGGTGATATGAAATGAATGATGTAGATTAAAGATAATATAATATTTGAAATGGATGGTGTAGATTAAAAGATGATCTTTAAATGAATGGTTTAGATTAAATGAATGATAAGATTTTTGGCTATAAATAGAAGCCTTAACTTAAGGATTTTTCATAAACTTCCTTACTTGTTCTTTCTTTCTCTCTCTAAATACTTCTTGTGAAAGTTCTCTCTAAGTGTGCTTAAGTCATCTTGAGTATTTGTGAAGATCTATAAGTATACGTGTACTGTTCAAGTTAATCAACCTCATTTAAATCAAACCTGCTACGGTAAGGGATACCATCTTTTTCATCTTCCATTATTCAAACGTACTATGGTAAGGGATTATCATTATTTGATTCTCGATAATAATATTGTTTCTTCCTTACTCATAAGACGTGCCTTTTATTTCCATGTATTAAGTTGTGGGAATAACCTTACGGAGCGGATTGCCGCCTGTTGGTGAATAACCTTTCGTATTCATTCATTATTAATCTCTGAGAATAACCTTACGGAGCGGATTGCCGCCTGTTTGGTGAATAACTCTTTGTACTCAAATTCTATTAAATTGTGGGAATAACCTTACGGAGCGGATTGCCGCCTGTTTGGTGAATAACTCTTTGTACTCAAATTCTATTAAATTGTGGGAATAACTTTACGGAGCGGATTGCCGCCTGTTGGTGAATAACCCTTTGTATTAATTTCCTTCACCTTTTGTTAATCAAACCTGCTACGGTAAGGGATATTATTTTCTTTCATACTCCTAAATCGAAATTTATTATGGAACTATTGCTTCTATAATTCCTGAAAATATTATATGTTCCATAATAGTTGAACTTCATTATTTCAACTGAACCTTCCTATTTACGTGAACCTTTCTATTGAATTGTAACCGTTATTCTGAACTGTGGATCTTGAATATCATTTTTAAATTTCACTCCACATCATGTTGACAATTTGGACATTATTTGAATCTGTACAAAGTAAACTTCCGATACTTATTGTTATCCTATTTCTTCTGTTCATCATTTATATCATTCTAATCATCCAAAAATCAAGCTGTTGTGAATATCTGTGGCCGGGGGCACAGATGTGATATATTTGTTGAACAGATGATAGGTTAAAGGCGATATAATAGGTTAAAGGCGATACATCTGTTCGGTGTCTTTTATGGCACGTGGTGAATGTTCTCTTTGGCCCGTAGTGCAAAGATGAACTGTTGTTTGGTATGATTATGACCAAAGGCTGAATCTGGTATAATCATGACCGTTGGTGTTATATTGAATGTCTTTGGCCCGTAGTGCAAAGATGAACTGTTGATCTGCATGATTATGATCAGGAACTGTGAATTTGTATTATCTTGACTAATGATATTTCAGATGATAAAAGTTGATGATGTTTTTCCTAAAAAGAGAACCGAGTGGACATTATAGTCTGCATTATTCTTCTAATAGATTACTCATTCCGCTGCTATTATTGATCTGAACGTTGTTTAAGAATTTAACTGCAGTTTTTGATATAAACCTTGTAGTCTATTGTATTCATTCAAGAACTCAACTGTTGAAGACTAATGATAATTTATTCGTCATTATCTTAGTCATGATATTCTTTACTGGGCTATTTGAGCTCACCCTTTCTTTTGTTCCATTGTTTTTCAACAGGAGATGAAAACATAACAGGGTCTAGCCGGGGAATGGAGTGAGGGTCCGAGGAATGGTTATCATAGTCTTCACGTTTTGTAAAATAGTGTGGCAATAATAGTGAAGACTTAGTTGTGTATTATCATACACTGTATTGTTGTACGTTGTGTTTTGTTGTAATAATTTTGTTGTAGTATTTTGACAACTCAAGTTTGGGCTGTGTGGGCCCAGATTTGGGGGCGTCACATATAATATAACAACTTTAAAATAGTTTTTAAAATAATATTCCAAAATAAATCTTCCAAAGAAAGCTTTTAAAAATGAATCTTCTCAAAGAAGAGTCTTTTAAAGGAAGATTTGTGAATACCGTGAAAAATAGGAATTTATGAAATTACTACTCTTTAATAAAACACTTACTTGAAAAATTC
Organism: Hedera helix; assembly: GCA_947179155.2. NCBI lineage: Eukaryota > Viridiplantae > Streptophyta > Magnoliopsida > Apiales > Araliaceae > Hedera > Hedera helix. Next base: position 49,578,058 of record OX359268.1, on the reverse strand, counting down.
CTGCACTCCTTTTGGCTTTCAAACTCTCAAAATAACCTTACTATTCTCAGAGAAAACTCATAAAATTCTTATAGAAAAATTCTATGTTTTAGGTGTGATTTTTCTATTCAGCTGAACAAACTATTTATAGGAGAAAAGAAGTTACTATGCACGGTAGGTGAAATAAAAAAATTTCAGCAGAGGCTGCGCAGCAGCCTCCACCAACTCTTCAGCAATTCTCACATTTCTCACATTTCATGTGGGCCCCACAATGGGTCCCACATGTTTCTTACTATTCACGTTACTATTCACGTCACTATTCACGTTACTATTTCAAATAGTAAAATTATTTATTTATTTATTTATTTATTCTTCCTGTGAGTCCAACATATAAAATAATGTTACCACAATAATGTAAGAAACACGTTACATATTTTTATTAATTTAATAATATAAATTATAGTGTATTTGCTACTGTGACAATTATTAGATTCAATAATTTTAAACTACAGTGCACCAACAATTATTGACTCGATGATATGAAATACAGTGTAATGACAATTATTGAATCAATAATGCAAAATACTGTGTAGCAACAATAATTGAATTGATAATATAAAATATTATGCAGCGACAATTATTGATGAAATTGTGTGCAACAGTTACGGTGTCAATTATCAGATCAATAATACGAGACACTGTGCAATACCGTGTGCTACTGTAGAATACCGTGTGCCACAATAAAATACCATAAATTACCGTATGCTACTATTCTTTTATCACTGGTATTTTAACAGTTAACACTGTTGACTATTTTTATTTAAAAAGGTTACTTCTGTCGTTTTCTATATCCGACAAATATTCCGTTGTGGGGTCCACCAATAATTAGTTATTTCGGCGCCGTCGTACGGCCCGAATATTCCTCGACAAAACGAATATTCCCCGACAAAACGAATATTGTCCGACAAAATAAAATTTACACATAACATCCTTAACTTTCAATTTCGTTAATTTAACCACTTACTGTTTCAGGAAAAATATATATGAAGAAAAATTAATTTTTATATTTCATAAAATTCGGGGTCTTACAGAAATCACCTGGTCGGCCGGCCCAAAACGCGCCACCAATGAAGAGCCCAAAATGTGCTGGAATTAAAGATATTTGATTAAGTAAATACTAAAAATAATAACGCAATAATTTACGTGAAAATCCAAAACGGGAAAAACCACGGGTGATACGCCAGAAATCCACTAGAACGATATTGAAGGTGTTACAATACAACGATTTGTAACGAGACAACAATATTTCTTCATACACGTGGGGTATATGTCTACCCTCCGATATACACCGACGTGTATAAATGGTGCTTGTTGTACCCGCTGTATGATACTATAACTGTGTATACTGGTGTGTGTCGGAATATGATCCCCATGGAGTATTCCGGTCTACTGCCCGGTGTGTAAATGGAGAAGATCCTTTGTTCTCTCTCCTTGTGTTGCTTCTTAGGAGAAGCTCTGATAATAGCCCCCCCTCACCCCGTGATATGTCTACTTCTTCTTTCATTGATGTTGCGTGGTCCCAACGCTCATGTTTGACTATTACCATGATATTTCAGACAATGCCCATTGCCCCAAGAAAACCCATCAAGTGCCTCTGCCCTTTCTCTCTTCAGCAATATAACTTTACAAATAGTCCAATGGTGAGTCATCACCCACGTATGCACTAGTGATTGTAGGTATGACTGTACCATACCTACGCCTAATCTTGCTTTATCAGATATTTAAATAATAAGTCATGGTCCAAATATCTAATCCCAACACTTCTATAACTTGCCCATGTACTATGTATTGCGGCAACTTAAAAATGCAACGGTTTAGTTTTTCTACTTGTGCACTTTAGCTTAGGCGTGCATGAAACCATTTTTATTCCCCTTCAAATTTTTCTTCCATTCTTTCGGGGCTTTAAATATGTCTTCATAATAGGACAGATACATTGCATAATTATAATATAAACAAATGCCTTGTAAAAGCCGGTTTACTGTTTTGCTTAGCGGTGTACTTTAAGAGCCTTGTAAATGCATTGATAGAAATTACACTTCTAAGTTACAAGTTCTATAAACTAAACTGTGGTCGACGCATGATAAAGGATAGTTGAAGAAGGGAAACCAATCTTCTTCAGCAAATAATTATGGCTATGCTTTTTTCTCCCGACTATTTAAAAATTGCCAAAGAAATATTTTTCAGAATCTAATACTGGAAACTGCAGAAATGGCTTGGAGACATATTAACGCCAAAGGAATATGCAGGATCAATGACTATACTACCCTTGAAAATTTTATACTACCCCCACACTCCCAACTATTTAAAATTTGTTAAATAAACTATTTATTGGAATTCAGACACTAAAAGGTAAAAACTGCAGGAATGGTAGAAATATAGTACAAGCACATAAACACGCCAGATCGTGTGATAAGGAGTTCCAACAATGTCGAAGTAAGTACCAGGAGGACATGGATTCTGAACACGTCCAGGCGGTGACACTTCACTGGGACCAGGCTTCCTCCCAACAAAACAAGGAAAACTTTAAGGACGAGATTGTCCAGTACCGAAACTAGTAAAACCAATTGGACCACCTGATTGTCCAGCACCTAAATTAGAAATCTGAGACGACACATCCATAGTGGGACCTTCAATCATTTTTCTTTTTGATAGATTGGCCATCCATGCCTGATCTAAAGGGACATTTTCAGTCACTGAAATAGGCCTGGCAGGTCGTCGTTGATCTGCCATTCAAGAAGAGTGAATTTTTTTTTTGAGCAAGATGTCTTCTTGTTGGTTTAGAGGCACAAACACGCGTCTTACGTTCAATGGACAAGTGTTTATCGTGTCATGTTTTGATATTACGGGATCATGAAATGCTATTCTCCCATCAACACTTTTGCTGTATTCACCAGAGCTATTAGCGTGTCTTAACACAGGAAGAACTTTATTATCAGAAGAAGCAATCCAAGTAGTATTGAATAAACCTCCATGTAACCTGTTTGGACCAGCATTGCTAGTTCTTTCTTTGATCATGTTATCTAGTTTCTTATTCAAGGGATTTCTGTACTTGTATAATAAAAGAGAAACCATTGATAAAGCACAACATTTCCTGATCTAGCATACAACATTCTTAACAGAGAGAACCATTATAATCCATCACTTGGCGTAAGATGCAATTCTATAGATAGGGAAATCAGAGACTAACCTGAAGATGACTCGATATCTTTTCTCGGGTACGCTCGGGATCTTTCATGACTTCGAGTATCTTCTTTGGAACTGCTTCTGCACAAAAAAAATTCAATACCAAGGCTGTAAGGGAATTTCGGACATGGTGTGTGCATTTTGTTGGTTAGTTTCAGGGGGAAAGAAGTACTACTTTGTCGAAGAATAGATTTGTCATCTGCCACATCTTTTGAGCAGATTCCTAGTTCAGTTAAAAAGTGACTTGACATAAAAGAACTACGTTATGCAGTCTGTAAAACAGAGAGGCTTATGTTTGGAACTCAAAAAATGCTAGGGAAAGAAGCGAAAAAGGAAAAAGTAATTTAAATCTAAAAAGCTTTAAAACTATACTTGATATTTTATTTTATTTTATATTTTAAAAAGTATACATATACATTAAAATTTTATCAGTAGGATTTCAGTTCTTTACTGCTTATTTTGTCTTACTTCCTTTCCTTTCCCTCAAGTTTTCCAAGTTCCAAACATAGCCAGAGTGAGTGTTTGGTAGACTAGATAACCAAGATGCTGGATCCAGCTGCTGAACTGCATCAATAAACTTATTGTGCAACTCATTTGACCAAGAAACCCTTGGCTTCTTCGGAGCAGCAGAGTTCCCATCAGATGGAGTGTTTGTTCCTCCTTCCTTCTCACTGCTTCTGTCCCTTCGCTTTTTCAATGCTAGGTTTTCCATAATTTTCCCCTTAATCATGACCGATGACTTATTGGGATCTAATATAATTTTCCTCATTGCATGTTGCCAAATGTTCGTTAGCTCCAAAATTCTAACAGGTTTCACGCCCTTCACTATGTTTTCTGTCATCATTCGCGGACATCACTGCAATTTTGATCAACTACATTTGCTGAGAAAAATAAATCAGAAAAGAATAAATACAATTAATTTCTTACTGCATGTACTTATTACTGGAACGTCCATTTCAAGGCCTATAATCCGTAACAGCTCGAATCCATCCGTGTCAGGCATTATAACATCAGTAATCACAATATCATAATTGTCTTTATTCTTCCTCAACAATTCAACAGCTTCAGTAGCTTTTGTTGTCGGTGTAACTGCATATCAAATACCCCCAAGTTTTGAAATTTCGACCAAAAAATTGTACAACAACCTCAAAAGTACCGCAAACACTAAAGCAGAATCTGGTACTCGAAATTAAATATTTTAATTCAAGCAGAACCATTGAAGAACAGCCAGATTATAAACTTCAAATATCCATATATAGCAATATCAACTCTTTTGTCTTCTTATAGAAATTGCTGTTTTGAATGGAGGGACATGAATTGTAACACACTTGAAATACTGATAATTTTGTTCGTCTTACTTGGTGATTCATGACAATTGTTGAAAAGTTTTTAATGAGAAAAAATAAAATAAAATGAGAATACATGACTACGTAAGAATAATTTTTTATTAGGGTATTAACATAAAAGAATTAAAATAAAAATACAGAACTAGGTAAGCACAATTTCTTATTTGGGTATAATGCATGTAGAAGAAAGAGTCTAGTTCTCATTCAATATTCAAGTCAATATAATCTTTTATCTTTTCTTCTTTTATGAAGCCCATATTTTTATGTACCCCTAGATAGATTGTGGGGAATATTAATTAGTATCACAAATTTTATCGGAAGAACCTTTATTACAAAAAAAATATACTTGTCCCTATTTTAGGGTTTGTGATTCAGAACGGTTCTCGATTAATTAAAAAAATATCTTATATCAACTATTTTGCTTTACAAGTTTTATCATGTAACTATATAATTATATATATATATATATATATATTTTTATATTTACTACAATTGTCAATATTAATTCCGTACTAAACACTTGAACCCTCTTCCATCAATTTTATGTACATGTCATCAATGAATTATTTTTCTGGTTAATTTTCCAGCTAAGTTTTTTTTTAGCAGTCAAAATAATTAATATTTAGATTTAAATCAAAAACGTAACAAACCAAAAAATAAAAGTGTCTTAATGGGCTCTTCTTTTTCTCTTACCGAGTAAGAGGAAGTAAATAGCTAATAGCTGAAGTAGTTAACCCATTACATTGTGATCCAACCGCAATAAAAAAAACTGAAGAGTAGGGCCAAATTTCTCGCGCGTGGTCTTCCGAACCGAATTGAGACACGCCTTGACAAATCCATTCAAATTTCTCATTGTATTAGCTAGCAAACTACCGGTTTGAAATTTGAATTAGTAGAAGCTTACAGGAATTTTCATTACTGTTTGACAACCAAAATTCTTTTTTATCCTAAACTTTCACATTTCCATTTTGCCAGTTTTCTAGTTGATGACTCTCTTAATTTATCACTCAATTTTCTTTATGCTTTTTGTTTTTTTTTACATTTTATTCCCGAGTTTGGGGTAGTCAGATATGAAAACTCAAATGATATTGGTTGTTGGAATCCGGCGAATGGGACTATGACTCCACAGAATAGAAACAAAGAAAAGGAATTGATTGCTGAGAAAGAAGCAGAAGTTGAGGAGATCCGTGCAGCATTATATTTGAGATTCGAGTTAATTGGAAACCTTATACATTATTCTGTTCCGATAAACAAGGATGAGGTGTATATCATTTTCTGATATTAATATAAACCATTGACTTGTGGGTCAATCTTTTTTTCTCGAAATATTGCCTGCAAAAAATATAAATTTGTTGAAAACTTCAAGTGCCTTTGTAGGCTAACAATGCGGTTATATGATCTTGGGGTGAGAAGCGGTTAGAGCCAAAGTTGAAAAATCATGTTGAGATTGTTGAATTCCTTGGAATTGCAGATACTAAAAAAGGTATCAAATTCCTTTTGTTTCTGATCTATTGGTCCACTAGGGTACTGAGTCTTGTACTAAGAATGCTTATGGATATTCTACATGACATGTTGTTATGTACAGTTTTTCTGGAAAATGTGTTGTATTATATTTGTTAGACAGCTTATATTACTCTATTTGGAGATATGTAGGTTATAATGTAGCAGGAGGTAGAGGTTACTATTTGAAGGGAGATGGTGACCTTAATCAAGCGTTGATTCAGTTTGCTCTTAAACTTTTTGGTGAAAAAGGAATACACTCCAATGCAACCTCCTTCCTTCATGACAAAGGACAACATGGCGAAATGTGCTCAATTTGCACAATTTGACGAAGAACAGTACAAGGTATCATATCTTACTTCTACATATTAACAGATCTTCTAGCTAGCTTTGTATTTTTGTCTCCCTACTGTTAAAACAATTAGCTGTAATCAATACTAGGCTCACACTACTAGGCTAAACTAAAACAACTGGTCTCAAGACTATGACTGCTCCTAGAGCCTAGTATCTCAGCCTCAAATGGCCTAGTTGTCATAGGGAGTAATGTTTATCCAATTGAGAAATTATGACCAATGTACTTTCTTGTTAAATTCTAGTTCATGATTGAAGCATGTTTAATAGGTGAGTGGTGAGGAGACGATAAGTATTTGATTGCTACAGCCGAGCAGCCGCTTTGTGCTTATCATATGAATGATTGGATTCATCCTTCTGAATTACCTTTCAGGTTATACCCATCAGTTACATATAGTATGTGCTTTCGGAAATGAATTGCAATTAATTTGCATATTGCTTTGATTTCCAGGTATGCTGGATTATCGTCTTGCTACTGTAAAGAAGCTGGATCGCATCGTCTAGATACTCTTGGAATTTTTCGAGTTCAACAGTTTGAGAAAGTGGGGCAGTTCTGCATGACGAGCCCCAATGGAAACAATTCGTGGGACATGGATGAGGAAATGATAAAAAAAACTATGAAGAGCTTAATAAGATGGTATAGAGTTTCCTACTAGAGAAGCTTTTGATAATTCTACTTTAATGTGTACAGAACCTTTTCCTTGTTTTTATATGGCATGTTAATACACTCGTATATACAATTCACTATAGATCACAGTTGAAAAGAGACGAGTATTATGGTAAGATGTATGATTTGTGAAGTGATCATACTTGATTCTGAACCCTCCTACTTGGCATAAGAAGGTGAATTTATCGTGAATAAACGGTTATCTATAGTTTTGTGCTCGTCTACTATTTTATCTAGTGCAGCTAAAGCTTTCCTATCAAGTGGTGGCTGTCGTCTCTGGTGCGTTAAATGGTTCAGCTGTCAAGAAGTATGATCTGGAAGCATGATTTCCTTCATCCGCCACATACAGAGAGCTTGTGTCCTGTTCGAACTGCACCGACTATCAGTCCAGAAGATTGGAGATTCAATATGGTCAGAAGAAGGTAGATGTTCACTTTCCTCAATTTCTAATGCAGAATTAAGCCACATCCGATAACATGCCTTGCCTATAATCGGTTAATCAAGAGTTCTTTAGTCTTTTACGATTGGAATTTTCATTGTCATTAATGGTGTACAATTACATTTGGCAGGAGAACCAAATTAAAGACAAAGCAGTATATGCACTTGTTGAATTCAACTCTCACGGCAACAGAGAGGACCATTTGTTGCATTCTCGAGAACTACCAGAGAGAGGATCTCGAGAATGGAGTTGAAATACCCAAAGTGTTTGTGGACATACATGGATGGGAAGGCTTTCTTACCCTTCTTGATGAAAACCAGCAAGTGAAATGCCATTAGGAATGGAATTCAACAGAATCAACTATTCAACCAATTCCTATTTTAAGAGATTTTAGTTCTATGTTAAACTCGTTTGTTTATAATGGTTTTATACTGCAATGTCAAGTCCGTTGTATTAATTGGCAACTTAACTATTTTATATTTATGAAAAAATATTAAAAATTAGTAGGATGATATGTTGTGTAATACAATTTTTAATATATAATTTTTGCATAAAAACACCGACATTTTAGTTTCTAACCAATACCTCTACTCGGTAATTTTTAGTTCTCAGGTGAAACAAATGGTTCGCAAATGAGCCATGGGGCGCATGACCTCTTTTATGCCGAATCTTGACCCATGGAAAAAAACAGACAATGGGTCACTAAATAGTAACTTTCTAAAATCAAGGCTATTCACATTGTCTTTAAAACGAGAGCAAAAGGTTGGATAATAATAAAATTAATATTGATATTTTAAAAGTTTGTTTAAATATTTTTTAAGTTTTAAACATTAACATGATTCATTTGAATTTAAAAAATAATAAATTTCTTTTAAGATAGTTTATAATATTCAAAATATTTAATACATATCAATTTTAAATTAATTTTACAAAATTAATATTAGTTATTTGTATTGAAGAACGGAGGAGGATGTATATAATTACCCGCACCTAATATGGCATTGAATCCAATTGCGTCAAAAAAAAAAAAAAAAAAGAGAAGCTCATCTAAATATTACCCAAGAACAATCATACTAGGTAAATTAAAAGGCAGTAATTTCCCTGAAGTGATATGATGCAAGTTTCATCTAGCATATTATGTTGTTTGAACGAGAAGATATATTATTTAAGTTGGCAAATTTGGGTGTTCCAGTTTGTAGGAACTTTATATATATATATATAGATAGATATAGATAGATAGGGAGGCGAGGGGGGGGGGGGGGAGGAGTCAGAAATGAGTAGTCAATTTCAAAATTATTTTATTTTCAAAGATAAAAAAAAAGTGATGTGTGCAAATTTCTTAAATTAGATAAGATACACGTTTGCTCATGACTTTTTGATCCAGCCCTAGCTAGTTCACAATTTTCATGCACATTTATTTGGGTTGTCACCTGATTGGTACTTATATTTGTCAGTCACAACCACTTGCCTTTTGCCATTTGTTTCCGGCTCAAACTCTTTACAATAATACAAACATCCACAGTGTATTCGGATGTTGTGTAGTTATATTTATAAATTTAATAATCTGTGTGAGACACGAGTTAATTTATATACTTTTTTTTATAAATATTTAATAATTTGGTTTAATATTTTATTATAATTAACTCATGACTAATAAAATTGACTCAAAAAATTAAATTGTGAATCACCTCTTGTATTATTTAATCAAGTAATAATTTCAATAATACAAGTTTGATAATCCATGCGAGACACGAGTTAATATATACATGTATTTATGATATGACTTTGTTATATGATAGAAGATAGGTAGTCTAATATCATATAATAAATATCATATAATAAAGTCATACTATATATATAATACTTATTTCAATATTAATTGTATGGTGATTAGTTAGAACTATGTAACATCAATGTCTTGAATAACTTGAGTTGAGAGGGGCATGTAAAACTTTATTAGTGAAATAGTAACTGATCAATTATTCCTTTGTTGGTAGAAATAGGTAGCCAATTGATATATATATAACAGTTATTTTAATATTAATTATATGGTGATTACCTAGAATTATGTAACATCAATGTCTTGAATAACTTGAGTTGGGAGGGGTCTGTAAAATACTTTATTAGTGAGGTAGTAGCTGATCAATTATTCCTTTGTTGGTAAAAATCACTGATAAATTGACATTTTGGTGACCGTCCCACAAATATATATTTCAATATTAATGGGAGGCATGGTGATTATGAAGTATTTTGGGATGCTTGTTATAAAACTTTATTGCACCAATGTTTTGAATACCTTGAGCTGAGAGAGACATGTTAAACATTTTATTACTCACTTTATTAGTGGGATAGTAGCTGATCAATTCTTCATCTATTGGTAGAAACCAGTAGTCAATTGACATTTTGGTGACCGTCTCACAATTAACAGTACCCATTTGCATATGTGTGTGTGTGTGTGTGTGTGTGTGTGTGTGTGTGTGTATAAGCAGTTTAATGACTCTTTGAAATAAAAGTTTTATGGAAAAAGAAAAATTTGGAAAGCGACAATCATTCGACTATAGAATTGAAATTGCACAAAATTGACTCAGAATAATTAAATTTGAGATTTGAGATTATATTTTACGTTATTATATATTACTATTAATTTGTAATTTTATGCAAAAATTTACTCGGACTCGATTATCATACGGTGAAATTGGTCACAGTGTCGCATTTGTACAATACATAATTATATTATAATTTTAATTATATAAAAAAGTGTTACTCAATATCATAAAAATATAATTTCAAATATATATAAATTTTAAGAGAACATGCAAGGTGAAAGACACTTTGCGTTTATGTGTGAGGTGACTCCCAAAATAACATTATTTGAAAAATTAAAGAATTTTTTTTTCTATGTAGCATAAGAGTGTATTTTTTATATAGATAAATTATACAAAATAATATTGTTTTTATGTGATAACTTTCAACGCATTACCTTCTTTTTTTTTCCAACCTTAATAATGATTAAGCGTGTCAAATTCTGAATCCAGAAACTCAACCCCATATCAAATTGGCCAGAACCTTCCTCTGCCCTTCCCTCTCTCCCTATAAATACCCAGTCACCCATGAATCCACTTCTCATCATTTGTCACTCAAAGAGAGTTAATTCCCATGTAATACCACCAACCCCATTTACACTTCAATACGAAAAATGGCTTCTTTTTGTTCAAATACTGTAACACAGCTTATCGTGATAGCTCTGATCATGGTTAGCTCATCATCAGCTGGTAACTTAAATAAAGAATTCGACATCACTTGGGGCGATGGCCGGGCAAAGATTCTCAACGACGGCGACCTTCTCACTCTGTCTCTTGACATGGCCTCTGGCTCTGGCTTCCAGTCCAAGAATGAGTATATTTTTGGAAAGATTGATATGCAGCTAAAGCTTGTACCTGGAAACTCTGCCGGAACTGTCACCGCCTATTATGTACGTATATATACTTGACCATCTTTTTCTGCCTACACTTAAAAAAACCTCTTATAAAAATTAATTAGTTTATAAAGTGATATATCAAAATTTAATTAATAGATAATTCATCATATATGGGTGAGAGGTGACTCCACCAATTGTAACTAACCAAAATCATGCACATGATCATTTTATAATTTTTTTATATAATAAATTTTTAGTCATCATAGTATTATTGATCCATAAATAATATTTCCCATTTTTCACAAAAATAGGCCTATTTATCACTTTTAAAAAAAGAAGTCGACAAAAGGATATATTTTGTAACGATCGTCCTATAAAATAAAACAATATTTTTAAGCTTGTCATCATAATTTTATTATTATATTATATATTAAACTAATAATTTTTTATTTTTTTGAATATGGATGAAACAAAAAGATACCTACATATCCGTAAATTTTGTAAATATGACTTTATTTTTTTTGTAAAACGGATGGAGCAACATACATACACGAATAAGATCTTTAGTCTAGTATTATTAAAAAAATAATTAATAAAATTTGTGGTTTTAAATTGCAGTTGTCCTCACAAGGCTCAACCCATGATGAGATAGACTTTGAATTCTTGGGGAACCTAAGTGGAGATCCTTATATTCTTCACACTAACGTGTTCAGCCAAGGGAAAGGGGACAGGGAACAACAATTCTACTTATGGTTCAATCCCACCGTCGATTTTCACACTTATTCTATTCTTTGGAACCCCCAACGCATCATGTAAGAACCCTACGCTAACAAATTCTTACTATATGTCAAATTTTATTGACGTATATATGTAGTATTACAAACTTTATATTTTCAACTGCAAATTTAAATAATCTAGTACAAATATATAATTTTTAATACAAAAGGGAGGTGAAGGACCTATTGTATACAAAGTCCCTAAAAATACTCTAGTGAAATGATAAAATGATATGAATACTCTTAATGGATGAATTACTTTTCGAGACTTGGTACGTACTAGGTCTCTCACCTCCCTTAATTCTAATTTTTTGCTGAAAAAAATTATTCGAAAATAGGTTTTATAAAATTTAATAAAATACGACCATCTTTATGAATTTATATGAAATAACAAATATATATATACCATGTGTCTTGAGAATAAATTAGTTACCTAGTGTTTGGTTGGATTAGCACGTTTAAATTTTCAAACAATCTCTAGAATGTATCCTCAAGATCTTCCCTCTTATGATTTTATCCTGAATTTGGAGTGTGATCTCTAAGACACCTTTATGAGAAAAAACTTTTACGTTATTTTTCTAAATTAAGAGAAAAAAATGAAATTTGGTCTTTTCCTAATTAGAAAAACCTTACATACATTTCTGATCAATGATATATATAACTTTTACGCAATTTCCCTAGGTTAAAAGAGAGAAACGAAATCTATTCTTTTCCTGATTAGAAAAACCTTACGTACTTTTGTGATCAATGATATATTTGTAATAACATTGATCCTTATTATCTTTTAAAAGACTAATCCATATTAGGCTAGGAATGAGATCTTAAGAGATTCTTATTCTGACTCCAATACTTATTTAGATATTATTATCTAATAATAATATATTAAATAAATATTAATTCCACTAAATAATTGTAATTGCACTTCATTCTAGGAATTAACTAAAATAAACTATTTACTAATAAACTGTAAATATTTTCTCTATTAATATAATCTCGATATATTTAAACTAATTCCATAAGTTCATAATTTATCTCTATTTGATCATAAATTGATTTAACAATTAAATCAATCCTTTTAATAATAAATATTAAAAGACTTTGTCAAGATTCTATGATCAATAATAAATTATCTTTTGAAAAATCTTATAGATGTTTTGACAATAATAATATTCATAATATTAATTAAATATATTAATTAACATTCCGATATATTAATTAACTCAATATAATTTTACTCGCTGAAATATTAAATTAATATATATAACAATATTAAGTCAATTATTATTTCAAAATAAAAAATTTCATAAATTAGTATTTATGTGATAATATTTTATAAATAAAATGTTATCACGTGATCCGTTTAATGTACACTGCTAATGCACTAGTACTTCAATTAGAAGTTCAACTTTCATGATCAAGATAAATCATCTCTATTAAAACACTATAACATTCATGATAATATTTTCAAATTATAATAAGTTATAAACCATTATATTTTTATTTATATATATTACATATGATTTATATTTTCTGTGTATAATACTAATTTATACACATAAATTAGTATATATATAAATTTAAAATTTTATATAAATAAAATAAATGATCATTTAATGAATGATGACATTTTTATTGCAAAATCCAACATTTTTAATATACAAAATATAATTATTGTGTACTGCATTATTAGCACAGAAAATATCGTCTCTCTATTTTTTTCCATGTGATAGCTTTTCTGTGGATGGAACACCCATTAGAGAATACAAGAATGCGGAGTCTATTGGTGTTCCCTACCCAAAGAATCAGCCCATGAGGATATACTCTAGCCTGTGGAATGCCGATGATTGGGCCACAAGGGGTGGGCTTGTCAAGACAGACTGGACTCAAGCACCCTTTACTGCTTCATACCGGAACTTTAATGCTGATGCTTGCGTCCAGTCTTCGGGCCCATCTTCTTCTTGTGCTAGTTCTAGCTGGCTTACAGAAGAATTGGACACAAAAAGGCAGGAGAGGCTGAAATGGGTGCAAAACAACTACATGATCTACAATTACTGTACCGACATCAAGAGATTTGCTCAAGGCCTTCCTGCAGAATGTGTCCTAAATTTGTGAAGCCCTACCTGAAGAATATTTTTGTCATTCATTCTTTTTGTATTTAAATCCAAAAGTCTGTTTTTCCACTTAAATAAATAATGAAGTTACTTTTATCATATCCATAATCCTCAAAAGTACAGGCTTTGTTCCAATAATAATACTTTCCTTGGCAATATTTCACACATGTTAAGATTATACTTTAATTTTTATTATAAAGATTATGCTCAAGTGTGTAAGCAAATCTTCATAGGTTGATATGTGCATAAAAAATAGTACAAGGACAATAATGAAATTAAAAAAAATTATACAAAGACTAAAATTAAAACTAAAGGAAGAATACAAAAACTAAATGGATTGTTTTTCCCACTAGAATTATAAGTAATAACGATGAGGCAATTAGGAGCAGTTGAATTGCCGCCAGCAACAGTGAACAGCTTGTTTGAAAGTGCTTGCTCTACGTTGAGGCTGGACGAAAAGCAAATCATGTAGTAGTATGATAATTCTAGGCATTACATTACTACCAAGGCAACCACCACCAGTACACACGTAGTCCAGTGGAGTTGGTGAGTGGGGCTGAGAGTTGTTGCTTACGTTTATTTTGTTACCAAGTATTGAACCATCAACTTCCGCGTGTGGGTTTTCAATTGAGTGGCACGCACTTGCCTTTTTCACTTCTTATACACCAAGTCTTCCGTGTCCAGCGCAAACTCTAAATTACTTTTACGCACAACCTTCCCCAGCCACATAAATTAAGAACCATGATGTCATTATGCTCCCCTAGACTGAAAAAACGTTGAATCCACGGGGCTTCTTTTGCAACGCGTATATGGACTCGTGACCCCTCCTTCATTGACCACGTCTAATGTCTATCACTGCCAATGTTTGGGCGATACTATCCTCACCTCAGGAGCAGATATCTTACTGCTTTTCACATTCAATTTCATGGATAATTAATTAACTCAAGGCTTGGATAGGGCAGGAGAGGCTTGATTAGTAGTAAAACAACTGTAACCTAACGTAATCCTCTTACAATGCCAAATTGTAAAATATAGATTACAAGCACTTGCAAATATTCCACCTAAATCAGTCGTAAATGTCCAAAAGGTACTAATCAGCTACAGACCACAATTACATTTGTGTCCGTAAGCCACATATCGTTCACAAACCAAGTTCAAAAGAAATAAGCAAGAAACATTACTGTACAGACAACTAACTGTACATGAAACATTTGATGTCTGCTACAGAACCAACTTCTTCAGGGGCCCCGAAACTTAAATTTCCCGTTGTCATGACAAGCTTAAATTAATCTTGCAATGATGAAGAGCATCACAACTGGCAGAATTAGTAATTGCAGCAATGAAGATCTCTCAACATACAGTACCCTACATTTTCACACTGAAGATTAATCTTCTAACTCTACAATTTGTGCCCGTCTTTCAGCAGCCTTTTTCCGGATAAAGAAGCCCCATCTCATTGCTGCCTTAATTTTCAGCCAACCCACGACAGCTTTTCCAGAACGGTTGCGATCTTCATCAAAACTGAAATTTGGCAATGGTGAAGGCATGTAGGATGGGAAAGCATACCCTTCTTCGGGCCCATTAACAGAGGAATGACCACCACCCATGCCGAAGAGTCTAAGCAAATGCTGCATATCCTCGTTCTCAAGCATCTCATGGCTCTTAATGCGAATTTCCTCTGATAGGAAGTCCTCGACACCCTTGTCCCGATTTTGGGACCAATCTTCAAAAGGGTTAAGACCAGAGTGCTGAACAGAAGAGTTGAGTGGCTGAAACGATGATGATGATTGTGGTGGACCGAGTGCTGGTCCAACTCTGTTATCACATCTTGTAATCTGCATCTGGTGAGAATTATTAATTTGCTGGTCGTGTAGAGCATAGGGAGTGCTATCGAACTGAACACGGGAACTTGAATTTGCATACTGAGACTGGCTTGGGTATCTGGTTGCCAGACCGTCGTCATTATAACCTGAATCTGTTGAGGCAATCAAAAATATTATCAAAGTGCATTATTATCAGTCATCAAAATTGATATAAAACACGTCTTTGTCCGCTGCGTTTATTTGTGTGTGAGAGGAAAGATCATCAACCAAAATGAATGTGGTCAGCACCAAAGTAACAAATAACTTCAGGGTACCCAACTATTCATTTACAATCAGGAATTCAGATATAGTATGAGATAAAGCCCTACTTAACTTGTATAGCTTTCTTGTTTTCTTGGGACATCCTAACGGGTGAAACTAGCCTTCTAAACGATGTAGAAGAATACACATGAGGTCATAACACATGGCAGGTGTCCATATTTGTAGCATCAGCCAATTAGCACAAGTATGAATCTATCTTCATGAAATAGAGCCAGCCCAAATTCACAGTTGCGCAACAGAATCAACACCAGAAAATGTTCTACAAACATGGGTTGCATAAATGCCATCAACTACATATCAAGCAACACGCAGAATGATTGAACTTACTGAGGAGAATTATAATTCTTATCAAATTGGTTCGTAGACAATCTACTTGAATTTCACGGCGTAAGACAAGAACATCTAAAATAGATTGTTCCAGCAGTTTTAATTTTTACCACCATTGAAATTAAGTCTCTAAATTGCTTAATGACTAGATAAAGTTATAATCATGGGGCTGAGCAAGGAACTGAAATTGGCCTCGAACTGCATCAAAAATCGACCAAACCGCTCTGATTGAACTGCACCAACGGTTTCGGTGTATATAGCAGCGTTAGAATGACTGAAAAACCGCATGTGCAGTTTGAGTGTGGTTTTGGGAGACTCCTTCACCGCTCTTATATATTACTCCATTTTTAAATCATTATTGACTTTTTAAAAGTTAATTTCAAACTCAAAATTGACGTAGATTCATTAAATTTAAGTCAATACAATTTCGAATATTATATATTATCTAAAAAGTACTAGTAGTTATAAGATTTATTATTTTAAAAACTTAAATGAATAATGTCAATTTTAAATTTGAAAATTTTTCAAATTGATTTTTAAAAAGTTAATATTGATCTTATAATTTGGAATGGAGGGAGCATATTTTTTATTACTAGGATGATTTTATGGAGACTTGAGTTTATCGAGGAATCCTAATACCTAAAAATATATTAGACAATTTTAATTATGTTATGCACTTTTAAACTTTTTATTTATGGCTAGAAATTTTTTCAATTGAATTGCAATGGTTTGAGGAACGTTAAAGCATTCATGAATAATAGATTTCAAACCTAAAACTTGTTACTTGATGTTATTACGTTAATGTCATGTGTGGTTTCTTCAACATAAAGATGAATTTGATGTACTAAATATTATTGTTGACTATGTTAATTGGTTTTGAAATCGAAACCGAAACTAAAACAAATGAAACCGCATTTTAAAACCGCATCGTACCAATCATATGTAGTGGCGTGCGGTTTTGAATTGATCAAACTGCACCCAAGCGGGTTCATGTGTCGTTTGAGTTTCCAACCGCACCATACTCTATGTTACTTTCAATCAAAAGGCCATCGTAGTCAAAGAACTAACATTTGATGCAAAAGCATGGATTACAAGTGCAACTAATATACAATTGTAATTAAATGCCTCAAACAAATTCTGATATGGCGAATACTGCATTTGGCCTCTTAAACGAGATTTACTTTACCTCTTTTCCTCACTTAATACATCGATCTACTCACACTATATACATATTATATAAATTTATATACACACAGACGCACATATATATACACACAGTTAAAACAAACTGCAGTTGAGAAGAAATTACTGGATGAGTTAACCATTGAACTCAAATTGTTTCAAAGATTAATCCTGACAAAAGGTAATATCGAATTTTTCCAGCACAACCTATCCTATTCATATTAGTATAGTAGAAAAATATGAGGAAAATATTAATTCTACCTTCACTACCCTAGTGCCTAAGAAGGATCGATCTGTTAAGGTAACTTAGTTTAGACCCATTAGTCTTGTGACTAGTGTGTATAAAATTCTTACTAAAGTTCTCTCTAAGAGATTGGGTAATGTTGTTGGAAATACAATTTCAAATTCTCAGAGTACTTTTGTTGTGGAGTATGTACATAAAAGAGGAAGAAAGGGTCTTGTGCTTAAGTTGGATTTTGAAAAAGTTCATAATAGGGTTAGTTGAGAATTTTTGGATAAGGTGTTGGAAAGGAAATGTTTCGAAGTTAGGTGGCATTCTTAGATGAAAGGGTGTTTTGTTTCTTCTCATTTTTCTGTGATGGTGAATGGGGAGACCAAGTCTTGGTTTAAGTCTTTCCAAGGTTTGAGGCTGGGAGAGCCTTTGTCACCTCTTGTTTACTTTAGTTGTTGATGTTTTGAGCAGGACGCTGAGCTGGGGAGAGGAGTGTGGAATTCTCGCATGTTGTACAATTGGGCATGAGTAGGTGAGGGTTTCTCACCTCCAATTTGTTGATAATACTATTCTCTTTCTTTCAGAGAGGCTCCAAGGTTTTAAAAATGTGTTTACTATTTTTCAAGTTTTTGAGGCTATTTCTGGTACGAGGGTTAATTTATCTAAATGTAATATAGCTGTGATCAACATGGATATGGGGGAACTTTTAGCGTATTCGTCTCTAGCTGATTGTAGAGTTGAGGAATTTCCTTTTACTTGTTTGCTTGTTTAGTATACCCCTTTATTATCTCTTTCTTTTTAGGATCCCAGTTAATGTAGTGAACACACTACAAAAGTTAATGAGAGATTTTCTTTGTCAGGAGTTAGTGATGAGACGAAGGATCATTTGATTGGGTGGACAACAGTGTGTCTTTCTAAGCCCGAAGGGGGTTTAGGATTGGGTAATTTGGTCCTAAAAAATGATGCTCTGGTTGCTAAATGACATTGGAGATTTCCTTTGGAACCTCATTCCCTTTGGCATAAGATTATTAGGAGCAAATTCAGCATGCATTTGAATGGGTGGGATGCTAGGACTTATATTACTCATGCAAGTCCTTGAAAATTCATCTTCCAAGGTCATACTTCCTTTATTCGACATTTGAGATATAAAGTTGGGGATGGTCATCGAATTCAATTCTGGGAGGATTATTAGTTGGGAGATATAGAGTTGTGTATCGTATTTCTTCACTTCATAATGCTCCCATTTTTAACTTCATAAAGTGTGATGGGAACTCATTTTCTTGGAATTTTCACTTCTTCAGGAATCTCACGATTTTGGAGTCTAATGAAAAGGAATATTTGCTAACATTGCTTGATTCGATCCATCTATGTACCTCTTCTGATCAGCGTATCTGAACTTTAAATCCAACTGGTTCCTTTTCTTACAAGAGTTACTCCTCTTTTTTGACTCGACCTATTGTTTATAAGGGTGTAAATAAACCGAGTCGAGTCAAATATTGAGTTGTTCAGATTTGGTTCATAAAATTTATCAAGTATGAAAAAAAGTTTGATAAAGGCTTGTTTAGCTACCGAGTCGGACACGATCTCGAATCGAGTCCGAACTGTTTGAACTTTTCAAGCGAATATGATCCGAGTATCAATAGAAAATTGCAATTTGAAAAGATTTGAATAATTTATCGAATTTTAAACTTTGTTCATATTTGAATCGTTTATATTTCGAATTGAGCTCGAATCGAACTTTTAGTCGAGTGGTTACGAATTGAGCTCGAACCGTTTGGTTTATTTTACAGTCTTAATTGTTTCTCATCCATTTCCATTGGCTTCGTACTTTGGAAAGTAAGATCCCTTCAACCATCGAGGCTTTTGTGTGGTCTCTAGTTTTACAAAGATTAATTACTAATGATCTTTATAAAAGTTGTAGGTCTTACAAAGTTCTATCTCCGAACATTTGTTTTATGTGCAGGCAGAGTAATGAGACACGTGCTCATTTATTTCTGCATTGTCCAATTACTTGGGGATTGTTGAGCTCTCTCATTGGAGTGATAGGATAGGAGTAGACGTGTCCTGCTACGGTGGAAGATATGCTATTAATTTTTTTTTAGAGAATTTGGAAGTAAGAGAGATGCCAAAATTTTAAGAAAGTGAGTCGTCTTTTAAATCTTGTGGAGAATTTGGAATGAGTGTAATGCTAAGTTATTTAGAGAAAGTTACTTATCTTTAAAGTTATTGAATGATAGGGTAATTTTTCTTGCGTCTCTTTGGGCTTCTGCTATGGGAGCTTTTAGAGGAATCTATATTACTGATATAGTAAAGATTGGAGGGCCGCACTTTAAGTGCTTTCTTATTTTTGATCTTTTAGTCTGCTGAGGGTGGACCCCCAATTATTGTATCATTTCTTCTCTATTAATAAAATTTCTTCTTTTATATAAAGAAAAAATAGGCTGAAATATACAACTTGTATCAAAGCATGCAGGGAGGAGAGGTGAAATTGCTTACCTGAAATTAGCAGGTTTGGATCCACTGTAGACGGTTCAGAAGGAACTGAAACTAAAAACCGTGGTGGAGAAATCTGATTACCTAAAGCATTAGGATAATCTATTGGGCCCATTGGGAGTTCATTTTGAGATGTGTTCTTAAGTTGCTTAAAGCTTAGGAGTGATTTGCCATCATACTCTATAACTTGGTTCCAGTTGTCGTATGCTTTCTTCACCAAGGTATCCGCGTATACCTGTAAGAACAAATCTATTATTTTTATAGAACAAATATAGCATCCCAATCTCTAGCTAAAATTTCAACAGATTATCAAAGTATAATATGTTCATCTTCCATTAATTATGTTGCGTAAAATGCAATTTACCACGTGGTTTACAGTTTTTACACTTAGTCACATGTGGTAAAAAATGCGCCAATTTACCACCTGTGATTTACAAAAGTTACATACTATCACTTATATCTTAACACCATTAACTGTAGTCATCAATTAAATTTTCATTAAATTAAACAAAACATACTCTTTATTTATCAATAACACAGTTTTAGTCAAAAGTCAAAACTCAACGTTAAATCCACATAATTCAATATATTTAAATAATTATGTTAGTTTTTAGGAGAAGAATCCTTCTCACAAAATTTAATATATTTAACTAATTAATTGTTTTTTGCATTTTATAATGAAATAGAAATTTTAAAACCAACTAAACTGTGATAAACTCTTAAAACTAAAAATGACGTCAACAAAAGTAAAAAAACTGAGAAAAATAGATCAACCGGATAATTGTTCCAAAACAGTAACGTATGTTTTTAAACTAAAAATCTATAATAATAACTCAAATCTCTATCTAGCAGTAAACAAAGGATTAAAAAATTTTAATTTAAAATCTATAAATTTGGTTTTCCATAATTGCAAAGTGAAAATCCATAAAAATTAAACAGTAAAATAAAAACTAATTTTATATTCAGTATCTATTGCAAAATAATAGATTATAATTGTATAGCTAAATCTATAATTTGTTTAGTTATACGAGTCTCTAATTAGTTTAAAACTTTTAATAGAACCATTAATATGTCATATATATATATATATATATATATATATATATAAAAAGAATAACATTTTTTTAGCTCAGTGGAACTGTTGATAAACACTACTGATGAAAATTTTAATTGGTTGCACATACATTTTCAGGAACTTGATATTTTTAATTAATAGCCATTGATATTTTATGGGACAACATTATTAATTAGATATTAGAAGTAGTAATGTTATTTCTTTTGATATATTTCAAATTAGTAAATAGTACAGGTCATTACACGGGGCATTTAATATTATTTATATAGATAATTTTGGACAATTTTTTTTAAAGATTATGTAGTAACTTTGTTGTTATTATTTTTAAAATTTTTTAAGAATATGTTGTAGCTTTGTTATAATAATTTGTTTTAATTGTATTTGTAACATGGTTAATTGTATCACATTTTCTTAAATAATTAAAATATTTTACATTCAATAGACGACAAAAAAATGAATTTCTTTTACCTAAATATGTTTTAAAAGCGAATTTGGTCTAAGGGATTTTTTTAAAATTGATTTTGGCACAAAGTTGCTAAAAATGAGTATAAAAGCAAAATACCAAAAATTGCTCATGTATTAATATAAGATGGCATTATAATCAATTGCATATAAACTATAGTCATTAGAGAGACCATTCACTCACTTTTTGGCGAGTGGATACCATCCTCTGTTAAGTTGGACGAAATTGAGTTAACGTGCAATTTTTTTTATACCATAGGTGGTAAATTGGTAGTTTATTTACCACAGGTGATAAATTGTATTTTATCCAATTATGTTCTATCTGTCATAGAAATATCCTTCATCCATATAAGTGGATATGTTGTATGTGTGATACTGATTTTTTAACTGACCACTTCATAAGAAAAACTTGGTAGCCAACCCGAATCCATATTTATATACTACCTGTCTTAAATTTATTGCAACAAGTTTTTGTGGTACAGATTTTAAAACCTCTCAAAAACATATTTATATATTATATTTTAAGAAAATAAGTAATATAGTTAATAATATAACATTTAAATATGCCAAAATAAATAAATATATACTCCCTCCGACCAAGTTTACTAGTCATAATTTCCTTTTTTCTTTGTCCAAATCTATTTGTCCTATTTCCATTTTAATATTATTTTTTATCTTATTTTTTCAATACTACCCTCATTTAATTTTATAGAAAAATTCATTGAAAACTACATGACATCCATTGAAAAGAGTAGAACTACTAACTTTGACATTGGAAGCACAACCATACTTCTTTTTTCTCCTCTATTTTATTATTCTATGAAAGAATTAGAAGATTAATTAGAAAGAAAAAAAGAGATAATCATAAAGTATATAAAATGGGTAATTTGGAGATAAATTTTTTTTAATAGGTGTGTTTTTTCAAACTAGGACAAGTAAACTTGGACAGAGAAAGTATTATTTAAATATATTTTTAGCATGTCTTAAAACTGTGTCACAAGTACTAAAAGATGTATTGCAATAAATATGAGATAGAGGGAGTATATAATAGCTTGAGGGGCTTTATTATACCAACGTGTAGTACATGTTCTGACACCCACTTTCACCCTGTTACCTCAGCGCGCACATGGAATGTAAACATTCAAAAAGGAAGCCATGCTAATTTGAATTTGAACACTATGGTACCATGTTAGAAATCCAACTAGAATTATATGAGAGCAAAGATAAAAGTACTTGCTACACAATGAACAAATGTCTTCACGCCAACAATAAAATATCAACAAGGATTTTTCTAACAATATATCAAAGGGTATGAAAAAGCAATGCAGTAGGACTTATATTGTAATGTGATTTTATGAAATCAGTAGAATGAATATTTTAGAGGCTGGTGTAAAAAGGAAAATATCAATTACCTTCTGGCTGTCAGACAGAGAATCAGCTGACTGAAATTGTTCGCCAGTTATAAGGCCACTCAGTTCATAAATATTGTTGAAAGCAACACCAACATTTCTTGTATCATCGGGATAATAAACATAAAGATTCCCACTCACAACACAAGTTTTAGCATGCTCTAAGAGAGCTTCCCACATTTTATTAGACATACCACTTCCAAGAATCTGCAACCGCAGTAGCACATCAGAAGCCAAAAATAGAGCATTAACACCTTAATTCCACAATTAAATAACATGCACATACAGTTCTTAGCTTCTGGGGATCTCTGACTACAAGACGAAGAAAGTCTTCAACTGTGAATATCCCCGATTTATTTAGCCTCCTGTGGAATGACCCGTCCTTGCCAATCTTCTCCAATCTCCATACTTCATCACTTAAAATAGGAGGATAGTGTTTCTTATATACTGTTAAAAAGAAAAAAGATAATCATTCAATAAAAAAATCTACATAAAACCTTAACCAAACAGAGAGAATTTAACACAAAGCAGCCTACATTCCCCTCTGTGATCTTTAACAGTGAAAGCTTCTGTCTTTGCCTCACGTATGTGTATCCCCTCACAATATCCTGAGGAAACCTTCAGTCCAAGTCTGAACTTCCTGCTCCTTATCCAACTTGAGTTATCGGTAAATGTAAGCTCCCCTAGTGTTCCTACACCTTCCTTGAGCGTTACCTGTAAATCTCCAGTTAAAAGTGGTCTCTTTCCTTCACGTTCTTTCACAACATGGCTTTCAAATTCTTCTTGGGTCCAATCTTCATCATCTTCATTGTTGAAATCACCTTCCAGTACAACAACATCTAGTTTTGCAGTGGATTCAGGTCCAAATGTGACAACATGTCCTGTATTTGCATCAACCAAGACCATATGAATAGCAGCACCCTGCTCCCCTTCAACTTTACCTCCAGTAAATAGGGGTAAAGACAGTCTGGACCTAAAGTGCAGCTGCAAATTCCTGCCATCTGGCCCTTCAAGCCGTTTAGGCGAAGACCTAATCAAAGTTTTAGAAATAAAAGTCAGAAGAAAAAAAAAGAGGTAAAACAATTGGTTAATAGGTATAGGTTGCAGGAATGTCGAATTGAGTTCTTTTAAAAAAAAAAATTTACAGTTACATGGACTAGTTTACACTTTTGAGTTTTATACATGCTGGAAAACATAAATTCAAAAGTGCAAAATATAAGGGAATTGTTATGTTCTACAACACCCATATCATAGTTGTCATGGTGTCGCTTAAGCGACGATTAGGCATCCTGACACTAGAGAAAGACAAGACGACGCCTTGGACGCCAAGGTTCACGTCTTGGAAGCTGGTCCAAGTTAAGTGATTAGGTCATTTTGTACTCATGACTCATCATAACCCATGGACTAGCTACATTGTGTAATTTTATTACTCATTAAACTTGTAATATGTGATGGGTGCTGACTTGGTTGATTATTTATTTTCTATGTACCATTTGTTTTCAATGTCAAGTACTTTATTTTTAAATTTTAATTGTAAAGTATTCATATAATTGTGTTTTTAATTGTATTCTACAATGTTAGTTATTATATTTTGAGTTTGAATGCATATAAAATTTTATTATTCAATATACTTTTAAAATAAAATAAATAATGTATAAATTGTACATTGTTAACGACTTGTCATCATATAGATGACATAACGGGCGACTTATCGCCTAGGCGTCCTGGCGGTCAACTACCACCGCGTCTCACCGTGGAGCCGTGACAACCAGAAATTAACTTGATAACAATGAAGGGTTGATGAAGATTAACCCAAAATTTTCCAATAACAAAATCCCCTATGTGATGGATTTAAGTAATCAGTAACATTCAAACCTTCTGGTTCCGCCAAGTCTAGCAGGGCCAAGCTTTGCCAAAGCACGTTCCACTTCTTCACTAACCTGTAAAGCATCAGTAGGATGTAAGACACTCGGAAGGTTTTTGGTAAGCTTTTTTCTTTCTTTTCGGGATGGGGAGTTTAGAAAAAATATAGTGCTCATGAATGTGCAACATATATTTGTCAAAGAAAATTCACTTTTCTCAATACAATCTAAATTACACAAAAAGGAAAGTGAATGGAATGATAAATAGGTTCAAAAAATACGTTTAAAAGTTCTTGTATAGGGCTTGTATTCTAGTTCTGGATTTGTCATTTATATGTATTAATAATTCCAACATAAGATAACTGCAGATGTTCACAGAAACATAAATTTTGATAATCTGGGATTAAAAGGAATAAGGAGTATCCAAGAACAACCATTGTTCTTTTTAGAAATTCATACTTTTTAGAAATTTCAGTTTAAAACTTTCTGGTTTTGCTTATTCATCTACATAAAGCAGGAAAACAGTGAAACCAAATTATGATAATAGAAAATGAGAAGGATCAAAAGGCACTCAAACTCCTAGTTGGAGTTACCAGCCCAATCGTAAGAGTTGGAGAGAACGCAACAACATGTAGTATTTCTGATTTCACTTGGACTGGAGTGGCTAATATAGTGCAAGAAAATATCAGAAATGTGTGACAAGAAAATTAGGTAGTGCTAGTAAAAGAAGCATAAAGGCAAAGTCACCCTTCATAAAAACTACCAAGAAAGTAAACAAACTGCAAAGTACACAGGTATTAATCTTACAACTCTGCGTAGAACAGGTTCCAAGGATGAGCAAAGCTTCTGTAGACTATCCACCTTCAAAGCTTCCACGATTACACTGCATGAAACGTCTCTTCATCAGACATAATGCAAATGCATAGAATGGTAAATGCATAATAAGTTAAACTCGAGCAAATAAGGGAGTCTATGACGTAAGCCAACGGAGGAGGGACATTTCCAAGGAGGTCAGTGGCGTTATATTGTTAAGTTTTAGGAAGACATTTAAGATACCAAACCTTCGTAGAAATGCTTTAGAACAAAATATGGCACTTTAAATTAGCAAAAAAAAATATGACACTTTATGTAAAGATAGCCTAAAATAAAGAAGGTTTTAGTAATTAGTACACAGAAGGCAAACACATATGCCTATCTATGAGGTAAGATCCTCAATCAGCGATTTGGTAAATCAACTATCGCATCTTGTATGTTTTTCATAAAAGTTCTGCAAAGCATCACCAAGGGACGCTAATCCTGTAACAAAAATATAGGAATAATCACTTTAATACTATACAAACTAACCCCAACCAGACCCAAAAAGCTATTTACAATCAGCCCAACAACCCTACTCAAATTTGATAAATCATTATCAGCAGAAGTCCTTCCCCTTTCCACACATCAATGAGCTAATGCAAAAATATTATACAAACAAATTTCAATGTTTTTTACTACACTTCTTTAAACTACAAACAACAGTACATGTCACCGACAAAAATATTTAGGATAAGATTAATCTAGAACTATGAGTTAAATGATAATTAAGATTATAACCTATATCTAAAGGAAGGTATCCATCCATTGTATCATTCTAAATAACTATGAAGAATCAACTTGTATCATAGACCAATAGTAGCAACTGAATCAGGAGTTGCTGCTTTTTTCATATGACTGACCTTCCTCTCACCTTTTTGGTGTTTTAGTCACTTTATGAACTGAAGGCTTTGTAGTAACACGAATATCAGTCACTAGCACCAAAAAGTGGGAAAGAATGAGAGCATTCTATATTCAGTCATAGTGCCTTTGGTTATGTAGGAATCAAGAACCTAACTTTCTATAGGAAGATTAATTTTGGTGGATACAGAGAGAATGGAAGAACCAAAATTACCAGCAAAGACAAATCCCAAACTCCACAAGCCCCTATTCCATGTGAACTAAAATTGCAATGTTTAGAAAACCGGACCGAACTGGCAGTCAGACCGCGGTTCGACCGGAATTGGTCGACTTTCCGGTCCGGTCCGGCCAAAAAACCAGAAAGTCAAAAACCGGTTGACCACCGGTTCAACCGGTTGACCCGGTTTTCAAGTTTTTTTTTTTTTAAATAATATTATAACATTATTTTACTATATTTTAGCTTATAAAAAATTAGATATTTTAAAATTTTATTAATTATTAATAATATATTTTTTTATGTATTTATGATGTCACTAGTTTAATAACGGTTCAACCACTGGTTGGACCAGTGACCCATCCACCCGGTAACTTTTCCGATTCGATGACCGATCCGATTTTCTAAACATTGTAAAATTGTATACTTGGGAAAATATTGATAAACAGTAACAACTAGCACAATATATGAACTTGACACTATAACAACACTCGACTTCATTAATCATATGAGAAAACCCTACCAGTTCAAAAACAATTAATATACTTAGGGGGTGTATTCAATTAAGATTTTTAAGGACTTATAAAGACTTTAAAAGTTTGGTCGTATTAAATTAACATATTTAAAGAGTTTATAAGAGTTTAGTGGTATTCAATTACAATTTTTATAACATCTTTAAAAGTTAGTTGTTATTGAATTAGGACTTTTACAAAGTCAATAAAAATATTTTGGTATTCAAAAAGTCATAAATTTTTCAGATTTCTATCAAATAGTGGAGTCTGACAGACTTTAGAACAAGAGGTATAAATACCAACTCATATCCAAAGTCTAGCCTCATGCCCAAAAACTTTCAAATATTTGAGAAAGAGAGAAGATGAAGAAACGTGAAAAATGAAAAATGAACGCTCCAACCTTTCACATACATAAAAGATTTCACTCCTAATCTGCACTATTATCAGCTTAGTCACAATATCATATTGAGAATCTCACCAACATGCATGTATTATAAAGGTTTTTTTCTTGGCCTCTTGGCTGGTTGGCTATGAGGTTTTGGCTTTCTGGCAGGTTTTGTCTTCCTGAATCTCGCCTACATATCTTTGTTCTTTGCCTCTTGTGCTTTTTTTATGAAATTATATATATATATATATATATATATATATATTTGACTATAGACAGTATTGGACTGAATTAACATCAAGACAGGGTAGAAGACATATTCAGTGGTGTTTTTAAAATTGATATTGAATAAAAAGTAACTATATAATTAATCTAATTTTTTTTATACTGAGTTGTCTTTTTTATAGGACGAGTAAGACATTTCATAAGTTTTACTTATGAGTAATCAAATTATAATAATATTTAGAATTTCAACATAATCAATCAAAATTTACCTATTTATCATAACTTACTAAAATATATATTCATATTAGTGAAACACGTAATTGACTCTAAATATACTCGAATTGTGTTTAATAGAAAGATAACATATAATTTATCTACAATTTTTATACTTAATGCAAATTAATCGACTCAAAATCTTTTTTATTGGACGTTCAAGATATTTTATAAATGTTATTTAGAGTGATAATATTAAAATATTATCTAGAGTTTTTACATAATCAATCAAAATGTACCAATTTATCATAAATCACTAAACTAAATGCTTATATAACAATGAATCATGTTAAGAATTACGCGGTTAACAATTAACCACAATAATACTAATTAACGATATTATAATTTATTATAAGTATTCATCAGATACGTTCTTTTTTCTCTTTGGTGTAACAAGAATAATATCCATTTTGATTAACGACAATTAAAATATAGAATAAATTGACTGCAGTAAACATAACAAAATTAACGTCGTTATTGAAACACTAAATTAATCATTCATAATTCAAATAATTAGAGTTTAAAAATACTTTATTTTTTAAATAAAATTGAAAAAACAAATAAAAATATAAAGATGTATAACATCTAATAGTTGACACCCTCATAATTGAAAATGTACTTGGACTTATTTACATATATTTAGGCATATACAAAATTTAAATATAGGTAAGCGTAATAAGAATTTTTTCTGACAATTTGTTTAGAATAATTAACAAGAGAGAGAGAGAATTAACAATTTATATAAACGACAAGATATATTAGAAGTATACAAAAGTCTACCAAATCCAAAGTCTTGGTAAAAAGTCTATAAAAGTTTCACTTATTTCGGATGGAGTCCTTAAAAGTCATTAAAAGTCATTTTAAAAAAGTCTTTAGAGTCATTAAAATTCAGGAACTCTACAAAAGTCTGATAGTTAAAAAAAGTCTTTAAAAGTCTTAATTTAATACACCCCTTAAAATATCAAGGTAACTATCTAATGAAACCAAGAGTTTAAAGGTATGCATAAGTTTCAAATAAAAATACAGTATGCCATATAGTAGACCATCAAATTTGAGCTCAATTTCAAACCTGAAGAACAAAACCGTAGCACTCTAGGGATAATGACAAACACAGTACCAATCAATGCGATTCAACATAAAGAGGGGTAAAAACAACAAAAAAATTATACCTAGCTAAAGCTGGCCGCTTCCGCTCAGGCTGCTGCTCATCGTCATTCTCTAAACTCCGCTTCCCTCTCATAGAATTAGTCCTTTCCATATACCTAGTCTGCATTTTCGCCCAATTTCCGAAACCCTATATAACCAAAAGATCTGCACGACCACCACTAGAAATCCCACAATTCACTCAATTTCCCAACTAATCTCAAACTCACACAAAGATCGACCAAAATTCAACCCCAATTTGACAAGAATTAAACAGCATAAACCCCTAATTAACCAACTTAGAAGTTAGTACGCTAGCTGCAAACTCAACAATGATAAATAAAAACATCCATAATATAAATATATTTATGGACTAGGAGCGAGCGATTGAGTCTACCAGCTTTCTTTCTCTATCTTCTTCAGTATTCACATTAAAGAGGAAGTCCACTCTGACGACTCGGTACGACTAGTCTTTTATTACACACATCTTTTGTTTCTCTTTCGCTGGGAGGAGCTAATTATACAAGGGGATTGCGCCCGTTGATTTTGCCACGCCTTCGTAAAAATGGCCACGACGCAATTAGTTTTTATGCTAACGGAAATATAATAAATACACATAAATTAAATATAATAATATTATTAAAAAAATATAGTGTAATACAAATTTTATTATAAAAATATATTTTTTAATGATATAATGTTGTGTTTGGGTGGGTGACGCAAAGTGTTCCGTGCTGTGTTTGATCAAATGGCTGCACCGATCATTGAGGAGTACTCTTTTGCACCGACTTACCACATGGTTTGATTTTTTTTTTTAATTTTCTTTTAATGAAAAGAAGGACACCTGTGTAAATTTTTCTTATATAAACACTAAATAGAAAAGAAAATGTGGCATAAGAAAAGATATTTCCTTGTTTGTTTTGAAATTTCTTCTAAAACCTGTAATTTTTTCTTTTTTAAAAAATATGCTACGACGATACACATGGTTAGTTGTTTGAAAAATAAATTGATTAAGGAATACTATTCTTTTTTTTTTCATTTACAACTTTCAACAAAATTATCCCTCTACATATACCTATTATTTAAAACATTTAAACTAGCATATAATTTTTTATAAATAAGCAGATGATATAATTATTGTAGTAAAAATAATGTCAATATTACTAAATATATATTTATTCTGCTACCATCATATTTACTCTCAATATCATATTTACTCTCAATAATATTTTAATAACATCAATCATTATATATTATGTTATTTCTTCAATTTAATAAATTTGGCTCCATAAAATTCAAAAATACGGATTAAATTAATAGAATTTAATTCTAAGATTCCCCCTGCTTTGACTCTTGAACAAATTTAGGGAAAATAAATAAATAAACTTACCGAATCCATCTTATCCATTTGTTCAACTTACAGGCCTGAGGGTGAAGTAAAATTTATCAAGAAAATTCAAAATTGTTTAACTCTGCGAGTTCTAGAACATTGTCATTTCTTGCAGCTAGATTAATGTCTTACAGAACCTACTGAACACTAATCATTACATATATATTTTATCAAGGGGAGGGTGAGGAAACCTGCCTTTAAATAGCTAAAGAAATTCAAGTACAAAATGTCAAGAATTGCCGCCATCCACGATTAGCTTCCTTTATGATTCAAAAGTTCTGTTCTTGGCCAAACTCCTCAAGCCTTCTGTAAAGTTTCTCCAGTATGAGGTGACAAGTCTGAGGAGATGTGCAAGGCCCGCACATAAGATATATGACATTTCCCAGAGGTCTCGTGTAAATACCATCTTCCCGGAGCTTCTGAAGAAGAGAGCTTGCATATACTGATGCATACCTGTGTAAAACTGTGTTAAAAAGATTCAACTGGCACAACCACCTCACGTTGTAAATCAAAAACCAGAACACAAGTCAAATCTTGAAATGGTTTCCGTACGCGACAAGATTATAACTTTTTCATGAATCAAGTAGCAAGAGAATTTTCAAATTCCCTCCTCAATACTTCAAAATTTTAACCATTCGCCATCATCTAAAAACTAATATATAATAAGTGTATTTGTAATGGAAATGGATACTAAAGATTTGAATTTGTAATGCGTACCAAAATTTAAATTACTTGCATAATATACAAATACTAAAATGATAGGGGAAAAAGGAAAGAAAAATACTGATTTCAAATAAGGAGTCCACTTCTGGGATATCCCAAAAAGAAAACCAGGGTTGTCAAGCACGACAAAAAATTCTAAAGAACTTAAGAAATGTCACGGTTAGAAGCTCAAGTATAATACCCAGCATTGCAGCCTTCAGCTCTAAGTTCTAGGGCACAAAGAGTTCCCAACACAACCACTCTTCGGACTGCCGGCTGTAATGAGATCTGATGCACTAGTTCCATATTCCATAACTGCAAGCACCAAGAGTGAAAAACACAATTGCAACAAATGACATAATCAGAGCAGGATTTCAAAAAATGATCAATGGTTCTATCTACTATCAGTAAAACACTCAGCCCACAGGCTCCACGTGGCCTTAAAATCATACGAGAACACCATTAAAATTTTTTTTTAAAAATATGAAAACAGAACACTAAAAAGAGAAGGAGAATTTTTTTTTTATAAAAAAAAAGTGCTCAGCTCAATGTATATATAACAACTTAATATTGAAGTCTGTATTTTCTGGCACTAACCCGCTCTGTATGTACAAGAATATGTTATAACTAGAATTCAGATTATAAGACTCCTAAGCAAAATCAAAATAAAAGTAATTAATGAAGGAAGTTGTGCAGCCTTGGAAATCATCCTCTGTTTGTGGACAATTCAGGAAGATCCTACAGACTTTTATCTTGCAAATTGGGTCATTTTGAAAATTTATGAGTTTAGTTTCCAACACTTCAAAGGGTGCGCAACTTGGACTTTTGTAACAGTGTGCAATTTGGAGTTATAACAGAGTGTTATGACATATTTCGAACAGAGGTCGATGCGATCTGTCCTTGAAATATTTTTTACCTTCTTGCACTGCATCAGGTACCAACATTAATTTTGAATGAATTGTCAGTCATAAATAATGGTTCAAGTTCAACAGAACTGAAATCTTGCAGCACCGGTAATCTCTCATAGTTCTATCAAGTTGTTTTCACATTGAAGATTCTTTATGTTCACCCCCTAAACCACAAAATTATCAACTGATTTACCCCTTAAATTTCTAATCTAAAAGAACTAGATTTGTAACCGAAAGTTTCACTATTGATAGATTGAAAGCAAGAGATTCAAAATTATGTTTTTCTGAAATAACAAATACTTATAACACAAAAGCATACCACATACCTCCCTAAGCAGCCTTCCTTCAGAATTCAAATTTTTGTTTGTCTTAGGGTTCTTGAACCAATTAATGGACTTAGAACCAGCAGCACAACCCAAAGCATGTGCAGAGTATGAGTGCCCATGCAAAAGGGCCTGGAGCTGTAATCAAAACAGAAGCATAAGTAGGCATCATAATAACAAAATGAAGACACTGAACAACACCAAAGGAAATTTAGTAAAATAACAGTTAATTGTAGGAATTAACTATGTATTTTCAGATGGCTACAAGCATTGACCCTCAAAACATCACATGTCATCCAACATGAGAACCGTCACAAGAGTTAGTTTTATCAGTAAAAGTAAAATATATTGAAAAACACCTCCCTCTGAACTTCTTGAAGCTAAATTTACGCATACTTCAAAATATTCTATAATTAGGATGATGATGACTTAAAATTCCTTTTAAATTATAAGCCACTGCATAGGAAGAAGGAAACCTTCTGCAGTGTTATCAAGGTTTAAGCTCACTTCTAATGGTGATGATGATGATGATGATGGCTATGACAATATCGACAAATAGAGATAAAAAGTTAATGATAGCACATTTTTCTGCAAAAACAAGAGAAACATCCAAAAAAAATCAAAATATTATTGTTCTCTCTTCACAGCTCTTGCAGGACTTAATGCTTTCATAACCACATTAAACTTCACATATCAACACATTCCAGGAGACCCTTCAGATTTTTCACTAGAAGAGGTTATTTAGTTAAAGTCAGCAGTCACTAGCCAAGGATGTATGTTACACGGACTCGGATAGAGTGTCCGGTTAAAGACAGTATTTTGAAGAGTGTAATACGGGTACTCCTCAATTTTGCCAAAACTTTACACTAAAATGAAGTGTCCAATACCCATACCCATGTCTGAGTGTTGAGTGTCGGACACGGGTACTTTAGAGAAAGTGAAGAGTCCGTGTAGCATAGACTTCCATATCACAAACCATATTCCCAAGGCTGCCTATGCCCTCGGATCGGT
Source organism: Hedera helix (assembly GCA_947179155.2). Lineage (NCBI taxonomy): Eukaryota > Viridiplantae > Streptophyta > Magnoliopsida > Apiales > Araliaceae > Hedera > Hedera helix. The sequence continues at coordinate 49,544,243 of OX359268.1, read as the reverse complement.
GGCAAACTAATTTTGTTAAACGACTGATGGCAGGCATGCAAAACAAATATTATACAGCTTGAACAAGCATAGGCACAGGATGGTGGATTATGTTCGTCTGTGCATAGAAATTTCCCACAAGATTTAGAAAATTAAATGTAGCATCTATCACCTTTTTCTCTTTGTTACCAAGATTACAACATTATTAAACACAACAAACTTCTATTAAGAGTAAGATCACTGAAATGATTAGACGCACTAACTATTGTGCCTCATCCAAAAGATTGGTATATCAGTCATCCCAATATGCACTATTAAAGAGATGAACTCGTCAAGCTAATGATGAACAAAGAAATAAGGGTGATCTTCACACTTTGAAGGAAGGTGGACTGGTGGATGGAAGACACTAGGGTCATTATTGTGATTTCACCAAGCACAGGCTCGTCATGCATATAATAAATACCACAAGGTCAAAAATGGCAGGTGGTGCCAGGATAAAAAAAAATTATCTTGAACTTCTCCTCGGAGACACCTAGAGAATTCTTTATCTACTGGGAATTTGATATCCATCTCTATGCTTCAACTTCTTAAGAGAATCAAAGAGAATAGAAGGAAAGTTATATTAGAAAGCAATTGCAACATGGATAAGTTGGTCGGAGGAAGACTAGGAAATTATTCGTGGCTAAAGTATAATGGTCATGGGATTGTTACATACTTATATAAGCAATGAGCCATGAATTATATTTGTTGGAAAACCAATTAATGCAATGTTCTAAGCATTGGAACCTAAACAGCATAAATAATGACTTATTAAATATATTTATTTAAATTCATTATGAATAAACAATTTCACGCCAATCTCTCTGTTTAGACTGCCTTGTGCTTTCGAACCCACCCATTAGATGTAAATCTATTCTTATAATTATCATCATCCACTAAATGCAATTCTATTTTTATAATTTAAAAATTCACAAACAATGATGTAAATACATCTACGCCTTTCCAAGAGCTTGTTTCCCTCATTTAAATGATTTTTAGGGCAAACAAGTAGGTTTTGTTATTTTTTTACTCTTTATATATTAAAAGTCAAAACAATTACATTTTCCAGATTACATGATATAAAAAGAAAATTACACCAAAGAATGATTCATCTTGCTTGCAACGTAATACTGGCAACCAGGACTGCAGTAAAGATGTCCAACTTTCTAACCTGATGATTCTTCAATAAGATGATCAAGTATATTACATACCAGGGTCGTAAAGGATAAATGAGTATAATTTGGTCATCCATGTTCAAGCGGAAAAGGTATTAGACCAACTGCTGCATATTAGTATATGTTCGGAAGTCGTATCTTCCTAATTCTGTTCTTCCTTATCTTTGGAAAGAAAATAGGAAAGGCATGAAACTTATCATTCCTTGGAGAAGGTGCAAGTTGACTGGATAATAATCTCTTTAAGAATCAACTCATCAGGCATTGAGGGAGTTATATGTACAAGGAAAGCATACCTAGCCAAACCAATGGACCAACAAAATAAAAATTACCAAAGAAGCACAAAAGGAAAAAGATTACGGATATCGACATTATGTCATGACATGACAAAATAGCATGCTGAATCATTAAAATGTTGACAGAAATGAAACAGTTCAGGATTTATAAGTCACCACTAAAAACAATTTATTCGCCAATATTTATAATTTCAGTCATCAAATCACTATATCATTTATATTAAGCAGTCTTTCAAGTCAAGAAACCTACTGTAATATATTACCTTCGAATCTCCAACAAATGCATCAAAAACAGCATCTGTTGCCAATGTAGCTGCCAAGGGTACAATGCCACCAGTCATCAACTTTGCAAAACAGGCTATATCTGGTCGACAGCAAAGTAATTCTGCAGCAGACTACAAAGACAGATAATGTCCCTATCAATCATGGGTGGAAAAAAACATAACAATATTAATTAACTTTATGGTGGGTAACCAACCTCTACTCCCAGACGCCAGAAACCAGTAAAAACCTCATCAAAGATAACAGGAATTTTTCGATACCGGCATTCTTTAACAAGTATGCGTTGGAAAAGGGGATCAATCATTTCCATTCCCCCAGCAGCTTGTATCACTGCCAAACAACCACAACCAGTCTGGTTAACAGCTCATTTCACAGACATAGAGATTAACTTCGAATCTAGTTAATGTAGGAGATTAGGCAAAGGAATGAGTCTTAAGAAACAAAGAAAAAGATGAAGATATATTTTTATCTTTGAACTCGAAGTGGGAAAACTATACAAGCCCCACTATGAGTTCAGCAAAACTTTGGATGAACATTTGTGATGCCATAGAATCAGGATATCTGTGCTTTAACTAAAACTTCATGCTGAATTTGGAGTTTGTCTAAACATTCAAGAATGTTATATCTCAACATTCACAATTTGCTCATCACTTTTCCAAAAAGCAAGTGTTGGGCACTAATTAGGTAGTTTCCGTCAAGTATCACGTCTAAAATGTTTAAAGTCAAACCTTCACCATATCCACAAAACTATTATCCTTAAACTACATATTCTTGAACCAAAATGGGCTTTCCCCGCCTCTAGTCTCCATTATCCAAAATCAAAGGCACGTGACCTGAGACAAGTCTCTCAAAGCAAGTCTGCATCACCTCTTGGAATGGTTCCTCGTATTCCAGAGAATCAACATTCTGCAATCGGAGACATGGAAAGAGACTCCTCCCCACAGACCCAAGTGAAGGAGCCCCCCTCCAACGGTAAATCTATCAACCCTAACGAGTCATGACATCTGAAAAGTCCCTCAATGCCCTGACACAACTCTCTCTATCAGAAATCTGATAGTGTTGACGTCACCACCTATGCACCACAACACTGCTCATTCAGTTGTTCATATCTATGGCATTTACCCAAAATAGGAGTGAACAACTAATTAATTTATGTACTAGAAAACCCGAATTACTTTAGAACAAAACAATTAATAAAGGTTATATAACACAGTAATTCCAAACTTTGAAAACAAATAATTGAATCTAAACATGATCGATGGTATTGGATAATACTTCGAATCATAATCTTGCCTGGTTCTAGAATCAATGCTCCGATATGAGCAGGCATTTTTTGTCCAGAATGTAGCAATAGCTTTTGTGATATATGTGATGCATAAAAACCGGCAAGACTGGAGTCATCCCTGTTCTTGCTAAAAATTTCATCACGCGAGGTAAAAGCTGTTGAAAAGGTGAATTCCGACTATAATATGACAACTAGATGACAACAAGAAAATAAGGAGTGCAGACAATAAAACATGGTTCACTTACACATATCTTCCACTTCCATTTTATCAGATTGCATCGTATCAGGAAGACAAAGTTTCCAAATTCCTTTGCACATATGAACTGATGGGGGATCTAGAAAAAACCCTCTTCCCGTGTACCTGTTACTTGGATGCATTATTTTATCACATACCGTCTAAGATGGTCCTTTACTATTTCTACTTTTCCATTGAGTTCTAAGGGACCTAACTACACAAGGAATATCTAGAAAAAATATATTTGAAATGGCCCATTGCCAACACAGTTATTAGAAAAACACACAAGGTTAAAGTACAGAAAACATCTTTAAAAGTCAATAAGCACTCAAGAAGTCAAATGTTTCTTTACCGGTCAACGACATACCAGGTAATCACATATATAAATATTTATTCTTTACCGGTCAAAGACATACCAGGTAATCACACAGACACACACACACACACACATGTTTGTGTTATGAATTGTAACAACAAAGCTAAACCATTAGAGCCAAATGGGGTTCTGCAGAAGTCTCAAAAGCAAGAACCTCTACGTGAGACCACATAAGCTGCCACCATGATTACCGACACAAAGCAACCTAACTTGCATGGACAAGAAAAAAGCTATGTACTATTTATAGAGTATTAATTACTTGCACACTCAGATTGTTCTCTGATATATCAAATGCTAAAGATATAGATTTAAATACATACACACACATATCCATCTACAGCTTAGATTTTAATTGAACTCACTTCAATCACTTCATTAAAAAAAATGATGCAAAGTTTCACTGAGAAATTGTTTATAGGTTGTAATCATATTTTTACCCTTTTTTTACTCAGAGAATTGTACCCTAAACCTCTGTACCATGCCCTGCTAGGGTCAACATGCATATGTCAGACACCAACATTTTAAGGATAGTTTTCTTGTTTTTTTGACAAATCACTTCTTTTTGCGAGTCTATAATTTAATACATAAAGTTCTTTTGTAGGACATGTCCGATACTTATAAGACACCTGCCTAAACATGTCCAAGAAACTCAAGATATGACATTCTTGGAAGTCACATCAGGTCATCGTCGCCATGCTCTCTGTCTGTCTCAACTTATGAAACCCTATTGAGTATCACTATTTTGGTATTATTCTGTATCCACAGACCACATTATCATATTAAGGAACAAAACAGTTGACCTGTCAATTCCCATTAGCTCAAACCTATCCTATCCAGTAAAAGACTTGTAAAGGTCAGACTTCAGAGGCAAGAAATATGCCACGATAGCAAATATCTACATTTCTACATTTGATAAGTGAATGCCAGTACCATGGTTGCTGGAAAAAACCAGTATAAGATGACGGTGCCTGTGCTTCCATAGCACCCAAAGTATCACCATGATAAGATCCTCTAAGCGCTAAGACCTAATTTTAGAAAAGAAAAAAAACAGCAATTAGTTACATCTATGTTAACAGCATAATTATCTATTTCTGCACAAGACAATGTTTAAACTAATAAACTTAGCTCAGGGAAGATATCTTATAATTCCTTTTATAAAAGCAAAGCAATAGATTAAAAAGTAACAGATGCAATTAGGACATGACCTAACAATAGCAACTTGCTGGCTAGTGGCAACTAAAGAAAATATTATCAACAGAAGAGACGAAACAAGAGGAAGGACAAGGTCCACCCTATGTGAACAAAATAAAGATGTATAAAGGAAACTAGAGTACTAAAAAAAGTGGATCCTTATGTCCATGTATATCAAAAGAAGAAAGGGCGTGAAAAAGCCCTCAAAACAGAACCCCAACGACGCAAGAAAGAAAAATCTATCCCTCAACAAAGGCGAAGGAAGCTGTTGATCTCTAAAAGTCATAGAGTTCCGTTCACTCCACAAGCCCCATAAATCGTAACCCACACACAAAACACACACACACCAAAAAAAAAAACTTTGAAAGCACTTCAGCATCCCTTCTCCAACCAAACTCACAAACTCCGATCACTGATTGGTAGGGCACACTCAAACCTCACCAAACATGCTACTCAAACAAAAGTTCCCACAAATTCAAACAAGGCACTGCACAAAAAGAAGGCAGTGAGTCTGGTGCATGCACAAAAGACAAACATCTGGACTACACATTTTTGAACCATTGATCTCTTCTTCCAGCAGGAAATCTTGTGTTTGTAACACGGCCATTACAGATTTCTAAGGTGCCACAACCATTACAAGCCCATATTGCACTGAGAATGATCCATTGAAGGCCATCACATTTCCGTAGCAGTTTTGACATTAAAAATAGGACCAGATTTTAATCATCATGTTACTACTCCGAGATAAACAAAACCATAAAACAATGAGACTATCTTAAAAACTTAAATTTATGAAAGATAAACCACATTTAACTTCAAGTGCTTAAATTTTTGCCCCGAGTATCTTAATTTGAAGGTAAAAAAAAATATTCTTCTTCTTTTGATAAGTAAAGTGTATTCAAGAACCCATGTACAAGCACAGAATGTAAACACTTTCATTAAACTTAAATTAGGGATTTGATTTGAATTAAAAGTGTCTACAAACAACCTATTTGGACATGGAGGGAGACGTAGAGGAGAACACGTTAATGAAGGAAAGGCAGTGGTAATCAATTTGGTCATCCAGACTTGCTAAACTTTCCCTTTTAAGTTCCAACACTGTTATGTTACTCATTTAATGTTTTTCATAATTATAACAAATATATACACACGCACTCGTACACATACACATAAAAGGGGGAATGGAGGCACTCCAGTTTTTTTTTTCTTTGTTTATGTTGGTATTAGATTAACCAAGGACATCATCGCAACAATCAATATTTCTACACCCCAAAGATTTAATTGATAAACACCATCAAAACCAATTTAATTGCCTTGTGATTTTATAAGTATACCTTTTCTTAACAGGGTAAAAAAGTGACTAGCTTTTGCCTAGATGTAGGTCCCATGAAGAACAACCAACAGCTATACCAAGAATACCACACTGAACTAGTTAGACACTGCTGTAAAATTAATGCAGTAAAATAGATTTATTTTCACCTCTTAGTGCAGAAACCAACCTAAAATGTGCTTCGAAATCAATTCACTTGTAAAATATAGCAAAATAAAGAGAGATATTTATCAAATAGCATTTTTATCAAGAAATATGCAGAACGTCGAAATAGCACCGGAGCAGATAAATGTAGATCCCTACCTTGAGCTCAATACGCTTTTCACCGATGTCTGATCTCCAAGAGTCGAAAAGATCTTCATGATCAAACAAAAATTTGCGAAATGCCATCTTGAGAGCAATTTCAATTGCTGTAGATCCATTATCAGAAAAATATGTTCGAGAAGCCCATCCTGGAGGGGAACATAATTGTTAAATTATTAGCAAGTATGTGACAAAAAAGGAAATTAGTTTCTGTTGTTATACCCAAATTATCATTTATTTTCAGTGTCTTTTTTTTCCTTATTTACAGCTGGAAAGTTGACCCATAATTAGAGGAATTTAATTGATTGTAGATTATCACATGATTACATCCAGGATTAGAGTGATCTTTTCTTTAATCAAGGGAGAAACTTTAGGGATTAGTTGCATTAGTACTCTGTATAAACCAGATCGTTTAATTTCAAACTATCGATCATTATTTATTCTCTTTAAACAACATGGTATCAGAGCTAACTATCATGGTTGACTGAAATCACCACCACCGCCACCACTTTCCCCTCTCCTTTTACACCACACCACCACCACCACCACAGCCCCATAAAACTCCCATACTGATTTATTTTTTAAAAGTAAATTCCTTAATTTTTTTTCCTTTGTTTCTTTTGGTAATTTTTTTATGTAAATTCACCAAAGGGCTTCAATTTTTTATGTTCTAAAGAATTTCCATTCTTGAGTTGAGGCCTTTCTTCTACCAGTAATTATGTCGAGACCCCTCAAAAGGGTCAACTACATCCATTAACTCAAGATTTACATGAAGAATTCAAAAAATCCCATCTTTCCTGTTAGCTCAGTGAAATTCGACCGTAATAATTATTTTCGTTGGTCTCGATCTATGATGCGCACTGTTACCTCTGGGGATTGTCTGGGATACCTCACAGGAGACAAAACCAAGCCTGCTCCTGGTACCAATGCTTTGACTAGATGGACTGTTGAGAATTCTTTGGTAATGTCATATTTGATTAATCGTATGGCATCTACTCAAACCAAGGCTTACATGTTTATGAAGACTGCTGCTGAGATTTGGAAAGCCGTCAAGGAATACATATTCTGAAGTCGGTAATGATGCTCAATTATATGAATTGAAGAAGTTGGTGCAGGATGAAGCAAGGAAATAAGAGTGTAGTGGACTATTCTTCAGAACTTTGTGGGATTTGGCAGGAAATTGATGTTGATGATGATTACTTCACAGAGTTGGATGCCGCTGCTATCACCAAGATTCAAACGCGAGAAGATAAGTTTCGAGTGTATCAATTTTTGATGGGACTTAATAGGGAATATGATTTGATTAGTCAAAATATTTTGCAACGTGATCATTTCCCAACTCTACAACAAGTTTATTCTTATGTGCACAAAGAGAACAGCCGACAGAAACTTATGTCTCCAATTATTCCGAAGCATTCTGCACTTGTTACTACATTTGCAGCACCATACTCTTCTCAGTCATTGAGCGAGAGACCAAAATGTGATTATTGTGGGAAGTTAGGTCACACGAGAAAGACCTACTAAAAGCTTAAAGGAAGGCTACCAAGGCCTTATCCAGCTAAAGGTTGTGGTCGTGCCAGTGTACAACCACAAGTAAGGGTGGGCAACTGGTAAAAATCGGCCCGAACCGGACCGGTACTAAAATTAGCCAAATTTCGGTACCGATATACCGGTTTGGTACCGGTAAAAACCGAAAATTAATATAATTATTATTATTTAATTATTTTTATAATTATTATTTTATTATTATTATTATTATTTATTTTATTATTATTATTTATTAATAAAAAATTAAAAACCGATATAACAGGTACGGTTATTTACTGAACCATAAAAACTCAGTACAGGAACCGGTACCAAAAAACATTTTGTATGGGTACCAGACCGGTTCTTTTTGTTCCGAACCGGCCGATTCGGACCAGTCCGAAAAACCGAATATACCGAACCAAATGCACACCCCTAACCACAAGCACATGAGCTGAGATAGCGAGTCCAACTATTAATGGGGCACCCTAATTCATCAGCCCTTATTTCAGCCCTTGCCATGTCTTCTAATTCCAATTCTGATAGGATGTTCATCTCCAAAACAGAGTTACAACAGCTTGTCAAAGACATGATGATTCATATGAGTTACTCATCTTCCTCTTATGTTGCAGCCAGTGCTTCTGCTATATCATCCACGTCAGAAACATCGTCTTATTTCTCAAGTACATATAATTTTTTTCCTTGTTGGATCATTGATTCAGGAGCTACCGATTACATGACCGGTACTTCAGGTCAGTTTGTCAATTATGTTCCTTGTGTTAGCAAAGATAAAGTCAAAATTGCAGATGATTATCTTTCTTCTATATCTGGAAAATGATTGATTAAACATTAAAATCATATGTTCCTTTCCTCAGTCTTACATGTCCCTAATTTTCAAATAATATCCTTTCCACCAGTAGTATTACTAAAGATCTTAATTGTAAGGTCACATTCTTTCCATCTTATTGCACTTTCCAAGATTTGGAGACAGGGAGGGTGATTGGTAATGGTAGCTTGCGAGAGGGACTATACTGGTTAAATACTCCACTAGCAACTCTTATGGAGGCAAACCATGTGAATATATGTACTACTTCTCTGAATGTTCTTCAGAAATGATACCGCCGCTTAGGGCATCCTCCCTTAAGCACATTATCTGAAGTTATTCTTGAAGTTTTTAGAAAATGTACACATTCTGATTTTTTTGTGATACATGTGTACACAACATGTACACAACTTCTATTAATAAAAGAATGTTTACCCAAATCTATTAATAAAAGTAATGCACCATTCAAAATTATCCATTCTGATTTGTGGGGATGTTCACCAATCCTTTCTATAAGTAGTTTATTACTTTCATAGATGATTTTAGTAAAGTGACATGGGTTTATCTGTAAAAACAAAAAAGTTATGTTTTTTATTGTTTCAAAAAAAAATTATCAAATGATTAAAACACAGTTTAATGCTGCGATTAAAATTATTAGGTCTAACAATGGTCGAGAATATCTTATTCATAGCTTTCAAGCGTTTCTTAGTGAGCATGGTATTTTTTTATCAAACCAACTGTGTAGATACGCCTGCTCAAAATGGAGTGGTTGAACGGAAGAACAAGTTTCTTCTTTAAGTTGTTCGTGCTCTTCTTTTTTAGATGGATGTTCCTCCATTTTACTGGAGTAAGGCAGTTCTCACAGCTACATATTTAATAAATCGTATGCCTTCTAGAGTTTTAAATAATAAGAGTCCTGTTTCAATTTGTTAACAAGTCAACATTCTTTCATGTTACCACCCAAAATATTTGGTTGTGCTTGTTTTGTAAAAAATACCAGGCTCACAATAAGTTAGAACCAAGGAGTATACAATGCATTTTCCTCGGTTATTCAGCTAGTCAGAAAGGTTATCGATGTTACCATCCTTTGTCGAGACCTTTTTATACGTCTATGGATTTAGTTTTTGATGAGTCAGAATCTTATTTCAATAAACAACATGACTTTTCTACTAAGGAAAATAATATTTCATTGACAGAACCTTTTCCCGAAGTGTCTGTTCCATTTCATACACAACAGTCAGAAAAGAGTACAAGAGAACACAATGGAAAGTCTGTACAGGAATCCTATCTTCCTCTGCATGTTTACTCTCACAAGAAGAATGTTGTGCTTGGTGATACAACTAGTGAGCCACCTAGTAAGCTACCTGATATCACATCTGCCCTCTGAATCCCAATCCTGTAGAGAACAATTTTGAGCCATCTAATCCTTCGTTAGTTATTCCTATTGCACTTCGCAAAGGTGCTCGATCTTATACTCATCATGCATTATCCAATTTTGTATCTTATTCTGCTTTGTCATCTTCGTATCAATCATTTATATCATCCTTGGATTTTGTGTGCATTCCTAAGACATAGTAGAAAACACTACAACATAAAAATTGGTACGATGCAATGTTAGAGGAGATGAAGGCTCTAAAGTAAAATCATACTTGAGAGTTGGTATCTTTTCCTACAGGTAAAAAGATGGGTGCATGCTGTTAAACAAAATACACATGGCACTGTTGATAGGTATAAAGCTCATTTGGTTGCTTGGGGATCTACTCAAACTGTGGGTATTAATTGTTAAGAGTCCAATGTTCTAAAAGGCGCTAGGCGGGAGGCGGGGGCCTATGCGAGATTTTTTATTTTAGACCAATTTTAATATTTTATCCTACATTTATCCAAACAAAACAATAATATAAAACAAAACAATCTATAATAAAGATAATAAAGGCCACACAACTTGTATTTCACCTTATCCGCATTTTTAGGATTAATCAACATCTCATACTCCCATCTAACGTCATTTGATGCACGTTTCAAATGTGATTTAGGTACATCGGCAGAATTAGATGCTCCTAAAGAAGGAATTTGTGCCATTGAAAGTTTGAAACAAACTTATAAATTTCACTATAAAAGACAGAAACAAACAGAGGCAAAATAAAAATCAGACAACGTCTTGCCATCCTAATTTCCTGGAGGGATTTTTTTGCCGCCTTAGGCCGAGGCGAGGTATCGGGGGGGGGACTAGCGCTTAGGCGGCCGCCTAGCCCGCTTTGTAGAACACTGCAAGAGACATTTACTCATGTTGCTAAAATGAATACCATTTGAGCTCTTATGCAATAAACTTTTGTTGGGAGTTGTAACAGTTGAATGTTAAAAATGCTTTCCTCCATAGAGAGCTAGATGAAGAAGTATACATGGACATCCCTCTTGGCTTTGCTAACAACACTACAAAGGGAAAAGTTTGTCCCCTCCAACGTGCATTGTATGGTTTGAAGCAATCTCTCATTGCGTGGTTAGGCTGATTCTCTAAGGCTATAAGAACCCAAGGCTATAAACAAAGTAATACAAATCACACATTGTTCGTTAGGCACAATAGACAACTATATACTTTTTTGATTGTCTATGTAGATGACATTGTGATTACAGGTAGTGATGTGGCTGAAATTACTCACTTAAAGAAGGCCCTTGCATAGGAATTTGAGATCAAGGATCTGGGGTTCCTAAGATACTTCTTGGGAATTGAGGTAGCCCGTTCTTCTAGAGATGTTTTCTTGTCACAACGAAAATACACTCTGGATCTCTTGTCAAAAACTGGGATGCTAGGTTGCAAGCCAATTGATACCTTGCTTGATGCTAATTTTAAGATTCGGGCGAGGGAAAGGGAATCGGTGGATCAAAACCGTTACCAGTGGTTAGTTGGGGAATTAATTTACTTGGTGGATACTCGTCCAAACATTACGTATGTTGTGAGTGTTGTAAGTCAATACATGCATGACCCATACACTAGCCACATGGATGTTGACTCGTATTCTACGCTACTTGAAATCTACTCCGGGCAAGGGAATTCTATTTTCACCTCATCAGCCTAAGAAACTTCAAATTGATGCATATGCTAATGTTCTTTTTCCGCCTCAAAACCCAAAGAAATTTCAAGTTGATGCATATGCTAATGTAGATTGGGCAAGTTACTCAGATGACAAACGTTCTACATCTGGATATTGCTCCTTTGTTAGTGGGAACTTAGTTCCTTGGAGGAGCAAGAAACAGGATGTCAGAGCAAGGTCAAGTGTAAAAGCTGAGTTTTGTTCTATGGCCCAGGGTATATGTGAACTTCTATAGCTGTATAGTTTGCTTAAAGATCTTGCTTTCTTTTTCAAAGGACAATGATTTTGTACTCTGACAGTAAATAAGCAATTAGTATTGGTCAAAATCCTGTGCAACATGATCGTACTAAGCACATAGAGATTGATCGTCATTTTATCAACAAGAAATTAGAGCAAGGACTGGTTTGCATTCCATTTGTTACTTCATCAGAGCATACTGCAGATATTTTTGCGAAGACAGTTAATTGTCTTGTGTTTGACCATTCAGTGTCCAAGTTAGGCATGTCAGATATCCATGCACCAACTTGAGAGGGGGGCGGGGGGGGTTGTTATACCCCAATTATCATTTATTTTCAGCATCTTTTGTTTCCTTATATATAGCTGGAAAGTTAACCCATGATTAGAGGGATTTCATTGATTGTAGATTATCCTATGATTACATCCAGGATTAAAGTGATCTTTCCTTTAATCAAAGGAGAAAGTTTAGGGATCGGTCGTATTACTACTTTGCATAAACCAGATCATATAGTCTCAAACTATCGATCATTATTTATTCTCTTTAAACAACAGTTTCATCAATCTAGCAATGGCTTCTCAAAGAAGAAATACTACTTCATTTAACAGTTTTTTTTTTAGATAATGTGTAAACTTTTGGTGCTAATATTAAGGAGCATGGAATAAAACATCACTGTTGATTTGCAAAATTGGGAGCAGAAATGTGTTTCAACAAGTGTCTTGATTTCCTCTTGCATTAGGCTTGAGCAAGTTTAAAGTTTACCAAAATTCATCATTTTACATTTGAAATTGGTTCAAAAGATCTTCTTATTACTGTGACAATTATATTGGTTTAATAGGTCATAACTCTCCACATGGACAGAAAGAGGGAGAGAAGGATAATGACAATGAGACGGACACAGAGTCTTCTAAATTTTTTAACTATACTAACAATAAGTAAAAGGTAAAAGGCAAGTAGCAACTGAGACAACACTGATACATTGGAAGATAGCATACATGAAGAAAATGAAAACATTAATTCACTAATCCAGTTATAAAACTTCAAAAACCTTAAAATGAACATAGGTTAAGTAGATACTATACCAAACATCTTACTCGCGTAACTTAGGTAGATTTATTATATAAAAATATTATTATTTAAAAAATAAAAAGTTACCTTTCCCCACGCCTTCAAGCAAAAGCTCAGCACACTCTAAAGCAGGCTCATATACATTCTCAGGAAACATTACATGCCCAAATCTCGCAGCAGTATAACCCATGTCTCTTGCCAACTCAATCTGAAACCACCTAGACACATATTTACAGTAAAGAAAACTTGCATACACACTCGAGAAATAAATAGTGACATGGTATATTCTTGAAGCTGACAACAGTAATAAACAAAGGGAAATGATGCATATGACATACTAATAAAATTTAAGCTGATGCCCAAATATTAGGGAAACCATAGATTAGAAGATATAAGAGATAATTTTGTAGTATTATCATCTCAATGAACATTTTATATTTTCTTTATCTAGTTAAATGCTCTTACATACTTTTCAAAATTCATAAATAGTTCGATCCATCAAAATATAAGAAACCATCTGTTTACTTCCTTTTGTCTGAGACTTGTTCTTACTTTTAGCAGAATTAGTATTCCCTTTGTCATGCAAAGAATGTCACAATTGGTTTTGTCATAAAAAATAAAAAATGTAACAATTGGTGATTTCATGCAAATAAGTCAAATTGTGATAACCAAAATACTAGTTTATGAATATAGTTCCATTATTAGCATTCTGATGCCCCGATATAACATATGTGACTGCACTTAAAGTGAGTCACATAAAAAAATAGTTGCACAAATATTCGCTTGATTTTTAAAATAATGACCATCATAATAGGACAATGTGATATCATCTATGACATGAACAATGAAAATTGTATCAATTGGAACGAAGTTAAGGCATACCTACCTTACAGCCAGTAAAACTCCATTGTGACATTCTTTGCAGAACAAAGGAGACAGATTTTCAATTGTTTTCATATTTTATTTTTCCTTTTATAACACAGTAAGCAATTATTTAGATATAGTATAGCCTATAGTTGAGGAAAGTTCTGGATAAAGATTTAACCCCATTTCTATTTCATCCTTAACCTGCAGAATATTTTTGGCAGGCATGCTCTTGCAGTAGCCTCTTCAAATCTTCATTTTAACTGCACTTTCTATTTTTCCCGGAAGTTGAAGATTTAACAAAAAAAAAAAATTTTGGGTAATGATAAAAGCACGCAAAGGTTGCAACATGCACAATTGAAAGAGGGTACTACAATAACCACACCAAAAACACCAAGTTCCTCTGTTTGCTTTCTTTTTCAGAAGATCTTTTCTACATTAAAATAAATCAGAAGAATTACTCATTTTGATTAGAAGATGGTACTACTATGCGCCGAAATGGACAGAACATATGTACAGGAATAATATATATACTTTATGTGGAAAAGATAATGATGATAGAGTACTTTTTGTTGCAGGTTCAGTAAGAATACGGCACTGAGGTTGCAGGAACCTTGCATTGCTTAACAGAAAGTGATAATAAATGCACAGAAGATAAGAATGACCTGTAAAGTAGAATCAGGCCCTTGTGTCCACCAACTTGCACAAGCATCAAATTGTTGAGTCATGTAATCATGATTCCGAACCTATATTAAAATCAATGTCAATATTTTAGTGAAATGTGACAGCAACTATAAGGCACCACCATCAAAATACCTCGCAAGATAGTCCCGAAATTTATGTAAGAAAATTAAATGAACTACAAGGCAAGAATGGTCGAATGATTTGAACCAAAAAGAGTTTCAACAGTCACTCCTAATAGAACAGATGTAGCACTGCAACAGCATAACATATGACCTGTATAGCTACAACTACATGTTACACCACATACCTTGTGCACTGAAAAGTTCTCACCGCAACGAGAATCTATAACTGTTACAGTTTCTTCAGGTACAAGTTTGTGCTGAGTAAATGGCCACCAAAAAACTTCACGTGCTTTCTTTGGCATATCATGCAATCTCTGCATTCTTTCAAGAAATGCTGACAGCATTATTTCCTTGAGAGAACCAAAGACACTGAGCGAATTGTCAAACCATCCCATCAGATTGTCTGACATGTCTTCTGGAACAGGTGGAAGGACAAGAACAGGGACCCTTGAAAAGCCACAGACAATGATTGTTATACAATCGGACTACAGGAAAAGTAAAAAACATGTTTTCTAATCAAAATATCAAGTAAGTGGAGTCCCAAACATAGAACATCGAGAGACAAGGGCAGAGATGTAGACAGAGAAGATTTTACATAATTCCATACCAGAATTGTGTCAAAGTTTATTATACTGTAGAACTGGTAATGCAATACCATGCAAACTTACTAAGAATACCAAGCAAGTCATTTGAGACTGTCAAAGGTGCATACCTATCTCGCAAATAAGAAAGTAGTGGCACCTCATTTACAAGACCTTGATCTTCGAGAACAACAGCAACAACATCATAACCTCGAAGTTTCAAACTCTCATATGCTGAAATGGTTGCTGAAATACCACCTAATCGACCATCCCCAACAAGGATGGCAGGCAAACGGAAGGGCCTGCATACATGGGGTGAAATCCTATAAGATAATGAAGGAAATAAACAATAAAAAAATGTGACAGATGACACACATAAGTTCCTAGTCACGTAAAGCTGGCCTTTCCCGTGTGGCAGCTTTATTGTGCATTGCGCTTATCATTCAGGCATATGCACAGAAATAACAATGGTAGTACAAATTAAGTTGTTTGCCCATTTTCTGCTGAATACTGTTAATCCAGATGCAGATTACCATGAGATCAGTGACTTCTAGCAGAAAATCTGCAAAACTGACACTCTGGACAGCACAACAACATCAAAGGAAACTGCATCGGAGGAATGTAAACTTCACTTGAACTAAGTAAGCTGATTTATCGTCTAAAAGTAAACCTCAATTACAGTCTAGTGATGACACAGAATAATTGGTAAAGAAGATAGTTTCTAAAATCTTCGACTATCGCAGACAGTGTTTCTAAGCCATAGAGTTTATTGCAGACAACTCCAAAATATAATGTAATGCGAACCAGCAAAATATCTAAATTTTGAAATTTAAAAACCTAATACTCTAAAATGCATTTTTCGTCAAATGACACAGTCACCACCTCCCCTTATTCTCTGGTTAGATTCATATATTGATCTGTCATTAATTTGTATTGAAACTTCAATTTTATGTTAGAAAATTCCTGAGGTCCAAATTGTTTAAAAAGTTCAAGTATTTCAGATGAGAATAAAATGACTTATCTACTTGATTGAATATCTACCATAACCAGACTCAAACACAACAGCAAAATTTACAATCCAGACTAGATAACTCTGCAATACACTATAACATTACAATGGCAATTGGCAAAGTAGAGTTTTTCTATCTCCTGTCAACAATTAAATCTAGAGTAGGCTGCTTTAGAAAATCACCCACCGGTACAAGTCACACTGAAGCGAACCCGAGGGTCCAGGACTTGCAACACCACCTGCAGTTTCAATCAAACTGAAAAAACCACTCACATCTTCACCTATATCACTCTTCCCCTCCAAACCAATTGCCAAACACCTCTTCAACATCTCCAACAAAACCGAGTCTGCCACCAGAGCATTTTCTCTATGTGCGGCCAAATGAGGTGAAACCGCTTCCCTCCACCCATAAATTGTCTTACAAATCAACTCCGACACCTCTCCTGCCCTCACTGCCTCTTTTCTCCGCTCAATTTGCAGTTTCCTCTCCTCATAACATCCCAAATCCCAAAACCCACTTTCACGTTTCCCAATATCTTCAGTTTCAACACCAACCCCACTTCCTAATACTTGTTTAGCCGCGGGAATCGACACTTTCAAAGTATGATTAGAGGCAAAGACACTAAACTTGGATTGCCGGTGGTAAAAAATTTGGGAGAATTTGCTGTAAACAAAGTGAGAATCGGAGTCAGATGGAAATCCGGTCTGGACTGGTTTGATGTAGAGGAATTTGGTGGAGTGAGAGGGTTGAGGAGATAGAAAGGAAGCGGCGATGCCGGCAGAAACTAGGGTTTTGCCGACGCCGGTGTTGGCGCCCCATATGGTGTAAATGGGGTGAGAGAGGGGGTATTCTATTGGTGGTGAGCCGGTGGAGAGGAATCTGTGGATGAGAGAGAATGATCTGGGGACGAAGAGGCGGTGAGTTGTGGTGGGGAGGATAAAAGAGAGTGGTAGCTGCATGGTAGGTAGAAACCCTAGGAGAAAGAATATGGTCGGGAAGATTGAGTTATTGTAATGGCTAGAGCGGAAAATTTAAAATCCTACCTACCACATTGTAAATAACAGCTAGAGAGAAAGTGGAGGGAAATTTGGCAACTGATTTCAGCGGGTACCCGACCTTGCCTACGATTTCTTGCAGGTAACGTCTCCATCCCGAATAAATCCAAACCTAAAATCAGAAAGAAAAAAAAAAAAAAGTTCAATAAGCAATTAAATAGTTTCATTGTCGTGTTTTTTTAAAGCATTTTTATTGTCATTTAACATCACTATAAAAAGCTCGCTAGCTAATAAAAAGAAGAAAAGAAACTGATAATTCTTTATTAATATTCAAAAAAAGTATAATTTAATAAGTAATTAAATAGTTTAATTGTCATTTTTTTTTAAATAATTTTATTCTCATTAAATATCACTATAAAAATACTTACTCGTTAATAAAAGAAAAAAATACTGATATTTTTTCATTAATATTTTTTCTTGAAAAAGGTCGTATTTAACTTTATAACTTTAGCATTATTATTATTATTGACAAACACCCAAAACTAATCTAATTTTTGTAAAATTGAGTTGTATAGAAAATGTTTGGATAATTACTTGGCAATAAGTCTTTTGAAATATCTGAATTTGATATTACTGCATACTTTTTGTATTAAAACATGTATATTTATTGTTGATTTCCTTTTTTATTTATTTATTGAGTGAGCTATAGTCACTGTCTTATTTTGGCAGATCTCGTCGTTTAAAGCTAATTTGTGGAGTTTTACAATAAAAACGCATACTCTCATCAAAACATTTATCATGCACTAGCAATTGGACACACATGTTGTGCGTGATGTGTATGAAATATAATTTTTTTTAAATATAAAAAAATAATCCAAAATTACAAAATGTATATTTGAATTTAGATAACGGTGAAAGAAAGATGCGAGAAACGGTTAAAAAGTTAACGCGTGAGTATAAATCACTTAACGTAGATATAATAAATGTTCTGCAGGAAGAAAAATAATTAAACTCTTTTTAAAATAAGATGTAACAGAAAATCACCAAAATACAATTAAAAAAAAACTAGAGACTTTGTAAAAAGAGATTTCATTTTCATTGAGACAACTCCTTAAATTTGAAGGTAATAATATTTTCCATTATTAAAATACAACGCTTAGATATTAATTTCCATAACTTTAATAAATAATATTTTCTTTGTTCCGAATTATAAAATTATTATTGATTTTTTAAAAATTAATTTGAGATATTTTTAAATTTAAAATTGATACGATTTATTTAAAAATTTTAAATAATAAATCTTATAATTAATAGTACTTTATATATAATTTATGATATTCGTAATTATATTGAAACAAAAAACTAAATGAATTTATTTTAATTTAAAATTTAAAATTAATTTTTTAAAAATTAATATTAATTATATAATTTGAATCAGATGGAGTAGTTTTTTTCTAAAAATTAATGCGCGTTTCCTTATAAAAAATAATCAACAATATTGTAATTCACATATAAATAGTTAGGTAATTCACACATGAGATTTGGTTAAATTTTCATTTAATTATTTATTATTTAAAAAATTATATTTAAAAATCTAAAATTTTAAAATAAAATAAAAAAATTATACTTTTCATTCAAATTAACTATACGTACAAAAAAACTCGCCCAAAGACGTGAGCAATGGTTGCAACGGTCAAATAAGACCGAAAATTATCCAATATGCCCCCACCACTTACTTACATTTGTTTTTAATAAGCTATTTATTTATTGATAACTGTGGGCAACTTGGTGACTTTCTTATGCCATAAATCGGAAGCCCACGTTATTGGCACTATTCATCCACTCAAAATCAAGTTTTATTAAACTATTGTTTTATTTTTCATATTAATTTTATTCTATTTGTAAATATAAAAAATATAATATGAAAAAAAAAATCTTATTTAAGTTTAACTTACTTCTTTATTTTAGTTGAGAATAAAAAAGATTTATTTTATTTATTTATTATTCATTACAAATTAAAAATAGGAAATTAACAAAAAATATATATGCAGATTCCTTGGTTCGCTTGGATCAAATCATGGCAAAAGGGTGGTGGTGTGGAGCTTAGAGGTCGAAACACTTTAATCTGTTAGGATTTTAAGCTATTTCAAACGCTTGCAGAAATCTATCTAACAAGATGCATAATAAAAAGAAAAAAAGAAACCCAAATCCCAAATCTCCGACACCTTATCCGACCACCGTTGTGGGTTCGTACCCCAAACTTAGATCAATGGCTCTCCAATTTCTAACTCAGATCTATAAACTAAAATTTCAAAACCCAAACTTAGATCCACGTCTCTCCAATTTCTACTTTAGATATCAAGTGAGCAATAAGCTTATCTCTAATTTGGGGAATGAACTGGGTTCTTTCGTTTGCAAAAAGTAATGGGTTTCTTCTGCTGCTGCGTTTGAAAGATGCGACTAAAGCCATCTTCAATTTATGGTCTTGATTAATCTGTTTATTTTTTCCAAAATCAAACTTAGATACATGAATTCAGCAGGATTTAGAGGCCCTGGTTCGATGAGAATAGACAGATGAAGATAAATTGTCTGATGAGCGAGAGAGAGAGTGGAGGTTAAAATGAATAAAAATTCCTTTTCTTTCTTTAGATTAATTTAGAAGTGGAATCCACGTGTCATTCTTTGGACTTTATTTCTTCACGAGGGTAAATATGTCTTTAATTATTTCAAGTAATAACGTTAAGGCATAAGTCACTTTTTCAGTTCACATAAAAAAAAACTCAAACGTTTAAATATAAATTTTTAAATAATAGATAATTAAATAAAAATTTGATCAAATCTCATGTAATTATCCAAAGTTTACCCTAAGTACTTATATAAAGTACAAAATATCCAGTACTTGTAGATCCATAGAGTACAATTTATAAAAGCATATATGCTATAAATTTTTGTAAGAAACTGTTGAGTAGTTATGTGTTTAGTATTTAAACATATATATATAAGCATGTTAAAATGTGTTATAAACCTAAACAAAGAAAGAAGGTAACATGTAAGCTCTCAACAGGGTGAGTATTTATTAAACCTGGCAAAATAGGCCCGGGCTGGTCCAAAAAAATTAAGCTATGAACTCTTATTTTTTAGCTCAAAAAAAATTGGGCGTTTTTGGTTCGGCCCGTTTTTTGCTCGGCCCGTGGCCCAATTCTTTTTTTTCTTCTTATTTTTATTATTTGATATTGATGACAAAAAAAAAATATTAACTTAAAAAATGAATCAAATAGGGAATTATGAAGAATATAAGAGTAAATCTTAACATGTGATATTGAATAATAATACAAAAAAAAGTTATGAATATTATATATATATATATATTACTTTTAGTATTTCTTTTACTATCTTATCTTTAATATTAATATTATATACATTTATCAATTAATTAATCACAATATTAGTTATATTTTAATATATATAACTATAAAATTATTGATTATTTTATTTACTAATACTATTAAATGATTATGTATAAATTATGTATTATAATTATAAATAATTAGAGTTAATATTTATTTTAAATTATATATTATAGTTGTAAATATATATATATATTTTTTAAAAAATTATTATTTTTTAAACATATATAAAAAATAAAAAAAAACTTCAAAAGCTCGCGGGCGGCATAATTTTAGCTCGACAAAATTCAGGCCTTTTCAACCCCGCCCAAAAATGGCCCGACCCGCGCAAAGCCCGACCCGACCCGTTTGCCAAGTATAATATTTAGTTATAATAGAATCGAATTATACATTTGGTTATAATTGAATGCAAAATTTTATATAATTTAACCATTTGAATAAATATTCAAAATTAATATTAATTGAATTATATTATTCGATTATTCAGTATATAAATGAATTATAAATTTATTTTTTTATAAAACAAAAAAAATTATTTAAAATTTTACATTAGAGTTTTTAAATCATATTTAACCACAATCTATAGCTATAATAATTCATAAACTAATTTAATAATTTTAAATTAACAATACATAAGTACATAACTATAAGATAAAAAAAAAATTAATTTTATAATATCTAATTTTGTTATTCAAGTATCCGAATAACATAATTTTAATAAACGAAACCGAATAATTAAACGGTTATAATTGAATTAAGTGAAATAATTTAGTTATTTTTTTTGTTCGATTTGATAATTTGATTTTATCTGTTTTTTGCTTATCCCTAATTGTCAAAATTTATATTATGTTTGTGAGTTTTTAGACAATAAATAAAATAACAAAAAAAATTAGAATATGACAAAATCCTTTGTGTTATTAATTTTTTATTTCTTTCAAAAAATATATTGAGTTTTCTCTATTTATGGGCAATCACTTAATAAATCTTCCTTTTTCACATATGTTTTTATCCAATCTATTTATCTTTTAACTTCTTTTTTTCCCAAAGAAAACTACTTATTATATATATATATATATATATATATATAATAAACAAATAAGAAAAATACAAAAAATACATAATTACAGCAACAAAAGAATTATTCAAGAACGATCAATCACCATTTCCACGTTAGAGAAGGAGGGAAAAAAGAAGAAAAGGTTTAATAAGTATGTAAATATCCGACTAATCTTAATTACATTACCAGATCATATGATCATATCACAAAACACAGGTTTTGTAGGGTTAAAATTACTACCGCTACTTACTGATTAGAGAGATAAAGGAAACGTATACAAAAAAAATATGCGTGGGGCACGAAGAATTTGGTACCGCTCCGATACAACACCACTCCTTGCCCAACAAGATCAGGACCAAGACGACCACCCCAACCACCGCCTCCTCGGTGTAAATCCTCCTCCTAATCGATCATTCTCCTCCGTCCAAATGACATCGCCTACCCCTCGTTCTCATCCGCGGTCCGTCTTCCTCGGCGTCGACGTTGGCACCGGCAGTGCCCGAGCAGGTCCATCCACCTCTGTCCACTCTCTCTCTATATATATTTTATAATTCGGTCTTTATAGTAGTACTAGTTTTGAAGTATTGATTCTGCTAACTGTCGCACGCATTTATCAATCCGAATTTACTATGTTTATATTTATGTATTTGGTGGAATGGATAATGATTACACATATTTATGGAAATTTTATAGTCAAACTGGTTACCTGGGTGAAGTCATTCAGATTTAAGAATTTCTCGAAAGTTGAAAATTCTGTGTACTTGGTTTAATAACTAGAAACAGCATGCATGAGCCTTATGTTATGATATAGGCTCGTCTCTTATTTTCTCCTGAAAAGTTAGCTGTTCAAGAAGAGAGGGTCAAGTCTATATCAACCCCACTTGATATCACATACTACCGACGTGGTTCTGCCCACCCACATGACAAGCTCACATAGGCATTCATAATATTTTACCACGTTTTTTTACCAACGTTCACGACGGCTTTTACTCTAATGACATTGACCCGGTGCCATGCATCTATCAGTATTCACAGCGGCTTCACTCTAACGACACTGACCCAATGCTTTTGCACCTATCAGTATTTTAATCCGGCCTCTAGGTAGCTCTTTCCGTTTAATCCAGCTTTTAGGTAGCCCTTTCCGCTTTGCCGATAGGTCCACAGATCGTCTGCTCTGATGCCAAATGTTACGATATAGGCTCTTGCCCCTTATTTCTTCCTAAAAAGCTAGTTGTCCAAGAGGAGAGGTTCAAGCCTATATCAACCCTACATTGGTATCCCATAATACCGATGTGGAATCTGTCCCCCATATGACAAGCTCACATAGACATTCATAACACCTTAATGTAGTACCTGAAGTGGTCATCGGGTTCATTTAAACAAGTATTTGTAGAGATAGCATGATCATTATATATGGTTGGGACTTGGTACAATAATTTTTAATGAAATTTCTTATGCATGTTTTTGAGTATATGATGTAAGTTATTTAATTGGTAGTGTACTTTGAAATAAGCATTTGTATCAGGTGGGAGTCATACTTCCGTCTGGTGTCTTCATCACTAATTATCTTGTTATAGTATTTTATATAAAATTTGACTATTGCTGAGGCAACCAACTTTAGCATATGGTGCATGAACACACACAAGCACTACATGCTACGTAGATGCCGTAGTTTCTTATGACATTTGCTGTTTGATATAGGACTGTTTGATGTGAATGGAAAACTTTTAGCTTCTGCTAGTAGCCCGATACAGATATGGAAGCAACGCGACTGCATTGAGGTGATAAAACACCTGAACCTTTTGTTGGTAGTGTAACTTAATAATATTGGTATTAAAATATTATCTTGGCATTATAACCTATTGTTGAAGGCTATATTTAGATGAAGCACAGAAAAGCCTTGATAAACAGACTAGGGATAATGCGCAGTAAATGTAATAACTGTCAAACAAAGAACAAATATTTTGAAATTTATGTGCCTGGAGAAACATTAAAGAATGTAAAGGAGCTATTTCATTGCATGCTTTACTAATCGTTTTTAATTGGTTCCATTGATTGTCCCGATTCCAGCAATCTTCAACTGATATATGGCATGCAATCTGTGCGGCTGTTAAATCCGCGTGCTCCCTTGCAAACGTTGACAGGGATGAAGTAACAGGGTTGGGTTTTGCGGCTACTTGTTCGCTCGGTTTGTATTCTCTTTTAACCAATTTATTGCACCTTTTGATATAGATAGGTAATGTAGCAGTATAGTTGCTTGAAATACATTGGGGATAAATTGATTTTTTTGTGCAGTTGCTGTGGATTCCGAGGGTGAACCTGTTACAGTTTCTTTGAGTGGCGATACAAGAAGAAATGTTATAGTATGGATGGATCATAGAGCTGTAAAGCAAGCGGAGAGGATCAATTTGTCTAACTCACCAGTATTACAGTACTGTGGTGGTTCTGTTTCCCCTGAGATGCAACCTCCAAAAGTATTTAAGCAGATCACAAGAGAAATTAATTATACTCAACTTTCCAGTGAAATGTTGATAAGTTGTTACATTATTTTTGATCTAGAATTTTTAAAATAAAACAGTAACATGCTTGTTTATGCTTTGAAGTTACTTTTCGGATTATGTTTAATGCAAAATTGTTCTAGCAGCTTTTATGGGTGAAAGAAAATCTTCAAGAATCATGGTCAATGGCATTTAGGTGGATGGACTTGAGTGATTGGTTATCATACAGGTGTACTATAGATTTTCCTTGCCCTTTACTATTACAACATATTTTAAAAATATCTGATGAACTTATCCTTGTTCCTGGTCATTTTCCTAGAGCAACAGGAGATGATACTCGGAGTCTTTGCACCACCACTTGCAAATGGACATATCTTGGTCATGCACACATGGACGTCAATGACAAAGAGTTCCGAAATATGGAAGCTTGTGGATGGGACGATGAGTTCTGGGAGGAGATTGGCTTAGGTGATCTTGTGGATGGGCATCATGCCAAGATAGGTATGCTTTTAAGTTTGCTTTTAGATAACTAATTCTTTTTCAGTTAATGGGAACTAAGAACAATGTAATTGAAAGAAAAGTTATATCCATTGGTATTCTCAATTGCTAAAGTTCAAGTATTGAGAATTTGATAGTAAAATATGGAATGGTCTTATGTCGACAACATGTCTTGCTGGAAAATCCTAGTGGCATGCATGGTTGTGAAACCTATCCTTCTGCCCCGTTTTCCATTAATAGTGTAGTATAAACTGTACCAAGAATCGGAGAAAAAATCAGCCACTCAGCCCTCTTTGATATGAACCTGCATGTCAAACATTTTCTTTAATTCAATCAATTGTTGGACCTGGAATATTCTCTGATGGATGGATTGAGACAGTTATACGCGAGTTTCTACAATTGTGTGTTTGACAAACAATAATTTTTGGAATTCGGATATTCGGTTAAGTTTTCTTTTAATTCTCCCGCTTTTGAATTAATGGACTGTGCTTAGAAAATGATGGGTACTTTGAAACTTCTCAATTTTTTTTTTTAAAATAAAATTAAATTGGAAGAGCACACTGTTGGACTGTATTCATGGTTGAATGTAAAGTCCATGCAAAGGAGTGATGCATTTATTTGCTAAGAATAAAACCATGGGCTCATTGAAGCGTGAAGCAAAAGCAAACACATGCATCTTGCTAAGCATTAATTCTGATGGTACTTTTGCGTACTTAGTCAAAACCTACTGGAGTATTGTAAAGCCATAAAGAAAATGAAACATTATGCTAGTCTGTAGGATTTAATGCTGATGATCTGCACATTAAGTGATGTTTTAGATCTGATTGATTGTATTTGTAGCCATATTGGATTAGATTTTCTCAGCTCATTATTTTTATTTTCTGCTCTATTCAGTAAGTGATATTGAAGTGGTTAATTATGTCTCATTTTGCAATTAAATCCATCCATCAAAGAGAATAACTGTTGCCCATTTGTGTTTTAGGGTTCCCTTTCTATTTCCCCCCATCTTTTCCTGCAATTAATGAGTTGAAAATCATTACATGTGCAGGAAGAAGTGTAGCTTTCCCCGGTCATGCTTTAGGCTCTGGCCTAACACCTGATGCTGCGAAGGCAAGAAATTTTGTACTGAAGAATTCTCATTGATTTCGCGTGCCGCTTACTTGAGGTCCATTAATGAAGAAAACACTTTTTTTTGTCAGAAGAATGCAAGTGCATCATTTCTGTGTGCTCTAAAGAGTGATCAGCATAATTTTGTTGCATATACATTATGTTTCATTGAATATGCTAAAAATTTGACTAAATCTCAGGAACTAGATCTGGTAGCAGGGATACCAGTAGGAACATCGCTGATTGATGCCCACGCCGGTGGTGTTGGGGTTATGGAAAGTGTGCCTGTGTCAGTATCTGAAACTGAAGGTCATTATGAAATACTGTCTACTGTATATTTTTATTACTATGTTCTACAATCTTTTTATTTTCCTATATTTCATTTTATTTGCTGATTAGTGTTGCATATCCATAATCAGATGTGGAAGCTATATGTCGACGGATGGTGTTAGTTTGTGGAACTTCAACTTGCCATATGGCTGTGTCCCGGAGCAAGTTGTTCATCCCAGGGGTCTGGGGACCTTTTTGGTCAGGTACATTTTGGTGGACAATTAAATGGAAGCACTTGTTTCAGAGAACGTTACTATATTAAG
This sequence comes from Hedera helix, assembly GCA_947179155.2. Lineage (NCBI taxonomy): Eukaryota > Viridiplantae > Streptophyta > Magnoliopsida > Apiales > Araliaceae > Hedera > Hedera helix. The sequence continues at coordinate 49,517,600 of OX359268.1, read as the reverse complement.
GCTTGTGGGTTGTTTATCTTCAATAAATTTTTTAGCGCCGGACATTTTATAGAAATCTAGAACAGGTTGTCAATTTGATTTGATGTAGGATAAGGTGTAAAGAAGGAATTAGAGTACCTATCCCCACAGAAAATTGGCGAAGAAGCACACAAAAGCAAGAAACTTTAATCTTAAATCAATATATTCAGTAATCTGAAAAATAATAAAGATTAGAACTCTTTATATAGGTACTCTACGATTGTTTCCACTCATTTATATTAATAAATTTTCTTCCTCTTTAAAAAAAAAATGGTTGTTTCATTAGTTTCCCTAAACATGCAATGTCAATTATGCGCCTTACATCTCTGCATCAAAATATTGTTCTTCAAAATATTATCCATTCCCTCTGTCATGAAAAGAGCCCTGGAAGGAACATGGGAAAACAATATACATTTCCCTCTGTCATGAAAAGAGCCCTGGAAGGAACATGGGAAAACAATATACATTTCAAAGGGAGTTCACCTTACATTCCCACATAGCATCAATGACATGGCTGGCTGCAAAGTTCATTGCTAATTAGACGCACTCAATCTTAAGTATTCTCTAGTCCTATGCTAGTTCCATGTAAAAAAATAAGAATTCCCACTATAGCAAGTCCATGACAAACTAAGGTTGTTGTACTATCCTGTTAAGAAAGGAAAGAAGTCATATAATCCATAATGATGCCTTCTAACATGGCTTGAAATATATATATATATATATATATATATATATATATAAACACTCACTCACTCACTCACTCGCACACTCTCTCTCTCTCACACACACACACATATTATTCATCTATCTATATATATATATTCATCCTATTGTTGGAACTTAGATTCTTTTCACCATAATGAGTAGCAAGTTGATGGTAGTTTTATGTTTCGCATGCTGTATGTTGTGTTAACTTAGGTTTAGTGGATATCATAGATTCCCTATTAATTAATGGTTTTCCTGCAGAATGATGTTATTAGATTCAGAAACCTCAAAAAAATTCAAATTCAATAACTGACAATTTGTCATCAAATTAATTTTCTATTTATCTTTTCTTTCTTATTGTTTCATATATAATATGTTTAGCAATGGTACCTGAATATTGGCTTACGGAAGGGGGTCAGAGTGCTACTGGGGCATTATTAGATTATATAATTGAAAATCATGTTGCTTCTCCAAACCTTGCAAACCGTGCCGCTTCTCAAAGTAAGATATAGTTTATCCAAATAGTGTAAAGTATATTACTTCCTCTGTTCTATGGTAAGTATCACTCTATGGTTTTTCTTTTGTAAAGAAGGGCGTACTTTCAAATGTCTACAAAAAATTTGGGTAAAATGGGGACCAGTTGTGCAAGTAAAATGGGGTTAATTGTGTTAATGGAAACCATTATGCAAGTTAAAACACTTTTGGTCAACAAAAAATTTGTTTCCCTGATTTGCATGAAATGACCAAAGTGATACTGACAATGGAACAGAGGATGTTTTATGAAGGATTTTTTGAGTTTTTTCAACTTAAAGTCACGTGACACGTATACATTAGCTTATTCTGTAACTAGTATTTTATAAATCTTACAGGTATTTCACTGTTTCTTCTGTTGAACAAGATATTAGAATCATCTATGCATGACCTGGGGTCTCCTTTTCTCGCTGCTTTGACTGGTGATATGCATGTCCTTCCAGACTTCCATGGTAACAGGTAAACATTACAGTTTAAAGCATAATATCTCCATTCCAAGTATATAAACACTCGTTCTTAATTATTTTTTGATTCAGGTCTCCCATTGCAGATCCTAAAGCAAAAGGGATGGTCTGTGGCTTAACTCTCGACTCCAGTGAAAAACAGTTGGCTCTTCTATATCTTGCCACTATTCAGGGTATTGCATATGGTACACGCCATATTGTTGAGCACTGCAATGTGCAAGGACATAAAGTAAGAATGCATTCTCCTCATTCATACAACTATACTAGTTACAAATCCCGTGCAAGGAATGGGTGAAATTTCATTTGTATATTTATTCCTTTTATGTAAAAATAAGTATTGCATGTAAAATTACTTTAATTAAGTGTCTGTACATAATTCTAAAAGGATAGAGAAGTTTTTCTATATATAGATTAAAGGTTTAGTAATATAAAATTTCTATTAGGGTACTTAATCACAATTAGATTTCTTTAATAAATATGAAGTTTATCAGAACCAATTAGCACTTTTCAGAAGTACATATTCATAATAAATATTGAGCTGCCTTATGTTAAGAATGAAAATCACTGCTCTACTTCTATAGTGAAAAGTTTAGATTTTATTATTGGTGATTCTTTGACCGTTGTGTAGAATAGTAAATTGGTTATAAGGTGGAGAATTATTGAATAGTACAAGTTTACAGCATTCCAGACAGAGAACGGCAAATGGATGGTGCAACAGTAAGGGCCTTTGTTAGGCATGAAAATGTGAGTTCATGTCTAAGAAAAGTAATTCCATGCGGAAAAAAAATGAAGATTAGGTATACTTCATTCTCTCATTAAACTGGGTGATGGGCTTAGAATGTAGTGAACTAATACATCTATCTATCTATAAGCACAAGCAATTGGTAAAATTTCCTATGGGTCCTTGTGATGAAATTTTAATCAACTTGCTAAGTCTCTCTCTCTCTCTCATATAAAGGTTCCATATCAAGCAGGTGCATGGATATCTCTCCCTGTTACTACTTACTACTTTATGTTAATGTAAATCCTTAAACATAAGTTGTGAATTTGTGATGAAGTTTAGAGCGCTGCTTCATGTGATGGTATCAAACAGTAGATTGGTGCATTTGTGTCAATCTTAAGTTCTTAACCATCGTGACTACTGATGGTGTACAATTTTCAGATTTATATTTTTTAATGACTATCTCCTTATGTTGCAACATTTAGGTTTTTCTAATCATTTTTCCTTCCAACATTTTCTATTTTTTCTCATCTTCTTTTCCTTCTTTGTTTGCAGATTGACACATTACTTGCTTGTGGTGGACTTGCAAAGAACCCCTTGTTTATTCAAGAGCATGCAGATATCATTGGTCTCTCTCTCTCTCTCTCTCTCATGCTGTCCTGAGAATAACTAATCCTGCCTCGGTCTTTACTTGATAGGTCTCCTTCACCAGTTATGTGCTTAAATAAATTTGACTAAAGGAATTATTCTGTTGTTGTTAATATGTGTCTCATGGGATATATATATATGTATGTATGTATGTATGTATGTATGTATGTATGTATGTATGACAATGATATAATAACAATTCCATTACTAAAATTCTTTAGACACATGTTTAGCTTTTTTTTCATTCTCTTCATACTCACCCCCAAACAACCATCGAACACAAACACAACAAATGAAGGAAAAAGGAAAAGAAATTAAACACCCAAGGCACTCACGTGTACAAATACATGTATGTATGCAGAAACACATGCTTATATGAATTTATAGGCAGTTGGTATATGTTGAACTCTTCTCTGAAGTTATGCATGGGGCAGACTTGGATGTAGTTCTGTAGGTGCAGGTAGTTGGAAACAAATGACTGAGATGCATGAGAAGTCATCAGTAACTGAACTGACTTCCAAGGGTGCTAATCAGACTATGGAAGCCAATGATTTAAGTTTGAATAATTTGGAGGATGGTTTGGGTTTCAGTTTCTCAAAAGTGGACCTTTATACTCATTTTTATCAAATTTGGTCTGAACTGCGAGCACTCAACTTTATGTGCCAACTTGCGAACACACATTTCCAAACAGAAAGTAATACAGCAAACAGGGACTCCTGTATGCTAAGCTTATACTACATTTTCAGATGTGTGGGATGAAAAATTGAGACTCATTTGACGATGATTTCCTTAAAATAGTCTTTTAGTTTGGAGCCTTGCTACAAATAAGGTTTTTCGAATCATGTTACGACCTTCAATAATAAACCAAGTCTCATTCTTTCTACTTCAGTTTGTTATATTAGTTCATTTACCATACAGCTCTACGATAGTCTGACAACTTTTTAAGCTTAATTTTTCATGGGTTATCCCCTTCAGGTTACCCTATAGTTCTTCCACGAGAAAGTGAGTCCGTGCTTTTGGGTGCTGCCATTCTTGGTGCTGTTGCAGCAAAGAAGTATTCTAGTCTAATTGAGGCTATGAAGGCCTTGAATGCACCTGGTCAGGTATTCTTGCAATTGTGCACATTGTGTATTCTAGTTTCTTCATTTTAGAATGGCAATGGGTTAGAGTGGTATCTATTTGCATTTAGAGAAGATTACAACACTAACTGGCATAGAAAACTACAGCATCATTTCAAATTACGACACCACTGGCATAAAAATTGTTAAAGATGAAATAATGTAAAAGCAAGTGGAAAGCTCTAGGGAAAAATGTGACAGATTGACACTTTACAGTGGCAATCTTTTTATTTGGAGATTGATATTTCCACAGTCCTCCCCACATAGATAAGTGGGATCCCACACTCATATGAGTTAGGACCTTGTGAAAAAATCATCTAGTTGTGGAGATAACAATTCCCTTTATTTAATGTACTTGGCAATGGGTATGATTTAGACTGGGTCAAACTAAGTGAGTGCAAACTGAAGGCTCTGATCTTTTAGCATCATTTAACAAATAACAACCCAAGTGCAGCTCTGGCTTTTACTTCTTCTAATGGGGCCACTTTTACAAGAATGAGCCATGCATCTTATTTTCTGATATTCACTTAATTTTTTGGCTTGTGGCAGGTTGTTTATCCATCTACAGACCCGAAAGTGAAGAAGTACCACAATGCTAAATATCGTATTTTTCGTGAACTCTATCAGCAGCAACTGTCTCATCGTGCTGTTATTGCTGAAGCTTTTGAATAGTGTATGAGGTTCTTGGTGAAAAATTGTGACACTGAGATGCTCCCTCAGGATAAAAGATTGATTTATGAAACAAAAATTTGAATGCTCAAGCATGGTTGGTGGCTGCTGGAATTCATGAATTCTTTCAGTTAAATGTCTATAAAGGTCGGTGAATTAGGAATGATGATCCAAATTCTCTTGGGCTATATTTGTTTACAAAAAAACATGTTTGGAATTAGATTATTTGTATTAATTTAACATTACTTATAACTATTTTATTCTATAATGAGGGGTTAATAATCTTTTAAATAGTCATATGAACTATTTTTTTAATCATTTATAAGGTTTTTTTATGGAGAATTATATAATCTCGTGATGAATTTGAAATTAATAATTTTTTTTATTTTAAATTATTAAATGACTTTATAGGACTAATAGTCTAATATTAAGGGATTAATAATTCTTTATTATGGGATAAAATAGTCCGAAATAATATTAAATTAATATAAATAATTTAATCTTAAATATATTTTTTATAAACAAATATAGTCTTAGTTCTCTGGAATCAAACTATACGGCTATTCTTGATCTTTCTTGACCATAAAGCTATCCATGACCTTTCATGACTTTTTGGTCCGAGACTAAGGCATTCTCCTTTTTATCGCCTATGATCCGCATTCGTGGCATCCTGTAGAAGTTAAAAAGAATATGGCCAGTTTGAACGAGCACATAATCTTAAATTTCCCAAGCATGAATTTACATTAGCTGTATCTAATTTTTGTCCCAATCTGATTATTATTGTTCTAGATAATGGTAGGGGTACTAAAACCTAGTTGTCTCGAATAATGTGACCATTGCATTGGTTGATCAAACCACTTTTGGTTGACAATGATAAATAGATATTGCGCCTCGATCTTATTTTGTAGTTGAGGTGTTGTAACCAAGGTTTGCTCTAGCGGTAGTGAAGTTCACGAAATGATTTATTGAAGATTACTGCTGGTGATAGTAGTAGCATGGAGACGAGTGGTGGTAAGAATGCAGGAAATTAGCTAAACAGGACGAGGTCATAAATGATTATTTTCTTTATCTATTTAATTTATATATAAAATTTTGCTGGTGTTACACGTTGAAGAAAGGAATGACTATACGAACTCAAACATTTTAAGCAAAAATAGCAATGTAAATACATCATAATTATTTTCTTTGGCACATCTCCATAAGGCATTTATTGGTTTTCATTTTCCTTGATATTCTCTTCCAACTCACACCTGACAAAAATGGTCTAAATCCGTGGACCAACCCGGTCCGGTCGAATAAAAATAGATTACGGGCTTATGTTTTTCAATTAAAAAAAAAATTAGGCTATTTTGACCCACCTCGGCCAACAACTCATTTTTTTATTTTGTTTTACAAAAAAGATAAATACATAAAAAATATATTAAAAATAACTTAATTCATTAATCGTTTAAATCAATTTATGGAACAAAACTTCTCTTAATTTGTTCACAATACTATATTATCTCTAAACCTCTATTAGATATGAAAGAACTTGCATAAGCCAAAATTTAAAATATTATTGATTATCAAATGTTAATAAATAATAATAATTAACTAATTATATTTTTATATACTTGCACATAGCAGAATATGTTACATGTACAATCAAATAATTATCACAATATAAATATATACATGTGTAATGTATCTGTGGTATGTTTTCAGCATTTTTTAAAAATTAATCACTTGATATTTAATTATAATTATTAGTTTCACAAATTTAATCAAATAAATAATGCTCACAATATTTTATAAAGTTAAAATTATTTCTTAATTAAACATAAGTTATTCAATAATTTTTGTCAATAAGTACATTTTTATTGAATAAAATAAATCGTATTTTACACTCAATAACTCAAGATCAAAACATCATATTATGCGTCATAATTGTTATTATTAATAATAAAAAAGATAATAATAAAATGGCTCGGGTGCCAGCCCAACTCAATTCGACCGGGCCACGAACTACCTATTTCTGACCCAATAAAACCTGAGTCGTTTTGACCAGGCTCGTTTGTCACTTCTACCCTCTAGGATAAAATTTGGGAGTTATTAGGTGACAGTTAATCTGTTGGTGCTGCTACATATACTCTTTCGGCATGTTGCGACCAGACAATGACATGCTCTATAAATATTTATAGCTTTGAGGGTATTTATCTACCGTGTCTAGTCGGCATAAAGAAATAAGTCAAGAGGATAAATCATTTCCCCACGTGGAATCAACTGGTTAAAAATAGAGGAAAAGATCAAGCACAAACAACTTAGTACAATAAAAATATATTAGCTGTGGTTAGGAGTGAATAAAAAACGGGTAAAACCAAAAAATTGAACAAAATCAAATTTTTTTTAACCGAATTATTTCGAGTTTTCGGTTATTTTTAAAAATTCGGTTATACTCGTTTTAAGTTTCGATTTTTGATTTCGGGATTGGGTATTGATTTTGAAATTTTCGATTACCCGAATAACCAAAATAGGAAAGAAAAAAAAAATTAAACGTAGAAACACCCAACCTAGGCGCGGAGGCCCTCGACCTTGAGTCAATCTTGCTTGACTTAAGTCTTGAGTGACCTAAAAGGCAACCCCCCCCCCCCAAATTTGCCAAGCCATTTCCCAATTTCTTTTTCCCCAAATCAAAATCTCGATCTGGCGATCTCAGTCTCTAACTCTCTGTGTTCTACTCTTTAACTCTCTGCCTCTCTTGATCTCTTCCATAGTTCCACTCACTGCCCTAAACCCTTAACCCCAAAACCTCTAAATCGATCCAGTTGGGGACTCTGCTGCCGCCGGCCCGCTGCCTCTCCCCAACGCCGTCGGACTGCCTCCGTTCCCCTGTAGCCCCGCCCTTTGGCTCTCTCACCATTTCACTCTCTACCCCCAGTAAGCAAGTAAGTGCACTTCTTCCATATCCAAAGTGGTGTAAAGCATCCTCTCCAATTTGTATTCAACAGGCAACAGATACACATACATCTTTAGTTTTTTTATTAAGTAAGTTTGACCTCAGGTTTGGGGATTGGAAGTTTGGAAATAGGAACCTTGAAGTTATTCCTCAAGGCTTTGTCATTTCTCCCACCTGATGGCTGATGGTGTTTTAAAGAATAAAGATACAGTACAACTACATCATGACTTAGAAGTAACTGTCATCCTTTTTTTCTAAATAAACTACAAAATATATGTGTGGGTCTAGTTAAGCAGCAAATTTCAAACAACAATCCGAATTTGGTATGCTAGATGATCTTTTTCATGCATTTTAAACTTGATCTGGAAGAATATATTTGTTCAATTTAGTTAATTTGTTTGAAGGCACGGGAAATTGATTTTTTTTTAATGAAAAAAACCTTACTGATGGATAGATTGCACAACAGTTCTTAGGATCTATATTTATTATAAAGTTTAGAATCTTCTCTGATCTAATTGCTTAATTGTATTGATGTTAGTTGCTAACTGGTTTGTGGTTTGGCCAAACCTTAGAGATAATTTGGTCTCACTATTAGTTTTGGCCTCTAGTACCTGATTATTAGTGATGTTGCTTCCCAAGATCTTGAAGTCTCATCACTAGATTCACTTGTAAATGATGATAGAAGCTCAAAAACAACCATGATCATTACAAATAAATGTGATCCTAAAACATTATACGGTGAATCTTGTTATATATATTAATGTTAATTTATTTAATTGTTCCTCTGTGTACACCACTTTTCTGTAACATGATGTGGAAAGATTATTCAAATAAAATAGATTATTCAAATATAATCTATTTTGTTTCTGAAGATAATCCATATAGATTTGAAGTCATCAAAGAGGTAATGAGACTATTCAATTTAATATGAACTTGAAACTATACCATTGTTTTATAAGTTACAAAACATAGGGAATGACATTCTCATACTCCTTCTGATCCAAAATTAAAGATATATTTTAACTCTTTAAATTCAATTTGCAAAATCCTAAATACAATAATGAGAAGAATTCACTTGATTTTTTAAATATATATACATTAATTTGTTTGAAATTTTAACTTATTTGTTGATAATAATTTGGTTTGTTTGAAATTTTCAGATGATGCCAAGAAGTGTTTTAAATGATTTGCATATGGTGGATGATACAGACAAGCCTGACCTTGATACAACTGGAGATGGGAATGAGTTAGGTGTCAGTGTTCCCACCAATATAGAGTCTGGGTCAAAGCAAACCTCCACAAGTACAAAGACTACGGGACAGTCAGAAAATGTAAAGATGCAAAGAAAGATGATTGTACCTAGTCCAAGGTGTGGATTGAGGGGCACTTCATTCCAATTAAAGATAAGGATGATAATGTCATCAAAGGTAAGTGCACTTATTGTGGAAAAGAATTAGCTACTGATTCATCTTCTAATGACACTACTTCTTTAAGAAATCACTTTAAAGCTTGTAAAAAAAATCTTAGCAACATGATAAAGGTCAACCCCAACTTTTAGGAATTAAAGAGGGTGGGGGAAAGGGAGGGTCAGGTGAAGGGACACTTACCACTTGGAGGTTTGACCAAGAAACTGTTAGGGCAGTCGTGACTTACCATCTTATTGTAGATGAGCTCCCTTTCAAACATATTGAAAATGAGGGTTTTAAAAGACTTATGCAAATTGCGTGTCCTAGGTTTCAGTTGCCTTCACGTTTTACATTTGTTAGAAACTGTATTCGTTTGTATGATAATGGGAAGATTAAGTTGAAAACAATCCTTAGAAAAAATTGTGAACGTGTTTGTCTCACAACTGATTCTTGGACATCCAATCAATGCTTGAATTATATGTGTGTTATTGCGCATTTTATTGATGAAAATTGGAAATTGCATAAGAAAATATTAAATTTTCGAACCATCACAAGTCATAAGGGGAAGAACATTGGGGAAATGGTTGAGTCTTGTCTAAAAGAGTGGGGACTTTCAAATATTATGACATTTACTGCAGATAATGCTAGCTCAAATGATACTGCAAGCGGCTTACTTTAGAGATAGATGTACATCTTGAAAAGCCAATGTCTTGGGTGGTAAATTCATTCACATGAGATGTATAACTCATATTATTAATTTTGTTATGAATGATGGGTTGAAGTTGATTGAGAAATCTGTTGAGACAATAGGGCATGCAGTGAAGTACGCAAAACAATCATCGGCTAAGGTTAAGTCATTTAAGGACTATATTGAATTTTGTGGTCTTAAAGATAAGAAAGGGTTAAGTTTAGATTGTCCAATTAGATGGAACTCTACTTACTTGATGTTAAGTTTGGCTTTAAAGTACAAAGAAGCTTTTGATCGATTTGAATTTGAAGATCGTGACTTTGTAAAAGAGATTTTTGGGGGGGGGGGGGGGGGGGGGGGATATTCCAACGGACTCGGATCGAAATAAGGTTAAATTGTTTGTGAAATTGTTAGAACATTTTTATAATCTCACTGTGCGTATTTTGGGCTCATCTTATGTCACATCAAATAATGCATTTCATGGAATAAGTGACACTTATATTATTTTTGGAGAGTGGGAAAGGACCAATGAGAGAGAATTGCAAAAAATGGCCAAGGTAATAAAAAAAAAATATGATAAGTATTGGGAAAATGTTGTTGTATATTCCCGTTGTGCTTGATCCTCGGTATAAGTTGAGTTTTGTTCAATTTGGTTTAGAACAAATGTATGGAGAAAGTGAAATTGAAGTTGAAGATCCGAGTATGAAAGTAGATCTTAATTTTGATACTAATAATAAAGATAGAGATTTAGAATATCAATCAAATAATAAGGCCACGGGGATGGAGATTGTTGATGCCGTGAAAAGAGTAATGGAAGATTTGTTTAATGAGTACAAAAAAAAGTATTCAACTCAAGAAAGTGGAACATCAAGTTTAAGTAACATGTCATCCCAAACTTCTAATGCATTGGAATCCCACAATACAAATAGACTTGCGGATAAGTTCAAAAAAAGTCAAATGAGAGGGGTAATTGGAGACAAATCAAAATTGGACAAGTATTTAAATGAAGACGTGGAAGAAGCCGATGACATTTTCGATATTTTGGGGTGGTGGAAAGTTAATAGTTCAAGATTCCCTATCCTTGAACGAATTGCCCGTGATGTGTTGGTTATTCCCATCTCTACCGTTGCTTCGGAGTTTACATTTAGCACCGAGAGACGTGCTCTTGATGCATTTAGGAATTCATTGTCTCATAATATGGTGAAAGCTCTCATATGTACTCAAGATTGGATTAAAATGAAGAATCGTATTAATGTGGAGGAAGATAACGACTTTACCGATAAACTTAAAAATGGTAATAGTTATTGTTTTTGTTTATTTTATTGAACTAATAAAGCAATTTATAAAAATAATATGTTTTTATATTTTTTTAATTTTCAGCAATGTCCAACTTGAGTCTTTCTACTAATGATACCAATGTTTCTGTGACTCAACCTCATTAATAAGGTAAATTCGTCTCTCGATTCATCATTGCAATTCAATTTCTAATGCATTGAAAATTATATGCCTTCAAGAATCAAGAGAAAGAACCAATGAACCATCATATGTAACTTTAAACTGATATATGCATTGTATCCTCTTTATTTCTTTCTAATAAAATTGTGGAATGCTATGAAATTGTGGAATTATGGAATTTCAGCCTTGGGTTTCATGATGACATGTAGAAAGAACCATGGAACTGCTGCATATGTGCTTCTGGTGTGCACTTATGCTGACCTGATGTTGTTGGCTTGCTGGCTGCCACATAGACTGCATGTGTTATTGCTGTTGGTTGTTGCTGTGCAGCCTGTGCTGTTCACTCCTACCTGTTCTGTGCAGCCAACCTGTGCTACAAATTTACTTGTTGATTGTTGACTCATGACTGAACGAGTACTTTTATTTATTTATTTATTAAAAACTCTTGTAGTTTGAATCATGTTAATTATTATACTGTTAATTGTATTCATATTAATTATTAATTACATTGCTTGATTTTGGTGGCTAGTTGACTGCTTTTGTGAATGTATATTATGTATTGACTGGCGCAGCCGTGCAATGGTGTGTAACACAGACTACACAGTAACAGTCTGTAAGGGTGGTGTTAAATATTAATTATGTAAATTTGGTTATTAACCGAATTATAAATTCGGGTATTCGGTTAAATCAAATTTATTTCGGGTAGTTATTCGGATAGTAAAATATTACAAAATTCGGTATTCAATTTTTACTATTCGATTTTCGAGTTTATCCGAATGATCACCCCTAACTGTGGTACTACAGAAGATATGTTTGAAGTGATGAAGTGTATGCAGTTATGCAGAAGAGTCACATTCATACGACGCTCCCTTAAAGCAAGCAAGCCAGGCTTCTGTACATACTGCTTTTATATCGACTCCACAGAATTCATCCTTGGTCATCACAAACTCTTCTAAGTTGACATCATCTGCCAGTGTCATCCTTGATGTGTGTGTCTATAATTCCAAGTTTAAATATAGCAATGGATATTAAAAAGACAAACCTGCATTAATATACACAACATAATGATATCTCTTGCAAATACGTCGCCTATAGGCTTGATATCAAGAACAGGAAATTCAATTTTCCTATCTATACGTCCTGGAAGAAGTAAAGCAGGATCAAGACTTTCAATTTTGTTTGTTCATAGAATTACTTTGACGTCACCTCTCGAATCAAAACTATCAAATTGGTTTAGGAGCTCTAACATAGTCCTCTGAATCTCACGTTCACCACCTGAATGAGTATCATACCTGCAATTAGAAATTATATCAAAAAGAGCCACAATAGATTTCATTATCAAAGCATGGATATTCCAATTACCTTTTTGTGCCAACAGCATCAATCTCATCATCCATCACACAAGTACTTCTCTATTAATTCACTTCCAACCACTCGTAAGAAAGTTGCAGATGTTGAGTTTGCTACTGCCTAAAGTAAACACAAGATATGGTGTTAAAGAAATTGGTGCACATACTAGCAAACCTGAAACAAATTAAAACATAGATTCCACATTAGTAATCATCTTCTCCCGCCAAATGGAAGACTAATACTTTTGGATCGGAGGAATGAAGATAGGAATTACTTATTTATATAAAATGAAAAAAAGTGTTTAATTGCTCTATTAGAATAGAATAGACTATTCTCATTCTTCTCAAGTTTATGTGGTTAAGAAATGACTCATTTTAACGAATGACTTATCCCGCTCTTTATTACATTCCTTCACCCATTTCATTTCTTAAATCCAACAACGAAATAAAAGAGAAATAACATTTCATTCTTAGATTGACCAATGTATTGCAGCAGTATTTATAAAACAGAGAGAATATAAAAAGAATAAATTGCACCTTAGCACGTAAAGTCTCCCCGGTTCTAGGTTCCCCAGAGAGTATGACCTCCTTAGGTGGTTTGATACCAATGTCCTCATACAACTCAGGATGAGTAAGAGGAAGCTCAATTGCTTTTTAATTTCCTGTATTTGGGCGTCTAACCCACCAATATCAGCATATGATTCCAGTGGAGCCTTCTCTCCTACGTCCCCGTCCGATCACCTCCTCCTCCCACTAACTTGACTTCTCCCTCCGATCCCGAATTCCACCATAGCACAACCAACCCCGCTACTTCTTCCCCAAACCCTAATCCATCTCAGCAGCTGTTCTATCTCCTTCCGACGAAACCCTCATCCACTTCCTTCAATTACCTGAATGACTACACGTTATAATTTCTATCTCATTTAGTGCATAATTTCCATGTCATTATTTGCTATAAAAAATATAATAAAAAAGTCACACCATTAATCTTAAACAGTCAATTTAAGTCAACATGTATTTGTTAAAGGATTTTTTTAATATGTGTCTTAAGGCAACCTTTTTAACAAAATGACTTCTTAATATGTGTCCTTAAGATATATGTTAAGCGTGAAAAATAAGAAATATGACTAATTAAATATTATTTATTTATGTATTTATACTGAATTTAATGTATAAAAAAATAATATACTAATAAATTCTATGTATTGAATTCAATACAAATATATAAATAAATAATATTTAGTGGATCCCATATTTTGTTTTTTGTGTTTAGCATGTGCCCTTAGGGCACATGTTAAGAGGACTCTCGTTAAAAAAAGATAAAAATAAATTTTCTCTTAATTTTAATATTTACTTTTAAAAAATTATATTTAATTATTTTTAAAAAATATAAATTTATCACGCGCCTATGGATATCGCGTGGGCAGAATATACCAATCCGGAGATAAAGAGATGCCAAGGTTCGAAGAAACCAGATGTCGCCACGTGTGATAATACCTGGCAAGCAGCCCAGTCGGGTCTCGCCCCAAGCCAGAAGCAAACAGAAACCAAGCGAACCAGCAATGGCGGCCCTTCGTCATCTTCATCTCCATCCTAATTTTCTCTCTCATAACAGAAATCTTCACTGCTTATGTATTCACCGTCTCTCTAATCATTATATCTCTGCTATATCTGCTGTTTTTATACACATCTAGATAGATCGTTACGAACTCGATTACGTCTAACGGAATAGAAAATACGTTGAGGAGAGAAAAAGAATCGTTGGCTTCTTCTGATTAGAAGATTCTCGAGGGTTTGTTCATGAATCGAGCTTTCATATTCGAAGTTCTCTGGTATAATCAGAATATGCTGTTTGAGGTAATTTTTTTTGTAGTTATGTGATTCTATTTATCGAATTTATTGAGTTTGGTAATGGATTTTTAATCTGTATTCGGAAGTTTTTTTTTTTAAACCTGAAGTGTGAATTTAGGGTCTTTTTGGGAAGATTGGTGGTTTTGCGCCTTATGTGGTAATTGAGCTCAATTTGGTTGGTATGATTTGAGAGATATAATTTTTTTGACATAATATGTTTAATAGTTTGTTATTTGGTATGGAGGTTATCAGTGTGTTTATGATTGGGAAATGTTATAGTTTTTGGGGTGCTTTATGAGTTTTGCAAAACATTTGGTTGGTTGGAAGTTATAGGAAGACTGATTGTTTAAGGTTGTGGTATTGGATTTATGGAACTTGAAGGCAATTGGGTGTGAATGTACCTCATGTGTAATAAAGGTAATGCATGCTTGAAGCAATCATCATTGCAATTGGAGGAGACAGAAGTTGATCAGCAACAGCATTCTGCTGTGTTCTCGATGGATAGCCCTACAACAACTACTCCTGGGTCACACCAGAGTTCTAATGATGAAAACTCGCATGTAAAGTTTTTATGTAGCTTTAGTGGTAGTATATTGCCTAGACCACAGGATGGAAAGCTTAGGTATGTGGGTGGTGAGACGCGGATTGTAAGCACTCCACAAGATATTACTTATGAGGACCTGATGGGGAGGATGAGGGAACTCTTTGAAGGGGCAACCATGTTGAAATATCAGCAGCCTGATGAGGATCTTGATGCTCTTGTGTCTGTAGTTAACGATGATGATGTGACCAACATGATGGAGGAGTATGATAAGCTGGGTTCTGGAGATGGGTTCACTAGACTCAGGATTTTTCTATTTTCTCAGTCTGATCAGGATGGCTCTGTTCATATTATTGATGGGGATGAAAGGGATAATGAGAGAAGGTATGTAGATGCTCTGAACAGCCTTAACGAATCTCTTGACCTAAGGAAGCAACAGTCTAGTGAGTCCCAAGTATTGGGTTCAGTAGATGATTATCATGTTACAGAACAGTACCTTAACCAGATGAGTTTCGAAGGTAGCCTCCATAACCAGAGGAATAACGAGATGCCCATACAACAGATTAACTTGCGTCACCTCACAATTCCTCATATGGGTTCAGGACAGCACCAACAATCTGTTACCCAAAGGTATAATGAGACGGAGGCTCCATGGAGTCCTGTATACTACTCCCCTAAGCACCATGACCCAAGGTCGATGACAGAATTTCCAACTTCACCTTCATCATCTCGCTACCTTATGCCATATGGTGAGCTGTCAGAGAGATGTTTTGATGTAATGCCTGAGGAATACCATAGACAGCAAGTAAATCGTCAATCCCAATATGATCACCAACCTCAGTTACCAGAAAATGTAGTATGGCTTCCGACTGGAACTGTATCAGGTGACATTGCTGGTTTTCCAGGGAATGTACTTCATGGCTCCAGTGTATTTGAAGGAAACAATGTATGTGAGCAGTGCCGCACAACTTTCCCAAGAAATCAAGCTTCTTCTGATTCCCCTTGGAAGCATAGAGAACAACATTTGGAGCTCTCCAACATGGTGAATGGGTTTCAGCAGGTCAATCCTTGTGCTGAGTGTCCTCCCAGTAGGGAAACTCTCATGTTGAATACAGAAGCAAAACTGCAGAGTCCATTCTACCCCCGAGACCAGAATGATCGCTCCCTCTACACTGAAACTCAGAATCATGAAAGAGGATGGATTCCACAGCATCAGTCGAATCCAAGAGCTGAGGAACCAAGACTACATATATCTGGAGCTGGAAGATTGAATGATCACTACATTATAAATGGCAGTGGCATGAAACTTGCTGTTGGGCATGGTAACTTTCCTGATGGACATCATGTGTCCTCACATTATGCCCACCATGAAGACCAGCTACGGTATATGCAACCTGGACCTGAATTGGGGAATGAGGTGTGTCCTGATCAAGTTGGGATTGCTGGATCTTCTCACATCCACATTCCTCTTGAAGAGCGTGGTGTTCGGCATGGAAATTCGCCGTATGCTTGTGGATTGGAGAATTTTTACCAAGTGCCACATGGGCATGTACCTGCACACTCTATATGGAGGAATCTTAATGGCCCTTTGCATGGCACTCCCCCTTATGAAGTGTCCAGTACATCTCAGCAACCAGATGGTACTCGCAGTCCGAGATTCTTTAAAGGTATGTTTGATGGTAGTCCCAGATTTCAAGTTGGACTGGAGAATCAGAATCCTAGGGTTGACTCCTCTTCTATAATGGGGGGCTTAGATGGGTCTGCTGTCCCAGAATATCCTCATGGCCATGCCATCAAATTGATGCCAAACACTGATAATCTGGAAAACCAGAACCTGATTACACCAGAGTCCATCCGCTCGCCACATGACATACTAAACTCTTCCATCATTTCAGATCCTGTGCCTCATCCTGATTCAGCATTAACAATGGTTGATGATAAATTGCCATCTCACCTTCTTTCCAGTTCAGAATCAAGAATTGATTCAGTCGGGATGAAAGAAAAAAGTATTAATGGAGTGGCTAAGGAAATAAATCATGAAGAAAAAATTGAAGACTCCAATATGCCATGTATCTCTGGCCTAGCGCAAAACTGGAAACCAGATGACATGGCATTTCCTGAGGTTATCCATTCAAATTGCTTAAGACCTACTGAAGAGAGCAGTGGAGTTGAGAAATTAGAGGGAGATGTTGGTCCTAGTGCTCTTGACCGCGAGGAGCCTCAAGGTAATCGTTTGAGTTTCATACCTGAGTTGGTTGCATCAGTGAAGAAAGCAGCAATACAGGGTGTTGAGGAGTTAAAAGCTGAAGTTGAAGAACATGCTGATTCTGTTGGTGTGCATGATGCAACTGCAAAGGAAGAAATTCATAATGAATTGGTGAGAGCTAATTGTATTTCCTATCTATAGAAGAGTCCAACAAGGTATTACTTTTATTTTGATATTCCCCTTTCTTTACAGGGCTCTCATGGAGATTTGGAGTTGGGTTCTGGTAGTGACGATCTAAATAATTCCAAGATCGAGCCTACAAAGGCTGAGGCAGAAGCTATTGCTAGGGGATTGCAGGTTCTTAATTAGCATAACATTCATATTTTTAGCATATTTATAATGATTTTCTATTGTTGGTATATTCATTCTTTTTTGTAGACATCGCAATTTAATATTTTACTTATGGGCGCATTCGCTCTTTCTTTAGACAATTAGAAATGATGATCTGGAGGAGATCCGAGAGTTGGGCTCTGGTACATATGGGGCCGTTTATCACGGGAAGTGGAAGGGTTCTGATGTGGCAGTAAAGAGAATTAAAGCAAGCTGTTTTGCTGGGAGGCCATCTGAAAGAGAGCGCCTGGTACTTTTACTCTCAGCATCACACTTTCCATTTCTTGAAAAACTGTTGATCTAACTATATGACCATAGTTGTCAAATCGTGAATTGTATCGTGTATTAAAAACTCCCGTATCATGTTTCATGTATCGTATCGCGAATCGTATCATAAAATACCGATTTTTTTAAAAAAAATATTATAATATATATTTAAACATATAAAACACAAGCTTGACTATATATAAAAGTAGTCAAGTAAGTATAATTATAGACTAAAAATAAATTTTAAAGTTAAACAATAGCCAAAATACTCTAAATTGATTTGTTAGATAATATTTTGGTAATTTTTATAGAGTAACAAGAGAAAATGAAAATTCAGATTCATCTTTACACAAAATAGAATAATTCAAATTAACAAGTGGAGATTTATATATTTGCTTACAGAAAGTGAGGTGGAAAATAGAGCGATATTTTCAATTAGATATAATGCTCTAAAAAGTGATTAAAGGCCCGTGAAGCGATATATAATTTGTTTGTGCTAGAAAACCTCTTCAATTGAAATATTAAAAGGCTTAAAACTTTTGTTTTTAGTCTTTTAGATTTACGTGAAAACTTTTTCAAGTTAGTTGCTTTTAAAAAATATCGTGCATTGTATCGTATCGTAAGAATCATAATTGAATCGTAAGATACGATATCATTTTAGATTCATCATGCGATACATATTGAATTGTCTTTGTATCGTAAGATACGTATCGCGTATCGTAAAATTCTGACAACTTTGACTATATCATGGATCAATTTCTTATGAAATCTGGCTTAGTGAGAAATAATTTATCGTACTGCTGGGTCTATAGGTGATCACGTTGTTTCTATTGATTATTATACAATTTTTTTGGAGGGATTGATTGTGAGAGCATCCACCTTCTGCTCATGATTTTGAATGTAAGGACTTAAAACAGGTATTCCTATCGTCACGTAGTTAATGGTGACAAAAACATGCAATGACATTTTTTTCTGTTTCTGTTTCTGTTTCTGTGTCTTGTCTTTTTTTTTTGTGTGTGTGGCATATCTCCTAGTTATCAATATTACTTTCATATATGGTGTGTTAAAGGAATCTTCTAAAGATACGCTAGGGTTTGATTTTATTTTTTCATGAAGGAAACCTCTTATGTAGATAAAGTGCTTAATGAGTCAATGACCTTGTTATGGTGCTGCATGGGTTTAAGGGAAAGAAGATTTCTTGACCTCATCAAATCAGGGAAAAAAAAGTGTTTTAGAGGTATGTCACACCATGTGCATACGAGTGTAGTTCATCCATTTAATGTTTGAATACCAAAAGAGAAGTTTTTTCTTAATTACAGTTATCTGAATCTTTACTTTTGTTATGTATACAGCTTCATAATACTGTTGTGTGTTATCCATTCTTGTGAAACATCAAACTATAGCTCCATTGAAACTTGTGTGGATGCTGCTGATCTTGTGTGGATGCTACCGATACATTTTTTTGTCATTTGGAGGGAAAAAATGTTTCAGAGTAAAGGTTTTTGTAGCACAGGGGATCGTCGACTTTCTTGTGGAGTACATTAGTTTCTACATTTGTTCAAGAGTACAAGGGAGTTAAAAGTGCTACTAAATTGAAGCAAGGGTGGCTTTAGAGTAATTGGGATGGCTCGAGGTTGATAAAGTGTAATTAACCCTACAGCTTATGTGACTATGTGTTAACGTGAAAGAACATAAAATGAAGTGAGTCATCGAATTTACATTGTGTGCCGGTTTCATACGCTCCCTCTCGCAGTAAAACATTGCTTGAATGTTTACATAATTTCATTCCATTTCCTCACTTCCTCTCAAGAAACTTGGTGGTTTAGAGAAAAACAGATATTGATTATGGAACTAACAGTTTCTTTTCATAATTTTTTTGACAAGTACTATCTATTTGTGTTTTTCAGGAGTTGATGTGCCACAGTTTTAGTTCTCTCTCTTCTAGTTTTAATTTGACTTCCACGGTATTTTTCTACCTGTATAGATCGCAGATTTCTGGAAGGAGGCTTTGATATTAGGTTCGCTGCACCATCCAAATGTTGTTTCTTTCTATGGTATTGTTCGTGATGGTCCTGATGGATCATTAGCAACTGTGACTGAATTCATGGTTAATGGATCTTTGAAACAGTTCTTGCAGAAAAAAGACAGGTAGCTTATTTGATGCCTGTGTAGTGAGGTTGCACTTTTTAATTTTTAATTCTTCCTATACAAAAGCATGCTATATTTGACACTGCTACTGTTATTTCAATGGTCAGAACAATTGATCGTCGCAAAAGACTCATCATAGCTATGGATGCTGCATTTGGGATGGAGTATTTGCATGGAAAGAACATTGTGCATTTTGATCTGAAATGTGAAAACCTGCTAGTGAATATGAGAGATTCACATCGACCAGTGTGCAAGGTATCCTTAAAATCAACTTTGTATCAAATGGTGTTACTGTCTTTTCAAAATGTTAGGATATCCATATTTGGGTATATGTTGTCCCTTTACAACAGTGCTATGTTGTCCCTTTACAACAGTGCTATGTTGTCCCTTTACAACAGTGCTATGTTGTCATAATTAGAATGTCCTGATGTTTCTTGTAAGTTGTGATTCTGTTGCAAGTTTTCTCTAATTGTATCCACACTTGAAGTTTGCCCAGACAATTTCTTGGTCCTTAAGTTGTTACATGCGGATACTGTCACAAGCTTGCTTTAACAATTCGCTGCTTGTCTGATTTTTGGCTTGGAGTTGCTAGCTCATCAACTGTCCACTTTTTTCCTTAGATTGGGGATCTTGGCTTATCAAAGGTAAAGCAACACACTTTAGTGTCTGGTGGCGTTCGAGGAACTCTACCCTGGATGGCACCAGAGCTTCTTAGTGGAAAAAGCAACATGGTAACAGAAAAGGTATATTAATGCTATCATTGAATATCAAAGTTTTTAGCTTCCATATATTTCCCCACTTTTATGGAAGTTCTTTGAATCTATATTTTGTCGCTTTTTGTTGCACCCATTCACTCATTATAAATTTCCCTCTCTGAAATATAGATTGATGTTTACTCTTTTGGGATTGTCATGTGGGAATTGCTCACGGGCGACGAACCTTATGCAGATATTCATTGTGCTTCTATAATTGGTATGTTTCATGGTTAACAGATTATGCATTTTCCAGTTGCTTACAAAAAAACTATGAATGTTTCTTTTGCAATGTATATTGATCTTTTGTTTTCCATGATTTCGTGACAAATATCACAATTTGTTTACTTTAGAAAAAACGGTAGTGTCACATAAGATTCAAATTGTCGATATTTTTTGCATTCAATGCTATCCTGGGACTAAAAAAATATGCTAGTACCATGAGTAGTGATTAAATATTTCTATTTATAGCATTAGTGAGTTATGGTGAGATGAGCACTAGGCAAGTGAAAGGAGGATAGCATCTTAGATTAGGCTTCTTTTCAACTGTCTGGGAAGAAAGGTTATGTTTATGACATCTGCTTGCTATCTTAAAGGGTTTCTGTATGTAGGGATTTTTGAAAATCATCTGGAAACTTCAACTTGATCAACTATTTTCAGACAAATACAATTGTTTTTGCTACCTTGTCTCAATTCTTTCCTATTTTTTTATAATTATTTTAAAGTCACAAATTTTATCAAAATGTTTGTACTTTGATATGAAATTTTGTCCATATATCATTGTAGAAAAAGTATATATCACCATGCCATGTGTAGGGTAAATTGACGCAATTGGCATGTCTACTCGGCATAATATACATGCCATTTATTTTAAATTCCGGTTGATTGAATCAAGGTTTTTGTTTTAGTCATGTTGATGGCCTCCCCTCCATTTCTTTGGGAAAAAATTACCAAGCCCTAAATTTAAGAAAATAGAAAAAAGGATAAAAAAGAGAGAGAAGAAAAGGTAGATGGATGGAAAAGAATTTTTGTTCAGCTTTACAATGTCAAATGACTATACTTCTGTATCATTCAGTTATTCAACAATTCTCCATCATAATATGCAGGAGGAATTGTGAACAACTCATTACGCCCACAGATTCCAACATGGTGTGATCCTGAGTGGAAGTCTTTGATGGAAAGTTCTTGGGCCTCTGATCCTGCACAGAGGCCATCATTTGCAGAAATCGCTCAGAGGTTGAGAAATATGGCTGCAGCAATTAATGTGAAATGATGCTAATCCTGAAGGAATCACCTTCTCTGGCTTTACCAAATGCTGTTAGCGGATGGTTAACAAATGGGCCAATAAAAGGAAACCTAGGTTTGTAATTTTGGGCCATTTACTGGCTCGTAAGGTGTACAGAGGCTAGTGATGCATTATTAAACTTTTGTAGTCTTGTTCTTTCATGGACCTTCATATTACATCCATGGAAAACATGTTTGACTTTATGAATTACAACTGTATGTGTTCTGAAACTCGGTTTATAAGGAATAAGGAAGATCATTGTACACCAGAACAAAGAATTATCACCCTATTAGAAATATAAGTCCTTCCTCTCTACTTATTTAAAATCCCTGCCTTATTTCTCAAAATGGATTTCTGTTGGAATTGAAAAGTTTCTCAACTTCCATTTTTGCAGGTGGTTTATTTTTCAGTTTGATCATGATAGTGATGCCGCCGCTCTTCCTGCTATGGATTCTTTTTCTCAAGTCTCCATCCCGTGAGACAGAACTGAGCACCTGCTATCGAAGGATGTGTATATAATTAAGTTGATTGGTTGTAGTGTTGTTTAGAATATTCACACGAAACTTTAAACATAAATTTTTCTCTGGCTCCTGTTATATTTACCTATGGGTTTATAAAGAGAGATTATTCTTCTCAGTTGTAAAATTAGATGGAAGTATATTGCAGAAGCTGCTAGGCCTATGGATCACTGTAAGCATGTTATGTCTATGCAATAATTTAATTGAGCCAGAATTCCTTTATTAGTTACCCAGTTTTGTGTTGTCATAATAAGATGGAATCGATGCTTGAAGTACATGCGCCTAAGTATTGGAAATATTTGCTTAGTATGATGGATGGAAGGATATAATTAGATATACTAGGTACTTGTCATTAAGAGTAAATAACAAGGAAATTAATGGATTTTAAGCTTATTAATTATTGAAATGTTGCAATGAATAAACAGGCAGTATCATTACCAAAATGGATTAGTTAACAGTAAATATCTCAAGGTCAGATTCCATGATACCATCGTTCCTTCCAACTAACTTTGACAAGCACCTAATGCACGTTCCAATTCCATAGACTTTTCAATCTCAAGTCAAACTTCAACTCGTGCCACGGAAATGACCTAATGTTATGTGGGTATATAGGGATTGTATAATTGGCAGGTATGCGTGTGTGCTGCTTACAAGTTATGCATACATAGCAATATATTTGAAAGATTGTGCATATCTCCCATCTATACATATTAATTAGAATAAGTTTACAAACATATCAATAAAATACAATATCAAATACAACATTAATAATAACCATTAAAAAGTGGGGTTTGGGGCGAAATTTTGTCAGACCCTAATGGTTAAGATTTATATAATGTTTAATATTGTGTTTGATTATTGTGTATGTAGTGTTGTCTTATTAATTAACCGGATACAATATTTGTGTAGATATTTTTTAGATGATATGTCACTCCTAAATTTATTTAAATGATGAAAACTAAAGTTTCTTTACTTAATTACCCTCCAAAAAAAGAATTGAAAAAAAAGAAAGAAAAAGATAGTGTCAAGCGATAAGGAGCAAGTTCAATTCCTAAAAAAGGTGACGGGTTAGTTCAAAGAAAGGGTTGACAATTATCTAAAAAATTTGAAGGGCCGAGTGTTGGGGCTGAATTTGAGCTCAGCTAGTGCGTCTGTTTGTAACATCCTGAGATTAATTTACATAAAGTGCACGGGAGATGGCTACAGGTTAATTGATTTGAATATGTTTAGGTACCACACGTATGTACATATTGAAGGAAACACAGGGTCTCATCCGAGGAATCTCCTGTGTATCTATAAATACTGTTAGATGCATACATTATTATTGTGTAGCAATGACGAAACTAGAATTTTGAGTCGTGAGGAGTCAAAATATTTAAAAGTAAAATTTAGTATATAATTAATATAACATAAATAAGACATATAAGTAAAGTTTTTTACATTAAACGTAAATGTCATAGTTTATACCGAACGATCCTTTAAATCACAAAAATTATTTTTAAAATAAAATTTTAATAAATTGCCAATAATTTATTTTTTAAAAAGTAATATGATTTTTTTAATGTAAATTACATAAATACTGCAACAAAATATTTTTCATTTATTTGTTTACAACAAAGACCGCAACTAAGAAGTGTCAAACTTGTACCTAGGAAAACTTATTCCACTACAAGAAATTAGGGATGTAGTGAAGGAAAATTTGTGAAGGAATTCATTCCTTCACATGATGAGTTTTCTAGTGAGGGAATAATGAAGAAATTTTTTTTAGTGACAATATAGTTATTATGAAAGAAATATCCTTCACAATTTAGATTTTTTCTTTCGCAAAATTGAGATGGTAAAAAAATATTTGGCGCTAATCTTTGATGAAAATTTGCGAAGAAAAATACTATTAATGAAGGAATTATTACTCACTATATATTATTATTGAAAGATTTTTTGCGAGGGATAAAATTGGTTACTATTTTATTAAAATAAGTTTTTTAAAATTAATTATAATGAATAAAAATTATATTATATATAAATATATTAATTTTTTTACTGTAATAAATTTATTATTAATAACATTTTTTAAGTACCTTACAAATATCGATTATTGTTTTTAATAAACTATAATGCAAATAACTTTACATTACCTTAAAGTTTAAATTTTATAGATTGGTCACTGATTGGAATTAGGGGCCAGGGCTTCCTCCCTTCGTTCCCCCACCAAAATAATCAAAAAGATCGAACTTTTAGAATGGGGGAAGGAGGCGCACTCACAGTAACGGCGTATTGAAGAACATCTTGCTATCCTACGCGTACATAAGCATATGGATCTTCCTCAGCTTCTCCATCATCGTATACAACAAGTACATCCTCGATCGCAAGTTGTACAACTGGTCGTACCCGATCTCGCTCACCATGATCCACATGGAATTTTGTTCTTCCGTCGCTTATTTACTCATCAAGGTCTTCAAGCTTGTCGAGACAGTCACCATGTCTCGCATTCTCTACTTCAAATCGGTCGGTTTACTCTACTCTGTCGGTCTCTGGCTTTCCAATTTTGCTTATATTTTCCTATCTGTTTCATTTATTCAGATGCTAAAGGCCCTTATTCCCGTTGCCGTTTATTCAGTTGGAATTTGATAAATAGTTCAATCTTCCAGTCAGTTTCACAGACCATGTCAAGTGTTGAACCTTATGCATTATCCTGTTTGTGTCCATTTAGTGTCTTCTTAAGTATTTTAACATGCCGTTGCGAATTTTATTCTCTTATGATGGTGTTTACCATTGATTATTTTCAATAGGTTATTGATGCTGAAGGCATGGATATGGAAATTGATTTTTCTAACCTTGGAACTGTCAATACAATGTTTGCTGCGTTATTTAGGTAGTTTTCTTCATGAAACTTTAGGAGTTTTAGTATCATATGCAACTATTTTAGTCAATCATTATATTTGTTCTTAGCAAGCTGGGTGTTCCTATCAAGACTACCATTCCCGCTAATGTTCTTGAAGAGGCATTGAATGGAACCGTCACAATCAAACCCCTTCCAATTGGAACACCAGTTAGTGGAAAGGTGGACACTTGCCTTTATCAGGATTAAGTCATACTCCACATATATGCTCCTTTAGCTAATTTGTAAGCTCTGTTGTAGGTCGAAAAGCACTGTGCCCACTTTTTTGTGTTACTTTAAGTGAGGAACAAGCTGAGGCAGGGATAGTAGTTAGAGTTACTTCAGCTGAACAAAGCAAATTCAAGGTAATATGACATGCATAATGAAATTATTTAACCTTAATTTAATGTTCCAAACCCTTTATCTCTTTCTCACTCTCATTCTCACTCTAAAACAAATCTGCAATTTAGATTTTAGATTCATGTTGCTGCTAGATAACATAGATTAGGTTGCAAACTGATGACATTAAATCTAAATTGTTTGCAGTTCATTTTTTTAATATAAAAGATACTCGTAGTAAAAGGATTAAACTAACAATAAAATAATTTTCATTAGTGAGAAAAAACAAAAGCTTTCTTTCAAGATTCCCTACTGACATTCTTGGTGGCTTATGGTTCATGTTTTATAGTTTCACGAATGTCAAAATTGTGTTATGTTGAGCAAATGTATGCTTTACATGATTAGATATTTAGATTGTGGTTCCTTTAATATGCATGCTGCCTTCTTAACCAGTTTCTAGTTGTCACCAATATGGTAATTACTCAACTTCCCCTACTTTTTCTGTATGCTGACATTTGTAACTATTCCTTTATGCTCAAATCTCAAATCGCAAATCTCAATTGACTTTTTGACTTGAAATTTAAATCTTCTTAGAGTTTCTAGAATTGAAACAAGAAATTGATTATGTTATGCATTTGATCTATTTCATAGTTTATAATGAATTTCACATCTATATATTTTTACATTTGCTTCTTACTTCAGCTGGAATTTTTTGTTGCAACTCTTTTCTAATTTTAGGAGCTAAACTTTCTTTTGTTATTATTTTTAATACTCAATTTTGTTTCACTTTTTTAAAAATTGTCTTAAATTATCATATTCGATTATATTTCAAAATCCCTTGAGTGAATTTGACAGCATTCAGTCGGCATTGCTTTTGTTGTTGTTATATATTCAATGCATCGACACTAGTTAAATTATGTGTCTGTACAGGAAGATAGCAAGAAGGCTGACAAGGTGACATCTGCGGGCATGTATTTCTTACATTTTCAAGTGTATAAAATGGATTCAACTGTAAATGTGGTAAGTGAGGTATTTTGCCTTTTCACATTTTTGTCTAAGTAAACTCTGCATCGTCCAGCTTATGAATCAATGAGTTAATATATATGGTGGTGCAGTTAGCAATGACTAAGGACCGAATCAATGAGTTAATATATATGGTGGTGCAGTTAGCAATGACTAAGGACCCTGAAGCTGCTTTCTTCAAAAGGTTGGAAGGCCTACAACCTTGTGAGATCTCAGAACTAAAAGCTGGCACTCACATAGTTGCCTAAGCATTTTGTTGCTATCTTATTAAACTCCCCTCATGCTTGTTGAAACTCAGCCTAGTGATGTGTTATTTGTACTTTTCTTGCAGTCAAATTGATATATTTGGGAATCACAAAGCTGTTGTGATACATGTTCCGTAAAGATTGAGGAAAGCTTTCCGCAAGATTCATCTAAAGCTTGTAAGAAAACTTGAGAAAAAGTTCAGCGGGAAGGTAAATTTGTCTTTTATTGATTGCAATATTAAAATTTTCTCATTTCTAGTGTTGTAAAAAGGAAATAAGACAAGGAGTAGCCTTATCGAACAAAAGAAGAAAAAGAGCACATATAATTTGTGTAGCTTGTTTGGAAATGTCTTTTCAAGGTTTTTGAACTTGATTTTGGTCTATTAGAACTCTGTAGATTTTCAAAATTGGGTTTGTTATGATTCTTTTTTTATTTGATGAAATAAATAGGAATGATCATGTAGTTTTTTGTCCTTTGCTATTGATGACAAGGAATGGTCCCAATGAGCTTATTATTTTCTTGTGCATTCATTTGATGAAATAAATAGGAATGATCATGTAGTTCTTTTTCCTTTGTTTTTGATGACTCTAGGAATGGTCCCAATGGTCTTAATTCATCTATTTCTGAGTTTTGATTTTTTTTTTATTTACATCAAGGATCTTATTTGCTTCAGGAATAAATGTCATATTTGTATTACAATTTTTTAAATAATATATTGTGCATTTTCATCTTTTCTTATTCCTCATCTCATTGAAATTGAATTTTGGTGTTTCTCTTGCAGCATGAAGTTTCTAGGCCCAACCTTGAATTCCTTGAAGAAAATGATGATGAAGCTATGGACTTAACATGAAACACTTTATCCCTTTTAGTTTGTTGTTATTCTTTTAGTTTTCTTATGTTAGTTAATAAATATTGTAGGTACTATGGTCCTTTGGAGATCAAGATACAATAACAAATTTTGTAGTTATCGTGACTCTATCATTATTTATTTATATATGGAGTATTGGTTTTATTAGTTCTTTACGCATTAGTTTATCAATTAGTTTGAAACAAGTATGGTATTTATATTTACTTGAAATATTAAATTTAATATTTCTTATAGAGGTTAATATATAATAATAAATATAAAATCACTGATTCGATAATCAATTATAATTAGCAATGAATTTTAATTAATTATTTTTTTATTTACAAACTTATAATTTGTGAAGGATTTTTCTGGTTAGTGAAGGAATTTTTCTCTCACTAAATTGAAGAAAGATTCTCAATTTATAATTAGTGAAGGAAAATTTTCTCTCATTAAATAAATTTGTTTATCACAATATATAATTTGTGAAGGAATAAAGCTATTCACTAGTTTCAAATACTCCTTCATAAAATATTATTCGCGAGGGAACCACTCTTTCACTAAATAAAAATATTTCATTACAAAATATAATTTGTGAATAAAAATTTATTCACAATATATCCTTCACAAAAAACATATAGTCACTACTTAGCGAAGGAAACCCTATTGCGAGGAGCTCTAATGCGAGCAATCGAGTGAAGAAAATATTTCTTCGCAATAAATTTTTTGTGAGTGATATATTATGTCTTGTGAAGGATTTGTCCTTCACAAGAAGCCCTTTTTGGTGTAGTGTTCAACCGCAGACTCACCTTTGGAGATTGTATATATTACAACAAAATAAATAATTGTACAACTTTAATTTTTGATTTCTAATACATATTATGGAATTTTAATTAATTTCATATATTTTTCAAGAGATGCATTAACAAAAATATCAACACAAAAAATTTATAAACTCAAACAATAATACATTCATCACAATTTTTAATTTTAATGATATTTATGTAAAGAAGTTGTTAATCAACAATAAGCTAGAATGGTGGAGATAGAGTTTTAGCAAAAGAACAATTATTTAATGATTCTGGAATACTTGTCACGTGGTGTCTCAAGAGTATCTAATAATTTTTTTAGACCAATAAAACATGTGCAGTAAATGAAATTTTAAAGAAAATATATAAGTAATAACTAACCATTTAAGGCCAAACCATTTTGAAAGACAAATAAATCTAAGGGTTATAGGAGTGCTTGAGAATTGAAAATAGATGGCTGATTACATACTAGTTAAAAAAAAATAAATTAAAATTCGGATGGGGCTGTGGTCCACCACGCCTCTATGTAGTGCCGCCACTGTTGTGTAATGAGTCTCTAATTTAACTTACAGGCATCATTGTCAACCCTAGTGACGAGGGGATTTCTTTTTACCTCCCAAGTCTAATTAATATATGGAAAAGAAGAATATAAAGTTATTCTTTAGTTAAGGTTAATTGAGATTATTTAATAAAATGATAGCGTTATTTATC
Source organism: Hedera helix (assembly GCA_947179155.2). Lineage (NCBI taxonomy): Eukaryota > Viridiplantae > Streptophyta > Magnoliopsida > Apiales > Araliaceae > Hedera > Hedera helix. Next base: position 49,488,082 of record OX359268.1, on the reverse strand, counting down.
AGTAGGATTTTGTAAAAAAAATATTAATTATTAATTATATATAAAATTACGTTATTTTATTAAAATCATTATATAATTTGAGCCTTTACCGTATATAAGTACGTTATTATCATGAAACATAAATTTAACTTACTAAAGGCTTACCAGCAGCCTGTGTTGGTACTACCCAGAGCAATGGTCTGGGGTTCAAACCCCCTTTCCCCGTTGTTCACCTTGCATAGCAAGGACTTCAAATTATCAGAAGAAAAAAAAAATTACTAAAGGCTTCTGTTTTAGGACTCAATATACAGGTAGATGTGTCAGTCATATCCTTCACAATGTGATCAACGCTATTTTTTTGAGCAGTATTCTAAAAGTAATATATTTTGGCCTTTTGGAATTTATTTGTAAAATTTTAAAATTTATAATTAATATGTATTTATTTAGTTTTAATACAAAAAATTAATTATAACAATTCTAAACTAATTATAAAGTATTATTTTGTTTTCAAAACTAACGAAATTATATCAATTTTGAATTTTAAGATTTTTTAATTAATTAAAAAAAATAAAAATATCTTTAATTTCGAAATAGAGGAACTGAGGAAGTGACATCATTCTAGGTAATTTGCTTGTGGTTTATATTCGGCGCATATTACCCATTGAGGATAATCCAGTCCTTAAGTTTTAGCAACCTAATATATATATATATATATATATATATGGATTTGGGATAATCTTTTCGGATTAATTTCAGGGCGAGAACATTTATTATACCTTCCGTTCCACTTTAATCGGATATCATACTATTCATTCTGGACCGGAAAAATAGATGTCATTTGTTGGTAAGATTTCAAGATATTCCTAATTAATTGACCTCACTTCGCTCCAATGTGACATCATCATCACTTCCGTCGGAAGAAAATGTTCACTTTCATTCTAGAATATGGGTACGGGAATCATGAGTGAACAAACAAATATGAGGATCGATCGATGCTCAATAGAAAGTCAAGTGTGTATATGTGTGTGTTAGGATGAATATTTCGTTAAGGCTAATCCGGTAATTTATGTTGGGATAGGCCTAATGGACCGTCAGCTTGACAGATTCTTATGAGGACTTCTAAGTCCAATAGGCTTGGGATAGGTCCCTAAACCAATCTGGACTATGGCTATTTACTATATATAAACCGAATTAGAATAGGAGTCAAGTTCCTAGATGGTTTAGGAGATTATCTTCCTATTCAAACTATAACACGTTGATGGACAATCCTAAAATGAATCGGTAAGAGTCAGGTATACATTATAAATACTCAGTCAATGATGGAGGTAAATGTTACGCACACATGCACATTACTACTATACTAAATACTTAGACCTCCGGAGTTGATCTTTCTTGAAACTTTTACTAATTCTCACACCGGAGGAGTTTACCAACGGCCCAAGCCGTTAGGACTGACCGTTATGACTTTTGTGCAGGTATCCTACCCGGACGGTCAATAGGACAGCTGGATAGAATCAGGCGTCAACAGTGCGTGTGTGAGCGAGTGTGTGAGAGAGAGAGATATTAATATACTAATAACAAATTCAATGAAGTCAAAATAGGTTAGCAAAAATCATGCCATATAATTGTGGTACATAATATACTGACCAATTAAGCTTATCTTCTTATCTAGAAACCCTTCACCAGCTCTCCTTTAAAAGGCTTGGGGTTTGGTCTTCTTGATGATGCATGAAATGTTATAGTGTCAATGGAGAGAGAGAGAGAGAGAGATTCTAGGGTTTAGAGAAAGACAAGCAGAAGAATGTATTCTTCTTCCTAAAGATCTGAGTCCATCTGACTGATGATTACAAATATATTAGTAATTTGTGGGAGTGAGTACCTTTTCAAAATTTGATAGTTTTTTGCTTGTTACCTCTATGTAAGTGCGGTTCCGGACCTATTTGTATTTGTTTCTTCAATATAAAATTGCTTAACAAAAATATATATGGAATATTATGGTAGGAAATCAGGGTCAAAGACTGGTGTGCTCCTCTTTAGTTTAAAAGCTTTGAATCACGTACTAAGGCCCTTCCTTTCTGTTTTTCAGTTTAATATATATATATATATATATATACTTCTTTTTGTAAAAGAAGTATCAATAGTGAAGAAAAATATTTGACTAGCACAAGTACTTAGGTATACGTCTAGGTTTGGGATGAGCTTGTTAAACAAGGTACTGAAAACCAGAGTTATATACCATTATGTTTCCTCCCAGGAAATATTTAAATGTACTGTAATGTTTCGTTTAAATTCTTAAAAGCAAAATTAAGAAATAAGGATGCTAGAACTTGAAATATGTTTTGTTTTTCTTTGCTTATTCCTGTTAAGAAAGAGGAAACTTTTCCTCCATGCTCAATTTAAATACCCTAATAGATGTAACACAAGTGAATTACTAGGTTAATTTTGGTACAGTTGACGCCTAAAAGAAGGAATCAATTTTTTAGTTTCTAGCATGTTATGTCATTTTTGCGGCCAGGAATAACTTTATGTAGCATGTCAATGCGCCATGTTATGTCATTTTAGTTTCTAGCATGTTATACATGATTAATTCATATGATGGTAACTTTATAATTCAAATTCTTTTTTAAGTTTATTTAAAATTAGATATACATTTTTAATTTAAACCTATATAGGTTAGGGTTGATAATAATGACTTAATATATACCCAAAAGATTGTAATTTAATACATACAAATAAGACGCGCGTCCTGATTGGCCGTTAATTGTTTTCTATATAAATGGAGAGCTTATGACTACTTTAGTTGTTACTTATTTTATTACTCGCATTGATTTATGTGATCCTCATCATCTTAATCTCTAGCAAGACCTAGCTAAAGCGGGTACGTAGCTCAATAATGGAACCATTTACAGACACTACCGAAAAATTCAAAAGCCATGGAAGTTTGTTTCTTGATTTAATTAAATGTAGCTTGCGCTGCCTAGCCTCGACATTATATATAATAAACTAATTATGAAAGCTAGCTAGCAAAAAGCTATTATTAATATTGAACAAAACTAATCCAAAATATGAAAGAGAGAGAGTTGCACAAACCCTAGAGAGGAGATGTAGGACGACTTTTTTGGTTCTCGAAAAGCTATCACATATGTATCACCTAAACTTTCAACCACCTATAAATGGTTGGTCTTGGCCTCCTCATTTTCCTAACAATCACAAACAAATTATCACAGCTTCCAATTCCAATTGTCGAGAGAGGGAAAAATACTCCTACTATTAAGATGGGGCGAGCTCCATGCTGTGACAAAGACAAAGTGAGGAAAGGTCCATGGTCACCAGAAGAAGATGAGAAGCTCAAGGCTTATATTGAGACCTATGGTACCGGTAACAACTGGATTGCTCTTCCCCAAAAAATTGGTACCTACACGAACATTAATCCTCTCTCTCTCTCAATTTATATGTATATATATTTAATTGTATTAAGAAGAAAAATAGAAAACCTTATTTGTTAATATAATTTGCAGGGTTGATGAGATGTGGGAAGAGTTGTAGATTAAGATGATTAAATTACTTGAGACCCAATATGAAGCATGGGGGATTCTCCGAAGAAGAAGACAACATCATCTGCAGCCTCTATATTAGTATTGGCAGCAAGTCCGGTCGATCTCCCCTTAATTAAATTTCAACATACATTTTGTCCTTTGTTTTTTGTCCATAGTTATGACGCCCCCAAATCTGGGCCCACACAGCCCAAACTTGAGTCGTCAAAAGACTACAACAAAATTATTACAACAAAGCACAACGTACAACAATACAGTGTATAATAATACACAACTAAGTCTTCACTATTATTGCCACACTATTTTACAAAACGTGAAGACTATGATAACTATTCCTCGGGCCCTCACTCCATTCCCCGGCTAGACCCTGTTATGTTTTCATCTCCTGTTGAAAAACAATGGAACAAAAGAAAGGGTGAGCTCAAATAGCCCAGTAAGAAATATCATGACTAAGATAATGACGAATAAATTATCATTAGCCTTCAACAGTTGAGTTCTTGATAGAATACAATAGAATACAAGGTTTATATCAAAAACTGCAGTTAAATTCTTAAACAAAGTTCAGATCAATAATAGCAGCGGAATGAGCAATCTATTAGAAGAATAATGCAGATTATAATGTCCACTCGGTTCTCTTTTTCGTAAAAAACATCATCAACTTTTATCATCTGAAATACCATTAGTCATGATAATAAAAATTCACAGTTCCTGATCATAATCATGCAAATCAACAGTTCATCTTTGCACTACGGGCCAAAGATATTTAATATAGCACCAGCGGTCATGATTATACCAGATTCAGCCTTTGGTGATAATCATACCAAACAACAGTTCATCTATGCACTACGGGCCAAAGAGAACTTTCACCACGTGCCATAAAAGACACCGAACAGATGTATCGCCTTTAACCTATTATATTGCCTTTAACCTATCATCTGTTCAACAAATATATCACATCTGTTGTGACGCCCCCAAATCTGGGCCCACACAGCCCAAACTTGAGTCGTCAAAAGACTACAACAAAATTATTACAACAAAGCACAACGTACAACAATACAGTGTATAATAATACACAACTAAGTCTTCACTATTATTGCCACACTATTTTACAAAACGTGAAGACTATGATAACTATTCCTCGGACCCTCACTCCATTCCCCGGCTAGACCCTGTTATGTTTTCATCTCCTGTTGAAAAACAATGGAACAAAAGAAAGGGTGAGCTCAAATAGCCCAGTAAAGAATATCATGACTAAGATAATGACGAATAAATTATCATTAGTCTTCAACAGTTGAGTTCTTGATAGAATACAATAGACTACAAGGTTTATATCAAAAACTGCAGTTAAATTCTTAAACAACGTTCAGATCAATAATAGCAGCGGAATGAGTAATCTATTAGAAGAATAATGCAGACTATAATGTCCACTCGGTTCTCTTTTTAGGAAAAACATCATCAACTTTTATCATCTGAAATATCATTAGTCAAGATAATACAAATTCACAGTTCCTGATCATAATCATGCAGATCAACAGTTCATCTTTGCACTACGGGCCAAAGACATTCAATATAACACCAACGGTCATGATTATACCAGATTCAGCCTTTGGTCATAATCATACCAAACAACAGTTCATCTTTGCACTACGGGCCAAAGAGAACATTCACCACGTGCCATAAAAGACACCGAACAGATGTATCGCCTTTAACCTATTATATCGCCTTTAACCTATCATCTGTTCAACAAATATATCACATCTGTGCCCCCGGCCACAGATATTCACAACAGCTTGATTTTTGGATGATTAGAATGATATAAATGATGAACAGAAGAAATAGGATAACAATAAGTATCGGAAGTTTACTTTGTACAGATTCAAATAATGTCCAAATTGTCAACATGATGTGGAGTGAAATTTAAAAATGATATTCAAGATCCACAGTTCAGAATAACGGTTACAATTCAATAGAAAGGTTCACGTAAATAGGAAGGTTCAGTTGAAATAATGAAGTTCAACTATTATGGAACATATAATATTTTCAGGAATTATAGAAGCAATAGTTCCATAATAAATTTCGATTTAGGAGTATAAAAGAAAATAATATCCCTTACCGTAGCAGGTTTGATTAACAAAAGGTGAAGGAAATTAATACAAAGGGTTATTCACCAACAGGCGGCAATCCGCTCCGTAAGGTTATTCCCACAATTTAATAGAATTTGAGTACAAAGAGTTATTCACCAAACAGGCGGCAATCCGCTCCGTAAGGTTATTCCCACAATTTAATAGAATTTGAGTACAAAGAGTTATTCACCAAACAGGCGGCAATCCGCTCCGTAAGGTTATTCTCAGAGATTAATAATGAATGAATACGAAAGGTTATTCACCAACAGGCGGCAATCCGCTCCGTAAGGTTATTCCCACAATTTAATACATGGAAATAAAAGGCACGTCTTATGAGTAAGGAAAAAACAATATTATTATCGAGAATCAAATAATGATAATCCCTTACCATAGTACGTTTGAATAATGGAAGATGAAAAAGATGGTATCCCTTACCGTAACACGTGACTGGATATTGATTTAAATGAGGTTGATTAACTTGAACAGTACACGTATACTTATAGATCTTCACAAATACTCAAGATGACTTAAGCACACTTAGAGAGAACTTTCACAAGAAGTATTTAGAGAGAGAAAGAAAGAACAAGTAAGGAAGTTTATGAAAAATCCTTAAGTTAAGGCTTCTATTTATAGCCAAAAATCTTATCATTCATTTAATCTAAACCATTCATTTAAAGATCACCTTTTAATCTACACCATCCATTTCAAATATTATATTATCTTTAATCTACACCATTCATTTCATATCACCTAATAATCACCTAACTTTATATTATAAACAAATCAATTTAATTATTCAACAATAATTCACACTTTAATCTACACCATTCATTTCATATCACCTAATAATCACCTAACTTTATATTATAAACAAATCAATTCAATTATTCAACAATAATTCACACTTTAATCTACACCATTCATTTCATATCACCTAATAATCACCTAACTTTATATTATAAACAAATAACTTTATCAATTCAATTATTATGACTAATTGTTATAAATACAGTATAGTTAGCTCTTAGATATCAAGTCAATAAATTAATGAAATACAACTGTTTAAATAACATCATAATAGAGATAACAATAATGTAAAATAAAGCATACGTTACTGTGTAATGACAATTATTGATTCAATAATGTGAATTACTGTGCATATGTTACTGTGACAATTATTAGGTTCAATAATTTTAAAAACAGTGCAACAACAATTATTGACTCAATGATATAAAATACAGTGTAATGACAATTATTAAATCAATAATGCAAAATACTGTGTAACAACAATTATTGAATTGATAATATAAAATATTATGCAGTGACAATTATCGATGAAATGATGCGTAACAGTTACGGTGTCAATTATCAGACCAATAATATGAGACACTATGCAATACCGTGTGTTACTGTAGAGTACCGTGTGCTACAGAAAATACCATAAACTACCGTATGCTACTATTCTTTTATCACCGGTATTTTAACAGTTCCGTTGACTATTTTTATTTAAAAAGGTTACTTCTGTCGTTTTCTATATCCGACAAATATTCCGTTGTGGGGTCCACCAATAATTTGTTATTTCGGCGCCGTCGGACCAAACGAATATTCCCCGACCAAACGAATATTGTCCGACAAAATAAAATTTGCACATAACATCCTTAACTTTTAACTTTATCGATTTAACCACTTACTGTTTAAAAAAAAAAAAATATCTATATGAAGAAAAATTAAATTTTGTATTTCATAAAATTCGGGGTCTTACAACCTCCCCTCCTTATGAAATTTCGTCCCCGAAATTGACGTACCTGACATATCGAAGAGGTAAGGATACTTAGATTTCATCTCAGATTCTAGCTCCCAGGTCATTTCCTCAGTATCTTGGTTCCTCCATAAAACCTTAACTTGAGGTATAACCTTTGAGCGTAGGATCTGCTCCTTCTTATCCAGGATCTTAACAGGTACCTCCTCGTATGTTAAATCCTCTGCTATAACGTCTGGTTCTAACTCAATGACGTGGTTTGGGTCCTTCACATATTTACGTAACATAGATATGTGAAAAACGTTATGGATGCGAGACATACTTGGTGGTAGGGCTAGTCTGTAGGCTACGGTTCCTATTCGATCTAGGATTTCAAATGGGCCAATAAATCGAGGGTTGAGCTTTCCTCTCTTTCCGAATCTCGTAACCCCTTTCCATGGAGAAACACGTAAGAATACATGATCTCCGACGTTGAAATTTTCGTCTCTCCGATGAAGATCAGCATAACTCTTTTGTCGTTCTTGTGCGGTCTGTATTCGTTGTCGGATCATTTGGATCTTTTCGGTCGTCAAGCGTACCAACTCGGGTCCCAACAATTTTGCTTCTCCTACCTCATTCCAACATATTGGAGAGCGACACTTCCTTCCATACAATGCCTCGAATGGAGCCATGCCTATGCTTGCTTGGTAACTGTTGTTGTAAGAAAATTCCACCAACGGCAAGTACTTATCCCAACTTCCTTTGAAGTCTAATACACAAAGTCTCAAAAGATCTTCGAGGGTCTGGATCGTCCTTTCCGATTGTCCGTCCGTTTGAGGATGGTATGCAGAACTAAAACGTAGTTCAGTGCCCATAGCTTTTTGTAGACTGATCCAAAAGCGTGAAGTGAATCTAGGATCTCGATCAGAAACTATGGAAACTGGCATGCCATGCAATCTCACGATCTCATTTATGTACATACCGGCAAGACGTTCAAGTGAAAAGTTTTCTCGTATAGGCAAGAAATGAGCAGATTTGGTCAATCTATCTACGATCACCCAAATTGCATCTAAGCCTTGAGAAACTTTTGGAAGACCCGTCACGAAGTCCATATTGATGTGTTCCCACTTCCATTCGGGAACTTCAAGTGATTGTAATGGACCTTTAGGAACTTGATGTTCTGCCTTGACACGTTGACAAGTTAGGCACCTTGAGATAAACTCCGCAATCTCTCTTTTCATATTGTTCCACCAAAATGTATGTCGAAGATCTCGATACATCTTGGTACCTCCTGGGTGGATTGCAAACGGCGTGTTGTGTGCCTCCATCATGATTTTATGCTTTAATTCAGGATCGTTAAGAACACAGAGTCGAGAGTTGACTCGAAGTATTCCTTTCTCGTCGATTCTTGCTTCGGGAATGGCACCTTCTTGTACTTTCTTTATCATGTTTATCAGTTCCGGATCGGTAGCTTGAGCAGCTTTAATTTTATCGATTAAAGTTGGTTCTACTCGCACGTGAGCAATCTTCGAGCGGGTCCCTGGTGTCTTTAGCTCTATCTCCATCTTTTGCAAGTCGTACAAAATACACTTTTGTGTTGTCAGCAGTGCACTTGTACTTGCATAAGATTTTCTGCTCAAAGCGTCAGCTACAACGTTCGCCTTTCCCGGGTGATACTGGATTGTGTGGTCATAATCCTTTAACAGCTCAAGCCAACGTCGTTGTCGCATGTTGAGTTCCTTCTGGGTGAAGAAATACTTGAGACTTTTATGATCCGTATAGATATCCACTTTTTCTCCGTACAAGTAGTGTCTCCAGATCTTCAACGCGAAAACGACTGCTGCCAACTCTAGATCATGAGTAGGATAATTTTTCTCATAATCTTTGAGTTGTCGAGAGGCGTAGGCTATAACCTTTCCATGTTGCATAAGGACACAGCCTAGACCTTTGCCAGAAGCATCGCTGTAGATAACAAATTCTCCTGATCCTGATGGTATGGTCAGAACAGGAGCTGAAACAAGTCTCCTCTTGAGTTCTTGGAAACTCTTCTTGCATTCCTCGCTCGATATAAGTTTTGTACTAGAACGAATGATACCGATATCTAATAATTAAACTTTTAACTCTTGGCGTTCTATGAGAGCCATTCGGTATGGGGCTTTGGAAATGGGCTTGGTACCGAGTTCAAGATCAATACAAAATTCATTTTCACGGTTTGGGGTAAGCTAGGAAGTTCCTCAGGAAAAACGTCAGAAAACTCATTAACAATGAGGATATCATTCAAGTTTGACGTGTTTTTGTTCAAATCAGTGACATGAGCTAAAAAGGCTTGACATCCGTTTTTCAATAAACGAATGGCTTTATGGCTAGAAATAACAGTTATAGATTTCAATGGTTTAGTTGCTTGAATTTGCATGACAGGTTGATTAGGAATATGAAAACTAATAATCTTATGAAAACAATCAATTTTAGCATGATGGGTAGTCAACCAATCAATTCCTAAAATCACATCAAATTCACGCATCTCCAAAGAAATAAGGTCAACAGGTAATGTGAGGTTGTTGATTTGAACTAGGCAAGATTTATAGATAGTAAATGTAATAGGTATTTCTCCCAATGAGGTTTCAACTGATAAGACAAGATTTAAGTTTTCAATAGTCAAATTTAAACGTTGAGTACATATAGGTGAGATAAAAGAGTGGATAGAGTCAGTATCTAATATGGCATAGACTTCACGAGAATTTATGAATAGCTTACCGGTTATCACCTCATTCGGTTTCTTGACTGTTATCGTCAAATCGAATCCCGAATACTTCATTCGGATCTTCACGTATTTCAACCATGGGAATACCACTGAATAATTTTCTAGCAAACTGTTTCTCGGGTTCATCAACTTCATCAGTAGTAAGGTACCAATGATTTCCATTAAAATAGTATTTTCGATAGACTGCAGTTTCCACGATAGTGACTAACTTAACCTGAATTCCTCTAAATTGTAACGCCCAAAAGTATAGAAACATCATTTTTAAATAATCTTGAAAATCATAGCTGGAACACCATAAATCCCAAAGACTAATATGAAAAGTCCATATATTCTGATCCTTTGTTATAGAGCATAACCAGGTGATATCACTCTCCCAATTAGTGAGTAAATTAAAGGCAATAATTTCCGCAAGTTCGTTACTTCCTTTAATTGCTTCTAAGAATGGATCTGGAACGACTGTAGCAGAGCTTTCACCTTCATCCTTACTGGATAGAACACGCATAATTTTTGCCTTAGGCAAATGATTCAACTCTGAGTTTGTAAGAAGATTATTCGTCGCCTCTTGTTTTGCAGCTACATTTGTTTCGGTAATTTCATAATTAACCTCCTGATTTCCAGATGCCATAATTAACTGTGGTCACAAAATAAATGTTAGTTCAAATAAACTGACTCATCTCTTCATGTTCCTACATTCAAATCGATTCATTAGATAAAAAATAAATCTAATTTAGGTAGGACACACTAGTGATTGATTCTATTCGTCTCTCCCCTCCTAGTTCTAACCCCAGATCTCCATTAAAGACCATATCCCTAAGCTCTGATGCCAACTGTGACGCCCCCAAATCTGGGCCCACACAGCCCAAACTTGAGTCGTCAAAAGACTACAACAAAATTATTACAACAAAGCACAACGTACAACAATACAGTGTATAATAATACACAACTAAGTCTTCACTATTATTGCCACACTATTTTACAAAACGTGAAGACTATGATAACTATTCCTCGGACCCTCACTCCATTCCCCGGCTAGACCCTGTTATGTTTTCATCTCCTGTTGAAAAACAATGGAACAAAAGAAAGGGTGAGCTCAAATAGCCCAGTAAAGAATATCATGACTAAGATAATGACGAATAAATTATCATTAGTCTTCAACAGTTGAGTTCTTGATAGAATACAATAGACTACAAGGTTTATATCAAAAACTGCAGTTAAATTCTTAAACAACGTTCAGATCAATAATAGCAGCGGAATGAGTAATCTATTAGAAGAATAATGCAGACTATAATGTCCACTCGGTTCTCTTTTTAGGAAAAACATCATCAACTTTTATCATCTGAAATATCATTAGTCAAGATAATACAAATTCACAGTTCCTGATCATAATCATGCAGATCAACAGTTCATCTTTGCACTACGGGCCAAAGACATTCAATATAACACCAACGGTCATGATTATACCAGATTCAGCCTTTGGTCATAATCATACCAAACAACAGTTCATCTTTGCACTACGGGCCAAAGAGAACATTCACCACGTGCCATAAAAGACACCGAACAGATGTATCGCCTTTAACCTATTATATCGCCTTTAACCTATCATCTGTTCAACAAATATATCACATCTGTGCCCCCGGCCACAGATATTCACAACAGCTTGATTTTTGGATGATTAGAATGATATAAATGATGAACAGAAGAAATAGGATAACAATAAGTATCGGAAGTTTACTTTGTACAGATTCAAATAATGTCCAAATTGTCAACATGATGTGGAGTGAAATTTAAAAATGATATTCAAGATCCACAGTTCAGAATAACGGTTACAATTCAATAGAAAGGTTCACGTAAATAGGAAGGTTCAGTTGAAATAATGAAGTTCAACTATTATGGAACATATAATATTTTCAGGAATTATAGAAGCAATAGTTCCATAATAAATTTCGATTTAGGAGTATAAAAGAAAATAATATCCCTTACCGTAGCAGGTTTGATTAACAAAAGGTGAAGGAAATTAATACAAAGGGTTATTCACCAACAGGCGGCAATCCGCTCCGTAAGGTTATTCCCACAATTTAATAGAATTTGAGTACAAAGAGTTATTCACCAAACAGGCGGCAATCCGCTCCGTAAGGTTATTCTCAGAGATTAATAATGAATGAATACGAAAGGTTATTCACCAACAGGCGGCAATCCGCTCCGTAAGGTTATTCCCACAATTTAATACATGGAAATAAAAGGCACGTCTTATGAGTAAGGAAGAAACAATATTATTATCGAGAATCAAATAATGATAATCCCTTACCATAGTACGTTTGAATAATGGAAGATGAAAAAGATGGTATCCCTTACCGTAACACGTGACTGGATATTGATTTAAATGAGGTTGATTAACTTGAACAGTACACGTATACTTATAGATCTTCACAAATACTCAAGATGACTTAAGCACACTTAGAGAGAACTTTCACAAGAAGTATTTAGAGAGAGAAAGAAAGAACAAGTAAGGAAGTTTATGAAAAATCCTTAAGTTAAGGCTTCTATTTATAGCCAAAAATCTTATCATTCATTTAATCTAAACCATTCATTTAAAGATCACCTTTTAATCTACACCATCCATTTCAAATATTATATTATCTTTAATCTACACCATTCATTTCATATCACCTAATAATCACCTAACTTTATATTATAAACAAATCAATTTAATTATTCAACAATAATTCACACTTTAATCTACACCATTCATTTCATATCACCTAATAATCACATAACTTTATATTATAAACAAATCAATTCAATTATTCAACAATAATTCACACTTTAATCTACACCATTCATTTCATATCACCTAATAATCACCTAACTTTATATTATAAACAAATAACTTTATCAATTCAATTATTATGACTAATTGTTATAAATACAGTATAGTTAGCTCTTAGATATCAAGTCAATAAATTAATGAAATACAATTGTTTAAATAACATCATAATAGAGATAACAATAATGTAAAATAAAGCATACGTTACTGTGTAATGACAATTATTGATTCAATAATGTGAATTACTGTGCATATGTTACTGTGACAATTATTAGGTTCAATAATTTTAAAAACAGTGCAACAACAATTATTGACTCAATGATATAAAATACAGTGTAATGACAATTATTAAATCAATAATGCAAAATACTGTGTAACAACAATTATTGAATTGATAATATAAAATATTATGCAGTGACAATTATCGATGAAATGATGCGTAACAGTTACGGTGTCAATTATCAGACCAATAATATGAGACACTATGCAATACCGTGTGTTACTGTAGAGTACCGTGTGCTACAGAAAATACCATAAACTACCGTATGCTACTATTCTTTTATCACCGGTATTTTAACAGTTCCGTTGACTATTTTTATTTAAAAAGGTTACTTCTGTCGTTTTCTATATCCGACAAATATTCCGTTGTGGGGTCCACCAATAATTTGTTATTTCGGCGCCGTCGGACCAAACGAATATTCCCCGACCAAACGAATATTGTCCGACAAAATAAAATTTGCACATAACATCCTTAACTTTTAACTTTATCGATTTAACCACTTACTGTTTAAAAAAAAAAAAATATCTATATGAAGAAAAATTAAATTTTGTATTTCATAAAATTCGGGGTCTTACATCTGTGCCCCCGGCCACAGATATTCACAACAGCTTGATTTTTGGATGATTAGAATGATATAAATGATGAAGAGAAGAAATAGGATAACAATAAGTATCGGAAGTTTACTTTGTATAGATTCAAATAATGTCCAAATTGTCAACATGATGTGGAGTGAAATTTAAAAATGTTATTCAAGATCCACAGTTCAGAATAACGGTTACAATTCAATAGAAAGGTTCACGTAAATAGGAAGGTTCAGTTGAAATAATGAAGTTCAACTATTATGGAACATATAATATTTTCAGGAATTATAGAACCAATAGTTCCATAATATATTTCGATTTAGGAGTATGAAAGAAAATAATATCCCTTACCGTAGCAGGTTTGATTAACAAAAGGTGAAGGAAATTAATACAAAGGGTTATTCACCAACAGGCGGCAATCCGCTCCGTAAGATTATTCCCACAATTTAATAGAATTTGAGTACAAAGAGTTATTCACCAAACAGGCGGCAATCCGCTCCGTAAGGTTATTCTCAGAGATTAATAATGAATGAATACGAAAGGTTATTCACCAACAGGCGGCAATCCGCTCCGTAAGGTTATTCCCACAATTTAATACATGGAAATAAAAGGCACATCTTATGAGTAAGAAAGAAACAATATTATTTTCGAGAATCAAATAATGATAATCCCTTACCATAGTACGTTTGAATAATGGAAGATGAAAAAGATGGTATCCCTTACCGTAGTAAGTTTTAATAATAGAAGATGAAAGAAGATGACATTCCTTACCGTAATAAATTTAAGAGTGTGAAAAGAATGATATTCCTTACCTTGATATTGTGAAACAAGTTTATAGCCGAACAAATCATTCCTTGTTTGTAGCAGTAAAGAATCTGATTTTTGAGTCTTCTAGAGTTTTTAAAATCTCTTTATGTTTTTAAAATAATGTTACTCTCGGAAAGATAGACGGCATAGACTCAAGAATCACTCAATTCGGAGTTAATATGAATCAGTTATGAATTTTCAAAACTAAGACTGAAAATAGTGACGAAAATCAGAATAGGTTACGGTTTTTAGTATTTTAAGGCATGAAGATGACTTCAGATGACTTTTCTTCCTTCTTCAAAGTTGTAGAGGACGAAAAACTGAAGAGACGGGCTTTTAATTCATTAAATTCTGACAAATAATGAATTTACTATGATTTTTCGAAAGAGTTACTGTACATAATAAAATTTCACTCGGGAATTCAAAGAAAAATGCAAAAGATTTCAAAACTAGGAATGACTTAAGAACACTTAGAGAGAACTTACACAAAAAGTATTTAGAGAGAGAAAGAAAAAACAAGTAAGGAAGTTTATGAAAAATCCTTAAGTTAAGGCTTCTATTTATAGCCAAAAATCTTATCATTCATTTAATCTAAACCATTCATTTAAAGATCATCTTTTAATCTACACCATCCATTTCAAATATTATATTATCTTTAATCTACACCATTCATTTCATATCACCTAATAATCACCTAACTTTATATTATAAATAAATCAATTTAATTATTCAACAATAATTCACACTTTAATCTACACCATTCATTTCATATCACCTAATAATCACCTAACTTTATATTATAAACAAATCAATTCAATTATTCAACAATAATTCACACTTTAATCTACACCATTCATTTCATATCACCTAATAATTACCTAACTTTATATTATAAACAAATAACTTTATCAATTCAATTATTATGACTAATTGTTATAAATACAGTATAGTTAGCTCTTAGATATCAAGTCAATAAATTAATGAAATACAACTGTTTAAATAACATCATAATAGAGATAACAATAATGTAAAATAAAGCATACGTTACTGTGTAATGACAATTATTGATTCAATAATGTGAATTACTGTGCATATGTTACTGTGACAATTATTAGGTTCAATAATTTTAAAAACAGTGCAACAACAATTATTGACTCAATGATATAAAATACAGTGTAATGACAATTATTAAATCAATAATGCAAAATACTGTGTAACAACAATTATTGAATTGATAATATAAAATATTATGCAGTGACAATTATCGATGAAATGATGCGTAACAGTTACGGTGTCAATTATCAGACCAATAATATGAGACACTATGCAATACCGTGTGTTACTGTAGAGTACCGTGTGCTACAGAAAATACCAAAAACTACCGTATGCTACTATTCTTTTATCACCGGTATTTTAACAGTTCCGTTGACTATTTTTATTTAAAAAGGTTATTTCTGTCGTTTTCTATATCCGACAAATATTCCGTTGTGGGGTCCACCAATAATTTGTTATTTCGGCGCCGTCGGACCAAACGAATATTCCCCGACAAAGCGAATATTGTCCGACAAAATAAAATTTGCACATAACATCCTTAACTTTTAACTTTATCGATTTAACCACTTACTGTTTCAAAAAAATATATATATGAAAAAAAATTAAATTTTGTATTTCATAAAATTCAGGGTCTTACAATAGTACTTTTCTTTGAACAACATATTTTTATCAAATGTCTTGCTCTTTTTGTTTCAAAACAAAAGTTCTTGTTGATTTTTTGTACGTATTAAAAAAAAGAATAAAATAATAAAATTATCTATATTTAAATTTTCATTTAATTGTATAATTTTCTGTACATGACTAGTGATACTTCATAAATATCCATTGAAAATAGAAATACGATAATTAATATTAAGGATATTATAGGCAAATTATTATAAAAAATAAATTATTTAAAATAAGTAAATATTTAATTTGATACTATCTAAAATAATAATAAAAACTTTTATGACGCAGAGAGTAATATATTCGTGATCATCAGCTAGTACTTTCCCTAGCTGTCTTGGCTCTATTTTAAAATTCTTTATCGGGGCTAATTTAATTTAATTGTTATTTTTTGGTATCATCAGGTGGTCCATTATTGCTGCTCAATTGCCCGGAAGAACCGATAATGACATTAAAAACTACTGGCACACGAGACTCAAGAAAAAGCTGCTCGGAAGGCGCAAAACCTCTCCCGTCAATCGACTATCTGGCTCGGGTCAGGACCCGAAAGATCTGGCGGTGTAGACAATAATTCCTTAAGCAATTCGGCTCTCGAGAGGCTTCAACTCCACATGCAGCTTCAGGGACTTCAAAACCCATTTTCGCTCTTCAACAATCATCCTGCACTGTGGCCCAAGTTGAACCCCCTCCAAGAAAAGATGATCCAATCCCTCCAATCTTTCAATGATAATTCTAACCTTTTGATGCAGCCTAAGCCTATTGAACAACCAGGACGGCAAGGACGGAATGTTGACTTCATTGAGCCGAAAATGGATGAATTGGAGAATTCCTTGCTAATTGCCTTCAATTCTGGTAGCACCAATATTACTCTAGACTCGACTATTGTCCCAAATTCAGATACACAAATATTGATGGATTCCCGAACTCGGACAATTTCTACATTCCAAGCTCAAATTTATGACTTTATCGACAATAACTCGGCGGGATTTGGTGAATTTGATTGTTTCAAATAAATGGAAGGTTACAAAAGACAACATGATTTGGTAGTCTAATGAAATTGACTCAAATTCGGCATTCTAAACTTCTTGGGGCTCTACTAGTTGTGTTCTTTATCAATCTGATCATGTAGTGTACCAAGATTTTGAATAGGATACGATATGGCGCATTGAGATGATATTAAGGACTACGAATTTAAGACTGATGAGAAATTATTTCATGGTGACAAGGAGGAATAGAAGATGGAGAAGCTGATGATGACAGGTATTGTAAATTGGTTTTAATAATGTTATGTCAAACTCATTTTATCGTTGGATGTATATCGGACATGACCCTTATCAGAGTTTCATTAAATTTAATCTCAACTTCAAGTAATTAAAACTCCATTCTCCACTCCAAGTTTTTCAATTAATCTTTTTTTTTTTAAATTATTTTTTATTATTATAATGATTTTTGAAAGAAAAGATAAAAGTTAATTACTCATTTGGTTTTAGACATAGAGGTATCAAATATTAAGAACAATAATTTATTGGTAGGTAAGAGTAGAATTACCCCCATTAATTCCAGCAAAATTTTGAAGATATATTTATTTATTTGGGTTAATTTGGCACGCTTGTTCTATTAATAGGGTGAAAAGACAACATTTTACTCTGAATAAAAACAGGATTGCACAGGAACACAGTCTCTCCTGTATTTATTTTATGCTATCTAAACTAAAATAATTCAAATAAAAGGTAGCCTTGTGTATCTATACTATGGTCATATTTTGCTTAGATATCTTGGCTAGTATGCGGTGATTAGAAGATTATATTAAACCAAAAGGCCAGATGCTCAGCATCACATTAAGGCCATGCTCAATTCAAGTTGCATGCAATAAATTCTAGCAGCACTTCCCACTGTTTACAGAAGAGTAAAGAAAAGGCTCAACTCAATTTGTGGTGACAGAAGGAAAAGAATTAGAAGGGAAAGAACAAGTACAAGAAAGATCAAGGAATTGAAGAGCAGATGGGCGAGAAAAATTACTAACAAAAGGACATACCACAAGTGCAGCATTTAAAACCAAATACTAAGCACTACTACATTAGATATTAACACCAGTTATCAACATAAAACCACAGCATCCTAGTTACCAAACTACACCAGTCTTTAATTACACAAGTGTTTCTTTAACTGAATAGATATTTAGCAGATTACGAAAGCAAGAAAATAGGCAGCAATGATGATATCCCCTGCCCGGAGCAAGTATTAGAGCAGAACTAATACTTGTTGTATTTTGGGTAGGGGTAGTTGGTGATGGCTTTGTTCTTGCTGTTTTTCCCATATATGACCCTCTTAACTTTCTCCTCCCGGTAGTATTCGGTGTAGCCATCATTGTCTCCAATCTTGACGGTAGCGCTTTTCTCGTATTCATCCTTGTAACCAACTCGACCAGTTGATTTTTCAACAAATCTTTCCCCATTTACAACCTTGTCCTTTCCAGTAAACTTTGTATAACTCCCAGTCTGTTTGTCCACATTCTTTTCCCAGTAAGTTGTTTCTCGCACATCCACCTGCTTTCCCTGAACTTTTGCTATCGTTTTGGATTCGGACCACTGTGGATCTTTTCCCACCCTTATGAGACCGACCATGTGTTTATTTGATCCTCCTGCCATTAGAAACACTATACACATACATGTATACTTTATTAGTACAAAGACCTCTTGAACAGAGATAAAAGTTTACAAAAATAGCATTAATGTCAGTTCGACATTATAGAAAGAGACCAACAATTCCACTCAGAACAAAGTCCTTTCTTTAATACAATCCTATAAATTCTTGAATAATAAAAACTATTAAACCACAAATCATTTCCCCTCCCAATCAAGATTTTAAAATCAAATTGAACACCCAAATAATTTACATCTACATTTGAACACCCAAAGCAACTCAAGTGAAATTCTATGCAAAGTTATAGTATCTCCAGCAGTTGATTCCTAGGTTAAATGTAGTCTAAGAATCATGATTTCTCTCCACAGTGTGACTAAACATAGTCCATGGACTATATTGACAAGGTAAAGAAACTAAATCAAGGAACCAAATTTGTGTCCTAGACTATATTACAATTATTTTAATCATATTTAAATGGGAGGGTGGAAGATGATTGAAGCATTTTTAAATTCATTGATTATTTTAATTTTTTGATATTATAGCAATATATGCTGGAATGATTAAAGACTAAAAACATTTGATGATGTCATATGGACTAAATATAATCCATCAAATAGTCTACTGCTGAAGATGCTCTTAGACACGGACATAAATACATCACACAAAAATGAATTCAAAACCTCGGTTAGTGAGTACAGGAACCTATTTTCAAAATTAACTTGGAATGAAACCCATTAAGCAACTACATTTAAAAATTATTTGTTCAAACTAAAGTAAACCAATTAATCTAAAGTCATGGTATATAGTATAGAACAAAGAAGAATATCTTAAAATCAAGGGTATTAGGTGGAAGTGTATAATTATAAAAAATTTGGGTTTTCACTAGCATAATCATAATATATTTTAAGTAAATTGAAGAAGAAAGAAAAATAACATTCTTTTTGTGTGGAACTGAGAGAGTATGTGGCCGATAATAAGCCATCGAAAGTATTACGTAGATCTTTACAAAGCCATATTTGTACCATCAAACATGGAAATTTCATCTATGGTAACTGGCAAATCTGATAACTATATAAATAAATAAAGATGCTACATCCTACTCCATTATTAAGCAGGAAAGCTTCAAATACGGTCAAAGAAATACACAAGAACTTAAAAAGATATTAAACACACCTTACAAAAGAGGCCCAGCAGCAGCGGCACCAGCTTGCGCTCGAAGCAAAATGAGTTTTCAGAGGTGTGACACGGGTTTTTATAGGGCAGCAGGAGAGAAGTAGTATTAGCTACATCCATCACTGTTTGATGATGAGATTGTAACTGAACCGTTTGATCCAAGATTATCGCCTTTTTCCCTACTTTTATCTTTACAACACTTTTGTAAATTGAATTTTCACCTTCCTTCTCTTGGAAGTTACCGTGTGGCAAATCTAAAATTGATTGCAAAATCTACTGTCAGTAGATTTTTATCGAGGATAAAAGTATGGGTAAATATAAGTCTCAAGTTGATCTTATCTCGAAAGCTGGGCTAGCACGACGGTGAGAGCACGGAGTGACCCAACCTGTCCAATCTGGTTCTGGCCTACCCAAAACTGGTTCTCCTTGATTGGCTTGGTTAGGGATCCATTGAGGGTTAGTTCGGTTCCGTATCTTCTTTTTTTGGGTTAAAAAACAGAATATTATTATATCTTCTAAAGTTGATTAATTTAATGTTTTTATATAAAAAGAATTACTAATACTAAGTAGAAAAAATGATACAGTGAAATATATCAATTAACAAATTATTTAAAATTATTTACTATTAATAATTATGTATTGTTCAACAATATCTTAAAAACCCATCAATTTATCAATTAATTGTATTTGATATTCTTTTGGCATAAGACTGAAGAATATATATATATATATATATATATATATATATATATATATATATATATATCAAAGTTTAGTTACAATAAATCTTCCTTCTTTTTTCAATCAAGTGATAATATTTATTTTTGTTAAATTAACTATTATTTTAAAAAATAATAAATATCCAATCTGGCCTGGCCCAATCTTAATCCTTCCTGACCTAGGCTAAATCTAAATCTCCGTTCTAGTGATTGACCCGGTCCAAATCAAACTAGTTGGAAAGACATAACTCAGCCCACTTGACTCACAAGGCCACGAGGGCGACATTCCAACTTATTTGTGAGCAATAATATTTTGCCGACAAAAGATTAAATACATAAAGAGAAATTAAATGAAGTGAATGATAGTTATTAATTATAATTATTGAACACGTTTAGATATAGTGAAACTTTTATTAATTATAACGTGACACATTATTTTGTATATATATTTTTTTAACTATATTTTGTCACTGTAATATTATACATTTATGAGATATAATTTTTTTTCGCGCAGTTCTACAGAGTGACAATGGAGGAAGAATATGCATAAAGAAAGTGATAAAAGTCGATATAAAATTTTCATTTTATACAACGGTACATTGCTGGTGCAAATTTAAGGACGCTTCACTTGACAAGTAATTAAACTGTCAATTTCTTAAAACAAGATCAAGATTTTTCTTAATTACTTTTTGGTCAAGACCTTAAAACAAGCAAAAATAGAACAAAATATCGTCCACCGACGGGAACAATAATTTACGGCATTCCCCCTTCCAGGGCGGTTACGAAAGTACGAATATAAACTCAAAAATACACCACTCGCAACCATACTCTTCTTGTAATAATGGTCATGAGCAAAGCTTCTTCCACTACTGCCTGCCTATAAAACTGGTCAAAACGATATGATTTGGTGTCATTTTCTGGCCAATTGCTCAGAATAAATCCGTGAAATTTATGAATCCATGTCTCTGGATTTATGAAGCTTCTACTTGAACAACTGAGTCACACTCACTCTAATTCAAGCCTTCTTTGCCTGCAAATGAGTAAATTAAACACACAACATCAGGCAAATTCCACAGCTAATTTATGCAACTAAGTGACAACCAGTGCAAAGTATAGTGCTTCTTTTGTCCAGTTAGTGCGTAAAGTTACGATCAGAAGAATTAGCCCTTGCACAAACACTGCGACTATGAGTCCCGTCCAGAGTCCCTGTAAACCACATTTCAAACAGAAGATAATATGATGATCACTGCCTCTTTGCCACAACATTACTATGATACCTAAGCATACAACTTAAACGTGTGACATTACCTTCCCTCCATAATGTTTGACAAACCCTAATATTATACCGAAAGGAATACCAATTAGATAATAAGCTCCCAAATTAGTAAGAGCTGATCCTATCTCTTGCCAACCACATCCTCTAGCAATTCCTGAAAATTAAGCTTTATGAACTGACGTAAGATTATTCATAAAGATTTTATATCATCATTGAATCTAACGTTCATAAACAAAATGTTTATTAATAAGCATAATGATGCTTAGAATTTGAGAAAGCACATTGTAATGGCTATTTTGTATTAATAACTTCATGTAATGGCAGCATATAACTATTTTGAGTTGCGTTGTAGAGTTTGATTTTATACATAGGGTAAAGTAATTGTTTTCAGACTGCAAAGATCTAGATTTTTTAGTATAAGTTTTAAATAACTGATCATTTCTAAGAGGTGCATGGAATAAGTAAGGTTTATGCTCAGTAAATCAAGTTGTAAATATGTTCTTAATGTTACCCTTAAAGGCAATAACTAGAAGAAGTGAATTTTGATACATACCAGTAAGCAGGGCTTGAATACCATCACCCAAATGGATTACAGCAAACAGCAGCAGCATTTCGGCAGCATATCTCACTACTCTTTCTTCTCTGCTATAACAGTAGCCCCAAACTTTACAACCCATGCTTAACAATGCTGCCATCAAAATGCTTTCAATACCAACCATGAGCATTGCAACACATATGGCCAGACAAGCTGTTTGGGGCCGCCCAGCACCCAATTCATTTGAAACTCTTACGCTAGGGGCAAGGAAAAATAAAATATAAAATTATAGGAACTTTATTCAAGAGGAGAAAATCTGGCAGTTAACATAGCTTGAAATCACCTTACTGCAGCTCCGAGTCCAAGAGGTATCATGTAAAACATGGCACTTATGTTAAGGCTGCAATATGTACGGTTAATTAGCTGGTGCAATGCTGCCTAGGTAAACCTTAGTATGCATAAAAAACATTGAGAAAAAGCAAAATATCAACATATAGGTCTCTCATTTCTGGACAGAGGTAGTATAATGCTAAATTACTAACCTGATTGACAGAACTGAAGTTTCTAGTGTTGGATACGGTAGGAGACCAGCTAGGAGAAGCGTCATTTCAAATGACCATATCTCCAAGTTGTTTTAAATAACAAGATTTAGATAAATTATTGAAACCACCACACTAAGTGTAAACAATTGCAATAGATAAGTATATGAAGTTTATGGTAGCAGAACTGCAGAAAGAATTGCAAAACTTAGAAACTTTGGGACATCATGCACCGCCTCTCTTGAAAAACCAGTCTAAGTCCTCTTGCAGGAAGCAAAAAATCTAATATAAATTGCCAACAATAAGAAATTGATCCAATAAGAAATTGCACCAGCTACCGCAGCTCCTTTATTCCCGAGCCCAGTTTGAAACACAAATTTTCAACAAATCAGTATATGTAGCGAAGTTGTGATTCCTGTGCAAAGCGGCATTGGGAAAACGTTGTTTTGGGCTTTGTAGGAACCTAATTTGACACTGGAGGAGCGCGTATGCAAAAATACTAGGTATCATGAAACGTGCATAGAATCCAGCCTCGGCTGATATTTCTGAATCTCGTCCCAAAATCGCCAGAATTTTCGGTTTGCCCTGCATTCGCCCAAATGCATGCGAGTGGAATGCTGATCAGTAGATTAACAAACATGGCTCTCTGCATGTGTATACCAAGCGTGTTATACTGTTTGGCTCCATAGGATTGACCACAAAAGGTATCTAATGTGCTTCCGGTTCCAGTCTGCATACTCATGAAAATAAAAATTATATCAAGTCAAAAAACATTATCCACTAGAACATCCACAAACAAATATTCAGTGTAAATAACTATGTTTATTTGTAAAAAATATGTTTGCGATCGAACTCTTCGTCTTAATTTAACACTATTTTGCACTATGTAATAATTTGACGAATATTAGACTATTAGTCCCTTAATATTGAACTATTATTTTCATAAAATTATTTAATATCTTAAAATAAAAGAGACTATTAATCATACATTTATCATGTAATTATATAATCTCTTATAAATAGCCTTAAGAACTATAAAAAAATAAAATCCATAGAACTATTTAAAAGATTATTAATGCCCATCATATGATAAAATAATTCAAAATAGTGTTAAATTAATATAAATAGTCTGATTTTAAATATATTTTTTACAAACAAACATAGTCTTAACGAAATCAATGCTTGATGGAGATATTGACGACAGTCTATGAGACGTACAAACATCGTGTATCACTTCTCTAAACATATTCCTAATATTCGCTAGAAATATAATAGCATGGAGGCCTAATGGCATGGTAGGAACTTTGCAGTATAAAATATAAAAATAGAAATGTATGGAGTTGACTAAAAAGAAAAATATGTCTCTAATTAGGAAAAAAGAACTCGAGGGATTGCATACTTCTGTCTTCATTAAGAGGAAAGCATCCATTGTAAAGTAATCCAAATGCTCACTACCCCACTCAAATTAACAATACATAAATTCCAGACGACATATTTGTGAGAACTGCTGAACCCTATTTTCTATTACAGAATTTTGTTTTATCAGAATTATTGTTTTCTAAGTCATAATAACATACATACCAACAAGCTGAAACCTGTGACGGAAGCGAAGGAGAAGGACTCACGGAAGGAGGAAGCCATAGAAGCACCGGAAAGAGCCAAATCACCAATATGACCAACAAACATGATTGAAATCACCTGTATGCAATATGACAACATATTGCATACACCAAAATCACGGACAACAGGGGAACCGCTAGCCACAGCTGTTTCTTTATTTCCACCAAAATCTCATCTTTCGCACATAATTGTTGTTCATGATTGATTGATTGATGATATTAGTGGCTTTTCAAGACCCCATTTTTGTTCTTCAACGTCCATTGCTACTTTTATTTTCACTTAATTCTCTCCCCTTTCACATACAAAATGTGAGAGGAAGTAGGGGAGCAGAGATTAATTTAATAAATTTCATCAACAATATTTAACTTAGCCCACTTCCTTCCTTCCTTCCTTCCTTTCCTTCTCAGAAGATGTTGAATATAGAATATAGAAATTGATACTAAATATTTTAGTGGCGCACAATTTATCGGAATGAAAACACCAAAAAAAACTTGCAAGAAACTTTTCTTCAATTTATTTGCTACTGACCATGGGAAACACGAGTAATTAAAGAAAGAAAAAAAATTCCAATTTGGCAGATCAGTTCCCCGTTTTGTTGTGATTCGCAATTTTCGGAGAATTATTGTCGCTTGCTTTTCTCTAAAATCAATGAGAGAGAATTAGAGACTTATTTTCAAAATGCCGCCACGGCAGGGATTGTGAATTGATAAATGATATTTTTCTAAATTTTTTTGATATTTTCAGATATAAATTGTCACGATAAACCTACTATAGTTACGGTCAAAATTATAGTTATAAATTTATAACGATATTTTTCATGTAAAAATATCAAAAAATTCTGTAAAAATATCAATTTCCGACGATAAAAAAACTTGGACAAGTGAAAAAGGTCACTTCTTCAAAATTATATAAATTTACCTTAAAATCTAAAAAACTCCGCTTACTTCACCAAAATTTTATGGCAAAAAAAGATATGAGAGTGCCTCACATTTTTGTATGAGATAGCGCTTAAAGCGCCGTCATTTTGATCGTATTTATATTTCATTACCGAATCGTATATGGGAACGATTTAATAATCACCTAACATTACATGTCATATAAAGGGTACCTAATCGAGATTTGTGAATCACCTAAACCAATTAAACGTAAATCAAAATATCAAAAAGAACTCTATATGTTCAAATTTAATAAGTTGATTGAAATTAATGTTATGTTTGTTTACCAATTAATATTTCTTAACAATTTCACATCTGAATTGATAAGAGGATAAAATTATTCATTAAAATTTTGTTTGCATCTTAATGCCTCTTAATCGGTAAGACATAAAATTAAGTTCAACTTACTAAAAGTTGTCTCTTAATGAAAAATTTTTGATAATTTTTTTATATAAATATATTCAACAATATTATCAACTCATTTTTATTAAATTAAATTTTTAAAATTATTAAATAAAAATTTTCCCTTAAAAATGATAAAATAGTGTCATTAAAAGTTAGTTCACTTTTTAGTTATCAAACAGTATTTTAAATTCAGATACTATTTCACTCAAATGATCTAATTTAGTAAAATATACTAACTATTTATATATTAATTGTTTAATTTTATCAAACACCACCTAAAAACAAAACAAAAAGAAAAAACTAAGGGGGTGATTGATAAACACTGAATGAAATAGTTCTGAATGCTTAAATAATCTGAATAAGCTGAATAAAATAAATTTCTTAATACTAAATGAAAAAAGTTGTTTGATAAGTGACATGTTTGAAATATCTGAATAACATATTTTTACTATTTTACCCCTCTGAAAAAATTCAAAATTGTTGTAAATTTATTTAATATTACTTAATATAATAGTTAATATATATATATATATATATATATATTACTTCATTCAGGTAGGACTTAAAAATTTAGTCAAAAAAATTAGACTTAACCATTTAGTCCAAAAAATTGACAGATTTAATCATTTAATCAAAAATAAACGCACTAAATAACTGACCGATTCAATTATTTAACTCTATTCGACCAAAATCAAATAACCCTAAGATCACTAGGAGACATTCAGCAAGAAGCTAGGTGATTGAAAATTAATTGGTTTAGCTACGTAATCAGTGGTATAAGTTACAATTCCGAAAGTACAACCTAGTATTTAGTAAAATATCTGTAATCTTTTTTTGAAACAAAATATCTGTAATCTTTAAAAACATATGTTCACCATAAAATTTGGTGGCGGCCGGCACAGTTATTGACCTCCCATAGGTGAATAATTGATCATGAACTACGTAGTAGTTTTGAAGAAGTGACCTGATAAGCTTTTGTCTTATCTAAAGTCAATTTATATATTTTTTAAAAGAATATTTATAATTTTAATTACTCTTATGTTTCAAGGTCGACTCCCACGAGACTTTCTTATCTCATTATTATAGATATAAAAAGGTTTTACATAATTTAAAAAATAAAAAATTTAGCGCCCTTGCCTTATGTTTACCGTACCGTAATTGATGAATCTTTACTTATATATTCATCATGTAAAATATTATCGCCATCAAATAGTTAAGTTAACTTTAATGTTGCGTTTGGATTGAATGAATAGAATAAAGAACGGAATGGACTGATTTTAAGATAGTTTAAGTGTATATTTAATTGTTGGTGGTAGTATGTGTTGTCATATAATGTCAAAATTATCATATATATCTATTTTATTGGAATGAATTTGATTCCATCTCCTCTACATGAAATAAAAAATCAAAAGGATGAAATGAATTTTCATTCTATTCAAATGATTTATTCTCCAAAATGATAATTAAATATATTATTTTTATTTCATTCATTCCTCTATTCCATTTCTTTAATTTAAACGTAACATAAATATTTTTTGTTTGTAATGAAAAAGGAAAGAATTTCAAATGTGTTTCAAATGATAACAAGTGCTAGTTTATATAATAATCAATTAAAATAGATTCACTCCAAATATATAATGATTTAAAAAAAACAACAACTTATGAGCCCTAGTATTATCCAAAAAAATTGAAGGGGAAAAAAATATAGCCCCTACAAACAAAGATACGAAGTCTAATTAACAGGCTTATAAATATGTTAACTGAGCCAATTTGGTCCATTGGAACCATGGCCTTTTTAACCGTATCTGAAGACTATGCAACACAACTGATGGTAGAATTTTTAATTTTATTTTTTCCAAAAATATTGAAGGTAAAAGTCACGTTATTTTCAACTTCTTGGTAGCATCATAAGACAAAAGTGTAAAACAGAAGAAAACAATAATAGTAGGGTGCTTCTGTTACTTCTCAGTAACCTCGCCGCCTTGCTCTGAAGGAATTTTTGCTCTGAAGGAATTTAGCCGTTTTTTTGAAGGTTCAGCCTGCCAAAATCAAGACAGATGAATGCATAAATGAAGCTCAACGATGCTTAGATGTTCAGTTAATGCAACTCTGTGAACCTCCAATGAATATGAAACAGCTACCATTAAACTGATTCCAGAAGTTATGATATTTCTATGGGGATCATCGAGTCATTCACTCTGTCAGCAGCCTTCTTCGCCTGCCACCCAAACAAGAGAGGAAAAAGTAAGGGAGAAAATTAGACACTAGTACAAAGAAAGAAACATGCATACAACTTGTTAGAGGAAATTACTTGCCTCTTTCTCCCAGTTAGTGCATACAATTATAATTCCAAGAAGCAATGCTTGCGCAATTAGTGCCACAATAATACCCATCCACAAACCCTGCAGATAACATGTGAAATGTAAGCTAATTTCTCTAACTTGAAAGAGTTATATTTATTTGATCATTGTCCTTGATAAGGAGAGATATGAGTAAAATATTGGCAAAGTTACCTTCCCTCCAATATGACAAACAAAAGCTAACCATATAGCAGAAGGCATGCCAATAAGATAATAGGCTCCCAAATTAACAATGGCACCAATATTTTGCCTGCCACATCCTCTAATAGCTCCTGAGAATGTAAATCAAAGATCAGCAAGAAATTCATTTTAAATAAAGAGACCTAATATTTCCTCAAGACTCTGAAGCAAGTTTTTTTTTGTTTTGTTTTTGGTCAACACAATTAAAAAAATTTGCCGCACATGTTGGGGGGAAAATATGAACATAATATAACAGCTGCAGAGTACCTGATAGCACGGATTGAATTCCATCCACAAAGTGGGATCCTGCAAGTAGAAGCAACATTTCTGCAACATATGTCACTACCTCTTCTTCTCTACTGTAACAGTAGCCCCAAAGCCTTCGCCCCAAAATCATGACAGCAGCTGCCAATATGCCTTCTGTAGCTACCAGAAAAATTGCAATGCATACTGCTAAATAAGCTTTTTGTGGTCTTCCAGCACCTAACTCATTGGAAACTCTTATACTGAAGAACAGAGAAAATATACACCGAGTAATTAACTAAAAACGGGAATAATAAGATAACGGGGAATGAAGAAGCTTCAAAATCACCTCGTGGCACCACTTAGACCGAGAGGTATCATATAAACCATGGAACATGTATTGAGGCTGAAAGCGCAAACAATTAGTACGCTGAACATGCTTTTATACTTTGTAATTTGTATTGACCAACTATGCATATGGTTCACCTTATAGAAAGAACTGAAGTTTCCAGCTTGGGATTAGGAAGGAGACCGGATAGCAGTACCATCATTTCAAATGACCAAATTTCTAAGCTGTTCAAAGAAGTGAAACTAATGAATTTCCCAATATTTACTTCCAATTTAGAAACAAAAGCACATAAATAATTACTTTGAAGCTCAATTTGGTTTGTGGATTTTGGAAGGGAAAGGAACAAGAAAGAAATGATAAACGGAAATATGTTTCCATCATATTACTCCATCAGAAAAGTAAATTAATAATGCTTCTCTGAAGATTGGCAAGAATTTAATAAAAGAAAGAGAAATCGTTCTCTCAAATTTTCACGCTATGGTTTCTACGGTATCCAAACAATGGAAGATGAAGTTCTTTCCATTTCCATTTCCATTTCCATTTCCATTCCCTTCCCAGTCTTGAATCTCCATACCAAAAAGAAGGGAACCAAAAGTCAAAATGGACATTACCAGACCATAACAGCTGAAGGAATTGCAAGTCTAAGAAATCTGGGAACATCATGAAGTGCCTCTTTTGAAAATCCAGTCCAACTCTTCTTGCACGAAGGAGAAACACGGACATAAATTGCCAACAATACCACATTAATCCAATAAGAGATTGCATTAGCCAATGCCGCACCTCTACTACCAAGACCAGATTTGAAGACCAAAATCCAACAAACGAGTATGTGTAGTAACGTTGTGATTCCTGTGCTTAACATCATTGGAATAACATTGTTTTGAGCTTGCAGGAATCTAATATGACACTGAAGGAGGGCGTAAGCAAAAATACAAGGTATGAGGAAACGCGCATAAAGACCAGCTTCTGCTGATATTTCAGGATCTTGTCCTAAGAATTCAAGAATATATCCTGCATTTGCCCAAATACAAGCGAGTGGAATGCAGACAAGTAGAAGAACAAACATGGCTCTCTGCATGTGAATACCAAGCATATGGTACTGTTTTGCTCCATAAGATTGACCACAAAAAGTGTCCAAGGCGCAGCCCATTCCAATCTATTCAATAAAAATGCAAGAAAAAACAATGTTAAAAAACAAATAATATAGGAAATTTTCATATGATGAAGCTTAATCTTGAACGTAGGTGTTCAAAGTACAAGTTTGTGTTAAAAATCAGTGAAAGCAAAGAGGATAAACGAACATAAATAGTTAAATTATTCCGTCATTTACCGATCTTCTTTTCCCTGGGCATCATTATTATTAATCGTAAAGCTTAATTCCACACCCCACCAAACTCACCCATTTTTTAATTTTAATTTTTTTATCTACATATGTAATCCCCTTAGGCTCACTTACTAGGATCCATGCGAAAAATTTGTCGGTTCCCTTGATTGGGTTGATTCTACGAGAAGAGAAACAGGGGACTCATAAGCCACGGTAGTTCATTGAAGTACTTTTCTTAGTTGGGATCAATAGATTGAATACATATAGAATTTCATAATGTTCAAGTCAAACTGCGACCAATCAAAAGCAATTTCTCCAGTTTCTTTTAGATTATCTGGATCATTCTCAATTCATAGCTAGATAACTCAAAAGATAGACGCCTTTATAAGTAGTTGCGAAGTTAAAGAACAGGCAGGCAACAGCTGTATATTGGTAAATGAAAAGATGGAAATTAGGTGAAATGAAGAGGATCCCACATACCAACAAACTGAATCCAGTAACTGAAGCAAAAGAAGTGGCCATTGAAGCACCAGAAAGAGCCAACTCCCCAAGGTGGCCAACAAACATAACCGAGATCATCTGTAAGCAACATATTAAGAGATTTACACAAACTAGAGGGCCCGCTAAAGATAACTGCTTCTTCACTTCCACGAAAACATCATCTTTGTTAAGTAACTTGCTGGAAGAATTACATGCATTTTCTTCTGATACTGGAATCAATGGTGACTCCAGATTGTCCATTTGTTATGGATTGAGCTCAATAGACAAACTATCTATAATCTACAAATGTTTCTTTAAAATTAAGTTTAGAGACGTAGAAAAATCACTCCCCTCAAGTGGGGAGGAGACGTGTGAATCTAATTCGACAAATAAAATTTAATTTGGATGAGTCATTCGTTTTGTCGTCGCATACTTGGAGTTGAGTATCATTTCTTAACTGACTTTGTTGGACTATTAATTTGGATTATCCCAGAATATAATATAGTAGAATTCTTATGGTGGAGCTGAAACATTTATCATTCTTATATTATTCTCTCTTTTTTTTTTTGATAAATAAACACTTAATAAATACTATAAAAATCATTCAGTTGTTCTTCAACTTTTCCCGAACCTAGCCGCCTTTCATTATTCACTTAGGTTATATTTATTTGTAAAATATATACTTGGAATTGGATTATTTATATTAATTTAAAGCTATTTTTGATTTTTTTATCCCATGACGAGGGATTATTAGTCCCTTCATGTTAAAATATTAGTCTCATAAAGTCATTTAATAGTTTAAAATGAGAAAGACTATTAATCCCAAATTTATTATGGGATTATATAATCCCTCATAAATAGCCTTAAGAATGATAAAAAATAGTTCAATGACTATTTAAAGGATTATTAATCCCTCATCATGGGATAAAAAAATCAAAAATAATTTTAAATTAATACAAGTATATATTTTACAAACAAACATAGTCTAGGGTCGTCAATTAAGGGAGGGAGTGATGATGAAATTGAAAATTAGAGAAGCAAAATCCAATTGCACTTGTGTACTCTAATAATTAAAGTCTCCAAGCAAGAACCGACTTTTAGTTTTTCTACTAGTGGACCAAATTTTAAATTTTAAAAATAATTACAGGCGATATTCTAATGAATTTATTACTCCCTCATTTTCATTATATAAATCGTTTAAAACATGGTTACACATATTAAGAAATATCATTAATATTAATCTGTTAATATTAATGACTAATGTTAGGTAATTAATGTTGGTTTGAAATTCTATTATTACATATACACTCATTAATTACTCTTCTTTCTCTCTCTCTTAATTATTTCATCTTTAAAGATAGAATAGGAAATGATTAAATTTGTTCTCCTAGATATATGTAAAACGACTTATATTTTAGAAAGAAAAAAAAACTTCTAAAACGACCTATATAATGGAAAGGAGGGAATAGTATTTACGAGTAAAAGTTGTGTATTGATCGATCCAAATATGAATAAGCTGTTAATCTGACCCAAAAAAAAAAACAAACAAAAAGAAGAAATGAATCTCAGAATTCTGAAAAGAGGGTATTCGAGATAAATCGATGATTTCCAACGGGGCATTCACTTTCATGTAGCATTCAAAGAGAGTGTTAAAATAAAGTACATATGCCAAAAAGAACTTATTAATTTATTTATATATACGAGTTACTATATATATGTCGTTGGAAGGAGTAAAAAGGCATAGAACCCCAAAAATCTCTGGGACTCCTCTCACACAGAGGAGAGAGACAGGGGAGATGAAGGTTGGTAATGGGATCAGAGTCTTTAATACATTCTTGATCCTTTTTCTCTGTATATGTATAATATTTCTTCAAAAGAAAAGATTTATATATTAGTAGTCATAAATATTTTGGTGTCTTAACTGATGAAAATCATATTAATATTCTATTTATTTGACTATCTGACTCATTTACATTATTTCTCCTATTTTCATGGATAATTTTTGCTTAATTTTATCATTTGATAAGAAGATGGTGATTCATATCACGTGATCATATTTTTTCATGCAGCATTCAAAGAGTGTTAAAATAAATCTCAAAATTATGAAAGAGGATATTCAAGATAAATTCATTCACTTATTACTCCAATAGTATCAATAACAAAGAATATGTTAAAATAATAATTCAAAACGATAAAAAATAACTATTCTATATAAAAAAGTAACCAACTCCCATAACTAACTAATGACTATATACATTCTCCATCTTTAATTTGCAAATGAAAAATCATAAAGTCAAAAAAGAGTGTGACTCAATGGATCTTGACGAAGGAAATGTAATAAAAAGATAAAATTTTGAAGAGATCTCCCACAATACCCATAACAGAATTCTTCTACAAAATATTGATTTTTCAAGCATATCGGAATTTTGAATTTCAGTAATTTAGTTGGTTCCTGTAACACCCCCTTCCCGACCAGTGGAAAGGGAGGCTACGCACGAACGAATTCTAAGCAGAATGTCAAAACAAAAAGGAACTCTCTTCACACTTGCCCTTGAATCCCCTTGCAAACCTGCCGGAAGAAAAACACAGCATGAGCCAAATGCCCAGTACGGATAAAGAGTGCGCAAATAAGAACTGAAATTGAATAACAAAATCAACTGAACCAAACTGAGATTAACAAAATCAACTGAACTGAATAACATAATCTTACTGAACTAATCTACTGAACTGAACTAATCTACTGAACTGAAACTGATCTCCTGAACTGAATTGATTTACTGAACAACATAAAAGGCTGAATTGAATGGTTGTGTTTATTTCATACCGAGCTCAGAACAAAACAGAAATATACCTTGTCACAAAGACAAGTCAAAATACTGCCACACAGGCATGCACACATTGGACTGCAGATCCAAATGTATGCAAAATCGGAAGGTGTGTTCGGCACAAACAACACCAAACCGCAGAACAGAACATAACAGAAACTAGGGTCGACCCATACGCCTCCCACAACAAAACACCAATTGGCCAACACCAATTGGCCAACTCCCATCGGAGCACACAAAATGGAGACGCCGTGGACTAATCACACTGCCACGGAAGTGTCATGCCTCGGTGCCAAGAGGACATGCCTGTGATACCCCCACAGGTGGTTATAGCTCAGGTATACCCTACGGTACTTTCTAACAAAAATATCATGTCACAACGAATGCGACACAATATCACAAAAGGGATTCTAATACGCACATGCTAAACCGAAACAAATTGACACAAAGTCTCCCAATTATACTTGCATGTACGTTTCTACAGAATCAAAATAAATACTAGACATGCTTAAGAGTACAAGATAAGTTGTGAATATCTAAAATCAAACAAAACTATCATATGCATTTGACTATGAATAATATATCGAAATAATATCTGAATTCTAATTGAGAGACAAAACAAACAAATTAAAATTAAAGAAGTATCGCTGAAAGAGTACGGAATCCGTACCTGGAATACGCAATGAAATATCCGAAATTATATTGCAAAACTGACTCATTAAATTCCCTCCATCGGAACTAATAAAGGAACAAATAAATACTACATTAATCAATTGATTAAGTTTTACACATTTTCTTTCTCTTAGGCGAATCTGAAATCCTTCCGTTCTAAACAAAATTCTACCTAACGTTATACATACATAAATATTTTAATCATGGTAACGTATATATTAATAAATAATTGTATTCTTGTTCCTTCTGAAATACATATAAGTATATTTACAAAAATATTCTTTCCATTTTTAATTATGTTACAAACAAATATTATTATTATTATTATTATTATATTATTATAATTATATTATACCAAAACTCTAAAGTTACAAAAATAATAATTTAATATTTTAAAATGCTAATTACTAACAAAGATATACTAAAATATATAAACTAACAAACTAAATAGCATACAAAAATTAAAGCTACAAAATTAAAACGAATACAGAAAATTAAATAATTACACAAAGAAAGAAAAAGAGACATACCCGAAATTATGAGGTTCGTAGTCCGCCCACGTCCTCGACACCGAAAAAAATATTTTAACTATGGAGGTACTTACTAAAAAGGTCCTCACACAAAAAGGTTTCCTCACATTGGGAAAAACCTTAATGTTTGGATGGTAATACTATAAGGGGTGAAGGCATATATTTATAGGTAAATGTAAGACCCCGAATTTTATGAAATACAAAATTTAATTTTTCTTCATATATATTTTTTTTGAAACAGTAAGTGGTTAAATTAACAAAATTGAAAGTTAAGGATGTTATGTGCAAATTTTATTTTGTCGGACAATATTCGCTTTATCGGGGAATATTCGTTTGGTCGGGGAATATTCGTGCCGTACGACGGCGCCGAAATAATAAATTATTGGTGGACCCCACAACGGAATATTTGTCGGATATAGAAAACGACAGAAGTAACCTTTTTAAATAAAAATAGTCAACGGAACTGTTAAAATACCGGTGATAAAAGAATAGTAGCATACGGTAGTTTATGGTATTTTCTGTAGCACACGGTACTCTACAGTAACACACGGTATTGCATAGTGTCTCATATTATTGGTCTGATAATTGACACCGTAACTGTTACGCATCATTTCATCGATAATTGTCACTGCATAATATTTTATATTATCAATCCAATAATTGTTGTTACACAGTATTTTGCATTATTGATTTAATAATTGTCATTACACTGTATTTTATATCATTGAGTCAATAATTGTTGTTGCACTGTTTTTAAAATTATTGAACCTAATAATTGTCACAGTAACATATGCACAGTAATTCACATTATTGAATCAATAATTGTCATTACACAGTAACGTATGCTTTATTTTACATTATTGTTATCTCTATTATGATGTTATTTAAACAGTTGTATTTCATTAATTTATTGACTTGATATCTAAGAGCTAACTATACTGTATTTATAACAATTAGTCATAATAATTGAATTGATAAAGTTATTTGTTTATAATATAAAGTTAGGTGATTATTAGGTGATATGAAATGAATGGTGTAGATTAAAGTGTGAATTATTGTTGGATAATTGAATTGATTTGTTTATAATATAAAGTTAGGTGATTATTAGGTGATATGAAATGAATGGTGTAGATTAAAGTGTGAATTATTGTTGAATAATTAAATTGATTTGTTTATAATATAAAGTTAGGTGATTATTAGGTGATATGAAATGAATGGTGTAGATTAAAGATAATATAATATTTGAAATGGATGGTGTAGATTAAAAGGTGATCTTTAAATGAATGGTTTAGATTAAATGAATGATAAGATTTTTGGCTATAAATAGAAGCATTAACTTAAGGATTTTTCATAAACTTCCTTACTTGTTCTTTCTTTCTCTCTCTAAATACTTCTTGTGAAAGTTCTCTCTAAGTGTGCTTAAGTCATCTTGAGTATTTGTGAAGATCTATAAGTATACGTGTACTGTTCAAGTTAATCAACCTCATTTAAATCAATATCCAGTCACGTGTTACGGTAAGGGATACCATCTTTTTCATCTTCCATTATTCAAACATACTATGGTAAGGGATTATCATTATTTGATTCTCGATAATAATATTGTTTCTTCCTTACTCATAAGGCGTGCCTTTTATTTCCATGTATTAAATTGTGGGAATAACCTTACGGAGCGGATTGCCGCCTGTTGGTGAATAACCTTTCGTATTCATTCATTATTAATCTCTGAGAATAACCTTACGGAGCGGATTGCCGCCTGTTTGGTGAATAACTCTTTGTACTCAAATTCTATTAAATTGTGGGAATAACCTTACGGAGCGGATTGCCGCCTGTTGGTGAATAACCCTTTGTATTAATTTCCTTCACCTTTTGTTAATCAAACCTGCTACGGTAAGGGATATTATTTTCTTTCATACTCCTAAATCGAAATTTATTATGGAACTATTGCTTCTATAATTCCTGAAAATATTATATGTTCCATAATAATTGAACTTCATTATTTCAACTGAACCTTCCTATTTACGTGAACCTTTCTATTGAATTGTAACCGTTATTCTGAACTGTGGATCTTGAATTTCACTCCACATCATGTTGACAATTTGGACATTATTTGAATCTGTACAAAGTAAACTTCCGATACTTATTGTTATCCTATTTCTTCTGTTCATCATTTATATCATTCTAATCATCCAAAAATCAAGCTGTTGTGAATATCTGTGGCCGGGGGCACAGATGTGATATATTTGTTGAACAGATGATAGGTTAAAGGCGATATAATAGGTTAAAGGCGATACATCTGTTCGGTGTCTTTTATGGCACGTGGTGAATGTTCTCTTTGGCCCGTAGTGCAAAGATGAACTGTTGTTTGGTATGATTATGACCAAAGGCTGAATCTGGTATAATCATGACCGTTGGTGCTATATTGAATATCTTTGGCCCGTAGTACAAAGATGAACTGTTGATGTGCATGATTATGATCAGGAACTGTGAATTTGTATTATCTTGACTAATGATATTTCAGATGATAAAAGTTGATGATGTTTTTCCTAAAAAGAGAACCGAGTGGACATTATAGTCTGCATTATTCTTCTAATAGATTACTCATTCCGCTGCTATTATTGATCTGAACGTTGTTTAAGAATTTAACTGCAGTTTTTGATATAAACCTTGTAGTCTATTGTATTCTATCAAGAACTCAACTGTTGAAGACTAATGATAATTTATTCGTCATTATCTTAGTCATGATATTCTTTACTGGGCTATTTGAGCTCACCCTTTCTTTTGTTCCATTGTTTTTCAACAGGAGATGAAAACATAACAGGGTCTAGCCGGGGAATGGAGTGAGGGTCCAAGGAATAGTTATCATAGTCTTCACGTTTTGTAAAATAGTGTGGCAATAATAGTGAAGACTTAGTTGTGTATTATTATACACTGTATTGTTGTACGTTGTGCTTTGTTGTAATAATTTTGTTGTAGTATTTTGACGACTCAAGTTTGGGCTGTGTGGGCCCAGATTTGGGGGCGTCACAGTTGGTATCAGAGCTTAGGGATATGATCTTTAATGGAGATCTGGGGTTAGAACTAGGAGGGGAGAGACGAATAGAATCAGTCACTAGTGTGTCCTACCTAAAATAGATTTTATTATCTAATGAGTCGATTTGAATGTAGGAACATGAAGTGATGAGTCAGTTTATTTGAACTAACATTTATTTTGTGATCACAGTTTAGTATGGCATCTGGAAATCAAGAGGTTAACTATGGAATGCCTGAAGCAAATGTAGCCGAGAATCAAGAGGCCCCAAACAATCCTCCTGCCAACTCAGGAAATAATGTTCCTGATAACATGATGAACGATGGATTCTTTAGGAATTTCATGCAGTTCATACAGAATCAAGGAAGAGGAAATCCAGTTAATAATAACGGTAGAAACGCTGGCAATTTGAGGATGGTCACTGTTAAGCAATTTAAAGAATTAGGACCACCTGAATTCCACGGGAAGCCTGACCCACTCAAAGCGGAGGCATGGCTAAAGCAGACGACAAAAATACTTGATGTCTTACAATGCGCTGATGATCAGAAGGTGCCATTTGCCACTTTTATGTTACGAGGTGAGGCGGACCATTGGTGGGAAGCGGTAAAACGTATCCAACCTTCAGCACTCGAAATGTCTTGGACAGAATTCGAAGAACTGTTTAACGAGAAGTATTTCCCAGAAAGCATCCGCCATATGAAAGAGGTGGAATTCATTAAGCTGGAGCAGGAAAACATGACAGTCTCCCAATATGAAGCCAAGTTTGCCGAGTTATCTCGCTTTGCCACCCATCTTGTGGATGACGAAGCACGAATGAGTCGGATGTTCCTAAGAGGTTTGAGATTCAAAATTCGTCAACAACTTAGCTCTCATAAATTTAGTTTGTATTCAGATGTTGTAGATAGGGCTCAAAGGGTGGAGCAAACAGATGAAACATTGCAGCCAAGAGTTAATGATCAGCATAGAGAAAGGAGTGACAACAACCACAGGAACGAGAACCATCGAGGAGGTAACCAACACTTCGGTGGTAATTCCATACCAAATAACAGAAGAGGAGAATCTAGTGGGAACAATTTCAAAAGAAAGAGATTCCATAATAATTATGGAAGGGCACCAGCACCAGTACCAACACCAGCACCGACCCCAGTTTCAAGGGGAGAAGATCGACCACCAGTGAGATGCTATAGGTGTGGTCAGGAAGGTCACATCAGCCCAAACTGTACACTGCAGTCCAAAAAGTGCTACAGTTGTGGGAAAGAGGGTCATCTTGCGCGGTTCTGTCCTGCCACAAAATCAAGTCCAGCTGCAATGATGATACCAAAAGCTAGCGCGGATAAGGGAAAATCTGTAGTTCAAGGGAGAGCTTTTGTTGTGACATCCCAAATGGCGCGAAACTCGAACGAGGTGATAACCGGTAAGCTATTCATAAATTCTCGTGAAGTCTACGCTTTGTTAGATACTGGCTCTACCCATTCTTTTATCTCACCTGCATGTGCTCAGCGTTTAAACTTAACTCCTGAAAATTTGGACTTTGACTTATCAGTTGAAACCCCATTAGGAGAAATGACCATTACATCTACTGTCTATAAATCTTGCCTAGTTCAAATCAACAACCTCACATTACCTGTTGACCTTATTTCTTTGGAGATGCATGAATTTGATGTGATTTTAGGAATTGATTGGTTGACTACCCATCATGCTAAAATTGATTGTTTTCATAAGATTATTAGTTTTCATATTCCTAATCAACCTGTCATGCAAATTCAAGCAACTAAACCATTGAAATCTATAACTGTTATTTCTAGCCATAAAGCCATTCGTTTATTGAAAAACGGATGTCAAGCCTTTTAGCTCATGTCACTGATTTGAACAAAAATACGTCAAACTTAAATGATATTCCCATTGTTAATGAGTTTCCTGACGTTTTTCCTGAAGAACTTCTTGGCTTACCCTCAAACCGTGAAATTGATTTTTATATTGATCTTGAACCCGGTACCAAGCCCATTTCCAAAGCTCCCTACCGAATGGCTCCCATTGAACTTCAAGAGTTAAAAGTCCAACTACAGGAATTGTTGGATACCGGTTTCATTCGTCCGAGTGCATCACCTTGGGGTGCTCCTGTTCTATTTGTGAAGAAGAAAGACGGGAGTATGAGATTGTGCATTGACTACCGAGAATTGAACCATGTCACCATCAAGAACAGGTACCCGTTACCTCGGATTGATGACATGTTTGATCAATTGCAAGGCGCTCAACATTTCTCAAAGATTGATCTCCGTTCTGGATATCATCAGTTAAAAGTTAAAGCTGAGGACATTCCAAAGACTGCTTTCAGAACTCGTTATGGGCATTATGAGTTCTTAGTCATGCCTTTTGGACTAACTAATGCTCCTGCAGCTTTCATGGACATGATGAACCGGATATTCAAGGAACATTTGGATCATTTTGTGGTTGTCTTTATTGATGATATCCTCATATACTCCAAGAGTCGCGAGGATCATGAACAACACCTGAGATTGATACTACAAAAGCTCCGTGAAAACAAATTATATGCCAAGTTGAAGAAATGTGAGTTCTGGCTTGAGGAGGTCGCGTTTCTTGGGCATGTGATTTCTAGTCAAGGAATATCAGTCGATCCTGCGAAGATTGAAACGGTACTAAATTGGGAACAACCCAAAACAGTAACCGAAGTCCGAAGTTTTCTGGGTCTAGCTGGTTATTATCGGAGATTCGTAGAAGGATTTTCTCGAATCGCCACTCCATTAACGCAGCTTACTCGGAAAAGCACAAAATTCATATGGAGCGAGGAATGCGAGAAAAGTTTCCAAGAACTCAAGAAGAGACTGGTTTCAGCTCCTGTTCTGACCATACCATCAGGATCAGGAGAATTTGTTATCTACAGCGATGCTTCTGGCAAAGGTCTAGGCTGTGTCCTTATGCAACATGGAAAGGTTATAGCCTACGCCTCTCGACAACTCAAAGATTATGAGAAAAATTATCCTACTCATGATCTAGAGTTGGCAGCAGTCGTTTTCGCGTTGAAGATCTGGAGACACTACTTGTACGGAGAAAAAGTGGATATCTATACGGATCATAAAAGTCTCAAGTATTTCTTCACCCAGAAGGAACTCAACATGCGACAACGACGTTGGCTTGAGCTGTTAAAGGATTATGACCACACAATCCAGTATCACCCGGGAAAGGCGAACGTTGTAGCTGACGCTTTGAGCAGAAAATCTTATGCAAGTACAAGTGCACTGCTGACAACACAAAAGTGTATTTTGTACGACTTGCAAAAGATGGAGATAGAGCTAAAGACACCAGGGACCCGCTCGAAGATTGCTCACGTGCGAGTAGAACCAACTTTAATCGATAAAATTAAAGCTGCTCAAGCTACCGATCCGGAACTGATAAACATGATAAAGAAAGTACAAGAAGGTGCCATTCCCGAAGCAAGAATCGACGAGAAAGGAATACTTCGAGTCAACTCTCGACTCTGTGTTCCTAACGATCCTGAATTAAAGCATAAAATCATGATGGAGGCACACAACACGCCGTTTGCAATCCACCCAGGAGGTACCAAGATGTATCGAGATCTTCGACATACATTTTGGTGGAACAATATGAAAAGAGAGATTGCAGAGTTTATCTCAAGGTGCCTAACTTGTCAACGTGTCAAGGCAGAGCATCAAGTTCCTAAAGGTCCATTACAATCACTTGAAGTTCCCGAATGGAAGTGGGAACACATCAATATGGACTTCGTGACGGGTCTTCCAAAAGTTTCTCAAGGCTTAGATGCAATTTGGGTGATCGTAGATAGATTGACCAAATCTGCTCATTTCTTGCCTATACGAGAAAACTTTTCACTTGAACGTCTTGCCGGTATGTACATAAATGAGATCGTGAGATTGCATGGCATGCCAGTTTCCATAGTTTCTGATCGGGATCCTAGATTCACTTCACGCTTTTGGATCAGTCTACAAAAAGCTATGGGCACTGAACTACGTTTTAGTTCTGCATACCATCCTCAAACGGACGGACAATCGGAAAGGACGATCCAGACCCTCGAAGATCTTTTGAGACTTTGTGTATTAGACTTCAAAGGAAGTTGGGATAAGTACTTGCCGTTGGTGGAATTTTCTTACAACAACAGTTACCAAGCAAGCATAGGCATGGCTCCATTCGAGGCATTGTATGGAAGGAAGTGTCGCTCTCCAATATGTTGGAATGAGGTAGGAGAAGCAAAATTGTTGGGACCCGAGTTGGTACGCTTGACGACCGAAAAGATCCAAATGATCCGACAACGAATACAGACCGCACAAGAACGACAAAAGAGTTATGCTGATCTTCATCGGAGAGACGAAAGTTTCAACGTCGGAGATCATGTATTCTTACGTGTTTCTCCATGGAAAGGGGTTACGAGATTCGAAAAGAGAGGAAAGCTTAACCCTCGATTTATTGGCCCATTTGAAATCCTCGATCGAATAGGAACCGTAGCCTACAGACTAGCCCTACCACCAAGTATGTCTCGCATCCATAACGTTTTTCACATATCTATGTTACGTAAATATGTGAAGGACCCAAACCACGTCATTGAGTTAGAACCAGGCGTTATAGCAGAAGATTTAACATACGAGGAGGTACCTGTTAAGATCCTGGATAAGAAGGAACAGATCCTACGCTCAAAGGTTATACCTCAAGTTAAGGTTTTATGGACGTACCAAGATACTGAGGAAATGACCTGGGAGCTAGAATCTGAGATAAAATCTAAGTATCCTTACCTCTTCGATATGTCAGGTACGTCAATTTCGGGGACGAAATTTCATAAGGAGGGGAGGTTGTAAGACCCCGAATTTTATGAAATACAAAATTTAATTTTTCTTCATATATATTTTTTTTGAAACAGTAAGTGGTTAAATTAACAAAATTGAAAGTTAAGGATGTTATGTGCAAATTTTATTTTGTCGGACAATATTCGCTTTATCGGGGAATATTCGTTTGGTCGGGGAATATTCGTGCCGTACGACGGCGCCGAAATAATAAATTATTGGTGGACCCCACAACGGAATATTTGTCGGATATAGAAAACGACAGAAGTAACCTTTTTAAATAAAAATAGTCAACGGAACTGTTAAAATACCGGTGATAAAAGAATAGTAGCATACGGTAGTTTATGGTATTTTCTGTAGCACACGGTACTCTACAGTAACACACGGTATTGCATAGTGTCTCATATTATTGGTCTGATAATTGACACCGTAACTGTTACGCATCATTTCATCGATAATTGTCACTGCATAATATTTTATATTATCAATCCAATAATTGTTGTTACACAGTATTTTGCATTATTGATTTAATAATTGTCATTACACTGTATTTTATATCATTGAGTCAATAATTGTTGTTGCACTGTTTTTAAAATTATTGAACCTAATAATTGTCACAGTAACATATGCACAGTAATTCACATTATTGAATCAATAATTGTCATTACACAGTAACGTATGCTTTATTTTACATTATTGTTATCTCTATTATGATGTTATTTAAACAGTTGTATTTCATTAATTTATTGACTTGATATCTAAGAGCTAACTATACTGTATTTATAACAATTAGTCATAATAATTGAATTGATAAAGTTATTTGTTTATAATATAAAGTTAGGTGATTATTAGGTGATATGAAATGAATGGTGTAGATTAAAGTGTGAATTATTGTTGGATAATTGAATTGATTTGTTTATAATATAAAGTTAGGTGATTATTAGGTGATATGAAATGAATGGTGTAGATTAAAGTGTGAATTATTGTTGAATAATTAAATTGATTTGTTTATAATATAAAGTTAGGTGATTATTAGGTGATATGAAATGAATGGTGTAGATTAAAGATAATATAATATTTGAAATGGATGGTGTAGATTAAAAGGTGATCTTTAAATGAATGGTTTAGATTAAATGAATGATAAGATTTTTGGCTATAAATAGAAGCATTAACTTAAGGATTTTTCATAAACTTCCTTACTTGTTCTTTCTTTCTCTCTCTAAATACTTCTTGTGAAAGTTCTCTCTAAGTGTGCTTAAGTCATCTTGAGTATTTGTGAAGATCTATAAGTATACGTGTACTGTTCAAGTTAATCAACCTCATTTAAATCAATATCCAGTCACGTGTTACGGTAAGGGATACCATCTTTTTCATCTTCCATTATTCAAACATACTATGGTAAGGGATTATCATTATTTGATTCTCGATAATAATATTGTTTCTTCCTTACTCATAAGACGTGCCTTTTATTTCCATGTATTAAATTGTGGGAATAACCTTACGGAGCGGATTGCCGCCTGTTGGTGAATAACCTTTCGTATTCATTCATTATTAATCTCTGAGAATAACCTTACGGAGCGGATTGCCGCCTGTTTGGTGAATAACTCTTTGTACTCAAATTCTATTAAATTGTGGGAATAACCTTACGGAGCGGATTGCCGCCTGT
Source organism: Hedera helix (assembly GCA_947179155.2). Classification (NCBI taxonomy): domain Eukaryota; kingdom Viridiplantae; phylum Streptophyta; class Magnoliopsida; order Apiales; family Araliaceae; genus Hedera; species Hedera helix. The sequence goes on along the minus strand of OX359268.1, from coordinate 49,443,385 downwards.
TGGTGAATAACCCTTTGTATTAATTTCCTTCACCTTTTGTTAATCAAACCTGCTACGGTAAGGGATATTATTTTCTTTCATACTCCTAAATCGAAATTTATTATGGAACTATTGCTTCTATAATTCCTGAAAATATTATATGTTCCATAATAGTTGAACTTCATTATTTCAACTGAACCTTCCTATTTACGTGAACCTTTCTATTGAATTGTAACCGTTATTCTGAACTGTGGATCTTGAATTTCACTCCACATCATGTTGACAATTTGGACATTATTTGAATCTGTACAAAGTAAACTTCCGATACTTATTGTTATCCTATTTCTTCTGTTCATCATTTATATCATTCTAATCATCCAAAAATCAAGCTGTTGTGAATATCTGTGGCCGGGGGCACAGATGTGATATATTTGTTGAACAGATGATAGGTTAAAGGCGATATAATAGGTTAAAGGCGATACATCTGTTCGGTGTCTTTTATGGCACGTGGTGAATGTTCTCTTTGGCCCGTAGTGCAAAGATGAACTGTTGTTTGGTATGATTATGACCAAAGGCTGAATCTGGTATAATCATGACCGTTGGTGCTATATTGAATATCTTTGGCCCGTAGTACAAAGATGAACTGTTGATGTGCATGATTATGATCAGGAACTGTGAATTTGTATTATCTTGACTAATGATATTTCAGATGATAAAAGTTGATGATGTTTTTCCTAAAAAGAGAACCGAGTGGACATTATAGTCTGCATTATTCTTCTAATAGATTACTCATTCCGCTGCTATTATTGATCTGAACGTTGTTTAAGAATTTAACTGCAGTTTTTGATATAAACCTTGTAGTCTATTGTATTCTATCAAGAACTCAACTGTTGAAGACTAATGATAATTTATTCGTCATTATCTTAGTCATGATATTCTTTACTGGGCTATTTGAGCTCACCCTTTCTTTTGTTCCATTGTTTTTCAACAGGAGATGAAAACATAACAGGGTCTAGCCGGGGAATGGAGTGAGGGTCCAAGGAATAGTTATCATAGTCTTCACGTTTTGTAAAATAGTGTGGCAATAATAGTGAAGACTTAGTTGTGTATTATTATACACTGTATTGTTGTACGTTGTGCTTTGTTGTAATAATTTTGTTGTACTATTTTGACGACTCAAGTTTGGGCTGTGTGGGCCCAGATTTGGGGGCGTCACAGTAAAGGCAATGAAATGTTGCAAGGGACTATGTGATGTGGGACAAAAAATTTTTTTACCGGGTATTACAGTTCCCCACGCGTTACTCGTATCCAAACGCACCATTGAAGGACATTAACCAAGTGCTGTCGTACGTGTGGCGGGAGATGAGCGCAAATGTTTTGGACTAATCTTACCGGACATAGAAAGAAGGTGATGGGTACATATTTTATACATTTATTTTTTGTTAAAATAAATTTATTAGTTAATTTTATATTTATTTTATTTTAAGTAGATTTATTTTGATAAACAAGTGATGAAAATTTTAAAAATCCAATATTAAAAATAATAAGATTTTATGTTATACAAAACTCTAGTTATTCTTAGTATTTGGAGTCTCATTCCTTCTAAATTTTTACTTATTACGTATTATTGATAATATTATTTGATAAATAACAAGAGATATTAATAATTAAAAAATTAAAAAGATAAAATATTAAAAAAAAATTGTGTCAACTCCAAATTATAAAAGGAACACAACAGCAACGCATGGAGAAAGGAGAGGAGATATCACAGCAATATAATATTAAAAGTATCATTCAAGTTGGCACGGAAACCAAGGAAAGTCCAAAGCAGTAGCTTGACATAAGTTAAAAAAAGGTAGCCGCTGTGTCACCACTGCATCATCAGCCAACGAAGGGAAGAATATTATAAAGCAGCAGCTACTCATCAAGGAGAAGAGCGGAGCAGCCACGGTGTAATAATATGATGTTGGATTATTTCTTAATTTTTATATTTGATAAAATTATGTATTGTTAAAATTATTTTTAAAGTGTAGGATAAAATATTATTAATTATATAATATTTTGAAATTTATTATAAATTCTTAAATTAATTTAAATGTTAATAATTTATATTTATTTGGTGGATTTAAGTTAAATTGTTTCATTCATAATATCACGTATTTTAAATAGTTTCAATTAATTTAATTTTATCCGGATTGTGATTTAAAATCTAAATTAAGAATTAAGATTATTTATTTTTCAAAATGGTAGATACATTTAATACTTTCGTTTTATACATTTAAACTTTGAAAATAAGAATTTACAAAAGAAATATTTTTACGTACTTAAATGAATAATCTTGATAAAGTATTGAATTGATTTTTAAATTGTTACTCCGAATTGATAATAAATAGTAAGATATATATAGTTAATATTGTGGATTCCGAACCTCAAAACTTTTCTCTCATTGATTAAAAGTTTAGTTATTTAATTAGTTTTAATTCTCATTACAAGTTTACTTAGTTTTTAGTTTTAATTATTTCAAAAATCACTTTTTGTTAAATAAATTAGAATTAAATATAATTTAGATTTAATTAATCATTCAATAATTTTCATGGGATCGACCTCATACTTTGCATAAAACTATTTTACAATAGATTCGTGCGTTGAGAGTAATTTACAAAATTTAAACACAACAAGTTTTTTGCGTCGTTACCGGAAATTATTAGAAATATTAATTAATTTAAATTTTGTTTAATTCTTCTACTAGTTGTAGTTTAGTTTATTATTTAAAAATTAATTGTCGCATTCATGCATTTACTCACATAGAACACATATTGTTTAAGTTTTATTTTATTTACTTTTTGTTAAATATAAACTATGGTGATTGCTGGAAGATTGAGGTACGTCAAATTTCTATTCTTTCGTAATTCACATAGTTCTGGGACATTTCATAACTAAATTAAAACTTGAGTTTTATAATTCATTTGGATTAGAATGTCAAGCAAATTTTGTCACTATAAATTCTAATATAGAATTTCACTACAAACTTAAATAAAATTAAAATAATTATTTTCACATAATCATAACTAATTAAATATACAATAATTCATTCAAATATTTAGCTTAATAATTAATTGAAAGAACTTATAATATATAATGCAATAATTAATTATTTGAACAAATATTTAATTATTTAATAGATATAACTATAATCTCTAAATCACAATTAAAATTTTTAATTATTAATATAATAAATTATTATTCATGTTGTTACAGTTTATTTTTAGTTGTGCATTTTTTTTAATCAAACATTAAGGGTAAAAACTCATTACAAAATAAAGTGGGGATTTCGTCACTCTTCCTTGGCCCACAAATAATCACACTTTGCATAATCGACTAAGTAAAATCAACTAGACGTTGACCCCTAGAACTCTCGAGCTCAATTAGGACAATTGAATCTAAAAGGAGTCTGAATTTTAAATTAATCAAACTACTGGTGTCTAGACAAGTGGTTAAAAAGGTAAAAGCCTAAAGAACGCATGGTTACTTAATTAGTCACCGTATTTACGGAGAGACTCTCCCGTTCTTACACTTACCTGACTAGTGGTGTGATTAATTTCCAATTTAGTGGACCTTAAGGAGTAACTTGAAATAGTTAGGAGCTGTTTAAATTTTATTTAGGTTGACAATAGAATTAGAATTTTTTATTTTTATTTTTTTGGGTGTGATTTTTATGGTTAGTTGATTATTTGTCTACTGGTTTCTGAAACATAAACTCTTACATTGATTGGAATAATAATTTTGCTTGGAATTAAGAATTCTAAGAAGACTTTAATGCACACCAGGTAAATCAATTTTTTCCAACATACTAAAACCCCTATTCGTATTTAGATTCAGAACCTCAATATGTACAAGAATTTTCGTTTTCATATTTATATACTTATCCATATTTAGATCTAGAACCTTAATATGCACAAGAATTTTCAAACGAAGAAGATGAAAGATTAAAAAAAACTATTGAAGTTTTCATGCAAAACACTAATCAAGCTATATCTCATCTAGAAACTCAAGTGAGTCAGTTAGCGACCATAATAAATGAATTTGAGGTTAAACTAGAAAATCAAAATAGTGGTGAAAATGAAGTTTGAAGTTAATGTGAAAATTCATAATGGTGGTGAAAATGAGTCTGAAGTTAATCTAGAAAATCATAATGGTTGTGAGAATGATGTGTTTAAGAGTTATGAGTCTACATCTAAAATTAATCATATCACATTTAATGAGGTGATTGAAAAAGTTTACAAGCCTAAACCTCCATATCCTGAAAGACTTATTCCTATAAAATAACCGAGTGATTTTGTGGACCAACATATTGAATTAAACATGATCCAAGAATTGTTTATGACCCAAGAAATAAATGAAAATAAACTTATGGTTGTGGATGATCTAATAGACTTTTTCTTAAATCATTTTAATCAAAACTAGAATAAGTCTGAATACTTAGATAAGGTCAATAAGATATTGAAGTCCACTACACAAGAGTCAACCAAATTAGAACATCCATTTGTACCAATTCTTCTATATTTTGAAAATATAAGAAAATTTTTTATTAAGGTCAATTATAAGCAAAACTGTTATACAAATTCTGACTATTTTCAATTGCCTAAACCTCCTGAAAATCCTAAAAAATTCACATTTACTTTCTCTTTTGCATCACCATTTTATCATCACTTATTTTTTTAAGTTTTATAAAATTTGTAGATATGTTTATTTGTTTTTTTTTCACCATATTTTTTTTAATTGTGTCTAGTATAGGTTAATTATTTTTAGTATATAGTTTTTCTTTTAGTTAGTTAGGTTCATTATTTTATTTTTATTATCTGTGAGTACTAATGTTATTCTTTATGATTTTTTTTTTCTAGAATGCAATGCGAAATCAATCAGGTGTGATATTTTTCTTACTATTTGATATCGTCACTTATTTTCTTTATATGTGGATTTATGCATATGTATTTTTGGTTAGTATGTAAGGAAACATTGAGGACAATGCATGATTTAAGTATGGAGGGAGTTTTGCATTTTTGTTAGATTTTATTTTTCATCTTTTTAGGAAACTAAAAAAATTGATTTTTTTTTGAAAAATTAAAAAAATTGTTTAACTTTTTATGAATTGAATTAATTCTAATAATTGTCCGTAGAGCAAAAATATTAGTAGGATTAAAATATCTAGAACTCTTAAACCTTTGATAAAATATAAAATCTTAGTTTGAAACACCATCTTGAATAAAATTTAAATTGATGCTCATTTTTGCACTTCACGTTTGCACTAATTCTTAGTTGTGAGGTATAAATTATGAGTCGAGCAATCTTAAAAAAAAGGAAAAAAAATGATAATAAAGTGAGATGGAGCGTAAAACGCACTCGTTGTAAAAAAAAAAAAAAGTTAAAAATAAAATATAAATACTGCTTCAATCTCTATCGAATAAAAAATTCAAGTTGAAAAATATAATGAATATATGCTTTATTTTATTTATTTATTTAGTTTTATTAATTTTTATTTTGCTTGAGGACTAGCAAAAATATAGGTTTGAGGGTATTTGATGGGTATATATTTTATACATTTATTTTTTTCAAAAATAAATTTATTAGTTAATTTTGTATTTGATTTATTTTAGGTAGATTTATTTTGGTGAACAAATGCTGAAAATTTTAAAATCCCATTATTAAAAATAATAATATTTTATGCTCCATTAAACTCTAATTATTCTTATTATTTGGAGTCTCATTCTTTCTAGATTTTTAGTTATTATGTGTTATTGATAATATTATTTGATAAGTAATAAGAGATATTAATGAATAAAAAATTAAAAAGATAAAATATTAAAGTGTTAGAATTTTTTTTTTTATGTCAGTTCCATATTATAAAAGGAACATAACAACGACGCATGGAAAAAGGAGAGACGATATCACAGCAATACAATATCAAAAGTATCAATCAAGCTGGCACAGAAACCAAGGAAGGTCCAAAGCAGGAGTTTGACATAAGTAAAAAAAAGGTAGCCGCTGTGTCACCACTGCATCATCAGCCAACGAAGGAAAGAATATTATAAAGCAGCAGCTACTCGTCAAGGAGAATAGCGGAGCAGCCACGGTACAATAATATGATGTTGGATTATTTCTTAATTTTTATATTTAATAAAATTATATGTTGTTAAAATTATTTTTAAGGTATAAGATAAAATATTATTAATTATGTAATGTTCTGAAATTTATTATAAATTTTTAAATTAGTTTAAATGTTAATAATTTTTATTTATTTGGTTGATTTAAGTTAAATTGTTTCATTTATAATATCATGTATTTTGAATAGTTTTAATTAATTTAATTTAATCCGAGTTGTGTTTTAAAATATAAATTAAGAACTAAGATTATTTGTTTTTCAAAATAGTGGATACATTTAATACTTTCGTCTTATACATTTAAACTTTGAAAATAAAAATTTACAAAAGAAATATTTTTACATACTTAAATGAATAATCTTGAGAAAATATTGAATTAATTTTCAAATTGCTACTCTGAATTGATAATAAATAGTAAGATATACACAGCTAATATTGTAGATTATGAATCTCAGAACTTTTCTCTCATTGGTTAAAAGTTTAGTTATTTACTTAGTTTTGATTCTCATCACATGTTTACTTAGTTTTTAGTTTTAATTATTCAAAAAATTACTTTTTGTTAACTAGATTAAATTAAATATAATTTAGATTTAATTAATTATTCAATAATTCTCGTGGGATCAACCTCGTACTTTACATAAAATTATTACTATTTTACAAAACTTAAGCACAATAGAAGGAACATTAAAAATAAATAAAAAACATAAGAAAGAAACATAAATAACAAAAGGTAACTTCATACATCAACAAGCTAGGTGCAAATGTCACAAAAATTAAGTTGTGATCTCTTTTAGTAGGCGTTTAAAATTTTGAGTGGAGCTGCCATTAGGTCCAACGGCCTTCAAAGCAAGTCCTTAAAAACTGTGATTTGCTCCTTCAACTTCTTCCCCTTTTCTTGTGACAAAACTTGTTCAAGCGTATTCACAGTAGCACTTTTTGTTAAAACCCCACGTTCAATTCTCACACCAATTTTCCATACATTTTAACCATCCATGTGTTTATGTGATGATCTCCGAAGAAGGGCCTACATATCACCTGCACACTGGCCGCAATGCTCTCCACCACTGAATTCCATCCGCCGTGCGTTATAACAACTCCGACGGCATCATGTGACAAAACTTGTATTTGGGGTGCCCATCCCACAATCTTTCCACTTTTACTAGTCCTTTCCAAAAACCCTTTTGGTAAATGATTTTTAAAATTGTCTTTCAAAGACCAAAGAAATGGAATCCCACTTTCTTCTAGCCCTCTGCTAATGCAATTAGCTCATTTGGCGGCGGTGTTGCTACGGTTCCGAAGGCAATACACGCTACCGATTTAGGGTCTTGGTTGTCTAACCATGGTATGCAGCCGTATTCGCCGGAGTTTGATGACGGTGGTGACGATGTTAGGTTGAATGGACCGACGTTGAGAATATTTTTGAACTTTGAATTTAAATCTCATGAGATCGGGATCTAGCTCTTCGAAGGAGTTAATGGGAACGACAGTTGCCCGGGGCTGAGTTTGTCCCATTTTATGTAGCATTATCGAGGAGGGCGATTCTAAGTTACCGAAAAGGACTCCACCAGGCAAGCCACCAAGTCGTAATTCAGAAAATCCGGGAGTGAACGTGAGAATCTCATCCATACGTCCCCCAATACCTACACATACAATAAAATAAACAATTATAAGTTTTTTCGGTATCTTTTTTTTGAAACATTGATTGGTGTATCAATGTCACGTGTTTTCTAAAAGGATGACTTAATATTCTTATTTTCTTATCTTATTCCGTTATTTGAAATACAATATAATACTACTTAATCAATCAAAAATAAAAATAAGAATATATTAAAAGCTTCATATACAAAAATATAAATACAAATTTGAAATGATCAAAACAAAGACAACAACGAGTACAAAATTAACTATTACATTCATCTTAATTATTAAAAAATAAGACATAATACGAATTTTAATATCATATCTCAATTTTTAATAATTAAAATAAAAATAATATTTGAATACTGTGTAATTATATTTATTCTTCAAACAAAAGAGTACCAATTTCCACATTTGTCATGCCAAGTTACGTAATCTCATATAGCCCCTATGACACAATTATTGTTAATTTTTATGTAACGAATCGGGAAAAAAAAGTGTGATTTTTTTTATATGTATTTTGTAATGTGTAAAAATAATGAACAATTAATTAATATGCATATATAAAAAAGGATTAGATTTATTTGATGTATTACCACCAAGTCCCAACAGTTTGCCTGATAAGATCAGTGTAGACGTGGATCGAAAGCGAGCAAGCTCCGGAGGTCCAAAGCGGGACCCATGGCGCACGAATTTGTTCGGCCAAATCGCCGGAAAACCATAAAAAAGCGTCCGCCAGAAACAGGTGATCTTCCTGCCATAGTCCACCACGGCTTTTTCCAAGCCTCTCTTGAATTCGTCTGAGGCAACGGTCAAGAACAAACTAATATCCTCCTGTGGCTTCCCGAAAAACACGTAGCCCTCCGGTACACCATCGGAGACATAGTAGGGTATTACATTAGAATAAGTAGAATTTGGATCTGAAAATAATGAACGGTTGGATATAGCGGTGCTAAAGAAAGAGAAATTGAAGTAGAATTTGTTCTGCTTAGGAACAGCAAACTACAAATATATACACACACACACACTCTATATCCAAGTTGTATGGTAATGCAAGAGAGAATTGTGGGTGCAGTACTGCAGCGTCCAGGTGGTGAGTAGGGTTAGTATGAGAAATGGAGTGCAGTTTCGCTGAATAATAATAGTGCTACCTATGTGTGAATTTGTATCAAAAGAAACCCCGTGGTAAGTGTAAGAGGGCACCTTCCGCTTGTGAACAGTCAATTTGTATGCATTCCAATATGTATACCAATAGCGGATCCTAAAAATTATATTCATTCGTTACCCAAGTTGTACTTATAAAATTAACAAATTAAGATTTATTTTTGACATATTTTTTTAAAAAAATTAACTTTTCATATGATAAATTTTACTCTTTAAAATTTAATATTAAGAAAATCTTAACATTTTCAAAACAAATTTTAATATTCAGTAAAGATGACTAAAAGGTATAGTGAATAATAATTAGCAGCAAATAGAAAAAGAATTAATTATAAATACTTGACATTTAGATAATTGGTAAGTGGAAGCATGCATCTCATCGGTTGTTAGTTATGGTCAAAGATGTTACCCGTCCAAATCACTAACAAATTCATCTCCAAGAACAGCGAAAGTAGCGTACATCATCACTATTAGCTAGCTAGTGATGTTATTCAACTGTCCCAACTACTAGCTAGCATCCAATGTTATTCAACTGTCCAAATTTATTTAGCATATTTGTTTTTGGTAATAATATGTCTTCCCGCCCAAATTAAATAGTGGAGTACCAATGTAGCATTTAATGCTATTGGGCCATTCCTGTTTTAACATTTGTTTTGGGACTATTATTATGTCTTGCAGTTCAATCACTTCCTCTCCCTCGCAAACATTAAAAACTTACTGAGAAAAAGAAAAACAAAGACGACGATTGAACACAGAATTGCAACTTCTCTTCACGCCGAATCGAGTTCGCAATTGCCCAATTTATAACTACAGCTTTCAATTGCTCTTTTTCTAATGTTTTTTGATATATGACAAAATAAATTGTTGCTAAATGCTCATGCATAACCAACTTTTGTCATTTATTTATTAATTGAAAAGGAAGGTGTATGACATTACATTTGATGTTGGGCACAATCCATTGTGAATCTGTGATTACAAATAATTTCTCCGTGGACTTTATTGAAAGGGAAGGTGAGAAAAATGCATGTCCTCTGGTAGCCCATCCCACACTTTGGAGGCCTTCGTGTAATGGGCTACCAGATAGCATTGCCGGAATCTGGATATGCTCGCCTTCTCCGATTGTAACCAAATGGAGAAGAATTTAGGAAAAGAGAGAAATAATAGGAAAATGAAATAAAGAAAATCAAATCTTATTCTTGTTTCTTTAAATTCTTACGTGGTTGCCAAATCATTGGCCACGTCAGTAAATATTTTGTTTTTCCCTTTTTCACTCGCTGTCACATATGTAAAATATGCAATCTAATTTAACGTCTGTCCAGTTTCTTGGACGGAATGGTCCAATTAATAAATTTTAAAAAGTACAGTGAGCTAATTATATTTTTTCAAAGTTTAGTGAAACTTGAAAACTAGGCAAACCCAGTGAGATAATCATATGTTTTGCCAAGATTTGTTTTTTTGGAAATGTGAGAATATATTCAACTTTGGATCACAAACTTAGCTGGTAGTGTACTAAATTGCTAGCTAGGCTACCTTATTTATACGTTCCAACTGTTAGGTTTGAGAATCTTATTAGTAACAACTCCTCTAACAACTACTAGTCCCTACTCCCCAACATATTGATGGAAAAGCTTCTTTAATAACATTAATTTTGAGAATAATTTAATGCAAACTAAAGAGCATTTAAATAGCATCATTAATTAGGTTGTTAATTGAAGTACTCAAGTTGAGTACTAAAAGCACTTGATTTTCTTATATACTACTATCTGTTTGTATTTCATTTATTCAAATTTGATTGTTTTGTCTTTTATCCTTTCTTATACTATATTGTTTCTATCATTCAGCAGGCTGCTTGCTTGTATTTTTTCTAAACTGCTACTATCATTCAATAGGCCTGCCTGCCTGCCTGTTGTATTCATCAGCAGGTTTGAGCCCCCTGCGGCCTGCCTTACTATTTTTGGTTACCAACTTATATCACTTTTAATTTATTTAATTATTTGTTGATCTAGCGACTTTGTCCCGCACTTGTTGGAACAGGCATACCTTCTGAAATATATGTGCGACTGTGTTTTGAATAAAGGTCTTTCGTTAATTCTAGTTCAGTCAATTCACCAGTTTTATTAACGATAATTTGTCATTTTAGTAGTTAAAACTATTATCTCTCTATTTCAAATACAAGGCTATTATTGATTTTTTAAAAAATTCAATTTGAGGTATTCTAACTTGAAATTGTCTTAGATTCCTTTAATTTTAGTAATACAATGATAAGTTTTTTAAACAATTTAAAAAATATATAAATTATAAGATTCATTATTTTATAGATTAATGTTAATAAATTACGTAAGTTATGAATTATAAAATATTTCAAAACTCAATAACAATCTAATAATTTAAAATAGACAGAATATTAAATACGTGTGCGTCTGTATGCTATGCTCTATTACTAAATGTTTTTTTTTACCTCCTAGAAAGAAAGAAAATGAACCTCTACTGATTATTACTTTTGACTTTTAAGTAATAAAATGAGATTTTAGGGACTCTTTTTTCTTTTGTTTGTATGATTTTATCTGTTTTTTTCTCTCCCTATAGATGTGTTTATCCATTGATTCTTCGGAGCCATCTTGAAGTATTTACTTCAGTGTATTAAGATAAAATAATAATAATAATAATAATAATAATAATAATAATTTGTTCCAATACAAATTATCTATAAATCCATTTTTTGACAATAATTGTATTTATTATTATTAGAATGTTTTCTTCCGCTAACTTCCTCTTATCTAATATCATTCCTTATATTTTCAAGCGAACGAAATGAAATTAAGATATTTTTGACCCTGCATGCGGATTTCGTCACAAGGCCTAATTCTATCATGCGGGAACTCCGCCATTATATCATTGACTTTGCTTTAAGGTACCGCTGATTTAGGTGATATGCACGACATCCGTGGATTTCGGTGATGTTATTATAGTATATTAATATTTATAATTAACAATTATTTTTATCATCATTTATTCTAATAATAGACCTACACAAATCTAAAATTAAAAAGAAGTGTCTTGGTTTTAATGAAATAGTTAAACGATCGCAATTCCCTCTGTTCAATTCGCGGCCAATTTAGTCCTGAGGGCTGAGATAAGTAAAAAACTCCATTACTGCAGAAAGTGATTAAATAGAAGCTGAAACCTTGACAACAAAAAAAAATTTGGGGGGGGGGGGGGGGGGGGGGGAAGCAAGTTCTCTCTATATATTCTAGTTACTTGGACAATTGTGTGTGTAAATTTAAAAAATAAATATATAAAATTTAGTGGGTGAGAGAAATTAGGAGACGGTGGATAATAGGAGTGGACAGAAAAAGATAGAAATATAAACATTAATTAGAATAAAAAAAATATAAGAGGCCAAGAGTTATAAAAAAAAAACCCTGCTCTTTTTGCTCACTTAATAATACATATATATACAAAACCAAACATGTCCTTACTAACCCTTTATTGTTTACTCAAAAGGAAAATAAGAAAGTACTTAACAAAAAAATAAAAAATAAAATAAGAAACTTATAAGAGTTGTTTTTATGGAGTACGGTGGGATAAAATATTTTTAATATTAAAGTTTTTAAAAAAAAGTTGACCTGTCTTTGTTTATTAAATAATATAAGAGTGATTTTAAAAATATTAAGGAAAAACTTATATATATATATATATATATATATATACACACAAATGTGTACTACGAGTTGTCATATATTCTTAATTTCAGACAATTTAATGACAAATTAATTTTTTTATGAAATAATTTAAAAGCTTTTTTAAAATCAAAATCTGTTCACATTAACTACTCACCAAATATCGAAAGTTTTACATTTCAATTTAAATTTACCACATTGCTACTATAAACATAATCTAAAGCAATTGAAAGGGTATCCATTATGCCAGTATTCTTATCAAGAATTAATGCTACTTTTTTTGTTGTCGCTAATTTAGTAAAAAAATTAAACTTGCATGCATTATTTTATAATTATAAAAATTTAAATTACTAATCTTCCGGTATACAAAGGATGAAGATATCTATTGGGCCAATAATATCGTAGTCAATTAATGCTACTTTTGGTGGCCCACGCTTTTCAATTACTAGATCAGATATATACCCTTATGAGCTGTCCAATTATGCGTGCCTGAAATTTTGGCTATTCTTTCTTGTTTTACAACTCAACTTCCAGTACTATTTGCTTTTATATATATATATATATATATATATATATATATATATATAAAATATTCCATCAAATGATAAATTGACAATCAAACAATGTAGTTAAGGCTGTGAAACCCTTGTAGAAAAAATTCATGTGGTAATCATTAACATGGGTGCCACCCATTAGTTCACACTTTAAATACTCCAATATCCAACTACTTCCTAGTTCTCTATAAACATTGACCACTGAGGTGACCCCCTTAGACCTTCCACAAATTAAGACAATTATTACTCCCAATGAGTCCTTGCCAAGGAATTTCCATGGCCATATTTCTCCTCCTCCTCATGGTCTCAAAAGCAAATGCAATCTCCAAAAGACAAAACAATCTGAAAGCGATTTACCAGTTTTTGGCTCCACAAAATGCAGCACGGTCCGCCTTACGAATGAGTCCTCTTGTGTGGGATCAGAATCTGGCGCGTTACGCTCGGTGGTACGCTAACCAAAGACGGTGGGACTGCGCGCTGAAGCACTCCAATGGGGCTTATGGAGAAAATATATTTTGGGGCAGCGGCAATGGGTGGACCCCAGCAGAGGCTGCCGCGGCTTGGGTAGCGGAGCGGCGGTGGTACAACTACCGCTCGAATTCATGCGGCGGAGGGCAGGAATGCGGGCATTATACGCAGATTGTGTGGAGGACAACCAGGAGAGTTGGGTGTGCCAGGGTGAATTGTGTTGGTGGTAGGGGTGTGTTCATGACCTGCAATTATGACCCTCCTGGAAATTTCATTGGAGAGAAGCCTTATTGATGGTGTCCTATTATTTGTTGTACTATGGGATAAAATAAAATAGTATATTATATCATATTGTACTTTTGTGGTATTGATATATTTTTTTGTTTCTTGTCACGTTTATTTGTTGAATGAAATTCTAGTCAGTGCCTTAATGCTAACCTTTATGGCATGGTACTACCATATTATCGGACTATTTGTAAAGGGTAAACATATCAATTTTTTAGAATAATTTATTATGTTATTAAGGGAGATAAGTTTTGTATAATCACCAATAAAAGTGATCATCAGGGACAGAGTCAAAAGTGGACTCCGTAGATTATAATTCGATTCAAAAAAATTATTCTTCATTTTTAAAAATTATAATTCTAAATTTTAATATTATAATATTTTTAATTCGACCCAGTTAAAATTCTTGATTCTACCGCTGATAATCAGACACTTGTTCTTGTAATTCTTGTTCGTTTTTTGGTTAAGAGATTGTCTTATGTATATAGCTCGAATCCATTTGTTTGAGACAGTTGAGTTTATTAATTGCAAGTATGATCTTGTGTCGGTGAAAAGGCTTTATTGGTTACTCCCTTTAAATAATTAAATAAATGTGAAGGTAGAGGACGAGTGAGGAATGAATTGAAGATATAATATCTAGCTCTATTTGTCTTTAAAGTTTAGGAATGAGGCCATGACATTGATTTTTTTTTTTTAAAAAAGAATTTTTTGTTTTTACAAGGGAATTTTAATATTACAATAATGTGAATTTTGTTTACTTTACCCTACCCAACCTCGTGAATGTGCCAATGGCCTTGAGTATGAATTTTGTTTATTACCATGTGCATAGCTATAATTTATTGATGCTTTAATTGACAATTTTAAAGAATTAGCAGTTCAGAAGCTTAAATCGCACGTTTATTCGAGTTCATCCTCTGAACTTTATTTGGGATCAACTTTATCTCATGTGTGATGGAACTTGTAAGACATGGCTGTAATGAAAAGGAAATACAGAAGATGAAGAAGTAGGCGACATGGGCATCTCTACATTTTAGAGAGAGAAACTTTGTGTGGATGGGCTTTGTGTGTTTGGGTAAGACCTTCTGAATGACGGCGAGTAATTTTTTGATCGCTGACTTAAAAAATTCTGTATTATTTTTTATAGAAATTAATTTTTTTTATTTCTTTTTTCTGTTTTGTTGCTAGTTTTTTCTATTTTTCCTAAAATTTATGTTATATAATCCATATAGCTCAATAAATCATATGAACCACTAATTAGGCTTACATCAGAGGGAATAACCCAACACTAAGTTCCAAGTAAAGCTAAAGACCTTCTAACTTCCGCAAGTATATATATAAATAAAAATGTCCTACGTACATATTTCACTTTCATTTTCACTTTCACATGTACGTAAAGGTGAGCATGATGCGATTTAAAATTCAAATCGTACATAAAATCGTTTAGGTGTAATTTGGTAAATTCAAAATCGTACATGAAATCGCTTGTGATTAGTGCGGTGCGGTTTTGAACCTTACGGTGCGATTTTATTTGGTGCGGTTTTGATTTCAAAATCAATTAAAATAATTAAATTTTATGCAATTTAAATTAATAATTTAGCATCACGCAATATTAAATATCACTTTGATAACACACAATTTTACTTATAATATTTTGTCCAAACAAAAGCAAAATAGAACATAAAAACATGAATAATGATATATTCTTATACATGAAAATTTTAAACAGAAATAATTACAATTTGAGATAATTTTAAATATTTGTATATTATAATAATATTCCTTGATATGCTCCATTTTGACAGTGCATAATGCGATGCGGTTTCTTAGATGCAATTTTGTCCAAAAACCAACTCCAAATCGCATTTGCGATTTTTCAACCACCTAAAACCACCACATACGCTGAAACCGTTAGTGCAGTTTTAATTGGTGCAGTTTATGCGATTTTTTGTGCGATTTCGGGAACAATTTGATTTCTTACTCACCCTTACATGTATGTATTTAATGGCCCTTCTATCACGATGAAGAGAATAATGAAAATTAATCATGTGTATAATGTACATAAATTATACTCTACACATTTACCGGAATTGATACTGATACATACCTTTTTTATAAATAGAATTGTAAATTTAGTGAAATTTATAATCATGTTCGTGTGAAAGGATTATTATAAAAATATTAAATTAATTTATAAAAATATCATTTTTAAGAAAAAAATCACTAAAAAAAATAAGTATAAACGTATAACAATTAAACACTACATCCATCTACACTATTAAAAAGTGAGGCATGATATTGAAATTTGTGTCATGCCTATTTTTTAATCGTACAGATAAATATAGTGTTTGATATAGCATTTGATTATTGTGTATACAAACTTATCCTAAAAAAATGCCTGAAAAAAAGTTCAGAACAAAAAATATGTAATTTTGACCACCTCCCCCTCTTTCCCTTGATTTTATACCTTAATACTACAAACTCCAAACAAAAGAATGCATGATGCTTCTCCGGCCTGTTGAACCTGAAGGAAAAACAAAGTAAATGAGGTACCAAAAAAGAAAAACTATTTTATGTTTCTGAAGCATAGTAAATAGTATGTTCCTTACCTCATATGTATGTGGGGCCCTCTACGGTGATATTTACAAAAAGACCCACCGCTCTCTTCTCTTTCCCAACAACTGTAATCTTCGCGGGGACTTCAGTATTTTGCACCTCTTTTTTTTTTTCTTTTCCCAACTATCGATACTAGTGTGTAACGCATGTATGCATAATAATACTAGCACTATTTGTCCATTATTCTCTCTCTTTCTATTGCAAAACTAGTATCTTTACTCCGATTGATTGAATCTGGGATTTCAATTCAGAATTTGAGACCCGATTAGTGAAATGGAATTAATTCCAAAATTCAGCATCCGCAGCTTTATGGGTCGGGCCAAACAGTGGAGGTGGAGTGAGTCTGTTTATGGCGGCCTAAATATCTTGGACACACCTTTGAAGTCAAGTTTAACGTAGTATTTACTTACGTGGTAGCTATATAATTAATTAATTTGCTATGTTTTGATTTTCGCGACTTGTTTTTTTTTTTTTTTTTTTTTATAAATATAATAATGACACTATAGCTGTTACAATTAGTTGGCTATCACTTAATCTTGATAATTTTATTAATTTAAATTTACATAAATGTGAGTTTTATTTATTATTATTTTGAAAAGAGTTTTACAAAAATATTAATTCTCTAAAGAAAAATACTCCACTCCGTCACATTATAAACGTCATAATTTGATTTTAATTGTCAAATTGACTATTTTTAAAATTAATTATTAAAAAAAATTATATAAAAAATTTAAATCATAAAACTTGACATTGCTAGTAAATTTTTTCATAATTTATTATGTTCATAACCTCTACACATATATCTTGAATATTTTTGCAGAATTGATATTTTTTTCTCAAGTAAAAGCTATAATTCTACAATATTTATTTCATATGAAGAGTAAATAGGTCTTACACTTTTGTGAGAGATCTTACGAGAATTTCAATATTTACAAGTGTAAATAATAATTTCTTATTTTATTTTTAAAATTTACTAACTTTAAAAGTAATCAATTTGACCATGAAAGTCAAACTAAAACGTTTATTATAGGATGGAATGAGTAATATAAATATGTTGACAAATCTAATAATAAAATTGAATTGTGACTAATTTAGAAAATATGATAGAACAATAATTTTGGGTTTCTTTTTAATTTATTTATGTGCCACATATTTATAAAAATATTTAATATTAGCCGCACTTTTATCTAAATTTAACTCTTCTTGCAATTGTTTGTTGATTTTTAAATATTTAAATTTTATATTAGACATCTTTAAACTTAATATTTCTAACCGGCAGAAAAAGGAGAAAATACTTTCTTCTTAATGGAGTATTTTTTTAACTGACAGATAAAGGAGAAAATACCTTTTTTTTCTCATCTGTATTTTTCTTTGTAAAAAAAATTAAGGGACACTACTATATACACACAAATTAAATACAAAATTAAATACTACATTAATTTCCACTATTAAAAAGTAGGGTCTGATACGAATTTTCGTACAATGTCTCATTTTTTAATGATTAACATGAATTTTGTGTTCTATTTTGTATTTAGTTTTGTTAATTTAAACTTTTCCAAAATTAAGTCTAAAGATCAAATCAAAAATCCTAAAAACTATTTAAATATAAAATTAAATATTATATTCATCTTAATTATTAAAAAATATAATTTATTATAAAATTTAATATTATATTTTATTTTTTAATAATTAAAGTAAATATTATACACTTATACTTATTGTGCTCAAGAATACGAAGAGAAACTCGTCGAGGGTAACCTCCTTACGATACCCAACCAAGTGATCGTCGCACTCTATGATAAAAAAATTCGAGCCCTCCATTAATCTTTAACATGTAATGACATGTATAACCTTCTTCCTAGCTGATATAAACACCATCGAAGTCTAACAGCAAAGGGCAAATCAATAGTATCAAAAACAAATACTCCTACAAAGTAGTCAATTCAAATAAATTAAATTTCACAATTAACCGTAGCAGTATGTATGAACTAGCTTGCTGATGAAACAAAATCGATGTCACAGACAAGTTTTCTTTTTATCTCTCTGCATATATATATATATATATATATATATATATATATATAAAATAAAATATAACTTATTTTGAATTTAAAAATACAAAGATGATTCAGATTCTTTCAGCTTAATCTAATAGCTCACATTTTATCTCACAAAAAAATTTCCACCCAAATCAAATTCACCCCCTACATTATAATAATAATAATAATAATAATAATAATAATTAATATAATAATAGTAATAATAATAATAGTAATATTAATAATAAAATTAAGAAAATAATAATAATAATACAGATAATAATAATAGTAATAATAATAATAATAATACTGATAATAATAATAATATTTATATTTTATAATTTTTGTAATAATACAGATAATAATAATACTTTTATTTTTCAAATTTCAATCTAATTTTAATATAATTTTTCGTTAGTAATAATAATAATAATAATAACAACAACAACAACAACAACAACAATAATAATAATAATAATAGCAACAATAATAATAATAACAACAACAATAATAATAATAATAATAATAATAATAATAATAGTAATAGTAATAGTAATAGTAATAGTAATAGTAATAGTAATAGTAATAATAATAATAATAAGGGTCCTCTTAGCATGTGCCCTTAGGGCACATGTTAAGCACGGAAAATAAGGGTAAATTTTATTTGTTTATATATTTGCACGGAATTCAATACATGAGGTCCACTAGTAATATAACTCATTTTTTTATGTATTGAATTAAGTGCAAATTCATAAATAAATATTATTATGCATTGTTTTCAGCGCTTAGAATGTGCCCTTATTCTAAGAAAATCCTAATAATAATAATAATTTTTATAATTTATATATTTTATAATTTCTTTAATAATAATACATATAATAATATTATTATTTTTTTCCAAATTTTAATTTAATTTTTCGTTATGTCGTGCATTCATGTACGAATAATTACTAGTATATATATATAGGACGGAATTAAAGTATGCCTCTCATAAATAGTATATTTTTATCAAAATGATGTCGTTTTGAAAATTTCCTTAAAAAAAATAATTTAAAAAAAATGTGATATAACATGATATTTCACAATTTTATTTATTTATTTATTTATAAAAAATGCCATAAAAAAAAAATTGGGGGTGTGTGTGTACGCCAAATTAGATATGGTTTGTTGTATATGCTAGTGTTTTATGAAATCTGTTACGGGACTGGGGCATTGTGGGCCTTTAATCGTTTGTTGCTGAGAAGATTTACCATCACAGGTACTCATCTTTATTGTATAGCCAAAATATATGGTAAGAATTATTTCTTAAATTTTTTAAAAGATACAACAGGGGTTTTAGCAAAACTGATTGTGAAGCTGTTGTTGATTTCTACAGGAAAGGGTATTTTATACAGATATTGTGACGCCCCCAAATTTAGGCCCACACAGTCCAAACTTGAGTCGTCAAAAGACTACAACAAAATTATTACAACAAGGCACAACGTACAACAATACAGTGTATAATAATACACAACTAAGTCTTCACTATTATTGCCACACTATTTTACAACACGTGAAGACTATAATAGATATCCCTCGGACTCTCACTCCATTCCCCGGCTAGACCCAGCTACGTTCTCATATCCTGTTGAAAAATAATGGAACAAAAGGGTGAGCTCAAATAGCCCAGTAAGAGATATCATGACTAAGATAATGACGAATAAATTATCATTAGCCTTCAACAGGTGAGTTCTTGATAGAATACAACAGAATACAAGGTGTATATCAAAAACTGCAGTTAAATTCTTGAACAATGTTCAGATCAATAATAGCGGCGGAATGAGCAATCTATTAGAAGAATAATGTAGACTATAATGTCCACGCGCTTCTCTTTTTCGTAAAAACATCATCAACTTTTATCATCTGAAATACCATTAGTCAAGATAATACAAATTCACAGTTCTTGGTCATAATCACGCAAATCAACAGTTCATCTATGCACTACGGGCCAAAGAGAACATTCAATATAGCACCAGCGGTCATGATTATACCAGATTCAGCCTTTGGTCATAATCATACCAAACAACAGTTCATCTATGCACTACGGGCCAAAGAGAACTTTCAATATAACACCAACGGTCATGATTATACCAGATTCAGCCTTTGGTCATAATCATACCAAACAACAGTTCATCTATGCACTACGGGCCAAAGAGAACTTTCACCACGTGTCATAAAAGACACCGAACAGATGTATCGCCTTTAACCTATTATATCGCCTTTAACCTATCATCTGTTCAACAAATATATCACATCTGTGCCCCCGACCACAGATATTCACAACAGCTTGATTCTTGATGATTAGTACAAATAATAGTGATACAATTGATGAACAGAAGAAACATGATAAACAATAAGTATCGGAAGTTTACTTTGTGCAGATTCAAATAATGTCCAAATTGTCAACATGATGTGGAGTGAAATTTAAAAATATTATTCAAGATTCTCAGTTCAGAATAACGGTTACAGTTCAATAGAAAGATTTTGAAAATAGGAAGGTTCAGTTGAAATAATGAAGTTCAACTATTATGGAACATATAATATTTTCAGGAATTATAGAAGCAATAGTTCCATAATAAGTTTCGATTCAGGAGTATGAAAGAAAATAATATCCCTTACCGTAGCAAGTTCAAGAGTGTAAAAAAAAATGACATTTCTTACCTTAACACGTGACTGGATATTGATTTAAATGAGATTGATCAACCTATATTTTTATAGTAAAATTAGTAATTACCACATATAAATTTCAAAGTGTATGATAACTCGTATAATATGAACTATCAAAATTATATATATTTAACATAATTTTTGTAGTATAATATAACTACTTTAAAATAGTTTTTAAAATAATATTCCAAAATAAATCTTCTAAATAAAGTTTTTAAAAATGAATCTTCTCAAAGAAGAGTCTTCTAAAGGAAGATTTGTGAATACCGTGAAAAATAGGAATTTGTAAAATTACTACTCTTTAATAAAAGACTTACTTGAAAAATTCCTGCACTCCTTTTGGCTTTCAAACACTCAAAATAGCCTTACTATTCTCAGAGAAAACTCATAAAATTCTTATAGAAAAATTTTATGTTTTAAGTGTGATTTTTCTATTCAGCTGAACAAGCTATTTATAGGAGAAAAGAGGTTACTATGCGAGGTAGGTGGGGGTAGGTGGCTGACTGCTGCTCGCCAGCAGCAGCAGCCTCGTGCTGCAATTTTTTTCTCCAACTTCTTCAACTTCACCAACTCATGTGGGCCCCACCAATGGGTCCACATGTTTCTTACTATTCACGTTACTATTCACGTCACTATTCACGTTACTATTTCAAATAGTAAAATTAATTATTTTTTTTTTTATTTATTTATTCTTCCTGTGAGTCCAACATATAAAATAATGTTACCACAATAATGTAAGAAACACGTTACATATTTTTATTAATTTAATAATATAAATTATAGTGTATTTGCTACTGTGACAATTATTAGATTCAATAATTTTAAAAACAGTGCAGCAACAATTATTGAGTCGATGATATGAAATACAGTGTAATGACAATTATTGAATCAATAATGCAAAATACTGTGTAACGACAATTATTGAATTGATAATATAAAATATTATGCAGTGACAATTATTGATGAAATGATGCGCAACAGTTACGGTGTCAATTATCAGACCAATAATATGAGACACTGTGCAATACCGTGTGCTATTGTAGAGTACCGCATGCTACAGTAAAATACCATAAATTATCGTATACTACTATTCTTTTATCACCGGTATTTTAACAGTTAACACCGTTGACTATTTTTATTTAAAAAGGTTACTTCTGTCGTTTTCTATATCCGACAGATATTCCGTTGTGGGGTCCACCAATAATTAGTTATTTCGGCGCCGTCGTACGGCCCAAATATTCCCCGACAAAACGAATATTGTCCGACAAAATAAAATTTGCACATAACATCCTTAATTTTCAATTTTGTTAATTTAACCGCTTACTGTTTCAGGAAAAAAAAAATATATATGAAGAAAAATTAAATTTTATATTTCATAAAATTCGGGGTCTTACAACCTCCCCTCCTTATGAAATTTCGTCCCCGAAATTAACGTACCGGGCATTTCAAAGTTATCCTCCTGATTTCCAGATGTCATACTAAACTGTGGTCACAAAATAATTGTTAGTTCAAACAAACTGACTCATCACTTCCTGTTCCTACATTCAAATCGATTCGTTAGATAACAAAATCTAATTTAGGTAGGACACACTAGTGACGTATTCTATTCGTCTCTCCCCTCCTAGTTCTAACCCCAGATCTCCATTAAAGATCATATCCCTAAGCTCTGATACCAACTGTGACGCCCCCAAATCTAGGCCCACACAGCCCAAACTTGAGTCGTCAAAAGACTACAACAAAATTATTACAACAAGGCACAACGTACAACAATACAGTGTATAATAATACACAACTAAGTCTTCACTATTATTGCCACACTATTTTACAACACGTGAAGACTATAATAGATATCCCTTGGACTCTCACTCCATTCCCCGGCTAGACCCAGCTACGTTCTCATATCCTGTTGAAAAATAATGGAACAAAAGGGTGAGCTCAAATAGCCCAGTAAGAAATATCATGACTAAGATAATGACGAATAAATTATCATTAGCCTTCAACAGGTGAGTTCTTGATAGAATACAACAGAATACAAGGTGTATATCAAAAACTGCAGTTAAATTCTTGAACAATGTTCAGATCAATAATAGCGGCGGAATGAGCAATCTATTAGAAGAATAATGTAGACTATAATGTCCACGCGCTTCTCTTTTTCGTAAAAACATCATCAACTTTTATCATCTGAAATACCATTAGTCAAGATAATACAAATTCACAGTTCTTGGTCATAATCACGCAAATCAACAGTTCATCTATGCACTACGGGCCAAAGAGAACATTCAATATAGCACCAGCGGTCATGATTATACCAGATTCAGCCTTTGGTCATAATCATACCAAACAACAGTTCATCTATGCACTACGGGCCAAAGAGAACTTTCAATATAACACCAACGGTCATGATTATACCAGATTCAGCCTTTGGTCATAATCATACCAAACAACAGTTCATCTATGCACTACGGGCCAAAGAGAACTTTCACCACGTGTCATAAAAGACACCGAACAGATGTATCGCCTTTAACCTATTATATCGCCTTTAACCTATCATCTGTTCAACAAATATATCACATCTGTGCCCCCGACCACAGATATTCACAACAGTTTGATTCTTGATGATTAGTACAAATAATAGTGATACAATTGATGAACAGAAGAAACAGGATAAACAATAAGTATCGGAAGTTTACTTTGTGCAGATTCAAATAATGTCCAAATTGTCAACATGATGTGGAGTGAAATTTAAAAATATTATTCAAGATTCTCAGTTCAGAATAACGGTTACAGTTCAATAGAAAGATTTTGAAAATAGGAAGGTTCAGTTGAAATAATGAAGTTCAACTATTATGGAACATATAATATTTTCAGGAATTATAGAAGCAATAGTTCCATAATAAGTTTCGATTCAGGAGTATGAAAGAAAATAATATCCCTTACCGTAGCAATTTCAAGAGTGTAAAAAAAAATGACATTTCTTACCTTAACACGTGACTGGATATTGATTTAAATGAGATTGATCAACCTATATTTTTATAGTAAAATTAGTAATTACCACATATAAATTTCAAAGTGTATGATAACTCGTATAATATGAACTATCAAAATTATATATATTTAACATAATTTTTGTAGTATAATATAACTACTTTAAAATAGTTTTTAAAATAATATTCCAAAATAAATCTTCTAAATAAAGCTTTTAAAAATGAATCTTCTCAAAGAAGAGTCTTCTAAAGGAAGATTTGTGAATACCGTGAAAAATAGAAATTTATAAAATTACTACTCTTTAATAAAAGACTTACTTGAAAAATTCCTGCACTCCTTTTGGCTTTCAAACACTCAAAATAGCCTTACTATTCTCAGAGAAAACTCATAAAATTCTTATAGAAAAATTTTATGTTTTAAGTGTGATTTTTCTATTCAGCTGAACAAGCTATTTATAGGAGAAAAGATGTTATTATGCGAGGTAGGTGGGGGTAGGTGGCTGGCTGCTGCTCGCCAGCAGCAGCAGCCTCGTGCTGCAATTTTTTTCTCCAACTTCTTCAACTTCACCAACTCATGTGGGCCCCACCAATGGGTCCACATGTTTCTTACTATTCACTTACTATTCACGTTACTATTCACGTCACTATTCACGTTACTATTTCAAATAGTAAAATTAATTATTTTTTTTTTTTTATTTATTTATTCTTCCTGTGAGTCCAACATATAAAATAATGTTACCACAATAATGTAATAAACACGTTACATATTTTTATTAATTTAATAATATAAATTATAGTGTATTTGCTACTGTGACAATTATTAGATTCAATAATTTTAAAAACAGTGCAGCAACAATTATTGAGTCGATGATATGAAATACAGTGTAATGACAATTATTGAATCAATAATGCAAAATACTGTGTAACAACAATTATTGAATTGATAATATAAAATATTATGCAGTGACAATTATTGATGAAATGATGCGCAACAGTTACGGTGTCAATTATCAGACCAATAATATGAGACACTGTGCAATACCGTGTGCTATTGTAGAGTACCGCATGCTACAGTAAAATAACATAAATTATCGTATACTACTATTCTTTTATCACCGGTATTTTAACAGTTAACACCGTTGACTATTTTTATTTAAAAAGGTTACTTCTGTCGTTTTCTATATCCGACAGATATTCCGTTGTGGGGTCCACCAATAATTAGTTATTTCGGCGCCGTCGTACGGCCCGAATATTCCCCGACAAAACGAATATTGTCCGACAAAATAAAATTTGCACATAACTTCCTTAACTTTCAATTTTGTTAATTTAACCGCTTACTGTTTCAGGAAAAAAAAAATATATATGAAGAAAAATTAAATTTTATATTTCATAAAATTCGGGGTCTTACAGATATAGTGTTGTCATGTTTGAATTTCGTTGCTAGAGAGTAAGAAGAATTTAGATACTAATTTGAATTGATGCCAGTTTTTGAGTTGAGATTAGTCATATAACCCTAATCAAATAGGGTTTAATGGGTATCTCCCAGAGTTGTAAACCTAAATTTATGTGATATTTTAATTCCTTTTTTTATACTCATTGTTTATCTTGTTATTTTTCTGCTTAGTTTGATTAAAATGAAAAAGATGAAGGCTGGGATGTCATTGCTGTTTCTTCTGGGTTTAAATGTGGTCTCTTTTACAGTGGTGAAGTTGCTTGCTCTGTTCTCTTTTGTTAATATGGGGATTTTCAATCTTCTTCTGGCTATATTTGTTTTCTTGTTTTTATTCATTTTACCTACAGATTGCTGTAGGACACCAACCTACCCTTCCTATGTTGGTAGCGATTGCAGTGGCAGTGATTCATGTGAATGGAAGGGGGAATTCTTTCCTGGGATTCCCAAGATTAAGTATGAGGTATGATGGCTAATTCTCATTTGACTTTTAAAAAAGCATTAAAAATGAGATACTTGTTAAATTGTACTATATTCTATTTAACAACGCCCCACCTTCTTTCTCTGCATTTACATATTCTTATGTGCTATTTCTTTTGTATGTTTATGGCCCTTCTACCAAGAATTACCTTGCATTTAAATGGTATAATGCTGATGAAGAGATTCTTCGGGAAAAAATGAAGGTTATTGTTATGTTCTTTTTTTAGTTTCTTTTAAAAAATATATATGCAAGTGATCATCATATTTTAATTTCCACCTTAGGATTGGATGCGATGCAGTGTTGCATTTTGGAACACATTTCATGGCACAGGAGATGATGGTTCAGCCACAAAAATGTGGCCATGGGAAGATGGTACTAATTCAGTGGCTATGGCCCAGAGGAGAAGTTAAATACTTTAACTCACTGGTCAAAAAATAATATTGATTGTTAAAATTCGTTTTTACCCCCTCTGATGATTGATGATACAGTGAGAGCAAACTTGTAGTTTTTGGACAAGCTAGGAGTAGGTCGGTGGTGCTTCCACTATAGAGACATTGCTCCACTTGGTAAAACATTGGAGGTAATTATACATGGAAGCCATAAAGTGCTCATTACATCTCCTATATCATCTAGACTTCATATGTAGTGCTAGAGGGCATTGCTTAACGTGTGATTCCTGGCAAGTGGAAACACAACCGTTAGAATGTCCTAGTTTTGAATCCCTTCCTACTTTCTCAGTGCTAATGGCAATCTACCTGAATGCTCAATCATTTTTTTTCCCCAGAAGGTTCTAGCCTACAAATTTATATTTTAAGTATTATGCTTGTCACAGGAATCCTATGCAAATCTGGATGAAGTGGTAGCTCCTACCAAAGAGCTTCAGGTAATTTACACTAATGAAGCTGTGTCATATGTAATAATAAATATTTATCTTTAACCATATTACATATTAGGTGTCTGTAACTGATAGAATAATGAACTTTTGCACTTCTTTGTAATTGAGAATATATTAGCATATTATTTTGTAAATTGGTAACTTGATCAATCAAATTGCATGCTTCTTGTTAAATTTTACTGCCTTCGTCTCTTAGGATTCAATTTAATGTGACTTTTAGGGTACCAAGATTCGACCTCTTTGGGGCATGGCTCTGTTGTTCTTGCATCCTCGCTACATGCGTGGCGCAGCTACTAGGTGTGTTATGCTTTCTTTAGCCTGATTCATCAATCTGTGATATTATAATTACGATCTTGGTTTTTTGTGAATCTTAATCACAGCCCTGAATTAGGAGTATATGCGCATATATGGTGCAGCTCAGGTTAAGAAAGCTTTGGAGGTTGGTGCTTTGTGCATGTAGTTCTTGAAACATAAATGGGCTGTATTGTACAGATAACTTTACAATTGTAATATTACTTATTGAATGAAATGGCCACTGTGCCTATTTGAACATATTTACATACAGGTCACACATTATCTAGGAGGAGAAAATTATGTTTTCTGGGGTGGTCAGGAGGGTTATCAATCTCTCTTGAACACTGATATGGAAAGAGAGCTTGATCATATGGTAAGATCATTAATACTTTTACTGCTTTCAAGTTACAAGAGTTGGCTTCAGTCTTTCACTATCTGCTGACTACTGTTTACTTGAATTCTTTTGTTTTTCACGACATTAGTTGTTTAAAAAAGAATTCAGAGGAACTTGATTTTTTTGTAACTGTTTGGCAAGTTGGTTGTTCACATATCTGAACTTCGTCTTACATTTGCGTAATTATTTTATGCTGATGTTTGTTTGCTAACAGGCAAGATTTTTTGAAGCAGCTGTTGCCTACAAGAAAAAGATTGGATTCAATGGTAAAATTTTGTCAACTATTTAACCACCACCACAATAGAGTAATTGCATAGAATTCTAGTACAGAAGTGTGATCACACAATTGGGCTAAAGCGAGTAATTTTTTTCTTTTTATAGGATTTTTAGTACTCTGTCTTCCATGCTTAGTCCCTTTTTATTTATAACTATTTCTTTGAGATCACTTTATCAAAACTTAAAAGGATGTTCTTTATAATCTTCTAACTGGGTTTTTTGTATCCAAAAAGGATGGTTCTTTGGCTGAGCTTGTTAGAAAGAGGTATCAGAGTTTTGACACTGAAATTGGGACTCAAGTAGAGGTTTGTTGTATCCGGAAAGGATGGTTCTTTGGCTGAGCTTGTTAGAAAGAGGTATCAGAGTTTAGACACTGAAATTGGGACTCAAGTAGAGGTTTGTTGCTTCAAGTACCTTATCCGTTTCTTTGATTAAGATAAACACACACACGCATTCCTTCTGTATCTGTGGGTTCTTAAGCAATCATCAAACAGGCTGGAAAGGCTGATTTTGACTTGCTTGAGAAGAAGGCCATGGAGTGGGGAGAACCCAAAGTTCCCTCTGCTAAGCAGTTACTGATGCTCAGTTCCTTGAAGTAACTGCTCACATAGTAACTAATAACAAATTTATGTAGCCTGGTAATGAAACACAATCTAGCATTAAAACAGCATATAAGACAATGAGCAAGCAAAAGTAAATGCAATTATTTAGCAAAATGAATAAATTAGAAACATCAGTTGCACCCGGGTCTGGTTTGGACTAAGTTTCTCTTTCCAGTAAATTCTGTAAGTAATCAGTTATTCACTCCGAGGATCAAAAGAAAATTTCAGAGTTGGTTTATGAGAGTTCCTTTATATTTCAGCATAATTATTTTGTGTTTTGTTTGTTCGACTTTTTGTCACTCTCAGCACGGGCAGTATGTGTACGACCGAATGTATGACCATATCTTGGATGTTTCAATTTGGGTCATTTGAACCATTTGCATTTGATTATATAGAATTTGCTGTGAAAAAATCATTATCAATAGCAGAAACGTTCGTGTCTTGCAGTGAACAAAATTGTGATACGAACCTTGTGTTAGTATAAATCCAATGAATGTACAATTCATCCAAAGAGAGTTTTTCTAGTGTGCAAGGACACCCTTCTTTGTATCATTTCTCCAAAAGTTTTGTAGTGAACAGAATTGTGAATTGAACTTTCTGTATCAACGCATTGATATTATTTCTCCTGCCACCATTGTCCACTGCAAATTTGCCATTCGCTTCTCTAGTTGTTTCTAATTCAACACTTCAAAATTCTCAACCCACCGAAAAGTCTCAACCATTACCATGCCACCGAGCCCCAGCCCTTAAAATGGCAACAATCCCAACTGCCACACGACACTCTTCTTATTTATCTGTTAATCATTTTCTTAATTAGTCTTATTACTACTACTTGATAGGGGCTTTTGTTTGTGTTTTGTGATCAGATCATGTAACTAATATCTGAATTAGAGTTTCACATCTCTTCATTCTGAAGATATTCACACTAAATGGATAACTGCACAAGTTTCTGCAAGCTGCAACAAACCATTTGAAGACCACTTGTATTTATTTTCACATCCAGATATTACTGATCACATAATTCTTCATGTCAAGCAATTTGTTGACGCCAGCGTGGTTGCTCAGGCCTTCAAGGGCCGAGGCAAATCCCAGCCTCAGTCTAGGAGATCACTAGCATACCCATACCTGAATACCCGGACCATGGGAAGGCACATTATCAAGCTACACAAACAATTCCTATCAACCATTAGAAATTGAACTGTCTTACAAACCAAACCATATGTTCTAATTTTTGGAGGGACAAGATGTGATTCGATCAATACAGCAGAGTCCCTTTCCTATCTAATTCACAAAAGCACATCAAGCTTCAAAGTTGCCAACATAATCTGACCAGTATTTGGAAGGTACAATTTTTCAGCAGCAGCATTGACAACTAATTGAGTGCTTTATAGGTTGACAAGGTGAAGGCTGTCCTTGTTCTCCCCAATTAGTGACAGAACAGTGGCTGCAATATGCTTTGGGCTGAGTCCGGCCTCTTCAATCTGGTCCTTTTGAGCACCATGATCAATATATCTATCGGGTAGCATCATTGCCCTCCACTGCACAATTTCAAAACACAAACACATTGTTAAGATATTTTAATTCAGAAATACTCCACTATAATATCAATCTATCACTAAGCATAATTTTTCGGCTACTAATGAATGCAGATAGATATTACCTTAAGTTTTCCATCAAGTAATCCATTCAAGGCCAAGAAATGGGAGACGTGAGAGCCAAATCCTCCAATTGATCCTTCTTCAACAGTGATGAGGACCTCGTGTTCTTGAACCAACTCTCGAATCAAATCCCCATCAAGAGGCTTGCAGAATCTTGCGTCCGCCACAGTTATTGAAATGCCGATCTCTTGAAGAAGCTGAGCTGCTTCTAAACAGCTTTGTACTATGGTTCCAAAGCCCAATATGGCCACTCGATTTCCCTCCCTTACCACCTTTCCCTTGCCAATCTCCAGAGGAATTCCTTTGTTGTTTGGTGGAAGAACGGAACCAATGCCATTGCCTCTTGGATACCTGAAACAACTGGGACGATCATCGATTGCTGCAGCTGTGGCAACCATATGCATAAGCTCACTCTCGCACGAAGGAGCCATGACCACCATGTTGGGTAAACAAGCCATGAATGTGGTGTCAAATGCCCCGCAATGGGTTGGACCATCTGCCCCAACAAGCCCAGCTCTGTCCATAGCAAATCTAACCGGAATCTTTTGAAGGTCTACATCATGAATTACCTGC
Organism: Hedera helix; assembly: GCA_947179155.2. Lineage (NCBI taxonomy): Eukaryota > Viridiplantae > Streptophyta > Magnoliopsida > Apiales > Araliaceae > Hedera > Hedera helix. Next base: position 49,412,497 of record OX359268.1, on the reverse strand, counting down.
ACCATCCCCAAGAATACACTGGATTTTAGATCACAATAGCTATATATATATATATATATACACACACACACATTTAAGAAATGGGGCCGGGGCTTAATTAATTACCTGATCATAACCTCTTTGTAGAAAAGAAGAGTAAATAGCACAGAAAGGTTTGAGGCCTTCGGTTGCTAAACCTGCTGCGAAGGTGACAGCATGCTGTTCTGCTATCCCAACATCGAAACATCGATTTGGAAAATGTTTCTGGAATGAGTTGAGTCCAGTTCCTCCTCCCATAGCAGCATGAATAGCTACTATCTTATCATCAACCTCTGCTTCAGCAATCAAAGAATTTGCAAAGTATTGGGTGTACGAAAGTGTCTTGGTTTTGGTCTTCAATTGCTTTCCCGTGGTGGGATCAAATTTTACCACACCTAATAATCCAATAAATAAATTACCCACTTAGACTAAATAAAAAAATGTCAAAAAAAAAAAAAATACTTTTGTGTTTGCATACAAGTAAGCAAGCATTACGTGTGTGTACCATGCATTTTATCGGCAGCAACTTCAGCAGGAGGGTAGCCTTTTCCTTTCTCAGTGATAATGTGAATCAGAACTGGGCCTGGTGCTGGCATGGACTTCACCTTCTTGAAGATATATATAAGGTCTTCCACACTGTGGCCATCCACAGGCCCAATATAGTAGAGTCCAAGTTCCTCAAACAGAGATACCCCAGCACCACCCCCAACTCCTCTCACGTACGAATCAAGCTTTGCAGCAATTTCATGGGCCTGCTCTCCCATTTGCTTTGTCATGCTCTGTTAAACAATCGTTCTTTAGCTTGGATTGTAGTATTGTACTGGTTACTTAATAGTGAAAATTTGAGAATTAAAAGATGCACATTCATGTGGTTGATAGTGTATTTACCTCTCATAACTTTATGAAATGCAAAGGTACAATTGGTAATGCAAAATTGTACCTTGTAGGAGAATTGTGGGTACATATTGCACTGCTAGTTATACTTTAGTTTGTATACCTTTAGCAACGAATTTGCTAATTAGAGCAATAAACTTTAAAAGCGAAAACATCACACCACACAAATACAAGGATTAGCCCAATGTATTGGCCCAAAAAGATTTCTTTTAAGAATTAATGGGAAATGGACTAAGAGGAAAGCCCAATGTATTAGCCCAAAAAGGTTTTGTAAGTTTGTGTAATTAAGACTAGGGTGTTTATGAGGAGAATTAAGAATTTACTTTTGCTGCTTCACGGAGTTGACGGAACTTTCGACTAGAGTGTAGCCTTGTCAGTGCTCTACTTAAAGCTCCGACGGGAGGAGCTGGGCCGTCGAGGGTGGCGGTAGGTAGGGAGACTTGCCTATTGTCGTTTAAGACAATAATGAGATTGGAGTCGAGGTAGCCGGCGTTGTTCATTGCCTCGTATGCCTGTCCTGCGGTCATGGCGCCGTCGCCTATGACGGAGATTACGGTGTTGTTCTTCCCTTGTAAGTCTCTGCCAACAGCCATTCCTGAAACAAAATAATTATACCATGGTTGCAGCAAAAGTTTAATTTTTTTATTTTTTGTAAAATGAAAATTTTAAAGTTTAAATATAAAAACTTAATTAAAAATAAAAAAGAAGAAGTAAATTTGAAATTTAATATTTAAATAAAGAATAAAAATTAATTAATTAATTTTTTATTGGATAGTTAAGCTTTAGGGAATATGATAATTTAATTTTATGTATTTATCATGGACTTGAATAGAATGACTAATTCAACTCCACAAAACGAATGAAAATAGAAATGAGTGTGTTCTACGTGTTTAACAAACCAAGTATACCATCATTCAATACAAAATGACCAGTTAATATTAGACTTTATTCCGCTCAAAACCAAATGTTAAATAAATACTTTTCGGTCCCAATTTTTATGCGCAATATGAGAAATTATGTGAAAGTTGTAAACGTTATTTAAAACTATAAAATTTTATAATGATCTTTCTTAAATTTTCACTTCTAATTTTATTCCTTCATTTTAACTAGGATAGATTAGTAAGGTATAAATAAGACGGTAAACGGTAACACTGAAAAAAAATATCGTATATTATTCATAATCGAAATAAAACGAATATATCTATATTTAATTTTAAGATATTCATAAATAGATTGATATATATATATATATATATTCGCTTAACATCAGACTTTAAATATATCCAACAGATAACGAATATTCGGTATTTGATATTTCAAATTCTTATCCGAATAACTTGTATGTGTGTGTGTATATATATAAGCAATTTATTTATTAATCATCATATATTATGTAAACATATTTTTTTCAAATAACCTTTCTTACATATATAATAATTAGTTTTTAATATTTAAAAAATATATTATTTCACTTTTAGCAAATAGAAAAAAACACTTTTAAGTATAATATTAAAAACTAAAATAAATTCATTTAATTTTAATTAATGTATTTTTATTATTGTAAAGTGTAAAATATCTAAAATATATCATTTAATGAGAAAATTATATGCCACAAGAATAAAATTATATTTATTAGTTTGTTACAAATATTTTGTTTTTAAAATTTACGTGCGAGAACAAGAGTGGATGATAAATTTTCATTGAAAATGCGGTTAATTTGATACTTTCTCTAAGATGTTTAAATTTTGATTGATTTTTATGATCAATGATAGATGATAACATCTTTGACAAACTTTAAATGGTGATGAATAATTATTCAATTTTTTCTTTTAATTTTTGTAAATAATTTGAATAAATTATTTATTAGGTAACTGATAAATGAATTCGGATAATCGAATAATCTGTTTATTCAAATAAAATAAATAAAAACGAATATTATCCGTATTTGACTATTACTTCGAATACTGAATATAAATAATATTTTTAAAATTTGTCGAATAATAAATATGAATACAAATAAAATATTAATTTTTGAATATAAATATAAATACTACTATATTCAAATCCGTATATATTTATTTGTGGTCCTAAGTATAAATGCGTTAATCTTAGATGAAAAATTGAGGTATAAAGGCTTTAGGGCAGCTTTAAATGTAAACGAAAATGGGGACGTTAGATTGGGACGTAGGGACTACTCCGGAAGGTTAGAGGTCAAATATGGCTCAACGTGTTTCACGTGGATGAAAACCAATTTGTTTAGATGATATGTCTTTTTCAATTTTTTTTCTATTAGAAAATGTAAATTGAAATCTGTCTTTTTAAATCATTTTATCTTAATTTATTTCATATGAATATCAATTTTTTTAATTCTCAAATGTTGAGACATCATCCTCTTTTATATATTCAATAAGCTGTTATTTGTCGTACTTTTGGTATGTCATATTCTTAATAGCAAGTATGGAAATAGGAAAATTAGTTCCTCAGAAAATAGTGTTATTTTTTTTTTTTATAAGAGAGGTAGTAGAAGAAGACCGTGCTTAAAGAATTATAGAGTCGTGTTCAATGTCCATCAGCAAACGAGAGGTTGAGGATGAGCATAAGAAAGAAATTAATTTTTAATTATAAAGAATAAAATGAAAAATGAATTATTTAACGTTTTTCTAAAATTTACAAACAGTAAATAAAAATGTCTCTCTAAAAAAATAAGTAAAAAGGAACAGAGAGAGTAAATACCTAAGCCAGCGGAAATGCTAGTAGAACTATGACCAGCTCCAAAAGCATCATGTACACTCTCTTCTCTCTTGGGAAAACCAGCGAGTCCAAAAGTCTGTCGAATTGTGTTCATTCTGGACCTCCTCCCAGTCAATATCTTATGCGGATATGCCTGCATGTCCCCAATAATTATTAATAGTTGATAAGTTTTTAATGTGTCATTGCTTGTTTAATTGAATACTAGTATCATGTTACTATATTAGTATCAATATTAAAGGGAAAAATTAGATTTTTTAATAAGTAAATGCGTCTCTTATTTGAAAATAAATAGGAAATTAAGTAGCTATATATGTATGAATTACCTGGTGACCAACATCCCAAATGACTTTATCTTCGGGTGTGCTGAAAACATGGTGTATTGCAACAGTTAGCTCAGCCACGCCTAGGCTTGAACTTAGGTGTCCGCCGGTCTTTGACACCGAATATACAATCTCTTGTCGGAGTTCATCCGCCAACTTTTCAAGCTCCTATATATTTATATACATATTCCAAATCCAAATAAAATTATTACTATAATTAATTAAACTCTTCAGACATTAATTATGAGCCTCTAATTAAATCCAATAGCCGGAATATAAATAATTAATACTACAGCTTACTTAAAAGTTTAGTTACTTTCTCACAAAACGTCTAAATTATATTAAGAGGGATAATTTTATTGTCATGGAATATATCCAAGTACAAGAGCAAGGGGGGAGTTAGTTATAGATCAGTTATTTTTATGATATGAAGCAATTTTTGACATTAACGTTTAGTCATTAATGTCAGGTTTACGGAGTAGACAAAGTACAGAAGGAATTAAGAAATGACTTTTCCTAATGTTAAATTTGGATAGAAAGAGTAAATGTGGAGCTAGAATGACTCATTTATATGAAATGAACAAATTATATTTGATTTTTTTATTAGAATGAAATGAATCATTTAAATTCCTTCTAAATTTATAAATTTTATTTCATGGAATGGGTATAAAATGACGTATTTTAATTGAAATAAAATAAATCATTCAACTCTCTATTTTATCTTCTTTTTTTTTAATTCCATTATTTTGCTCTGCGTGCCGTACATTATTAATATCCACCTTTTGTCCAACCATATCCACACAAAAAAAAAACGAACGGTCCTTTGTGTTCTCAGAAATATGGCACGATAAACACGTTTGGTGAAGGTCAAAAATAGTGCCAATCAAAGACAAATACTACTAGTGGTTCTCAAGTAAGTAATTATTCCAATGAAAACGACCAGAAATTAGGAAGCTAGCTGGGCTAGCTACCTACCCAACTGTAGTTGAAAACTAACACATTTTGTTTGCATTTTTGCAAATATTATTTTCAAGAGATTACAATTTGACAGAAATGTTTGTTTTAGGATGATTTATTATACATAGGATAAATAAAGTGACAATTAATATTTTTTCTTAAATTTTTTCATCTTGAAATCATTTTAATAATAGAATATATAATACTAGGAGGAGCCAGTATTTAATATTCTTTATTGATTCCAATTTTAAAATTAAAGATATTTTTTTTTCCTTTTAATACATTCTAAAAGTAGAGATACTTTTTTAGCTTTAAATTAATTATAAAGTGATACAAAATTCTCAATGTGTCATTACTTATATATTTTAAATAAATGTCACTGCTGTTACGTTTCTAACTAATATAAAGAATATACTTAGAAATTAAATTTTTCTTCAAGTTCTCTAAATTCGGAACAAGGGGCATAATTAATACCATTTACATATACGTACGTGTTATACTGAGAATATATAATAGTAACTAGTGCAAATTGAACTGAAAATATTGTGCATAATTCTTGGTTTTAACGTAATTAAAGCCAATATTTATATTTTCTATTAATTATGCTTGGAGAGTTGTAAAAAAATTAGTAGGCTTGGTAAGAAGTAGTTATATAATTATTCACTCTATAATTTATGAAATCTTATTTACCTTCCTATATATCATGTATCAAAAATCATGAAATGATGCAATCAAATGGACAAATCTATACACACAATAATTACATACTATATTAAATATTATATTCATCTACATTATTAAAAAATGGGGTATAACACGAATTTTAATGTCATGTCCGTCATGTTTTACTTTTGAATGATGTAAATAAATATAGTGTTTAATTTAATATTTGATTGAAGTGTGTGTACTTATTCTTATTCCAATCTAATAACGTTTGCCCAAAGAAAAAATAAACGTAATAAACTACCATCTTAATTTATCCCGGCCGGGGAAGAGTCTAAGAACTTACGAGCATCATTATCATGGTTGGCCGCGAGTCTTTTTTATCAAACATTTTTGTCTAAACAAATATTACTTTTAAAAATTAACTACTAAAAAAAACAAGTCAAAATGAGTAGGAACTCCCATTGTTAAGTTGGTTAGTTTGAGAGTTGCGTACCTCAACGGAAAGATTCTTCATGTGCATAGGGAAGTTAATGGTATCCAAGATTGGAGTTTGAGGCTTTTCTCCGGAGAAATTGAGTGATTTCTTGAACTGATGAGCATGTCCATTCACTATTGCTGCTGCTGGATGGTCTCCATTCACGTGGATATCTCTTTCCTCACTTACATTACCCTCCTCATGAGCAGCAGCTACTACCCCTGCAAACTGTTCATAAAGATGCAGAGGAATCCACACAAAATTTATTATTACGTTATAAAATTAGAGTTACATTTCTAATTTTATAATTAATGATGATAACGTGATATAATTTTTTTAATTAACATGTCGTTTTCTATACTTAATTTAGATGAGATGGATTGAGACTCGGACTATATATATATATATATATATATATATATATATATATATATATAATCCTTTTAAAAATATATCTTTAATTTATATGAAAATGTGTGTGCGATGTGGAGAGAGTGGAAATTCACCGTTCGCTTGTTGGTAGGCAGGAGAGTGGTAGCAGCGGGTAGGCGGCACGAATATGAGAAGCCATCTTGAGAATGCAGAGATGTAAGCAAGCTAGTTTTCAAAATACCAAAAGAAGCCATCGATGGATCTCTAGCTAGCTTAAGTACTAGATATATCTCTCCCTCTCCCTCTCCTTTCTTTCTCTCCCTTACAGATAGATTGTATATATACGGCTAGCTAGAGATTAGAGAGGGAAGGAATGTAGAAGCTCTTCTCTGAGGAAAAATGGAGGAGCTTAAGAGGGGATTATATAACAAAAAAAAAACCTTGTGTGTAAGGTAACTCGTAATTAGTAAATGAAAATTTTGTGGGTCCCATTAAGATTGAACTTTAATGTGAGGCCACGGGCAACTAGTCCTGCTCCTGCACATGAGGGAGCCTAAAAGAATAAATCTAGGTGGGACTAGGTCGGTCTAACTTAAGTTTGGTAGATTTTAACCGTTCATTAAGTCAAGTTAAATTTTAATTTTTGTATTTATGGGTTAGACCAAGCCTGACTTTTTAATAAAATTATGGACTATTAAACTTTGCGGGGCGGGGCGGGACGGGCCAAGTTTCACATGATTCCTCTCATTCTTAGTCCTTATTAAAAAAAGTACTTTTACTAAATTATGTAAATATAGAATAACAAATATTCTATTATTAAACATCAACTTCAATGTTATTAAGAATTTTTTTATTTTAGTATAGTATGTGTTATTCCACCCAAATAGATTTTTAGTAGGCTGATCTAGGCCTGTAGACCGGGTTAGGTTGGACTTTTGGTCAGGCCGAATTTTTACCTCTAAATAGTAGCCTGTTAAAGGCATGTAGGCTGAATCGGACCGACCCAATCCTTGACCGTGCCGGTCGAGACAGCATGCAGGCTGTAGACTTTTTATGCATATCTATACGTACATCTATTTTACATTTCTTTTTCAAAATATAAGTTTAAATGTCGTTAGATAAATAAAATCAATATGTGGTTCCCTTTTCTCCAATACTCGATTTTTGATTTTATTTATCTAATAATCTTTGAACTTGAGTTTTAGAAAATAGGGTCTAAAATAAATGAATCCACAGATAGACTCGTCCTAAAAGAATAAATTAATCACCTTTACGTAAGCTTATTTCAGCCTTAATATATCCTTAATATTAATTAAAAATTTAGCAACAATGGCATGATCGTAATCAATGTACCTAGAAAAATAATAATTGTATATTTGGAATTTTGAAACAAATAAAACAATAAATATTTTTCCAATTTTTGAATGGAGTATCTAAAAGTACAAAAAGAATCAATTTTCGGTCATTCCCACCATTTGTCGATAATGATTTTAATTTTCATTCCCATAATTATTAATTTATTATATGAGTAATATTAAGACACGAAGTACATACAAAAAATTGCACACAAATAGTATAAAAAAAGATTAAAAAAATAAGAAGCGGGATCTGTTATTAAATTTTGTACACATCTCTATTGCCATGAAATACATGATTCGTACTATTAGTGCACAATTTTTTATGTATAATTTGTGCACATAAAATTTTGCTTTACATATGTTATATCCTATTTCATTTGAGATTTTTTCAATATATTTACTATTATTATTATCTTCTCAGTATAAATCATATCCTATAATCGTATTCTTACTAGCATAACTATTTACTAGCCACAATTATTTTACCACCATAAATAACCTCTTGTATTCAATTCTTACTACGATAAGAATAATTATCTATTCACCATAAACTGTAAGACCCCGAATTTTATGAAATACAAAATTTAATTTTTCTTCATATATTTTTTTTTAAAAACAGTAAGTGATTAAATTGATAAAGTTAAAAGTTAAGGATGTTATGTGTAAATTATATTATGTCGGATAATATCCGTTTGGTCGGGGAATATTCGTTCTGTCGGGGAATATTCGTACGACGGCGCCGTACGAACCAATCATTGGTGGACCCCACAACGAATAATTGTCGGATATAGAAAACGACATAAACAATTTTTAAATGGTCAATGGTACTATCATTTTTAATTATTGAAATATCCGGTGATAAAAGAATAGTAGCATACGGTATTGCACTGTAGCACACGGTATTGTATAGTAGCACACGACATTGCACATACTTTCTGCATTATTGTTATCTCTATTATGATGTTGATTAAACTGTTGTATTTCATTATTAATTGATTTGGTATTTAACTCAGAAATTTAACTACATTGTATTTATAACAATTAGTCATAGTAATGAATAAGTGTGATTTATTGTTGAATAATTGAATTGATAAAGTTATTTGTTTATAATATAAAGTTAGGTGAAATAAAATGAATGGTATATATATTAAAAATAATATAGAATTTAAAATTGATGGTGTAAATTAAAGATGATATTTAAATGAATGGTTTAGATTAAGAAAATCTTAAAAGATAAAATGAATGGTATAGATTAAAGATAATATATAATTTGAAATGAATGGTGTAGATCAAATATGCTCTTTAAATGAATGGTTTAAATTAGAGAAATCCTAAAAGATGAAATGAATGGTATGGATTAAACATTATCTTGAAATGAATGGTTTGGATTAAATTAGAAAATTTTGGTTATGATAAGATTTTTTGCTATAAATAGAGGACTTAACTTAAGAAATTTTTCATAACTTTCTTACATACATTTTCTTCCACTCTCTAAATACTTATTTGTGTAAGTTCTCTCTAAGTGTTCTTTAATTATTTCCTAGTTTTGAAAGCTTTTGCATTCTTCTTTGAATTCCCGAGTGGAATTTTCTTATGTATAGTAACTCTTTCGAAAAATCATAGTAAATTCATTATTTGTCAGAATTTAATGAATTAAAAGTATGTCTCTTCAGTTTTTCGTCCTCTACAACTTTGAAGAAGGAAGAAAAGTCATCTGAAATCATCTTCATGCCTTAAAATACTAAAAACCGTAACCTATTCTGATTTTCGTCACTATTTTCAGTCTTAATTTTGAAAATTCATAACTCATTCATATTAACTCCGAATTGAGTAATTCTTAAGTCTATGCCGTGTATCTTTCCGAGAGTAACATTATTTTAAAAACATAAAGAGATTTAAAAACTCTAGAAGACTCAAAAGTCAGATTCTTTACTGCTACAAACAAGGAAGGATTTGTTCGGCTATAAACTTATTTCACAATATCAAGGTAAGGAATATCATCTTCTTTCATATTCTATTATTTAAACTTACCACGGTAAGGGATTATCATTATTTGATTCTCAAAAATAATATCGTTTCTTTCTTACTCGTAAGATGTGCCTTTTATTTTCATGTATTAAATTGTGGGAATAACCTTACGGCGCGGATTACCGCCTGTTGGTGAATAACCTTTCATATTCATTCCTCATTAATCTCTGAGAATAACCTTACTACGCGGATTACCGCCTGTTTGGTGAATGACTCTTCGTATTCAATTTTTATTAAATTGTGGGAATAACCTTACGGTGCGGATTACCGCATGTTGGTGAATAACCTTTCGTATTCATTCCTTATTAATCTCTGAAAATAACCTGACTAAGCGGATTACCGCATGTTTGGTGAATTACTCTTTGTAATTCATTTCTTATTTGTCTCGTGTGAAAATAATTTGTTTACACGAATTATCACATGACACTTTTATTCCATATTTGTTTGTAATATCATTTTCTTTCATATTCGTAAGTGATATTATTTTTCTTTGTACTCATAAGGGATACCATCTTTTTCATCTTCCATTATTCAAACTTACTATGGTAAGTGATATTAATTTCCTTCACCTTTTGTTAATCAAACCTACTACGGTTAGGGATATTATTTTCTTTCATACACCTAAATCGAAACTTATTATGGAACTATTGCTTCTATAAATCCTGAAAATATTATATGTTCCATAATAGTTGTACTTCATCATTTCAATTGAACCATCTTATTTACATAGACCTTTCTATTGAACTGTAACCGTTATTCAGAATTGTGGATCTTGAGTATCATTTTTGAATTTCACTCCACATCATGTTGACAATTTGGACATTATTTGAATCTGTACAAAGTAAACTTCTGATACTTATTGTTTATCCTGTTTCTTCTGTTCATCATTTATATCATTTTAATCATCCAAAATCAAGTTGTTGTGAATATTTGTGGCCGGGGGCACAGATGTGATATAATTGTTGAACAAATGATAGGTTAAAGACGATACATCTGTTCGGTGTCTTTTATGGCACGTGGTGAATGTTCTCTTTGACCCGTAGTGCAAAGATGAACTGTTGTTTGGTATGATTATGACCAAAGGCTGAATCTGGTATAATCATGATCGTTGATGTTATATTGAATATATTTGGCCCGTAGTGCAAAGATGAACTGTTGATCTGCATGATTATGACCAGGAATTGAGAATTTGTATTATCTTGACTAATGGTATTTCAGATGATAAAAGTTGATGATGTTTTTCCTAAAAAGATAAGCGAGTGGACATTATAGTCCGCATTATTCTTCTAATAGATTGCTCATTCCGCTACTAATATTGATCTGAACGTTGTTTAAGAATTTAACTGCAGTTTTTGATATAAACCTTGTAGTTTATTGTATTCTATCAAAAACTCAACTGTTGAAGGTTAACGATAAATTATTCGTCATTATCTTAGTCATGATATTCTTTACTGGGTTATTTGAGCTCACCCTTTCTTTTGTTCCATTGTTTTTCAACAGGAGATGAGAACATAGCTGGGTCTAGCAGGGGAATAGAGTGAGAGTCCGAGTGATAGCTATCGTAGTCTTCACGTGTTGTAAAATAGTGTGTTAATAATAGTGAAGACTTAGTTGTGTAGTATTATACACTGTATTGTTGAACGTTGTTCTACCTTGTAATAATTTTGTTGTAATCTTTTGATAACTCATGTTTGGGCTGTGTAGGCCTAGATTTGGGGGTGTCACATAAACTACCTCCTATTTCCATATTACACTTTATGATTTAGTTAGTGTCCCATTATAATTTATATCTTATTACCAATAATATCTAATTACATAATAATTTTACTATTATTAAATTATAAATATAATTATTCGAGTTTAAGTAGGATTCTATTTGTTATGTAGATAATATAATTTTAGAAGAAACAATTATCTTATGAAGAGATCATCTTAGTTATTATCAATTAAAATATAAGTATATTAATGACATTTTCTTAATATATTTTGTAAAAAAAAAGTTAATAATTTAAAGTAATATATATTTATAACTAAGGTTTTTTAAATTAAAAATTATTATCATAGAAAATTTAAATTTATTTAAACTGTCATTAATGAATAATCATGTTCAATTTTAAAGTTAATTATATGACATAATTTAAGAAGAAACCAATTTACTCATGAAGATCTTCCTACCTAATATGTATATATCACACATATATAGATATATAAGTATAAATACAATACAATTGCTAAACACAGTATCCAATTATTAAGTTCGATAATAATTAATTATTTTATTCAATAAAAAATCTATAAAGTAAAATAAATAAAATATCAATAATATAGTAATTGTCGAATAAAACTTAATACGTGCTTTGCACGGAGTAATAAACTTGTATGTAATTAATTAATTTAATTTTTTTAAAGTCAAAACGTTATTGTTGTTGTTGTTGTTGTTATTTCTCCGATGGAGTGCAATAGGAAACTAGTAATTCATAGTGTAAACTTAGAAAGTAAGACTATAAAACTACTGCTACTATTCAAATTCAAATTGATTCGAAGTACTGGACGTGCCATGGCTTAATTGATTTACCGATTCTTTTAGGAATAGGTAGGTATAAATTCAAATAAACAACATTAGTCTTGATCCTAACTAGTTGCCTTGTTTTACTTATGGGCTTGTTGTGATATTCATCAAATTTAAATAAATGTGGGCAGACCAGGATGAATGGATGCTGTTTTCTAAAAATATCTACCCAAAATAATTACTTGTGCTCACATGTAAAAGGAAATTATTAAAATTCACAAAAACAGTACGTACGTCGTTCCCACCGGACTTGGTATTATTTTGACTATATCGATCTCAACTTTCTTTCTTCACTGTCTCATTTCTTCTACCAATCAATCTCTCTCGATTTATTTTTTATTTTTTAATTAATTATATATATGTTTCATACATAATATATACTTGATAAATTTAAAAAATCAATCTCTCTCACAATGGTTTGAACAATTTACCAATTTATTTATTTAATAAATAAATAGAAGAGTACGTACATTTACATATAAATTTTATATTAACAATTGGTTGGTATTGGCCATTATTTCCTGGCCCGCAGGAAAACCTTACTTGAACGAAGCTGGTTAGGTTACATTATTATTAACTTCCGTTTCTGTTCCCTACACTATTATTAACTTCTTAATTTGTGTGCTTCAATTATACCAACTGAAAACATGGCAAAAGAGATCAAAATGTGCCCAAGGCGTACTTGTAATATAATATTTCTGCGTTTTAAAATATAAAATTATTATTGATGATAAGTAGATTTTATGTCTATTTATTAGGTATTTTTATACTTAATTAATTGTGAGTTTCTAAGTATTTTTAGTGTTTTAGGCAATTTATTTAATTTTATGCATTTTTAGTATTTTTATATTATTTATATTTATTTTTGAAGAAAAATTAAAACTGATGGCATTCCTATAAATAATCTATCAATTCATGGTTCACGCAATGCGCGCTAAGGACTCAGCATGCGCGAGGAAACGACGACGTTTGAAGGAGCAGCTGAAGAAGTTGATCGCGCCATGCGCGCAAAGAGGTTAAGTAGTCGTCAAAAATCAGAACGACGTCGCTTGGTAGGAACAATTGATAACATTTCGCGCAATGCGCAGAAGGTCCTTACATCAGCAAAAAGCCAAAAAGCGCGCAATGCTCAGAGTGTTGCTGACGTCAGAAAGCGCGTGGGTCCAGGCGTGTTTGGCTGAAGTTTTATTTTTTTTTTCCTTTCTTTCCGAGTGGTTCCAGCAAAGTGAAAGGATTAAATTAAAAAAATTCAAAAGCAAATTGGACTAGGAAAATAAATAATATTTAATATTTATTTTATTTTGTATTTTAAATCCTATTAGAGTTTGGAAAGTATAATTCCTATTAGGGTTATGAGGATTATGTAGCCTATAAATAGAGGGCTTGAGTTACAATGTAATATACAACTTTCATTAGAAAAATTCTCTCTTTTATTATTTGGTATTTTCTACAGCTATGTGTAGCTAAATTATTTTTCTTGGTTTAAATGATTGAAGCCATCAAGATTAATACACTGTGAGATCTAATTTATTTTAATTGTTCAATTTATATTTTGGGTATTGAGTATTTTTCTGCGTTTAATTTTATGATTGATTCGTTTGATTGCTAGGATATACACTAGTTTATTATCCGTTGAAATCTATTGCTAAATTAAATATCAAATTTATAATTGTTTGGTCACTTTAATTTGCGAAACAACTAAGATTAATAATTATTTTGCATATCAAAAGATTGTTATATCTTAGAAAAAATATTCATCTAAATTAAATGTAGACGCTTGGATTGTGTTGTTTAGTTCAACGATTTCTCTATTTCTTTATGCTGCTACTAGGTTAAATCTTTAGCGCTTGTTTTAGGTTATTTAGTAATAAGGGTTATGTAGATCGCTTGTTTTTGCTTAACTAAAATTAAGGAGAGATAAGAAAATTATTCGAATGAGAGTAATTATTCCACGTTGAATATTTAAAATATGAATTGAGTTATTCTTGCGCCAGTGATCAGTTGTAAATTCTTTATGGTGGATGTTAACTAAAACCAAGACTTTTTTTTTTTTTTTTATTTCATTAAATTACTTGCATATTTATTTTAGTTAATTTTATTTAAATTTTATTTCTTTAAAAACCCTCCAATTTGGTTTACAAAACATAAAATTAAATTAATCATTCTCTGTGGGGATCGACTCTTACTTGCACTACTATATTAATATTTTTTCAAAGTAAGATTTTATTTTTGGGTACTTGCGACATCATACTAATTGACTTTTTGAAGTTAATTTAAAATATTTTCAAGTTCAAAATTAATATGAATTTTTTTAATTTTAGTTAAGATTTATTATTTCTTAATATTTATTGAATTATTTTAATTTTGAGTTTGAAAAACTCTCAAGTTAACTTTCAAAAGTTAATAATAATCTTATAATTTGAAACGAAGAGAGTACATATATAATTATATTAAAATTGCATAATTATAATATTTTATCGCAGGATATGATAGATATTCGTAAGCAAAGACGCGGGTAAACTTTATAAAGGCAGTGAAAAGTTATATTGTGGGATTTAGATATAACAAAGTTATGACCCGAAGAGAAAGGTTAAAAATAAAAAATAAAAGTAATTTGGGTAGGCCCAAGCGTTCTCCCAATGATTTGGAAGGAAAATTCTGTCGAAAAACGTGGGGGTGGGATGCGCGGCGTTTCTGCTGCTTTGCGAGGCTGCTTTGAGCGCTTGGTCCAGAATTGACTTGGATCACACAACACTATCACACATGAGTTGCACGTGCCTACTTAAACGACCGAGTTGAATTGATTGCTCAGCCATGCATTTTCTTGATGAATGTGTCACTCAAAAAAAACATAACTACATATATTATTGGGAAATTCCTATATATTTTGATACAATTGTGTTTTATTCTCATCCGTTCCAAAATTAAAAATTTAATTTAATTTTTGAGATCAAACGATAACATATTAAATTTTAAATTAATATAAATTTATTTAATTTTAATTAATATAATTATTATAATTGTATAGTAAATAACAAAATTTATTAATCACAAAATTTATTTCATTCTAAATTTTTACTAGTCATGTCATACCAAACCAATTTTAAAGTGTAATTTACCATCATTTGATTTCAAATATCAAATTATATTTTTAATTTTAGAACAGAGATAATATTTTTTTAAATTTTTCCCTCATATATATATATATATATATATATATATATATATATATATGAAGGCGGATTCATCTTGTGAAATCTTTGACGATAGAGGAGGCCCTTAGAAATTTATCAAAAATCTTAATTAAAAAGCTTTCTTGTAAAAATTATTTTAATTTCTCTTGATGTGCATTAAAAAGTGAAAACTATTTTGCACTAAAATTTCATTTTTACGTAATAACCAATGCCCTACGGACAATTTTACGATCAAATATTACTCTAAATATTATGTATATTTTAATTATTAAAAAGTGATACTTGAAAAAAAAATTCATATTAAATCTTATTTTTTAATAATTAAGATCAAAATATAATATTTAAAATTATATTTAAAATTATACAGATATACTTATCCATGCCCTTCCTTGACTTGAGGAGTGAATGGTCAAAGGGTGTGAGAGAGGATTATGACCCTTGTACGGTGTCACTTGTTTAATTATGACATGTGATCGGTAAATAAATAACGTTTTAAAAAAGTGTTGATTTTTGGAAACTCTTCTTTTGGAAATAATATCAAACAAATTTATTTGTGGCACATTGTAAATAAAATATAGAGATATTATTTTTTTACAAAAAAAGATTGAACACTTTTATTGATAATAAAAAATTATGCCATGTTCTTAAATTCATCATAACAATTCATACCATCAGTATAAAACTAAGAACTCAATTATGTAAGAGTAAATATGAAACTTACACGCACACGCACACGCACACGTACACGTACACACACACACATATATATATATATGATTATATTGTCTAAATCAAATAATTCTCATAGTTTTAAATTTTAAAAATTATCATTAAGAAGTCAAAATAAAATTCATTTAGTAAGATGAATAAAATATTACTCATTTAGTAATTATTTTGAATGTATTTTTTTTTCAAATATGAAGGTGAGTAACTAGGGTGAAATTCTGATAATTTTATTGTCAGTTTGGGCAACTGCTAATGACAGAGAGGAACTTCCAACCTCAAAAGGTAAATGTTGCGTCTGTTTCTATTGGATTGACTCGTTTCAACCGCACTATATGTTAGCTTGCTGCCGAACAAGCTTTGATTTGGCTGTTTTAGAGTTGCTTACTATTATTCAAATTATTATATACAATATATATATCGTGGGTCTCGTGGCTATTTAGTCAGTTTTTACTTTTGCAAATTCGTTTGATGGCAAATTTTATAAATTTAATTCATGTGATTGTTTTTTTTTGTTTTGTTTACTAATCTTTCGTTGTGTCAATAAACTTCAAATTCGACATAATTGAATAAACTTCAAAATTTTCTCCTTTTATTCTGGCCGTCCAAAATTAGCCCAAATTAATATAGAATGATCGATGAAAACAGAAATATAATGCCGTATTGGACAAACCTATACATGAATGAGATGAGGGCAAATTAACTCCTTACTTTATTCAGAACCACAAAAAGAAAGCAAGTTCTACATGCCACAAGATTCAATTACCTAACCCCTCTCACAACATGACCGACCTCCAAGTTCCTAAATTCATATTTGTTCGTAAAGATAATGATTGTTTAGTTTAATATACAGTTGTAACATGACAATGAAATTATTCTGATAAGATTAAAGTCATTAATAATTCAATAAATTCAAAATTAACATATGTGATTCTCATCGGAAAATGGGGGAGCATTATTATGTTAATATGATGCAACACTCTAATTAATTACTTAGGGCACTATGTATGATGTGACAATTGTATTTTCATATTAATTACCTGACGCTTTCTCAATTTTAAGCAAGTTTAAACTGGCTAAATAAAATGTGTGCTGTGTAAAAGAAATAAAATTATAAGTGATTCGTGAGAAACTGAATCAATATAAGAACATAATAGTGAGATGGTGTGACATTTATTAATATGATTTAAATGAATATTTAGATAGAGTAACTAATCGAGTTTTAATGAATATTTAAATAGAGTATTAATATATTTAAAGTAGGAAGTTATACTTTCAATTATATTGATATATATATATATATATATATATATATATATATACATACATGCATGCACCCATAAATTTTAATTTCATAGTCAGACAATCACTTGTGTGGGAAGTACGTCCAATTTCAATGTACAACAACTTGTGTGGGGAAGGAAGGACCGAAGGACAATGCAAAATTGTTACTCCATTAATACGGACCTATAACTGGAAAAAGCAATCCCGTTGTATCAATCAGGCAACTTTTTAATTACTCATTTCGTTATAAAATTAATTAAATACTTTGATTTCTTAAGCCAATTTGTAAGTTTTTAAATTTTTAAATCGTTATGAATTTCATTAAGTTTTGAAAGTAATAATTAGTAATTTTTTTTTAACTAGTATACAATATATATATATATATATATACACACACACACACACACACAAACCCCACCCTGAAAAAAAAATTGTAGCCTCTTTAGTATGATTTGTGTATTTTATTGTCTTACTTATCTAGTCAAAATGTGAATTACATATTTATTTGTAAATTACTTTAATATATATATGTGTGGAAATAGAATTATGAACTAAATTTTCCTACAAAAGCGGCCATTGTCTACTTGGTCACCTAAAACCGGCTAGCACGTAGTAGTATAAAAGAAAGGAAGAAATTTCCAAAAAAAAAAAAAAGGGAAATGGAAAAAATTCACCACGTGTATCTCATGTCTTTTGGTTTTCATGCATGCGTCAATTGTTTGTTTCTCACCAAACAATTGAATTTCTCTTTTCACTTTCACCTGACAGATAGATACTAAACATTCAGCCCCGCCCCTGCATGTGCTTCTCGTCCGACTTGTATATCGCATAATTAATTTCGAGAAATGATATTTTTATAAATAAAAATGACAATTTGATAATATCCCTTTTATATAAATAGTAAAAATTATTCACATTATTATTATTATTACGATATAAGAATAAATATAATATAATCATCGATTATATAATTCAATTAGTATTTTTGAAAATAAAATTAATTATTCTATCAAATAAAACATTTATAGAAATACAATAAAAATATTAAATACCCCATTCATACCAAATTAAATACTCAGTTTTGACTTTTTAAAACTAAATTAATCACTTTTAAAATTAATTTTTATACTAATTTTGTCAAATTTAAGTAAAGAGATTATAACAAAAGAATAGTATATATAAATTACTACTAACTTCAATTTTTATAATTTTAAAAATAAATTTATATATACTTAATTATTAATTTTAAAAATAATTAATTTAATTTTAAAAAAATCAAAAATAGATATTTAATTTAAGACGGAGAGAATATATAATAATCCTATAATAAGACCCGTGGATGTAATTGCCGGCAAATAAAAATTTGTATACATATCTAATAAGACAAAACTTAAATTTTTTGTTTTTGTCTTTGATATATGTCTAAAATTTAACTACTATTAAAATACTTTGTAAAAAAATTAAATTTTAATTTAATTTATTTTAAATAAGCCTAAAATTTTATTACCGTTAAAACACTTTTTAATACAAAGAAAAAAAGAGAAAAGAAAGAAGGAGAAAAAGTACTTTATGACAATTTCACATCTCCGTGGTACACCATTCGTATCATACTCTCCATTGCTGGCCTTCCATGCTTAGTTCAATTGGTTATACTTATTGAGGAAGGTGACATTCTTCGTGATATTAAGAATATAAGAAAATATATATTGAAAATATAGAACAACATTATGAGTAAATATTAACTTATAATTTTATAATAATTTTGTTCTTTATAAGAGTCATTGAGTTATTTAGTCATACAAAAAATTCTAACTTAAAAATGATGTTTAGAATTTTACTTTTAGTTTTTTATTCAGCTTTGAATTCTAAATAAATGTATATACATTGAAATTATTATAAGAATATTATGAATAAATAATAAGTAATATTAATAAATATATTATGTGTATTACAAAATATATTAACGATTAAACTTTAGTTACCAATTTTATTTTATGTAAGAGAATTTAGTTAATTAATATCATAAAATCAATTCTAACTTATTTATTAGCGATTAAAATTTAGTTAACTAATTTTAAAACTAAAAATCATAATAATAACTCATTGTTTAACAACAATTCTATTCCTAAATAACTATATATTAAAAATATATAATAATATTATGACTAAATATAGTTAGTATTAAAAGAAACTTTATATATATATATATATATATATATATATATATTAATGTATGATTAAATTTTAGTTTCCAACTTTTTCATAATAGTAACTTAGTATTCTACAATAATTTTATTCTTTATAAGATTCATTTAGTTCATTAATCATATAATTTCGTATTTTTCTAGTAAAATTTGTAGACATTCTAATAATAACAATAAGTTCATTTGTGAAATTTTTAAAAATATTTCAGTCATTATATTTAATTTTTTTGAAATTATGTTATTTTGAAAAGCAAACACATGCTTCGCATTGGTCACTTGGCTGGTATAGTATATATATAAAAAGATGAACCCACTTTTTTTTTGGTCTTTGGTCATAAAATTTGAGTAGAAGTTCTATCTTAAATCTCTAATTCTCTACCATCAAAAAGTACACCAAACTTGACCTTAAATCACTTCATTGAATTCAGTTACAAAATCTGGTTTTTTATTTTTTTTAATGTAGTCGATCGAGAGAGATCCGCGCCGCATTCTTTTCTTGAAGAATGATTGATCATGACATATAATATTACACATTATCTTTACATGTGTGATTAAAATATAAATTAAAATATACAATTATACCAATAACTTTAAAACTTTAAAAAAAACCTACATCTAACATCTCTCTCTCTTCTTTTCTCTATAAAAAATCTTATCCCATATTTTAAAATATGGGGAGGGTTTTTTTTTTTATCAATACTAACAAATAAAATAATGAGAGGATATAAATAAAAATTGATTGAATGATTATTCGAATTAACTCATTAATTAAAATGAGTTAATTTATTTTAATTGATGAATTAATTTGAATGATATTATTATATTTAATACACTAAAGCAAATAAATACATCAAACCTTTGAGAACCAGATTTATTAAAGTAATAATTAGTTTGATACATTTTGTGCCAAATACCAAAAGTTTCAAATCTTCTAAATATTATTTACTACAAGTTTGATAACTCGTGTAAGATACATGTTAGTTTGTATAACTTTTTTACAAATATTTAATAATTTTTTTATTAATATATAATTTTACTTAAATAGATGTATTTAATTTCTCTCAAATTGTGAGCATAGAAATATAATATTAAAAGTAATTAAATTCATTTTAATTTTAGTAGAATAAACTAAAAAAAATTATTAAAATTATATATATATATATATATATATATATATATATATATATATATATATATATATATATATATATATATATATATATATATATTATGTCAGTGAAAACTAATAATAAATATCAATAAATTTATATTAATAGTGAAAAATTACCATAATTAATCACTCTAACGTAGTTGGGCAAACTCAAAATTGAAACTGTCCCAATAAGATGAGATGCTCCATTACTTAAAATTTATCTAAATATTCCTTCTATTTTACTGAAAGAGTTTTGTTTGTCAATTTTTTTTTCATAAGAAAATAGTAAAATATAAAATGATATAATGCACTTAAATTTATATATTTAAGAATAAAAATAATTTTCGAGACTCTTTTTGTAAAGTATGTAATACAAAATGATATAATGTACTTAAATTTATAAACTTGAGAATAAAAATAATTTTTGTGACTCTTTCTGTGAAGTATGTAATACAAAGTACGAGG
Source organism: Hedera helix (assembly GCA_947179155.2). NCBI lineage: Eukaryota > Viridiplantae > Streptophyta > Magnoliopsida > Apiales > Araliaceae > Hedera > Hedera helix. The sequence goes on along the minus strand of OX359268.1, from coordinate 49,391,066 downwards.
TTGGTTAAAGAGGTAGAAACCCAGTTTAGGACTCCGTATTGGACTATGATAACCCAACCACAAGCCCGAACGATTTTTTGAATTTAGCACGCAAGTTAGATGGACTTAAGCTGGGAATTTTAGGCCCTAGTCCCTGAAACTTCCTTCTACATAAAGAGTTTTGTTTGTAAAATATATATTTTATATAAAAAAAAGTGATGGTAGTTTGTCCGTATAATTATATATATTTTATATATAAAAAAAGTGATGGTGTATTACTTAATTATTAAAAGGAATATTTAATCAAATTTTTTCTTATAAGAAACCCCCAAACTGCAAGTGTTTTTTTTTTAGAATCTTTATTACATCATCTATAATATTATTGACTGCAATATAATAAGTTTACAACCGCATACACTGTTTCATTTTTAACGGACAAATAAAATAAGAGTTCTCTCAGGTGCCATTGTCAAAGCCCAGTCTCTCTTCCTGTTTTTTGAGACCAACATACCTGCATGGAGATGAACTTGAATCATTGTAATATTATATTATCAAAATTAACCCGGCCGAAGAGATTTAAACATTGTAAATTGTAATTGAGCAAGTACTGTAGTATGAAAATTACCTGCCTAACATCATAACAGTAGCCTGAGGGTTAGTTCCTGGTGAGACTACAAACGTGGAACATCCACCATGGAACATCGATACCAATTACTCTAAAATCAATGTCAATCACCTTGTGCATCAAGCATCCACCGTGGTAATGGTACATTGAGGCCAATGTCGTTCGACAAAATCCTTCCATCTCTCCATAATCGGATAAGTTTTCAGGTAAAGAATTCCCCACAAATTTGAAATATTTCCTACCATCTTGGTCTTGAAACTTACATTGATCCATAGTGGGAGTGCTCATCATCTTTCCACTGTTGCGCACAGCGTTGACAAACTGAGATAGGTCAATCGGGTTAGCAAAATAATTGAATCGAATGAGCCTTAGGGGGTGTTTGAAGGGTCACATTTCTTGGCGATATTAGCCTTAGGGGGTGTTTGAAAAAAACTGAATGAAATATTTCTGAATGCTTAAGTAATCTGAATGAGCTGAATGAAGTAGATTTTTAAATACTGAATAAAAAAAATTGTTTGATAAGTGATATGTTTGAAACATTTGAATAACATATTTTTACTATTTTATCCATCTGAGAAAATTCAAAGTTGTTGTAAATTTATTTAATATTATTTAATATAATATATATTTATTTTTTACTCCATTCAGCCGGAACTTAACTATTCAGCCAAAAAAATTATACTTAATCATTCAACCAAAAAAATATGATCGATTCAACCATTCAGTCTCATTCAACTCTAAACAAATGCACTAAATATCTGATCGATTCAATCATTCAGCCTCATTCAAATGCTATCAAATAGTCCCTTAGTGAACCAGTTGACGGGCCTTGAGATCTTAGAAATAATAGTTACCACACTGAGGTTTAAGGGAGGGTATGGGTATGGGTATGGGTATGGGGAAAATATAGGGCTTACGGGGGAAAAATAAAATACAACTCCGGATATAGAAAAAATGTCGGTCATTTTTGGTTATCCCAACCACGCGAGCGGCAACATTTGGCAATGGAAATGGGGGCACAAAGCTAATGCTATTGCACGGATTATTGGACACGAATTGGCCAACGAAAGGCTGGCCGTGGACAACGGGGGATGTTCAAAGATGACAAATACGGCCTCGGTCCAACCCCACTTACTAACATAAGTTGAGTGCTGCCCAAAGCCCCAGCACTTAAACTGACTTACCAACTCCGACTTGATGAGACTTCCCGGTTGAATCATGGTAAATGACTCCAACAGCAGATATATCCGAAACAGTAAAGTATAGAAGTAAATTCAAATCCATATGAATTTATGAGAATTAAAGATTCATATGTATGCAACAGTTGAATCATATTGACCCACACAAACTACCTAAAAGCGGGTTCTGAACACTTGAACAAAAAACTAGACAATTAGTGAATTTAATTACTCGACGATTTTGATGAGGAGAACATCACCCTTTCAACTGTCGCATTAACAACTACATTTTAAGTTATTGGGATTGCCTATATTAAGAAGCTCCACTGAGCCGTGTCGCCTCCCGGTTCCATCAAATGTGCAGCCAGTGATTTTGGTGCCCACATTATGATCAAGGATGAATCCATTGTCTGGTGTAATATTGGATTGTAACAATGCTTCCTTCACTGAAGATTGCCAAGAATTTAAATGATCCGGGCGAAACACAACGGTCTCTTCCACCCACTCATACACCCTTTTAACAATTGGCATGTCCCAATTTATGCCTGAACTTTCATAGAAGTCTTCATCAGCTCTAGAATAAATGCCAAAATTTATCATGCTACTACCGCCTAAGTCTCGTCCCCTTACGTTTGATATGCTGTCCTCTGATGTGAAAGCTTCAGCAGGCGAGTCCTTATCGTCTGTTTCTAATACATTGTTTAACAATCTTTCTTCATTTATTAAATTAGGATTTGTATGCGCAACCGCACCCCTTCCAAGAATTAGGACAGAGTAATTTTCCGATAAAGTGGCAGCTAAAGGCCAACCTGCTGTTGCCCCCTCCAACCACTATATAATCGTACTCTTCTTTAGGGGTGAATTATGTACCGAAAAGGGAGGGTACAGTGGTGGATGAATCACTAATTCAACGAGTAATCGAATTGTTATTGAATTGATGACGTTATAAATATATAAAAAAATATAATATTAATAATTAATAAAATTTTAAAACATCTAATTTTTTGTAAGTTAAAATATAGTGAAATTATGTTATAATATTACTAAAAATATCTAATTTTAAAAATAAAATATTTTTGTAAAAAAATAAATTAAAAAACATTTTAAAACCGGTTCAACGAGATCAATTAACCGATTTTACCGGTTAACCCACCCGTCGAACCGATTTTTGACCAAATCAATTGAACCAGTCCAAACCAGATCGGATATTAAACCAGATTCCAATTCAACCGGCCAGTCCGGTCCGGATTTCATAACATTGGGCGTCAGATACAAACTTAAGATAATTTAAGTCTGCAGTTTACAGGAGACAAAAGGAGGGGAGATTATGCAAGTAGGTATAATGAAATTCAAAAGCCTAAAAGCTTTCACTGGCGTGATTTGAAATGCATAGAACGTGTGTTAAATTCAACTATAAACATAAAAAGAACTAAAAACTCTTGGGGTAAAAATTGCGTGAGACAGCACAGATGGAGGGATTCTGAAAAATTTTAAAAATAATTTTATGTTCACACAAATAGTATTACTCATGCATTAAATATTAAATTTTTTTTTATGCAAAACCTTCAGAAAAACCTTATCAATAATTCAAATGGTAGGAGCATTTACGATTTTCTCTTCTTGTTTTTGCACAATTTATGCATATATAAGTACTCAAAGTTAACGATAGCATTAGTTAATTATTACTAGCCTTGTGGATGAGCAGATTGAATGGGTCAGGGTACAAGAGCAATGTAGAATAAGAGAGAACAAGTTGATTATCTTCTAATGCCCAGAAAACCATCTTTCATCTACTTCTTTCCACACTGATTAATGTTTCCTAATCATGAATTTTTTATGCAATCTTATTCATTTTAAAGAATTATTATTGAAGCTATGGGATGATTGCTCTTTATTAGGTATGCAATTGGTCGGTCATATATAGAGTCATAGTGTTTGGCACCACAGCATATTGGCCACAATTTTCTAATTAGTACTAATATTCGGTACTGTTAGGATATACTAGCTTGGGGAGAAGATCCTCGATCTTCGGGGCCATACACTTTTTGGGCCTCCTTGACGGAAAACCATCGCCACATAAAAGAGAACTAGAGATGAAACTTCGAATACTGAGGAGGAGCCATCGGAACCGTGGCGACCCCATTTTTCATTCTCATACCCGCCTCTTCATGGCTAGGGGGCAAGCAATAATCCTTCAAAAGCAGTATTGAAAACTAATAAGCAATGTTGTCAGAACCGGTTCGTTCAACGAACCGAAAAGTGTACCAGGTGGATGAGTCACTGGTTCAACCAGTGATCGAACCGTTATTGAACCAGTGACGTCATAAATATATATTATTAATAATTAATAAAATTTTAAAATAACTAATTTTTTGTAAGCTAAAATATAGTGAAATTATGTTATATTATTGGTAAAAATATTTTTGAAAAAAAAAAAAAAGCTTCAAAAACAGTTCAACCGGGCCAACTAACCGGTTTTACCGGTTATTGACCAAAATTGGTTAACCGGTCCAAATCGAACCGGAAAGGGAACCGGTTCCCGGTTCAACCGGTCGAACCGCCGGTTCCGAACCGATTTTCAAAACATTGCTAATAAGTACACAACATCCTACGTCTATCTTAATTATTAAAAAATAATATATGATATTAAAATTTTTTAGAAGGCTGCTAAAAAAATAGTTTCTCTCTTTTTCAAGTAAGAATATTTTTTAAATGTAAATTAGTAGTACCAACCAATATAGAGATGACACATCACTATTTGGACGGGGTGTTTCGCAAGCACAAAAGTATGAAAATATGCTAACTAATACCTACAAAATAAATTTTGTTATACATAATGATTCATACAATAATTCTTTGTAAAATAATTAGTCTCATAGGACAATTAATATATAGGACCCACTATTTTACAAATAATCATTGTATAAATGATTACGTATAGCAAAATTTCTACAAAATACCACAAGATCTATGGAGGTAGATTTAAGTTCTAATTTCCTATTTTCTCTTTGTCTAAAACCTCTTTCGCCATGTTGGTCATATTTTGGGGTTGGGGTTATCTTGTTCCTCATTACGATACTTACTTTTATATTGGAATAAAATAATACATTATTCTTAAATTTATTATCATAATTTTAGTCGAGAGGTCAACCATGACTCCATGTTGAAAGGGCCCAAATATTTACCAAAAAAAGGGTGATATAATCTAATAATTAATAACGTTTGTAAAATTACAAAAATTAAATATTTATTATGCCTCAATTTTTTTTAATAATAGTTACATATTGAAATGTATTTATATTAAATTTGTAGTGAAAGTTTTGTCAATTTTAATTTTTCTTAATGTACAAAATCGGAGTCTATCCATAACTAATGATAATTATATAAATTTATGAAAAATATAATGACTTCAGACACACGAGACAAGATAATTGATACTTCTGCTCTCTCTATAGAGTTCTTTCTATGCCACATACACATTTCAAATAAAATATTAGGGACTCCTAATATTATCTTAAAATAAATGCATCATCAAAATTAATTATTTTTAAAATTAGGTAACTAATTATACATAGATTCACTTTTGAATTTTCAAAATTTGAGATTAATAATAATAAAAAAATTCTTAATTGAAGTTTAAGAGTAATTTAAGGTTATAAATAAGTATTTTAGGGCTATTCTGAAGTATAATTATTATTATTTTATTGGTATTATTAATTATTCACTTTATAAATTTATTATCTTTCTTGTAAATTAGTATTTATTCATATTAATACAATAACTAATCATTCACACTTATGTTGACCGCCTCACTAGAACATAAATTAAAGTAATAATCTATTAGTAGAGATCTCTAGTTTTATCGTGCAAGTTCACATGTTCAAGTTTATCTTTCAACAGAAATAATAAAAAATAAAATAAAATTAATCAAGGTATTATATGAAAAAGATAATTTTCTCCTAAGTTTTCTACTAGATCCCCTCTTGGTTCATTTCTCAAGTTCTCTTCTAAGCTAAAAGATTAAATGTATTCCTATAATTAAATTACAATAAAAATTGGTTATCAAAAAAAAAATAAAAAAATATTAAGTGCCTCCCTGTTGAAATGGGAGGAGAGCAGGTTGCAATATTCCACCAATTGCTTAGTGCACTAGAGAAGAACATTAATTCTTTCACTCGATAATTATAGTCTTGGGAATTTTTTTCATTTTAATGCATTCTTACAATAAATTAAATAATAATAATAATAATAATAATAATAATAATAATTTTCTTATATCATATTTTTCATGTATCATTATTATTGTTATTATTAATAACCTATGTTATATATCAGGATGATATAATCTGGTAAAAGATAATAATAATAATAATAATAATAATAATATTATTATTATTATTATTATTACTATTATTATTATTATTATTATTTTAACATTATTTATTTATTATAGCTCCTATGTTCTAGATCAAGTTGATAATCTGGCGCACCCCTACAACTAATTTTTCGAGAGATACCCTACTGTGCATATAAGAAAACAAGAAAAAAAAGAACGTGTTTGAGATTTATTTTTTGTTTTAATTTCTTAAAATTATTATTTTTCAATTACTTATCATATATTTTTATCCAGTTCAAAGAAAAGAGTTTCCATTTTAAATATAAGTACTCAGCAAGGCGACTTTACAAGTTGTATTTTGTTGAAAAATCTTTTTAGCTTTTCACATTTTGTATCTTTGTAAGATGTTGAGCTTCTTCTGTTTTCAAATGGTAAGTATTATTGATGGTATCTATTATATAAAGTCGAGAGGATGTGGTGTTAACATTTTTTTGAAATTTTTATTTTTTTAAAAAATGTCTTTCGATTTTTAAAATAATTTTTATTTTATCTTTTATATATTAATTTTTTAATTTTTCTATTTCGTAATTTAAATTTTATAAAATTTTTATTTTATACTTATATAATTTATATACGCAACACTTGTATCAGTAGTAGAAAATTATCCAGTAAACTAAAAGTACAGTCACGTGATATTTTAAGTCAATCATATTTTTTTATTGTAACTCTGTTTCACTGCATGTAGTTCTAAATCTACTAAAATAGAGAAATATAATTGATCTGAAATATCACGTGACTGAACTATTGAATAATTACTCCTAACGAATTTATAAGGTTTTATCAAAATGTTTGGTTTATAAATTTCGTTACAGCGCAAAATACGAGTAAAATATTGGAAAAGTACAATAATGTTTCCAATACAAAAACAAAATCATCCATGGAACTGGCATCCATAGTAAAAGCAAACGGCCGAAGAAGAACAACCTACCCGACAAGGCTCGTTCCACTACCCCCTGCACCCCTGACGAAAACTTATGCACCCGAAATTCGAAGGACGTTATTGTCATCTGAAAATATTCTCTCAGACGACGCACCACATGACGCATTCAACACTTTAATATAAAATTTTAATATTACTCTCTTTTAAAATTCATTGTAAAAGATAAAAGATAAATAAGTGAGTATTTAATATATAAATAATATAAAAAAAAATAAGTTATTAATATTTTTTTAAAATTTATAAATGACAAATAAAAAATAAATTACTTTCTAAAAAGATAAATAAAAAGGAATAGAAGGACTAGTTCTTGTCATTAAAACTATTACAATACACCCTCTCTCTCTCTCTCTCCTTCTTGAAATATAAAACTAAACCTAACATTTCAAATTATTCATTTAACTTTTAAAATTTATTATTTTTAAATAATAATTATATTACTTAAAATTAAATAAATTTATACTAATTTTGAGTTTAAAAATAATTTAAATTGAATTCAAAAGATTAAATACAGGTTCTTGAGAAGTAATTACGCTTTCCTTTTCCAGGCTTTCATTTTGCGAATCTTACTCGAAAATAGAAAGAGAGTAAGTGTAAGTTTGTTATGCAGTGCAATGCGATGCAATATATCACTGAACTTCTGAAAAAAATATTTTTAAAAGAAAGTTAAGATAATGTTTAATTATATAATTATTTTTGAAGGTATTAATTGTAAATTTAAGATAAGCGTGTGGTATGAGATATTATTTATTTTTAACAGGTTAAGTATAATTTTGTATTTTTGTGCTTTTTTTATAAGTGTTGAAATTAAAAACATAATTTTTTTGTTTCAATTAAAAGTATTTTTAAACCCAAATCTCTACTCTTTAAAAAATTATCAAAATTTAAAATTATTCTTCTTTCCCCTAAAAGCTTCAACCCTTCTATTATAAGAGGACCATGATCTCTATCCGAATACAATTATCTAACTCCATTGAATCATGGGATTAACCATTTATCCTAACTATTAATTTTTTAATTTTGATCATTTCTTTTGATTTGGGATAATATAACACTTATAATGGCCGGCCAAATGATTGCTAAGGAGGACATCGTCACGAGTCTAATGAGAATCTCCACGTAATGGCCTGTGGTAGTCCTTTTCCTTCTCATTGATTGTGGTAACTTGGTACGACAAATAAAGGATCTACAAGCAAGTATGACTCACGAGTAATGACTTTGTTTTCCAATTCCCACCTTAATAGGTTGTTATGAAATTGACTATGCAATGTGTCACAGGGTATACGTTTAATGTTTTGTCGGTAATATATTGATTTGTACTAAATCAATCAACAATGTTCACCAATTAGTGTATACATTGGTATGTAAAACACACCATCAATATACAAGACATTCACATACACGAAGTCATATTTTACATAATAATATCTTTAACTTTTTATTGTCCTCTTAATAACAAAAATACATTGGCTAAAAACTTGTCAAACTCACAAATAAATTGTCTGTCATTCAGAAGCCTCAGTATGCATACAAATAGATTACAAAATAGACTTACAGTTGACATTCAAGTCATCAATTCGTATGCTAATATTGTTATTAGAAGAGCCCAATAATGCCTCAACGTGTCTCATGCATAGGACGTAACAGTTTGTCCATGGTCTGGGTGGACTTCAAGGATCATCCCTCCTCTATAATAAAAATTATAAAAAAATTCAAACTATCAAAAATAGATATCAAATATGTTTAAAGAGTTATAATGTATAGTACCCTTAGGGTATATTCATCTAGCCAAATATCTTATCACACGCATTAAGTGTCAAGAGTATCTTACCTACACGAACTAAGTGTCAATGCCAAATCTTAATGTACTGTATGACCATCTCATATACCAAGTTTATGCCAATCCCCTAAAGGGCTAACACAATACAAATATGCATCTCGTCTTTACTCAAGTAAATATCAGAGGGTCATATATTATTCATAGCTTTTTTTATTGACTTTAAGTCTTTAACATCACATTTCAATGTCACGGGAGATGTTTTGATCTCACAAAGATGTGATGCTCTACCATATTATACAGGCTAGATGTATTTATTATGTATAGTTCCTACAACGATTAAAGCAAGTTTAATTTAGTTGGAAAATATAAATTTTTATTGAAATATATAGACCAATGTCAAGTTCTTAGTGCACTCAATCAAAAGTTAAATCGAGTTAGTAAATGAGTTTTAAAATATTGTTCGGTTATAAATGAATTGAGCTAATCAAAACTACTTAAATTATTATATGTGAAAATGTTATCTAAAATAATACTTTAGTCAAAGTTGATAAAAGTTACTTAACAAAACGATATAATTTTATCCCTTACGGTTAAGTTTTTTATTTTTTATTTTTATTAAAAAAAATATAATTTTAAATTTTATACAAAATTACGTTATTTTATTAAATAGTCTTAACTAATTTTAACCGAGGCTGTGTTAAATTAAATTTTTTTTAATTATATATATGTATATACATTTTATATAAAACAATCCAAATTTAAATCATATTGATTTGATAAATGAACTCGAGTAAAGTTAAATTAAACTTAAACAAGATGAATTTTATCCGCAAACGTAATTCGTTTACTGCTCTATTTACCTCATTCTTTGAAAAATGAGAATGTTATTTAATTTTTGACTTTTTCAATGCATATAAAAGATAAAATTGATGACATGGAATTTTTAGACCTCATGTTATATGCTCACTATTATCGTTAGAATTTTATTATTTATACAAAATGTAAGATTTTAATGTTATTGCAATTAAAAAATTCTTCGTACTAATAGTGTAATTTATTTGTAGTTGTATCACTGCAAAATGAGAACATTAAAAGGAAGAACGAGGAAACTGATAAATCTAGACATAAAGGTAATTTGATCCCAAAAATAAATAAAAGAAAGGTAATTATTTGTTAATTGCTACTTAAAATTTTAGCATCAAATTTAATATCAAAAAAATAATGTTAAATATGACCCGGCTAAAAAGTTGAGAATAAGTATAGGTACACAAACATCAATCATAAAATTAATTTTGATCATTAAAAAGTAGGATTTAATAGTAAAATTCATGTTATCTCTCATTTTTTAATAATTAAAATGAATGAAGTAGTTAATTTTGTGGTTGAATGTAATGTACGTAGATTTATATATCAAAAAGTTAAAGATTTAGGTCCGTATCCAAAAAAATGAATGTGATACTTTCACAAAGAAATTTAATATATCTATGAAATTCTATTCATATAAAAGGAAACAAATCTAATCCACATTTACGTGAGTATTTTGTAAAAAATAACAAAAGAATTCGTGGAAATAACTTTTACATAAAGAAGCATAATAATATGCTTAGTTTCAGGGGGGTTGGTTGTAATTGAGATTGAGATATTCGTAAACTTGGCTTCCTTTTAATCCACTTTTTCTTTAATTCTATCTCATAGTAAAATTTATATTTGGAAATAATATTCTTACAGAATTTTTTAATATTTTTACATATAAATTATTGTTATAAATTTATAGTAACGGTCAAAACCATTAATATAAATCTATAACACTATTTTTCATGTTAAAATATTAAAAAATTCTATAAACATATCAGTTTCCTTTATATTTTAGTAAGTATAATTGAAAATAACACATAGTATTCTATTTGTAATATTGAATTGTGCTCATGTTCTAAAAGAAAGTGAAAGTAATTTTACACTTTTTCACAGTTTAATGAATTAAACATTTTTTTATTACAAGTTAAATAATTAAAATTCTTACTATTTTTAACAGCATAATTTCATTTAATAATTTGAATAATTTTTAATTATTAAATTCTTATTAGCATAAGATATCTGTTAGCATATACCAATAATTATTAAAATTATGTTAAGATAAAAAATTAATGTATTGAATAAAAATAAAGAGAAGATATAAATTAGAAATAAGTATAAATGTACAACATCTAATTATTAAATTAATTTATTAAAAAATGGAATATAATATTAAATTTTAGAATTATATTTTATTTTTTAATAATAAAAAATAAATATAATATTTAATTTTATATTTAAATATTATATACATAAACGTGCATGATGTAGAGGAGTTAAATCCCACAGTCACCCACCCCATCGTTTCACCAGAAATTTATGAAAGTATCTGTAAGATCTATCCATCCGTCCCCCGCCTCAATGTGGCCCTACGTCGGCACAGACACATGAAAGCTGCATAACACAAAATATCGCTGCAGTGTCAGCAAAAAAATTTCTTGGCTATCGTACTTCCACGTGTCGTTATGTCACTGGTCAGGAACTATATTTCTCCCGCCAAGTAGAATTAGTTGGATAGCCTAACTAGAACGTTAACGCTCACCCACGCTTACTACTCTGCCCCTCGCTCATTTAGGAGAGAGAAAAAGAAAGAGAAGAAAAACGAGGGAAAACAGAGTAGCACGCGAGAGCCTAGAGAAAATGGGTGTCATCGGTGGCAAGTGTTTTCCGTTAGGGTGGAGCGTGGTGGCGAAGCCATGCGACGCCTGCAAGACGGCGGCTTCGCTACTGTTCTGCCGCACGGACTCCACATACATGTGTATGGCATGTGACGCTAAGCTGCACGGCACCGATAGGCACGAGCGCGTGTGGATCTGCGAGGTATGCGAGCAGGCCCCCGCCAGCGTCACGTGCAAGGCTGACGCCGCTGCGCTTTGCGTCACGTGCGACCGTGATATCCACTCCGCTAACTCCCTCGCCCGTCGCCACGATCGGATCCCGGTGGTGCCCTTCTACAACACCGCCGTCTCCATTGTGAATTCCACTGCAACTGCCTTCCTGGACCTTCCGTCAACGCCAACCGCCGACGATCCCAGCCCCATTATAATTGGCTACCAAGATAGTAAGAGGAACACGTGCGTGGCACATGAAGAAACAAAGAGCTCTTGGCTTCACCCAATCAACAATAGCGATTCCAAAATTTCGGCAGACATTCAAGCCGATATCAAATCAATTGAACTCTTATTTTCTGAAGAATACAATCTGTTGGGATTTGATTATCCGGTACCAGTTAACGATCCCCTGCCCTTGTACAATTCAGGGGCTGATAGGGTAGTCCCGGCTCAGATTAATCCGAAACCTGTGCCACCGCCGGCGGCGGTGCTGATGGATCAATCGGCTGACAATCATTTTGAGATTGATTTCACCAGTTCCAATATGAGTTCCTTCAACACCAGCTACCCAGGTCAATCAAACAGCCGAAATGTAAGTATTATATTTTACCATCCTATTTTAGATTTTTCCTTGAATTTAACTTGGTTAATTAATTTATTGAATGGAAGTACTTATTATATTTTGGGTGCCGTTAATGAACCGGTTACAGGTTTCTTCATCTACAATGGATTTTGGAGTTGTGCCAGAGGGGAGCTCCGTGTCAGATATGTCATACCCGTTTACTTTACAAATGAATAGCAGCAGCAGCAGTATTGATTTAAGTGGTTCAACGAATGGGAGTGGTCAAGGTTCCCAGTTGATGGGTTTTGACAGGGAAGCTAGGATTATGAGGTACAGGGAGAAAAGGAAGAACAGGAAGTTCGAGAAGACGATACGATATGCCTCCAGGAAGGCGTATGCCGAAACGAAGCCTCGGATCAAAGGCCGGTTTGCGAAGCGGACTGAGAATAGTGATCAGCCGGATTTAGATCGCTGGTTGAAATCTGGTGCGACTACTACTGGTGCTTTCATGGGGGATTCTAAATTCGGCGTGGTTCCCTCGATCTTAAAAATAAAAACAAAAATCATCGAGTAACAAATAATTAATTAATTTTCTAGCCGGATGGAAATAAGAATAATTAATTGTATGGTTGGTTCTTCACAGTTTTTGTACACTAGAGTGGTTGCTGATACACTGGCACCCGGCTCCTCTCCAGACTATTTATTTTACCCTTGTTTCTTTTCAAAGGCACAAATTTATATAAATAACGAACCAAGAAGAGATGAGTTGTTCTTCACCCATTCTTTCTCACTACAATAAACACTTACTTTTCTCCCTAAAAATCAATTCAGTTTTTGCAGAGTAACTTCAATTGAATATAGATATGAGTATCAAATTTATATAATTTGGAGATGAAGGTTTCTTTCTGTTCTAATTGTAAAGGCGTGGGGTGATATATATTTATACATCTGTAACATTATGATGATAATTAGTTATTTTGTGATGATTATTTGGCGTATCTTTTTTTCTTGACGCTAAAATTTGGGGGAAACGGTGTATATATTATATTATATTATATTAAAAAATTATGTTTCCAGCCCTTTTTTCAACTCCCGTTGGGTTTGATGAAAATAAACCCCTTTTTAAGTTTACAGGGGGAAGAGGTTTTGATCAACATAGGAGTAACGGGAAAAACAAAAATAAATAATAATAATAATAATAAAACAGAGAAGAGAAAAAAACAACTCTTGAGAAAAAAAAGTAAGAAATTAGAAAAGTGTCCAGATGAGTTCTGAGCCACTGATTTTACTCTTTGTTAGATGGACGGTCCAGATTAAAAGTCTGGAGGGGAGAATGGTCCCACAAGAAAAAAATTATGTCATGTTCTTGAAATATGGTGAACAGTATATTTATTCTCTCACATAAGAGTGGAGTGGCAAAGCTAGGTGTAAGGGTACGGGTCAATTGACCCCACTGAATTTTTTTAATTTTTTTATATATATTATGTATTAAATTTATTTGGGTATAATTTATAGATTTGACTCTACTGATTTTTTTATCTCTTTAATACTTCACACTAATTAGAAAGCCTTAAAATTTCCTCAAATTGACCCAACTCAAATTTTATAATTTTTTTATTATACGAGGTTAAATTATATCTTTCTCAATCAAATTTTAACACCATACGACTCATATCCCTTCTATATATATATATATATATATATATTTTTTTTTTTTCTATAATATTTTTATACTAAATAATAATTTAATTTAAATTATTTTTTAAAATAATTAATTAATTATGAATCATTGTGATTAGAAAAGTCTATTATAGGTGAATATGGTGTATATATACCAAATATTATTAGTTATTATATTTCTATTATAATATAATATATATTTTATATATATGTGATTCAAAAGTATAAAGATATTTTTTAAAAAAAATTGGATATATATAATTTAAAAGTATAAAAGCATTCAAAAAAAATATTTTTTATATATGTGTGATTCAAAAGTACACAAAATTTTTTTTTTTGTCAAAAACACTGTCTCCAAATTTTTATTAAATTATTTATAATTTAATAATAATTTTAATTCCACTAAATAATGATGCTGAGTTCGCCACCGGTGCCAACCAGTGTTTTCTCCACCTTAACGTATCCACTGAAAAGTCCAACTGTCTTTTTGACTTAATGACAAAAAAGCCCCTTAAACTTTACAGTTCTTTTCATTTTAGTCAACGAGTTATTTTTGTTGCGAATCAATCATTTAACTCATGAAAATTATCTCAAAATACTTGACCGAATGTCAAACTATGTGACTTATATAACAGTTGAAGTAGAATTTAAGAACAAATAAAAATAAAATTAATTGACATCATCATTACCTGGACAATCGTCGTGACAAGATACTGCTGAAGTGGCAATAAAAAAAATAATTTAAAAATAATTGTTTTTAATTGAATGAGAGGACATGAGCATAATTAAACAAAACAAATTCAAGTCTAGTAGCAGTCTTCTTCTTCTTCATCGTCTCCATTGTTCCATCCTACAACCACCTCTATCCCAACCGTACCGTCGTCGAAATCAAACCAGAAATCCATAATAAAACTCTTTCTCCCTCTCTAAAAATATATTTTTAAGCTACCTTCCACTACAAAGAAATAAAAACTTGGGTTTCATATATGGTAGTGGAGAAAGATTTAAGGCCTCAATCAAATCAAGAGTTTATAGCAGAAGGTAACTAGCATGACCACCATTGTTGATTCTCTATTGTCTTCTCCACGTGTCAGAGAGAGGAACAAAGACCCAACCTATTATTGTCGTACATCTATAGCTGAGCTCAAAGACCATCAGTTTCTCGAGGTTACAAAGCCGATCGCGACACGAGGCTATAGTGTTAGAGAGAGAAATATGGGTCTTTAAGTTCTTCTTGATCTGGTCGAGATTTAATTGTTTACCTTTCTTTCTCTATTACAACTCCGTTATGGAGCTTTATTTCTTCCCAAATTCAACCCTAATTAACTCAATTCCACCGGTTATAGAATATTTTTCTCCCTCTAAATCTCAAAAACTTTGTAAAACCCATGAATTAGTAATGTTACCCTCTTTCACTAATTACATGGTCATCGCCATCATACCCTTCTGGAACTTATTTGAAATCTTGATCCTAGTAATTGTTTAATCTTATATGTTCTTCTAATGGTGGAGATTAAGGAGCGGTGAGGGATGTTAGTCCCTGTAATTGTAATAGAAATTGGAGTAGATGGTCACGTGCGGAGCACATGATATTCATTTTCTGTAGTTAAATTTTAAAATGTTGATTTCAGAAAATATTAAAAAGGTTATAATTTTAAAGAATAAGTGCACAACTTTAAAATATAAATTGGAATACAAACTCCCATTTAAATTATTAAAAAGTAAAATTTAACATAAAAATTCATATTAGATCTTACTTTTTAATAATTAGATAAGAGTTAGTGTTTGAATTTATATTTAGTATTTATGTTTAGTGTTTCTAATCCATGTCATTTATATTTGTTTTTAAATTCTTCCATAATTGCCACAAAAGACAAAAATTATAAGTTAACCACAGTTTGACATTCAGTTAAATTTGGATATTTGAATAGGGTTTTTAAAATATATAAGGGTTTAGGTACAACAAAAATAGTCGATTAGTTATAAAAAAAAAAAAGATACAAAGTTTATTTATATTTTTTATCATTAAGTCCACCTGTTTAGTAGACGGCTTTTATTGCAAGTGTATTGTCAAAATTTATTTATCTCACCATGAATCTGTCTCCCAAAGTTTCAAAAAGAAAATTGTCAAAAAAAAAAAAAAAAGAATCTGTTTTGCGTGGGTTTGAATTGACTCAACATGTTTATTTAAGTTAATACTTTGGAATTGGTTTACTCTCTCCAAAGTAGATGCGATTAAAGTGAAGTTAATTTTATTATAAATTACACGCAGACAGAAAGAATATATCCCGACCTGCGTGTCAACACTTTATTAGTACCTGAATTAATCTATAGTGAAATTAACTTCAATTTAATCGGATCCTCTCAAAGTCTATGAAAGGTTTGTAATGGGTGAATGATTGTTCATACAATTAAGGATAAATTTCAATTAATCACATATGATTTTCATGTTTTGTCACTTAATTACCGTAGTTTAAAAATTGAAACTTAAAAATTTGAGATTTTTAAATTAAATGAAAAACAACTTTCCTTCATAGCAGGTAATCCTAGAATATAAAGACAATTATGTCCTTTGTATTTTATTTTTTTTACTTCGTCAACCTTAGCAACTCTATTAGGACCCAATTTGATTATCTTAAAAATTATCCAAATTCCGACCAAACTCAGACCCAAAGTCATTGAAAATCTTTTAGACTTCTAGCAAACAATCAAATCATTAACAAACATTATCAAAATCATCACTAGAACTTAGAAAGGTACCTAATTTATTCCTTAATTCGTGCAACTAGCAAAAATCCATTCATAAAGTTATATAATACCTCAATTGGGTATCAAAATCTTTGGGCTTAGGTTTTATCCTTCAACCAAATCCGAGTATAAACTTGGTTACAATCTCAAATCTCCCCCCCCCCCCCCCCCCCCTAAAAAAACCGTATTCATAAGTTCTATCTACGAGTACTTTAATATTGAATTTAGAGAAAAAATAAAACTAAAAATTCATCGAAAACCATTAATTGGAGTTCAAAAACTAGTGGGTTTTGTTCAATAGTAAATTTTGAGATAGATAGGCTAAGATTCAACCTCAAATAATGTCAAAAAAAGGTCAAATCGAGACTACAAACTCTAATTCACAATAATTATTAATTTGCGTACCTTACGCTGTCAAAAATAGAATAACATTTGGAAACACAGTCGGGTGCTACTAGAGGTTGTCTTGGATCCTTTGATTTCCTTAGAAACAACCAATAAGTAGGTAATTTTTTTTACAAGTTTGTTAAAATTTCATAATTTGTTTGGATTTTGTTTGCATTTGGTAAAGAGGTTGTAAGATGTTCCTTTTGTTACAACTTATGCTTTAGGGAGCTAGGGAATTAAAGCCATCAGCTTTGAACATTAATTTTGGAGATTCATGCAGAGTTTCTTATTGATTTCATTTTTCCAAGGAAAAAAATAAGTTCTTTTACGAAAATAAAATTATAAGTTGTTTTGGTGCTAACAATTATAAAGTACTTAAAGGAAGCTTGTATTTAGAAGAAGTTTGTATTATATATGCAATGTATAAACTAAGGGCATTCCAGACATTTTTTTGAATTGATTTGACCATCATAATCATATCTCACGCTCTCCTAACAAGTTAATCAACACGCACAGACTATTTAGAAAAAGAAATAAAAAAATAGTTTCTCGTAATCGTAAAATCTCAAATGTTGAAGTGTCAATTTTTAAACAACAGACGGTTAAATAACAAAATAAATAAAGCACGAGTGTTAAGTTTAATTTACCCTATAATTAATAACACCTCAAACCATTAAAAACAAAATAAAATGTTGTTATGGATGCCTATCACTATTAAGTTGACTTATTTTAAAGGGGAAAAGTATAAGTGCACAACATTTTTGTGCACAACATGTTGTGCACTTTCATCTACACCATTCAATGGTAGGGTCTGACACGGAAATCCGTGTCAGGCCCCACCATTGAATGGTGTGGATGAGTGTTGTGCACATGTTGTGCACAAAATGTTGTGCATCTAAAGTCATCCTTTTAAAGGCGGATGATAAGATGTTCAACAAATATAAAAATCAACTTTGCAACATATGAGCCAATTAATTGGTGAATTTGGCTTAGTTTAGAAATTTAGAAGTATGAAAATTGAAGGAAATTAAAATTATACAAAAATAGAAGATGGAAAAGAAATTTAACATAAAATTATAAAGAGCAATACTTGCTTAACATTTTAATTTACACAATCTGTTTCAAATTATAAATTAGAAAAGATTTGTTTAGGTTGACAATGATGTCAACTATTAAGTGAAAGAACTTGTAACACTTTGCTTCCAGTACATCATAACATGTGTAGGTGGACTAAGATAATTTTAAAAAATATTATTAAAATAGCGCATTGAGCCTAACGCAGTGTAACACCCCAGTTCCACATCAGTTAATGTGGGATATTTGGATCTGTTTATAAGGACTCAAGTTGCTATCATTAATACCTTTAGTCATGACCTTTTGGGTGAGCCTGTGGTGGGCTAAGATGACCCAAAAAGATATTATTGAGATAGCTCATTGGGCCTTATTCTGCTGTGATTTGATTCGGACTCGGGATTTGACCCGGATCGTTACATATGGTATCAAAGCCGACTCTCGAAAGCTCGGCTCGGGTCATCCGATCGGGTTGCCGGAGGTGGGGACACGAAGGCGGGCCTAGTAGGCCGCTGGTATTATCCCACAATGGCTAGAGAGGCAAAAGTTTATGCGCCTTGTGTGACTATGTGTTCGGCTTGACGGGGAAGTCAGGTATTTAAGTGTGGGAGTTTGTAACACCCCAGTCCCACATCAGTTAATGTGGGATATTTGGATGTTTTTATAAGGACTCAAGTTGCTATCATTAATATCTTCAGTCATGACCTTTTGGGTGAGCCTGTGGTGGGCTAAGATGACCCAAGAAGATATTATTGAGATAACTCATTGGTCCTTATTCTGCTGTGATTTGATTCGGACTTGGGATTTGACCCGGGTCGTTACATATGTGGTACCCCCACAGGTGGTTATAGCTCAGATATACCCTACGGTACATTCTAACAAAAATATCATGTCACAATATATGCGACACAATACAAACAAAAGGGGTTCTAATCCGCACATGCTAAACCGAAACGAATCAACACAAAATCCTCAAAATATATATTAGCATGTTCTACAGAATCAGAATAAATATTAGACATGCTCTCTATGTTCAAAGAGTACAAGTTATGAATTTTCAAATATCTAAAAGCAAACAATTCTATCATAAACACTTGACTATGAATAATATATCGAAATAATATCTGAATTCTAATTGAGAAACAAAACGAACAAATTAAAATTAAAGAAATATCGCTGAAGGAGTACGAAATTCGTACCTGAAATACGCAATGTAATATCCGAAATTATATTGCAAAACTGACTCGTTAAATTCCCTCCATTGGAACTAATTAACAAAATAAATGAATAATTAATTAATAGTTAATTAATTGATTAAACTTTACAAAATTTCTTTCTCTTAGGCGAATCTGAAATCTTTCCGTTCTAAACAAACTTCTACCTAAAGTTATACATACATAAATATTCTAATCATGATAACGTATTAATAAATAATAGTATTCTTGTTGTTTCCGAAATACATATAAGTATATTCTCAAAAATATTCTTTCAATTTTTAATTCTATTAATTACAAACAAATATTATTATTATTATTATTATTATTATTTCAAAACTCTAAAGTTACAAAAATACTAATTTAATATTCCAAAATGCTAATTACTAACAAAGATATACTAAAATATATTAACTAACAAACTAAATAGTATACAAAAATTAAAACTACAAAATTAAAACTAATACAGAAAATTAAATAATTACACAAAGAAAGAAAAAGAGACATACCCGAAATTATGAGGTTCGTAGTCCGCCCACGTCCTCGACACCAAAAAATATTTTAACTAAGGAGGTCCTTACTAAAAAGGTCCTCACACAAAAATGTTTCCTTACATTGGAAAAAACCTTAATGTTTGGATATTAAAATGGGAAGAGGGTAAGCTCATATTTATAACTAAGGAAAGGGAAGATAGCTTTAAAAGTTATCGATGTGGTACTTTTAAGAAAAAGAGAGCCGGGTATTACACACAGTATTCTATGATTTAATTTGGACTCGAAATTTAATCCGAATTATTACAATTTTTGTTATTTTCATTTTTTTTCTTTTTCTTTTTTCTTTTCCCACATATCTCTCCCCATTATTTTACGTGCTTCAATTCCACATCCCAAAGAAAATTGTACTTTGAGAAATAGTTAATCACAACATTATATCTAATTAATATAAGAATAACATATCATTTGAAATAGGAATTGTGAGACCGTTAGAATTATTTAAAGGAAATAAAATTAGTGCGATTTAGTCTAACTCTGTATCTAAGTAATTAGTTATTAACTATTTTTAACTTAATTTTTTGGTCATCAATCACTATTTATGTTAATAATAAAACAAATAAAGACGAGTATATCACGTGGACTAGTAATAACAAATGTTATCGAATAGATGCATAATTTTGGTATACAATTTTAAATACATGCATCATAATTATTAACATGATGTTTAATATAAAAATTTGAATCAAATTATATTTTTTAATAATTAAAATATATATAATGTTTAATATAATATTTAATTATTATGTCTCTCGAATAGTCGAATGTTTTCAGCACAACTAGCAGTAAACCATGTGGAGCACTTGTTCCACTTGGCGGTAGGTACATACAGGTTGATAGTGGTCCGACAACGCCATGCAATGCACGAGCGCCCACAAGCCTCAGCCCTGTGTTCCATCAGTGGACAGGGGACCATTGTCGGACTGCACTGTAAAGTTGACTGTAGGCTTGATATGTCTTACGCCTACCCCTACCCCTATCCCTACCCCTCCAGATTTCACCTTACTACCTCAAATTCTGTCACATCTTACAGGAATGGTTTTATTTGAACTAATACCCAAGATTTGTCTTTTCTTTGTTAGTAATTTCTAATCCTTAAAACATCTCTAGTATTTTATTATAAAATTTTCATAGAATGTGTTCTAAGGACATATTTTAAACACTGAAAATAATATATAATAATATTTATTTATTTATTTACACTGAATTCAATGCATAAAAAAATAATATACTAATAGACCCCATGTATTGAATTTCGTGTAAATATATAAACAAATAAAATTTATCCTTATTTTTCGCACCCTTCATTATATACAGACACATATATACGGTTCAAAAAACGGTACTCTAATTTCGTGCGGGAGGACGAAATGTACAACGTGTTAGTATTACGGGTTCCGATCAACCGTCACAAGTGTTATCTCATTAGCAAAATTAGTTGAGTTCTTTGTCTTAAAAAACTTTTGACATCTATACACCAAAAAATATCTCAAGTGGTAGCTTTATTGCCAGGTCTAAACCTAAAAGGTTTTATCTGGAGTTTTTCTCATTTAAGCTTTGTCCCCAGTTATCCAACTTCTTGCCCGTGGTACGTACACACACACACATACACGTATATATAGAGGTATATCCGTATACAAACACACGTCCCTGTGCGGCTGTGCTGTTGCTTGGGTGATGTTCGCTTGTATAATTTGTTTGACTTCTGACTACTATAACTCATTTCATTTTTCAGAACATAAAGATAAAGTTATATAATTTTATATCTGCAAAAATGATATTATACGCAGTGTTACGTACTAACTTAATGGTACGCGCCTTACTACCCATTCATTCCATTCAAGAGAGAGGGAGAGAAGAATAGAAAAGAAAAGGAAGAATTTGCAATAACATTTCCAAAATTTGGTACGTAGTTAATTATTGGAGTATTTAATTTCTGCCCAGAAAAGCCCAATTAATTAATCAGCTTTTAATAAGGGCTGTGTCGTTCAAATTTATTTCTCTTCAACCATACCACAAAGAAAAATGTCACCGCTCTGATTCTGGTTTTATCCCTTCTCTGTTTTCGGTTGCTCCTGCCTGCCTGTTTATTTAGCTCATAGTTTTTCGAATTCTTGCTCACCACACCAACACATCACATAATAATAAGGTTCTTAATTGTCACAAGAATCTCTTTTCAGATTTATTTTGTTTAGACTAGATTCAAAGTAGAGATAGGTTGGCATAACGAAAATAAAAAGAAGATAATGGGAAATAGAATGCAATATATTAAATATATCCCACTATTTATCTAGTTCACCAGGTACATACAGAACTTCTAGTGTAGTAAAGGATTATGTTTTGGCTAAAAAGCGACCCTAATCATACATATGTCTCCTCCTGTCCATAAACAACTATATAGGCTCCAAAAATTCATGTTAAGAGATCTAAAAATGACCATTCAAAACAAAGGGGCCAAATACACTAAATGTCCTCCAAAAATATATCTGATGGAAGATCATATCCGAAAACAAAAGAGGAACCTTCCATCTCCTCAGCTGTGAACTTGGGTACTCTCCAGCTCTGTGCAGCTTTAGAGTCATGACCATATGTTAATAGCTCTAATACCTACACCAAAAAACATAGGTTTTCAAACTAACTAAAATTCAAACATGTATTAATTCAATGTCAATATGACTTCTAAAATTTCTGCAGGCACTCAGAAAATTATAGCCCGTTATTATGAGAAATATGGAATTTTGGAATTTCAATAACATTAACCTAAACCTAAAAGGATACAGAATACCATAATTTTTGGGTAGTTCAAAATTGTACCTCAGCCATCGAGGGGCGCCATATTGAGGATTGTCTCACACAATAGGAAGTTGTGAGCACTAATCTATTCATTTGATCCATGTCATATTTACGTTCCAAGCTTGGATCAGCTAGTTCAGCAATGTTTCACGATTCCATTAAGGGCTTTGCCTATACATGAAACACATTTATTAATCTGTCAATAGGATAATATAGAAGAAGACTGCTGTTTTGGTTTGATTTTTTGGTGAAAGAAAACTATCAGTAATAGAAAATTTAACTGTTGAAATGTTTTCGGCTAAATTTGAAAGTGGGATTTCTTTTTCTGAAAGGAAATTTCAATGGGTCTTGTTTGGTTAGGTATGAAATGTAAGAACAAACTATACTATGCCGGCATCCAAAATATATAGGTGAAACGAAATCAAGAACGTCAAATAATTGAATTCACTCTATTTTAATTTACAATCGCTCTTTCGTACGTCTCCTTGAACCCTTTTTTTCCCTCTTTGTTTTTTCCTCGCCAGTTTCCCAGGAGCAAATATAGCCATAACAAACTTTTCAATTTTCACTTGAAATACTGGAGAGTGAATTTTCCTTTTCATGTGTAAAGGAATCTTAAGTTCTTAACCAATGGAGTGGAGCATAAGAGCTTTGTATTTACCCAG
This sequence comes from Hedera helix, assembly GCA_947179155.2. Taxonomy (NCBI): domain Eukaryota; kingdom Viridiplantae; phylum Streptophyta; class Magnoliopsida; order Apiales; family Araliaceae; genus Hedera; species Hedera helix. The sequence continues at coordinate 49,367,597 of OX359268.1, read as the reverse complement.
AGGAGAAGATTTTGTTGTGATGAATCAACAGGTCTTCTGCCATGCAAAAACATCGGTTTTCTCATCAACAATACCATGCATGAAGTACTCTGGTGCTATGTATCCAAATGTACCCTCAATTGGAATCACTGCATGGTGGGTCCATTTGCTTGGCAGCCATTTCGCGAGCCCCAAAATCTGAAATCTGCACAAATATTTTTTTTTCTTCCGAATGAACTGAAATACATCAAGAACTCATATGTGACCCAGAAATAAAAGAAATCATTTGTTGCTCCCACCTGTGGTTCGTAATCTGGACCTAGAAGAACATTTGAGGCTTTAATGTCACGGTGTATGACTCTGTGCTTACGACACTTATGAAGGTAATACAGACCCCTTGCAATCCCAAGGGCAATTTTATATCTGACTGGCCATTTGAGTGACTCCCCTGTCTCACCTGCTATAATACAAGCATTATTCCAAGTTCTTATGTTTTGGTTGGTAACTAGATGGTCAGCTTCTATTCTATTTTGCTCGTATTCATTTATCATATGTTCAACTTATCCATGAATTATGACTGTATTATTTTATATCCTCTTTTTTAAAATGAAATATATAATCATTGAAAATTCTAATTTTACACACCTTTTAGAATATTGAACATGAGCGAAGCAGAATATGATACTCTTACCATGCAATGCAGATGACAGAGTTCCATTACGATAGAAATTGAAGATGAGATATAGACCATTTTCGATGCAGCAACCAACTAAGCTTGGTGTATTAGGATGATTAACAGGCCCTATTATCCCCAACTCCATAAGAAACTCTTTCTCCTTGTTTTCATCGGTGTGGTCCTTGGCTAATCTCTTCACTGCTATGATATTTCCATCATCAAGGTCACCTCTACATACAACCCCCCCCCCCCCCTATTCCTACGATATACTCTGCATCCAAAATAACCATGCCTTTTAAATTATGATTCGCATTTGTCTAAATAAATTACTAAGAATGTATTAATTTTATCGAGATTAATATACCGGGGTTGAAATTATTTGTAGCATTTGCAATTTCTTCGTAGCTAAAGCACCTCAACAAAAGGTTGTTACTTCTCTTTTATTGGAAAAGCTTCATTCCTCTTTCTTTCGCTTAAAGAAAATGGGGATCTTACGAAAGAGGAAATGCGCCTGTAATGGTGACATTTGCTTCTTATAATGAGACTGCCCTTTTGATGAAAGAGGCAGGGGAGGAGACTCTGTGGTGCTTGATTCCCCAATACTAGATCTGTCTTCTTCTGTGCTTAGTGATTCACCTTCACATGAATCTAGCACTGTTATTGATGAAGACTCTACTCTCTTTTGTACCAAGGTAGAGTTACTGATATGAGTGCTCTTTTCGGACCACCTTGAACTTAATTATTGAAATTCTGGCACACGAAATATAAGTTAATAAGAAGACACCAAAGAAAAATAAAATCAGATTGTTTTCACGAAATATTTGATCTAAACTAACCTTCATTATTACGCATGAAGTTGGAGTCAAAATCTTGTTGTGGCTGCTCACGTCTCCCAATGGATCCGGTTGCTATGGAGTTGGCACGCCCAGACCATCGGTCGGTGGGTGGGGCGGCGACACGTGAGTCGCGGGACAAATGAACGGCGCCGATCGCGAGGACCATGAAATTGAAAATTTTCTCCCCGTCCAATTTCTTGCCGATCGCGCCGTTCATTTGTTCCGCCCATCACGTGTTGCCACCTGACCCCTTCTACCGACCGGTCGGTCGGTGCCAACTTCACAGTAGCCGAATCCCCACCCAATAAGGACTAATGAACAGCCTTTAGGAGCATTATCGAAACAGTATCTTGTAGTTTCTTGCGGAGCTCTAATCACCCAATGGCATTGAAATGTGAATTAGGAAAGGGATAAATTAAGGGGAATACTGTTTTCCGAATGGAACAATTTCTCGCCTATTTGATCGGTTCCTTGAGCTGCCACTCAGAAGAAACTCTGCTGAGATGCCTTGTGCTTCCTCGATCAGACCTCTTCCAATGCTAGAGCTAAAGTCCACTTTAGCCTCCAAATTTACCTGAAAAAATGTCGCGTTGAAATAAATTTAGACTTCTAAGTTTTTACGTCTATGGTTGTTAAATCGTGAATCGTACTGGGTATCGAAAATTCCTGTATCGTGTATCGTATCGTGAATCGTATAATAAGATATGAAAACAAAATAAAAAATGTAGTAATATAAATTTAAACATATAAAATACAAGCTTGACTATATATAAAAGTAGTCAAGTAAATATTATTATAGACTAAAAATAAATTTTAAAATTAAACAGTAATCAAAATACTCTAAATTGATTTATTAATATAATTTCAGTAATCTTTATAAGTAACAAGAAAAAAATAAAATTTTAGATTCAACTTTAATATCTATAAAACAAAAGAGAATAATTCAAATTAACAAGTGAAGATTTATATATCTGCTTATAGAAAGTGACGTGAAAAAAATAGAGTAACATTTTTAATTAGATATAATACTCTAAAAAGTTATTAAAGACTCATGAAGCGATATATAATATATTTGTGCTACAAAACCTCTTCAATTGAAATATTAAAAGGTTTGAAAGTCTTGCTTGTAATCTTTTGAATCTACATGATTTTTTTTTTCAAATGGGTAAGAATAGTAATTGAATCATAATTGAATCGTAAGATACGATATCATTTTAGATTCACCATGCGATATGTATCGAATTATTTCCGTATCGTATCTTAAAATACGTATCTCGTATCATAAGATTCTGACAACTATACTTATATCGATTTACATGTAAATGGTAAAGCTTATAAGAGTAAAAATAATAGTATCTTCTAGACTGGCTTGTCTTGGCAAATTCTCCCATTACAGATATAACAAAGGCTTTTGCTCTACGAAGTTGTGTTTGATATGTTTCAAATGTCTTGCACTTCTTATTCTCCTGTTTTCTTTGATAATCACGCTTCTTCATAGTTTCTGTCACTGTTTTACGTACAAACATGAAGTACAAGTAGTGGTAAATTTAAAGAAAATTATATGAATGAACTAAATGGTGGTGAAAAAACTAAAATTTAACTAGGCAACGCGTACTAACCAAGAACGTGTAGAGCAATGACTGTCATTTGGATGGATTAATTTTTTAATTGCCCACGAGAGGAGCTCTGTGCTATCTGTAGGGAATTAACCGCAAAATTCTCGAACCTGTGAAAAACAAGATGGAAGAAAAAATGCACGTCAAAGAAAAATAATCACACGCACAAGACAGTATTTACGTGGTTCGGCAATTTGCCTACTCCACGGAGTTGCAGAGATTTTTACTATTATCAGAAAACGACAATACAGTCTCCTCTCTCAAAAACACGACTCACTAAAACCCTAATCACAAAATTTCTTTTGTACATCATGCGCACACTAATTTTCAATGGGCTACAAAACAGGCCAAAAAATTTCTATCGGCCCAAGCCTTCGCTCCATGGACTAAGCCTCAGAAAATATCCCATTAAAAATTCACGCAACATTTTTTCGGGTCGGGTCATCAACCGGGTCGAAATATAACTAGACTCCACAAAAGCCCAACACTATCTTCCGCGTCTAATTAATGAGATGCCTACGAGAATTTTAGCTGGAGCTGAAGTGATCATTCTTTTTTAGGAGGGTTGGGAGGTTTTGAATGATCAATTGATTTTGAGCTTACAAAGTTGTAGTTGTTTCTTTTTCCACAATGACAAAGAGAGACTAAGCTTTAGGATGGATATATATGTACAAGAGCAAGAGATATGATAATTAATCTAGTATTGTGGGCAAGGCCACTTGACTCTCATTAAAAAAGTCTTGATTGAGAAGCATAAAAAGCAATTACAGTGGCAAGTAAAGAAGTGATTAAAGATTACTATATTCTGAGTCTTCAGTGCTTTTGGAATACAATTAAGTGTTATGGTTGGGTGATTTGGGGAATAAGCAAAGGAGGTGGTCATATGATGATATACACGTCTTGTTATGCAAGGCAAATTAATTGAAGCCTCCATACTCCAAAGTGCTAGCTTCTTTGTCGAGTTTGGTAGGAGGGGGAGGCGGCTATAGCTCCAATGTAATCAATTGAATTGAATCACCTCACATGCATGTACACAAACTATAGTTAGATGAAGTGAGCTGTAAAATATTTTATTTTGGTATGCTCATTATTCTGACTTCTTTTCTTTGCATTACTAATATTGTGTTTGAATTGCAAGAATAAAAAATGGAATTAAAAAAATATGTTTTGATTATTTTATTATAATAAAATGAATCATTTTCTTTCTAACAAATTGATGATATTCATTCCTTAAAGAGATTGTGAATGACACATTCGGACCATCATTTCTTGCCGGTTAGAGAATTACATAACATATGTTTGTAGAGAGATAATTATTCTATGTGAATGACTTTCTATATAGATGTTCGAACAAAATTTAAAGTACAACCGTTAGACAAAAATTATTCAATAATCATTTGAAACCTAAATATGGTATTATATATATATATATATATATATATATATATAGATAGATACACATTAAATATGCGTAAAAATATAGATCTTGTCCTTGGATGAGCCACTAAATATTTTTTATAGATTATTTTAGGAGTACATCTAATCAGGACAAGTGCAAGCCCCTTGGTGGGTTGACATACTAGATGATCAGATAATACGTCAAGACTTAACCTTGACACTCAACTTGTGTGAACATGGTATCACATGACATTGCAACTGGCTAAATGAGTGTAACCCAGAGTATATACATTATGATTATTTAAGTATACCTGATATTTGTTGGCGACAATTTAAATATTTTCTTTAATATCTATTACAAGGAAGGGATGGTCCGTGAAGTCCACTCAAACCATGGATAGACTGTCATGACCTATATGTGCGAGGTGTTGGGGTATTGTTGGTTTCCTTTAATAATAATGTTAGCATACATGGTGACTTGGATCAAATCTAAGACCCTTTCATGAGTGGACATGATTGGGTAAGAATAATGCATGTATGGGCATGTTCTTTTTAGGTAACACCTTAGGCAAGTGCTTGTCTTGGTTGGAATTCCGTGTGGGCAAGTTTGGCAAGATATTGTGGCACATGTTAGGCAAATTTGTGGGCTGAAATAACAAAATGTGGGTTGGTTTGGATGTTAAGTTGAATGAGTCAGACAACAGAGTTGGTGACAATTACAGGTAGTTACTCCATTTGGACAACATCACACATGCTGGGCTTTTCTTGAATTCAAATTTGAAATGTGGGCATCAAACATATCTATTGTGGGCAGTTGCTAGACAACTTAATATTTGAATTTGAATACTAGCCATTGGTTGAAATTTTTTAGACAGTTAGGGATGTCAATTGCAGGCCTATTTTGTAATCTATTTATATGCATTTGTGGGAGTGTGAATGGCAAACAATTATGTACAAGTCTGACAAGTCTCCAACCGGGGTATTCTTATTATTTAGAGTGCAATTAAAAAATTGGGACGTTATCATGTAAATTGTGGTTGTGTGTGTATGCGTGACTTGTGTGTTGACTACCAAATTACATACAAATATGTGTGTGCTTGTATACGAGTGTTGCTGACTGGTTTGATAGGAAATCAATGCATCACATACAGAACAATTGACGGAGAAAAATTAGTGTTAAACGTGGCCCTGTGACAACAAACAAATTTGTACCAATCCAACAATTCCGCTAATCCATTCTAATGAAATAAAGCTAGAGAATTTTCAAGCATTGAAATTGAATTTCCATGGAGAGAGTACACAACAATGTTTATGATGAACGAGAATAATCTAGTTATAAAAATATGGCCTTGAGTTGAAATTATATGCAGGATCTCTAAGAACTTGGGTATGAGACATAAAACATCATTAATGTAAAAAATACTATTTTGAAATGGCCTAAGCATAAAAAATCTAATAAAGGGTGCAAGACAAATAAACAGAATAAATATGGATCTAATGTAAAATTTTCAATATTCAGTTGATCCGTGTGTCACTGTGCGGGCATGTACTTGACATAAGAAAACACATAAATAACTTGATCACACTTCCATCTCGAACAAGAATACATTAAACTAATAATTCCTTGAACAAATTAATTCCATGTTTGTGTTCCATGGGAGAAACTCTTCATTTGCTTCTCTCACACCCTTGACTGTATCATCAGTTTTAAGTGATTCTGGGTATCTATAGCTTAACACCACAATTTCAAAAGAAAACATCTGATCGCTTCAATCCGTAAGTAAGAACCGTAATATAACTAGATATTCCATTGCACCAAGATTTCCTTCCATGGCAGAAACTTTCTCAACCTTTATTGCCCCTCCAGTCTCCATTAGTACGCCTATACGGATCTTGCATCCTCTGCACATCCATGGCCCCAAACACACCATATGCACTACTTTCATCACAAACTCCATCACGCTCCTCCTCGTCATCACGCGCCAACAAATCTTCCCTATACTTGACACTTTTAAGTCTCATTTTAACTCCTTTAGCGTCATTCCCTTTAAGCATCTCAGCCACTTGTTTCATAGTAGGCCTTTTGTCCGGCTCACTCTGCACGCACATGGCTGCTACATTAATTGATTGTTTCAGCTGGTTCTCGTCGAAATTCCCCCGAAGTTTGGGATCAACAAGATCTTTAAACTTCTCCTTTGTAATCAATGGCTCCGCCCATTCGGTTATTGTCCTCTTGACACCCCCAGGGAGCTTTTCGATTGGTTTTCTTCCGGTGAGGATTTCTAGCAAGAGAATACCAAAACTGTAGACATCACAACTCTCTGAAACCTTTCCCCACATAGCATATTCTGGCGCCAGGTAGCCCAAGGTGCCTTTGACGCGAGTCGTCATGTGGCTAACGCCTTCTGGAATTAGCTTGGCAAACCCAAAGTCGGCCACCAATGGTTCAAAATTCGAGTCCAACAGCACATTGCTAGCCTTTACGTCTCTGTGAATGATGTGGGGTGTCACATCATGGTGCAAGTACCTATTAACATTGAAACAAAATAGGCTTAAATTCAACCTATAATTATAAAATTATTATTGACATTTTGTAGGAGAAAAAAAAACTACTTAAGAAAGCAAGAAAATATTGAGTTTATACGTCACTACCTAATGTGGTAGGGCTATTATTATGAGTTTCATTTCTCTCCTTTTCTTTGAACCATTAAGTCCTTGAAATATAAGACTTGTGGTACACCATAAGGACTTTTTTAAAGAGTAGCAGTATGTATGAGATTTTTTATACCGGGCAATCAAAAAGTAGCTAGCTAATATCTGTCAAAGAATAAATGGTAAAAAAATACTTACACTAAACCTTCGGCTGAACCAATGGCAATCTTCATTCTCTTTTTCCAATCTAATTGAACATCAGTAGCAAATTGGCCATGTAGATGAGAGAGCAAACTGAGATTGGGCATGTAATCATACACAATGAGCCGTTGATCAGCATCCGCGCAATATCCCCTAAGCCCCAACAGATTCTTGTGTCGTACTCTGCCCAAAACTTCTACTTCCACTGCAAATTCCATCTCTGCTTTTGAATTCATAGATTTCAATTTCTTTACCGCTATCTGCACGTAATATATTAATAATTCACAATAAATAACCCGGAAAAGAAAGGCAATTTTTTCATGTATTTCTTCATTGAAAAATTGATTATTGAACTAAAATGATAAGAGGCTGAATAAGATAATTAATTCTGTGTGTGTTTTGCATTTAGTGTTGAGACAAGAAGAAATTATACACATGGAGTTGATGACTTGTTATAATTACCTGAAGACCATCGGAAGTTTTCCCAAAGTAAACGCTTCCAAATCCTCCTTCTCCAAGTTTGTTTTGGTCACTAAAACCATTAGTTGCAGTATGCAGTTCTTTGTAAGTAAAAATTCTCCATGGAGAGTCACCTGATGAGAGGCGGCTACATAAAACCGGGGACACAAAAGTTTAAGACCATCTTAATTTGTAGGTAATTGTGTGTGTGTGTGTGTGTGTGTGTGTGTGTGTGTGTGTGTATATATATATATATATATATATATATATATATATAGAGAGAGAGAGAGAGAGAGAGAGAGAGATTTAGATAATTTTCAAGCACATAAATTAATGTAAGCTTAATTTACACACCCTTCATCAACCTTCTCATCACCGCAGCAACTCAGGGAAGATCCCATAATTTGTTTCCCTGTGAGATTCAAACCTCAGTTAGGGGTTGGGACACTTTCCAAAAATAACTTCAAGATTCGTCTTTTAAAGAGGATTAATGTCATTTTAGAGATTTCACATTATTGCCGACCTTGGCATTGCCGGCTAAGCATATACTACTAGAAAGTCTAATTAAAGAATTAAAAAAAAAAAACCTGCTACTTCTGAAGTAGTTGAGGAGAGAATACTCCAAGTTCTTTGTTTTCTTCTCCTATGAGATTAGTTCGTAAATACTAAGAAACTATAAAGTTTTCGATGTATTCTGATCGATTTGATTTATGATGCCGACCCTAACAGAATATTGGGTATTAATTATTTTTTTAGTGCTTTTTACATCAAATTAGTATTATTATTTTTAATTGCACACGCAAAAGTACTTGACTGCAATTAAAAATATAAATTTAATTTTATAAAATATGGGTAGAAAAAATATAAGAGAAATTTTAGAAATAAAAACTGAGAGGAAAGGAGTTTAATTGTAACACAAATTCAAGAGAAAAACTTATTTTTACTACTCTCCCATTATATAATACTAGTAGATAGATGTAATAGATAGATAACATTTGAAGTCGCAGGCTCCTCGAGGCCGTGACAATTGGAAAAGAACGCAGCAAAGCATTGGTAGTCAAACTTACTAAATTAAACCTTGACCCAAAATAAAATAAATAAATAAATAAAAACAAGTTACAACCAACTGATATATTTAGAGACGACGATACAACTTGGTTTCCGCAACATAGCTGTTGCCTTTTGGAACATATACAGATTATATACAACGACTTGACTTCCAAGCTACAGGATAACTAACCATATATATATAATGTGATCAAACGTATGTATATATATATATATATATATTTATTCTATAAACATTTGCAAAATACTAGCTCTCCATTCCATACAAAAGAGTACTATTTTACTTTGTTCCTAATTAAGTTGTAAAACTTCTAAAATTAAAATTGTGATGCTAATTTATATACTTGAACTTTCAAAATAACAATTTTATATTTGGCGATAAATATTAGGTAGTTTATGAATAATCTTGACTATTGTACTAAATAAAATTTTAAAAGAAATTTGCATCAATTTTGAATTTTAGGATTTCAACAAACTACTTCGAATTTGTTATCCTGATGTCTTTGTCCTATTATATTTATGAAATTTTAAAATTAAAGAAAAGTGTCGTTGCTGGAAATAATATATCTGCTTAATTGTTCAAATGAGGGCTAGAAGTTCCCCGCGGTTCACTAATCTCCTCCCTTGGGATAACATGATAGAAATTTGGCTCGTGGACAATTAATATATATATATATATATACACACACACACACACACACACACACACACTAATGAAATGAAATGATGAAAGTTCTTAGAATTAAGTCGCTTGAAGAAATAGAGACATATATAGTAAATGGGACATGACAAATATACATACGGCAATAGTTACTTTTGAACTCATCTTCAATGCAGTATCCAAATATGAAAGAGAAGAGGCACGAAAACAAAAACAAAAAGATGGGAAGGAGGGACTCGATCAGCAACGGGACAAGAAATTAAAAATAACAAAAATTAAGAAACTTCGCTGCAGCAAAACAAACAAACTGTATTGGAGTTAAAAATCTAACACTAACAAATATTGTGACTCAAATCTCTATATTGGCAATTAATTAACGGTTAATTTAACAACTAAACTCATTCTCAATTCATACATTAATAATTAACATAATTTAAACTTACCTTTATTAACACGGCATGTGGATGAAAGATATACAATTATTCCCCTTTCCGCTCTCTCTTTGACTTCAATTCATGTATAAGTTGCTTGTGCAAACTAGTTGGATTGCCCTTGCAGAATGTTTTCGAGCCGGAAGTTTGAGGATTTTGTTCTTTTTAACTCTGCGGACAGATTACGCATGCAATTTTGTCACATAATGATACGTTCATAAATTGCATTTATTTTTGCTTCAAAAAAGTATTGCATTTATTTTGACTCAAACACAATGTCTTTGAATAGCATTTCTCAAAACAACTAATTCTTTAAAGAGTAAAATTCATCATGAGGAAAAAGCCTAATAATTAGGGATATATATATTCAAATAAAAATCAACAAAAAAGATTGGCCAGACTCTCATTTTCATATGAAGGAAGTATTATATATCTGACTTTATTTACGCATTTCAAGGTTTGCTAAGGACGCCCTTAAACATAATTATAATTTTTCCAAGTTATAGTCTCAATACTTAGTGCCTTAATTTTAATTATTTTTTGATTTTTTTATTCTTCAAATACTAGTATTTGCACTAGACACATTTAAAAAAAAAATTGGATTTGTTTTTAATTTAAATAGTAAAATTTATAATCAAGAAAAAATATTGAGATAAGTGCCCCAAATTAAGTACCATTTTCATTTCAAAGTTAGAGATATATTTTGACTTTTTAACTAAGTTTGAGTTCAAGAACGATATGATTTTGTTTAATTTTATTAAAAAAAAATTCACTTCTGTTTACTAGCTGAAAAACTACTAATTATTATTTTTATTTTGTTCAAAATTTAGATAAATTATACCAATTTTTTAATTTATATTTGTAAATTTATCAAAAAAAAGTCAAAATATATTCCCAATTTTTGGACTAGTAGAAGTAAGGATCCTCACTAATTACAGATAAAATTTTAAAGAGTAAAATTTAATATTATAAAAATATTAACAAAAATTATGTCTAAATGTATTAAATATAAAGTCAAATATATTAAAATAAAATAAAAAAAGCTACGGAGAACTATAATTCAGTTTCTAGACGGAAAGCAACTCATCTATACCTTATATTGTGACGGTCCAGAATCCAGTAATGTCAGAAAAATCCGATTTGGAGTCCATCAACATAACATAATTTTATGACATACCTGCTATATAACTCAAAAAATGTACATCATTTTTATCTATCTTATAACTTCTATTGCTCTTATGTATATACTTATCTGTAAATTATAAAAAAATCACATTCACAAGAGCGAAATAATTTTTTAACAAGCATATACTACTACATTTACTGAAATTTTATAATTATTTATTAATTTTTTTTTTTAAATCAAGTTATTTAAATATTCAACTACATTCATCGTAAATAACCACTTAAGTTCCATAACGTTAATAACGACTATTATAGTTCATGTTCCACAATGTTAATGAATTATTTTCACACACACATACTACACATTCTAGGCTGATCACTCTGACAAGTCTAGTTCAAATCGTCCACCGTCCATATGCTTCACAGTATTGAATTGATTTATTTATCCGATATTTATAACCATCATGATCGATGTTTCACAGTATTTAATTAATTTATTAATTCGATATCCATAAATATCATGATCGACCGTTGTGTGAAAAAATCGTTATGCCTTTGACTAGCCAACACACGATCCGATCCACAACGTTCCGTCACCTCGCGAATTCACTAACCCTTCCAAAATCTTTAGAATATTATTTTAGACTTTTTGACAAATTTTTATATTTTTTAAATTATTTGACAATTTTTTGTAATTATTTTTATAGATAAAAAATTTCATTTAATAGCTTAAAAATAAAAATAATACCTCCACGTGTGTTTATACACTCAAAATATCCCAAATTTTTATTTTATAATATTATTTTTACCAAATTTCATAATTTTTCACTTTTCACCTAAATTTCTGAAATTTTCACTATTTGTAAACTAACTTTAAAATACGATAAATACGTCGGCTCTTTAATAATTTACCAAACTTTTTAATTATTTTTAAATAATATTATAAGATTACTATAAAAGTTTTGCTCAAAATCATTTTCTAATATTTAATTATAAATTTTTATAATTTTTAGCTTATAAAATTCATAATAAATTCTTCGTACTTCAAAAAGTCACCGGTAGAGCATCAAAAGGAAGCCCCTCACACTAATTTCATCTCAAACCGATTTTCAAAATTTTAATTATAAATTTCCAAAGTTTTGAAAATTAAAAATTCATAATAATTAATCCACTTATCCGAAAATTATAAATAATATTTACATTTCACATAAAATTTAATTCTATACAATATAATAGTACAAAATTTCTCCAAATTCTGTATTAAAACATAAAGAAACGGGTTTAACCAGAAAGTTGATTGAATTCGATCCTCTTTTTCTGCTAGTTTTTTGAAATTATCTTGCCCAGATCAATTATATAATAGTCCAGGAATCCAATCATGTGATTTGTTTTTAAAATCATTAACATTTTCACATCGAATCATCGGTTTGAAATTATTTTTCGGTGAGTTAAATGTCGTCGGTTCTATTATGTTTCCCTGCCAATTTAAATCTCACATTATTTATGAGTTTGTTATCTACAGATTCCCATAAGTATTAATGGTTAAAAACCTTCCAAATTATTAAATCCGTCCCTGTTGCCTTTCATGGCCAATGGTCGACACCATAGTCAATCTCAAGTTTTCTAAGTATATTTCTTATCAAGGATCATTCTAAACTCGTATATAATCATACATATAACCACAATAGATAGGAAATTACCCAAAAACATTACCTTTCATTGTCTTTTTTTTTCTTCCTCCCGTTGCATTCTTCTTCATGCTCTTTTTTTTTTTTTTTATATATAATCATATATATATATATACCACATATACCACTACATATTGCAAGCAAGACCCCACCTCCTGCTGCTAACTTCTCTCCACGTCCAACTTCGAAGTCTTAGTCGGCAAGAAAGGAAATAAGGACAAGGATTAAAATTAAAATATTATATAAAAAAATTCGACTAACGTTGACTTTAACATAAAAGGTCAACTTTTTAACCCTATTGTATTTATAGTATTTTCCTATTAAATTGATATCCTGATCGTAATTCACCTTCAAATTTAAATTTTGACTTTTTAACTTTAAAAAGTCAATTGTAAACTTTGACTATAAAAGTCAACTCCTATACTTCATTATGTCCATTGTTATTTTTTTTTAATATTAAATTTAACATTTCAAACTCAATGATAAATTAAGTCTGCGTCTCAAAATTTCATTCTAAACTCAAATTAGGGGTTTTAACCGTTAAGGCAATTTGGTCATTTTATATTCAAAAAGTTAACTCGATTCATTCAACTTATTTTTCAGTACCCTAAATCCACCCATAACGTCCATTCCATCACTTGAAACTTTAATTCGTCGAAATTACGACAATTTATTGTTCGTTCCACACAAATTCTAACTATTGATTAATTTAAGATTTTTGATCAATGATTCTTGATACACACTAATTACGATTATATTAAACGTTCATCATCATAATTATTATGTCATAGTAATGTACTACTGGTGATTTGGGATAAGGATGTCATTTATGTAATATGTAAAGTTAGTAAGAGAGAGTTTCTTCTCATAAAATAAGGCACACTCATAATTTTTAATATTTTTAAACTTCTTGTACCAATATAAAAAAATAATAATAATAAAACATACCTAAATAATAATAATAATAATAATCGAAATAATAATAATAATAATAATAATAAAATATACCTAAATTTAATAAACTTCTTCCTTTTCATCTTTATCTTTTAATATTATGTAAAGTTCAAAGTCATTAATTTTATAACCATTAATATTATGAGTCTAGATCATAATATTAAAATATAAAATGACATGGGAATTTTAATATCTTTCCAAATATCTTAATCTAATATGAAAAATAAATTTCAAATTCATATATCTTTAATTTCTCTATTTTAATATTATGAGTCGAGATCATAATACTAAAATATGGAATAACGTGTATATATTAATATCTTTTAAAATATTCTAATCTAATATAAAAAATAAATTCAATTTCATCTATTTATATAATGATCAGAAATCAATTCAACGTAAAGTCAATAATCATTGAGTTGGATTCAATTTAATACCCATAAATATCTATAACATCTTTAAAACAATATAGTTACTCAATATTATACTATTTTTAAAATCTTTCTCTTTTATCTATTTATATATATTATACGAACAATAAGAACTTAGTTATTATTATTACTTAATTTGTTTTTGGTTTATTGAATTCCAGGACATGTAATTATTTTTTTAAACTATATTTTTGTAGGAACGATTTTGTTAAGTTTTGAACTTATTGCCAAAATTTATATTTTTATTCATTATAATATTTATTATTCCAGATAACGTGTATATTATATATAAAAAAGTAATGTTTGTCTTGTATCAATTTCTTATTAGATTCGAAACAATACCATACTCCTCTTTAGTGAATTTAGCTTTATAACTTTATATAAAATAATTTAAAATAGTAAATTAAATGTTTAATTTATAAGTTTTCATTTTAGATTTTTTTTTTTTAAAATTATATACATGTGTGTGTGTGCGCGCACATGTGTATATGTATGTATCTGTATATATGTATATATATATACACACGTATGCGCACACATACACTCACACATTATTAATATGTTTGTGTGCGTAAGTAGGCATGCACAACAGGTCGGTCTGGCATGGCCCGGCCTGGGCCTGCCAAGGCTTGATCGTTGACCAAGCCGGGCCGAGCCTTTGACTTTTGGCTTGCAGGCCGGGCCGGGCCGGGCTTGACGCTCAAAAACGGGGTCTGTTGTGGCTTGCAGGTCAGGCCAGGCCTTGGGCCAAGCCAGGCCAGGCCAGACCAGGCTTTGGGCCAAGCCAGGCCAGTCCGACTCGATCCATTCAAACAATTTTTTTAGTAATTTTAAATATTATTAAAACACTAATTAAAATTTTAAACTTAATTAATATTTTAAATAAAAGTAATGTATTACAAGTTACAGCTTTTAAATTACAATAATGAAAATTATCTTTTTTATTATTATTTTTCAAATGACTTTTTAGTTGTTACACTAAGTATCTATTAAAATAAAGATACAATGAAAGATCTGTAAGAAGTGTAGGTTGCTAACTAGGTAAGGAAAATTCTTATATATTACACTAGTCAATGTGTTTTCATAGATTTCTTTATTTGTATATAAACAAACATGCATGAATGAACGTATTAAAATACGTCAATTTTATTTTATTTATTGAATAAGATGTTACAAAGATGAAGTTTTCGTCTGCAGTGGGAGAATTGAAATAGCGAATAAAGAAAATCTGCAGACTAGACGAAGCTTTTGGTGAATCAGGCCAGGCCAAACCCAAGGTCAGGCCGGACTTTTTGGCAGGCCAAGCCAGACCGGATCTGAGCCAAAAAACTGTGGCATGTTCGTGGCCTTCAGGCCAGGCCGAACCAGGTCATGCCTTGACCAATCCGGGTTTTGACCAAGCCGGGCCTAGGCCGGATCAAGGATGAGCCGCAGGTCGCAGGCCATTTGTGCATCACTATGCGTGAGCACGCTTTTGTGTATATGTATCGAAATGTTTGTGTAATTTACATATATATTGAAATTAATTTATTTATTTATATAAATATGATGTATTTCAAATCAATTTGAAATACAAGAGTTGTATTAAAAATCATTAATAAAAATTTATTTTATTGTAATATATTAATACTATTATTATTATTATTATCTGTTAATAACTATTTTATCATAAAAATGCATATTCTCATAGGCTTCAATACTACTGAACTTCTTCTACCAATAAAAAAAAAATAGAAACAAAGCAAACATAAATTTAATAAACTTCTTCCTTTTCATCTTTATCTTACCATATTATGTAGAGTTTAAAGCCATTAAAAATTTTATCAAGTATAAATTAATGTAGCATATTATTATAACCATTAATATTATGAGTCTAGATTATAATATTAAAATGCAGAATAACATGAGAATATTAATGTCTTTCAAAGTATTTTAATCTAATATGGAAAATAAATCCGAATCTATTTATCTTTTTATATCTTTTATAATTTAACTTAATATTAATGAGTAGAGATTCAATTTAATTTAAACTCAATAGTCATCTAGTTAGATTCAATTGAATATCTATAAATATCTATAACATCTTTAAAATAAAATATTTACTTAATATTATACTAATTTTACAATATTTCTTTTTAACTCTTTATATATATTATACGAATAATAAGAGCAAAATTATTATTATTGTTATTGTTATATGGATTATTAAATTGCATGACATATAATTATTATTTTTTAACTATTCTTTTGTAGGAACAGCATTCCTATGTTTTGGATCTATTGCAAAAATGCATATTTTTATTCATTATAACTTATATTGTTAAAAATAAAGTGTATATTATATATTAAAAAGTGATATTTGTCTTCTAGCAATTTCTTATTGAATTCAAAATAATACTCATACATCTCTATCTCTTTAGTGAATTAAACTTTATAACTTTATATAAAATAGTTTAAAATTATAAATTAAAAGTTTAATCTATACCATAAGGTAGTAAAAATCTACTAGAATATATTCTTAGTTCACACATAACTATTCCATAATCTCAAAAATTAATATCTGTATATAATTATTGGAACGAGTCATAATAAGTATTTAATAATAACTCTGCATTCACCTATGATATTTTATAGCAAAAAAAAAGAGAAAGAAATATTTCCTCCATTTCGAATTATAAGATTACTATTGACTTTTTAAAAGTCAATTTGGGATATTTTTAAATTTAAAATTGCTATAATTCATTTAAATTTTTAAAACAATAAATCGTAGTATTTTTATGTAATTTATGATATTCATAATTATATTGACATAAACTAAATGAATTTATCTCAATTTTAAGTTTGAAATTAATTTTTTAAAAATTAATATTGATCTTATAATTTAAAACGAATAGAGTACTATACATTGATAGTTATAATATATCTGAAAAAAGAATTTAATGTTATACCTAAGCTAAGTTCGACTAATTCTACTTAATAAAAACAATGTAGTTTTATTCATTAGGGTAAAAAAATTCATTTTAGAGTTTTTTTCTTTCTTATAATAAATAATTATAAAATAACCTTGGCTAATGCTTGCATACCTTAAATTCTATTTTTTCATATAATATATACATGTATTGTAGTAAGAAAAGTGTACAAGTACTTTAAAAAAATTATTTTTCAATTTATTTTTACAAATTTCACTAAATACTAAGTAAATGTTAATAATAATAACTAACACATCGATAAAATATTATATCCAAAATAGATAGAAAGTTGTATCGAACGATTAGTGTAATTTACTTATATATAGAAGTTAATTCACTTATATTCTTATATAAATATCATGTATTTCAAATCAATTTGAAATAAAAAAAAATTGTATAAATAATGAATATATATATATATATGAATATATTTTATTTTAAGATATTAATATTATTATTATTTATTAATAATTTTTTTATTTATAAAAATACATATTAACATAGTCCGTGCCTGGTAGGGAATTAAACTAGTTAAAAGTAATATTGGCACTCATATCTGCCAAGTATGTTCCCGAGCCATCGTCATATTTTCTATGGGCTTAAACCTACATTATTAAAGAAGTACTGTATTGGGCTTTTGTCAAATCTGTGAAGTACTGTAAAAAAAATTTATTTGTTGTCCTTACTTTCTGGTTGAGCCGGAGTGTCTTGTAGACTTAAGCTTGATAGGCCTTAAATGATTGTTGTCTATACAGCCCACTTGGCCCATTCTAGTACCATAATACGTAAAATATGCTTTCTGAGTGCCGTCATGTCGACACGGTGCCCGCAAAGAAATTGTGGTGTAAACTAGTGTCCACGTGATGGCCCCAAAGAAAACTTACCTATGTGGTGCAAGCGCAATGATAGAGGGGTAGTTCGTGTGCCCATTTCTTGGCGGGTTTCTGATGAGCAATCTTTTTCAGTCGTACGCTTGGCCTCCTCCCAAGGGAATTAGCAAGATTTTGTTACTGCTTAACCTCGTACCTAGCCTCGCGCAGGTCACTTTTCTGACCAACAAAAAAGATTAAATTATACCTAAACTTGGTATCCAAGATCTCTTTGATCTAAATAAATGTTTCTTGTGTCTGAAAATGAGAATCTTATTAAAAGAATTATTTACTAAAGGTTTATCATACGAATACCCAGGTATGTATAAAGTTCTTGATGATTTATTAACATTAAAATTTGTTAATAATATTTATAAAGATATTATATTTGAGAGACTAAATCTGTTCATTAACATTGTTATACTCCTAGGTTATATTTGTTTGTAAAAAATATATTTGAGATTGAACTATTTGTATTAATTTAACACTAATTCGGACTATTTTATCCCATGATAGGGGATTAATAGTTCTTTAAATAGTCCAAGGTACTATTTACGTGAGATTATATAATTGCATAAAATTTTTAGGATTAATAGTCCTCGTCATTTTAAGCTATTAAATGACTTTATGAGACTAATAGTCGAATATTAAGAGATTAATAATCTCTCATTAAATAATTAAATAATTCAATCTTAAGTATATTTTTTACTAATAAACATAGCCCTAGTAAAGTGTTATTGAACTAGCTAAGCTAAGATATAAATGCATCGCGGGACTACATTTATATTAGGCTTGAGAGTTGAGATACCCCATCAGTTCCATACCTTCCAAACTTAACGACTCGTTATCATGTCCTCATAAATAAGTTAACAAAAAAGTAATACTCCCTTCATTGCGAAAACAGTCATATTGCAAAAAATTGATGCAAAAAACTGTTCAATTTCTAAGTTCCATTAATGTTATTACTACTAAGTTAAATGCTTAATATTTTTGCGTATAAATATAAAACAAAAGATATCTTTAAAATGAGCCAGGGAGAGGAAGAGTATTTGGTGGGATTTTTTGATGCCTTCTCATCTATGTCTCAACCTAGCGAAGAATGCTTTCAGATCAATGATCGAGGCGTGTTTGCAAGTAATCCATTTGGTTCGGAGGAGTGGAAGCATAGACCATTTCTACCCAGAATTAAAAATCCTTATGAGTTGTAATTTTCACACTAAGAAATAATAGCAACTTTCTCATCATTATATTCCTCTTCAATCATAGAGAGAGAGAGAGAGATGACGTTGCAATTTTCAAGGCAAATAATTATATATATAATGCCGGTCGAGATCATGCATTGTCTCCATCTCGTTTCTCCACAAAATGTTTCTAGTAGTAGTAGCAGCAGCCATAAGAGTAATCATCGACCACAAGTCGTCCTAGATATGGGATATGATATGTTGAAAAACGATAATTGACGCAAGCATATATATGATGATGATCACTTCACTTCTTGACCATAGTATATACAAGGAATGTTTGATGCTGAACTTAGTGGATGCTACTGTAGCACCACTTCATTGCCATGCCTCAACCAAGTTGGTGCCCTCTAGGTAAATTTAAATTAATATGTATTATATTCTCTTTCTTTCCTGAACGAGAGATTATTCGAATTTTTTTTTTTTTGTGCGAGCTATAAAGTTCTGTTATAGACATACCTTTTTTTAGGGTCATTTGTTATTGGCATACTTAGGCATCAAATTTATTTGTAATAATATTATTATTAATTATTATTATTATTATTATTATTATTATTATTATTATTATTATTATTATTATTATTATTTTCTATCACAAATTTTATTTTAAAATATGATATTAGGTTAAGATTCAAAGAAAAATCTTTATGTTTAAGTATATGTATGAAACAAATTATAATATATTTGAGAAAGTATAAAAGTCAAATAAAAATTTCATTTCATAATTAGAGGCATTAAAAGTAAATGTGATAGTCTAGTAATAAAAATCGTTATACACATACGTATTTTTTTTGTCATTTGTTATTGGCATACTTAAACATCAAATTTATTATTATTATTATTATTATTATTATTAGGAAAAAATTCAAATAAAAAATCCTAATGATTAAGTATATGTATGATTTTTTTTAATATACATAAAAAAGTTTAAAAATCAAATAAAAATCTCATCTCGAAAGACAGTAAGAACAAAGGAGAGAGCTTTATTAGTGATAGCCTAGTAGTAAATCTCTCTTCTTTTAGTGTACATGGTCACTGGTTTAAGGCTATCCCTCAATAACAGTAAAAAGTCAATTTCAACTGGTGCTTTAATTTAAAGATTAAAGGTAAGCTGTTCTTATATTTCCCACTAGTCCCCCTCTTGATCCATTGCTCAAGTTCCCCCTAGATCCTTAATAGTGAGATGTACCCTTAAATTTATATTATAATAATATAGGTTCTCAAAAAAAATAAAATAATGTAAGACAGTAATATTGTTCCACTTATGAATGGAAGGGAGTCTCTTTTAATTACTCTCTTCTCTTCTTTATACAAAAATAGTTCAGTTCATAAAATTTATAGATATATATTAAAGTAAGTATATTGTTCCATATTTAGTGCTAAAAATAAAAAGCTATTAGTTCAATAATTTATAATAATTGTATGATAATAAAATTATAATAATAGACTTAAAAACATGTCATTTATACATGTTAACGCGAAATTTTGTATTACTCGACTAAATCACCAAAAAGCAAGCAACATACACGTGTAACAGTCACATCAGAGAACTCGACAGTTTGTGCAGTCAGGACTCTAGTGTGAGAATAAGTACATGTCAAAAACGTAAACAATTAATGAAATTAAATTGCTGAAAAATAATAAAAATTTGTATGTAAAAATAAAGATACCCATGAGTCCTTATTTATGGATGTATTTATAGTTACTCATGACCTTAGTATTGCGCATCCGAGACCATTTAGGAATAAAAGTCATTTTTCGTATCTCCTTAAAACTGCAAATAATTATTGATTGAATTCTTTCTAAATTAAACTCTCTTATTTCCCCTAAATAAAGAAACACAATCTTATTTTAATAAGAACTCTCTCACTATTTGAACAAGCCATCAAAATAAATATATGTAAGCCAATATTGGATCCAGGTAAAAAAATAATACAGATTGCACCTTAACCGATCACAAATAATTACACCCCAACAATACAAAAAAAGAGTCCTTTTACAAAATAAAATAAAAAATTGATAAATAAAATTCTTGATATAAAAAAAGCTTATATTCAATTAGTCAGGGTTGCACCTACATATAAAAATTAATACTAATTTTATTCGTCAGAACAGAGAGAATGTTATCATTGTAATTGAATATGCGTAACACGAAAACATAAAATTACTTACAAAATTTGGCCTCGGGGGATACCGGATCTCCGATAACCCTCCGCGCCGCCCCCCCCCCCCCCCCCCCCCCCCCCCCCCCCCCCACATTAATTTTGATCCCAATAAATGAATAAATTATTCAGGGTTTGTTATTGTGCATTGGTACAGAGGAAAAGGCAGGCAAAAAGAAAAAGGCAAAAAAAACAGAAAGAAAGGGCATCTTCTTAAGAGGTTCAGAAAAAGCAAAAGAAATGTGTATGTCCCGTCCACTTGACATGCCTATGTATGTATTCTTAAAAGGAAGGTGACAATTTTTTTAAACAAATAATTAATGGGGTTTCTACAATTAATATTCAGTAATTGTACTACTGCTTTTTCTGTTTTCTCAAGTCTAAAACATTGTACTTGTATGTGCAACGAGCCAGCTTGTAATAAAAAAAATTATTACTTGTAGTACAGTTAATATTCATCAGTAATAGTACTTACTAATATATTATTTAACTAATAAATATATAACTAATTAGTAATAAATAAATTTAGAAATCTATAATAATAGTTCACTTATTTACATAATATAAATGATAGTATTCATTTTTAAATTAATTAATTATTTGCTTATATATTAATATTCATCTATCTATGTAATGCGTAAAATCTTATATAAAATCAAATTATTATAATTATATTATT
The DNA here is from genome assembly GCA_947179155.2 of Hedera helix. NCBI lineage: Eukaryota > Viridiplantae > Streptophyta > Magnoliopsida > Apiales > Araliaceae > Hedera > Hedera helix. Next base: position 49,345,502 of record OX359268.1, on the reverse strand, counting down.
TAATAATAAAATAATATTATATAATTAAATATTATTATTGTTATTAAGAATATGAATTTTAAAGAATACTAATTAAATTAAAAAAGTAAATAAAAATAAGAGATAGTAATAAGCAGATTATTGTGATAATAAAAATGTAGATAAATATATTTTGAAATCAAATATTAGATGAAAAATAGTTTCTTTTTTCTAAATTTTAATGTTGAATTAAGGATATTTCTTAATTTTTAGAGTTGATAGACGATGTTCTACTATATATATATATATATATATATATATATATATATATATTGATGGGACTCTCGATTAATCAACTAAAAGTATTACGGTTCATATTTTAGAGACTAATTAGAAATCAAATCAGAATATAAAACTTTATTAAAGCTTGTATAAAAAAGTGTACGATGTAAAATTTATGGAACGGAGAGAATATTACAGATATAGTCTACTGAATTGGCGGTATATATCAATACAAATTGTAGGATCTCTCTCACATACACTTGAGTTCCAAATAATTTTTGATTAAATGTGTCATTGTTACATAGCTGAATCGCACACCCCAATTTTATAGGATAAATGTGGGTGATTAATTACGTTTATGAAGCATCATATAATCATATTACGATATATCTCCTTTAAGAGTGATTATTATATATTTTATATTGATCAAAGAGTTTAAAGTGCTCCACTACCGGACTTCTCGAATAGCTTTGCTCAAATGATTTAATGTGCAGTGCCCATGAAAATTAAGTTTGCCACTTAAAACGTATAGCGAGAGACAATGCTTGCTGTTGTGTATACCACTCCCAAAAGCATATAATCAATCCCAACTATAGGATTTATGTCCAAAGTGTTGAAACACTTGCATCATGATCTTAATTTAATATTCCCTCAAACTAAGTATTGTACTGGAAATATTAAATTTATTTATTTAAACAATAAACTGTTTGATTCCCTCAAACATCCAACAAATATTTATATTTATATTATAATAGTGCAAGGGAAAAAACTTCATAGACAGAGAATGTAGTATTAATTAAGGGATAAGGGTGTTCAAAAAATTCGGTATAACTGGTATTTTATAGGTGTCGATCAGGTTAGTATGGTTAATTTAGTAAAATTTAAAATTGGTATGGTACCAATAAAAATAACCGGTATATATCCGTTAATCGATACCAATATCGGAATTTATTAATTTTCAAATGGTATATATTGTACCGTACCGATATATACTGGTTATATTATATACTTCCTCCGTTCTAAGATAAAAGTCTTTATTACTATTTTAGATAGTTCTAAGTTAAATGTCTACTTACCTTAAATAATATATTTTTTATAATAATTTGCCTATAATATCATTAGTATTAATTATCATATTTTTATTCTTTATGCATATTTATGGAGTATCACTAGTCATGTATAGAAAACTATACTATTAAATAAGAATTTAAATATGGATAATTTTATCATTTTACCCTCTTTCTTAATATGCGCAAAAAGTCAATTAAGACTTTTATCCTGAGACGGAGAGAGTATATACTATAAATATTTAGATTTATTCATCAAGAAGTATTATAGTAATTAAGAGATGAGATAATTGATTAAATAAAAATTATAAACTAACATCTAATACTAATAAAAGATATTTTATAAGTAGTAATAACTTTAGGGAATTGATATTTCTACAAGATTTTTTGATAATTCCACAAGATCAATTGGGATCCATTTGTAGAACTATTAAAATAGCTAGTAGAAATGTCAATTCTCATATGGAATTGATATTTTCACAAGTTATTTTGATAATTTTACAAGATCAAATGGGACTCACTTGTGGATCTATCAAAATAATTTATGAAAATATCAATCTCCTAACTTTAACATAAACAACAAAAAAATAAAAAATCATATAGTGGTACCATGAGAGCTTACTGTTGCTTAACAAAAAAAAAAAAAAAACAACGAAAACTTACTAGCACTAATTTCTATTTCAATGATGTTATTGTATACGTATATTATTATTTATCTCACATCATGGCCACATAAATATAATAAAATTATTTTTTAAAGATTAAGAAAATAAAAATAAAAACAAAACCAATACATAATTAGTATTATCAATACCGTCCTATATCGAATCGACGCATATCAATACGGGATATTAATATTTTGATGACGATATCTATATTTATTTTTTAAAATATTCGATAAGCAATTCAATATAATTTAAACTGATTCGACGATAAACATCCCATTAAAGGACACAACCCTTAGTTAGGTTTTTCGGGGGTAACTTTAATATTATGTTTGGATTGAGGGAATAGAATGAAAGAAATAATATAATAAAAAATAGTGTACTAGATGATCATTTTTGAGGATAAAATATTCTCTATCCCTTTTATTTTTATTTTATGTGAGAAGTAGTGGAATAAAATTTATTTCAATAGAATGTATATGTATGATAATTTTATCATTATATTAGACCGCTCACTCCCACTAATAATCAAATATATACTTAAAATATTTTAAAATTATTTTATTCATTTATATATTTTATTCCTTTGATTCAAACCTAATATAAGGATTTCAGCTGCAGCTCGCCGCGTAAGGGACACAACCCTTGGCAAGTACCACACACCTGTCCATCATTCATGGCCGACGGGCCACTATCATGTGTGCCTCTATACATCGATCTCTATCTGCGATTCCGAGTTGTAGGCCTTTTATGTCTAAACTAGTAAGCCCCATTCAATTAATGCAAATGCATGTATTGGAGTAAGAATTGCTAATATGTTCCATTAATTTTTTATCTGCAGAAGTTCAATTAATGCTCATATATTGATTATCTTCCCCTTCCTGGTGTTGATGGACAAGCGAATTTACCGAATGTGTTTTTAGACTTTGAAACAACGTTATATTATTTTTGTGAGATTAGGTAAAATTATAAAAATATTTATTTATTATATATTTTTAAAAAGAGATTAACACTAACATTTTTATAATATATATTACTTTCTACCTTAAAATTCGACTACCCTTAATCTCGAGTCTTATCTCTGTTCGTTTCACGAAAACCCAATCAAATTAATTCTGTCTTAGTTACCCGGTAATCTCTTTGTCTTCAAAAATTAAAATTTTCAAATATTTCAAATAAATAAATAAAAACAAATTAATAACTATAACAAAAAATAGCAGTCTTTCATTTCATTCTCCAAAAATATTTATATTTCCGATCTGAATGAGGAAAAAGTAAGAAGAAGAAAATAATTATCACGTACAAAAGCCATGAATTGGAATCTCTCAGGGCCATCATAAAACAAAAAACAAAAATATATATTTAAGGGACTTGAACTATGGTCTCATGGTTTTCCATGTTACTTCGTTGTACCTCATCAAGACTCTCATCATTTTCCGATTTCTCCGCCGTTTCATCCGATTTGTCCGTCGTTTCGGTATTACAGCTAGTATTACTACCGAACGACGACGCTTTACTGGATATGGGTCTGGCCAAGTACGTTGGCTTCTCTTGTCCAGCCATAATGACAAGAATCTTTTCTTCAAAGAGAGGAGGTGGTTTGAGGTCTCCGGTGGAGTCGTCGGCGCCGGCCTCGAGGTCTCTCTCCGACGTAGCGTCACTATTTTCATGCTCGCCAGAAAGCTTCCAGTAAGAGCAAGCGAGAATGAGTAGAGCAAAAGCAATGAGGCCCAACATCGCCGCTAGGCCTCCGAACAGGTACGGCACCGGGGAATGCCACGGGGATCTCGGCACAACCGGCATCGATAAGGGTGCACTTGTTTTCGCCGTCATGGAGGTGGTAATAGTGTAGTGGATTGAGAATTAAAGAAAAGAATGGGTTAAATGCGGCACGTTCAGGTGTTCTTTATAGAGAGCTAGAGAATTAAAAAGGTGGTGGTGGCTTTGGATTTTTAAGAGAGAGAAAGAGGGTGAAGTGGGGAAGAGGCCTGGAGAGATTTTGGTTTTTGGTGATTTATGTCGTCACGCGTGGGTTCCATATATAATGGATTTATCCTTTCCTTTATACTATAGTAGCTACTGCTACTTCGTCGATATCTAAATCTGTGTGAATAGTAAAAACGCACTTTATAACACAATAACATTACTCATTCTCTCTCTTTTTCTCTCTCTATATGCATCAGTATATACATTCAAGTATATATATATAAAGATAAAATAAAATAAAATTAAAAAAAAGATATTAACAAAAGAGAAGAAGATAATATGTATTCATGAAGAAGAACGTACAGAGTACTGAATTAACTTAGTAAGCTCTTACATTTAACTGGTTTAACCAACTAATGATAGCCTAACTGCCACTATTTATAAATACATTAACTATAGTTAATGTAACTAAACTAAAGTGGTAACTAACTATCCTACTGTTGCAATATGACATGCAAGGGCGGAGTCAAGATTTTAAATTAGACTGGGCTAGCCAAGTCTATTTCAACTTAGGACTACTTTGGACTAGACTGATTAAGGTTATTCCAACTTAAAACTACTTAATTATATAGTATATCTAATAAATAAATAAATAATTGGGGCGGGCTACAGCCGACTAATAGCATGTGGTCCTTCTTTGTTATACCCAATCCACGCGTTCTAAAAATGTTATCCTGCTGTTAAGGACTTATGATAGGCTTGCACGACAGGCCGATCCGGCCTGATTTTGTTTGGTCCAGGCTTGATAAGTTTTGACCGTTGACCATATCAGGTTAGACTTTGATTTTTGGGCCTATAAGTTAGGTCGGGCCAGGATTCACAACGACAATCTAGCATTTTAAGGCATGTAGGTCAGGTCGTGGTCCATGTCATTTTTTGTAATTTTATATAACCAGGCCTTTAGAGTGATCGATAATTATGTATAAACTTGATAGTGGAGTAATATTTTTTGAAAAAACAAACTATGAGGCAAATCTCCTCAAGAATGCATATAATTTATTAGTTTTTTAAAGTATATTTATAAGGCCTCAAAATTATGAAATACAAATTTAATTTTCTTTATATATATATTTGTTTTCTTGAAACAGTAAGTGGTTAAATTGACAAAAGTTAAAGTTAAAAATATTTTGTGCAAATTTTATCTTGTTGAGGAATTTTCATTTTATCAGAAAATATTCGTTCTGTCGGGAAATATTCGATCCACACGACGGTGCCAAAATAACTTATCATTGGTGGACCCCATAGCCAAATATTGTCTAATATAGAAAACGACAACATTAACCTTTTTAAATAAAAATAGTCAACGGTACTATCACTCTTAACTGTTAATATACCTGGTGGTAAAGGAATAGTAGAATACGGTATTGCACAATAACATAGGGTATTGCACAGTAATATACAGTATTGCATAATAACATACGGTATTACACAGTAGTATACGGTATTGCACAATAGCACACGGTATTGCACAATAGCACACGGTATTGCACAGTGTTTCATATTATTGAACTTATAAAGTAACTATTGTATAATATTGACTTTATTGAACCAATAATTATCACATGCACAATAATTCATATTATTAAACTGATAATTGTTACAATAGCATATGTACAGTAATTCACATTACTTAATCAATAATTATCATTACACAGTAACATGCTATTTATTTTATTTATTTTATGTATTATTGTTATCATTATTATGATGTTGATTTAACTGTTATATTTCATTATTAGTTGGTATTTATGCTTGTATGGTGAGTCTCTAACTTAGAATGCCAACTACACTGTATTTACAACAATTAGTCACAATAATGAATAATTATAAATTATTGTTGAATAATTGAATTGATAAAGTTATTTATTTTATATATAAAGTTAATTGATTTATATATAAAGTTAGCTATTTTATTAAATGAATGGTATAGATTAAAAAAATCTTAAATGAATGGTATTGATTAAAGATAACGTAATAATTATAGAATTTAAAATGAATGAAGTAGATTAAATATGATTTTTAAATGAATGGTTTAGATTAAATAAATCATAAAAGATAAAATGTGTAGTATAAATTAAACATTATCTTGAAATATACGGTTTTGATTAAATTAGAAAATCTTAAATTATGATAAGATTTTTTGTTATAAATAGAGGCCTTAACTTAAGAATTTTTCATAAACTTTCTAGCTTATTATTTCTTTCACACTCTAAATATTACTTTGTGTAAGTTTCCTCTAAGTGTGCTAAATCCATTTTGAGTATTTGTGAAGATTTGTAAGAATACGAGTACTGTTCAAGTAAGTCTTTTTACAAAAGTTAGTCAAGTAACCATACACATCATACGGTGTATATAAATCTTCATTTATAAGTCTCTTTCTTTAGAATATTCCTTTTGAAAAACTTTCTCTTGAAGATTCTTTTGAAATATTATTTTCAAAAAACTATTTTGAAGTTTATTATACTTTATTCTGTACACTACACAAATTTTTACTATCAACTCACTTTTGATGATTTCATACAAATTGGTATACACCATGAAATTATATGTGGTAGTTACTAATTAAATAATAAATATATAGGTTGATCTACTACATTTAAAGCAGTCTATTTTCACGTGTTAAGGTAAGGGATATTTTCATACTCCTAAACTTACTACGGTAAGAGATATCATTTTCGTTCATACTCTTAAACTTACTATAGTAAGTTTTGTTCAGTAACATTCTTGAAATGATTAATAATTTGTGTTTCATTTAATATCATTTCAATTGAACCTTCCTATTTACTTGAACTTTCTATTGAACTTTAAAAGTTATTTTTGAACTATAGATCTTGAATCTCATTCTTGAATTTGAGTTCACCTCATGTTGACAATTTGAACATTATTTGAATTTGGACAAAATAAAATTGTAAACTTTCGATATCTTTTATTTATCCTGTTATTCTATTTCTTATGTTCATCATTATATCACTGTTATTTATTCTATTAATTAATAATCAAGTTGTTATGAATATCTTTGGCCTGAGTGCAAAGATAATATAATTGGTGGATATCTATGGCTAGAGGTACAGATGATAGGATAAAGTCGATATAATTGTTACACAGATGATAGGATAAAGGCGATGATAGGATAAATGCGATATAATTGTTGTATGTCTTTTAGGGCACGTGGTGAATATTCTCTTTGGCCTGAGACAAAGAAGAATTGTTGGTAGTATGATCATAGTCAGTGGTATTTTAGATGATAAAAGTTGATAATATTTTTATGAAAAAGAGAAGCGAGTGGACATAATAGCTTATATGATTTTTCCTAATGGTTGTTATTACTCTGTAGTTGTTAATCTAAATTTTGTTCAAAATTTAACTGTAGTTGTTGATTTAAAACTTGTTGCTTATTATATTCTATCAAGAACTCAATTATTGAACGTTAATGATAATTAATTATTCATCATTATCTTAGTCATGTTATTCTTTACTGGGCTATTTGACCTCATCATTTCTTTTTTGTTTCATTGATCTTCAACAGGAGATGAGAGAATAGTTAGCTCTAGCCGGGGAATGGAGTGAAGGTCCGAGTAATAGCTGTAATAGTCTTCATACGTTGTAAAATAGTGTGTCAATAATAATGAATACTTAGTTGTGTATTATTTGAATACTGTATTGTGGTACGTTGTATGTTGTATTGTAATAGTTGTTGTGTATTTTGATGACTCAAGGTTGGACTGTATGGACCCGAATTTGGGGTCGTCACAATATTCTTATATCATAACTTTTTATTTTGTTTTTCTATTCCTCACTCTTTTTAGTTGCAGTGGGAGACAAAAGTAGGTAGGTATACTACTTTTTTAATATCTTAAACATGTAACAGAGTGAGTAGATAACTATTTTATTATTGACTTAATATAGACAAATATTTTTGAGATAAAAGTAATACTTACAATAATAATATATTAATTAAAAATCATTTTATAACAACGGCCTGCAGGCTAGGTAGGGCCAAGCTTTTTTCAGGCTAGGCTTTTTTTTAGGCCAAGTCGAGTAGGGCTTTAGTGTTCAAACAACGACCTTTTTTAAACCTGTAGGCCGATCCTAAATGGATCAGGCCTTGACCATGTCGGGCTTTGATCAGACCGAGCTGGCTTGTAAGCTGCAGGCTTTGTGTGCATGTCTACCTTGTGCCAAAACGTACATTTAGGTCATGTTTGTTTGCAAGGATTGTAATCGCAATACATAGATTAAAATATTAAGACATGAATTATAATCCCAAAATTATATTTATTTGCAATGATTACACTGGACATAAAACTATTAATCTCATATATTGTCTTGTTTGTTTTTAAATTTGAACTATTAATCATGGGATTATAAAATGACTTAATATGGGGGACTATTTAATATCATGTTCAACCAGTGATTATAATCCAAATACTATTAAGTCATTTTATAATTCTTGGACTAATAATCCGAAGTTCAAATTTAAAAATAAACAAGATATTTTTTGGATTAATAATTTTATCTTAACTGTAATTCTTACAAACAAATATAATCTTGAATTATAATCCATACATTAAAATTATAATCATTGTAAATAAACGTAGCCTTAAAGTTATGTAAGGCAATACTTTAGTCTAGTTTAATTAAGGTTATTTAACAAAACATACATGTAGGGTTAAGTTTTTATTTTTTAAATTTTATAAAAAAAATAATTAAATTTTATATAAAATTACGTTATTGTATTAAATAATCCTAATTACTCAAGCTTAACTAAGACATGTTTGATATTATCATTTGATTATATATATATATATATATATATATATATATATATATGGCAATCGGGGCATCACATTTAATCATTGCCAAATTATTTGGCGCCGAGCCAATTTGAGATTATTCAATGATATTATTTGCAAACAAGTATCATTCAACTATTACAATTACGGTAAGAAATTTGTCTACAAATGTGTCCATATAGAGTAAAATAGAATCATTATTATGTAGAGCTTCAATTTTCACTAAAAAGGCTTTCCTATTTTTTAAAATTATAATTATTAACATCAAAATTTATCCGTCTATCAGATCACTCAAAGACAAGCTACTTTGCACAGAAAACAGTCAATAATTACATCAAAAACTTGACGACTTAGGTCGTTGGAGAATAACTCCGGTATAAGAATCACCATAAGTCAAAAATATTAACAATTGAGGGATTAAATTATTCAAAGAATAATTATGTGTACCTTGATCTCAATATATAACTGTATTTATATTTGCTCACACTCCTGTTATAACTCGCTTGAGACCAATTATAAATAAAAATCCTTCATTAAAATTCTCATACAATTGAACTACCTTCAACTGAATAAACTCCTTACTTCATAAAAATTAAAAACTGAATAAGATAGAGAATCATAAGCCAATTTATACTTTTACCCTTCTAAAATATCAAGCCCTTAATATATAGGGTTCTTTACATAAATATACAACAATTAGAAAGTAATTACATCATTAATGCATCCACAAAATAATTACAAAAAAATGGTAACAAAATTCAAACAGTTCAATTTCACATTAATAAGAAAATCTAAAATTAAGGACAAATAACCACCATAATTAATAATTCAAATTCAAATCTTTGGGATTTAACAAAAAAAATTCATAATACAAAATTCAAATAAAAAAGAATGAAAAATAAAAAAAATTATCTTATCTATCATAATCTTCATCTTTCTCATCATCTTCCTCCGTCGCCTCCTTACCTCTTCATCACCGCCTCCGTCGCGAATCTCCGTCTTCCCTTTATCATCCTCCTCCGCCGTCTCACCTTCATCATTCTCTTCATCATTCTCCTCTACTACTGCCTCCCCTTTATCATTCTCTTCATCTGCCTCCCCTTTATCATCCTCCTTCGCTGCAAATCTCCGACAGTCTTTGGTTGCGCTGTCGCTACATCATCCTCTTCCAAAAATGGCCCAGCTTTTTTTGGGCAATATTTTTTAATCCCAAAGCCCGATTTTTTTGGGCCCGCCGGCGGGCCCCAGGCCCTTTTGCCAGGTCTACCTCCATATTAGTGTTTGGTTACCTAGATATACTGCAACAAAAATCGTCGTTATAGTGTTTGGTTACCTCCATTATAGTGTTTGGTTACCTGCATATTAGTGTTTGGTTACCTAGAAAAATCTAGAAATCTAACCATGAACGTAAAGACTTCATTTACGCCACCATGAGTGTGAATATGAAAGTATTGGAGAGGGCGCCGAAGGTAAAGGCGAAGCCGAAAAGGAAGTAGAAGAAGCCGGCGGCGGCAACGTCAAGGACGTTGGTGAGCATGATGTTCATGGTATTTTTGACGTAGACGGAGTCGTCGCAGAGCATGGCGAAGCCGAGCTGCATGAAGAAAAGGAGGTAGGAGGAGAAGAGGAGGTAAGTGGAATCGATGGTGTAACCGGTGTCGTTGAAGCGGTTGGAGACGGCGGCGAACTGGTTGTAGATGAAAGTGGCAGCGACAGTGGGGTTGGTGGTGTTGGCGCCGAAGAACTGCGCCAACCTCCATACTAGTGTTTGGTTACCTATATTTACTGCAATAAAAAATCATCATAACAATGTTTGGTTACCTCCATAATAGTGTTTGGTTACCTCCATACTAGTGTTTGGCTACCTGCAGTTGATTTTCACCATGATTGGCTGGTTTACTTGAAAGAGAAACACCGAGAAGAGAGAGGAATTTGAAAGGTCCAGTTTAATTAGATCCCTTTTTATGGATAATTTGTTTGACTTTTCATTCAACTCTTTATTTCAATTTTTTAAGCAATTTGAATTTTGAAATTTAGAATTAACTACCCATTAAATCATCTAACTAAATTAAAGGAATAACAATGTACTAATTTGAAAATTAAATATTAAAGATACACTAATTTTGTAAATATTTTATCTATGCACTTTTATTATAATATTTTTTAAAAATATGCTAATAAATATAATTCTTCCTAATATATACTATAATAAGTTACCCCAACCCAACCAAACCAAACCCAATAAATTTCAGCCAAAATATGCACCAAAGTCTACCGCACCACACTCAATTCAATTTATCTCAACAGGGCCAATCAACTTTAATTTGCCCCGGCAATTATAGTCCGCCAACATTTATATGGCTGTCCCGTGACTCTCTAGATCTCTATTTATGCATTTGTTGCGTAATTTTAATTTCTAGAAGAAATTGATTTTCTTTGAAAACTATATTCTAATCGAAAATTTAAAAAGAGTTCTGTGAAGGTTTAATTATTCAAGTAACTGGATTACGTTGTGAACATGAATGCATTCTTGTTTCAGTGGTATCAACCTTCATTTCACTTAGAATCATACATGAAGCACTTCTGCGCTTAACCATTTTCCAAGGGAGTACTCACTTAAATTTTAAAAGGAACTCTTGTATCATACATGGTCCCACCGTTCAAAAAAAAAGGATCAATTTTAAATTTTTAACTGTAATCTAAAAAAAAATAACTTGAAACTTTAAGTTTTGTGAATTATAAACTTTAATTGCAATTAGTAACATTTTTTAAATACAATAACTTTCAGTATTCATAATTATATTATTTACACTTAAATGAATCACATAAATTTTATATGTGAAGATATTTTAAATTTACTTTTGAAAGGTGAGGAAATTTTCTTGAATTACATGCGTTTTAGTTCTCTTCAAGTTTAACTGCTTAGATTCTCAATCAAATACGCTCCCCGTCCAAATCAAAAATGAACTTTATTACATTTCATTTTTAGAAGGAATCTTATTTTTAACAAAAAAAAAAAGAAAAGGATTAAGAAAATAATATTATTTTAATTTGTCTTTCTCAACTGATTTAACATAATTTTTATTTAATACTTCGTTCGTTTTATATTATTTGATTATTGTTACCATTTTAAAGTTAACTTAATAGATTTTTAAACTCAAAATTAATATAATTTTTTAAATTTAAATTAATATAATAATAAATATTATAACTTATTTAAAAAATATTAATCATTAAAACTTTTATGTTTTAATAATTTTTAATGAATTATTTTAATTTTAAATTTAAAAATATTTTAATTTAATTTTCAAACGTATCATATAATTTAGAACGAATATATGAATATAAATAAAAGAATATTTTTTAATATTTGATATTTAAAAATGAGGCAGTTGATTGAACGTCCCTATTCCCTAGCACCCGCAGCATGCATACCATGCATTTGCTCTGCTGCAAGAATATATATATATATATATAACTGTACTTTGCAATCTCGTAAAGTTTTTGGCTAGTCGTAGAGATTAATTAAGCAAATACTTTACTAACCAAAGGTAGTCTAGTCCCCCACTCATCATATGAGAAAATGATCTATAATTAATATTTATTATGTAAATTATTTTAACAAACACATTTAATATCGTTAAAATTATAATTTCACAATTCATATTGAAATCTGCACCGGGAGAGAGGGGGTGGGGGAGGGAATTTCAACTGCTATTCTAGACAACGGTTAGGAGAATTTTTTTTTAAAAGCTGGTCGTTATCCTGGGTGACGGGTAGACCAATCTTTTTTCAAACGATCAGGAGTGATGTTAAATCAAAACTATGTAGTTTTTATTCATTTGTTTAACCTTTATCATCTTTATCATAAAAAATAAATTATAAATTAATCTGAGTTGTTTTTAAACAGAATAAAATATTTATAGAAAAAGATTAACAGAATAAATAAATAGATAAGATTAAAAGGATATATATTAAATTTTTATAGATAAAGATTAAGAGGATTTTATATAAATTTAAGAGGATTTATGTATCCTCTTAATCTTTATCTATAAAGATTTTATTTTGTTTAAAAACAACTCAAATTATAAGATGATAAATGTAAGACCCCGAATTTTATGAAATATAAAAATTAATTTTTCTTCATATATATTTTTCCTGAAACAGTAAATGGTTAAATTGACAAAATTGAAAGTTAAGGATGTTATGTGCAAATTTTATTTTGTCGGACAATATTCTTTTTGTCGGGGAATATTCGTTTTGTCGGGGAATATTCGGGCCGTACGATGGCGCCGAAATAACAAATTATTTGTGGACCCCACAACGGAATATTTGTCGGATATAGAAAACGACAGAAGTAACCTTTTTAAATAAAAATAGTCAACGGTGTTAACTGTTAAAATACCGGTGATAAAAGAATAGTAGCATACGGTAATTTATGGTATTTTCTGTAGCACACGGTACTCTACAGTAGCACACGGTATTGCACAGTGTCTCATATTATTGGTCTGATAATTGACACCGTAATTGTTACGCATCATTTCATCAATAATTGTCACTGCATAATATTTTATATTATCAATTCAATTATTGTTGCTACACAGTATTTTGCATTATTGATTCAATAATTGTCATTACACTGTATTTCATATCATCGAGTCAATAATTGTTGGTGCACTGTAGTTTAAAATTATTGAATCTAATAATTGTCACATAGCAAATACACTATAATTTATATTATTAAATTAATAAAAATATGTAACGTGTTTCTTACATTATTGTGGTAACATTATTTTATATGTTGGACTTACAGAAAGAATAAATAAATAAATAAATAAATAAATAAATAATAAAATAATTAATTTTACTATTTGAAATAGTAACATGAATAGTGACGTGAATAGTGACGTGAATAGTACGTGAATAGTAAGAAACATGTGGGACCCATTGTGGGGCCCACATGAAATGTGAGAAATGTGAGAATTTGCTGAAGAGTTGGTGGAGGCTGCGCAGCAGCCTCTGCTGAATTTTTTTCTGTTCACCTACCACGCATAGTAACTTATTTTCTCCTATAAATAGCTTGCTCAGCTGAATAGAAAAATCACACCTAAAACATAAAATTTTTCTATAAGAATTTTATGAGTTTTCTCTGAGAATAGTAAGGTTATTTTGAGAGTTTGAAAGCCAAAAGGAGTGCAGGAATTTTTCAAGTAAGTCTTTTATTAAAGAGTAGTAATTTTATAAATTCCTATTTTTCACGGTATTCACAAATCTTCCTTTAGAAGACTCTTCTTTGAGAAGATTCATTTTTAAAAGCTTTATTTAGAAGATTTATTTTGGAATATTATTTTAAAAACTATTTTAAAGTAGTTATATTATACTACAAAAATTATGTTAAATATATATAATTTTGATAGTTCATATTATACGAGTTATCATACATTTTGAAATTTATATGTGGTAATTACTAATTTTACTATAAAAATATAGGTTGATCAATCTCATTTAAATCAATATCCAGTCACGTGTTAAGGTAAGAAATGTCATTTTTTTTTTTACACTCTTGAACTTGCTACGGTAAGGGATATTATTTTCTTTCATACTCCTGAATCGAAACTTATTATGGAACTATTGCTTCTATAATTCCTGAAAATATTATATGTTCCATAATAGTTGAACTTCATTATTTCAACTGAACCTTCCTATTTTCTGAACATTTCTATTGAACTGTAATCGTTATTCTGAACTGTGGATCTTGAATATCATTTTTAAATTTCACTCCACATCATGTTGGCAATTTGGACATTATTTGAATCTGCACAAAGTAAACTTCCGATACTTATTGTTTATCCTGTTCTTCTGTTCATCATTTGTATCACTGTTATTTGTATTAATCATCAAGAATCAAGCTATTGTGAATATCTGTGGCCGGGGGCACAGATGTGATATAATTGTTGAACAAATGATAGGTTAAAGGCGATATACTAGGTTAAAGGCGATACATCTGTTCGGTGTCTTTTATGGCACGTGGTGAATGTTCTCTTTGGCCCGTAGTGCAAAGATGAACTGTTGTTTGGTATGATTATGACCAAAGGCTGAATCTGGTATAATCATGACCGTTGTTGTTATATTGAAAGTTCTCTTTGGCCCGTAGTGCATAGATGAACTGTTGTTTGGTATGATTATGACCAAAGGCTGAATCTGGTATAATCATGACCGCTGGTGTTATATTGAATGTTCTCTTTGGCCCGTAATGAATAGATGAACTGTTGATTTGCATGATTATGACCAGGAACTGTGAATTTGTATTATCTTGACTAATGGTATTTCAGATGATAAAAGTTGATGATGTTTTTACTAAAAAGAGAAGCACGTGGACATTATAGTCTACATTATTCTTCTAATAGATTGCTCATTCCGCCGCTATTATTGATCTGAACATTGTTCAAGAATTTAACTGCAGTTTTTGATATACACCTTGTATTCTGTTGTATTCTATCAAGAACTCACCTGTTGAAGGCTAATGATAATTTATTCGTCATTATCTTAGTCATGATATTTCTTACTGGGCTATTTGAGCTCACCCTTTTGTTCCATTATTTTTCAACAGGATATGAGAACGTAGCTGGGTCTAGCCGGGGAATGGAGTGGGAGTCCGAGGGATATCTATTATAGTCTTCACGTGTTGTAAAATAGTGTGGCAATAATAGTGAAGACTTAGTTGTGTATTATTATACACGGTATTGTTGTACGTTGTGCTTTGTTGTAATAATTTTGTTGTAGTCTTTTGACGACTCAAGTTTGGGCTGTGTGGGCCTAGATTTGGGGGCGTCACAATAAATGTTATACAAGTGAATAAAAATTACGTAGTTTTGGTTTGACATTACTCCTGGTCGTTTAAAAAAAAAAATTTGGTCCAACCGTCACCTAATATAGCAGCTAGCTTTCAAAAAAAATAAAATTCCCTGACCGTTACCTAAGATAGCGGCTGGAAAAAAATTTCCCCCAACTATTATCTAGGATAGTGGCTAGTTTTCAATATGGACCTTTAAATTGTTATTTCAATAGTGATATATATATATATATATATATATATATATATATTCACTTTGCAATCTCGTAAAGTTTTTGTCTAGTCGGAGAAATTAATTACGTAAATACTCTTTTAACCAAAAGTAGTCTAGCCCCCACACTCATCACATTAATTCCATCGCCAGCAACCTGATGTACACACCAAGGACACCTAAAGTGATGGCATACATAGTAGGCCAACCTGGCCTGGACCTGACAAGCTTTGGTTGTTCACCAAGTCAAGTTAGACCTTGACTTTTGGCCTTGCAGGACGGGCTAGGCGGGACTTCCGAACAAATGCTTATATGACTGCACAATGCATAAGAAGATAATAAAAAAATATTTAAAAGAAGGCAAAAAATAAACTAATAATATAAACATTCAAAAGGTTGACAAACAATTATATGAATATGAATGCATGCATGATGCATAAGAAGATAATAAAAAAATGCCTAGAAGAAAACAAAAAATAAACCAAACAATCAAAGGGAAAAAGTACTCAAACATTGAAAAACACCCGAACATTGAAAATGACTCACAATAATATAATATGATATAATAAATATCATTGCATATGGTCCCTCCGATTCTTGGTCCTTATTAAAAAATATACTTCCAATAAACTATGTAAGAATAGAATAACAGATATTCTATTATCAACCATCAATTTCAATACCCGGCCTAGTCTTTAACCAGGGTGGGCTTTGACATGGTTAGGCTCAGACCGGGCCAGGTCAGGCCAGCCTGCAGGCCATGCGCTTTTTTTGCATGTCTACCAAAGTGATATGAAATCTTTTTCTACTTTAATTAATTAATTACTATATCTTTAAGAGCCAATTAATACTTTATAAAGGTAAGATCATCCCACTCATTATGGACAAGTCTATACACACAATATTCAAATACAAAATCAAACACTATAATCATCTTAACCATTAAAAAGTGGGGCATAAACAAATTTTAATATCATGTCCCACTTTTTAATAATTAAAATACATGTAGTGTTTATATTTTGTGTTTGAATGTTGTGCACTTATACTTATTCACTCATTATTAATTTAGCACTTAGATTAAAACGAGGTATCATCATTCAGTTGTCCAAGTTCTTATCTCTCTAATTTGGTTAATTAACAACAATTGCTAGAATGCACATACATACTATTAACGCTAAATTTTGTGTTACTCTTTTAAATCACCAAATAACGAATAAAAAAGAAACCAAATACAAATAAATCGTAAAAAAATAATGTAAAAATACGAGAGATTTTACATGAAAACCTAATTAGAAAAAAATCAAGAAGAAATAAGAATTAACTAATATAATGGTTGTGTTTATTTTCCTGTGTGTTGTGTATATTGTGTGTTTCAACCTTTTATACAGTATCATATTTATAGATATCACATACGAATTATAACTGTAATTTGTTATTAACAGATTCCCACCCGAATTAGATCTTCTTGTCTCCTCCAAATAAAGAAACATAATCCTAATTTTATAAGAATACTCCTTCCCGAATCGAATCCATACGAAACTTAGGCCTAACATTCGCTAAGCCCAAAAACATATTAGTTGTCACCTTTACTTAACCCATAAATATTCATATCCCAACACATAATGTATTGTACACCGATCGAGAATAATTCTCATTAAGAACGAAATGAATTAGAAAAACAATTGAGTTGAGTTAATACCTTCTTTAGTCCTAATTTAAAACTCTAAAAAAATAATATTTTTTAAAAATATATAAAAGTAAATAAACTTGAGCACATCTTTGAAACCAGCAACAACAACAACAACACCTGTAGGGTAGTAATTACGGCTTTTTCACTATTAAGTTTTTGAACTAAAAGTTCCTATAATAATGAATTCAAATTAAAATTACTAGTAAATATTAACATTTCAAATTTAGTGAATTTAACTTCCGGATGTGCTGGATATAGGAGTTATCTTGATAATTAAATTATGATCGAAGGGTAGCCAATCAGAGCAACGTACAGCAGTTGGAATAGATTATCTATTTTGTAAAAGGGCGAGGAAGAAAATAAACTACCTTGCTTGAAGCTGTGTAACACTTGCGGTTTAAAAAATATATATTGCATTTTTTTAATCTCCGGCTTTCTCTTTCATTCTTAAATTATTTCTC
Source organism: Hedera helix (assembly GCA_947179155.2). Lineage (NCBI taxonomy): Eukaryota > Viridiplantae > Streptophyta > Magnoliopsida > Apiales > Araliaceae > Hedera > Hedera helix. Next base: position 49,327,536 of record OX359268.1, on the reverse strand, counting down.
TACTAGCTTTTACTTTTTTACTTGCACATACATAGTGTGTACTGTGTACCGAGTTATATGTGTGCCGAGTAAGGACAAGTTGCAGTTAATACCAGGCGCAATCGCTCTATCATTTTCATTGCTTGAAAGCAATCAATTATGCTTGCATCCAAATTTTATCATTTCACATTTAATGTTTGGTAGCTTCTTAGAGCTATCAAGATATGATCAGTAGCCAATGAAATGAAAATACTGGGGACTAGGCAATTATGCTTCCGTCCAAGTTTTATCCACTAGGTATACAGTCCATATTTCTAAATATTTAATCAGAACATTCTTTTTTAATAATTTATACTTGAAATAAGTGAATAATAATTTTTTTTATACTAAATAATATTCACTTTTTACTTTTTTTATTTATCAAATACAAATTACCTACTTTTTTAAAATTGATTACAATCACAAACATATCTTAGTCTTAATTTTAGAACTCATAGATTCAGCTCCTCTACCACTAGCTACAATATTTCTCTTCAGTGCTACAATAGTCAAACCCTGTTGGTTGTGCCACTCATACTATTGTTCATGAGAATAATATATAGGAGATATTTTTTTTTCTTTCATGCAATGGAATGTTGACATTGTCTACAGGAGTATTCTTGTTTGACATGCATGGCAATGGCATTGCTATGATGAATACATTTGGAATATTCTACAAAAAAAATCAATCGATCTCAAGTTTTTTTTTAGGTTTATTATATGATTGAAGAAGAATAAAGGTGGCTAATTTCTACTGAGAATCTTGAATTATTTAGCAACGGAAGCTACATATCATTGTTGTATGATCTGCTATCTAGTCTAGACTAAATACGTAGTGTGTGAGGTAGAGAGAGCTAGGAAAGAAGATATGCTTATAAGAATGGAAGATGAGTCACCGATCGCTATCTGTATTTTAATTAATTGAGAAAGTATTTACAAGTTTTGCTTCCCAGAGGGAAGAAAAATGATTACTATCCAGCAAGACTGGGCTGCAAAATTAGGACCAAAGCCATCCACTCAAATTTCTTACCGGATAATAATTTGTACGTAATATATGGGATGCATGGTACCTTATTTTTTTTAGTTATTACTCTCTCTTTAATTTAGTCGGTCAGGTCAGGTTACTATGCCAGCTTTAATGGAATTATGACAAGGAAACCTCAAACTTAATTTATCTCTACCCAAAATGAATGTTACACCCTACACTAACATGCATGAAAACCAATAACATAATAGATAAATAAAAAGGTAATGTATTTATAAAGAGAATGTTTCTTTAAAATCTACATCTTCCTCCGTGCATGTTTGCATCCCTAATTTGCTACCCACTTGTCGGTATACACATGTTTCCCAAAATGATCGATCCACATTCGCTATGGTAGCTATATACTAGTCCAAAATCATACGACAGCGGTGGATTTATACGGAGCGGATCTAGTCTCTTGTTTCAATGGGGCCAATTTTTTAAAAAAAAAATCATAAAAATAATAAATAAAAAAAATCCCAAAGCTAAATAATACCCAAATATTATTTACAATAACATTTTTTGAAACTTTATTGCTTGAAATTAGTGCATGATAGTCTCATTTTCAATAGCTACAAAAATATCTTGTTTAATGTACGTTATTAAAGAATCATTCATTCACTCATCTCTGAACAATTTTTATTTGGGGGTCGATTTGCAAAAATATCATGATACCCTCATTTTTAATAGTTACAAAAATTCACAAGCAATTACTAAATTTATGAAATTACAAAAAAAGATAAAGCTAAAAAAAAAAATGTTTGACGGGTCAATGCTATAACGGGAAGAGTAGAATAGAAAGAATAGAATGCGTATAAGTTTAAGATAACTAATAATTTTTTAATTTAAAATTTTATATCTTTACTAAACACTATAAATAAAATAAAATAAAATTTGACTCCCAAAAAATTCAATGGGGTCAATTGCCCCCACTGCCCATCCCCTAGATCCGCCCATGGTGGAGTACAAGTCATCCCAATTTAGACAGAGAAACATACATACATATACATTGCTAGCTCATAAATAGCATGGAGAATTTTAGAAGAAATGGTCATTTGAGATTGAGACGCTACCCCAACTCCCACTCACCTACGTACGTGCAACCAGGCCTATCAAATATATATATGACATTATGACTAGTAAAAATAATCTCTTGATAGGACAAAAGAGACGGCTCCTCTCAAACCCCAGTTTGATATATGATACTTAGTAGAATATTTGTGTGCTTGTAGCATTTTATTTTACTGCAAAGTCAGCATTTTATTTTACTGCAAAGTCATGATGGATGACACATTAATTCAGCATGAAAGAAAGGAATAAGGTACTAAGCAACACAACAAATACAAAATTCCAAGTTATACGTGGATGAAGATGGGGGATTGAGCACAGTATGTAGTAAATTGACGATGATGACGATGATAATGATGGATAAAGAACAAAAGGGCGAAAGGGCAGTTGCTTCCCAGTGGACAGACACACAAAATGTAAAAGTTTGTCATTTAACACGACACTGTGCGCCACCACCAGCAGAGGAGCCTGAGCCTCCTAATAATAATAGCACTAGTAATTTACTTACCCCACCAAAACTAATCAGTGCCAGCTTAACCAGACCCCAACCCCAACCCCAACCCCAACCCCCTCAGCCTCAGGGAGCCGGGGGTATAATTGAATACTCTAGTCAAGTCACTTTCTTCTTTCAATCTGCTCTTCCTGGTGACCCTGAGATGTAATTATCACACCAATGACCTTACTACCCCCCACTTTCTCAGTGGATGCCTTCTCATGTCCTTCTCTTGTCATCTAATGATTTCAAAAATTAATTAATATTACGGGTCTCAATTTTAAGATAATTTTTTTGAGTCATATTACTGGAGGTCTCAAATTATGTTTATGTTATGTACAATTTTTTTTTGCTAAATATGTTATGTACATTAGTTAACTGGGGCTTATATCATTTGTAATTTTCCATATATCATTTGTTAAGAGGAGAATTTGGACACACTTCTTTCCCTAGGATGTACTATCACTCTCCTAAAAACTGATTATTTGCGATGAGTTGAATTAATTGCGTAAACTCAAAAACTCATCACAAAAAGGATTTATGATTACTCTAGCAGTCATGGACACCGTCTTGTATGTCTTCATTATAAAAAAAAAATTATGATAATTTTGACAATCACACAACACGCATCGACTCTTTTGCAATGACTAAAACAATCAAATTAGCGCACGGTTTCTTATAATTGTCAAAGCCATAGAAAAAAACGCATGAATTTTGAGATTTGGACATATTTTTATATGTCTCTTTTCTTAGGATGCAATGTCGATCTCCGAGGAATTTCTTAATTTCCTTGCTTTTTTATCATCACAATTCACAAATCGCTTTTGATATATCCTTGTACTGAACAAGCATTATTGCTTGCCATGGCGCTCACTGAAAGGATGGAGCTAGGATTGGGCTTATGATGATGATCTTATCATTTCCTCCTCAATCATCATTCCTTGGGCATTAACATATTCTCACACAGTTTAACTACTAATTTGGGCCCGTTGCACAGCAGCAAGCAGCAGTTCAGTTCATGAATGAATGTGTACTGTCGCGCTTTCTTCTCTCTTCTTTCTTTTTCTTTTAACACTCTCTTTATTAATATGGGCTAATTGGTTCTTTATATCTTAATCCATAGATGATCTGGACCCAAGGCCCAATACTAGTCAGCTCCTGTTGGTAAAATATTGGTGTGAGGCTCTGGGCTATAGCTAGAACTTGTATCTAATTTGGAACATGGATTTGGCAATATTAAGGCAACGGTAACCCGATGAGGCTGAATAATTTCTGAATTTCAAAGTCTGAACGTCTCCGTTACCTGTAATCACACCTTACCAACCAGACCAGACAGCTTATTTTGGGTCGCCAATAGACCATGAACATGAATGACGAATCCAGCCCATCCCCATGCATGCCTAGTCATATGTCTCTTCTAACAAATTCACGTAAGCAGGAAGCAAATACACTTTCTAAATGTATGGTACCCGTCCGTATTGCTTAGAAAAAGCCTTTTAGCTGCATTTAAACATTAGGGTTGTTGACGTCTGATTATGTCTGCACGTCTAATCATTGGTTCGAAGAGAGTCCTGATGGCTTGGGCAGCCGGTGAACATGTAAGAGTAAGTGAAAATCTCAAGATAAGTCAACAATAGAAGCTTAAAGTATTTAACAGAAAGATAATAACTTTCATCATTAATTGAATATTTATAATACTTACTTGGCTCTTACCAATCATATTAGGAATCCACGGGTGATATATGACTTTCACTCTAATTGAGATTAATTGTGATAAATAATCAACATCCGAATTGGTTTAGGACTATAACTCAAGCCTGTCAGATTAAAAAGTCCTCTTAAATAACCGTCATACTAACGGGCTATTGAGTCAAGCCCAATATAAATTGTCAATCATCTGAGACAAAATATACAACCTAACAAGAATCAACGACTTATACGCGAAGTGTTAATTATTTAATCACTCTCACTTGATTAATTATTGTAATTTTTGATCATCTTTACTGTAAAAGTTTGTTTGTATTTATAATTGTACGTGGTCCTACAATTGCAAGTGATTATTCAAAGTACTTGTATATAATGCACCCTAAATTTGGGCTTAAAAAAAGAGAGAGAAAGAAATTACCTGACATAAAGTACATTTTCGTTAAGACCCTAGAATACAAATTGTACTAATTTAGTCAAAAAGTAAAAATATAATTCACCCTCTAAACTCAATTAGTAATTATTTTACCTTACATGAGAGAGAAATTAATGGATTTCGTATTAACCATGTTTTTTTCAAACAGTTCTTTCAGCTTGGCTGAAATATATTTAAATTGTAATTTTTTTTTTATAAATAGTGAAAAAATTACAATAGTAATCAAAATAATTATATCTTATAATAAATAATATATTTAATTTAAATCAATAAAAATGTCAATAATAGCAACAACTAATAAAGATCACAAACTCGTGAAATACAGTCAAACTCATAAAAGATACTAATAGATATGTAGGTCTTATCAATTTTTCAACGCGAGAAACATATCAATTTTTCAACGTGAGAAACAAAATAATAACCCCACATTTAATTTATTTTAAAAAAACTATTTTCGTCAATCAGTAATAGAAAATGATTCTTTCAAACGAAAAAATAATTTCTAAGATGGAAAAAAAATAATCTCACAAGTGATGATAAGAAAACTCTCCTATGATTCGGATCATATCTACATCAAACGAAACGAGACTAGCTCAAGTAAACTAATCACCAGCTCAAGTGTAAGTTCGGCATCCCGTAAAATAAAGCTAACAGGGCCAAATTTCAGTCCAATCTGCAGCAGCTTAAGAGAGTTTATAAAGTAAGCATGTGGCAGCTCTGTAGCTATGTAAAAGCCCATATTAGATTTACAATTCGCAGAACTTGGCAATGTAGTAACCCAACTTTGGAACTGGGATTCAAACTGGCGGCAAAACTATCCAATTCCAATTCTGATTTGCTGCAAGGGAGGGAAGAAATTCTACAGCTTAAATCAATTCCAACCCTGAGTCTACATTGCGGCAACTCATTTCCAATTGGGTTCAAACTTGGCCAAACCCAATCCCAACTCGGCGATAAGGCCAAACTCAAATCCAATTCTAAATTACGACATATCAATTCGTAATTAGGCATACATTCGGTCCAGGAATTAAGGCCACAGCCCAATGTAGATAATACATGGCACCTATAATCTGGGCCAAATCCAAGTCACGGCAATTATAAGCCTAATATCACGGTATTGAGATTGAGTAAAGGAAGCAACAGGGATTTGTTTCTTATGTAATTAGGAATTTTATTTTATTTCCTTAGTTAAGTTGATTGTCGTATAATTAGTTTTTCTATTGTATTTAAGAGTTTTAAAGTAATTAGGGTTTTTAGAATTTTCTTAGTATAAATAGATATACAAAGCTAATGATTCCCTAACCTCATGGTTATCATGAATTAGGTAGTATCACTTGGGCTAAAGGCTTTTGGTTTTTGAATCTATTTTGGTACTTGAATACTTATATGAGTCGAATATGAGTTGTCTACTGTTCGTTCATTTAAAATATCAAAAAAAATTTATCTAACTGATTTCTACTAGGTATAATTTCATTGATCCTCATTAAAAAATAATAATGTTTTAATTCTTAGTCAATTGACCACAAATAAAAATTTGTTAAAAGTGTCACGGATGTAAATTAATTACGCGGAATAAAATATGAATTTTATAAATGCTAAAGTAGTTATAGAAGACTCCTTCAGAGCCAGTCCTGGATTTTCTAAGGCCCGAGACAAATTTTCTCAAGTGTGCCCCTTTATACAAATTAAACAAAAAAATAAATTAAATATCAATTAATTAATTTTATTAAAATTATAAGAATTTACAAAAAATAATAAAGAACACTTTGGGGCCTCATTAAAACTTTGTTTGGGAAAAATTCAATGGGATAAAACCCCAAACGAAGAAAAAAGAGTACCTCGGATTGTAAATATTGCATTAAGAAATGAAAACTACATATTTGAGTCTGCATGCTTCCTCCCGAATCTCCATAAGCATTTCTTGATTTGATCAATCTTCTTTTCATCCTCCACAATTAATCGAAGGAAAGAATCATCACATGTACCTACAAAATAAAAATAACAATGAAATCTGAACCATAAAACATCATTAAAATAATTTAGTTGCACAATAGTAAAATAATTTATGGAACGAAGGATGTAATTTAGTTGTACAATAGTATAAGCATTAATTAAATGAGTTAATTAAAACAATTAATTGAATGAATATTATTTATTTAATTAGTTGGTTCATTCCACAAAAGGTGTTAGAATAAATTATGGATTAATTCCATAATTGATGGAATGATTTTTATACATATTAGCTATGTATAATTATACAATTATGATTAATATTTCATAATTTGGTGTAATTATAATTATAATACATGTATTAAATTATAATATATGTATTAGTATATAATATATATGTATAAATATATTATATACGGATGGATGTAATGTGTGTGTGTGTGTGTGTGTGTGTGTGTGTGTATATTTTATAAATCTGATTTTTAAATGAATACATACAAGTACTAATTTTCTTTTTAGTTAGTGGAATAAGTTAGGTGGATTATTAAATTTTGGGCCCCCCACAGCTGTGAGCCCTGGGCGACAGCCCTAGTAGCCCTGGCCCAGGGCCGGCTCTACTCTTTCAGAGCCAGAAACCTTTTCAGGAAACTCGATTTCTTTTTAACTTTCATTCCCTGAATATATAATCCCTCAAAAAAACAAAAAATTATAACGTCGATCATGCAACATGTAGATTAGTTTTATCTTCAATAAAAGATGCTAAGAATGCATGTAAACATTATACTATAAGCAGAATATTGAAGAAAATTTTCTGATATATTCAATTTCCACAAACTTCCCCTTATATATGTTGTCATCGCTCCATGAGACAGGAAACATGGCATAAGTTTTTAGAGCACGTACGCTTGGTAAATTCAATTGACAGATCGAATCACAAATAATGAAGGTTCTACGTCATAACGGAAGAGCAAAAATATGTATTCTATCTGCTCTACCCATCTGAACCAAGTCTGGTTAGTGAAGCAAGATGTCCCTTGTAAGTAACCTAAGTAAAAAAATTAACCCAAAAAAGGGAAAAGTGTTGTAGTACACAATGAATGAACTTAAAATGTTAATAACTCGCGTACACTGAAATTTTGAGGAAATGAATTGAAGGCGCGTGAAAAGATCAAGCGAAGTCACTAGCTAGCTATCATCGAGTAGTTATTTAGTGGTCCTGAAAAACCTATCATATGATTCTCCACACCACTGTGGTGTGGTGCACCACGTGACTGGTTGCCCAAGAATATCTAATAATTTTTCTCTCCTATCTCTCATTCGATCGATCTCTTTTTATTACGACACTGAAAACAAGCACTAAAATAATTAACCAAATAATATAGAAGCGGATAACCCAAATCATAATCAAAAGCAGACAAGATTAGATCTAAACATGCCGAGAAAAGATCATAATGTGTTGTTCCCCTGGCCTCCTCAAATTTTCCAACTACGATCGATCTTTTCAAGTTTCCAGATAAACCCCTTAATTTTCTCACTCTCCTTTCTTTGTTGGTAGATAAAGATACAAACAGAATGCGGACAGACGTACAGCGCCAAGACTATAAGAGCTTAATTAATTAAGCTATCATAGAGTAAACTAATATCCATGCATGCATGATGATATCAATTCTGTCGTTGGGGTGGTTGGTTGGTTCAACACATGCACGGGCAACATCTAAACGTAATAAGAAAGGAAGAATGGCACGTGTGGAGACTTGAAACTAACAAATTAAAATACAACTTTAACCTAACAATTAATAATAATACCTATAATCAAAAGCCAATAATTTAGAAGCTTTAAGTAAATAAAGAATGGGGGGGGGGGGGGGTCATATGATGTACGTACATCCAGCTCTCTACAAAAGAAATGGAAATATATAAGCTATATAGGTGCATGGTTACTACATTAAGTAAGAAATTGTTTGAAAAATTAGGACACTGCTTATTAGCCAGTTTAGATGCAGATAATTTTATTAAGAAAATAATTAAGAGAAAATTCTTTGGCCTAAGCAGGGAGATCAGCAACTGTGCGTCCCTGAAATGCGCAAACTAAACAAGAAATACAAGACCGCATCTCTTATAAAGTCCACAAAAAATATGAAGAATCAAGAAACATTCTAAAGATCCAGAATGACAATAACACGATAACAGCAGCAGCCTCAATGACGACTATACTGCAGTCAGCTTAACGAGTCTCCTTTCTTTTTTTCTTTTGTCAAAATTTTTAGTCTAAAAATGAATATATCTGAACTAAAAAGAAAAAAACTTCTTAAATATTTTGTAGCCCTTACATTATCCTTTATATACAAACACAAGAAATTTAATATTTTATTAATATTTAAGAAGAAAATACATAAATTAAGAAATATAGTTAATATTTTGTCAAATTCTTCAAATTAAATATAAAATTATAATATTTTCTTTTTATAAGAGAAACAAATTTATGTTTAATGTAAGAATAATTTAGAAAATTAAATAATTAATAATTTTTTGAAATTTATAAATAACAAATAAAAAAGAACAAATTTTAACATCTAAAAAGATGAATAAAACTTAATCAAAACTTGCATAACGTTTCAAAGTACCGTAAATATTCAACTCTCGCTCATAAAATTTAAGTTCTCTACTATCCAGATTCAGCTAGTATGAAGTTAACTTTATGATAAGTTAGACAATTAATCAATACAGTGTTGACACACAAACCAAAAATATTATCTCTTTTTATGTATTAATATTGTATTAATTTATTGTCTAATTTATTATAAAATTAATTTTATATTAACTGAATCCTGTCCTTTTATTTATTCTAAAATCCACACACACTGTTAACTCAAACTCACCATAATGGGAGAGGGAGAGACTAAAGTAACTTAAATAGTAAGAAATGAAAAGGCAACACAAAAAGGAGAGCAGGTCGGTCTTCCCAGAAAGCATTTTCGTACATCATCCATCTTCGTGTTTTCCATAAATTCCCTTTCTCTTTCTTTCTCTCTGCCTTACTTCTCTCTGCCACATGAACAAAAAAATGACCTCGGTTGGCTTTATATGCCGTATGCGTAGTAGCCAAGTAGCGTAGCAGCCTGTAAATGCTTATGAAAAAGTTGGCTTTTATTTTTATTTTTTTATTTTTGCTTTCGCCGTCTCTTCGTCTGGGATATTTTTAGTCATTGAATGAGAAAGAGAATACATGGTTTCCTTTTCATCACCTCCCACTTCTAGAGAGAGAGTAAGGGAGGTAAGCTTTAATTATCTAAAGGAGGGAGTTTGATCTTTTCTTTTTCGCGTTAAATTATTTTCTTATAAAGCTTTTGCGTGACACACGTCATTGATAAAAGTCTATAGGAACCAAGTAGACCTATATATATATATATATATATATATATATATGCGCTACAGTTCCATTTTGGATTTCCTCTCTTTTTGTGTCTTGTAAAGTGGGTTTTCTTTCAGTTTTGTATTATTCGGTCGGTGTGAATCAGACTGAATTTCTTTGATTTTTCCAATAACATACGAATATTGTCCTTTTTTTCCTCTCCTGCCTTCACATCCTGAAAACCCACTTCAAAGATTCTTGCGAGGTATTTCCGACATTTGTTGATTGCTTCTTGGCTTTATTCGTTATACACACACACACACACACACATATATATATATATATAAAGCATAATTTGGAAAATTCAAGTGGCGGAATTCATTTTCCAATTCCAATTCTAGGGTTTTGATTTTGAGTTTGTATAATAATATATGCAAAGATGAGAGCTGGACTGAATACGATCCAGCAAACCTTGATGCCGGAGGCGGCGACTGTGCTGAACCACTCGATTTCTGAGGCGGGCAGGAGGAACCACGGCCAGACCACGCCGCTCCATGTGGCGGCCACCCTCTTGGCCTCCCCTTCTGGGTTCCTCCGGCAAGCCTGTATCCGTTCAAACCCCAAATCATCGCACCCTCTACAGTGCAGAGCTCTTGAGCTCTGCTTCAGCGTGGCACTCGACCGCCTCCCCACGGTCCAGAATATGTCACCTGGGGCGGAACCGCCAATTTCCAATGCTCTGATGGCTGCTCTGAAGCGTGCGCAAGCACATCAGCGGCGGGGATGTCCGGAGCATCAGCAGCAGCCGTTGCTGGCGGTTAAAGTTGAGCTTGAGAAGCTAATTATATCAATTCTTGATGACCCAGGTGTGAGTAGAGTTATGCGGGAAGCTAGCTTTTCAAGTCCGGCTGTTAAGGCCACAATTGAGCAGTCGTTGAATTCGACATCTGGAAAAGTTAATCCATCAGCTATTGGTATTGGTTTCCGGTCAAACCCAAGCCCAACACCTGTACCACCGATGCCTATTTTGAATCGGAATTTATATTTGAATCCTCGGTTGCAGGAGGGGAATTTAGCTCAACCGGGCAATCAAAGAAATGAGGAAGTTAAAAAGGTTATTGATATTTTGCTGAGAAGTACGAAGAAGAGGAATCCGGTTTTGGTTGGGGAATCAGAGCCTGAGGCCGTGATAAAGGAGGCATTGAGGAGAATTGAGACGGGGGAGTTGGGTGAAGGGCCACTTAAGAATGTTCAAGTGATCCCAATAGAAAAGGAGCTTGCTTTTGAGAAAACCCAAATACCTGCGAAACTTATGGAATTGGGAGGACTTATTGAGGGTCGAATCCAGGATTCTAATGGTGGAGGGATTATTCTTGATTTGGGTGATCTGAAATGGCTTGTTGAACAACCAGTGGGCATCGGAGTTCCTGGCTCAGGCGGAGTGGCCCATCTGGTTATTTCGGAGATTGGGGGTGCAGCCGTGGCGGAGATAGCAAAGCTATTAGCCAGGTTTGGGGAGAGTAACAGTGGTAGGATTTGGTTAATTGGAACTGCAACATGTGAGACTTATTTGAGGTGCCAAGTCTATCACCCATCTATGGAAAATGACTGGGATTTGCACGCTGTGCCGATTGCTTCAAGATCTCCTCTTCCGGGGATGTTTCCCAGGTATGTTTGGCAAATTTCTTTTAATACGACTGTGAGAAAGCTTTTGGCATCTGTCATTAGCTTTACTTTTTAATGTTGAAGTGATACTGTAATGATACAGACGGAATCCTATATCATAATCTTGGTTAGTATTTGTATAATTTGTCTCTGATTCAAGGCAACTCTAATGTACTGCTTTAGTTACATTTTTGATTTTTTTTTTAATTATTAATCATGTTAAAGAATCCAAATCCGTATCCCTTTTTGGAACTCGAACAGTACGTTTTTGTTGGATTGTAGTTTATGTTTCTCATATGATTGCTTGATTATAAGGTTTTGTGGACTTAACTAGGTCTGTTTCATACTGAATGCAAAATGTTTCTATATTTGTATTAGGCTACATGTAGCTATAGTTACGGAGACTTATACAGAAAATGTTTCTTTGTTTAGCTAAAAGACTGGACAATTTCTCTGTTCTCAAATTTGCAATATTCTTCGTCTTGAGTTTCTTCTCTGTCTCCAAATTTGTTCTGTTAAACTGTTTTTGTTAAATCTCTTTTTATATGATGAGGGCTTAAAAGTTAGCATAGTTCGAACAGCTCTAGAAAACTGCATACGATAAAGATTTGAAATACTAGTTTATCCCATTCCTTTTGGTATTTATCTAATTAAACATTGATTGATATCTTAAATTTTAGGCTCGGAACCAATGGAATTCTTAGTAGTTCAGTTGAATCTCTTAACCCACTGAAAAGCTTTTCAACCGCAACAAATGTTACACGAAGGCGTATCTCAGAGAACTTGGATCCTGTTCGAAAAGTGACATGTTGCCCTCAATGTTCAGAGAATTATGAGCAAGAGCTTGCAAAACTAGCTGCCATGGAGTTTCAGAAGTCATCTTCTGAAAATAAAACTGAAGCAGCTTGGCCAGTCCTACCACAGTGGTTGCAAAATGCCAAAGTCCTTGATAGTGACACCAAAAGGCCAGATCAGTCACAGGTACCATTTACTCTATTTAACTGCTGGTTGAGCAGATCAAACCAAATTACAAGTAAGTTAACTTCATGGCTGTTCTTTACGTGGTTTACAGGATAAGGATCAAGAATTATTATTCAAGCAGAGAAGGGAGGAGTTACAAAAAAAATGGAATTATATGTGCTTGCAAATTCATCCTAGTTATCATCACAGAATTGGCCCTGAAAAATTCAACCCCGCAGCTCTTTCTATGACAGGCTTAGGCTTATATAATCCAAAATTACTTGCTCGCCAACCTCTACAGCCCATGTTGCAACGAACCAGAAATCTCAGGGACACACTGCAATTGAACTTGCATCAAATTGCCAGCCAACTTTCCCAATCCAAGTTACAAGAAACCAGAAACCTTGGGGAGTCTCTGCAATTGCATCCGAATCAAGCTGCTAGCCAACCTTCTGACCGTGCAAGTAGCCCTCCCCCTAGCCCTGTTCCTACGGACCTGGCTCTTGGGCCCACTAAAGTTACTGAAAACAACCCTCAGAAAATCAATGATGAGCTCGTTGTTAAAGACTTTTTGGGATGCATGTCGTCTGAACCACGGGCCAAGTTCAATCAATTGTTGAATGACAAATTTGCTGATGCATTAGATGCCGACTCATTTAAAAAGCTCCTCAAGGGTCTAATGGAGAAAGCATGGTGGCAGCCAGAAGCAGCTTCTGCTGTGGCAACTACCGTGACACAATGCAAATTGGGCAATGGAAAACGGCAGGGTGCCGGATCAAAGGGTACTATATGGCTATTATTCGCAGGTCCAGATAGGGTTGGCAAGAAGAAGATGGCATCAGTTATTTCAGAGCATGTATGTCTCGCCAGTCCGGTGATGATATGTCTTGGATCACGACGAGATGATGAGGAATTTGATTTAGGCTTCCGTGGTAAAACTACATTGGATCGGATTGCAGAGGCGGTTCGAAGAAACCCATTTTCTGTAATAATGCTTCAGGACATTGACGAAGCAGATATGCTAGTTCATGGGAGCATCAGACGGGCAATGGAGAGAGGTCGACTTACTGATTCTCATGGCCGCGAGGTCAGTCTTGGGAATATCATATTCATACTAACTGGAAATTGGTCGATGGATAATATGCAAACCTCTGCTAATGGAGGTTTTATTGATGAAAATAAGCTTGCGTCTGTAGCCAGCTGCGGTTGGCAGTTGAGGCTAATCATGGGTGAAAAGAGCGCCAAGAGGCGAGCTAATTGGCTCCATGACAGTATTGACAGACAGACAAGGGCTAAGAAAGAATTGGGTTCTGGTCTATGCTTGGATCTAAACCAAGCGGCTGATATAGAAGATGATGGGTCGAATAATTCTAGCGATCTAACCAATGATCAAGAAGATGAGCTTGGGGTCGATAATAGGCAATTCACCATTACATCGGTTCCTCATGAGTTGATGAATTCAGTGGATGCTGCAATAGTCTTTAAGCCCGCTAACTTTGAATTCATTCGTCGTGAGATTGAAAAGACAGTTACAAAAACGTTATTCACTATGCTTGATGAGAAGCTTTTTGTAATAGTAGAAGAAGAGGCTATCCAAAAGATTATTGGAGGATTATGGTTTGGTCGAACCAGTCTACAAGAGTGGACGGAAAGAGTTTTGGTTCCGACTTTCCACCAGCTCAAGTCACACCTACCTTCCGCCTCGCATTATTCTTTGGTGGAAACAATGGTTTTAAGGCTTGAAGCTGATACAGTTTCTGATACAGGTAATAATGAAGATTGGCTTCCAAGAAAAATTACAGTCATGGTTGATGGAGTAGGAGAGTGAGAGGATCGTGTTGGTATTTTCTCATTTTTACCTGGACACAAATGTAGATAGGGTCTACTTAGCTGGGAAAGTTACACAGTTGGGGGTAAAGAATACCAAGTGAGAGACGTTGATAGAATACCAGATTTAACAGTCTCACATTTTTTTTCCTTAAACAGAATATTGGTTAATTTCTTTAGGTTTCTTCATGTCATAGTAGTTCCGTCATAACTCGTAAACATGTAAGTTATTTATTACCCAGAGACGAATAAATAACAAATAAATAAGAAGAGGCATTCCTCTTAATTTCTTCAACTTTTTTTTATAAATTTTGTTAGCTATATGACAGATTTCCAATTAATTGACCCGCAACTGCAATTATTTCGTATTTTAAGCTTTAGAATTACTCTTATTATAATGTACTCCTTTCTTTTTTTCAAAATTATAAAGTCATTGTTAATTTTAAATAGTCAATTTAAATTTTTTTTAAATTTAAAATTATAAAACAATGAAGTGCGTGTTTGGACCACAACCACAAGTAGATCTAAACTGAGATATATTGGCCATTATGTATGTTGGTTATCATTTGACTTTTTTTTTTTCTATTACTATTATTAAATTGGGAATTGATAATTAAGGTCCTGAATAATAAATAAATATCACATTTATAATAATAATAAAAACTTCTAAAAATACTTGGAAAAATAACTATTCTCTTGTAAAATTATATAACTATATATATCCTTGTAACGATCGCTTTGAGTAAAGTCAAAAACGTCTACATGTACAAGGAAGGAAGGATGTAAGTGGTCACGCGGAATTAATATAAACTTTACTTTAATTCAGCCATGCAAGGACACGAACCGCACAAACATGCATGCATTGCATGTAGTACAAATTTTAATCCATTAGACAAGAAACCAATCGTCATCCTAGGTACATGTCCCTCAATTGCTCGACAACTCACCTCTTTTGATTAATTGATTATATTAATAGCTAGCCACACACACACATATATATATTGCATGCCCATCAAGGTCTTTTCTTTTTTTCTCCAAAAATCAATACAAATTAATAAGGTCCAAATTTTGCCACCCATCATTAATTGCCAAAGGGTCATCTTCTCTGAATGTAGACATATATGTACATACATATATACTATAGATGAAGAGAAGTGGACGAAACCAAAATACTAATTGCTGCAACTTCCAAATCTTTAAATTTTCTTACAAATTGTTGTTGACTATTGGAAATGGCAATGAACCCTTTTTGTGTGTACATATGCATGCATGTGCTCTCATTTATTAGAGAGAGCTACGGTACGTAGCTACTGTCCCAACTCATTTGGCTTCCAATTTGTATCTCCTTAATCTTACCCTTGACTGCATCCCTTACATTTGGGGGGGGGGGGGGGGGGGGGGGGGGGGGGGGGGGAGGTTTGTTAATCGATAAATGCAAATTAAAGCAAAGTCAGAGTTGGCATTATAGATCAATATATATATAGCTAGGAGGGTCAGCATTGAAACCGACATATTATCTTGAACATTGGCTAAAAGACACACTAAGGTAAAACATTTAGAGAAATTGCTGATCGTAAATCTTAACACTAGAAAATGAAAAGAAGAATTGACAGGACTACAGGAGGATATATATAGATTAGATCAATATCAACTCACTTGTGATCAAAGATTTATTTTTATTTTTCCTTTACAAGAAGTTTCTTTAATTGTCACAAAGGGAGGTTGTTCGGTCGATATTATTCCTTTGGATACGATCTGGAATTTTAGAAGTGAAATGTATGTAATTGAATTTTGAACAATCATGAAAAATGTGATTTATCAAATATTCATTTATTTAGTACCTCCTTTCTTGCTCAAGATGGACGTTTCTGCATGCAAATTCAAACTTGGTGTTCAATCTCCTTACTTTTTAAATTATTAGAGTTGAAATTAAAAGCCTCAAAAAAAAAAAACTTGCGTTCTCTTTCTTTTCATTCCGATATTATTTTAATTAATTAAAGATTGAACATTACAATTGTAATTAATTAGCAGGCGTGGTACTGTCACGTCTAAGAAACAGAGGAGAGAAATGAGAGTTTAGCATTTTGACTGTGTTATATTGAATTTATATAAGATGGGACGTGGCAATAACAATTTCTGAATAATTCAGGTCAAATCTGTAAAATTAGAGGGTTGTTATTTTTATTTTATTTTTTTCATCAAAAGGGATTTTCCTAGGATCTTCGTCTCTAATCTAGTTTAGTAGTAGACTAGTAGTATATATAATAAGCTAATCCCAACCATAACTAATGAAAGCAACGGTTAATGATTTAAAAACAGAAGTTTAACTTTATAATCAACTAACAAGCTTCAGCTAAGACTTTGACTGAACAACTAATAATTTGTAAGGAATGTTGTTGTCCGTTTCTACCGCTTCTACTGCAATACAATTAGGTTATTATGGAAAATTAACTATTAACGAAAGCATTAAGAAAGATAATTATTTATAGACATAAACTGTATCAGTCATTTTATATATATAAAAAAAGTATTCCCTCATCCTCCAAAACATGACTTGAAGACAATTAAATAAGATAGTGAAATAAATATAAATTTATTTTTTATTTTATCATTGCGTTGATATGTGTTTTATCTGTTTTAATTGATTCTTAAATTTGTGAAAAGAGAGTAAATTAATTTGAGTTCTTTATTTATGATATAATCGATTTATTATTTGATTAAAATGTAATATGATCGGGATAAATTAGTTTAATATAAATTTTATATAATTAATTCATATACTTTAAATATATTTATTAAATTTAAAAAATTATCACTTGAACTATTTTTTTTATTTTTTGGAGACGGAAGGAGTACTTTCAAAGTATTTTTCGTGCTCATTTTTTTATGGACATTACATTTGGAAAGGAAAGCTATGGTGGTAGTTTTGTTTGACCTTGAAGCATAAAAGGTGGAGAGAGAGAAAAGGAAAGAAAGAACAAAGTAACGGCTCTCCAACCCAGCGCACGTTTACAACTTTATACCAGCAGTTGTTGTCTTTCTCACGTCTCATATCATATCCACCTTTTTGGAATGAAGACGAACCAATTAAATTAATTCCCCACTTTTCTCTCCCTAGGGCCTCCACCAACTTTCTTTCTTAATTCATAAGTTCACACCCTACAAAACCTCTTTTTTTTTTTCTCTTTCCATTTTTAATACTTCCTCTCTTTTTAATTATAAAATTATTATTTATTTTTAAAAAATTAATTTAAAATTTTAAAATAGTAAATTTTATAATTAATAATACTTTTTAAATAATTTATCATTATATTGATATAAAATAAATAAATTTATGGTAATTTTAAATTTAAAAATATTTAAAATTAATATTAATTTATAATATAGAAATGAAAGAGTGGATCAACTTTTTGCATATTCCAACACCTACAAAATACAAAACCAACCCATGTGCTGTAATCTGCGCATAATCTTTATGCATCCGTCCATGTACATGTACACACATGCGTGTAGGCCTCTCCCTTCTGCCGGTGATGATGAAGTCAAAAATTTTATTTAATGGAGCTGAAATATTATAAAATTATAAATAATTTCAAATCATTTATTTGGTATCCAATCGCCAGTTATTATTAAACAAAGGCGCTCATATGAAAAAGCTCTTTTTTTTTTCTTTTTTTTGGGATCTTTGCCTTTTTGATCGTAACCATGCAATGGAATTACTCTTTCCTTATTATTAAAGTAATAGTATTAATCGTGTATGGGTTGGGGCTAATATTGGTTATGTATCAATAATATTTGTAGTCTTCATTTGATGTCATAAAACCATATATAATAAGCACAACAACAATATATGATGTGACATATATATTTATAGTCGCGCTTTTTATTAGGTAAAAGGTGTTGGTATGTGCAATCAAAGTCAAAAGAATGACATTTAATTAAAAGGGGGTAGACTGAATTAATTTAATAAATAAAGATATATTTAAAAGGAGGAGGAGGAGAAAATGGGTCAGTCATCACTTATACGAAACTTTCGTGGGTTGCCCAACCCTTTTATCCTTCATTCCTTCTAGATGGTGCTGAGGCTCAGTCATTTTAAATTATAAAGAGAGAAGGGGGAGAGCGGTTATTTTTTTATGCTCTCTCACAATATATTAATAATTATTTATTTTTTAATTTTTAATTTTTTTTAATTGTACACGTATAATATGTGCTACATAAATTAATTTTAAGTAAAAGAATATTTCATCCGCAGTAATAGTCGAGTCACTCGAGTGAGACTTTTTAAATTGGGGGACCTTAAGAAATTTTATGGCAAGGGAAAACTTTTTTAAGCGAATGAGTCTGTTGTTATTGAATTTATTTTTAAAAAATTAGGTACTTATTTTATAAATTAAAATTCTTATTTTAAATATTTTATAAACTAGAGGCATCATATTCTCAAAATTATGGGTAGAATATTAAAACTTTATAAGGCAAAATGGGGCTTTCAAAATAATTTTAGGGACAATAATCCTCCCAAGTGCTTATGTACCTAGCTTTTTTTAGCAAAAGGAATTTTTTATTATTATTAATATTGAAATAAGATTATTAATATGGTTAGATCTGTCTAGTTCATATGAAAATATTATATATTTGTTTTAATTTCTTCAAATATATGCTAAACCCCCCACCCACCCCCCCCACCCCCCCCCCCCCCCTCCCCTCCCCCACCCCCACCCCCCAAAAAAACCTCACTTTTTTATCTTATATGTTCAATTTGAATTGCGTTTTAAACGGATGTGACTGTCACAATTAATTGATTGTATTAACATCTTAAGTTAATATATTTTTTTAAAATAAAAAGCTGAAACACGGAGATGTCATTAATAAAAATGACAAAATTATAAAATTATAAAATTCAATTAATAAAATATGAAAACTTATGTCTTTAAATAATTTATCTAATACCAACCACAATTTCATCCACACACATATATTAAATATCAATTATAATGATGATATAAAAATTTAAGATATATTTAAAAGTATAAATTTTAGAATCTTATTATTATTAAATACAAAATGTGTTTACGTGTTTCTCACATTTTGTACCATGTGAAGCGAGCCACACCAAGTACTACTTTATCGATAATCCTCAAAGAAAAAGGATTCACGTCTTGAAATTCCCAAGTATGAAATATTAGTAAGTATATCAACTTTTTCGCCTTCAAAAAGTTGATGCTGATCGCGGGTATCATTCTTTTATTTTAACGAAGTTTTCTTTCTAAAAGTAAGAAACGATAAGGAAGTGAGAATAGCGATACCTCCGTACTATATATATATATATATATTCCTACCCACTTGTTATTTTATTTTATATCATTGTACTCCATATTGGTAGTAACTAGGACGCCCTAACTTGGGGGATTTGGTTGTTGCTCCTAAACTCCAAGTAGCCAAGTTGTCCCTCAAATTGATCAAAATAACTACCGGCCAAGTGTTGGACCTTAGTGCATAGGTTGACATGGGTTTGGGTTCGGCATGCTGGATGATTAGGTAGTGAGTTAAGACTTGACTCATAACATAATTCATGTAGCAAGGCATCAAAATAATTGGCTAAATGAGTATACTTGAGATATACATTATGACATTTGTGTGGGGCACGTTGAAATATTATTGGGCTCTCTTAATAATAATATTATTAAACGATTCAATGACTTGGATTGGGTTAAAGACTCATTCATGGGCTAGACATAAATAAACACGTGATTAGCATGCGTTGGGCATGTTCAATTGTCCATGCAGTCAGTGTTCTCAGAATCGGTTCGTTCAGCGAACCGGAAAAGTTACCGGGTGGATGAGTCACTGGTTCAACTAGTGGTCGAACTGTTATTGAACCAGTGTCGTCATAAATATATAAAAATATATATTATTAATAATTAATAAAATTTTAAAACATCTAATTTTTTGTAAGTTAAAATATAGTGAAATTATGTTATATTATTGGTAAAAAAAAATTTGAAAAAAAAAATACTTCAAAACCGGTTCCCGATTCAACCGATCGAACCGCCGGTTCCGAACCGGTTTTAATAACATTGCATGCAGCACCTGGGAAAGTGCAACACGTTATGAGAATAATTGTGGGCTACTAATGCAGCAAACTTGGTTAGCTAATGTAAGTAATTCATGGGCTATACAAGGCTGGACAAGTTAGCACATAGGCGGACTTCGTGGGAATCATCTAATTGGCTTGTTTTGGTTTTGGACCCAATGCCAGTAATGGGCGGTTGGGCTCTCTTCCGGCATCATGTGATGAGTTGGTTTTATTTGAATCTGCATACATACTTGTGACACACATATGGACAGACTGAAAATAACTGCAAAAAGTTGGGATTGGGTTTTGAAACTGTAGGACTAATATATGGTATACAAAGAGATAAAAATATAAAATTCTAAATATATATATATATATATATATATATATATATATATATATATATATATATATGAAAATATAGAAAGTGTAATAAAATTATAGAGAGCTAAAAAGTGATATAAATGAAGTTATGAAAGAGTGATAAAAATTCTAGAGATAAATATCAAAGTTGGGAGAAATGTGTGAAAGTCATATATGTTTATGTTCATATATGGATTAATTACATATTCTAGTACTTTTTATGAAAAAATTACAATAAAAGTGCACTAAAAACATATTTACAAAAATAGTGCATTTTTAATTTTTTTTATTACATAATCAATGCAATTAGTTTTTAGTTTAAATTAATTGGAGTGCTGATGTGGCTATGATCCCTTTAATTTAGTTGGGTAATTTCAAATTTCAAATTACTTGATATTTCTTTTCTTCTCTCTTCTCCAAATACCCAATCACCATGATTTCTTACAATACAGTAAGAGGAATAAGACTTCATTTAAGGTTGAACATTCAGATTTCCCCATCAAGTATGCTTAAAATTAAGACATATGAGGAGATAATCGATGAGAATTCAATTTGAATATTATTGGAGTCGCCGTACTATCATATTAAATTCACGAGTTAAGGAACTTCGTGAATCTTCGTCTTGTTCCTGGATATTATCTCTACTCCATGGGGCATTCCAGTTTCCAATTACCAGTACACAAAGCCAATTAAAGGAGAGAGAAGGTAATTGGTATAGAAGCTCTACTAGCTGGTAAGTTAGTCTCTTTCTAATTTATATTAATAGATATCAGTTCAGTTCGATGATTCATTTAATTTGAAAAAATCTGCAACATCGGAGGTCAAAGCCCAACATCGTTTCAGCAACAACAAAAGGAGAAACAGCAGTCATGACCACAAAAGCTAAAGTGATTACCTCCGTATTAAGGTTTGGTTACCACCGGCAACAATGACATAAGTAAATATAGGTAACCAAACAATAGTATGATGGTAACCAATTCATAAATGTGCAGTAACTACGGCTCAGTACCTGAATTCAACCTGGTGACCAATTAAAGGTTGCACAAGTAAACCAAACAATGTTATGAAGGTAACCAATTCCTTAATATGTAGTAATTTATTTTTTCGTGCAGTAAATCTAGGTGACCAAATACTAGTATGGAGGTAACCAATTCCTAAATGTGTAGTAACTAGTTTTGGTTACCTTTGTATTAAATGTTGGTTATCTCTGTATTAAGATTTGATTACTTTTGTATTAAAGGTTGGTTACCTTTATATTAAAGTTTGATTACCTTTATATTAACGGTTGGTTACTGGTTACCTTTGTATTTAAGGTTGGTTACCTTTTATATTAAGGTTTGGTTACCTTTTGTATTAAAGGTTGGTTGTCTCCGTATTAAGGTTTTGTTACATTACTACTATGAGCAAAAACCTACTATATTAGATTTTTCAACCACCAACAAGTGTAATGATTGAAAATAGTCAATTTGTTGGGTATCTCACGGAGCAGCTACATCCATATATATCCCCTAATATTATATTTTTTCCCTTTTTATTCTCTTTTTGTTTCTCCATTGATGAACAGGGCCAAGCTCTTCTCCAATGACGAAAACAAATCAACAACAAAGAAGCATAAATCTGAAAAAGAAGAAGAATTCGAGTTCGTGGTGGACGGTGAGAGATGGTCATTCCAGATCTTCTTCCTCTGCCATTTCTTCTCCTCTCCATTCGTGAGCTGCTTATCAGAATGATGATTTTTTATTTTTATTTTGTATTGTGAATTTTGTTTTGATAACTGCCGCATATGGCAGTTAATTATCCTTGATTTAATAAATTTCTTATTTGTAGAAAACTGAATGATTTAATAAATTTATTTTATTGTACTCTTTCTATAATTAGTTTATTAATGCACTATTTTTATAATTTTTTTTTAATTATTGTATATTTATATAAAAAACCCTTGATATATCACTTGATAGTAGGCTAGACAATAGGCTAAGTCCATATTCATTCAAATTCATTTATGATCGCTCATTTACAACCTATTAAATTTTTGGACTATTTAAATTCAACTCATATAAATCCAAACTTACTTGTACTCGCCTAAAACCGCTCACACCGTCCGTTTGCCCGGATCTAACATACATATTTATGGTCTGCCCAATACATAATAGTGACCCAAACCTATATTTTTTCAACTCTGACTTGATGACAGCTAAAGTGCTACTGATATCTGAGTCATAAGGATTCCAACTCAGACTTGGTGTTGGTGGGACAAAGATTTGAGTCATCTGACTGATTCAACCCACCCTTTAGCTTTATCAGGAAGACCATAGAAGATAGAACGCAAGAAAAAATAATCATAATACTCAAAGTATACTACTGTAAGATGGCTTGGATTGGGCTTTCACCTGGAAACCTACGCGCATTTTGATAGGTCCAAAAGCCCAATTGTGTATTAATTCAAAACAAAAGCCTCATTTGTTGGGGGGTTTGAATTTTGGCTGTTCATTCCTTTGCCACAGTTTGAAATGAAAACTTATGGACCGGGCTACGTGGGTTGGCAAAATAGGGCCAGTTAGTAGTGCTGTATGAAAGACCACTAAAGTTTCTAGTCCAGTCGATCAAAAGATTTTAGAGCTTGTAACATCTATTCTCTCTTGATTTCAATTTCTAATGTGATGGACAAGGAGACCCAAAGTTTTGCTTGAAAAATTAGCTAGTTAATTAAATTAAACAACATATCACTAAACCACCATCCTGAAATTATAAGATAATAATAACAACAACAAAATTAAAAAAAATCGTACTTCATACATAAATAATCTATGTTTCCAAAGAATTTTTAACACGTTGTTCGTGAATTTTTCAGACTAGAATTCCGAAAGATTTTTATTTTAAAAAATAAAATAATAGGAAAGCAACTTTCATTATTCATATTTGTGAGTTTAGTAAAAAAATATTACAATTTTGTTATCCTATGTTTGTGAGTTGTTAAGAAAGACAGAATTTTTTTTTTGTGAAGTGTTATTACCATTATACCCTTTTATGTTAAATATGACATGCTTTGGGAGTAATGTATCTACAACCTTCCCAACCATAGCAACCACGTTCCTGCCGGCTGGCAGATCATAAGCAAATGTGTAGAAGCATGATATATCTCATGGCATGTAGAAAATGACAAGCTCAAGTCCTTACAGTGGCAACAGATGTAGAGTAGCTATCATTATTAGAGGAAAGTAACCAGCAGCAACAGGATTAGCTAGTTTACTTGGCAACTTCAGTATCATTCTTATCCAAATTCAGCAAATGTTCAGTTATGCACAAAAAACAAATGCTGATGGTCACAAAGTTTAATTTATCTTCAATTATACAGGGCGTTGGTTTTAGTTGGGGATTCCACAGATTGTGCAAGTGAAAAGGAGATAATGTTGATAACGGGGAGAGAGCTATTTTCTCGGTCACTCTGATTCAACAGTATTTCAGCAAATAAGCTTTCTCTCACTCCCATACCCCAAGTTTAGAAATTCTGTTTACAGAGGCAGCCTCTCTCTCCATCGAAAACCGAACTCTGCCTCATCATGGAACAATGATCTTCACTCCAACAGGTCTGCCCTTTTCAGTTTTCTCAATTTCTTAGCCCTTCAATTTATGGGTCTTCTTTTCTTTTTTTTCTTTTTATTCTTCTCTTTTATTTATTGGGAAGTCTTGAATTATGTTGCTTGGTAGTTGGATTTTACTTTTTTTTTGTGTCTTTATTTACTTGCTGAGTTGAGTTCTTCTTAACTCTTCTTAAATCTGTCCATATTCCTGAGTTTATATACATTAATTGTTTAGTTCAGAAGGCAGGCTTGGGGGGGTTAGCTGTATGAATTATTCAGGTTGAGAAGTAAATGAAACATCATGTTACGTCCATTTGATGGAAATCCAATTGTTTTTTTTAACTTGAACTTCTATCGCAAATTAAGTATTTTGTTTGTGTTATCCCTAAAATCTACAAATATATCCAAGAATTCTTGTGAATCTCTTGCGGATAATTAAGCTTTCCGTGGAAAGATATGTAAACTGCAGCAAGAAAAAGTTCTAGACTGAAATTAAGTGTTTGGAGACTCTAGAACTTATTAGTAAGAAGTGTTTGTAGACATGATAAGTGTAAGAACATAGAATTCTATATGCGTAGCAGCAGTATTGGTACTTTTTCAAGTTCATGTATTCCAAATCAACTACCAGAGGTTTCTTACTTTTCACCAACGAAAAATCTTGATCTCAAATCCTGATGCCGATTGTATGCTTTCTCAGTTGCGAGACAGCTGTTTTCAATCCCTTGGGTATCAGTTCAGACAAGTCACTGGGGTTAAATTCTGCTTGGGAAAGTTTTCTGGATTTGTTCTCACAAACATTCAAGAGTGCCTCAAGTACAAGAAAGGAGAAACTTTCACCCAGAGGAGTGGCGGGTCTGTTCCTAACACATCTATATACTTCTGCATTTCTTCGTGTTTAATATGATTCATGCAGATATTAAGGGTTAAACATGAAGATATGGCCTAGACGTCCGAGACATCATGATAAGATCTGATCCATGGCCGTTTCTAGCATTTTTTTTTTTTATCTCAGACAGATAATAAACTTTTTTTTATAGGAAAGGAAGAATTTACAACTGGAGCATGGGGAGATTGCAATGGAGGACAAGGAGTCCTACTATCTGGAGTAATAAGCATTCCCTTTGCATTGTTTCTAGCTAGCATTAGGATCTTGAGTATTTTTTTTCATATTTTGGGTAATGTCGTGTAATTGTTGTCAATGACAAACCGTGTTTAACAACGAGAAATGTTATGTAGGGTGTAGTAGTCAATACTCGATCCTCAGTTTGTGAAGTAAATGTAGGCTCCAAAAATAAGAGATTTAACAAAATCTAGTGTCACTGTGGACAAAAGGAAAAAGATGTGGACCCATCTCTGATTAGGACCATAAACTATAAGACTTTAGGCGTCATAATGCGGTGCATATAAAATCTTAATTAGTAATTACCTCCAACTTCAGTGACAATGGTATTTTGAGTCCATTCATTATATTGCTCTTAAATTCATTTATTAGTCTTCTTGAAGATCCATATATAGGCGATCACATGCATATCTCTAGCATACTTCCTTAGACAAATTCCAATGACATTCATTTTAAATCCCAAGCCCAAATTCAAGAATAATGTAAGGAAATTTTCTGGTCATAACTCATAACAGCAGAGCTACTGGTCTAGATCTTTTACAACATGGAGGATAAATAAAGAAAGAATCTGCTCAAGGCTCAAGTCCACCAAGAGGTAACTTGAGCATTTAGACATCCTCAAGGAGGAGGCAAAATGTGACCTGGAGGACACGTTTGGTGCAACCTTTGAAACACATATTTTTCCGTGTTTGAAAATTGGAAGTTTTCACTTTTATTTACTCCCCAATCATAGATTAATTTGCTGCATTGATGTTTTCGGGAAATTTTGCAAGTGTTCTTCTATGATAGGAATCAACGAGTTATTCTTATTGCATTCAAAAGGGCACTTTTGTTAACTGAAAATATATGAGATTGTAAGTTATTCTTAATTTTTATAATTTTGAGAAACTCCACCTCTTCTGCCTCTCTGAGAAACCAATATGAGTCTCTGATATTAGGATTCTACATTTTCTGTTCTTCATTTTTCATCCTCCAATCATTTATTTATATGTAAAGATCTTTACAAGCATGCATGCTACTGTAATTTTTGCTACTTAATACATCTGATAGTTAACGTGAGTTCTTACACTCGTGGCTTCAGAATGGTTATGTACTAACTTAAGGTTGAAATTTAGGTTCTTAGTTGAATATCAGTTCTGGGTTCCGCATTTTTGACAGTTCTAGCTGCTGGTCCTGCGCTAATCGAACAAACTACACACCTGACTGCTTTTAGAGGATTCGCAGGCACATCAGTTCTCATTCTTGTTGGTTGTGCAAAAGACGCAGCAAGGAAAGTTCAAGCAGAGAAAATATCCCAAAAGTACGAGATTGATATGATTTGGTGATGTCTATTATCAACTTTATGGTAATAAAAGTTCAATTAATATTAGTCGTCAAAAAATGTACTTATTTTACATTGTTATAATAATAGTATTACAGAAATTTTACTAAAAAAATTGAGATAAACTCTTTTTATAAAACTAAGGAATATAATTTATACAGGATATCTCTTGCTAGCCCTATTTTATTTTTTGGTAAAAATGGTACTCGTTTTTGGGACAGAAGGAGTACTTGTTAATACATAAAGAACCACTATTTTCACGTATTTTTCATATTTTCATATATTTATGTTAGTGAGGTAAATCACAACTTCACGTGAGAGAATATCATGAAAATATCAAATACATTTGTAAAAATATCAATTCCCTAATTTATATTCTTTTTGGCCCTCGATATATTTAATTCTTATTCCAAACAAAAAAGTATCTGTAGAAGCAGCTGGCAAAAAGTAAGAATCAAATCAATAGACGACTATTTAAAAGGGCATCTTTGACACTTCATAACGCTAACAAAACAGTAATAAGTTTTCCCTTTATTTTCATGAAGATTATGATTTCTCAAAAATTCTCAATGTATATAGTGTTGGTTATTTTCTTAATGAAGAAACAATTAAGGCCCTATCAAAGGATTTGGGTGGTGGGGAATATTAATAACAGAAGCACTAGTAGCTTGGCGCAGTTATTTAAAGTCCATATCTAGAATACCAGCAGTTCAACATAGATTCAACTTTCAAGTCGCAGAAAGCAGCTTTCTGGTAACAAATGGGAATTTGCCTGCCATTTCTTGCTATATAAGATCGGGTGAAGCTGGTAAAATAGTGCTTGGAGAAAACATCTTCGAGTTGGATTGGACAACTTTTGAAGAAAATTATCAAACAAACTACCCGCGAACTGACCAGTACCGTTGAACCGATTTGTCAATTGCTTAAAGCTCAAGTTACACCACCTTACTTCCCAAGCCTATCAATTTATCCCATCAGCTATAACTGCTAAAGAGAAGGAACAAGCAGAAAGATGCTGCTGTCTGCAGGCTCTATGATGGATAGGACGTACCAACACTTAGATATAATATTGAGACCGTATAGACTCGCTAAATAATCAACTGCTTTGTTCTAAAATTCATCTGAAATGAAAGAACCGACAGATCAGACATACCGTGGCACATAAATGGACTAAGAAGGCCGTCTCATCTCCAACTCTTGATAAAACATCTTTTCAGCATGGGCAGGCGGTTTTATTAAGGGTATGGACCGAATGGTATGGGAATACATATATGCACCGACATTGGAAGTATGGAACTCCAAGATAATCCAGAAAGATTTTAACTATGCATCTGAAATATGGTTTCACAGGTAAATGTTTAGCTGATGCAAATAAACTAATCATCTGGCTCAACAGAGAAATCAGGCTCCTCAGGTTTAGGTAATTTAGGCAACCCTACACCTTTAATCCTCTGAACTCCTCTCCTTGTGTTTGCAGCAAATCTTGAAGCTAATATTGTCACTCCGAGGTTCATTTTTGACTGAGAAGAATTTGAACTACCAGGATGTTGTTCCTGTTCATCCTCTTGTTCAGTCTCGCTGACATTTTGCTCATTCAAATAAAATGACTCCAATGTAAGGAGTTCTTTTGCAATCATCCTCCTCTTATACCGTCGCCAAGCAGCCTGTATGAAGCATGCGGCCCATGTTCTCCAATGGTGGGAGTAGAATCGAAAAGTATGCTGAAGCTTCTTACTGTGGAGGCGTCTAAATTGATTGGCTACAAATTTGAGATCTTCAGCTCGCAATGCAAAAGCTTCCACTTCGACTAGTGCCCTCACTGTTCTAGTTGAAGAAGGCAAGTTGAGAGTTGATTTTGGAAGCAAAGCCCATGCTAGTAGCTCCTCCCCACAAAAATCCCCAGGTCTTAGTGTAATGGAATTGAAGAAACCAGTCCGTCCTCCGTTTGTTGTAGAACTCTCTAATCTTCCTCTAATGATGAAGAGCATCTCTGCCACAGGGTCTCCCTCACGAACAATATAGGTATTCTCAGTGCTCAAAGAGGAGACCAGACGCTCGCATATAGCATCCAGTAACTGATCATCCATCTGTGAGAAGAATGGGACCTGCCAAAAGCCCATAAAGGATCGTCAATCCGCCAGCAAAAAGTGAATTGACTTGCCTATAATATTCTTAATTTAATTATTTATCAATAAAATCTCTTGTTAGATACTAATATGAGGAAGTTTCCTTGTAGACTTGTATTGTTCTTGTTCCTTAACCGTACGTGTATGATACATGCATGAATTAATTTTGTTACAAGTCTAGGAAAGGATATTCTAAACATAGCTAACGTATGATCAGATAAACATGAAGATGGGTGAAAATGGAGCTTAGAAGGTAAATCATGTATATTATCTCTTGGCCAAATTTCCCTATGGGACAAATCCCAACAAACCTTGAACCTCAGTTATTCTGGACCAAAAAACAGCATTTCACTAACAAAAAGATTAAACTCTTATCTCTTAAAAAACAAAAAAAAAGTAGGCAAAATCATACACGTCGAACAAGGTCCAAGCATAAGTGGCGTTGGATGTCCCGACGAAGATCAGCAGGTAAACCATGCAGTATAGCTTCTTCATCTACTCCTCGAGTTGCAAGCCACTTGTATTGAACAAAGCGCCTAACACGCTTTCTCAAATCTTCAGGCAGTTGCCGATGCCTCATCCACTCCTCAGTGTCTCGCCGCTTAAGTCTCCATTCCTCAAGCCTCACTGTTAAGGATTGCAAATACGTCTACATACAGAGAGACAGACAACAATGCAAAAAAAAAAAACATTCAGAAACAATACGAAAAAACATAGCAGGACAGGGAATAATTAAATAGAATCAGAAGCATGAGAAAAGCCAGTTATTGGCCTTTCACAAATTATTTGACTACAATGCAAGTGAAACTGGAAGATAAGGACTCCAACAGAATATTATTATATCTCCAACAGAGTAATAGTATATTTGATTATAAATTAAATCTGCATATATCTGTCCATAATAAGATTGAGGTCAATTGCACCTTCAGAGATTCAAATGCTGTAGTTAACACTACACATAACAGTGTGAAAGGGAAAGCGAAAAGGTTAGGTGTATATGTAGCAAATTGATAATGATGTAACGTGCGCAGAGAGGAAGGAGGGAGAGAAAGAGAGAGGTTAAAACATAACCTATTAACTCTTTAAGTAAAATTCTATTAAAACAGGGCAAAGAAGATGAACCCAAAAACCCAAAACATACAAGCAATACACTAAACCTAAACCTCTGAATGTACCCAAGTACACCATTCCAAAAGAAAACCTCATACACCAAATCCTAGTAGGGATAATGCTTGAGCTTAGCATTAGGATATTTTAGGACAAACCTGAAGGTGCAAGTCCTATTCAGTCATCTAGAAATAACTTTTTGGCATCACCAGCTAAGCCTGTCTCATTAAGCCTCCTGGAGTTAATTTGTAATCTATATTGAAACAGATCATATAGGTTCTGGCCATGGTATTTCTTGGGAGTTGGGAGGGACTGAGATATTTAATATAATAATATAGCATAAAGTAAGAATCAACAGTTTTAATCATAAATCCAGGTATTCGGTATTTCAAATTCATACAATAAGCAACAAGAAAATGGAGAAGATGCCAAGAATATAGTCCATCAATTTAAGCAACGATTTCAATTTAAAAAATGAATGCAGAATTCATATGAAATAAAAAATTTGGAAGAGATTATTGAGTAACCTTTTTATCGAAAAGAAAATTATTAATATCAGCATCAAAGTGACAAGATCAATAGTATAGTTATTCAATGTACCTGCATATTCCCAATTAAATGTGCAAATAAAATGAGACCCAAAATGGCAATGAGTATGGCAAATGATGTCTCCCCAATAAATGTGCTTGTTTCTAGGTTCTGACCATATGAACTGAGAACATAAGATAGAATAGCATTAGTATTAAAATATATTATCCTTCAGTCCCAATATATTAACAGCTAGTTTACAAACCATTTTCTTCATACTATAAATGAGGTAAGCTATTTCATCAATTCTTCTAAGTAGAAAAAAACTAGATAACAGATATCCAACTACTAGCATAGAAATTTTATGACTAATAATCAGAGCTTGATACTACTGCACACCAAGCCATGCCAGTTGTACCACTAAAAGTGTACATACAAATATACAATTGAAAATTAAAATTCCGATCTAAAATAACTGTTTAGCAAAAGATAGAATCATTTCGAACATTGAAGGATTTTTTCTGAGTATATCCAAAATAGGATCCATCTTTGACTGAAGAAACTAAGAATATTAAATAATAAGTTCATTATTTACCACACTAAATGCTAGAGATTAGTTATTACTCCTCCAAAAGATTGTATCCCGCTTGTTCCATTTTCTCAGAAACGAGTTCTTGGATGTATTCCCTTAATCACAACAAATTTTTGCACACAAAAGGTTATATCTTTAGTCCCATCGATTATGAACTGTTTCAAGTCCATCATTCCAAGCTGATCATAATTCCTTTTTAACTATTCGCTAATGTGACTAAATGCCTGTGAGTTATGCTGATGGAGAACTAGATCATGTATGTCCACATAATGGTAATTTTGAAGTTAAGAAATACTGTTAACACTAAACAGTTGTTGTCTCCCAATCAAAGGTATACCATTGCATATTTCAATCACCAAAAGAGATCACTAGCAAGTTATTAAGTTATTCATTCCCTGTGTTAGTAAGTTTTGGTTTTTGGCTTGGGAGGTTCCTTTTGTACTGATTAAGCCTTTTTGTATGCAGTGTGTACATGGGCATCACCCCTTCAGAGACTTTGCAATAAAACATACTTTATTATCAGAAACAGAAAAAGAAAAACTAGATCATGGCACTTATCATACAGCACAAAGAGTTCCAACATACATTCATATTATATAACTAGCATATGAATAGTGTGGTGTTATGTGTAGGCAAACATTATTCAATGTATTATGGGTGACCTCAAATATCATCTATGCATATGTACAATTTCAATGTAACTGGATTTTATCACCATACATCATACTATTAGATACTTCATATATGGTGCTTCATCCCCTAAACTAATAATAATAAATGCAAATTTCAGTCTAAAGATGCATCATGCACCTCATTAAAGCCTGTCCAAACTTGGACTTGATGTTAAAAATAAGTGGAGAACAACTGATAACAATAAGATTACAGTTTTTGCCATTCTATACAAATCATATATTTGGGAGAAAATATACCTCAAGTTCTGTAGGCCCCACCACAAACAATAAAAGTACTTTTCAATGAAATTTGAGGAGACAACGTTTTTCTTGACAGCGTTTTCAAATATGCCATACGCGAAGTCAATATCATTGTCAGGATTACATCTTTTAAACACATTTGTACTACGTGCCCAAGTCTTGCGACGATCATGGTTGAAGAAAAAGCAATTCAAATAATCGGAGCAATTCGCAGAGCTGGTTTCATTTTTGCAAATTGATTTCCAGCATGAAGTATAACGGTCTAGTGATAGCAAGTACCATGCTGCCCCTAAAACCTAAAAGAACAAAGTGGAACCATCACATCAGAACAAATTGTGGAACTCCAGGGAAGTAAACTGAAAAAAACTAATTTTATAATATAAATATGTCACAATTGTATAACACAAGGTCGAACTAATAATTGGCTAACATGATATCTACCAAGAGTAAAAAACAGAAGAAAAGAGGTAAGAGCACAACTAATTCAAGGCTACATACATGGCTAGCCAACATGTAGAGTAGTAGATTATATGCAGCCCCAGCCCAAGCAGTTTTTGTGACAACTCCATTTGCTTTGATAATTTGTGAACTTAATGGGAAAATCAGATAAAACCTCGGAATATATTGGAGCAGAACAATCAGCGCAAGGGCATTGTTATTGTGATTAGCTCCTTGGCTTCTCGTTGCTGGTATAATGAACCAGATGACGATCTGCACAAAATATAATTCGTTAGTAGTTTTGCATTTAACAAAAGTTACAAGTTAATTGTGTTTGGTATTCTTCTCCAAGTGACCTGTAATTTTAAGAAACAGAGGAGAAGACAGACAGAGCAACAGTTTTTAAATGAATAGATGTACGCATGTCAGGCACCAAAAAACTTGGGTAAGGGCAAGGGATGTGCCCAACATGTACTATTTCTATCCATTCTAGCATCTTGCAGCATACCAAAAACTTGCACTACAGATCTCTTTCCCATTACAATTAATCAATGAATGTCAACTAATTCTTATTCTTCTTCTTCCTCGTCTTAAGTTTTTCACATTGTACTTCTTTTGTACTGACTCGTCTTCTTCCTATTGCACATAACACTAAGTCGTAAGAATTTTTCCCGATGCATCATGTTCTGCCAAATGATCATTAGAGCTTCGAAAAGATGCAATTACACAGAACAATAATATCTATAAAGGTGAATTGTATATACCCTTCCATATAAACTCTTACCTCCCCGTTCTTGGCACCACCCTATAGATCGACTTACTCAAGAAGTTTTAACTTTTTCGGATTTCCGATTTCAGTCGTCCTCACTACTCTTGACTACAAAGCTGCAAACAAATCTGTGCAAATGCGTCCATTGAATCCTCTAAACCCTCTACTTCCTTTCTACTAGGACCTCACAAATACTCAAAACCTTAGTAAGACTATGCATCTCCGAAGCATTGTCCATGAACGGTGCATCTTTATGCAAATGTATCCTAAAGAGATCAAGATAAGACCTCAGTGGAGATCACCACACTGGACACTCTGGCCATCTCCTATGGTCACCATAATGGCATAATGTATACATACTTAGAGAACTCCTTCCCACCCACTTTTCAAAACTCAAAGTTAATATATTATTTTAAAATGCACTCAAATCTTTCGTACTATACATTATTCTACTGATAAAGGAGTAGAGTAAATGAAATCCCTATATTACTAAAGTTGCTATTACAACATCCCATACTGCTATGACAAAAGGGAAAGGAAATATAGTTCTCAATACAATATCTACTTGGAAACATCTCAATAAGAGCGCCACATGCATACCAAAAAAGCATGTACGCATTCTGAAGAAATCTTCATACAGATTTACATCTTTCGACATTTGGGATGGTCAAAGAAGATTAAATGAAAGAACAAATCTATATGAAACATGTATATCCAAAATTGATACTCTAAGACAGGTACCTGAGGGAGAGGCAATGTTGCAATCAGATCTATAAAGAAGTCCGTACTTATATATCTTCTTGCAATCTTCTTCGGATCCATGACAAGCTCCCCCCTCCCAAACACTCGAGAACTTGGTGCAACATAAGCTGTTCGAAACTTAATTACCACGTGTAACATATAGAACAAATCAGCAAGAGTACGGAAACAAGTCACAATAATCCGCAGATTAACATCTGTCTTCACACACCGTGATTCCTTACTCCCACCAACACTAGGCAAGTAAAAATACAGTGGATCAACAAAAAGTGCCAGCAAGCACGAGACAATGAAAACCCGGTTCCACTTGAGCACAATCTCACTACCCGGATCAAGAATTCGCTTGCGCCACGGCTCATGGTCCTCTGGAAACACCTTAGACCTCCCAAAGTTCAGATTGTCAGAGATTTTATATCTACCAGCTAACCCAGCATCCGTTTTCAGTAAGGAAGATGAAACCTTGTACCCGGAAGACGACTTATCTAGACATGAAGGGTCAGTTCTTCCCCATAAAACATCTTTCTTTAGCTTTGCATCAGAATAAAACCTTCAGTTTTATTACACAACTTAATCAGCAGATAATTTAATTAGTTACCATAACACATCAAAATTGTTGCATTATTAACTCAAAATTTAAAATTTCCCCATTTCTTTTCTTTAATATTCTATTTTTTTCTCATCAACCAAGCAGAAATTAAATAAAAGCAGTAAAAGTCACTACATACCTCACAAGTTTGTCTTTCTTTAGTTCCATGCCAGTGGTCAATCAAAATTGATACTTCCTCTCTCTCTCTCTCCCACTCTCAATTGGGGAAGATGAAAGATTGAAAGCAATGGTATGTTTAAACATAAAAAAAATTAGAAAAAGAGGAAAAGAAAACCCTAATAAGAACAACTAGAGAGATACAGATATGGACTGTGAAAGATTCCAAAATCAAAGAAAGAGTTGGGAGTGTTTGTTGGGCTCAGAGATTTGGAAATGACAGAGGATTGAGCCTCAGGAATAGTATAACGATCGCACAAGTTTATTTTAGTCTTGATGTTAGAATGTCAGGAAATCCATAAATAATACTCCGAATAGTTCTATTATAGTTTAAATTATAGCGTCAGAGAGACGAAAAACAGTCAATTAAGTTGACAAAAAGGAAAGATCTGCCAATTAAAATAGGAAATTGATATCTTTCCAAAATCTCATTCACATAAAGTCACCTTCCTGGTTTCAACTCCGACCGGGTCGGTCGGTCCAGTGGAATTATGTGAAAGCACTGGCCTGCTGGTTAGGGCTAAGAATGAACTATTTATTACACAAAGTTTTAAAATTTATGTGTCAGCACTATTTAAACAAATACTTCAGGGATAAACGCAAAAAAATAGTATTTTTAGAATTTATAAATTTTTACCATTTCTTGTGAAACATAAATATGTATTATTCAAATCTAATTTTGTAATTTTCATGATAAATAAAAAGTTTACATTTTATCTTTTAACTGTGTAAAGATAAAGATTTTTTTGTCGTCACTAGTATTTCATCGTTTTAACTAAAAAATAAAGGGTTAATTATAGTGTGAGTAGTTTCAAAATATTTTCAAGCAATTCGAGCATAAAATTTTCAAAACACCGCGTATTTTAACAAGAAAATTGCGGAGTAAACATAACATATTATCAAACATATTTTAAATTATAAAATTTATTATTTTTTACCTTTTAATGAATTTTCTTAATTTTAAGTTTTAAAATATCTTAAATTTTTTATTAAAAAATAAATATAATTTCACGAGTGTCCTATCTATATCATATATTCTAAGAAAAGAGAAGTTTCTAAAAATAAAAAACTAAGGTACGTGCCCCGGATTTTGTCCCCACGGCTGATTTTATCGTCAAAATTAAGCGAACAAATCTTTTCCTTAAAACGAGATCCTAGTCATGATCATACTCAAAATCCTTGCATTCCAATTTCCACATATTTTGCTTCGATCGATGGATGCCTTAGAACATGATATTATAGTGTAATTTTTTTATATGCTTGGCTTCCGAGAGATTATTGGATTGTGTTTATGCTCGAAGATTTATAAAGTTTCAACCTGTTTCCAAAAGATTATATGAATCTATGAGCATTATATATATATATAATAGGAATGGTGGGTTAGTAAGTAAGCAAATTCCATTATCTTCTAAATTAAGCAAATTAAGAAATACCCTTCGATCTCCCCCTTCCTGAAGTACATAAGTGAGACCCGGTTCACTTGTTTTCTAATCTCTGTCGCGTTTGAGTTTATTAGGCACAATAATTACAAGATAAAACATTACTTATATTTACAAGAATGATTGGGTATAAATGAGTCAAGAATTATACACAGGTTAATAGTTGTCAAGATCATAAATTAAGTCAGATACAAATATTATACTAGTAGTTTTTTTCTAGTTTATGGACGCCAAATAAAAACATAATCATTTGCATGTAATCTTATCTTGATGGCAAAGTAAATAAAATTTATAGGTTGGTTGATATACTTTCATTCATCTAATTAAATATTGGAAAACCAACAGATTAAAATTAAGGAATGAAGATTTGAATAGGGGAAGGGAAACTCCCAAACATTTGGCCACGTGAATTAGCAACAAGCATGAAATATGTACAGTTCAAACAAAACAATTGATCCGACACCATTATCATTGTTGTTGTTTTTTTTTCTCATCTATCTACCAATCTCTCTCCTTAATTTCTATATATAAATATATGCGTGTTGACAGAGTCTTTGGCAAGCCAAAAACACAGAAGACCATTTGGAAAGAAAGAATCTGCTGTTAATTTCTTTACGTGTGTTTCTCATTTTCCTCAAGGCACGTTAAAAAAAAAAAAAAAAAACTGTCATAGGGGCAACTTTACCAAGCATGCATGTTAATTTCTATTAGACCAAAGACATACCGGACCATTACAATCAAACCATGCATAAGTCTAACTTATTTAGGATAGGAGCAGGGGCGGAGCTACACACTTATTTGGCGGCACTCCCTGAATTTTTGGATATCTTCTGTTATATATATATATATATATAATTAAGTATGTATTTTATATATTTAAGTTTTGACACCTCTTATAAAAATATAAATAAAAAAAAAACTTTAAACTTTATTTAAGTAAAAAAAAAATTTAGACTTGAGACTTTACTTGAACTGCTGTGTATTTATATAAATAATTTTGATACCTTCTGAAATAAAATTTTGGCTTCGTCCCTGGATAGGATGGGGACAAATGAACAATATTACCAACCATATATATATATGTGATTAGAGAAACATATAAATCAAATCCGTATCCCTTTTCTTCACATTTCGGAAGTTAAGATTTCAGGACATATTAATCTTATAACATTCAAGGGAGTAAGAATATGATCTTATTTAGCATCAAAAAGTTTTCGAGGGAGCCCCTACGCGATGACACATTTAGCTGATAATCTGATAATTTCATCTAGAATAAAGATTCAAAGAGAATTATTAGCATGTTTTATATCATTAATATCCACAAATACACAAGTTTCACGCCAGCTGTCAGCTAGTCACTAACTATTAAGGGGTGGAAGCACAATCTTAAACATGCAACACTAAATTGTTGAAGCTCGATTGGATGCAAGCTGCAAGCATATATAATGATTTTAGTTCAAGTCCTGATACTTGCCTGGGATTAGATTGCCCGGCGTTCCAAATCAATAAACACAAAATTTATGCTCCGAATGAATGAATACTATAATCTCTTAATTCCTTGTTTGTAGAATTCAAAGGAGTAGATATATCTGATGTCTGCAAGAATCCCAAGCGCACAGCGACATTCTCAGTTTTAATCGGCTGGCTGTTTACCAAGCTAGCTTTAGAACTAACCTA
Source organism: Hedera helix (assembly GCA_947179155.2). NCBI lineage: Eukaryota > Viridiplantae > Streptophyta > Magnoliopsida > Apiales > Araliaceae > Hedera > Hedera helix. Next base: position 49,289,448 of record OX359268.1, on the reverse strand, counting down.
TCTAATTCATTGCCTAACAAAACCTCACATAAAACTAGCTAGCTAGCTAGCTGCATGGCGTCTCAAGTTGCCTAAGCTAGTATTTGGGATATAAATTAAAAGGGAAATCACGGAGGCACAGATTTTCACTTCTCTTTCTTATTATCCCATGTTCACGAAGTTAATTGCGCGAGAAAACTTTGCATGCACTGCAAGTTCAAAATTTTAGAAAACAAAAAACAACAGGAAAAAGTTGCTGAAAACCAAAAATTAGATTCAAGGCATATGACAGACTTCTGTTAAAAAAAATTACAGCTAAAGAAATTAAATTTCTTAAAAGGTTTGTTGTAGTTCGCCATCAAATGGGAACTGTAATTAAAGACCTATCGACTAATTTGGAAATTTTTCTATTGGGTTTGAGATGATGACTGTAAACAAAAGTATGTTTGTACATCTCACACTCTCACTGTCTTTAGATTAATCCTGCCCCTTCAAAGGCTGACAAGACTGAAGCCCACTGCTCTCTACTCTTGATTGCTTGCACAAAGAACGGCAGAGATCTGATTTGCGACGCAATAGTTGTTCTGCTCATTAACTTTCCTGCCCCTTCAAACCACTGACCAGACTGAGGCCCCACACTGCTCTACTCTTGATTGCTCTCACATAGAATGACAGATTCTGGAATTGCGTCGAATTATGTGGCTCCTACATGTAAAGCAACAAATTCAAAGAGACCCTTCAAATGAGACATGAAAATGTGGGGACTTCGGAAGCTGTACTGATGCAGCTGAAAGTCCTTGAAGCATCTTGATAACATCAACTGTATCATCTAGATAGTACTTTGCCATACTTGGCTTCCGACCTACAGTGCAGGCAAACACTTCCGCTATGGCAGGCGAGGATGGGTTCACAATAGAGCTTGCAATACTCTCAAACATGTCTTCGTCTGAATAGTCATCACCTATGCACAACACAAAATCTGGCGGCTTCCCCACACTATGCATGGTTGCAATAAGACTCTCCACAACTACACCCTTGCTTACACCCTGCAATTCGCCAAAAGTTTAGAATCCAATCCTAACATAGAGAGATGACATTTAAGAATGAATTAACATTTAAGAATGAATTAGTCTCGGCCAACGATTTTAACTATTATTTGACATAAGTTTAGGTCATAGCATGTCAAGGGTGGTGGTCACTCTTTTCAACTGGTGAAAAGCTACCAGATACTATCCCCCATATAAATAAACAGGTCATGACATCCTATTATTTGAGGCATGTCCCAGAAACAAAGAATTCTTAGCAATCCGAGGAAATCAATGCTTACTTAATTGGATGACCTCTTCAACATATTCTGAGTTACTAAGTAGGAAAAATTGAGCTGATTGTTATCATACCTGTGGTTTCACTTCAACAATGTGTTGGCCTCTTTTAACAACTACAGGCTCATTGGCAAGCACGTTCTCAAGATGATCATGTAGCTCTTTTGCCTGCCCTGAACCGAAATCAGGGTCAGCTTCTTGATGGTGCCACACCAGAGCACTTTCCTTCTGCTCTATGAAAGAGCCGTCGGTGGCCTCAGTATAATGCTCCATTACAGGAAGTGCCATCTTTTTCCACTCAAAATCCACTGCTGACACGCTGGACTCCCATTGGGAATCCTCAGCCCATCTAACAACAGCAGGCACAATAATATATATTAATGAACAAAATAAAGATGAATAACTACAGAGTAGAACAAAGAGCAAAAAACAGCGTCTTTTTTTTGTTTTTTTGTTCTACTTTTCAACAACAAAAACTAAAATATTACCTAGTAAAGTAACCATGTTCTGCAGATAGACCAAGTTTTCCACAAGGAGAAAACCACTTGCTTAGAGATTCCTTTCCTCTGCCACTCACAATAAACACGACATTCTTTGGATCACTGCATAAAACATTTAGTAGCGAGATAACCTCACTGCTTGGAGTTTTGTCCACTGAGCCTTGTGGCATCATGGTACCATCATAATCCAACAGAATAAGCCGGCTATTGGTCTTATTATAAGCAGATACTATGTGTTCCACGGAAAGTCTCCTGAAATTAGGGCCCAAAGCAACAACTCTGAAACCCAAGCCAAACCCAATTCCCCAGCACCTCTTAATGTAATGCTCTCTACAAGCTCTTTCCAGGTCTTGATCAAAACTTCTAGCCCAATAAGCAACATCATGAGAACTCACATACTTGTAATGCTTGTCATGGCGCATTTGTTTCTCAGGTTCTGGCAACGTGATAGCCAAATTCATTGCATCACAGACACTATCAATGTTCCAAGGATTAACCCGGATTGCCCCACTGAGGGATGGAGAGCAACCAATGAATTCCGAGACAATTATCACACTCTTCCTTGAAATTTCTTCTCCGTCAAGTCCCATTGCCTGGTCTATTTCTGGGCTACCTTGCCGGGACACAATGTACTTATAGGGAACCAAATTCATCCCATCCCTCACAGCATTCACCACACAACACTCAGAAATAGCATAGTATGCAACCTTGTCTTGAGTTGAAACAGGACCATTGACAAACACAATCGGCTCATAACCCGAAGCACCATACTTCTGATTAATCTCACCAGCAACTTTATTGATCTCATTTTGAACTTCTTGAATATCCTGACCCTGGCTTCTCGCAGGGTTCACAATCTGTACCAAAACCACCCTTCCCCTCAATTCAGGATGCTCTTCCAAAAGCTGTCCCATTGCTAAAAACTTCAAACTAATACCCTTAAACATATCCATATCATCAACACCCAACATTACAATTTTCCCTTGATACTTCTCCTTCAATTCTAGAACCTTTAACCCAGTTTCAGACAATGACTTAACCGATTCAATTTGATCCATATGAATACCTACAGGAAGAATCTTGATACTAACAGTTCTACCGTAATACTCAAGCCCAATGTAACCCCTTTTGGATTGGTAATCCAAACCCAGCAATCTACTACAACATGACAAGAAATGCCTTGCATAATCAAATGTATGAAATCCAACAAGATCACAATTCAATAAAGCCCGAAGAATCTCGTCTCGAACTGGCAATGTTCGATATATTTCGGACGAGGGAAATGGACTATGCAAGAAAAAACCAAGTCTAACTCTATGAAATCTTTTTCTCAAGAAAGTTGGCAATACCAGGAGGTGATAATCATGAACCCAAACATAATCCTCATCTGGGTTAATCACCTCCATTACTTTGTCGGCGAAAATCTTATTCGCCGATACATAAGCCTGCCACATAGTCCGGTCAAACCGGAGTCCATGATGTGAAGTCATAGGCAACATGTAATGAAACAGAGGCCACAAATAGTGCTTACAAAACCCATGATAGAATTTGTTCTGTATATCTAATGAAAGAAAAGTAGGTACACAATGAAACTTATCTAGCAACAACTGAGCCACTTCTTCTTGCTCCCCGGCGTCGATCTCCACCGTCAATGATCCAACGAATATGACTTCAACGTCTGAGACGAACCCATCCTTGAGCTGCAAAACCAGAGCATCTTTATCCCAATCAAAGCACCATTTCTTGGTTTCCGTGTCGTGGCGTGCTTTAACCGGCAACTGGTTAGCCACAATGATTCTGCGTTCTTGACTGACCGATGAAACCACGTCGGACTGATCATCAATCATTTCGCCATTGTTGGAGTAATTCTCACCATATGCTCCTTCCTCAAACTCAGATATGATTCCGGGCACAGTCATCACTCTTGGAATTCGAGTCCGATCGACTGTCGAATAATCATCAAGGTTTAAAAGATTGAAACAAGATCTTGACAACATAGTGAGAACAAAAAACCCAAAGAAGATGAAATTGTTTGGGTGATTTTATGAGGAAAAAAACCAAAGCTGAGAAATGACAATGAAACCCAAAAGAATACAAAAAAGTTGTCGTAATATGAAGATGATTGTATTATTGTCGATGGGAATTACAAACCAAAATCATATACTTCCCCCTCACGAAAATGAGAATACAAGAAGAATTATAGTATTGAAATTTCATTATATGGAAGCTCTGTCATTTTTTTGGTACAAAGGAAGGAAGGTGGTGGGTATTGGATAAGAACGAAGAGACCGACTTATGGGGTCTACGTAATGGGTGCTGTTTTGGACGGTCAAGATTGACTCTTAAGACACGGTGATCATCAGCGCCATCGTCAAGGAAATCTCACTTTTCTTCTATCTACTGCTTCTAACTGTACTGTAACCGACCTGTACCTCTCTTTCTCTCTCCTCTTTTTTCTCTCGCACAATTTATGTGCTCGTGAATTGGGAGACTAAACCACTACCGGTATGTACGGGACGGAACAGTTTAAAGTATTAGGTTTGAGCGTGTGTTACCGGCTATAGCCGGTTAACACGCATGCGAAATTACCAAAGTGGCTCATCATGTCCATAACAGTTGTTTGCCTTGAAAGAACGAAACCGTGAAAAATCATACGCTTGCCTGCCGATAATTTAATTGGGCGTTATGAAAGGGCAAGTATGGAAAGAAAATGGACAGCCGACAGGTGGCACGAGTTATCTTTACAGCTGGGTCGAACCCGACTCGGTCTAGATAGTAGAGATCTAAGATAACAGCTGGAGCGAGGAGAGATAGAGATAAGAATCTACAACGCTCATCCGTGTGACTTTTTCTTCCTCTTTTTTGCTTTTCTCTTTCTCTCTCTATACGTATATATCTGTATCTATAAATTATATATACACACGTGGGAAAAGTGGTGGAGGTGAAATAATAATGCCTTACTTGGTCTTAATTGGTATATTGTCAGTTGAATAACTTATTAAAAAAATTCATTGAACGCAGCATGGATTACATGCCGTAATATTCAAACACTTTGTACTATTATTATTCAATAAATATTTCCTTCTTATCTATCGGGTCTGATATTCCGTTATCTTTGACTTTTAATTTTCCACACCGATAAGAAAGAAAGATTATTATTGGGCGACCTAAATTTAATTTACAAATTCAAGAAATTAAAACCTTTCCTTTTAAAAGTTAGTCCCTCCTATCTTCTTATAAATAAAAAAGGTCTCACATATCAGCATAAATAAATTTGACAGTACTAACCGCTATCTTAACTTTCTTTTATAGTAATATTCTTAAATTTATTATAATTAATATGGCTATTGAAATAAATTAAATTCTTCAATTGTAAAATAATAATTTCTCCTAAGTCGTATTTTTTTATCCAAAAAAAAAATTTATTGTATTATTCTGTAAGTAAGGGGAAAAATGTATTTTCTTATATAATTAATAAAAAAAGAAATAATATATATCTTATAATTTATCTATTATTAGTTTCGTGAATAAACATGAAAATTAACTTTTTTTATGTACCGATATTTTTTGCTACTTTGGTGCGTAAAAACAGATAACGTGCAAACCACGTGCGGATCATTATTGTGTTTTAATTTTAACCACTTTTAGGTTGGTTGAGGATAATTAATTTGTAACCAAGACAATTTTAGTAATGTTGATGAGATAAAATACGACTAGCTAGTAAGTAAACTCAAAATTCCACTTCTCATAAAAGGATAAAAATAGGAAATTAATATTTTTTTAAGTAAGTCTTATTTTATTTTATAAAAATATTAAATTTATTTATAAAAATATTAATTTTATATAAAAATTAATATTTTTATATATTAATTTAATATTTTTATAAATATATTTTATTTAATTTTATAAAAATATTTAATTAATTTATAAAAATATCAATTCTCTAACTTTAGAAAATTCAAGAGAGCATGAATAACATCATATGTATGGCGTATGGCGTATGGGGGCCCGACTACGTGTACCTCTTACAAATGAAACGTGGCGTGTCCCGACTCGTGTAAGGCCAAATGTCAGTACGCACCTTGACCGCTGATTTGGTACACGCAGCGCATCTAACGGCTCCAATCGCGGATCAGGACACGTCATTAGCACAAATTTTGATGGTCTTAGTCACCAGACGTCGGATGACGTGGCGGAACATCGGATGCATAACGTGGGTACTGATGCGTGGAGCTGACAGTTGTTCTCAGCTTTTTGTTATTCTGGTCCTCACTTATCCGTAACGGCTGGTTTTGTTGGACCCATATGTACGGTCTCGAAGGGCCCGCATTATCCAATAGGGAGGGCTACATAAATAATGAGTCAAGGAGGAGCGGTCACGTCTTGTTTTGGGGGCGCGAATATGAATGAAGCTACCATTAATTAATTTACTTTTAAAAAATAAATTATATTTATTTTACTTATTTTTAAATTATATATTTATTTTATTTATTTTTAAATTTAAATTTAGGATTATTTATTTATGAATTTAAAAAAAACTTAATATGATAGATTATTTTAATATCATATTCTCAGGAATTATAATTCTAAAATTATTAAGTCATTTTATAATCTCCAGATTAATAGTTTTAAGTTCAAATTTAAAAATAAACAGGATATTTTTAGAATTAATAATTTTTTTTAAGTGTAATTTTTATAAAATAAATATAATCTTAAAATTATAATTCATATCTTGAAATTATAATCCTAAAATTATAATTTTTAAAAATAAATATAATCTTGACATATTAAAAATATTTAAGTAATACCGATAATGGATAATGTTTTCGACATTAAATTTAGGATCTCAAATGGATAATGCTGTCTGTGCATAATGTTGTTGATATGTTGCCAATTTATTTATTTTTTCTCACCTTTGTTTTGAGGTATTACAAATTTTTGAGTAATTTTCAATGAATGTTTTGATTTAAGATTTTAATTCCTTTTTTTTTAATAGCATGTTGTTTCATGCGACTAACTTTCAAAATATTATAAAAAACAAGTATTTTTACGATTTTACTATCCAATTAATTTTGTTTTACTTAATCTCTCATTTATGACCACATGTCTTTTCAGTTAAGGAATGTGAAAATATTTCTCTTGTTCTATGAATCTAATTTTTATTTTATCCGAAAAAAAACATATTTTTCTTAATAATATCTTTCTCATTTGACCCAATAACATCCCATTATATGGGAACAAATTTGACAAATACTGATGTGGATATTCTAATTGATATTAACTTTGGAATATCACTATTAATCTTATATTATAGAACAAAAGAAATATTTTTTTCTCTTTATATCTTATATTGTTTGTGTATAAATATTTGTGCATATAGCATAATTTTTTTAATTTTTAATTTCTAAAATATTATGTGGTGCCATGTGTACTAATAAACATTAAATGATATTTATATTTATGTCAGTATGACATGATAAAAATAATAATATTATTTTTTTGGCAAAAATAACACTAATTTAAACCTACTTTTTGGATTAACTCCTTTTGCTTGTAGGGATTGTATACCTGACTCTGATGCTTTATACATTTGGAGTCTTATATTCTGTGTCTCTTTTTACTTCCTTTATTCAATTTTAATTATATTTAGATAATTTAAATATATATATATAAATATATATATATATATATATATATATATATATATATAGAGAGAGAGAGAGAGAGAGAGAGAGAGAGATTAAAATTTGTGTAAAACTTTAGGTAAAGAAAACTTCAAAAGAGTTTGTTTTTTAGTTATAAAATAATAACTAAATAATAATTTATAAAGAAGTTAAAACTTTATGTTAAAGAAGTATTATTGTTCTTTACTCAAGAGTCGCACTTTCGTGATGCCACCTTCAATTGAAAGTGTAACTGTACACAATCTGTTTATTTTTATTTGGCTTTTTAGATGATAAACTTTATTTTTTCTCTCTGTCTTTTGTAAATTTTAAATAAGTATTACTGGCTTAATTTTTTTATTTTATATTATCTTTATATTGAATACTAATTTGTTTCTCTTTTATTTTTTAATAAATTTTAAAAAGATAATATTGAGATTTTATTACTCAATTTGATATATCAAATAAAGCATTAATTACACAAAAAATAGTGCACTAATAGTAAGATCCATATATTGTATCAATAAAATGTATGAAATATTATTCAATTTTAGATCCCATTTCTTTTTACTCTCTTTTTTTATACTTGCTCCATTCTATTATAACTAACATTTTAGCTTATTTTATATATTTTAAAATAATTATCATTCACATATATCTAAGAGAATCTTAAATTCTTTTTCTTATAATACTCATATTTATATACTCTTTTCAAGAATATTTAATACAATCAACCAACGATTCTTTTTTTTTTCTTCTCCTTTTCTCAATAAAAGATAATAATGTTATTTTTCTCTTAAAATTAAGTTATTAATTGTTATCCTTAATAAATATATATATTCTTTTGATTATAGATAATATAAAATGAAGAGAATACTATTTATACATAAGTTTTTATTATAGTCATAACATTATTCTATAAAATATATTGTACGTGCATTAAAAATGTCATTGAAATGGACACATAACTTAGATGGTAAATATGAGACCACCTCCATTTGAAGAGCTAGAAAGAGCCAAAGATTTTGTAGACCTAATTCTTTAGTCTTCTCGTTAATGCCTTTCTTTTTTTGTTTTTTGAATAATCTTCCTGTGCTAAAAATTATTAAAGTAAAATACATCGACACCCTTATAAATAATTATAATAACATTCATCATCCTTTTAATTAGTCAACAATACATAACATTCTGTACCCCTAGTATCGTTAACCAACTAATGTCCACAAATATTTTTAATATATAATATTTAAAATAACCTTGGATTTATAATATTTAATATAACCACTAAATATAAATTTGTATATTTTTATTTTTATTTAACTTGATGCGATTAATAAAATTATGAACTTGTACATTAAATAGCACAAATGTCAAAAAATAATAAATATTCATTTTATTAGAAAAAATAAAGTCATACATTTTTTGCTAATTAAATTCTTCAAAGATTAAATTTTACGTAATATACATTCATACATAATTTTTTGTAATTAAATAGTAAAACCTTAATATACATAAAGAGTCCAAATTAATAATAATAAAAATTATATTTGTTTTTCACAAATATTAAAATTTACATAAAACCAACTCAGACAGAATTTGTTACAGAATGAATCTTATTATTCATATAAAAAGTATTAAAAATTAAGTGAATTATTTTTCTCAAATATTAAACTAAACATAAGTCATTTAGACATAATTATTTACAGTAAAAATGACAAATGTTGTTATTCAAAAAAAAATAAAACCTTTAAAAAAAAAAATTATAATTGAATAATATACAAGGATAAATATATAATTTTATTTATTTGGTTATTCCTAAAAACTTATAAAAGTATTAACTGTTATTTAAAAATGTTAAAAGAAATATAAATATTATTATAATTATCTAAAGAAAATGTCACTGGAATTTACTCAAGTTATTAAATCTCGAGTAGATAATGGAGTTCAGTTAATAAAATTTGAAACGCAATTACCGAGTAAAATAGTACTCTATATTCAACTTTTGATTTGTAAATTGAATAGGGAGGAAAGACAGAGCGTGCCTAACTTAATTTATTTGGTAATACTATTAGTTTTGTAATTGGCGTGATAGGCGAGCCAAAATGAGGTCCTTTTCTGACCCGACCCAATTATGTATTTTAGAGAAAGTTGTAGTGGATGAGATATATAATGCTAATGCTATTGGTTAGATAATCCAAAAGCCTTTCCGCCATTTAAATTAAATACTCGTATAACTTATCGCTAGGAACATTCAGATTAAAATGGAATAAGCCAAACCCAATCCTAACCCAGCCGCACATATTAAACAATTTATATATAAAGAATATTTGAAGAACAACGACTAGCCCAAAGGCTTCTCTCTCTCCTGTATTCTTATTAATGGTTTTGTCATTTTGCGCAAAGGAAAGATTTATATATACATATCTAATATATAAAGCAAGAGAAACGTTTGGTGTAAATAATTTTTTAAATTTTTTTTTGATTTTTTTGAAAATGGCTTTCAACTTTTAATATAATTTTTATTTTATTTTTTAATATTTAGTTTTTTATATCTTATATAATTGTTAACACTCGAATTTGTCTGTAAGTTCATCTATCGACTTGAACGTGAACTTGCATAAAAAGAATCACTAAAAATACTTTACGATCAAACTGTCAAATTTATTCGCACGTTCAACATTTAAATCCAGAAACAACCTAAGAAATCAGTCTAACATTATATGATGCTAACGGTGTTTGTTTACTCGATCTTGTCCTCTCAAAACAAAGTTGTTTTGTTAAAAGATGAGGAGACAGCCAGCTAACGAAGACTTTGATTATGCGAGTGAGGCCGGTCGTTGTGATATTAGCAAGTTGAACTTGCAAAGGTATCAAGTGATATATACCCATAAGAATTCAAGTCATAAATATTGCACGTCAGCACCACTTCCGGCATTATTATGTATACTAATGGGCTAATGGTTGTCGCATATACATTATTATATTTATTTATAAAAAATATATTTGAAATTAAATTATTTACGTTAATTTAATATTATTTTATATTATTTAATTATTTGATAAGAGATTATTAATCTTTTAATATTAGATTAATAGTCACATAAAATTATTTAATAGTTTAAAATGAGGGGACTATTAATTTTAAATTTTTTATAGAATTATATAATCTCACATAAATAGTCTTAGGAATGATAAAAAAAATAGTCCATAAGACTATTTAATCCCCCATCAAGGGATAAAATAGTCCAAAATAGTATTAAATTAATACAAATAGTCTAATCCTAAGTATATTTTTTGTAAACAAACATAATTTACGTGTATAAATTAAGTGGAATAAAATTAAAATATTAAAAAAGATAAAATAATAATATATTTAAAATTATAAGAATAAAAGAGGAAGAAGGAAAAAAAAGACACAAAAAAAGAAGGAAAAAATCAAGTCAACAAAATGTGACCTAAAATCACCGTGCCACGTCAGTCTTCTAACCGAAGACTTTGTAATATAGATATAAATGATCTTAAATTTATAATTCTTCAACAAAAACATATCATGTGTAATTAACTGCCTGGCATGCCTATGGCTAGAGCCTAGAGGGGGACCTTGTGACACAAAGTACTAACTGGCGCCTAGCAAATCTTAGGCATATTTCACACGGCATCAGCATATGGTAATGGATTAATGTGGTACCGTCGGCAACCTAAATCCAGTAGTTGGTGTGTGTAATTTCCAAGTGTGGCTACATGGCAAATTGATCATTCCATCGCTACTTGGATTATGCTACCTTTGTCGTGAAAATAAGATTAATATATTTTTTTTATTTAAAATTTTAAAATTAATGTAATTTATTTAATTTTAAATAAAAATAAATTTTTATTTGTATTATTTTTTACAATGTACATAATTTTTATGATTGAATTATTTGAAATTAACTAAATTTATTTACAAATATTTTAAATTGACTTCAAAATATCAAACTTAATTATATATTTTAGAATATAGTGAATAATATTTTATCTGTCCTACTTTATAATTTATCGATTTTATAGAAAAACTTTCATTTAAAATTATGAAAATGTAAAATTAAACAATTAATTAAAGTTTTGTAAATAAAATTTGTAATTCGCAATACTATTATTATAATTTACAGTAATTATGTTTATATAAATTTGTTTCAATTTTAAATTTGAATATGTAAACTTAACATAGTAAACTTGCGAAAGTTGTATCAATTTCTTACCACCTGAAAAAAATAAAACCTTTTCTAAAACCAAAAAAAAAAAAACAAAATGAAGCGCTTATCGTGGTAAGGAGAGATTAATAATCTCCGAAGTATATTGTACTGAAGACTGTGGGTAGAATGATATATATATATATATATATATATATATATATATATATATATATATATATATATATATATATATATATATATATATATTCTGTAAATGATAATTGAAAATTTTGTATTCGTATTTGAAATAAAGCGGATATTATTTGTATTTAAAATTAAACGGATATATTCGTATTCGGTTTTAAGGTATCTCTGTACATAAATGTACAGTTGGATACGGATTAACAGTATCCGTATTCGTTTAACATCCGATCGTAAATATATCCGACAAATAATAAATATTCGGTATCCGATATTCGAATTCGCATTTAAAATTTGTATATGAATAATTTTAAATATCAAAATTCACAATTTGGAGTAATTTATTAAAAATATAATTTATTGTATATACATAACTTTAAATGTTAAAGTCCTCATGTGCCACTAGGGGTGAACACAAAACCGAAATTAACCGAAAAATCGACCGCACCAAACCGAGCCGATAACAAACCAAACCGACAAGCACAAAACCGAAAAACCGAAAAAACCAAACAGAAAAAACCGATATTCGGTCGGCCGGTTCGGTTTTACATCTCAAAAAACCGAAACCGACCGAACCGACCGAACCGTCCAAATAATCTTAAATTATAATATAATTTATATAGTTTTGTAATAATAATTTATTTTATATAATTATATATTTAATATATGTCTTTTTTGGAAAATGGAGGAGTAATGAAGTATTATAACTATCATGCACTAGTCCACTGCTCCATTGTCCAGTGTCCATTTCAATGTCCAATGTCCACTTCAATCTTCATTCATGCAATGTAACTTATATGAAAAAAAATTAGTTTAGTAGTTTTTCTTTTTCTTTTTCGAGAATCAATTAGTTTAGGAGTTTGGTTATACAATAATACAATTACATTACACATTCACATGTGTAATTATATACACACTTGATTTTTAATTAAATATAATATAATATTTTAAACTTAATAATGATAAAAATAAAAAGTTCAATTTTGAAGATAATTTAAATGCCAATTAATTTGAACTTTTGTACAGCTCGAGAATTTGCTTTAAATATCCTTTTGAATGAAGTAATCCTCTCATTTATTTTTTTATTTTTTATTTTGAGGATAAAATGAACTATTCTTTCTGTTCATAATTATAAGATCATTATTAATTTTTTTAAGTCAATTAAAAATATTTTCAAACTCAAAATTGAGATGAGTTATTAAAATTATAAAATAATAAATTTTGTAATGAAGAGTACTATTTAAATAGTTTATAATAATCATCGTTTATGAACAACAGAACACGCTTATCAATAATGAAGTATTATGAAGAATGCTAACTGAGATCGTGATTTTATTATGAACAAGCTTATCAATAATTTAATCTCGTGCCAAAAAAAGAGGTTAAATATGAAAAATGAATTAAGAAGGGTATCCTAGTATTTTAACACCTTTTGTTAATGTTGTTAATATTGAAGTGAGTTTCAAAATGAATTAAGGTGGGTATTCTAATTTCACTTTTCATTTAGATGCGATGAATTCATTGAAATTATTTGATAGTTATTAGTAATAAATTCACAATAATTTGATAGTTATTATATTATTAGTATTTTTTAAAAAAAAATTTTTATTAGAGGTATAAAAACAAATAACGCTTTTATTTTTAACATATTATGAATTATGATAATGTTTTTTAAAAAAAAAATAGAAAGAAAATAAAAAAAATTAAGAAAAGTCTTTCTTAATTTCTTAGTTTATCAATTATCCCTTTACCAATTAAGACTTGAGACTTGAGAGAATAAGAGACTAAGAGACATCAAGTCATTAACTAATGCGGCAGACAAATCAAGTTCTCGGTCACTTTGACATTGAGAATAAATTCTACAAGTAACGTAGTAAATTTGTGTTTTTTATACTATCTAATATAAATTTGTCAATTGAAATAATTAAAAAAATTAATTATGTTAAAATTATTAAATATATTTTACTATAGTATATAATATTACATAATCTGTTAAAATAATTAAAACTCTTCAAAAAAAATTTAAAATATAAAATTATCTAATTTTTAATTAAAATGTTGTGAAAATATTAGACTATAAGCAGTATGTATAAAATTGATTCTCATCGTCCAGCTCATCATCTAGTTAATTTTTTTCATTAATAATCACTAAATTAACATCAAAATTAGATAATCATGTTTAGTTTAAGAAAAAAATGTGTTTAACTTTATGCTAATGGCATTCATTAAAAAATAAAAAACTTTATGCTAATAATACAAAAGGGAAAAGTAGCTTTGGTAATTGACAGTAATAAAGCCTACAGAAATCTACTACTCTAGTCTCCCATAAACTTGGTACGTAAATTGTCACTAAATAAGAGTTAGGGGTTAACAGTTAACACTTAATAGTTTATCATTTGCTCTCTGCTACCTCTCTCTGCTAGCTCTCTCGACGACCATTATCATTTTTTCACTTTTAAACTTTCAATCACTCGATCTCTGGTGTCCGATTACGCATCCTTTGTTCTTTCGTTCTCTCTCTGCTGCTCATCGGCCAATCGGGTATGTTTAAACCTTAATTTCTCTATTTAATTTCAAAGGTGTTAGGGTTTTTTAGGGATTTGTTAAAAGATAGTTAGATACCGTCCTTTATGGTCGATAATCAGTAAGTTAAGGTAAGATGCTCTACCAGACTTGAGACTTTAGTTACCTCATGGTAATGTAAGATGTTAATATTTGGTTCAGTAGTATTATTTTCTGAAAGTTTTGTTGTCAATAAGGTAATTACTAATATTTATGTTTCTACTTTGTCATTTTTCATGTAGATTAATTCATGGAAAATCCCTTGGAGCAACATGATGAAACTGGAAATGCGAGTACAATGGAAACTCAAAATCAAGCTGATGAAACTGGAAATGCGAGTACAATGGAAACTCAAAATCAAGCTGCTGAAACTGGAAATGTGAATACAATCGAAACTCAAAATCAAGGTAATCCAACTGAAACACAAAATGTAGATACTGAGAGCAAGTCGCCACCAACCCAAAAGAATAAGAAAGACAAAACTAGATCATTTGTGTGGGATCATTTTAAGAAGTTGGATAACGATAGGGCTGAATGTAAATATTGTAAAAAGACTTACGCTGCAAACACCAAGTTGAATGGAACAAGTTTTATGAAAACTCACTTGGAAATGCAATGTAAAAGCTATCCTTATAGGAATCCGGATAAGAAACAAAAAACTTTGTCATGGGAGCCTACTGGTAATTTAAAAGCGACTGCCTATAATGTTGAGGAGTGTAGGAAAGCGGTGGCGAGGATGGTAATAATTGATGAGTTGCCTTTTAGACATGTAGAGGCCGAGGGTTTCAAAAGGCTATGTTACCAATTAGAGCCAAGATTTATCGTGCCATCTCGTATGACAGTTGCTAGAGATGTTATGAAAATATATGTTGAAGAGAAAGGTAACTTGAAAAAAAAATTAAAATCTCAACGTGTATGGCTAACCACCAACACTTGGACCTCAATTCAGAATATAAATTATATGTGTGTAACAGCTCATTGGATTAATGAAAATTGGAAAATGCAAAAGAGAATCATTAATTTTTTTCAAGTTCCCGATCACAAGGGGGAAATAATTGGCAAGTTTATTGAAAAATGTTTGTTAGAATGGGGTATTGAATTTTTTTTGACAATAACAGTTGACAATGCAAGTTCAAATGATGGTGCCATTAGATATTTAAAAAGGAGAACTAAAGATCGAAAAGAAACAATTTTGAGTCATGACTTCTTACATGTAAGATGTAGTGCCCACATTCTAAACCTCATTGTCAAAGATGGTTTAAATGACCAATTTGGGTCCATACTCAGAATTCGAAATGTGGTCCGATATGTGAGGTCATCTCCGGCTAGATTGAAAAGTTTTAAAAAGTGTGTCGAGCTGGAGAAAATTGATAGTCGAAGTCTTCTTTGCCTTGATGTTGAGACAAGGTGGAATTCCACCTACTTGATGTTAGAATCTGCAATAAAATTTCAAAAGGCTTTTGAGAGGTTTTGGGAGGATGATGGTAATTTTCGTGATTATTTCCGTAACAATGGTGGGGATAACAAGTATGTTGGGCCTCCAGACGATAATGATTGGGAAGAAGTAATACACTTAGTCAAGTTTTTGAAAGTGTTTTATGATGCAACATTACAATTTTCAGGTTCATTGTATGTTACATCGAACACCTTCTTTGGTGAACTTGTAAAACTTCAAACAAAGTTGAAGAATTTGCAGAATAAAGATGATGAAAAGTTAAGGACAATGGCAACAAAAATGAGAGCAAAATTTTCTAAATATTGGGAAAATGTGGATAATCTCAATTTCTTAGTTTATGTGGCAAGTGTCTTGGATCCTCGCAATAAGATGAGATATGTGGAGTTTTGTTTCACCCAAGTTTATGACAATAACAATTCCTTAGCCTGTCAAATGATTGAAAGGGTGAAATCAACCTTAAATAGTTTGTATAATCAATATCTTGAAAAAGAGGGAGTTGGAGTGTCTACTTCTAGTCCAGTTGAAAGTACTAATGAAATGGATGATGATGATGAAGATTTGGAATGTCAATTCATGAAGAAAATGCAAGAGGAAGCAAGCGTCGAGAACAAGTCCGAGGTAACAAGATACTTGACTGAAAATTGTGTGGAAAGAACAAAAGCTCCATTTGATATTTTAGCTTGGTGGAAAGTTAATTCTCCAAGATATCCAATCATCTCTCAAATTGCAAGAGACATCTTGGCTATTCCCGTGTCTACCGTAGCTTCAGAGTCTGCCTTTAGTACAAGTGGTCGCATCCTTGATCCTTTTAGAAGCTCATTATCCCCCACTATGGTGGAAGCACTCATATGTACTCAAAATTGGATTCGAAAAATTCCACAAGTCATTGACCTTCGGGAAGTCATGGATGATCTTGGAAAGTATGATGATATTACCAAAGGTAACACTATATTTACTACAAAGTATATAATTAATTCAAGAATTTTCTTCTTCTTATTGATTTATTATGTTGTTTACTTATTATTTTCCAGAATTTAAGTGCTTAACTCCAGGCTTTGAAGATGAATGAGACTTGTTTGGCTTACTGTTTTAGTTTTGTGGCAGCTGTAGGTTATTTAATAGTTATAGTTTAAGTACAATGTTTAGTTGTTTACTATTATTTTACAGTTTTTTATAGTTTAACTCCAGTTTTTTTTTATAGTTTTGTAATATTTTTGCAGAACTTGAAGATAATTTTACAAGCACCAGGCCAACAGCCACACTGATGCTAGATATGTGTAAAAATAGCAGCAATATTAGACTAAAAATGTGTAACAGCACTGCAGCAGTGTTTATTATGGATGTTTGCAATTTTTTTTTGGTATTCAGTAACAACACTTGGGATGTTTGCTATTTTTGTGGACCAAGTTTCAGCAAAATCTGTTCCTGCTTCTTCTTTTTAGTTGATGTCATTTGCATTATAATTTAATTGTGAGCTGAAGTGTACTATGTTTAAAGTCTGATTCATATAATTTGATTGTGAGTTAAAGTGCCTATTTTATCCAGTTGATGTTATATGGAACATTACAGTAGTGTGCTCACATGTAGTATTGTGAAAGTGAGTAGTTTCTGCAACTTTTTTGATCTTTCATATCTTATAGTAGAATCTTTTCTTAGATGTTTCTCTCCCTCAATACTTCACTACATGCAGGGGCTAATTGTAGCTCGGACAGACAATATGGATACATCCTCTTGTATTATCACTCCACAAAAAGTGAAGTATGTGTCTTATATCTGTCCATTTCCAGTTTTTATTTTTTATTTTTAATAGTCTGATTGCTAATTCTTTTGTTTTCTTCAGCTTTCTGCTAAATGGAAAAAGTGTTCCAGGAAGGACTAACACGTCCATGGTTTGTTTAGTTTGCATTAAAGCGTCTGTTGAAAGGATCTCTGTGTTCGCATGTTTTCTCTGTGATGCTTTGACTTATTGTAAATTTCATTTGGCATGTCCTTCTGTTTGCATCTGTGTCAGGAAAGTAAACCTCAGCTTCCAACAAATCTGACTGCAATTGCCAAGTATGGAGTTAATCTTCTACAAGCTGTTGGGAATTTTGATGGTATAAGATAGATGAATATATAATTTCTCTTGGCTAAAGCCTTCAAGCTTATATTTTCTTTTCTTTCATTTGTTTTATTTTAAATTTATTGATCTAGAAATTTGTACAGGCCATTATATTATTGTCATAGCCATTATGAGTGCAATATTGTCTTCTGACACTTTAAAGTTACAAGATTATATTCAGCCTAATGTTGCTTCAGGTGATTCGGGTAAGCCAAGTGTTATTTTGAGGTTGAACAAGCTCATTGAATTTGCGCTGTTTAGAAGTTATGAGCATTTCTTGTGCACTAGAAATTCTTAGATAAAACTTCTGATATGAAACTAATACTATTTGTTTCTTATACTGCATGTACTAGATCTTGAGATTATTGAGATGCCATCAAAAATTTCAGTAAACTGCCCATTAAGGTATATGTACTAAACTTAGCTAAAACATCTCTACTTGTTTTTTTATATTGTTGACTTTTCTCTACTGACGTTGATCTGATAAAAATAGTTTGGGTTCTCTTTGTTTCTATTTTTAGATAGCATCATAGTGGAGTAATTAGCAAATTGACAAGTTTTAATCATTTTCCTTTTGACTTTTGTGAAAGCTGTGCTCAATTTTCTATTTTTATTGAACAGCCAAAGTCGTATGAGAACTCCTGTGAAAGGGCATCGCTGCAAGCATTTTCAGGTTACTATTTTGTTCTTATTATGTGCTCTCTACCAGCAAAAAGATTTGTGGAACTGAGGGAGTAATATAGGGGGTTGTGGAATTGCCAAATGATATGTACAATGAATAGATATGCCCCGACCACAGCCACTTGCCTGACACTTTGTGACTTAATAGTGTTAAATCTTTGATAAGGCTGCTGTAATTTCTTACTGCAAGATACATATTTAGCTATAGGAACTCAATAACAGTGTATTGATGATTTTATTTTTAAAACTAGACTACTTTCATTTCATGAATTAGGAATTTAGGATCCCTTTCAGGATGCATTAGCTTACATTAATAACCAAGTATGGTGATTGTTCCTACTCTAGTTTTCAGAGATATTTTATATGCATTTCTTAAACCAAGTACCACTACTTGAAACTAATGCAATGCCTCCAAAAAACTGTTCTGCTTAAGCTTCTCAGATTGGACAATGAAAATATAATTTATAAGTAATAATTAAAATGAACCCAATCTTGCACATTGACAGAATCCAATCAGCACGCCTGGTTGCAAATCATGGGTAATTGTTAAATATGAAGATATTATTTTACTAATTGGATTGAGTAGTCTTGAGTCTCTTGACAGACATCTGATAATGTATTCATTAATATTAAGTTAAGGCTTGTATTTATTGTCCTATTTGCTTCCATGTGCTTGCAGGCTTGGAAAATTACATCTACTAGTTGCCCAGATTTTCATTTCAACATGTTTTGCTCAGCTTGGAAACAAAGTCTTATCAACTTGGAAACAATGCAAAGGTACATATAACTCTATCTTTTATACTAAGTTTTATAACCGATCAAACCGTCTAAACAGACCGATTTAACCGATAACCGAATAGGCCGATAACCGATTACGGCCTAAGAGTTTGGACGGTTTTGGTTTTTAATTTTTTATAACCGATTTAAATGGTTTGGTTTTTTTTTTATATACAAAACCGACCAAACCGACCGTTGTGCACCCCTATGTGCCACATTATTCTTATGTTTTTTCCAAGGACACGTAATTTGTTTAATTTTAAATGATATTATTATAATATATCATTTTAATTGGAATAAGAATATGAAAAAGGGACACCATGCATTCGGTTTACGAATTTGAGAACTTATTACAAGTTTATGAATATGTAAAATTTATCATTTAACAAAAAAAAATAATTTATATACTAAAAGAAAAAAACTATAATTATTAGTTTAGTATATTTATTTTATTTTCAAACCTTATATAAGATAAGCCTTTATGAATTCTTTAACAGTGTTCAAATTTATACATTTACAAAGTATTCATAATTTTTAAATTGACCTTTTTAAAATTAATAACCTTTTATTTTTTCCCATAATTTTCGGCACCCCCCCCCCCCCCCCAACCCAACCCAACCCAACCCAAAATAATTTTCAACACTTTGGATATTTGTGTGTTATATTTTTCTATATGCATGTAATATAATCATTATATATTAAGTAAAATATTTTTTTCAAATGATAATACTTATACAATTATACTCTATCTGTTTCAAGATAAAAGTTTTCCATGACTTTTAGTCTTTTGTGGTCAAATTGACTATTTTTTAAATCAACAGTAATCTTTATATATTTACAAAGTATTCATAATAAATTTATACAACTGTAGTTTTAAAAGGTAATATTTTATTTGTTCACGTTTAAAATATTTTCAAGTTAAATAAAATTTTCAATATGTAAACTTTTTGCATAGTCATACAATATATTATAACTCAAATTCTGTATAAATGATATCAATCAAAAATAATATATTGTAGAATAATTAATTATATAAATAAAAAAATACTTTTAATTATTAATGTTTTAATCAAATATTTGAAAAAGATAGAAATAATCAAATATTCAATGTAAACAGATGAATGTAAGAAATACATTTAATTATTAATGCTTTAATTTGATATTTTTTGTAGGATATTTAAAATTTAATTAATTTTTATGATCAATTATGGATGATGATGTATTTGACTTTTTGTATGATCTTTAAATTTTAATTGGTTTTTACTTTTTGTAGGATGTTTAATTTTATTTGTTCAGTGTTTTTTTTAATTTTTTTTATAAATAATTTGAATAAATTTTATTTTTTTGCTAAAAAATAAATTAAATTTTAGGCGATTAATATCTAAATTCGAATAATTTATTTATTTTAATAAATAAATAAAAACAAATAATATTAATATTCGGATATAATTTTAAATATTAAATACAAATAATTTTTTAAAAATTTGTCAAATATCAAATATAAATACAATATTAATTTTTTAAATATAAATACGAATATATTCGTATTCGAAAACATCCATACACTCCGGGGTCTAGCTTATATTTTCAAAAGTTGTTCACATATTTTTTTTGTTCACATTGACATTGCGAAGCACCGGCAAAGCAAAAAGGCTGAAAAGATCGAGCCTAACACGCTTGAAGTTGGTCAATTCAGTTGCTAAAAAGAAAAATCATCCACTCACCATTCTACACGCAAGAACCAATCTTTACATGGATGTTGACAATGTTGTCACCTTATTAGGCCACATGTCCACACAGGGTTGGATATATACTTAATTGACCCCACCATGATCTTTTAAAAGATTAGGATAGTGCTTCAAGTCTTATCCTTACCTAAAGCTACTTAGGAAAGAAGAAAAGATAAGAGGATGGCGAGGCATAGAGGACCAACTACCTTTCAATGGTTTCACTACTTAGATAGTGTTTGATTAAATTATGTAATAATAGTTTATTTAATTAGAGTTTTTTTTTTTGTATAAAATAGATTTTTTTTAAATAGAATTTAAATATAAAAAAATATATTTAATAATTAATTTTTATTATATGACTAAATGTAATATTTATTTATTTTTATACTCCATTCGCCCTGTAAACTCTAATTTAATTTAAATTTTAAAATCAATTTGATCAATTTTAGAATTAAAATTTAACCTTTTTTCTTTTACATATAGATAAAGAGATTATAATTATAAAAAATTATATTTAATTTATTACAACATCTAATTTTTAGAAGTTCAAAATATAAATAAATCTATTTAATTATCAACTCCATAAAAATAAAATTAAGTTAGTCTTTATGGGACAGAGAGACTCAGTTTATACAAACTTAGAGTGAGAATAAAAATATATTAAATATTAAATAATTACTTCAAATAAAATCACCAACAATGTATAAGTAATAAAATATTTTAAGTCTAATAAAATATAATAATAATAATTATGGTAATTTTACATAATTACTATAAACATTGCAATGCCCGGTGGTTGGTGGTGAATGAAGGCAGTGGGTGGTGGTAGTGGTGATGGTGGTGGTGGTGGTAAGTGATGATGGGTGGTAGGCTGTGATGGTGGTGGTGGGTGATGGTGGATGGTGGTTGGTGGTTGGTGATTGTGGACTTGTGTGGTGTAATGAGAGAAATAAAATTAAAAATTAAAAAAAAAAAAACAAAATTATAATGGTGAGGGTAAATGAGTAATGAACAACTTATTTTTTAAAAAAGAATTGTTTGATTCTCTATTTTTTTAAATTACCAAAAAAAATTAGCTAATTTTTTATCAGACAACATTACCTATGTGCAAAAAAGAGGTGAGAATAAAAATAGGTAATCAAACCCTACCTTAACCGCATTTGTAACAACTTTCGTTTATGGGAATGGAGTTTCTTGTCACAATTGCTTTAGGTATACATTTTATATTTATGCATGTGACACACACATATATATAATGGTGAAGTGTTAGGTTTTACTTTTAAAATTGAAGATATAATTTGTTTTTAAAAATTAAATGACAATATATTAATTTGAAATCAAGATTTAAATATTCTCAATTAAAATCCACTGGAGGTTGACATCAAAGTTTATCCTCCTCACTCGACTCTTTATTCAGTTTATATATATATAGTCCCTTTCTCCAACGAACCTTAAAAAGCAAACTAAAGACGAACCGTCGTCTTTGGGACCTGTCGCCATAGCCATGCACTCTATAACGATGGGTCGAACCGTCGCCATAGATACCAAAGACGATGGTTCGTCTTTAGTTCATTTTTTAAAGTTCACTTTTAAAAATTTTCACACACATATATATATATATATATATATATATATATATATATATATATGAGATGATGGAGCATAAAACTGAGAAAAGTTATCAACAGGAAAAGGTATAGCCAAACAGGCGATGATTAGTTTGAAACTTGATTTGCTTTAAATCTCTCTCTCTCTGTTGAATTAATGTCTTCCTATTGTAATCAACATTTCTCTTTTAGCGAATCCTAGAAAAAATCAAGTCGGACATAACTGACAAGTAGCACTATTATTGTTTTCCGGGTGTCATTTTCGATAAGAATTGAACTTTATATTTCTTGTTAAAGCAATAGTACAATGACAAAAAGGTATCTAGCAAACCCCTCCCAATTACTCCTCCACAAAATAAATATCAACCCCACTAAATAGATTAGATTATACTCCACTTTTACTACTGTACGTCTTACTCTCTCTCTCTACTAGTGCAAAATTTGAAACCTTACTTATCCATTAGGTTTGGTGGTGACTGGTGCCAATATATAATTATGTTTGCTCATTTTTAATAAGAGTATATATATATATATATATAATATCTCTAGCCTTTTTGTTCCATACCCTTGAAGACTGGACCTTTTGTGCTTTGTCTTTCACACTCGGAGCCAAAAAAAACCCAACTCTGGATTTGTAATAGAATATCTCAAGTATTAGGTGAGACTAAACAAATGGGAAATGATCAACGCTTTTTCAATTAGTATATACAACAACATACATCAGTTTCTTGGATAATACTACTACTACTTCTTCCTTCTGGGAATGAGTCCTTTTGCTTCTGTACGTAAATTCTGTTCAAGTGTGTCCTACAAAGCTTACTATTTGTTACAAAAATATAAGATTCTCTATTCATCCGCTTGTAACAGAGACGGTATGATTACATTGTTCCTGCCCTCGTACCATTTTTTTAAGCAGCTAAAAAGTTGTGGCATAGGACACATCCTACTGTCTTCTAGTCGTTGCTGTTTTTCAACAGTAACTTCTTTATAATACACCACCTCTCTAAATATAGTTGGAGCTTCCTAGGCCTATAGGACGAGCAGGGGTTGTAGTTAGCAAAATTCGACAAATTGAAATGGGCATAAGAACATATACTGTGGTGTACTAGATCGGCGGAAACCTAATGTTGGCCGCCTCCAACAGAAGGGCTCTATGGCGGTATAGCCCTTCAAATTTCATTCCAATTTCATACCTCTTTATCTTTTAAGATGTTTACTAAAAGCTTGTTCTCCTCTTCAAAAAAATATATGTTCTCTCATGTGATCTCAATAATCTCCATGTTTCATTTATTGCCATTATTGAATACGCTATGGACACTGACCTAAGAAGCTAAAATTATGAAATATCAACAAAATCATTCAACAACAATGTAAAACTAGTTGATCTACCATTACTGATCAGAGAAAATTTTAAAGGATACATTTTTTGTAGAACGCTGAGAAGCGTTATAAAACAGATCAAATAATACCGAAAAATGTTGCGAGTATAAGAACAGCAAAAAAGAAAAATTTTATCATCTCAATTTCTATAAGTGATTCGTCTATGTTTCTGCAGGTCCTCCAATCTTGGCAATAGACTGATAAATTTCTATCTGATGAAAAAACTGATAAATGCTGCCCAGTATCCAGCCAACTGTGAGGAGTAACAAGATAAAGAAGTGTTAAACCATTACCAGCATCACTCTAACAATTGTTCGTACCAAAATGCTCATGCATGAACCAGCTGTGACCTTACCTGAGCCACAATACTATTTCCAGTTAGGCCTTCGATCGTTAAGCCTGCTGTCAGACCAATCATAGCCCATGCTCCATTGATTGCTTCAATTTGGCGTCTTCTCTATAACAAGTTAAAACAAAAATTAGCCAGGAAAATCATAGATGTCTTCAATTGAAGAAACAAGAGTCAAATACTTTAAATATAAGCAAAAGAAAAAGAAACAAGAATGCAAAAATAAACTGATAGTTATTAAAATTTATAAGAAACATACAGAATGCAGAGCAACTTGATGCATGGATTGTGTTAAATATCTCTAGACTGGTATTGCCGTCAATGCCAGATTAATGAAGAAGTCTGAGACAGAAGACGAGATATACAGACAGTCAGACACACACATACATGATATGCAGAGAGAGCGAGAGACAGAGAGAAGAGCTGGTGCAGTGGAACTCTTACGATAGAAGGTTCGTGATGATGCATTTACCATTTTGGTGGTGCCTTGTGGAGTGGGGCTCGAGGAAGGAAGATATAGGAAAGATAAAAGGTTAAAGATGGAAAAAAGACAATGACAACGGGTAATTTTGCAATCATAAGACAAAGGCTATGCATCTTTGACTGATTCAATAGCCATGGTAATGGAAAGAAGCTAACGAGTTCATAAGCATCTTATTCCCATTTTTGCACCTGTGTGTAAGCTATGGAAAAGCTGAAACACATAAAATGCCTTCTATATTCACAGAGCAACAGTATCTTGCACCCAATACTATGTGAACCAAATCATCCACATTAATTAAATTGAAAAAGTCTACCTATGTTAGTGAGTCAGTCTATCACTTGGAAGAGACACTAGTGAGAAAAAAGTTTATTATGGACAATTCTCACTTTGAAATTCTCTTTTGCTTTAATTTCCTCCATTTGTTTGGCAGCTAAACGTTTTGCTTCCAATGGATCAACCATTATCACCTCTTTCTTTGCATTTCCTTTCCCTGGAGACACCTATTTAACAAAAATAATGCATGCATGAAATAGGAAAAATACCCATGATAACAAAGATAAAAGAAAATTCTCTAAAAAATTAAATTTGATCAGACGACAAAATAGTCATAACACAGAATAGAAAAAATAAAATTTCAACATGTACACAATCCTTTTCAGATAGAACCAAATATCGAGCCAAGCAATGGGCTCCATGCAGTATGTCATAAAATTCAACGTATCAAGGACTTTCCTTTGAATGACATGGGTATTTGTTATTTATATACAGAAAACAGCATAAACTATAAAATCAGTAGCAATGCTTAAGGTAATGGTATATAGTAGTTACCTTAAAGGATTTTTGTTATGTGAGCTTGGGGTGGTTGGGGGGTGGGGGTTGTCATTATAAATTGCAAATCATTTCAATAATTATTTTTGCCTTGGTTTTGACTTTCAAGTACCAATTCCCATAAACTAATAACATCACCTAAAATATGCACCTCAATTAAGAAACTGAAAACAACAAGTATGCCTGTACTCAATGGGTTCTCCCAATAAGAGGATGCATACAGATTAAACCATCAATCACATACCTAAACACATCTTTGATAATATTCAAACCAAATATATTGGCATTATACATTTGGAAGCCTTGGGTAATGCATACATTAGGACTGGCCAATACACGAATTGCTTGGCCCTTCATTCTATGGGTGAACAATCTGCCATCTAGATCTCTGCTGAATCCCCATCTGGAAAATTTAGTAGGATTACGGAAAAAGCATAAGATTTAACCATCAAGCTAGGAAAAAGAAAAGGAAACAAAAAAGAGCAGTTTCTATAGATTTGCTTTACTTGTGAAACTTGCAGTGCGAGTAAAGAATTACAAAAGTTAATTTGATAGTTGGACAACATTCTTTTATGGACACTGCCCTCCAGATAGGAAGTTTAAACAATATTTTACACATGCAAAGTGTGGCATCCGCACTGATACTATTTCCTCCTTCTCATTAGGTGTCCACAATGGAGACTCAAGCATTTTAAGATTCACTTCCACAACTGTACAAGTTAAAATTGTTATCCGTATGGGGTGAGTTGATGGAACCGCATATTTAATAATTATGGTTAAAATGGTAATGTCGTAGATGTGGAAAACTTGTACATTCTGAAAAATCCTTTCTTATTAACAATGGGCAGAGAATGAAGTTAGGCATGACACATTATTGTGGGCATATTAGGTTCCTTGAGTTATCATATTTAGCAATGAATTTAAAAAAAGACTTGATAGCAGATTATGTGAGTTTTACAAGAGGTAGGGTGCTCTAAAACCCTAAAATTAGAGGACACTTTCATACTTTGGAGCTAGAGAACCCTAAAATTAGAGGACGCTTTCATACTTTGGAGCTGGAGACGGGTGGATACTTTTGCCGTTATTTGATGAAATTAGTAATGGGCGTGGCTTATTATCAACAAAATATGTCAGCTTTGGCATTCCCTAGAAAGGTATCTGGAAACAAAAGGGTTGCAGTGGTTAAACAGGCTGCGTCTGATTTTTGAAAAGATTGAAAATCAGGAGTTTAATGTGAAATTTCCACCAGCTTAATAGAGCATATCAAAACAGGTAGAGTTTATTTTGGAAAAAAAATAGAAGAAGGTAGAATTGTAGTTTCCTTAGCTACATCAATTACAAATTGAAATGTCAATCTGGTTCAATAAAAACAAACTAAACAATTGGATAATTAGGTATAGAAGGTTTAGATACAGTATATACAAGAATAGCGAAAACGAAATACAAATAAATAAATTTCTTCTCATATTATTTGCCTCAAATTTTTCCAGCAACCAAACAGAGAGGAGAACCTAAATACGAAATGGAGAAGAAACCTATAAAAATAAACCAATTCGAGAGGTGGGTATTGTCGTATTGAGCTTACTTGAATACTGTTGAGTGATGAGTGAAGAAGGATACGTGTTGTGTATTGAGTGACAGGCTGATGGGCAGTGATGATAAAGATACCATCCTTAGCTCTCTGTCTCTGAGAATTAGGGATTCTCAGTCTTGTTCAATTTCCTTGAAATTGAGGTGTTTGTGAAAATCTCGATATATGGGGATGGGATGGGATTCTAATTTCTATGGCGTAACTTAATCGGACGAAGTATCTGTCTGAATGTGTCAGCAATTTTCTGCCCCTATCCGTTGGCTAGGGTTGAGGGGAAAAAACCAAAAAAATAAACTGTAAAATTAAATCGCAAAAAATGTACCCAATGAAAAAAACCGATAAATAAAAAAAAAATAGACCGCACAATTAATTATAACAACGGCTATTAACAAAAAATTATATCAAATTAATCGAAGTGCATCAATATATATGCACATAAATACACACATATGTATAATAAAATTTTAGAATATGATTACTGACTTAATAATAAAAAGTATATTTATAAATAAATTAATTATTTACGTGTTACTAATTTTTTAGTTTTTTATTTACTCATATCATACATGTATGACAAATTTGTACAAAATATTCATAATTTCTTTTTATAACATAATGTCACTTTTAAGTTCTAATAATATCATAATTAGGGGTGCACAAAAAAGCCGAAAAAATCGAAAAACCGACCGGCCGAATCGAACCGTTACTATTTCAAACCGAAAAATATTAAATCGAAAAAACCGAACACTATAAAATTAAAAAACCGAAATTAGTTCGGCCGGTTTGGTTTGTCTTCTCAACAAACCGAAACCGACCGAACCGACCGAATAATTTAAAATTATAATATAATTTATATATTTTTTTAATAAATATTTACACATTTCATTTAAAACTAGAGCTGCTTGTAATGATAAGCAGCAACATTCAGACCCTCACAAACAGTGTTTTGCGAACAACTTCAAGAAAGAGACTTAAATTCAAGCAGTAACAACTAAATTTGGTGCTCTTTGCCTGAAGTTAAAGGACTTCTTGTGAACTAATTATAAGCATAATGTTTAGTTCTTTTTCATTATTTTCTTGGTCAACCTGCTCACTGATTTCCCAATTTAGCCATAAATTACAAGAAATAAATAAAATGTGTTTGAAAAAATAAATATAATTGGAACTCTATAATTGACTCTTAAAAGCAGACGGCAAAACAGCAGGCAACAGTGTGACGCCCCCAAATCTGGGCCCACACAGCCCAAACTTGAGTCGTCAAAAGACTACAACAAAATTATTACAACAAAACACAACGTACTACAATACAGTGTATAATAATACACAACTAAGTCTTCACTATTATTGCCACACTATTTTACAAAACGTGAAGACTATGATAACTATTCCTCGGACCCTCACTCCATTCCCCGACTAGACCCTGTTATGTTTTCATCTCCTGTTGAAAAACAATGGAACAAAAGAAAGGGTGAGCTCAAATAGCCCAGTAAAGAATAACATGACTAAGATAATGACGAATAAATTATCATTAGTCTTCAACAGTTGAGTTCTTGATAGAATACAATAGACTACAAGGTTTATATCAAAAACTGCAGTTAAATTCTTAAACAACGTTCAGATCAATAATAGCAGCGGAATGAGTAATCTATTAGAAGAATAATGCAGACTATAATGTCCACTCGGTTATCTTTTTAGGAAAAACATCATCAACTTTTATCATCTGAAATATCATTAGTCAAGATAATACAAATTCACAGTTCCTGATCATAATCATGCACATCAACAGTTCATCTTTGTACTACGGGCCAAAGATATTCAATATAGCACCAACGGTCATGATTATACCAGATTCAGCCTTTGGTCATAATCATACCAAACAACAGTTCATCTTTGCACTACGGGCCAAAGAGAACATTCACCATGTGCCATAAAAGACACCGAACAGATGTATCGCCTTTAACCTATTATATCGCCTTTAACCTATCATCTGTTCAACAAATATATCACATCTGTGCCCCCGGCCACAGATATTCACAACAGCTTGATTTTTGGATGATTAGAATGATATAAATGATGAACAGAAGAAATAGGATAACAATAAGTATCGGAAGTTTACTTTGTACAGATTCAAATAATGTCCAAATTGTCAACATGATGTGGAGTGAAATTCAAGATCCACAGTTCAGAATAACGGTTACAATTCAATAGAAAGGTTCACGTAAATAGGAAGGTTCAGTTGAAATAATGAAGTTCAACTATTATGGAACATATAATATTTTCAGGAATTATAGAAGCAATAGTTCCATAATAAATTTCGATTTAGGAGTATGAAAGAAAATAATATCCCTTACCGTAGCAGGTTTGATTAACAAAAGGTGAAGGAAATTAATACAAAGGGTTATTCACCAACAGGCGGCAATCCGCTCCGTAAGGTTATTCCCACAATTTAATATAATTTGAGTACAAAGAGTTATTCACCAAACAGGCGGCAATCCGCTCCGTAAGGTTATTCTCAGAGATTAATAATAAATGAATACGAAAGGTTATTCACCAACAGGCGGCAATCCGCTCCG
Source organism: Hedera helix (assembly GCA_947179155.2). NCBI lineage: Eukaryota > Viridiplantae > Streptophyta > Magnoliopsida > Apiales > Araliaceae > Hedera > Hedera helix. The sequence goes on along the minus strand of OX359268.1, from coordinate 49,259,492 downwards.
TAAGGTTATTCCCACAATTTAATAGAATTTGAGTACAAAGAGTTATTCACCAAACAGGCGGCAATCCGCTCCGTAAGGTTATTCTCAGAGATTAATAATAAATGAATACGAAAGGTTATTCACCAACAGGCGGCAATCCGCTCCGTAAGGTTATTCCCACAATTTAATAGAATTTGAGTACAAAGAGTTATTCACCAAACAGGCGGCAATCCGCTCCGTAAGGTTATTCTCAGAGATTAATAATGAATGAATACGAAAGGTTATTCACCAACAGGCGGCAATCCGCTCCGTAAGGTTATTCCCACAATTTAATACATGGAAATAAAAGGCACGTCTTATGAGTAAGGAAGAAACAATATTATTATCGAGAATCAAATAATGATAATCCCTTACCATAGTACGTTCGAATAATGGAAGATGAAAAAGATTGTATCCCTTACCGTAACACGTGACTGGATATTGATTTAAATGAGGTTGATTAACTTGAACAGTACACGTATACTTATAGATCTTCACAAATACTCAAGATGACTTAAGCACACTTAGAGAGAACTTTCACAAGAAGTATTTAGAGAGAGAAAGAAAGAACAAGTAAGGAAGTTTATGAAAAATCCTTAAGTTAAGGCTTCTATTTATAGCCAAAAATCTTATCATTCATTTAATCTAAACCATTCATTTAAAGATCATCTTTTAATCTACACCATCCATTTCAAATATTATATTATCTTTAATCTACATCATTCATTTCATATCACCTAATAATCACCTAACTTTATATTATAAACAAATCAATTTAATTATTCAACAATAATTCACACTTTAATCTACACCATTCATTTCATATCACCTAATAATCACCTAACTTTATATTATAAACAAATCAATTCAATTATTCAACAATAATTCACACTTTAATCTACACCATTCATTTCATATCACCTAATAATCACCTAACTTTATATTATAAACAAATAACTTTATCAATTCAATTATTATGACTAATTGTTATAAATACAATATAGTTAGCTCTTAGATATCAAGTCAATAAATTAATGAAATACAACTGTTTAAATAACATCATAATAGAGATAACAATAATGTAAAATAAAGCATACGTTACTGTGTAATGACAATTATTGATTCAATAATGTGAATTACTGTGCATATGTTACTGTGACAATTATTAGGTTCAATAATTTTAAAAACAGTGCAACAACAATTATTGACTCAATGATATAAAATACAGTGTAATGACAATTATTAAATCAATAATGTAAAATACTGTGTAACAACAATTATTGAATTGATAATATAAAATATTATGCAGTGACAATTATCGATGAAATGATGCGTAACAGTTTCGGTGTCAATTATCAGACCAATAATATGAGACACTATGCAATACCGTGTGTTACTGTAGAGTACCGTGTGCTACAGAAAATACCATAAACTACCGTATGCTACTATTCTTTTATCACCGGTATTTTAACAGTTTCGTTGACTATTTTTATTTAAAAAGGTTACTTCTGTCGTTTTCTATATCCGACAAATATTCCGTTGTGGGGTCCACCAATAATTTATTATTTCGGCGCCGTCGTACGGCACGAATATTCCCCGACCAAACGAATATTCCCCGACAAAGCGAATATTGTCCGACAAAATAAAATTTGCACATAACATCCTTAACTTTCAATTTTGTTAATTTAACCACTTACTGTTTCAAAAAAAATATATATGAAGGAAAATTAAATTTTGTATTTCATAAAATTCGGGGTCTTACAACCTCCCCTCCTTATGAAATTTCGTCCCCGAAATTGACGTACCTGACATATCGAAGATGTAAGGATACTTAGATTTCATCTCAGATTCTAGCTCCCAGGTCATTTCCTCAGTATCTTGGTTCCTCCATAAAACCTTAACTTGAGGTATAACCTTTGAGCGTAGGATCTGCTCCTTCTTATCCAGGATCTTAACAGGTACTTCCTCGTATGTTAAATCCTCTGCTATAACGTCTGGTTCTAACTCAATGACGTGGTTTGGGTCCTTCACATATTTACGTAACATAGATATGTGAAAAACGTTATGGATGCGAGACATACTTGGTGGTAGGGCTAGTCTGTAGGCTACGATTCCTATTCGATCGAGGATTTCAAATGGGCCAATAAATCGAGGGTTGAGCTTTCCTCTCTTTCCGAATCTCGTAACCCCTTTCCATGGAGAAACACGTAAGAATACATGATCTCCGACGTTGAAACTTTCGTCTCTCCGATGAAGATCAGCATAACTCTTTTGTCGTTCTTGTGCGGTCTGTATTCGTTGTCGGATCATTTGGATCTTTTCGGTCGTCAAGCGTACCAACTCGGGTCCCAACAATTTTGCTTCTCTTACCTCATTCCAACATATTGGAGAGCGACACTTCCTTCCATACAATGCCTCGAATGGAGCCATGCCTATGCTTGCTTGGTAACTGTTGTTGTAAGAAAATTCCACCAATGGCAAGTACTTATCCCAACTTCCTTTGAAGTCTAATACACAAAGTCTCAAAAGATCTTCGAGGGTCTGGATCGTCCTTTCCGATTGTCCGTCCGTTTGAGGATGGTATGCAGAACTAAAACGTAGTTCAGTGCCCATAGCTTTTTGTAGACTGATCCAAAAGCGTGAAGTGAATCTAGGATCTCGATCAGAAACTATGGAAACTGGCATGCCATGCAATCTCACGATCTCATTTATGTACATACCGGCAAGACGTTCAAGTGAAAAGTTTTCTCGTATATGCAAGAAATGAGCAGATTTGGTCAATCTATCTACGATCACCGAAATTGCATCTAAGCCTTGAGAAACTTTTGGAAGACCCGTCACGAAGTCCATATTGATGTGTTCCCACTTCCATTCGGGAACTTCAAGTGATTGTAATGGACCTTTAGGAACTTGATGCTCTGCCTTGACACGTTGACAAGTTAGGCACCTTGAGATAAACTCCGCAATCTCTCTTTTCATATTGTTCCACCAAAATGTATGTCGAAGATCTCGATACATCTTGGTACCTCCTGGGTGGATTACAAACGGCGTGTTGTGTGCCTCCATCATGATTTTATGCTTTAATTCAGGATCGTTAGGAACACAGAGTCGAGAGTTGACTCGAATTATTCCTTTCTCGTCGATTCTTGCTTCGGGAATGACACCTTCTTGTACTTTCTTTATCATGTTTATCAGTTCCGGATCGGTAGCTTGAGCAGCTTTAATTTTATCGATTAAAGTTGGTTCTACTCGCACGTGAGCAATCTTCGAGTGGGTCCCTGGTGTCTTTAGCTCTATCTCCATCTTTTGCAAGTCGTACAAAATACACTTTTGTGTTGTCAGCAGTGCACTTGTACTTGCATAAGATTTTCTGCTCAAAGCGTCAGCTACAACGTTCGCCTTTCCCGGGTGATACTGGATTGTGTGGTCATAATCCTTCAACAGCTCAAGCCAACGTCGTTGTCGCATGTTGAGTTCCTTCTGGGTGAAGAAATACTTGAGACTTTTATGATCCGTATAGATATCCATTTTTTCTCCGTACAAGTAGTGTCTCCAGATCTTTAACGCGAAAACGACTGCTGCCAACTCTAGATCATGAGTAGGATAATTTTTCTCATAATCTTTGAGTTGTCGAGAGGCATAGGCTATAACCTTTCCATGTTGCATAAGGACACAGCCTAGACGTTTGCCAGAAGCATCGCTGTAGATAACAAATTCTCCTGATCCTGATGGTATGGTCAGAACAGGAGCTGAAACAAGTCTCCTCTTGAGTTCTTGAAAACTCTTCTCGCATTCCTCGCTCGATATAAGTTTTGTACTAGAATGAATGATACCGATATCTAGTAATTAAACTTTCAACTCTTGGTGTTCTATGGGAGCCATTTGGTGTGGGACTTTAAAAATGGGCTTAGTGTCGGGTTCAAGATCGATACAGAATTCAATTTCACGGTTTGGGGTAAGCCAGAAAGTTCCTCAAAAAAAAAAACGTCAGGAAACTCATTAACAATGGGAATATCATTCAAGTTTGACGTGTTTTTGTTCAAATCAGTGACATGAGCTAAAAAGGCTTGACATCCGTTTTTCAATAAACGAATGGCTTTATGGCTAGAAATAACAGTTATAGATTTCAATGGTTTAGTTGCTTGAATTTGCATGACAGGTTGATTAGGAATATGAAAACTAATAATCTTATGAAAACAATCAATTTTAGCATGATGGGTAGTCAACCAATCAATTCCTAAAATCACATCAAATTCATGCATCTCTAAAGAAATAAGGTCAACAGGTAATGCGAGGTTGTTGATTTGAACTTAGGCAAGATTTATAGATAGTAAATGTAATAGGTATTTCTCCCAATGAGGTTTCAACTGATAAGACAAGATTTAAGTTTTCAATAGTCAAATTTAAACGTTGAGTACATATAGGTGAGATAAAGGAGTGGATAGAGCCAGTATCTAATATGGCATAGACTTCACGAGAATTTATGAATAGCTTACCGGTTATCACCTCATTCGGTTTCTTGACTGTTATCGTCAAATCGAATCCCGAATACTTCATTCGGATCTTCACGTATTTCAACCATGGGAATACCACTGAATAATTTTCTAGCAAACTGTTTCTCGGGTTCATCAACTTCATCAGTAGTAAGGTACCAATGATTTCCATTAAAATAGTATTTTCGATAGACTGCAGTTTCCACGATAGTGACTAACTTAACCTGAATTCCTCTAAATTGTAACGCCCAAAAGTATAGAAACATCATTTTTAAATAATCTTGAAAATCATAGCTGGAACACCATAAATCCCAAAGACTAATATGAAAAGTCCATATATTCTGATCCTTTGTTATAGAGCATAACCAGGTGATATCACTCTCCCAATTAGTGAGTAAATTAAAGGCAATAATTTCCGCAAGTTCGTTACTTCCTTTAATTGCTTCTAAGAATGGATCTGGAACGACTGTAGCAGAGCTTTCACCTTCATCCTTACTGGATAGAACACGCATAATTTTTGCCTTAGGCAAATGATTCAACTCTGAGTTTGTAAGAAGATTATTCGTCGCCTCTTGTTTTGCAGCTACATTTGTTTCGGTAATTTCATAGTTAACCTCCTGATTTCCAGATGCCATAATTAACTGTGGTCACAAAATAAATGTTAGTTCAAATAAACTGACTCATCTCTTCATGTTCCTACATTCAAATCGACTCATTAGATAATAAAATCTATTTTAGGTAGGACACACTAGTGACTGATTCTATTCGTCTCTCCCCTCCTAGTTCTACCCCAGATCTCCATTAAAGACCATATCCCTAAGCTCTGATGCCAACTGTGACGCCCCCAAATCTGGGCCCACACAGCCCAAACTTGAGTCGTCAAAAGACTACAACAAAATTATTACAACAAAACACAACGTACTACAATACAGTGTATAATAATACACAACTAAGTCTTCACTATTATTGCCACACTATTTTACAAAACGTGAAGACTATGATAACTATTCCTCGGACCCTCACTCCATTCCCCGACTAGACCCTGTTATGTTTTCATCTCCTGTTGAAAAACAATGGAACAAAAGAAAGGGTGAGCTCAAATAGCCCAGTAAAGAATAACATGACTAAGATAATGACGAATAAATTATCATTAGTCTTCAACAGTTGAGTTCTTGATAGAATACAATAGACTACAAGGTTTATATCAAAAACTGCAGTTAAATTCTTAAACAACGTTCAGATCAATAATAGCAGCGGAATGAGTAATCTATTAGAAGAATAATGCAGACTATAATGTCCACTCGGTTCTCTTTTTAGGAAAAACATCATCAACTTTTATCATCTGAAATATCATTAGTCAAGATAATACAAATTCACAGTTCCTGATCATAATCATGCACATCAACAGTTCATCTTTGTACTACGGGCCAAAGATATTCAATATAGCACCAACGGTCATGATTATACCAGATTCAGCCTTTGGTCATAATCATACCAAACAACAGTTCATCTTTGCACTACGGGCCAAAGAGAACATTCACCACGTGCCATAAAAGACACCGAACAGATGTATCGCCTTTAACCTATTATATCGCCTTTAACCTATCATCTGTTCAACAAATATATCACATCTGTGCCCCCGGCCACAGATATTCACAACAGCTTGATTTTTGGATGATTAGAATGATATAAATGATGAACAGAAGAAATAGGATAACAATAAGTATCGGAAGTTTACTTTGTACAGATTCAAATAATGTCCAAATTGTCAACATGATGTGGAGTGAAATTCAAGATCCACAGTTCAGAATAACGGTTACAATTCAATAGAAAGGTTCACGTAAATAGGAAGGTTCAGTTGAAATAATGAAGTTCAACTATTATGGAACATATAATATTTTCAGGAATTATAGAAGCAATAGTTCCATAATAAATTTCGATTTAGGAGTATGAAAGAAACTAATATCCCTTACCGTAGCAGGTTTGATTAACAAAAGGTGAAGGAAATTAATACAAAGGGTTATTCACCAACAGGCGGCAATCCGCTCCGTAAGGTTATTCCCACAATTTAATATAATTTGAGTACAAAGAGTTATTCACCAAACAGGCGGCAATCCGCTCCGTAAGGTTATTCTCAGAGATTAATAATAAATGAATACGAAAGGTTATTCACCAACAGGCGGCAATCCGCTCCGTAAGGTTATTCCCACAATTTAATAGAATTTGAGTACAAAGAGTTATTCACCAAACAGGCGGCAATCCGCTCCGTAAGGTTATTCTCAGAGATTAATAATAAATGAATACGAAAGGTTATTCACCAACAGGCGGCAATCCGCTCCGTAAGGTTATTCCCACAATTTAATAGAATTTGAGTACAAAGAGTTATTCACCAAACAGGCGGCAATCCGCTCCGTAAGGTTATTCTCAGAGATTAATAATGAATGAATACGAAAGGTTATTCACCAACAGGCGGCAATCCGCTCCGTAAGGTTATTCCCACAATTTAATACATGGAAATAAAAGGCACGTCTTATGAGTAAGGAAGAAACAATATTATTATCGAGAATCAAATAATGATAATCCCTTACCATAGTACGTTCGAATAATGGAAGATGAAAAAGATGGTATCCCTTACCGTAACACGTGACTGGATATTGATTTAAATGAGGTTGATTAACTTGAACAGTACACGTATACTTATAGATCTTCACAAATACTCAAGATGACTTAAGCACACTTAGAGAGAACTTTCACAAGAAGTATTTAGAGAGAGAAAGAAAGAACAAGTAAGGAAGTTTATGAAAAATCCTTAAGTTAAGGCTTCTATTTATAGCCAAAAATCTTATCATTCATTTAATCTAAACCATTCATTTAAAGATCATCTTTTAATCTACACCATCCATTTCAAATATTATATTATCTTTAATCTACATCATTCATTTCATATCACCTAATAATCACCTAACTTTATATTATAAACAAATCAATTTAATTATTCAACAATAATTCACACTTTAATCTACACCATTCATTTCATATCACCTAATAATCACCTAACTTTATATTATAAACAAATCAATTCAATTATTCAACAATAATTCACACTTTAATCTACACCATTCATTTCATATCACCTAATAATCACCTAACTTTATATTATAAACAAATAACTTTATCAATTCAATTATTATGACTAATTGTTATAAATACAATATAGTTAGCTCTTAGATATCAAGTCAATAAATTAATGAAATACAACTGTTTAAATAACATCATAATAGAGATAACAATAATGTAAAATAAAGCATACGTTACTGTGTAATGACAATTATTGATTCAATAATGTGAATTACTGTGCATATGTTACTGTGACAATTATTAGGTTCAATAATTTTAAAAACAGTGCAACAACAATTATTGACTCAATGATATAAAATACAGTGTAATGACAATTATTAAATCAATAATGTAAAATACTGTGTAACAACAATTATTGAATTGATAATATAAAATATTATGCAGTGACAATTATCGATGAAATGATGCGTAACAGTTACGGTGTCAATTATCAGACCAATAATATGAGACACTATGCAATACCGTGTGTTACTGTAGAGTACCGTGTGCTACAGAAAATACCATAAACTACCGTATGCTACTATTCTTTTATCACCGGTATTTTAACAGTTTCGTTGACTATTTTTATTTAAAAAGGTTACTTCTGTCGTTTTCTATATCCGACAAATATTCCGTTGTGGGGTCCACCAATAATTTATTATTTCGGCGCCGTCGTACGGCACGAATATTCCCCGACCAAACGAATATTCCCCGACAAAGCGAATATTGTCCGACAAAATAAAATTTGCACATAACATCCTTAACTTTCAATTTTGTTAATTTAACCACTTACTGTTTCAAAAAAAATATATATGAAGGAAAATTAAATTTTGTATTTCATAAAATTCGGGGTCTTACAAACAGTGCATCTGATATGGAATGAATAAAGAAAGGAAAAATCATCGAGTTAAATGCTGATTCTCAGTGACACTATTTCATAATAAGCTATATTTTAATAACCTGCAAAAGAAGCACTTCCTTGTATATGTTTTAAGTTAATAATTTGCGTTAGATCGGTTTTCCACCATAGCAACCAAGTAATTTAACTCTTTACATGACCATTCCTTGAGTTAGTGATTTATTAATTATTATGAAAAAATGACAATATAATGAATACCAAATTATCAATTATGGAACCGAATAACCGAATAAACCGAAACCGAATAAATCGAAAACCGATTACGATGTAAAAATTTGGGTGGTTTTGGTTTTTAATTTTTTATAACCGATTTAAATGGTTTGGTTATTTTTTTCTCCAAGAAACCGACCAAACCGAACCGTGTGCACCCCTAATCATAATATCATAGGGCACACATTAAGCGCGGAAAACAATGTATAATATTATTTGTTTATGTAGGCGCACTGAATTCAATGTATAAAAAAATAATATACTAGTGGACCCCATGTATTGAATTCAGTGCAACTATATAAAGAAATAATTTTTAGCGGATCCCATCTCTTGTTTTCCGCGCCTAGTGTGTGTCCTTAGGGCACACATTAAATGGACCCTTTATATATTTATTTTTATTCTTTGAATAGTATATTAATCAGAAAAAAAATTATATCCGTAAAATATTAATCAAAATTATTAATAATCAAATAATTTGATTAACCACAATTATAATTACTTCTATAATATTAATCACAATATACTATACAAGTTGATTACAATTACTCTTTATAACTGTATCAAGTCCTACAATGCACACTCCTACCGTTGGCATTCATCTTCTTTGCTTGGAGGGCCTAATTACACCAGATGCTACTGGTGAGTCGGACTAGCAGTTGTAAATGAGTTTAGCAAGTTAAAAACCACGAAAACATATTACTATGGAACTTTATCTTAGGGACCGGTCCTTAGTCCAATTTTTTTTTTTTAACTCTCAAAATATTTATTATAATTATATAATGTTATTATTTACATAATTTAAATTACACATAAATCATTAAATTATATAAAAATATTATTAAAATAAATATTATAAATATTTTAAAAATCCAAAAAAAAGTAAAAAAATTGAACCGGTCGCGCAAGACTTTCTCATACTTATGTTATGTAGACATAATCTCTTTCTTCTATATGAGTACTTACTTTTGAATAATATTATGTGTATAAATTATATAAAAAAATTCATACACAAAAAATAAAAATTTTGTATTATTTATTAATAAAAATGTGTAGAATATTTAATGATATATCATACTTTTTATTCTCACTCTGTTTGTACATAATTTTTTGTGTATAATTTTTATCCATAGCAGTATCACAAAAAATATATTACTCCTCAACCCTCCATTCCATTTAAAGAGTCTAACTAATTTGATTTAATTAATTTGTAAAATTCTTAAATTTATATTAATTTTATACAATATTATTCTTTATGTAGTTTACGACATGAATTATAGATTTATGCCCAAAAAGTTTGAAGTTTGAAATTTGGCTTGGCCTAGATTAGCCTGGAAATATCTTAGCTAGCTGATCAAAGTTTGACTTAATCAAAACGTGGATTGAAAGCCCCAAAAAAGTATCAACTTTTACCTCTTGGTCTGTCCAAAACTTGGCTGAAAAAGTGTCAAGTAGTCTACAATATATATGAACTATTACATTAATTAAACTCAAATAAATTCATATTTATTTTAAATTTTATAAATTTGTTAAAAAAATCAAATAAAATAATTTTTGTAAAATGTAAGGAGTATAAAATTATGTTAGTATTATAAGTAAATTTTAATATTAAAAAAAAGTCTCTTATTTCAGATTATGAACTCCAAAACAGACAGGCCAAGGCAAATAAATACACAACGGTCAGATGGTAGATAGGTAGCTACAAACACCGCAACTTTCTTTACGACATTTGTATAGCTGGGGGACTGAGGAATATTTTACTCTTCCAGATTTTCTTATATTTACTTTTTATCTTTATATTCCTCAAACATATTTGGACAAAATAACCGCTATAAACACCATACTCCTTGTGAAAATAATCACATCAAAAAATCAAATGGAAGGGAAGAAAATTAACCATATAGAAACCTTAATCATAGCAGAACCACAAGTTTCCCTAGGCCTCCTAGGTATCTCATGGGAAGAACTCAAAACCATCATTAGAAATCGCAGGCCATTGGCCTTACTTTTTTGTTCCTTGTTTTTCTTTCTCTCTCCCTCCCTGCCTGCTAGATTTGGCTACTTTTTTAGTCCTGTCCCCAGTACTTACTGATACATGCTTCAATAATCACTTTGGGAAAAATTGGCCCTTAGCCATACATACAATGTAGCTATACACCGCGATATGCAGGAAGATACTGGGTTTGTGCTACTGCTGGGAATGCTACTCCTTCCCCTTTATTATGTCACCTTCCAGTTTTTCTCATTAGGCACAATTTTCCCATCGTCCGAAGCCTACACTGCCAAAGTATTAAGCCTAAAGGACATGTTTTTGAACATTAAAGGAAGGTGGAAAAGGCCAATTATCATTTCCTTTTACATGACTATGACGAGCTCACCTTTTTGTCAAAAAGGGTAATATCTCATCGATTGACGCTCGTCTTTTTGTCAAAAATCAAAAAGGGTAAGGGTAATGTTACTAGGGACGGAGTTAGAAATTTTAATTGGGTTGAGTTGAGCAAGACTATTCCAACTTAGGATCACTTTGGACTGGACTGACCAAAGTTATTCCAACTTAAGACTACTTAATCATATAATTTATTTAATAAATAAATAAATAATTGAAACGGACTACAGCCGATAGAACCTACTAATAGCTCCGCCCCTGAAGATTACCATCCCTCCCCACCAACCCCAGCCGCTGTGGTTGCTTCAATTCCGTTAATGACGTGAAGATCAACGATTGGAACCTCTATACCTCTATACCTCCCAACGCATTACTATTCATGGGTGGAGGATTTCTTCGACCCAGCTTTTCAAACCCTACTATCACACCAGCAGCAACACAGATGTGGTGGATACGGTGTCTTTTTCTTGGATCTTAGCAATGCCGGTAGCTAATTTCCCATTTCCTGCTGTGCTTCTGATGATTGAAGCAATTCTTGCGTTACTTGCATCACTAGGTGACGTGTGGGTATTGTTGTGGTCTTATTATTAGTCTCAACCATGGATATGCACTCCTGTGCCCAGTACCGGCTCGGTCGTATAATCTTCAAGCGCTATTAATTAGTTGGGATTTAGCTTAATTCAATGTCTAATCGTATGTACTACTTTCTTGACTCGGTAGTTGTAACAAGTACTAAAGATTCTTGGTCACACTGTTTCAATTTCTGGATTTAGAGTATATACATATACTAATGGTAGGAGTATCTTTGTATAGCTCATAATATAATTTACGAGTTTATATTCCACACACACACACACACACACACACACACACACATATATATATATATATATATATATATATATATATATATATATATATATATATATATTTCTCTCAGTCAGCTTCTAGACTTTTATATATATACTAAGGTGTATTCTTACCTAACAAATTCATATCCATAACACTGCTAAAATCAAAGACAGACGTGTTCGGTGATGAAAAGGTGATGGTTCATGGTGATGAAAACTTTTTTAACCCTTGGTTCCTACTCACTGCACAGATCAAGTCCTTGTCCCTAAATATGCTGGAGACTTTCTTTTCTTTTCTTTATCTCAAGATAAGATAATAAGAAAGCAAGTCTAAGATAGTAGGATAAAATAATCAAATGGTAATGTCATACAATTATTGAATGAGACTAAAGCACATTATATTCTCTTCTTTTTTGGAAGAGATTAAAGCATTCCGATCTCTTATTTTCTTTTGTTGGATTAGTGGATAATCAAGAAAGCTTAGCAAAGAAAGAGGAAAACCAACAACCAATAAAATTGAATTTTTGCAAAGTAGCAGAAAGTAAAGAAAAACACCGGAAAGGGAGAAACTTGATTACAAGGCAAGAAAGAATAAACCTCAAGGATAACTCGGTATGCCTGAATCATGATGTCTGTGGGTTTGAAGAAAAATAAACCTTGTTTCTGCCTTTCTAAAGGAACCAGCTGACAGATATTCAATATTGGTAAATCCCCAAAAATCAGTCTGGCGAGTTGGACAAAACAATAGCTTCTGTATTTCCTTTCATATGGGGCGCCGGCTGTCCTTAGTAACATTAATTTAACAGTCATTCAAGGGAGAGCATATCAAAGGATCATAATTTCATAAATAATAATAACTGAAAGAGAAGAAGAGCAACTGAAATCAGAGGCCCCGGGGGGTTCTTTAATTGAAAAATAGGAGGACTATGCCAAGCATTTTTTGTATAAAGATCAAAAAGTGATCCCAACGATTGTATTCAAGTAATCTGAAATTGGTGTTCATGGTATCTGTGTGCCCCAAAACAAAGAGAAAATTGAGGACAACACTGCACTTTCTGCAAGAAAATTCGTGACGCCAATATTGATAGGATTTCAAATGGTCTAGAAAGCAAAACAACACATTACAAGTGTCAACCCTCAAGATTGCCTCCCTACACAAACTATCTTAGGCGCTATAAATTGGCCTATTGGGGAAATCAACAGCTGATAAGCCTGATATCATTAGATAATAGTTTTAATTGCCGTACCTAATAAACAGAACAACCATCTTCATTGAGAAAATCCTAGAAGACAGTTTCATGATGAAGAGAGAAGTGACATATATGGAGGAGGGTAAATGATCTATTTGCATTAACTCAACAAGGTAGATAATAGATACATTGTTGATATTATTAGCATTAAAAAATAATACTACCTCCATTCCAAAATATAAGATCACTTGACTTTGAAATTACAAAAGCAGATGATCTTATATTGTGGAATGGAGGGGGTGGTTTTAATGCCTTGGTAATGCTATATGGTCAATACCTGGGTATTTAACAGTTAAAAGCCAACTTCCTATGAAGAGATGGCCTTAGAAGAAATTGTTAACATAAGCACATAAACTCTTTCAATACTATTTTCATTATATTTTGAACCCCTTAAGATTACTGCAATGATGTGATTGTTGGATTCCATCATATTAGGCCTTCTACATTCTGAGTTTAGTTTCCAACAAAACCAATAGATGGATACATCAATATCATAAAGGCAACTGAGAAATTTAAATTATCATAAAAACAGAGAAATTTAAGCTTCTTTTGTAACTTTCAGAACAATCTCGCGAATTGGCAAGACAGTCCATGAGGAATTTGCTTTAGGAGGGCAAGCCTGCATCATTGACAAAAAACCAACATGAACCTCGTCGTCTAGTTTATAGACTTTTTCTCTTCTTGATTCTTTTATAGAATCGAAGTCAACTTGCAGTCTTTAAAACAAAAGCTTCATGATAAATTCAAGATATATATTGTAAACTTATTCATTTCCATGAACCTAAATTGGGGAATTACTAGAGCTACACTTATATGGTTATACCATCAAATTTACATGAAAAGGGCCGGCCACCATTATCACTGCACATACTACTATACAAAATTCAAATGGCTCCATTCAAATTTAGAGGTAAACCAAACGGGCTCTGAGGATCACTATTATTACGAGGTCTACCACAACACTAGTATACGAACAGTACAATAGTAATTACCTGATTCAAATTGACACCATTTCCATTTTCTCTTGGGTCATAAAAACTATTTAACATTTTCCAACAGAAACAAATGGCTATGAATGAAGAGCTAGCTATCTATTACCTATAAACCCCAAATAAAAAAGAGATTCAAAGCCACACATCTGATACCAACTATAGGACAACTAAAATTCAATATCAGCAAAACTTGGCAATGACTGATTTTGCAAATATAATCAGTAAAAAATTTCAAGTGCATTTTTTAAAATGCAAGCTTATCACCAAACTACTAACACGCATAAAAGAATAGCATGAGTATAATAAGTTCCAACTTCCAAACTAATTCATCAAAAATTTGAACTTGGAGAACCTATATTAGTAGGTAACTAAAGAACTTGTAATTACAGTAATAGTTAAACAAAAAGGACAATTAAATTTCAAAACTTACAAATTAAAAACCCAAGTCTTTTATTTCAAACACCAACTGGCCACCACAGCTTAAAATCATCATCTTCACTCGTGAAAGAACCGTACCCAAAAGGATTGAGGTTAATTGGAGATCGACAAATGGGGCAATTAAGAACTTTGGTGAGCCAAGAATCCACACAGGTTTCGTGGAAGACGTGATTACAATCAGGAAGTCGTCTGCACCACTCCCCTTCCTTAAAACATTCTAAACACACCGCGCAGTCTTTGGCTGATTCGAGTCTGGCGTCGAAATTGAATCGAGGGAGGTATTTCTGTAAATCTTCAACGGGGAGGGTGGCGACGGTGGAGGGGCGGCGGCGGCAGAGGTGGAGGGAGGATCCGGCGAGGAGGAGGAGGAGGAGAGCTACGGCTGCGATGCCGAGGAAGAAGAAGAAAGAGAGGATGAATAGAATGATGATGGGCTTGAGGAATAAAGAGAGGACAACTGGGTTTGGTTTGTCGGCATGACGGTGGTTGGTTGTCGGCATTTGACTTTATATTAAGATGCGGATGGGAAGGAGAAAATATGGATTCTGAGACTGGGAAGAAGGAAGGAAGGATGGGTCTGATTCAGGTATGATTAAGAGATGAGGCCGGAAATTACAGAGATATGAGTCGGTTGATTTTTATTGCACAGATATATCTTCTTGTGACGTGTCCGGGGGAGTTTGGCACTGTAATTTTTTCGGTTTGGATTAATTTACGTTTAGATTGTAATATTAATTTATTTTAATTTTTAAAATTATAATTTTATATTTAATAATATTTTGTTAATAGAATAATACTAATTATTGAATAATTAAATTAAATTTTATTAGATTTAAAATTTAAAAAATTAACTAAAGTATATAATTCTTTTAATAGAATAGAGAGAGTATATGTATTTCGAACGTTCTCAAAATAATAACTTAAGATGTTAGGATGAATATTTAACCAGGCCTGATCCAGGAAATGACATTGGGCCAGGCCCAATAGACCGTCAGCCTGGTAACCTTCCTAGTGGGCTTACAGCACGTGGGTGAAGGATGAAACGTACATGTATCATAACTACCTAGTGTAATGGTCAGAACCGTTACACAGGTGACCGTTAATCAGGTACGTAGTATAAATACCCAGTTGACAATGGAGAGAAGGGTAACGCATAATTTGCTACACTAGATATTCAGACCTCCATTGTTGACTTTTCCATATACCTTCACTAACACTCACACCGGAGGAGTCCACCAACGGCCCAAGCCGTTCGGACTTTTGTGCAGGTATTCTTACCGGACGGCCAGCAGGACTGCCCGACAGAATCAGGCGTCAACATTGGCGCTAGAAGGAGGGCCCCCTAGTAAAACTTCCATCAACTTTTGTTAACATGGAAACATCACAGTCGCAGAGTCATTCACGGCGACCTCCTCTCTCTCGGTCTCATCAGGAGACGGCAGCTGATAAAGACCGCCGCCTCCAGATAATCCTCGACAGAAAAAAGGCTCTGGACCTCCAGCAGAAGGAGCTTGACAAACAGTACGAGGAGTTAACCGAGGCGGGTAATGAACTTTTGAGCCAGAGAGGCTCGGCCTCCCGCTCAACCCGCTATACCAGACGAGAGGATAATGAACCCCGAGGGGAAGTAAACCGAAACCGCGGGAAAGAGCCGGATCGCTCTAAGTCGATCTGGACAGCAGATTTGAGAAAGCGAGCCAGATCGCCGACGAGGAAATATCGGGAAGACCGACATAGTCATGGGAGCCACACTGGCGAATCTTTACCCATCAAGGTTTCGGATAAGTATTATGGGTCAAAAAAGGCCCGATTCTCACCATTCTCGAAGGACCTCGAAGAGGCTAAGATCGACCGATCCCGTAAGGTCCCTACTTTGGAGATGTTTGACGGGACGGGTGATCCACATGATCACACTTATTCCTTCGAGCAGGCCATGCACTTTCATGGTCATGATGCAGTGGCGATGTGCCACTTGTTTTTATCCACTCTGAAGAAAACTGTCAGAGAATGGATTATCTCCCTCCCAGCAGGATCCATCAAATCATGGGAGGAATTACAAGAACAGTTCCACAACCGCTTCGGGAGCAACAAGCGGCGAGCCCGAATGATGACATCCCTTCTGCAAGTAAAACAGAGGCCGAATGAAACTCTTCGACAGTATATTAAAAGATTCAGAGAGGCTGTGTCAGAAATCAACGGGATTGACCCGAAGCAGGTAATCCAATTTTTAACCATGGGATTAAATGTTGATAAATCCAGCAGGTTAATTGAGGAGCTTATCTCGAAGTCCCCAGAGACCTTATCGGAGACTTATGAGAAGGTGGACAAGTTCGTAGAGTTGGAAGAGGCTCTCGCCAATCTACGGGGATCCTCGAAAAACACAGGTGATTTTCACCAGAGAGACCCCGGAGGCGTTAGTGCCGAAAAGAAATCCAACGGCAATGGTAAAAAGGGGAATGATCGAAGGGATTCTAACAAGGATCGGCAACAAAAGAATGATCCCCCGAGGGATCGAAGAGGTGCCGAGAAAGATTACACACCCCTGAACACCAACAAGAGCAATATCGTGAAAGCGATAAAAAATAAGCCCTTCTATGAGAAGCCCCCGAAGATCCGGGTTTTTGCAAGGCAAAAGGAAGGAGATCGGTATTGCACTTACCACGAAGCCAAAGGGCATGATACTGAGGAATGCTACCATCTTAAAGACTTCCTCGAAAAACAGGTACGGAGTGGCAATCTGGACAGTTATGTTGCCGATTCCTACAGACCATCGGCCTTTGATCGCCTCGAGCCACCTCCTCCCATTACTGAAGCAAGAGGCGTGGTTGATGTTATTTCCGGAGGATCAATTTCCGCTCTGTCCAATCGAAAGAGAAAAGCTTTCGGCAGAGAAGTACATCAAGTGTCCGGGAAACCAATGAGTGCCAAAACCGACCCCATCACTTTCTCCGATGATGATTACCCCTCGGGGATGGTCACTCCCCATCAGGATGCACTGGTCATAACAGCTCAGGTCGGCACCATGGATATGAAAAGGATGCTTGTTGATAATGGGAGTTCAGTCGATGTACTGTATAGCCAAGCGTACAATCGGCTGGACTTGGGGGGAAGAAAGCTGGAGATCTGCAACGAGTCCCCTCTATATGGGTTCGGGAATAACCCAGTTCGTATAGCAGGGACGATTGAGTTGCCTGTGATCTTCGGGACTGCCCCGAAACAAGCTTCCATTATGGTCCGCTTTTACGTGGTTCAAGTGGAAAGCAACTACAATGCCATCTTGGGAAGAACAACTCTATCGGCATTAAAAGCAATTACATCCATCCCCCATTTAAAAATGAAATTTCCAACCAAAAATGGGATCGGGGAATCTGTTGGAGATCAGGATCTTTCCCGAAGATGTTATCTGCAGACCATACAGACATCCTCTCCCAGTGATAGCAAACAGAAAGCTACAATGAAGATCGAGCTTGAACCATTCACTGAGGGATGTACTGAACCATTAGCAACGCCAGCCGAAGATACAGTTGAAGTCCCACTATTTCAAAATGATGATCAGAAAACTGTACAGATTGGCACAAACCTTCGAGAGGAAACCAAAACTCGGTTGGTCTCGCTTCTTCGGGAATATGCTGACATCTTTGCATGGGTCCCAGCCGATGTGCCGGGCATTGACAAAACTGTGGCCGTACATCAGCTGAGTGTCAATCCGAACTCCAAGCCCGTAAAGCAAAAACGGAGAAACATAGCTCCCGAGAGGCAACAGGTAATTGATAATGAAATTGACAAACTTTTGGCTGCTGACTTCATTTTTGAAATCAATTACCCAGAATGGCTTGCTAATGTGGTGCTGGTCAAAAAACACAATGGGAAGTGGAGGATGTGCGTGGATTATACAGATATCAACAAAGCATGTCCGAAAGATTACTACCCTCTCCCGAGCATAGACCAATTGATCGATTCAACCTCGGGACACACCATAATGAGCTTCTTAGACGCTTTCTCGGGGTATAATCAAATAGCCATGCTTGAAAGCGATATACCAAAGACGGCTTTCATCACCCATCGAGCCATATATGCTTACAAGGTCATGTCCTTCGGGTTGATTAATGCGGGGGCTACCTATCAGAGGATGATGAACAAGGTGTTCAGCAGCCAGATCGGGAGAAATATGGAAGTCTATGTTGACGACATGATAGTCCGAAGCATGAAGGAGGATGATCATTTGTCCGATCTAAAAGAATGCTTCGAGAATGTCAGGACAAACAACATGAGACTTAACCCAACTAAATGCACATTTGGCCTCGGGTCAGGCAAATTTTTGGGGTATATGGTTAGCCGAAGAGGGATTGAGGCAAATCCCGAAAAGATATCGGCTATCCTTGAAATGCAGCCACCGAAGAACTTCAAAGAAATTCAACGGTTGACCGGGAGGCTGGCAGCTCTTCGGCGGTTTGTGGCCCGATTAGCAGAGAAATGTCTCCCATTCTTCGGGACTCTCAAAGGAGCTCAGAATCAGAAAACTTTTCAATGGACCGAAGAATGCCAAGAGGCTTTTGAGCAGATTAAAAGATATATCTCCTCACCTCCGATATTGCGCAAAGCATTGCCTGAGGAGGATCTACAACTATACTTGTCTGCCACATCCTTGGCAGTTGGGTCAGCATTGATCAGAGAAGATTCGCAAGGACAAAAGTCAGTCTACTACGTAAGCCATGCTCTTCGGGACGCTGAAACAAGGTACCCAAATTTAGAGAAGTTGGTTTACGCACTGGTTATCTCCAGTCGGAAACTGAGGCATTATTTCCAGGGGCGAACTATCATCGTCCTCACAGATCAACCACTACGAAAAGTCCTCTACAGACCTGAGTCCTCGGGGAGATTGGCAGCATGGGCCATCGAGCTAAGTCAGTTTAACATTGAGTTCCGTCCTCGGACGACTATAAAAGCTCAGGCTCTCATCGATTTCATTATCGAGTGTTCGTTCCCCGAGGATACCAAAGAGAAAGAATCTGAGTCCGAGGAAGTGACAGTAACCCCCGAGGAGATTGCGTGGGTTTTATATGTCGATGGATCCTCTACCGGGACAAGAAGCGGGGCTGGGGTAATTCTCACCTCCCCAGAAGGCTTCAAGGTACAACAATCTATCCGGTTCGGGTTCATGGCCACTAACAACATAGCAGAATACGAAGCACTAGTGGCAGGATTGAAATTGGCCCGAAGTCTGGAAGTAAAAAACTTGACAATTTACAGCGACTCCCAACTGGTTGTGAAGCAAGTGCTGGGAGAATATGAAGCAAGGGAAGTTCATTTACAAGCCTATCTGCATCTGGTTCGGTCATTATTAACGTCTTTCCCGAAGTATCAGATAGTAGGCGTGGTCAGATCGGAAAATACTATGGCCGATGTTCTTTCAAAACTGGCAACCACCGATCAGGGGGAGTTAGATGGGGCAGTATACCTAGAAAATCTTCAACAACCAAGCACCCTCGTTCAGACAGTAATGGATATTGAACAGGGGGATTCGTGGATGACCCCTATCTTCAAATTTCTCTTGAATGGTGAATTGCCCGAAGACAAAGCTCTGGCCCGAAGAATAAAGTACAAATCCACCAAGTACTGTATTCACAATGACCATCTGTACCGAAGATCTTACTCTTCCCCATTGCTTCGATGTCTCGACCCTAGGGAATCCAATTATTCTCTTCGGGAAGTTCATGAAGGAATCTGCGGGGATCACGTGGGAGCAAAAGCACTTGCCCATAAAATTTTACGACAAGGATATTTTTGGCCGACAATGCTTGAAGATGCCAAAGACTTCGTCAAAAAATGTCACAAGTGCCAAATATTTGCATCCGTCCCACACCAACCTCCCGAGGAATTATCCCCTATACTCTCCCCGATACCATTTTCTGTGTGGGGAATAGACATTTTGGGCCCTCTTCCCCAGGGTAAGGGGCAAGTGAAGTTTGTAATCGTCGCTATCGATTATTTCACCAAGTGGGTAGAAGCCAAACCACTTGCCAAGATCACCGAGCATACATGTCTTCAATTCTTCAAAGAGCAAGTGGTCTATCGGTTCGGCATCCCGATGATTCTGATTTCCGACAACGGCCTTCAATTTGTTGGAAAAACATTCGAGGGATTCTTGACAGAGCTTAACATCCAACATCGACGGACCTCGGTAGCTCATCCACAAGCAAATGGTCAAGTAGAAGTAACGAACAGAACACTTCTTCATGGCATTAAAAGAAGGTTGGAGGATGCTAAGGGTGCTTGGCCCGAGGAGCTTTTGCATGTCCTTTGGGCCTACCGAACAACTCCTCGGACTACTACTGGGGAGACACCTTTTAAGATGGCCTATGGTTCCGAAGCCCTGATACCTATTGAGATCGGAGTACCTTCTCCGAGAGTCTTAAACTTCGACGAAATACTCAATAGCGAAGGTCTTCGGTTAAACCTCGACTTATTAGAAGAGGAACGTGACTCAGTTGTCCTCAGATTGGCTGCTTATCAACAACGAACTGCTCGGCACTTCAACAAAAATGTTAAAAGCAGGTCATTCAATGTGGGCGATTTGGTCCTTCGACAAGCTGAGGCATCCACTCCTCGGGAAACTGGCAAACTTATGCCAACATGGGAAGGACCATACTTAGTGATCGAAGTGCTGAGGGCTGGAACTTACAAGCTTCAGGGCATGGATGGAAAAAATGTTCCAAATACTTGGCATGCTATTCGGCTTCGTAGGTATTATCAGTAGTTCACACTTTGTACTTAGTCCCATTTTGAGGCTATTATTGAAGCCGATCAAATTTTGTACATAGTCTAAATTTTGAGGCTCTCTTTTTAGCCGATCACATGTCATCTTTTCGATATTCATGAGAATATTTTTTATCATCTGGTCTCTGTATTACTGTTTTGATACATACTTTAAAATTAATTTGCTAGCCTCATCGGATATGCATTCGATCAGGCTAGTGGGGGGTGAAGCAGTATAAGTGAACAGTTGTACAAACAGATGATAGGAAAGAACTCATGAGAAAAGATAAGTGGGAAAAGATAAATCATTTCATTGATAATTACTGGAAGCATTACATGATATAAAAACAACAACAAAAACAATGTATTCACAAATCAGTCTTCGGGAAATACAATTCCTAGCTGATCGGGATCATGACCCTTCTCCTTGGCAAGCTCCCGAGCATATTCGAATCCGTCGCTGAATTCATTAGCAACAGATGGCAAGATATCAGCCTGAAATTGATTCGAGGCCTTATATTCTTCTATCACCTTCTGTTTGAGCTCGGGGATCAAGACGCTCGGGGAGGCAGAGGCAATCGGCCCTTTGAGCCAATCGGCTTTTTTTGCAGCCCAACCTTCGACGATCAGTTCGACATTGTCCTTGAGATTCTTCATCTGATCGGTCTGAAGTTGGAGGATGTTTTCCGATTGGGCCAGGAGGATCTTCTGACTCTGGACTTGGGCTTCGAGCTCATTTTTATTTTTCTCAAGTTCTATTTTCTTGAGCTCTTTAGATTGCACCAAATCCAGGGCACGGGTATTCGCCTTCTCCAGATCAATTATCCGGGACTGCAGGAAGCTGATCTCCTTGTCCTTTTCTTGATGAACCTCCCGAGCCGAGTCATGATCCTTCTTCATGATTTGGAAGGAATCGTGAAGAGTTTTCAGCTGGTCCTTGGTCTTCTTATGGTTCGACAGAGCTTCGGCAAGTTTTTTGTTGCTCTCCTCGGCTCTCCGTTCCAGGACCTTTTGCTCATTGGACACTTTCAGGAGAAGCGTATTTCCCTACAAAGAGATGGTCAATCGATGAACAAGTTAAAATTATAATCACTTCAAACAGGAGAAATTTATGAGGAGATCTTTACCTTGGCATGGCAGGAGAACAACATCTCCATCAACGTCTTCAGATCAGCCCCCTCGGCACCGGCTTCGGCGAAGGGAATCATTGAGGTACCCAAGGCAGACGTATTGACCCCCTCCTCGGGCCTAGGACCCCCGGACGATATTGGGGGATCCATCGGACCTCCTTGGGTGCTTGAAGGCTCTTGACCTTCAGCGGGTCTTTTCCCTTTATTTTGAGGAGGGGCAGCAACGGGTTCCTCTGGCTGCCTGATGACGTTCTGCTCGGCAGGAGGATTGGTCGTCGTCCCAGCTTGGGAGGATGGGGCCTGCTGGGTTCGTGCCTCCAGCACGGATCTCAGGACCAACCTCCTCCTCTTTACTCTCGGTCTGCTGGCCCCCGAGTCTTCGGCAGCAGACTTTTCTCCTTCGGTGGGCTTGATAGTATCATCCACCTGAGGAGATCCCGAGCCCGTCTCGGGATTGGCAGTAGCAACAGTAGAGTCTTTGGGCTTTGCAGCCCTCAAGCTTCGGCTTACCTTCAATTTCTCGGCGGCACTCATCTTGACCCTGGAAACTCCGGCTGCTTCCATTATGGCTTCGTTATCGGGGTGTTTCCCTTGGTCAGCCACTGCAACACAATCAGAACAACAGAATGAGTATACCAAAATATTCAGAATAAAGGAGCAGTCATGACAGAATACTTACAACCGAAGGAGTATAACCAGTCATGGTCATTAAGGAGACTTCGGTCCCACTTCACAGATGGTCTCTTGGAATATAAGACCTCGAACTCTTCTAACCGTGCCCGAGAGATTCTCTTCGGATTCAGCTGGTCTTTGTTCGGGTCTGACCAAGGTCCTACCATCTCAGTGTCCGGCCCCTTAATGAAGAACCAGTCCACGTGCCACCCTTTATTACTCGAAGGGGTCTCCATCAGGGTATCCCTCCCAGGGTTCTTTATTACAGTATAAAACCCTTTTTCCTTATTATTCGTAATGGAAAAGAATTGAAAGAAGAAATCTATGGCGGGGATGGTTGATTCGGAAAAGCAAAAGGCGATGAAGCTATTTATATGGATGAAGGAGTTGGGGGATAGTTGATTCAAACTGAGCCCCGTCGTATGAAGTAGCTCTAATACGAAGGGGCGAAGAGGGAATCGGACCCCATAAAGCAGTGATTGCCTATGGATCGGGATCCAACCCCCCTCGAGTTGGTAGTACATCCTCTCCCCAGCCCCGGGTCTTTTGATTTCATAAGCATTGGGGATATAAAATTCTGTTTGGGCTAGGTCGAAATACTGGTTCCGGATAGAAGATGGGATATTGGCTACTCTATACTTGATGTTAAAGTATTTGTTCCTATTGTACTCCTCTACATCCCTCATGCGCTCAACGACTACCGGTTTCCAAGGTTGACCCTCTGGAATTCCCGCTTCGGCAACAGTAACTTCGTCCTCAACCCGGGAAGACGAAGCTTGTGCCCTTTTATCTTGAGTACTCCTAGTCATTATGAGAAATTGAGGAAAAGAGGGTTAAAAACTTACTTGATTTCAGAAAGGAGATTGATCGAAAAATAGCAGAGCAAGAACGACAGAATCTGGGCTGGGAATGAAGTTATTCTCTCTCAAACGTCCTTTCTCTCGTGATAAGTTGCTTCTGATAAAAAGATGATCTGTTGGAAAGGAATCCTTTTATCGTGATCCAAACATTGCAACGGTTCAGATGGAAAAGATCTGACGGATGGGGCGCACGCGCGGTATTTACTGCAGCGTAATAAATGCTCCTTCCCGCGTACGCTTCACCATTGATTGGGCACCAATTTCAAAATTCAAAAAGTAATAAATTGCCATATGAAACGTCTGGGCAAACTTTTGGGCCGGTTCGATTGGGTTGAGAATATAAGACTTTGGGCTTGATTGACACAAAGGCCCAAGGTCTTATCCAAGGCATGAAACCCAGATAACAAAGGCCCAAGTCTTTAACCAAAAAGCTTTCCCATCGGTCTGATGCCTCCGGGCTCCCGATGGAGTTCCTCTTCGGTCTAATGCCTCCGGGCTCCCGAATGATATTTCCCATCGGTCTGATGCCTCCGGGCTCCCGATGGAGTTCCTCTTCGGTCTGATGCCTCCGGGTTCCCGAAAGATATTTCCCATCGGTCTGATGCCTCCGGGCTCCCGATGGAGTTCCTCTTCGGTCTGATGCCTCCGGGCTCCCGAATGATATTTCCCATCGGTCTGATGCCTCCGGGCTCCCGATGGAGTTTTTCTTCGGAAGGTTTCATTCTACTCCCCCAGCACATTCATATACTGGAGGAGTGGGGGGCAATGTTAGGATGAATATTTAACCAGGCCTGATCCAGGAAATGACATTGGGCCAGGCCCAATAGACAGTCAGCCTGGTAACCTTCCTAGTGGGCTTACAGCACGTGGGTGAAGGATGAAACGTACATGTATCATAACTACCTAGTGTAATGGTCAGAACCGTTACACAGGTGACCGTTAATCAGGTACGTAGTATAAATACCCAGTTGACAATGGAGAGAAGGGTAACGCATAATTTGCTACACTAGATATTCAGACCTCCATTGTTGACTTTTCCATATACCTTCACTAACACTCACACCGGAGGAGTCCACCAACGGCCCAAGCCGTTCGGACTTTTGTGCAGGTATTCTTACCGGACGGCCAGCAGGACTGCCCGACAGAATCAGGCGTCAACATAAGACAAATTTCATCCAAATTAATTAAATAAGAGGATAGAGTAAAAATTTATTTTTTATTTTTTCCCTGTATTTATTTGTATGTGTGAATTGCTGTAATTGACTCTCTTGGGTTTGTGAAGAAAGAGTAAACTAATTTGAATAATTTATTTATAATTTAATTAATTTACAGTTTGTTTAAAATATAATATGATCAAGGGTAAATTAGTTAATATAAAATTTTATCAAATTAATTTCTGTATTTTAAATATATTTTTAAAGACAAATTTGTTTATTATTTAAGTCATCCTGAGACTGAGGTAATATATTAATACCTTATCTACAATTGTATATAACAAGTCACTTGAAGATATTATCAAAATTAATTTAATTGGTCATTTTAAGAGCAATTTGATCATTAATTTATAATTTTTAAATAAAAATTATATAATAATAATAATATATTTTCAAATATAATGAATATAATCATAATTTAAATATAAAAGTAGAAAAATAGATCAATTGAATGAGAGTTAATTCATCGATTAGAATGAGTTAACTCATTCTAGTTGATGAGTTAACTCAGAAGTTATTATTATATTTAATACGATAACTAATAATTATAATTAATTTCACTTAAATTATGAATGAAGAATATAATTTATTTTTTTTGAACTATTAAAATTTATATGTAATTTTAATCAAAAAAATATAATTAATTTCACTCAAATTATGAATGTTGAAATATGAAAAAAAAATTCTTGACAATTATTTGTAATTTCCCATCACACAATAATAAAAGTAATCAAATTCATTTTAATTGTGATAAAATATGTTGATCTAAATTATTAATATTATATATGTATTATGTTAATAAAAAATAATAAATATATATCAATAAAAAAATATCAAATATTTATTAAAAAAAGTGATATAAATTAATTTAAAAATATCAAATATTTATGAAAAAAAATAATACTAAATTACTCGTAGGAAATTGTCAAACTTGAATATAATAGAAAACATAATATTAGATAAGAGGATGCTAGTGGAGTCGTGGTAAGGAGGATTATCTTGGCATGGAAGATACTAAAATTTTATGCAGACATGATAATTGAATATAAATATTTTATAATTTTATTTATTTGTACTTTTATTCTCAATTAAAAAAATCACGTTATTAAAAATTGAAGGTTAAACTTGGTCAACTAACATCTTTTGATTTTTAACCGAAAAAATCTCTTAACTTTAATATTTAACTGATTTTTTTTTTGTATTTAATTATTTAAAATAAAATATAAATATAAGTTTACTGATTTTTAAGGCCATTTACTCCTATTCAAATTCAATTGTTCATATTCCATTAGCACTTACTTTTCATATCAATTTGAATATTATTTGTATTTAATTATTTAAAATAAAATAATATAAGTTTATGGATTTTTAAGGTCACTTACTATTCATAGTCAATTGCTCATATTCCACAAAATGTCTTCTTTTTCCACCAAAAAAATATCTTTTTTGTAAATAGTTAAGTCAAGTACATGATGGGGAGTGGAGCTGGGTCATATTTTAGTATAGTATACAACACAGGCTCAATCAACCGTTCTCTTGACCCATAATAAAATACTCCTTCAAATTCATATAAAGAGTTTTATTTATAAAAATTAAATAATTATTTTACAACTATCCTTAAAATTAAGTTATTAACTATATAGTGATGACATCATAATACAAATATAATCACAATTTAAACCATTATTAATAAATAAAAAAGATATTTTTTTGTGGAAAAAGAAGACATTGTGTGGAATGGAGGGAATAACATACAGCAGCAATTATTCTTTTAGTATGCAAAAATATTTATTTAGGACTGACTGTATTGCTAGCATTTAATAAATACATACAGCCTGTGACTCATCACTTGTCAATTTCATTCAGCTTCAAGGAATTCAAGGGTATTAAAGACGAGGAGTTGTTGGTTTTGAGCTTTGAATCCCATTTTGCATTTACTATACCAGATGTTGAATGCAGTACCAGTGGCAGCACCTCCATATATTAATTGTAACCTAACACAATTGATCTTTTACTGTTTTGAAACATGAGCCAGAGAAACTAGATTGGGCATTTACATATTTTCATAGCATTAGTGGGTACTAATTAACCAGAGTGAAAGTAGAAGGAAATTTGCTTTTAAAGAAGTTGGTACGAATGAATAACAATCTTCCAAGTTTTTATCCAACTTCTTTAGTAAATGGTTAAATTCACAACAAAATATAATATTTTCACAACAACTCTTTTCACACGAGTGTGAGACCTACTTACTGTTCATGTGAAAAAATTATTATAAAAATATATCATTTTTTATTATGAATTTATCAGTTTCCCTTCTTTATTTTAACTTCTTTCATCAAATATGTTCATCAACCAATATCCATCCACCTTCAAGCATTTAATGAACAAACGAAATAAAAAGGTAGCAACAAAAAATGCTAGTCATAATGGTTGAAAACTATGTATACATATTTTGTTTATTTATCTTCTTCTATAGGAATAGTGAGATATCAATTATAGCTGCTGCCCAATAGTTGGCCTCCTTGATAACATACTGCGACCAAAACAAAATGTACCACAGTGGACGTATATCCTTGAAAATAGGTTCTTTCCAAGACATGTTTATGAGCAGTTCTCCCCGATTTAACTCGAGAGAAAAACAACTAAAATGGCCATTGTTTCAAATATAAACAAAGTGCCTCTATCATTTTTTATCACAAACAAAAGCTCCACACACTGAAAACTTCAGAAAAATGAATGGCCGGTAGTATTCCAGATCCAGGCGCCCAAGATAAACAAAATAGACAAATGCAAAGGACAAGAGCACACTTACAAGCATTTTGGAGTGAGAGAAAACTAACCATGAAAACAATTTTTATTTTGTAGCATGTAATATGATTGGGAAATCTCAAAAACCTTTAATCTGCTAAAAAAACTAAACACGAAAACAATTTTCATTTTGTCACACATAATATGATTGGGAAATCTCAAAACCTTTAATCTGCAAAACATGCATACATTTGTGTTGGGATATTCTATGAACCATGATCCAATTTTCTCCCAGGATAAAGAAATCTAAGTATCTAAAAAATAGAGAAAATAATGGACATTAAACATTGGTGGGAAAAGATGAGTGCACCACCTTGTTTTGTCTTCCCATAAGCCAAAGCCGAGTCCTCCTAGAAAAAGATTGTGGATTTGCTTGAGAATCCACACTATTGCAGCTCTGATTTTCATCATCACAACCCAATTCACTCCCTCCATTTTCCCACCTTCTAATGTCAATTTCGGAAGTAGTCCTCCTTGTGTCACTCTCCTCATTCTTGGGCTTCATTTCATCAGCAGCAACCACATTCCGGTGCAGCGGAAAACGGAAAGAAAAAGCCCGTCTCGACGACTCCCCTGTGGTTGAATTAGGCTTCTCCTTCTTTCCCCTGAGCCAAATCTTTGATACCGAAAAACTTTCTCTCTTGCTTCTCCCAATTTTATCATCCCCATTACCATTGCTAATACCAGTACTAGTACCACCACAAATATCAACACTTTTAAATGCTTCAAGGCCAGTAAAATCTCTTCTAGAATCACAATCACACTCGGACATTGCTTGCTTATGACCGGGGATCAATGGCAAAGAAGGCTTTTTACTTGATTGTTTCTTCATTGGGATCCTTACGGGTACTTGTAATGATGTGTTCTCATCCATTACATATTCAAATGACCCCATAGAAAAACACCTTCTAGCATCAACATTACTATTACCACTACTTTCACCTCCATTTCCACCACCAAAATTTTTGAATTTCCCAAGCTTAACTGTAACAACTTTTTCCTCTGAACCCACCTCTTTTTGGTTTTCCTCCTCTTTCATTTGAATTTCGCAAAAATTAGGCGAAATCTCAATACTGGATGACCCAAATTCCTCACGACAATGAACACCCAGCTGGCAATTTGCTATTGCAACTGAGTTACTAGCGGTACCCAAAACACCCTCCCTGTCATTTACAACCTCTCTTGAACTCTCACTACCGGAATCAAGAACAAGGACTATAGGCGAAAAATTATTGGTTGGAGAGAAATCAGAGAGCAAGCAAGCTCTACAAAGAGGGCAAGTGGAGTGAGAAAGTAACCATGTATCTATACACTCCATGTGAAAGGCATGGCTACATTTAGGCAGCAGTCGAAGCTTATCTTCAGCCTCAAATTCACACAAACAAACAGCACAATCAAATGGGTTTTTCACCCCAATAATAGCTTTGTAATTGAAAATAGGCAAGGCATCTATGAAGGATTGATCAACCCCAGAATCATGGAGATGAAAGAGCTGCTGCAACTGACCTTGAAGGGCAGTGGCATCATCAAAATCATCCGGGTCTCTATTTGGGGGTCTCAAGATAAATCTTACAAGAAGGTGAAGCAAACCAGATACAAAGAATATAACAGCCAGTATGATAATGATTAGCAGTATACTTGGACTTACCTTGTTGTTCAAACTGAAACCATCATTATCTGTTTGAAAATTGGATAAAGCAGGTGGTGGTGGTGGTGGTGGCAGAGGAAAATATAATGGTTGTTGCGATGGAGAGAGAGAGATTCCTTCTTTATTTTCAGCCCAAGCCCATTCCATTTTGCCTTCAATGGAGTGAGAGAAACTTAAAAAGATTAGAGCTTTACACTTGAATCATGTGATAACAGGAGTCCCATGTACCAGTAACCAAATGACCATTGTTAGCCTAAATGGAAAACCCAAGAAATTTAACAGCTTATAAGCAAGTTGGTATCTAGTTTTGATGGAGACTGCAGTTTCTCCCACTTTTTTTTTCCTGAAAAATAAATCTTGCAGTCAAAACTAAAGAAAGATAGAGAGGAGAGAGAGGATTAATTGGTGGTTGTGATAAATCTGATGCCCCCAAAATGGTGAAGTATCTTAAATGGGAACAATAAATTTTGGCAAGAGAGGGGGCATTGATGATGATCTAATTAAATACTATCAATGACATTTAGTCATCCTGAATTTCTTGTTCACATAGAGCAGGTAACTCTTTTGACTTGAAAAAAACCCATGGCATCAGCCTCCATGCACATTTAACTCACCTGATTAAAAAATAAAATTATAGAAGTAAATAATTTATTTTAAAATGTGAAAGTTATGGGGATCGTTTTTGTCTTCTGGTCGCATCCTGTTACGGTTCTTCTATTCCTTCTTTAATCCGTTTCTATGGATTTTTCTTGTTGCATTTTGTGGGTGAGGACAAAAATCGGAAGGTAAAAGTCAAAACTATTGAAGGAGAGAAAGTCAAACGTCATTGGATGAAGTGTATTTTGGAGTTAAAAATGGAAAACTGTCGATTAAAAAAACTCTGCAAGTGACAAAATTTCTTCACTTTCTCATAAGAAAAATTGGTGCTCAGGTTTTTGTGCTGTCTAAAATCCACGTAGAAGAAGAAGAAGGGGGTCTTCAACTTGTCTCCATAGTGGATCCCTTAATCTTTGCCTTTTGTGCTATATTCGTGTATAAACCATAGCCTTCCTATCCAAAAAAATCATTTCCTTTCCATTTGGAGAAGATAGAGGGACTACATAATATGTATATCATCCCTAATATTAATATACTTGTAGATCATCTTATGTTTGCTTACAAAGCACCCAAACCTTTGAATTGTCTAAACAAAATTGAAAATCTTATTCATTTAAAAGTAAATTATTTTAAATATAATTTATTTAATTTATAAATATAGTATTTAAATTTTAAAAATAACGCATTAAAAATAATGTAATGTATTTAGAGGTCTAAACATTACTGTTGCTAACACGACAAACGTTAATAACTGAACAATCCTTAAATCATGTTTTCGCCTAAATAGTTCAACCGTCTAGTAATAGCTTACCTTAAATCAAATTAAATTTGTATTAATACCAATTCTTTCCACAAACCATATAATTTTTTTTAAAAAAATTCACAAAAACAAGTTTACAAAATAACGTGTCAACTATCAAAGTATATAATTGGTTAATAAGAGTTAGCACAATGATTATCGCCTACCACAACAATACACATAAATTTGTTTTCATTTTAAGTACTAATTTTTTAGTCATGAAAGCAATATCGTAAAAATTCTCTTCCTGCACTAAGAATTTCTAGTCTCTCATGTTAAATAAAGTCAAATCTCTTGCTAAACACAACAAATCCAATAATTTTCACCTGCGATATAACAACTCTTTGTCCCATGTGCTAATATTGTCAAAAGGTTTTGAAAAACAACTAACATGACATTTTTTCACCACCCAAAACTAAATATTCCATAAATTGGTTGTAATTAGATACGAAGTGGCAACGAGTACGTGGAATTTGCAAATTAACAGGAGTCCCTCATGTGCATGTTTGGAACTCAGGGACAGATTTAGGATTTTATCCCAACAGAAGTGGATTTTAATTATTTTTTTTGTTAAAATTAAATAAATAAAATTTAGATTAATTTTAATATTAACTAAATCGTAATAATGTTTACAAATTATAATACTGTTCTGTTATATCTCATAACTTCAAAATATTTCAAGATAGTATTATTATCAATAGTTTTAAATATATTATTTTCAATGTAAAGAACTAAATAATTACTCAATCATTTATCATTCATTTGATTTCGTTGAGTGATTTTATCGGCCACTTGATTTCAATTAAATACTTTTCAACCCAAAAAGTATATAAGTAAAACAAGACTTCAATTCGCAGATGAACTCTTTTCCATTTTTAATACCAGTTTCAAAGTAAAACAAGACTCCATAAAATGAAGAAGGAAAAAAAAAAAAAAAAAAAAAAAGACTCCAGTGCTGCACTTTTTTTAGGACAGAGTATGACTTTTCAAGTTCTATGAAAGCTAAATTGGTTTTTTAAAACATAATAGTATAATATTGGCATTCCATGAAATTCCAAAAAGAAAGAGCAAATAAACATAATATATGTACCGATAATTTCAAGTAAAACATATTTATATAGCCACATTCTAAAAAAAAATGAAAAATTAAAGTACTATTGGTCAGATCTCAAATATGAAGAACACCCATCAAACAAAACTCACATAAGATGAGGCTAATTTATTGTAAATAGTGTATGAATTTGAAAGAGAAAATGAGAAATCATAAATGATAAAAAGATGTAGAGAAAGAGACAGAGAAATTGTATCATCTTCTACTAGAGCAACAACTAATTGATTCATCGTGATTTCTTTATACTTTTTGTAAAATGGGGCAAACTTTAAATTTGATATCAAAGTGTGAATTGTAATTTCAATAAATTCATGATTTAGAGAGAAAATTAGAGTATAGGCAATTGGTTTTTAGAAATTAAAGCGAAATGCAAGTCGTTGGAGGTGGTGGAGGAAGGCCCTACTATCAGGAAAGCTCATAATGATATTATTGATTTTTTCTTCAGAACCAAAGAACTAACGCTCTTTTTACTCAAATTGAGATTTATTCAATCCTTTATCATTCTCTATATATGCTCTATATGAGTGTGTGTGTGTGTGTGTATATAACACTAAAACCCTTATTGTCAATTTGATAAATGAATTTATGTCATTTTACTAATTATTTCGTAAACTTCTTCGTCATTTACATGGGTACCGTGCTTGTATAGCTAATGTGCCCGCCTTCCTTTGATCTGTCAACCTTTTGGGTATCTCGATAACTCTAATAATAGATTCCATAAGCTCCAAGATTTATTATAGTTTCCGATGTCCCAACTTATGCATCTAATTATAAAGTTAATACTCTCTTTCTCCAGCTTTATTTATTCTAGTTTAAAAGTATATATTTATTAAAAAAAATTACCTCTAAATTACCCGCCTTAGTTAATCTATTATCACTCTTTTTTTATTTAATCTTCTGACTCTTTCTTGGAACAAAAAAAAGGGGAGAGAAGAAAAAAAAAAAGTGCGATTGTACTTCTAATATCAAAATTAATAATGCTACTTTTTTCAATAAATATGACATTGTTTTCAATAAAAAAAAATTAAAATTAAATGAAAATATTATTGGAAAAATAAGATCAAAAATAATATTAAAAAAGAAGTAAAGAAAATTAATCTGGACAAACTAATAAAGAAATTAAGATAAATAAATTTGAAAGGATGGAGTATATCAAATTTTATTAACTTTTTTGTTTCATTTCATTTGAAATTAGGATTCTCTTTTAGAATAATAGTTATGATTTTACGTCAACTATTCTTATACCAAGCCAATGAGGTCTTAGTCTCGATTAAGACTAAGATCATGTCCTTTTTAAGTTTCATATTCAATTCTATCTTTGTGTGAGTTTGTGGCTTGTTTCATATGTGATTTTATTAATTATTATAATTTTTCATCGTTTTATAGATATTGTGGTTGTGTATTTCATTATTATAATTAAATATAATGTATCCCCAAATTGGGATATCAAAGAAAAACTACTCACTGATTAGATATAGTGAAAATTACTTATGTTAAGGAATGGTATTAGGCTCGACTTTGAACCCAAAACGTAAATATAACCAAGCTCCAACACCTAAAAGGCAAGACCAAGGAGATTGGGGGTTTGTTAACCATAAAAGGAATAGGGACGCGCTCCGCCCTGATGGTCCACGCATAAAGCCCAAGTGTCCTGTAGATCGGGCGGTAGAAGCAATCGCCGAGAGGGCCCAATAGCTTTTGGCAATTCTGGGCAGCTCTAAGCGGCTGATGAAATTGGGACTGTCCTTCCCACGTATGTGACCCCCTATTCATGATTACTGCTATAACACACTTCACCAAGAGGAATGGCCATAAGCAGGGAATGGAAAAAGGTAAGAGGGGTTAGACATTCCATTTGCACAGACACTACACACACACAATTGATATTCTATCTTTTCTTCTGTTCACTAACACACAAGTCGGAGGCATTTCACGTTGGGACAAACTCTTGGACCACCTTAAGAACGTGGTAATCAGAATCAAATCACCAAGTGGAGCATCAAGGATCCAACTCGAAGAATAGAGCATCATCAACTCATAAAATTGTAATAATTTATAAGGTGTCATTATGTTTAATCAGCTAAGAGGCCGATATATTTTTTCAAGGATGTAGCACACCTCTAAAAATTAAAGGAAATAATTTATTTTGTTGATAACGTATCATTATATTTAATCAACTTAAAGGTTGCCTATTTTTTGGAAGACGTGGCATGTTCGATTATCGACATTTAGAACGTTTGCAATGATAACATTTAGAGCGTTTGAAGTGATAGCGTTTGGACCTCCAAACACACTGCACCACTTTTGGAATATTGCGTTTGAACCTTAAATACAACGGTTGTGAGTTAAATAAAATTAGTTTAAAATAAGTTGATTGTAAATAAATAAGGTTCTCAATTATATTTGGTACGTTTAAAATTTTCTAATACACCAAACACTCTACATGCAGGTATACGAATAAGCACATAGCATTGCTCTAAAAGTTAAGGGAAAATTTGCTTCACTGAGATGATAAGCCGGATACTTCTATGAACCAAAAATCTTTAAATTAATTTAATGTGTGGAATGCAACTTTTTCAGCCCAGTCCGACTCTCAAGCCCGGATCGAGTAGTTTTAATTTAGCCCCTCCAATATTGTCAGCAAAGCCCTGCATATTATAATGGATTTTGAGTTCTCACTCTCTTGTAATATAAGCCAGACAGAATGTACTTCAGACCCAGTTTTTCCATGGGCTGATATTATTAGGATTCTAATTTACTTAAAACACTATTTTCTTCTTCGTAACATTACATATAAAACTGGGTACTTGTGTAAGGGTATTTTTTTTACTTGGGAAAAAACTATTACGTCGGGCTTCTGTAAGTTAGCCTTTATCAAAAATGGATTTTGGCATATACATGGGCTAAGTCCAGGCATATGTTTGAAGCTAGCAAAAATCAAGGCTAACTTAAAATGTGACATTCTTCGGTGCCATTTCACGAAAGTTGTACTCCATTTATTCTATTAAAAGAGTTTAATTATAAATTTTGTAAATATAAAAATACATATTTTTCATATTTATTCTTAAAAATAATAACTTGTTAGTTTCATAGCGAAGGTAAATGATAAAATAATGATGATAAATTTGAGAACACTATATCATTTTATACTATTATCCATCAAAAGCAGAATCTTTTATTTAGGGTTTGTTCTACCAACGTTTTCGACGGCAGCATTTAGATTATTCAAACGCACAATACCAATTTTGGTGCGTTACGATATTTATGAGTTAAATAAGTTATATTTAAAATAAATTACTACCAAACAGAACAACATTTCAAGTGATTGGAACCAAACATACACTTAGTCGCTCTAATAGAAAAAATTGAGAAACGATTTTATTTTTATTTTTTTGAAACCAGTGAGAATAATATAGTGATTGGACATGATTTTTTGGACCCACACACAAAGTCGTGCCCAGCCCATCTAGCTACAGTTTTTCAATGGGCTCGCAGGAGATAGAACTCACCAGACACAATTCTGGAAAGAGAATATATGCCATCTTTGACCCAAAATGTGTGTGTGTGTGTATATATATATATATATATATATTCGTATTAGTTTAAAAAGAATTAAGAGGGACAGTCATAGAGCCGTCGTTGTAAGAAGGTAGGCATAGAGTGGCGTGGGTATCTTATATTTAAAAATTATATTGATCTAAAATGATTGGTAGGTAATAATTTAGATTTGTTATGAGTGTGATCATGATCAATAGTACTATTTTAGTTTGGTCGGTCTTGTCTCTCTCATTTTCACCGGTCGTTATAACGAAACACAGGAGAACCGTCATTAGAGAACCAACTTGCAATTCAGCAAGTATTTTAGTAGAAACTATTTCAATTAATAAAGTCAACAAAAAACAATTGAACGAAATTTTATCTTTTAGCTTGACAATCCAAATACCCTTTCACCATTCCAACAAGCCAAAATAGGATTTTGAATGAAAAATGTATAAAAATAAAACAACACACTTAATTGACAGTAAATTTTGATCTTGGAGTGAAAATTAAAAAATTAAAAATAATTGATATGATTAAAATCATACATTTCAAATTTGACTTTCGTTTTATATATTCTTACCCAAAATAATTTAGTTGGGGTGGATTTTAATGGTACTACGTGACGTAAATCTCTATTACTAAGCATGCACACATAAAAATAAAAGAAAAAGTGATCACATTATATTAAAATATTATATTTTTTATTTTAATCAGTGCAAAACAAACTTTTTATTCTTTAAAATTTTGGATAATAAATTCTTTGATAATAAGTGATTTTAACCGTCTTATGTGACACGATAATATAAAACTTACCGCATTTTGTGCTAAAAAAGATAATGAACCCTTTAATAACAAGTGGCGAAAAGATAATGAACCCTTTAATGACAAGTGGCAAAAGATAATGAATCATTTGATGACCAGCGTCGTTGACCGTCCTATGTAATGTAATAAAAATTTGCAATTACTCAAATTTAAACTCAAAATCTCAATCTTAACTACAACCATATTACCACCAAAGTAACAAAATTTGCTTAATTAAATTTAAATTCAAAAATATATTTATCATAAATAAACTATTCAACCTAAAAATTAAACATAAAATTTAAATATAATATTATTTCTCCATAAAGATTGAGGGCAATTAAAATAATATAAATTACTTCTTTAATATAATATTTACATATTATAATAAATAATTTAGATATTTAATTATAAAAATTGAAGAGAATAATATTAATTAATATAGAATAAAATGCGCCACCAAATCTGAGTTTGAGGGCAAAGGCACTCAAGATTATGGATAATATCCGTAAACAAGTCCACAAGCGATGCGATGCGATGCTATTGTTTCGTGCTGATCTAACTGCCCGTGATTAGGGGGTGTTCATTTCAATAGATTTTTTACTGAAACGGTATTGGTCGTACCGATTCTTTTAGGTATCAATTTTTTTAATCAGGTATTTTTGATTTTTTAATAATTTTTGATATCGATAATGGTATAAAAAAAATTTAATTCACTATAAACTGGTATACTAAAAAAATCGAATTGAATAATATAATAATAAATTTATATTAATTATTATAATATATATAATAAATATATATATTATTATAAATATAATAATATATATAATTAATAATAATTATATATACTATTATAATTTTTAAATAAATTAATATATAATTATTATTTATAAATTATAATTATATATATTACTAATCGGTATAATGGAAAAATTATACCAAAAAATCACGCCGAATTTATACCGAATCGGTAGTTCGATATCGGTACCGATTCTTGTTTTTATGATATTTTGGGTTCGATACTTATACGATTTTTTCGGTACCATGATGCCATTGTTTTGGTAAAATTTAAATTCATTTTACTATTTTACATTTTAAAAGAGTCTCATTTTGAAAAATTTATAAATATTAAGTTTATATTTCATTTCACTATCAGTCCTAGATGTAGTAAATTGTAGATATTGATTTTCAAGCAGTTGGATTTGGACTTTGAGCTGTATTTGTATAACTAGATTGTTACACATATAAAAGATACTATTATTCTATTTAGTTTTCATAATTAAATACCTAAATTATTTGTTATAATATATAAATATTATATTGAAGAAATAATTTGCCTTTTTTTAATTGCCCTTAATTTTTATAGAAAAATAATATTTTATTTAAATTTTAAAATTATTTTTTGAGTTGAATAGTTCATTTATGATAAACATATTTTGGGCTCAAACTTAATCACGTAAACTTTGTTGCTTTGATGCTAATATAAAGTGGAGGCTTTGAGTTTAAATTTGAGCAATTACCTTTACACACCCCCGTCACATAAAACGGCCAATGCATTTTGTTATTAAACGGTTAATACATGATATTATACGTCATATAAAAGACGGTTAACGCCACTTATTATCAAAAGATTAATTCATGACATTATATATTATATATATAAATTTTAATATAATTATAAGATTAGTCACTATATATTATTAAAATATTATTTACTCACACAATTCATAATAAAAAAAATATGACATAAAATTATAAAATATATTATTTTCCTCATTGATCATATCTTTTCGCTATCTAATATAACAAAATGCAAAGCATTTTGAATTTCCCCCCAATTTATTAAATATCCGGACCGTTTAAAATTTGGCATAAATCTAGTCGTTCCTTAAGTTTATATCCCATCTCTTTTTTTCATTCTTCATTCTTCACCTTCTTCTTCTCAAAAGGTAGACAGTGAACAGTAGACAGTGTCGTAGGCGCGGGTGTCCTCTAGTATTCTATATTGAGGAAGATATCATTTCTCAAGGGAAAAAAAGAGGTGTACGGAGGGGTAATGCTATACAGGGGAAGACGAGGTAAAACAGCAGTTTTGAGTTTTGACTGATAAATAACAACCAATCATGAAAAGCACGCTATTTTAGCAGGCTTGGGGGTTGGTTTGAGGTTGCCTTAATGGTCGCTATCCGCCCCTGAAAAGAACATCATCCACCGTAAGTATCCATTGCAGAGCATACCGACATTCTAGCACTACCCCGGCATTCCAATCCAATACCTTCAGATATTTTCTATCTTTTCCTGATCGTGATATAGTCATGGTCTCGATCAAATCACCATTACCACCATTTTATACAAATTTGGTGGGGGCATTTTGACCTTTTTGTCGACATGTGATCTGGGTATCGGAACATTTAATTTTCCCCGGAAAATTTTGAGGCGTTTGTTCGAGATTTTTGTTTTCTATAGAAAATTAGGTATTGAGTCTTGAAGAATTCGAATTTTCCGGGAAAAATTAGAATTGGGTGTTGGAGCATCTGACATTTGAGATAAATCTAGGAACCGGCTGGTGGAGTTTTTGATTTTCTGAGGGAAGATTGGTTACTGGTTGAGGTAATTTGGCCGATTGCCGGAGATTCTTTGGACAAAGAATTGGATTTTACTAACTGTGTGTTTTGTGGTTGATTTTTGTTGAAATTTCCAAGGTTTTCAACTCATTGAGTAATACAAGGACAACTTTGATGTGGGTTTACTGTGTCGAGAAGGATTTCTCTAGTTTTATGTCGATCGCAGGATATTAGGATTCTGATATAACAAAATTAATTTAGATGCATGTGCAAGCAAAGGTTTGCTGTGGGTTGTCATCAGATTGGTAGAAAAAAGAACTTTGTTCATGAGATGCAGTTTATTCAATTTCTTTATATTATTCTACATATTATTTAAGGATGAAAAAGAAAAGATTCTTTGAGTACACACCAAAAGAATGTAGATGTGTGTCATTGTGTTGCTCCAGTTGTAAAAATTAAAGATTTTTTGTCCGTAGAAGGCTGTCTCATTTTCTTTTTGTTTTGTTTAGTTGTCTAGAATTACCATTATTTTGGGTTGTAATATTTGAAAATCATGAAGTTTCTGAATCTTGTGAGTAATTCCTTTGGATGTTCTGCATCCGGGGAGCGCCTGGTTTCAGCAGCAAGAGATGGGGATCTTCAGGAAGCCAAGGCTTTATTAGAATATAATCCCCGCCTTGCAAGGTATTCAACTTTTGGTGTTCGTAACTCCCCTCTCCATTATTCTGCAGCTCAAGGCCACCATGAGGTATATCCTTGCAAATAATTAGCTGCTTAGTTTTAGTACTATTGCTATTCTATCATATATGGTATAGGCAAATTTTGATCTATTATGTTTTGTCTTTAGATAGTTTCACTCCTGCTTGAATCCGGGGTTGATATTAATCTCAGGAATTATCGTGGGCAGGTATGTTTGATTTTATAGCTCATTATAACTTGTGGCTGTTTCTCATTAGAAACTATTCATTCAACTCCTTCGCTTCTTGATTCCCCATCTTATATTGACATTTACTCTCGTCAATTGTTTTGAGGGCTTGTTGTATATTAAATTTAATGTTAGATCTTATTGAGGACATTGTTATATGTTTTGTTGAACAGACTGCTTTGATGCAAGCTTGTCAATATGGTCACTGGGAAGTTGTTATGACTCTGGTGCTTTTCAAAGCCAATGTATGAGTGTTTATGCTGTGATAATTTTATTAAATGTTCCGTTTGCAATTGCTTTTTTATAAATATATGGACAAGATCATCGGGAACTAATGCAGTATTGAATTTTAGATTCACAGAGCTGATTATCTCAATGGAGGTACAGCACTCCATTTGGCTGCTCTGAATGGACATTCTAGATGCATCAGGATCCTCCTTGCTGATTACATTCCCAGCATTCCTAATTTTTGCAATATCCTTAGCAAAAGATCAAGAAATGAAGAATCTATCTTAGATTTTGATCGAAGGTAGTCAATGAAGTAGTCTTCTTGTGATTTTTGTAATACCTTTCTATCTATGTCTGGTTCGGTTATTCTTTCATTCTGTTGCATCAGTGCACTTGACCAGGTTATTAATGGTTCTGCCGATGGAGGCATCACTGCCCTTCATATGGCTGCACTAAATGGGCATGTTGAGAGCGTGCATTTACTCCTGGAACTGGGGGCTTCTGTAGCTGAGTTCACTGTTGAAGATGGGACTACAATTGATTTAATAGGTAACTTCCTATAATAACTCCTTATTATAAAACCACCAGTTGTTACCCACCTCAATGATTGTTTTTTGATCTATTTATTATGTATGTGAAGAATTTATTAAGTTTCTGAAAGTATTCTGGCACATTCCCCATGAATCATTATCATAGCTAACATTTTATTTTTTTTCTTTTTTAGGAAAAATTCCTTTCTCATACTTTTCCTTTTTGGTTGACATATATTTAGCTGAGCATTCAACATTGTCAGAGTGTATACACAAATATCTCATATCTCTACTGAGTACTAACATACTCTTGGCGGAATAGATTTTTTGGCCGATCTAGGTAATAATATTATTTATCTTCAATTAGGCAAATAAAAGGACTCTGAATTTTGGACCGATGGAGTATATGGTTCAGCTACCAATATCAAGAGTCAGTCACCTATGCATGCCTTGTTAAATGAATATATAAAATACTGTAAAAATGCATACTTCTGGCTTCTCCTTGCCAAATTGACTAGAATAGTGAAAGGCTGATATAATCAACTATCCACGTTTATTAAGCTTATTAAAAACTCCCTTCATCCTGTTTTAGTTCAGGTCCCTTTTTTGGTGTGTGGTGCGGATATTAAGGCATTCTGAAAATTAATTATGTATATTATAATTTTTTTATGGTTTTATAATAGTTGAAATATACTTCATAGATAAGTACAATATATTTAAATTTGTGTTTAACACATCTTAAAATCTGTGCCCACCTTGAAGATTGGGGTCAATGAAAACCGACAAGTAGTATGATGGGTGGCTAAATTTTATGAACGTACAAAATGTGGACACAAGATAAAGAGTGTTTATT
The DNA here is from genome assembly GCA_947179155.2 of Hedera helix. NCBI lineage: Eukaryota > Viridiplantae > Streptophyta > Magnoliopsida > Apiales > Araliaceae > Hedera > Hedera helix. The sequence goes on along the minus strand of OX359268.1, from coordinate 49,217,782 downwards.
TTATGTTTCTTAGTAAAATTCTTTTCCTTCTATTACATTATATAATCTTCCCAGCACTTTGCAGGTGCAGGAAGCACACCTCTTCACTATGCTGCATGTGGTGGAAATGCACAGTGTTGCCAGGTATGTCTTCTTGCAGTATCTGTATGTTATGCTGTAGCCACGTGTTGAGTGTTTCTGATCTTTTGCATATTCTTAGATTTTGATCGCAAGTGGTGCTAGTCTGACAGCTGTAAATGCCAATGGGTATGTATGCCATTTACTCTCTGGCCATAATCTTTTGATGAGTTGCAATTAGTTCATAATTTTTCATAGGCATATATGTGCCTTTCTTTATGCACAAACTTTGACTTTTATGTCAAATAGGCCCTCAAAGCAACTAAGAGCAACTTGTATTTCTTAATGTTTGTATTTTTTAAAATTTATAATAGGAATTTGTTCTTCTTGGATCATTTTCTATATTTGAATCAATTGCAAACAATCATTAATATTACAGATAGATTATATAACAGTTCTCCTGCTCAAAGAGTCAAACAGCAAGCAAGATATTCACATGATGAGTGTCTGTCCTCATGAAGAAATAATATTTAAAAGATGGCGATATATTGATTCCTTTGGTACTCTGATGAGGAAAAGTCTGATGATTTATGTGAAAAACCAGTTCTATCCATAGTTGTCTCACTTCCCCACCCCCACTCGAAGATTTAAATAAATAAATGATGAAAATGAGTGTGTAAAAAAACTTTGGAGTTGGCATACTAAACACACTACTCAGCTTACTGTTAATCTTTCATCAGATCAGTTGTAAGACTGGTTTCTAATTATATATCAATTTGACTGGTTATAGTGTCAATTAAGATCATAATAAACTCTGGTATGAGTTGGAACTCGTCGTTGTGTAAGTATACAAAGAACCAATTTTGACAATAGTTTCTGCAGCCTAATTGATGACTTAGTGAGCATGTCGACTATTTCTAAAATTTACAAGTCTCTCGCTCTGCCTCTGCAGTTTGTAGTTGAAACACATATTATGCGCTTGTAACTCTGGAGGGTAGGAAATCCTGAATCATCCCATCCCTAAATTTATTTATCTTGATCGGAGCATCAAAAATATTGTTATCCTATGTCCAATTGACTTGGATTGGAATTTTAGCTGCTCTGGTGTTCATGTAGTTGAAACAATGGATGGCAGGGATGTCCTATATGTCACATAAAGTAACATAATGAGAAACTGTATGTTTGTGCATGTGTTACCTTCTTTACAGCAAGTGATTCCTCGTGAATAATATAAGCCAAATTACTTTATTCTATTTGTCATGCAAGCACTGTCCACGTGCTCCTCATGGGTGTACCATTCAAATACACGGCATCTTATATGACATCAACTCTTAAGCATCTGTGCTTTGTTATTTTAAGTCATTAATAAACAATCTGAAACTTATTATAGTTTTTTGTGCTCAAAGATGGACTCCCTTGGCAGTTGCTCAATCATGGCATAGAGATTGCCTTGAGGAAATTCTTAGCACAAGGTCTGAAAACCGGCCTCAACTTCTTCCTTCTCCATACTTGTGTCTTCCCTTTATGAGCATTGTAAAAATTGCAAGGTAAGCGCTGGTTTACCCAAATTCATCTCAGAATTTTTTTGGGTGCTCTGTGCTTCATGTATGCATGTATGTATTCATTCATTTATCTTTCATTATTTAAACATTGAATTTCTTAATTTTGCCAGTTTCAATCAGTATCAGATTTTATAAAAGTGGACCTTTTATACTGTCGATATTCTCTTTTATTAGTTTCTTTCCAATAAATAAGTTCGCAGCTGTGCATAATTTTTAAGGGGACATGAGACCTTAAATCGAACTTTTATCATGCCCATTTTATTATGATATGACCCTCTATGAAGGGAAATATATTAAAAGCTTGTCAGTATCACATATAACGTATCCGGCTTAAGATAATAATATATAGACCAGCATTTTAGGTGATGTTGGGGGATACAGGATAACCAAGTTGTCATGCTGTTTATGAAATGCCCTATTTGTTTGGAACTTCTTTTTTATTGGTTTCTGACATACTAATGAGCCTGAGTCATATATTTTACAATCTACTGTACATAAAACAACTAAGAAAATATTTGCAGCTGAGATGACATAGTTCTACATTTACACGAACACCTTGTTAGTTACTAGTTGCAACAATTGTAAAATAAGGCAAACTGGGTTCTATCCAATTTGTTTTCATATTAATAAAGGTTCACCATCCCCCTGTTTGACTGCGAGTGATCTTTTCTTTAATTTTACTTTTAGGAAATATATAAATTACACTACAGTGTTGTTGACAAATAAATCTCCATTGGTTATGTGCCAGAGAATGTGGATGGAGGAGCAACGATTCTCTCACTACATGCATAGACCCATGTGCTGTTTGTTTAGAAAGAAAGTGCACAGTAGCTGCGGAAGGTACATATCTTTTAAAGCTTGCAAACTGTATTCGATAAGAATCTAATCTTCATTTTTAGGTTATTGCAGTATAACACTGATGAAGTATTTTATATTATTAAGACCAAGATGAAAGACCGAAATATTAGGCACTTAAAATATTGCTTTAAGCATCTAGACATAGTGTGCTAATTGGATCATTTATGATTATGTTCTACACCTTCCGTTCCGAAATATAAAATTTAATTTAATTTTTTAAAATAAATACAAGATATTTTTAAATTATAAATTAATTTAATTATCTAACTTTTTTAAAAATAATTAATCTTATAAATAATAATAACTTTTATGACTTTCTTAATTGAATTGTTCAACGTTAAGAAAAGTTTGAAGCTCAGGCTGCCAAAAGTAAGATCGCATCTTGTTTGACAGAGACTATACATATCAAATATTATACCTATCCCAACAACTAATGTAAGTGGGACCAACACTGCCACATAACTTTTTTTCTGTGGCCTCTGTAATGGGATGAATTAGGAGAAAGATGAAATATCATTGAATTTTATGTCAGACCCTAACGTTGATTGCTTGCTGGCTTCAGCCGGATGAGTTTTCTGTTTGAATAATATAACGAGTTGGACTATAGCTAATTGACGATTTCCCATTCATCTAAAGACTCTGCCCAGTGTATGAGATTAAAGAAATGTTTAAATGTTTAAAATAAATACCATGAAGAACACCTTCTGAACATTATCAAATATTATTCTCCCGTCCACTCTACCTATCGCAACACTCCACCTTAGTGAGTCCAACTGCGAGATTATTTCAGTAGCGTTGTTACAGCCTCTCAGATTGGATGATTAATAGAAAGGATTGAGTTGGCATGCATATATACGTGAACCCTTAATTTGTAAATGTGTCTTTTCATTTTGGATTTTTTTCTTTACAAATGAATACAAAAAATGACATAAACGCCTCATGGTGTAGGTTGTTATCATGAATTCTGCATTCACTGTGCCTTGTACCTATGTTCCACAAACTGCACCTCAGTTGTGGCTCATGGTCCCCCGGGCTCCATTGCTTGCCCTCTATGTCGCCACGGCATAGTTTCATTTGTCAAGCTAGAGGGCGCAACGCCAATAGCCAAGGAGATTGCTAGAACAAGTCTCTCTCTCTCATTTTGTACATGCACAGCCCTTGGTCCAGAACCTAGTACACTAGAAACCCCATTTTGCAAGCCTGATGCGCAATCTGCTCGAATTTCTTCCATCGGATCTTTTCGATCCCTAAGCTGCCAGAGGTTTGCATCGGTAAAACGAAACTCCAGCCTATGCATGGGAGCTTCAGTTGGCAGGTGTTCAAAATCTAGCTACGGACGCTCGTCTTCTATTAGCGAGAGAGGAAAACCATGGTTATGTCCTTTTAACCATTGTGTAGCCGCTGGCAACGAATACTGAAGTACACGTGAGATTCATTCTTATACCCGGTCTGCTCGTTTCAGCACCACAGATGAACAAGCAGGCGTTTTTTTTTTTTTTTTTTTGTAATTTTTCTTCTGTTTTATAATTAATAACCGGTGGTGAACATGCCTGGGTTTGATGATTTGAAAAAGAAATATGTGATTTGGTCGGCTAATATAGAGCATCCGCTACAAGATGCCGAGCTGGACCAAACAATATATTTTTTTGAATCTATATGAAACTTTCGTTATCTTACATGAATTCTACTTTCCCTGTGGCCTTCCTTTATTTCTTCTTCCCTTCAATTCTAAAGAATACTTAAAGTGGAACTGCGGTATTTTTCATTTTTCACCAGAGCTATTTTTTAAAACTTAATAATTCCAATCTTTGGAATTGAGAGTGAGCCCTAAATTTAAATTAGAATTGTAATTTGTAAATGTTCAAATTTACAGTTTGAAATTCTCAAGTGGGTAGACAGAAGGATGGAGGTTTTTCTGGTGGGTAAATTTGACCATGCCAACTGCCGCTGCAGAAATACCAATTCTAGGACCATTGGAATGGTAACAATAGCCTACGTACTTTTGAGTTACCAGCCCACTGTTTCATCCATAAACACAAAACCTCCATGGAAAAGACTGAATATACAAGTAACAGATGTTTTTTCATTCTATTTCATCTGCTGCAGCATTAGATTTTCAAGTGGCCAATTACAATCACTCCACCAATTATCTTACTTAACTTTACATTGACAATTAGAACTAAGCTGAACGTTCACACAACATTAACATATAATAATTAATACTTTAATTGAAATTACAGCATTGATAAGACTCGATAATCTAGTAATAATAAAAAAATATTAAAAAAATCAATTTAAATTAACACAATTCATAAAAATCTTGCAAGGTCAAGAAATATAAAAAATCAAGACTATGCAAATTATCAATTAAAAATAATTTAAAATTTATTATTAAAAAAATTAATAAAAATAAAATTAAAATTAAAATTAAAAGCTCAGTAAAGATAGCACCTTAAAAATTTTAACACCCATCGTCATGGCTCGTTTGCTTCATTCTCCAATACTTGTAAAAATGACAGCATGAGTGATAATTCTGTCTCCGGCAGCTCTCCATCATCATAGTTAAGGTGCTTGGTTCAATGGCAAGGGGCTGCAGCAACAGATGATTAACCATCAACAACCTGGAAGAGAAAGAAGAGACAAGCATGAATGGACTATTACCAAAGAACATCATGATTTGCTTATATGAAGTGATGGAAATACGAAAAACAGATGCTTGAATAGATGGATGGACGGATGGGGTTTAGCTTAGTTTATATAGAGAAAACAGAGCGGTAATTAATATATGAATTTTCTTAATATGTGTCGGCACACATTAAGCGTAAAAAATAATATATAATATTATTTATTTATATAAACACATTAAATTTAATATATAAAAAAATAATATATTAGTAGACCTTATATATTAAATTCAGTATAAATATATAAAAAAATAATTTTTAACGAGTCTCATCTCTTATTTTTCGTGCTTAATATGTGTCCTTAAATTACACATTAAACGAATCCTTAATATATATATATATATATATTAAAAGAAAAACCGAAAGTACTGATATTAGGGTCTCGTTTATTTAGAGGCCTAGCGTTGAAATTTACATTTTTCCTCGAGTTGATCTTTTTGGACTGATTTTACTTTTTTCAGTGCAAATACATATTTAAAAATGGGTTTGTAATGGTCCAAATAATATATTTAGTTTTTATTTTATATATTTATTATTTTACTTTTATAAATAAAAAAATACATTTTAAGTCATTTTTAAATATATTATATTTTAAATAAATTGTTTTGTAAAGCTGAGCTGAGATATCGTTCTTTGAAATGTGAGAAAATCAGGCGAAAGAAAGTCCAGGAGAGAGAAGATGAAGTAGGAGTAATGTGACTGAACAAGCTAGAATAATACAGTAGTATTCATCATTACTGCTTCTGTCGGTCTGTCCTGTGTGTCCGCCTCTGTCTGTTTTTGTGTTGGTGACAGTCACACATCTTTTAGCTTCATGGTTACGTTAAATACGAAAGAATAACAAGTGGACATTCATTTCATTAATTCATACGTTACGTTACATTACAGTACAGTACAACAGTACAGTACAGAACATTGGGACTCGCATTTTCAAGTCGTGACCAAAAAAAACAAGGAAGAAGAGAAGATAAGGGAAGATTTGTACATTACTATCTCCATCTATACATCTGTCTATCTGCTATGGATTGAAGATCAAGAAATAAAAAGTTACTGCATACACACTCTCTCTCTCTCCTGTTTAACTGCTAAACATAGTGTAATGAAAGTAATTTAATTCAGAATCATTGCAAGTTAAAAATGCAACTTTCTCTTCCCCCTCGTAAAAAAATGCAATCTTTATCCACACCGGAATTGAGTGTATCAAACATTTTGCAGAGTGCATGAAATTACTAGTAGCAGCTTTTCTGGTTCATAAAAGAGAGAGGATAGTTATATATAAGTTGTGTACACTATACATAGGCTGTCAAACAAGATCTTTTGGTGATTTTAGCGTGAGAAAAAACAGGAAACAGATTTGCAAGAAAAAAAGTCTAGGGCTACTACGTACGTAAAAGCATAATCAGATACTACTGGTATATATATATATATATATACATACATATTTTGAAAAGTATTATTTTATTTATATTTTGAGACACTGAAAACACCAAAAGTTTTTTAAAAAAAGAAGTCAATTTGCCTGCGTTTTCTGTGTCTGAAAATGCAAGTGTAATAGTAGTATAGTTTGTGTTTTTCAAAATATGTAAGAAAAGAAATTTAGCCAATGGTAGCGGGTTGTTAAATTTGTACATGGAATAATAAAAGAAGTCTTAAACAATGTGCTATCGTATATTATATTAGTGAAATTTGTCTTTTCTAATTACTTATATTATAATATATTATTATTTATGTTTTACAAATTAAATATATTTTAACTATATTTTTACACAAATTAATAAAATAAAATAAATAAGCGAATATAAATACATATCTTCTCATTATAAATTATACATAAATATATTTAAAAAATTCTTTCTTTTAAAATTTGTGGACGCTATTTAAGAACTTTAAAAAAAATATACTCCTATTTTATATAGTATTTTGAATATAAATCGTACATTTTAGATATTTTCCGTAAGACAATTTTGTTTTTTATATTTCATCCTCTACGAAACGAAAGGAATATCATTTGTTAAATGGCATATTTTTTGAGATATTAGAGATTAAGAAAATCGAGAGCTAAGATTATGGTTTTAACTTTTAAGGTATGTATTTTGGATGTACCTGTTTCAGAGTTGGAGCAGCTAGCTGGCTAGTTACTGGAGTAGCTATAAGTAGGTAGGATAGGGAAGGAAATGAGTAATTATTCGATGGTTGCGGAACACTTTCACCCGTGATATTTGTTATTTTAATATTTCAGGTGAATGATTTATTTTAAATATTAAAATTATAATAGATAAATAACGTAAGATATTACATAATAATTATTTTACAAATATTTAATAATTTTTGGAAGAAAAGACTTGAGATGAATAGAGACTATTACACTAACTTAATAGTGCATAAATGGTTTGCGGTCTGTAACTCAGCTTAATCAAAATTTGGCCCGACTCTGTCTAGTCTAAATGTCACAAATAGGTTATATTTTTTTTGTCTTAGATCTAGTCTGGCCTGTTCTGCCAATAAACCCGGTCTGGTTCATCCAAAGCTCAATCCGCTCCGTCAATTTTTTTTATTCGCTACTTCAATTCTTTCACTGCAGAGGAAAATTATATCTTTATGACAACTCATTCAATAAACAAAATAAAATTGACGTTTTTAATACGTTTATTCATGCATGTTTGTTTATATACGAATAAAAAAATGCATAAAAACACACTAACTAGTGTAATATATAAAAAAATTTCTTACTTACTTAGCAACCTACACTTGTTACAGATCTTTTATTGTATCTTTATTTTAATAAATATTTAGCGTAACAACTAGAAAGTCATTTGCAAAATAATAATAATAATAAAAAATATATTTTTCATTATTGTAATTTGAAAGTTATAACTTGAAACACATTACTTTTAATTAATGTATCAATTAAATTAAAAAATTTAATTGATATTTTAATAATATTTAAAATTATTAAAAAAATTATTTGAATAAATCGAATCGGACTGGACTGACTTGGCTTGCAGACCTCAACAGACTTATTTTTTGAGCGCCAAACCCAATTCAACCCGGCTTAAAAGTCAAAAATTAAAAGTCCAGTCTGATCTAATCAAGAATCAAAACTTGACAGATCCAAATTCAACTAGACTGACCAATCTATGGCTACAGCGTAACTGACGGAAAAGGAGGAGGAAGAGCAATTATTCGATCCGGTGGTCACAGACCATATAAGTACATGCACTCTGTCACTATATATATAGATATTAATATTATATTTTATTTTTTAATAATTAAAATAAATATAATATTTAAATATTATATATTTATATTTATTATATATATATATATTTCAATGTAAGTGCTCTTTCTTATTTTATTACTCCGCTGTCTCCACGCAAACTAACGCAACGTGTGGGGGGTTTTGTTTGGTTTGGCGTATCGAATTAATTTGGTGCTGCTGTGGTGGACCTACCTAGCTAGCTAACAAGCCTTTTTTTTTTTTTTGTTGATAATTAACAAGCTTAGTGTTGGTAATCATCACCAACTTTAATTCAGATGTGACAACACACAAATATACGTACGGTCCAATCCATATCCACAGATACGAGTGTCAATTACTGCTGTTTTAAAGGAAAACTCTACACTTACCCGGTATGTGTACCCGCAGTCTTATCCGGAGTGTAAGTGTTTTTTTTTTTTTAAAAAAAAAAAAAAAAAAAAAATTGTGAGTGCGGGTAAGGCAGCGAATAAACTTTCCAGATAAGTGTAAAAGTGCTCTGTTTTAAATTATAATTTCTTTTCTCTCTCTTAATTCTTACGAGTATTAATGCATGTATGCTTGGTAGCCAGCTACGTAAGACAAATGCATGCTCTAATACTTATCAAGTCGCATCACATGATTCTCTAGATATAGACGGAAGTTTACATGCATATATCAATCATATCATAGTCCTAATAAAGTAAGGTGGTGCCGTGTACTCTTCTTCTTGAAGAAGGTCAGAGGACTTTATCACGCTCCATTCCATTTTTCTGTTTGTTTTCTGGATGGTTGGGCTGCACTAATACTCTACAATCAAATATAGAAAATTAATATTTTTATAAATATAAATAATAAATTTATTATATAAATAATAAATAAATTTTATATTCATATAAAGAGAACTTATAAAAATTATAAATTTTATTTGTAAACATATTTATTTTCTAAAAAATAACTTTTGCGTATAATTACAAAAAATGTAAAAATTAAAGTAAAAAAGGGAATAAATAAGTTTTAATTATATTCATAGTAAATTTTATCGCAACTATGATTGTCACTTTATTTGGTTATTAACGTTCGTAACAGTTTCGTAGTGATTGAACTTTCAAATTCATTATCCTGATTTTTATTTAATATAAAATGTGGTAGGATGAGATCTAATGTTCTAAAAATTCTCGCCTTGAATTAATTTTCGTCTAGACATTAGGCGATACTCCATCGCTTCTATTTGGCTATTAAGCGCCTAGATTTCCGCCTTGGCAGAATTAATTTTTTACTGTAAAGTTTTATAATATTTTAAATTAATTTGTTAAATATTAAAATATTATTTTTTTAATAATTATTTATATACAATTTTAAAATATTACATTTACTATGTGAGATGTATAATATAATAAGTATGTAAAATAAAAATAAATAAAATTACTTAAAAAAATATCTAATCTGTCTAGGGAAACATCTAGGCATCGCTAAGGAAATCCAGGCACCCTTCTATCCCTTAAGTTCACCTAATAATTTTTAAAATACTGATGAAATTTATTCTAATTAAATGAATATATATAAAAAATTATATTATATTATATCATATCACTTATCATCATTAATAGTTAAATATATATTTAAATAATAATTGATTTGTATTAAATTAATATAATAATTCTATAATTTAATAAATTATTACGTTGATTTAATATTTTTTTATTTAATTCATTGATTACATGTATCAGTTGATTACAGACATAAGCCTTGTTTGTTTCAGGTTTTACTAATTAATAACTTTTAGCTCCTAGCTTATGATAAATTATGGTGTTTGTTTTAATTTTTACACCCAAAAGTTAAAAGTTGAGTATAACTAACTTAATGCATAAAAAAGGTTGAAGTTAGAATCATCTATTTATATGTTTCTTAAATCAATTTCTCAAGTCTTAATAAAATAAAATTTTCCTTTAACCAAAAATTCTTAATTTCAATTGATAAATTGTATAACTATATAAATGTTATGTATTATATTATAAATATATATAATTGCACAACTACATATGTAATATAATTTGTATAAGTAAATTTGTACTAATATATACTACATACTATATAACATATACATACACTTTTTTGTTGTTGCTAATTTTTAAACCCATACAAACCCCCAACAAGAATTAAAATCTCACAATAAAAATTAAAACCCCAATCTCTTAGATACCACATAATAATATTTATTATACTTTTATATAGGTTAGTGTGTGTATATGATTGATTTATAAGTGGCGTGGTAAATTTAATATTATCTTTATAATAAATCATGATTGTCTAATTAAAAATTTAATGATAAAAATTATTACCCATATACATTTTAATTTGGAGAAGCTCGAACATCTAAAGTGTAAACGTAAAAATAATCAAAATACCTTCAAGATTCGTATTTTAATACTGTAAATAATAAATTTTTAAAAATTTAATATATTATTATAATAATAAAAATAATAATATTTTTATAATATCCCCGTCCGGATAACTAAAGTCTACTCTACCGCTATACCTTTTCTTTATCTGTTTTTTTTTCCTCCATGCATCAACTTCTTTTCTTTTATATTCGGTTTCTTTCTTTATGTGCATGCTTATGTGTATAAACACCATAGCCTTTACTATCACTTAAGATCATATGAATACAGGCTTCGATTTTTTTATATACCCAAACTCTTAGATTTTTGAATTTTGAGATGAATGCGCTAAAGTCTAAACTATAACATCAGTCTCATAAATCAAGAGTTGATTTGGATATTGTGGAAGCTTAATGGTTTGTATTCTTTTATCCCTTCAGGGCTTCATATTTTTACTGAGTTTAGTGTTTGCCCAAGAGATCCATCTTTGTCTCATAAGTCTAAACATGTTGATGCTTTTGTTTTGGAAAATAATTAATTCGGCGTGCCAAGGCAGTGCTTTGTGGTTGAGTTTTGAGCCCAACCCTACGAATTAATGAGGGCTGGGTTAAGAAATTTTGCTCGTAGGGCAGGGCTCAATTTAAAGCAATGGGCTGAGCTTGGTATACATAAATTTAACTTAATTAACTCCACATACCTTGACTATTATCATATTTATCATACATAAAATAAGTTTTTTACCAATAAATGTGACGATGCAAACATTCTCATTACCCTTTCAAAAATATTTAAAAAAACATATTTTCTTTCTTTTAAAAATTTGTAGAAGTTTTATAATGTCCTTTACCTTTAAATTTATTGTATACATAACACAAAATGAAATAGAAAAAATATTAATTAACAAAATAATATTAAGGGGTGGTTGGTTGGTTTGGGCTGCATGAGAAGTTTAGCAGGGCTGAGAAGTTAAACAGTGTGTTAGGCTTCCAGATGAAATAAGCCGATGGTATTGCTCGGCCTCGTTACTAATTTTCTAGTAATTGTGGGTTAAGTTTTAAAACTTTAGTATTCAGATTCTTCAATCTACAATATATTAACTTGACAACTTCTATTTACCAACTCAACTATTATTAGTTGAGTGCTTCTGCTGCTTCTTAAAAGAGAGCACCTATTTTCACCAGTTCAGTTTTGAGATATATAGGAGGAGGAAGCTCAAGGATTCATATATAATATATATTCTTTAGAATTTTCCAAGGTCTAAACACAAAATTATGGTATCTGCGTCTAACGTTCTTCTACTTACACTACTTTTTCATTCTCTTCTTCCAGGATAATAAGGGAAAATGTAAAGATTAATTTGGCCTGGACATTTTTTACACCTACCTTCAATTAAAATAGTCTCTAATAGACGAATCTAGTTCATGCATGTATAATTTCATTTGTAGATGTTTACTTCTTTGACTCGAGTTAATTGTTATTTGGTTGTGATGGTAGACGTGAAAATTCCAGTGACAAAGCTCTATACTGATTGTTGACGGAGCTGATTTTGCAAGGGCATACCTACCTGAGTAATGTACGCATGTCTTGCCAAGGGACTATAGAAATGGGTTTGGATACTCACGAGTCGAAGATAGATAGTTGCTGAAGATTGGGGTAATGAGTTATCTACACTTGTCACTTGTATTTGTCCTCTACTGCGTGTTGCATTGTTACTGCTCTCCGGTACTTGAATACTTTCTCTAAATTATCCAAAAATATAATATCATTATTAATTTTTTAAAATTAATTCATAACATTTTTAAATTTAAAATCAATATGATTCATTTTTATAACTCTTAATACCTTTTAAATAGTTTACTGTATTGATTAAAATTAAATAAATTTATATTAATTTTGAGTTTAAAATTTTTTTAAATTAATTTTTAAAAAATCAATAATTAATGATATTACTGTATCTTAGTACAGAGAGAATATTAGTTTATGATGATGGCACTAACAAAGACTATTAAGACTTAATATTTGTAGATGATTTGGCTATAATCTATATCATTGAATCTCTTATAAATTGAAAAACTAGGAGAAGAAGTTCGGCTATTATCATATTAGGAGAAAGCACAAACATTCAGGATCCTCGGGATTCTGTCTTCTGCCTGCATATATAATCACATCCCTCTTGATTGACTCTTCCTAACTATATATCTTGTTGCAGCCTTGCTAATTTTAGAGATTGATTTGGGTTAATGCCTTCATTTTGATGCACGTGTGCTTGAAGTCAAGAGTGGAGCTACATGTTGAGTGCGTGGGAGGACCATTGTCCCTCATTCTTTTTCTAAAAAAGCACTTGTCCTTGTAACTTTTTAATACGATGCCCAAAAATAAAATGGCAGCAACTAATTTGTTCCCTCCTCCCCAACCCCTAACCGCTCTTGAAAAATCTAGCCATTGCTTGAAGTAGCCTGTTGGTTGATCCAGACTTTTGGATAGCAGAACAGTAGGTTAGGTTCTTCGCACAAGGAGAAACCTCATCCCAGAACCATAACCTGTACCAGATATGTCCCAGGCAATTACAAGGAGGGCAAGACTGACCTTTCGAGTGGGGTCTACTTCATGCAGGCTATTTCTTAAAATAAAGTTTGGAGAAAAAATTTAGTCTAAATAAAATAGTTACTATGAAGCGACGAAGTCACAGCATTAACAGATGATATGCTTTGAATTTAAATTTATATTTTATTAGTTTATTTTCTGCAACTTATGTAGTACGTACTCTTTGGATATTTTCAGGAATAAGTGATTTATATGTGCACGTTGCTGTTGACAATGAGCCAGCAAAGAATTTGTACATAAAAAATGGTTTCATTTATGAGAATATATGATGAACCTGCATGGCAAGCCAGGTTTCTAGATAGGCCTCCAAGAATTCTTTTGTGGTCTGCTCTTCCCAACAATTACGACTTGTAATGCTGCACATCATGTAAATCAACAACGTCAATTTCTCACTTGTAAATTCTTGGCTATTTGTATTTTATGCATATTTCTGTTGTATTTCTTATGCATCAGTTAGTTGATAATTTAATTAATTCTCAATTTATTGGATAATTGAGCACCAGAAAGTAAGTAAAGGAAAGGTATCAATTTTGTAGAGTTTGATAGCCCGTAAGACGGGGTTAATTTGAATAATTTTTTTTTATTATAAATATTTAATAATTTATTATTAACATATTTATTATTTTTTACTCGCATAATATATATATATATATATATATATATATATATATATATATATATATATATATATATATATATATATATATAATGTTAATAGTTTGGTTTAACATATTATACTATAATTGAAAGGAATTTAATTATTTTTAATATTATGTGATTAAAAATTAAAAATTAATTTTTTTAAAGAAACTTTTCATATTTCTATGTTTACAATTTGAGAGAAATTAATTACTTTTAATATTTCAAGAAGAAATTTTTCTTATTCTTCATTCATAACTAAAGTGAAATTAATTGTAGTTATTATATCACATTAAATATAATAATACCATTCGAATTAACATACTGGAATGAGTTAACTCATTTTAATTGATGAGTTAACTAGGATGATCATTCAATTAATTTTAATTTATCTTCTCTTGTAATTTTATGTAATGTAATGTAATAATGTTATTGATTAAATAAAATTCTTATTGCTAAGAACTTTTTATCCCTATTTTACTATTTAAACATTTTTGAATATATTCTAAAATATAAGAATTTATTGATTTTTTTTAAATTAATTTATAACCTATGAAAGATTGTAAAAAAAAAATTGTTTATAATTTTAAATATATTATTTTTAAAATTAATAATAAAGAAGTATTTAGTTCGTTAACAATATTCCTATTCCAAACTGATAGGGTGACGATTTGAGAAAGTATTTCCGCACCGTCTGTCACCTACCGAAGTTCTTCTCCTGGTGTTCGTCTATCTTGTCTTTTGAAATCCAAAGAAATCGCGGGTCGCCATCTGTACCGATTAACGAGATCTGGCCATCAAATTTACCTTCCACCTGGGCAATCATCACCGAACCATCAACCAAACCATGTAAGATTCTTATTCTCTTTCAGTTGAAGTTTAATATAAAGCAATTTTGAAGCTTAGAATTTTCTGTCTAACTAATTTTAAAGTGGGATTTTCTCCTCAATCAATTAAAATGCCGTTCTACTCTGAAACTCGTCTGGGAATTATCCGTTGATTCAGTAATGATTATCGGTTAATACTACTACTG
Source organism: Hedera helix (assembly GCA_947179155.2). Classification (NCBI taxonomy): domain Eukaryota; kingdom Viridiplantae; phylum Streptophyta; class Magnoliopsida; order Apiales; family Araliaceae; genus Hedera; species Hedera helix. Next base: position 49,202,729 of record OX359268.1, on the reverse strand, counting down.
TTAATATTCATTGTAGCCACCATGGGTTCAAAATATTCAAATGGGATTTTTGTTAGAGCGGATTCGAGTGTAGCGGAGCCACCACTATTTCCAAATTCCAAGACGGGAACCTATATTGACTTTTTCTAATGAGTGAGAAACTTAATCGGTAAGTTTATGCTACGTTTGGATTGAAAGAATTAAATGAAGGAAGGAATATAGTGAAAAATAGTGCACGATCATTTTGGAGGATAAATTATTCCAATGCAATGAAAATTCATTCAATTTCTTTTCATTTTTATTTCATGCGAGAGGTAGTGGAATATGTGTAATAATTTTGTGATTATATTATAACTTCCACTGATAATCAATCATTTACTTAAAATATCTTTAAATCATTTAATTGTTTTCTCCATTCCATTCTTTTAATTCAAATGCAATATTAGGGTTTACCCCATTAAGACTACAGGTATGCGCTGCTTGTGGAATTAAGTAAGAGATTCAAGTGTGTCCTTCCATATTTTTTTTGGGTATACATGAGCCATCTGACATTGAGTTCGTTTTAGTGAGTACACTGTTTTTCCTTTTTTGATTATTGAAACATTGATGCAACTCTTTGAAAATCCTATTTTTAGCTGTGTCAATATAATTTTTCAGTCAGCTTGTATGGATTCCGTGAGTTAGAGAATTTTAAATTATTTGCTGACTTTTTGAGTAATGCGTCAAGAAAGTTTCAACAACTTGTGTACGTTGTCAAGGCAACTTGTGTACGTTGTTAAGGCTGTGTTTGTTTCAGGGAAAATAACTTTCTGAGTTAAAAATTGGTAGCCATTTTATGGATAATTAAGGTTAAGTGTGCAATGGCATAACTTATTTTGGGTGACCACATTTTCATGGTCACCATACATATGAAAATGCAAAAAGATTTTATGATTAACATTTTCCTTGAAACAGATTGAGCCCAAGTGTTCATGCAAATGGGAACTCTAGGAACGGTTCCATAAGTTACAACCTTTCACAAGGATAACCAACTTGTGTCAATCTTGAGAATTGGATTCACCCTCAATGCCGCTTAGGTTCTCCAGTTCAGTCGGTTGTCTGCCTCCCTTCCTTACCATGCCCCGACTCAGAGGATTAGTGGGATTTCCTCTCACGCCATTTAAGGCTACCAGTTGTACCTCTGTATGTAAAGGTTGCATTGGTAACCGACTAGAATGTTAATTTAGATTATTTTCTGAAAATTATTCATTTATTGCTGGTTCACATTGTAGAAATCAATTATGAGCTGCAGAAAGGGTGCTCTTACAGTGGCAGACAGAGATACAAATGAAAATCCTAGTTCTTTCAGACAAGAAAAGAGAACCCCAAATTCCATTCTACTTTCTTCATCAAAGAGGGTTTTCATACTTTGTTTGGCCATGCGCATGTTGAATTCATTACTGGTGCAAACACATTTTAATCCAGATGAACACTGGCAAGCCTTAGAAGTTGCACATCAAATTACTTTTGGGTACCCCAAATTTGAACAAGTTCTTTTGATGAATGTTACACTCGTCTCATTCTACCTCTTACCAAACTTATGTTCTAACATTGTTGATAAAATAACAGTTATGGACATTTGACATGAGAATGGAAAAGGGGGATTCGGAGTTACCTTCATCCAATGCTGTTTGGTCTTCTCTATAAAGTTTTTGAAGTCTTAAGTCTTGATACCCCATTATTCATGGTAAACTTACTATCATGCATTTGGGTTCTGGAGTCATTGTCTTTGATTATATACTGTAAGCTTCATTGGAATATTTACCTACAAGGAGTTGTGATGTGTGCGTGTGTATTCGGGATAACATGGTTGTGGTCAATCAAAGTTGACTGTGGCAACGGCCTAAAACAACATAGTTTTGAGCATTTCACTTATGGTGACTATCATTTTATCAATTCATTGAATGGCAATTTTGAGATTTCAATAATTTATTACTCAAAACTACATCACTTCAGACTGTTGCCACGTCCAACAAACTGTGACAACCACAATCATTATTAGGATTGTGGTTCCATTGTGTGATTACTTAGAAAAATGTAATACCTGTTTTAAGTTCATTTACTACGAATATGTGATCAAATGTGCGATTTATGCAGTTCTTGATTTTTTTTACTTTTTTGGTCATTCTGTCATCGCTCAACCAACCCCACTCCCTGAAGTGACATATTCAGGTAAATCCGTTTCTTTTTGTCATGTTTATCTTTCACTTGTTTCTTGACTGCCAGGATTTTTTTGTATCAACACAACACAGCCACACTGCCCATTTCTTGTTTGTTTACATATGTTTATACAGCCATTTCCAATATCCTCTTTTCATTTTCTATTTTATTTCCATCTAACTTTGTGTGTTGGATGTTTTCTACACTTTGGCGAGTTGCAGCAACACTATTATAATATAAATATTCTTCTTTCATGCACACTTCAGCTTCATTTAAGGTTACAATCTAGGTGCATGAAACAATTCTCTATGTGCTTTTACCTTTAGTCACCATTACTTTTCTAAGTAGTAAGTAATAACTGATCATCTTTCACAGATGAAGGCTCCACGAATGCTGCAGTCTGTACTTTCTGCTTTTGGTGATCTGTACTTGTACAAGCTCTCTAAAGTCTTATTTGGTGACCACGTTCCACAGTGGGTGGTATCCTATCTTGTGTTTTCAAGCTTTAGTTAAGGCAGATATAAGTCATAATTTCTTTCTTTTATCTGCATTCTTTTTCTTTTCCTTTTCCACAATCATTTTATATGTGGAGGAAACACTTTCACTGTTATATTGGATAATTGTGTACTTAACTCTTTTCCAGCTCTTTGCACAGATAACAAACTGGTTTATGTTTTATTGTATCACACGTACTTTATCAAACAGTTTGGAGACTGTTCTTACACTTGTGGGCCTATACTACTGGCCCTGTATGAGAGAGTCTTCTAGCAAAGCTCCCTTGGTTTCAAGAAAGTGGGGTTTGGCTGCAGCAGCATTAGCATGTGCTATTCGACCAACAAGTGCTATTACATGGGTTTATGTTGGTCTTCTCAAGCTCTTTGTGACTATAGATAGATTAAAGATCATTTTTCTCGAGGCGGCCCCTATTGGGTAGGTACAAGTACAACCATATAATTACATTTCCTTATTCTGCTATGCAAATCTAAAACATGCTACTTAGAGGGGTAGTTTCATTTTTTATTTTGTTGCAGTCAGTCATACATGTTTGTACAAGTTGTAAAGGTCTTATATTCAACTAATTTATGACAAACTTAGAGCTAATGGGCATTATTAGTCCTTTCTAAATCTACTTAGAAACAACTCAGTAATTTTGAAATTATTTTAATGTTTTCAATAATTCAGTAGTTTTGAAATTACTTTAGTGTTTTCTCCTTCTGGATCGTCATATTATTAGGTAGCTTAAGCTTGTATTCATGGTATCAGGGACTTGGTGCTTGGACTCGCGTGTTTGTTGGATCGGTTGATGTATGGTTCTTGGGTCTTCTTTGTGCCTCTTAACTTTTTGAAGTTCAATTTTTCTTTCCTCTGGTGGAGAGACTATTATGGAACTCACAAGTGGCACTGGTACTTCACTCAGGTTCAGTCATGCTCTTCACTTTCCTTCCATTCTCAATATCTGGCATTATCTTTTCTAAACAATGGAAACTTTCGGGACTTATTGCATGGGTTTTAGGGCTTTATAGTGTACTAGGTCACAAAGAATTCAGGTACCGCCTTAAAAATCCAGTTTTCTGCTTTTATTGTGGAGAATACAGTTTCAACTTCTTTATTTGATTTTTGAATGATACTCACTCTAATTAGACTTCAAGTAACAAGTTTGTTCTCCCTGTGCTTCCAGTAGCTTTGATGTTTTCTAGGTATTTGTTAGCAATCATTGGCAGGCATGATTTTTTGAATAGGAAAAGAAAAAGATATCCGAGGAATTGTGTTAATTGCTTCTCAAAATCTCAGTTGGCCATCTTTTTCCTGCTTGTTACCAACCTTCCAATGGCTTTTTATACGAGTATGGTTCATCAGGTATATCATTTTCTTTGATAATGGCACGATGCAAACATATTTCTTGTTTTGGTTCTTAGCTGCTTAAGTTGGTTCTGTAAATAGTTCGAAGTTCTTTTCCCCTTAGTGAAGGGACAATAAGGTTCCCTTGTATTTGTGTAACTTGCTTCAATCCGTAGTAGTAGAAACTTGCAGATAGAACATTAGAGCACACAGTCATTGTCTCCCTTGGTTAATTTCTTTACTGATTCTTACCTGCAATATTTTTGATAGATAAGCTGAAGACGTCATGAACTATCTTTCAAGAAAGGCTATTACTGGAAAAGTGAAAAGTGTCCTTTTCCTGACACCCTGTCATGACCTTACCACTCAACCCTGCATCAGAATCTTCCTATGTGGTTAGACTGTTCACCTAGGTATGAATCGTGGTCTGTGTAGACATGTCAATGAGCATGTTTTGCTGATGCATATATAGTTTATGAATAAGTTTACAATATATCCAATCACAACACCAAATATTACATTCCATCTCACTATTAAAAAGTGGTATTTGACACGAAAATCCGTGTCGGCCCCTACTTTTTAATGATGAGATGGGATGTAGTGTTGTTTGGTGTTGTGTTTGGATATTGTGTGTAAAGTGGTCTTAATTTATTTTTTCCCCCCATCTTTTTTGCCTTGGTTTTCATTTTATTGTGTAACAGTGAAATGAGAGGAATTCGTGATGAGTCCGACCGGTTCGTGATGGACCCAGCTGGTTGTGCTTCAGAGTTTGCAAAAAATTGGTCTTTATCAAGTCACTTTGTACTATTTGATTCACAAGAAAAACGATTGAAGGACTTCCTGGTCTTCCATAATTTCCAAGAGGTTTGTCCTATGTTTGTTTTATCTTTTCATTCTTGATGCCAAGACCAAAAAGAATTTTGACCTAAAACTTCTCAGGTAAATTTGTGCTATGGTTGACAGGAAAAAAGGTTCTTCCATGCTCATTTCAAGGTGGACCGAGATCTCCAAGCATCAGTTGTTGTGTATGCACTTCGAAAAGCCAGTGAGACTTGACTTTGATCGAGTGCTAACTGCTAAAGCACCTTGTGATGTTATTCTCTAACTTCTGAAAAACTAGGCATATTTTTTTCTTTAAACAAACTAAATATTTGTGTTCAACTCCTTTTTTAAGTGGTCTGCTGCAAGTCTAAGCAAAGATTTTGAAGCAGATGTTTGGATGTAGCATTAAGCAAAATGGTATAACGAAGCTGAGATATGGACGTTTATGGGAATGTTTGCGAAATCATTCCTGAATTCATTTATTTCGGTAATTATTTAAATAATTTTTCTTTCTCAGAGCTATTTTCTTTTGTTTTATTGGGAAAATCTTTGGCTACAGTTATTCATAAAGGTGACAAATGGGCCGGGCCGGTGACGGGTTGGACCAAAATGGTCAAGTATTTTGTAGGTCGAAAATTGAAGTCCGTGGTCTGTTTGGGTTGGGTTGGCCTGCAGGCTATTTTAGTATTTTTAAAATATATATATATATATATATATATATATATATATATATATATATATATATATATTTATAACTATAACATATAATTTGAAATAAATGTCAACTTTAATTATTTATAATTATGACACAATTTTTATATAATCATTTAATATTATTAGTAAATGCAATAAAATAATTAATAATTTTATAGACATTTGTAGTCATATAAATTAAAATGTAATTAATCTTTTGATTAATTACCTGATAAATATATATAAAATAAATATTAAAGATAAGAGAGTAAAAGAAAGATTAAAAGTGATACATATATTATATTTATAATATTTTTTTGTATTATTACTCAAGATTATATGTTAGAATTTATTTTTATATTTTATATTTAATTTATTTTTTAAGTTAATATTTTTTTTATCAATAATTTAAACAATAATAATAAAATAATTAAAAAAAATTAGTCCACATACTGGGCGGAAACGGGCCAAATCAAAACTAGACAATTTTTGTTGGGTTAAATTTTGACAATCCAAATACCGCTTTTTAATGAGCAGACTGAGCCGTTGGTGCTAATTTCATCAGGTCTAATCATTCATATGTCCCAATCCCCAATTTATGAGTATTATAACCTGAAAGGAAACTGAGGCTATTCTCGAGGGCTGTGCAGTGTCCATGTATATAGAATGGAAAACTCTACACTTACCCTGTAAGTGTACCCGCAGCCTTATCCGGAGTGTAAGTTTTTTTCTTTTTGTTTTTTTTTTTTTTTTTTGAAAAAAAAAAAAAAACTGTAAGTGCGGGTAAGGCGGCGGGTAAACTTTCCGGATAAGTGTAGAATAGATAGAAGCGTATGACATGTGCCGACACATGCACGCACAAACAGAGACGGTCCCATATGCGCCACTCACAATCATCCACCTGGCAAGGGATGGGTAAGGACTAAGGAGGGTGGATGTATATTTGAGGTTTTTTTTTTTATATAAATATAATTTAAATTCACACATATTATTTTACTTTATTACTGTAAAAATTAAAAATTCACCCTTTTAATATATAAAAGATGAAAATAATTATTAGACTAAGACCCTAAATTTTTAAAATTTTCTTCTGCGTTACTAATAATTAATCTAATGTCACTACCAACTTTTTTTTTATATTAATTTATAGATTAGATAATTGTGTCTACAACGACAATTATCTTCTTTATGTCTCAAAATTTAATGCACAACCTCAATTTCCATAACTAAAATCAGTTAGTAGTCCGCAAAAGACTACATACGTACGTACGTCACAGCTTTTCATCGAATTATTATATTGAATTCAAACGAGTATACACAAACTCTCACGTACACACAGACATACACACTCTGGACACATTGACGCATTTAAATACAATCGCCTAGCTAATTATATTCAAATTTTGCCGAATTTAATGTCTTCATGTTTTAGTTTAGATCATCTGTTATTAAATCTTTTTATTTTTTTATATTAAATTTATAACAACGATTTTTATGGTCTATGTTCCATCGTTGTAGATCTATAAAAAAATAAGACTATGACGACGGAACATACTGTCATCATAGATCTTAAAAATCGTCGTCATATGTCTCGATACAGAAAAACAGAGAAATTTGATAACAAGTGTGATCTCACACCTACATTTTTGCCGCATACTCTGGATATTCTGTCAATGTTATACTTACTCGTGTTTGTTTCGTTTCCTTTCTCTTGAAAAAACCAATTTCTTGCTACCTGCATTCTTGGACGCACTCGCACGCACACATACACACACTTGGCTAATTAAATCCTTACCTAAATATTACAATCATATATTTTCTATTTCTAATCTCGTCTCACTTTACAGAGATGAGACAGAGTAAACGTTCAAATGTTAAAACTCAAAACAAAAGGGTAAAAAGGAGGAAAATAAGTATGAATTAAGAACTCCAATGACACACACACATATATATTCTTGCAAATATATTAACTTAATGAGTGAATAATTCGATATTGTTTATGTGTAGATTCTCTACGTACATTCCTCAAGTACTACTAGATAGATAATTGCTGCTGCTTTATTCTTTTCTCCTTTGCTTTATCTAATCATAATTAAGTAGATTTAAAAAAGGGAAATAGAAGTAAGAGCTAGCAAAGCAAGAAATATTTAATTAGCTAGCTAGTAACGGCGCCCTTACCACGATGATCTGCAAGCTGATCGGTAATCTTAGTCAGCCGCCTCATTACATTAACTTGAACTTGAAGTGAAATAATATAATCAAGCGCTTCTTGAATAAGAAAGACATCATCATCCATCAATTTCCCTCCTGGTACCAAACTTTTCAGCATTTGGGTTCTCTTCTTCACCATTCTCTTGGCAATTATACAAGAAGAATTAGTAGCCCTAATTTCTTTCCCAACTTCCATTTTCCGTCTCCTTCCAACAGCGCAACTCTTTCTCAATATTTTCTTGCTTCTAATCACTTTCTTGTTAATATTATTGCTCATGCCCCAACCTTTTTTTACCCAGCTCATGACATTATTGTTATTATTAGTGTCATGGCCTAACACATGTTCCACAACAACTCTACTAGTACCATCACTTGATGCATCTGCGATTACGGCACGCCCCCAACAAGTTGTGTGAGTTCTTGTGGAAGCCATGGCTACATCTGCCGACAGCTTTATTGCCTTTTTCCTCTCCAGGAAGCTCATTTCCTTGTTTGAAATACTGTATATTTGGAGACCCTTCGCCCATTTCCTTACAAATTCACGCTTCAGCTGGCTTGAACCGCGCATCCTGCGGCAGGAAAAAAGAAGAGAAAGATGAAAATGAGTGTAAAGGAATTCAACACGTACATCATTTAATTACTAGGGTTTTCAATAGGATCTTAAATACGCTGTACTGTTAAGAAAATCTTTTAAAAAAAAAAGTTTAATGGCTCGAGTCTAGTATGCCTTTTCTAGAGAATTAATGTGTATGAACTAGTCCTGGAAATTAAATGTGCATGTTTTGGCTAAGGAGAGGGATTCATGAGGAATTGAATATAGTACAAAAGGTGACAATATGCATATATATATATATATATATACACACACACACACAGAGAGAGACAAACGCGCACACACACACACAACTAATACAAACATGCAAAAGATAATAACTAAATGAGATTGAATCTTGTTCATTTCATGAGTTTCTCTCGTGAAAAATTAAAAATATGTGAATAGCAGCACTACTACATATACTAAAAATGAACGAACGTACGTACCTCGAAAGATGAAAATATAATTTGTATCAAAGAAGGGAGGGCTGGCTAGAGAAATTTGTGACAAGTAGGTTTGGTTTGCAGATAGATTAATTTGTTTGTAGGGATATGATGATCCAACGATCGAAACAATTATACGAGCCAGCGCAGAGAAGTAAATTAATTGATGACTAGAATTGAAATTAAAGAGGAGTCTAGTAATGTGAAGGAGAAGAAACGCAAGAGATGGTCTTTATTTGCTGGAAGGATAGCGAGCTAGATAGGTAGCTAGGTGCATGGTGATGGTGGGGCATTCAGAGAAAGACACAACACATGCAGGCACATGGGCGACCGTGGCCTACAAAACCAATTAAAGAGACTATTAAAAAAATGTTACTACTATTTATATATATACACTACATACTGCTAAAGCTAGTAGGTCGTCTTACGGAGAAAAATAAAATAAAAATACTCTATTTGTCACATAAAAAAAGTTATATTGAATTACGAATTTTTAATAGTTTAATTGTTACGTGATTTATTTATATTTTTAATATAAAAAATATTAGATTAATTTAAGTTAAATAAAATCACATTAATTTTGCATTTTATGATTTTATAAATAAATATAAAAAAAATCAAATAGAATTAATTTTGTAGAATAGAGGAAATAATAGTTAAAGGTTTCCTCAGTGTTGAGCAAACCTAACATTTGTAGCTTATTATGGACATACTCAGTGCGCACACACAAAACTTCATAAATGTGCATGTGGTTATTGACTTATAGCTAGTAGTACTGAATAAGTGATATACAAAACATCGTACAGAAACTGCAAGACTAACTGAGGTGAGAGAAAAGGGAGGATTGAATTTGTTACTCTGTCCTCCGTTCAAAATTATAAATGTTTATTAAAAATGTATTTTTATTTTATGAACACCTTTGAAATAATGAATTATTAGTGTAATAGTTTGGTATGATATTAAAATTAATGATGATAAACTTCAACATATTAATTGTATTATATTGTTATTACTAAAAAGTAAATTATTTTGTAATTTTTTTTTTGTGAAACGGTAATTAAAGCGATAACTGGTTGACATATCGATGATGATAGAGTGGCTCGGGAGTGGCTATATATTTGTCTTATTTATTAACATGCTATTTGAGATAAAAAAAAAAATTAAGACTTATAATTACTAATGTGTTTGGATAATATATGCTAGCTAGCTCGATCGGTAATCATGCATGCAAGCCAAGCTGGTTGGGTACGATCAAATCTCAAACACGCAAGTCTTTGCCCCGAACTAATTAAGCACGGTGAGCATGCACAATCATATTGAATTTTGAGTCAAGCTGTAATACTTGGTATCATACTTGTCCTTTTGTGTCATTTCATAGCAAGTGAAATTGTATAGTTCCCTTCCTGCTTAAGGTAATTAGGATGACCAGTTAACTAAATAGAGTAAAAGAGTCAATTCGTAAATCAAGTTGTAACCTTCATTTGTAAACAGACTAACTGAGTTATGACAGTTGTTACTAGCTTTACTTTTCTTCTGTATTAGTATATATGAATTAAATTTTCATATGGTCAATATATTAAATTTAAACTCATATATAATCGGTGACGAATAATTTATTCTATTATATTAGAATAAACTGCCTTTCACTCGTATGTCACTCAGTTGCACTACTACTTTTCTTTTTAATACTCCCTAGCTTCATCTTGGCACCCTATTATGACACCTTAATTAGCTTAATATTTATTTTCCTTTATTTATATTTGGAAATTTTCAGCAAAGTCGACTCAAATAAATGCAATTAACGGGTACTAGTATTATAAATGGTTGAAGGTGGTGGGGGATAAGGATTGAAATTGGCAGGATCCGGAAAAGACGGTGAATTGGTGGGACTGTGCAGGTCCCGGAAAGTAGTAGACGAATGAATTGGTTAGGGCTTCACTTTTAATCGGTTTTTGACATGCCAACCTTACACATGGGTGTTTTCCCTCTCAAAGCTCTCGTAATATTAAAAAAAAAACATATACGTACAGTAGACTAGTATTAATAGTATCACTCCCTAATGTCACAAATTTGAACTTTAAAATTAATGTGAATTTATATTAATACAATAATAATACTGTTAACTACTTCAAAAGTATTATTAAATTTGAAATAAATTACATTTATTATTTGAAATTTATGATTTACAAATTAAATAAAATCAAAATGACGGGACTTTTTTTTTTGTGAGATAAAGATAGTAATTTATTCGTTTCAAATTATAAGATTATTATTGATTTAAAAAAAATTAATTTGAAATATTTTGAAATTTAAAATTGACATGATTCATTTAAAATTTCAAAATAATAAATTTTATAACTGATTGTAGTTTTTAAGTAGTTTGTGATATTCATAATTGTATTAATATAAACTAAATCAATGCATCTCAATTTTAAGTTTGAAAATATTTGATATTAAATTTTCAAAAGTCAATATTGATTTTATAATTTAAAACAGATGAAGTATTATTTAGGAAAGCACTACCTTCACAAGGTTTTTTCATATGATAGTAGAGTGGATTCTATTTTTATGTGAAACAGAATCATGTAAAAAATAAAAAAAATACATGTGAAAATATTATTTTTTTATTATTTATATTTTTGTTTATTAGTATAATATTATTGTTGAATTTCCACATGCTCGAGGACGAGGGGTATTTTTTTAGCAAAAAGGACAAGGGTTATGGGTTAAAGCCTAGGACAGCCAAGGGTCAACACCCGTAAATCACGCTTATCCATTAATCTTCTAAATGAGTATCCTAACAACTGGGCCTGGGCCCATTACATTCACTATTTTCAGTTAAACGCGCCCTCTTTGTTTTCTTTTCAGCAGATTAATATTTCTTCCTTTCTTTGTAAAACCATCATTTTTTAAAGAAATATTCTCTCAATTTTAAATTAAAAGATTATAATTAAATTTAAAAATATATTTAAAGTTAAAATTGAGATGTTTCATTAACAATTACTTCATTAACAATTACGAAACAAGAAATTTTATAAATAGTAATATTATATAAATATTTTATAATATTCAACATTAATTACGTTCACTAAAATTATATAAATTTGGGACACTAATGTATAAACAAAAATCAAACACTATATATCCATCTAAACTATTAAAAAATAGGGTCTGACACAAATTTTCGTGACATGCACCATTTTTTAATGGTTGAGATGCATTTTGTGTTCTATTTTGTCATTGATTTAGTTAACTTATATTTTTTCATAAATTTATGTTAATTCTGAGTTTAAAAATATCTTCAATTGACTTAAAAATCAATAATTATATTATATTTTATTATGGAGGGAGTATTATTTTTAGAAAAGAATAAATTCTATAAGGACTATTTGTAAATTGGTATTTTTACACTATCCAATAAGAACTTGTCAACTTTATAATTTGAGAGAAAATCAAAGAGTTTTGATTGTGTTAAAATTATTAAACAGAATTTACCATGATAAATAATATTACTAAAAGAATCAAAACTTCTTAATTTTTTTAAAAAATATGAAGTTGTCTGATTACTATTGAATACAATAAAAAACACTAGTTTACATGACGTTTGTATAAAATTGATTCTCCTTTTAGAATCAATCTTAAGTAACAACGATAAAACTAAATGAAATGTTTTAAAATTTCAATGATAGTAATAGTAACATGATGATACTGAGTCAATTAAAAATAAAAATAGTGACATGCTTAAAAATTTCAACCATTTTATAGTCTAAACGTAAAAATATATATTTAATTGTTTTTACTACAATTCAATAAGGATATGAGTATGAATAATAAATAATTTCTAATTAAAATACATTTCCTTAGCTCACACTATTCTAAGAATTTATGAGTACATAATAAATTATTATCAAAGATAAACTTTCTTTCATATTTTTATATGAAAGATTACAATAATCATTAATTTTACATATAAAAAAAATACAATCATAATATAAAGAAGAACTAAGAAGTCATACAATTTTGTGATGAGGAATACATACTATATATGATACTATATTAAGTCGGGAGTGAGACCACTCTCTTAAGTTGGTCGTGGTGTTTTTTATACGGTATGATACTAGTACATGCGAAGGCGGGAAAATGAAGCGGGAGTGCACGTGCACAAACTAAATAAACAGAAGCATGTGAACACATGGATGGGTCCACTTTGATGTTCAGACAAAGGTTAACAGCCCAACGGGCTTCAATGATTAAGTTTCCCAACTGTCATAATACTATTTAATAAATACTCTTCTCTATTTACAAGTTCAAAAGTTTAGAAATAACCTCCCCCGCTTCCCAACACCAACCAATCCTTGGTTTGTTATTTGTGGACTTTTAAATAATTTTACACATACTTTAATATATAAAGAAAATTAGCTAGGAGGCTTTGATTTACTCTCTCCGTTCCAAGATAAAAGTTATTTATTAACTTTTGTAGTTAAATTGATTAATTTTAAAATTAACAATTAAATATATATATTTAGATTTTCATAAAAACAAATATTGAGATTAATACTAAATTGTATGTAGTTTATAATGTTTATAGGTTTTATATATATATATATATATAAAAGATTAATAAAATATATCGATTTGAAAAATAATCAATTTGACCATAAAAGTCAATAGAAGACTTTTATCTTGAGACGAATGGAGTATATTTTTGTATTTAACGCTTTTCAATTGATTGTATGCTTGGCTTTTAGTTTATATATAAACATTTTGGAAAAATATATATGAAAATTTGAAGTCAATTGCTATTTATAATTTAAATAAATATAAAGAAATTTTTTCACACTTATAACTCAAGTTTTGGGTGGTAGAAAATTTGTGAATTGATTTTGAGTTTTCTGAACCGGCTGTACATATTTTGTTTTTAATTAAACCATATGTTTTCTTTGTTGTTATATATACATTTTACCGTTATTGTTGTTGAGTGGATTCCAATCAACGCCGGATTTAAATACCAAGTTTTGAAGTAGTACGAGAATAAGTGTATAATATTTAAATATTATATTTATTTTAATTATTAAAAAATGAGGTATAATATTAAAATTTATAATATGTTTTATATTTTAATAATTAAGATGAATATAATATTTTAATATCATGTATATAAACAATAGACTTGTCCTTTGAAATAATAAACCTAATTAACGCTACGTGGTTTTGATAAGTAAATTACATAGTAAACGTGCAATAATTATCAAATACATTTGAAAACATGTACGTACTCCATTTATTACAATCCAGCAGGGCTGCAAGTACGCTAACATGGTTGAAGGAAGGGAGAATCATCCTCTTAATCATTGGTATGCTGCTACTTCGGGAGAGGTTAACGTACCAAAAGCTATTTCTACTTCAATTCGTGAATAGAGAAATAGCCAATGCTTTAATTTTTTTTTACTACTATTAATATTATTATATTATTTATCAAGTTAATTGAGTTAATTTAATTATTATATTTCAGTGTGTAACAATCAATTTAATATGTGCATATAAGCACTATATATATACTCTTCAATTGTATAAAATTGTTTTTACTCGGCTGTGATATTATGTTTAAACTTATAAAAGCGAGATATTTACGCACTATTCTTCATGTAATTTTTGGTCGATTTATAATTTTTAAACATTTTCCAGTCAAATCACATCAAGTGCGCTGCATTAGGATTTCAGTCAAATCGCACCAAAGTTGTGGTTGAACAAAATAACTGCTACTTTGCAATGGAGCGATTTGGGAGTTACATTGAAAAATTATAAATTGCCACAAAAGTGCAAATTACTACGAAAGTATATATGTATGTGTGTGTGTGTGCCATTTTTATAATTTAAAAATATGAAATGCTAAATTTTGTACCACTCATTTAAATTATCAAACAACGAATAAAAAAAATGTCAAACACAAATAAATCGTAGGAAATTAATATAAGAACAAAAATTTTTTTACGTGAAAATCCAATTGCTAGTATAATGGTTGTATTTACAGTTTTTTTTTAAAATAATGAAGAGTCTAAGTACTGAAAAATAATGTCCAACCCTTCATGTAGCACAGTATATTTATAAGTGTGAAGCCATTTTAAAATAATGAAAAGCCTAATTGTTGAAAAATAATGATTCTTGTAGGTAGTAGATATTTTAGTTCAACCCTTCATGTAGCGCCGTATATTTATAAGTGTGTAACCATCTGAAAACAATTAAAAATAAAAGTCCCCTTCCAAAGTCCCCTCCTACCAGCAACCAATTAATAATAAATTCCTTCCCAAATTATATTTATTCAAATAAGGAAACAATATCCTAATCTAATAAGGATACTTCCATCTAATCCAAATCCAGACACAAACCGGGCCCAACTTTTACCAAGCCCATAACAAGTTAATTGTCACCTCAGCCCAACTCAAAAATATTCATATCTCAATATATATATATATATATATATATATATATATATATATGATGAATAAACTGATCGATCACACATAATTTAAAAAGATAGAAGTATTAATCGGCCGAGCGTTGAATAATTAATAAACGTGATTCAAATTTTACTAGTTAAACTGCAATGCAGAACAAAATTTGTTCAATATTGATCATGTTATAGGAGAGTGCAAACGAAATTTATTTTTCTTTTAGGGTATATCTAGCAGTAACATAATCTGCAAGTATAGCGATCACATCATGCATATATATATCTGGTATTCACATACTCATTTTAGAGTTTCTAATAAGAAAACAAAATCACTCAAACTAATCAACTACTTCTATATATATATATATGATGCTGGTATACAAGAAACCCGAGCTAGCTAGTACTGGTTTCACCTTGCAAGAAATCGAGTACCCAAAATCATGAGAGGACAGGTAGAAAGAGAGGATAAACTTCTAGTTCAAACAATTCCAATTCACATTAAACGACAATCATCTCGATGATGACACATCATACAATCTAGCTAGAATTTCAGCGTGGAACTTAATTGATGATTAAGTAGTACTATACCAAACTTAATTAAAAGGAGCTAGCCGTACACAAGTTGAAGTTGACCATGTACAACTTATCCATACACTAGTACCTACTTACAAGTTGGCTGGTCATTCTAAACAGCAATTGATCTCGACCAATAATAATACTAACAAATAATTATAACCATGCCCATGCATGATTCAACAAAAAACTAATATATAGTCTGTCAGATAGAAATATATAGAATAGACGTATAATCTACATATATATCTCTGGGACCATTGCCGACTGTGTACGTCCTTGGCTAACTGACACGTAATATCAACTACCGAATAAGGTGGTGGTGGTGATGGTGCTCTCCAAACTCGAGGCTCCCACATAATTTGTGTCTCCATTCTATGAATTACTCGAAATTTCAAACCCTAGTGCTGCACTGCAGTTAACGTAGGAGAGAGACATACAGACAGATAGATAGATAGATTCAAAGAGTCTCTAGCTAATACAATGTTTTGTACTGACATGAAGCTGGAAATTAACTGGTTTAATTTAGGGCTTATCGTCAATATGGCCGGAAACTTATTTTGGTCCATACAATATTTCTTGCTACAATCAGTATTATTAAGCCCATCACCTTTAATCATGTCTTACTTGATCTTTCATTTAAGTTGTCAATTAATGAATTAATGTGGGAGATAGTACCCACCCCACTTAAATCCCTGATGTGTTAACAATGATACTAGCTCCTGGTATAATCTTTTATAGAAGACTCCTTCACTTAATTTTCTTGACATTCTTGTTATAGATAGTCAAAACTATAGTATTGTTTGTAGTAACCTAACTAGTCTTATGTAAAAAAGACTCCTCCACTCAAATTCTGGACATATAATCTTAGTTATTAGGGTTCAGACATATCACATCACGAAAGGCCACTACTCGAATCTCATTTGTAACGAGACATCATAACCTTCAGTTATATGTTCAACACAGTACATTATTCATATATATATATATATATATATATATATATATTAATGTGGTACTAGAATATTACTACAATATATACAGCGGAATTGAGTCGGCCTGATAGAGAGAATTAAGTATGGCCACACCACATGCATCGCGGGGCCGCGGGGGGGTAGGGGAAGCTCATTCAAAAACAGCTAAGCCTAGCTCTTCTCTCATTCCCATGGAACATGTATCGATCAAGAATCTATCAATCCATGCACGTGTGTGCCAATAATTTACAACCATTCAAGAAAATTAAGCCACCTCTCTTTATCAGTCTAGCTATTGATATCTAATTTTTCATATATGCCTGGTACGTAGGTATACATATGAATAATTGCGTTTGTAATATCACCTCAATCTTTATCTGAGATTGAGTGCATGTCCTTGGCTACTTTCAAGTACCCTGAATTTCACGAAGCTAGAAAAAAAACCCGTTGTGCCGATATACATTGACACAATGTGTTACAGATGACACTGGTGATGAATAGTGCTTTTGATTAGCTATGTCTCTCCATATATAGAATTATGACTCAGTGAGCGATGGTTTTTACCAACCAGAATTCAGCTACATTGAACCCTCAACATTTTCTGCAGTATTCCCCGAAACATAGAATTAATTCTATTTATTTTTTTTGTAGAAAAGAAAAACTTTTTAAAATTTCTTAAAATCAAAGTTGATGTGATACATTTAATATTTGAAAATAATAAATTTTGAACCCGATTACTATGTAGTGAATTTTATGATAAGTTCATTTCTAAATCAATAAAGTGTTGGCATGCAGATAGAAAGAACACTCCTCAACCTGCGTGTCAGTACTTTATTGGTCTAAAAGTGAAGTTACTATAAAATTCACTTTATAATAACTGGATCTATTTTTTACTCTAAAATTAAATAAAATTGATCATATTAATTTTGAATTAAAAACATCTCAAATAGTGATGTAAAAACTAATGATATTATATTATTTTATACTATCATAAAAAAAAAAAAGTAAGACGCTACAAAACACAACAACAAAAAAGAAGAAAAAATTAAATTAAAACTCTTTATATAATAACAGAAAAAGTAATAGCCTAGATATGAAGTAATTAATATCACCTAGCTAGTGGTTTAGCCAAAAACAAGAAGTAATGACTTTTTACCACATATATGTCAAGAATCTTTTTCACTTTTTACTACCATAATTAATGACTCCCATTTTGATTGAATGTGATTGATTGATTGATGATTCCCCTACTGGAAGTTACTTTTTAACAATGTCATGTCTCATCTAGCTTCTTGTAGCTAATAATATGAAACATACAGTGCAGTGCCTGATTTTTCCCTATATAAAACATCCACTTGATGCATGTTATTGATGAAAATCATACCACAAAATGCACCACACACTAGCTTGCTATTTCCAGTCCCTCTCTCTCTCTCTCTCTCTCTCTCTCTCTCTTTAATTTGAGCTGCGGCCTAGCTACTAATGTGGAAGTTCATTCATCTTTGAAGTTAGAAACATCCAGTTAACTATATATCGCATCATATCCTT
The DNA here is from genome assembly GCA_947179155.2 of Hedera helix. Classification (NCBI taxonomy): domain Eukaryota; kingdom Viridiplantae; phylum Streptophyta; class Magnoliopsida; order Apiales; family Araliaceae; genus Hedera; species Hedera helix. The sequence goes on along the minus strand of OX359268.1, from coordinate 49,184,402 downwards.
TGAAATGAAGTCATCAGGGATATGGAGAAGAGGCGTGCGGCTCGTAAGAGTGAGAAAAAGAAGAATATTGACGCTTTCTTCTAGTAACAAATTATACATGACTAGTACTACGATGGAAACGCCAGCACACATCAGGAAGTTGAGGAAGCTGCAGAGGATGATTCCCGGGGGCCAGTTAGTGATGGACACCAAGACTTTGTTTCAGAAGACTGCCAATTACATCTTTCTCCTTGAGCTCCATCTCAACTTTCTCAAGAATGTGTATACTCTATATGGAGCTAGCTAGTAGAAAAAATCCTAGAGCTAGCTAGCTAAAAATAAAATCATAGTGCGTGGAACAAAATAAAATGCAACTACGGTTTTCTTCGTTGCATCAGATCGACTGTTTCTTTTTGCCTCTTCGAAGGAGAATTAAAAAAATGGTGGATGTAAACGGGGAGTGTGTGAGTGGGTGTTTGTATTATTATATATTAGACTGTGTAAAATAATTTTGTTATTACTAAACGTTAGTTATTAATGCAAGTTGGTTCATTGAGTTTCTATTGCATAACTGAGTGTAATTTTTTACAACAGATTGATTTGATCACTCATTAGTCTGAGTTGTACATTATAAATTTAATAATAAGTATACATATACAACAATTAAATACTACATCAAACACTATATTCATTTATATCATTAAAAAATAAGACATGACATTAAAATCTGTGTCATGTCCCAATTTTTAATAATATAGATGGATGCAATGTTTGATGTAAGCACCACCCCATATTTCTCTCATTTAATCAAATAGAAAAACATGTACATTAGATTTTATTTTTTTAAGGAATATTGAAAAATCGTAATCTAAGTAAATTATAGAACCTAAACCTTTATCTTTTCCGCACTTCACAATACATCTTAAATAGAATCTAAAGAGGGAACTTATATAATTAATTCCGATGACAACAGAAGGAGACGAGCGATAAGAACTGGAGTGTGTTTTTTTCTTCCCGTTAGGCAGAGGAAGGTTCAGTTTCACTGTAGATTCAACATGGGTTAACTGATAATGATCATAATGTTGTCATAAGTTAAAATTGACTCAGGGGCGGAGTTAGAAATTTAAATTTGACTGAACTGACAAGGTTATTTTAACTTGGAGCTATTTTGGACTAAACTGGTCAAAACTATTTCAACTTAGAACTATCTAATTATATAGTATATCTAATAATAAAATAAAAAATTGGGCGGGCTACAGTTCGCGGAACCGACTTATAGCTCTGCCCCTAATTGATGCTTCATGACCACTTTTTTCTTGCATAATTTAAATAAATAATAGGATGATCGAGATATCTAATCATATTAACTCTATTTAGAAATGACAATGGGACAACGCGGTGTTGAGTCCTGCGTACCAACCCTAACCCCAAAATTCTTAACCCTTTTTGAAAATTTAACTCTTCTCGTACCATGCATGCAAGAATAAAACCTAACCATACCCCAACAATTATAACTCTCCACCTTAATGTTAAACTAGTAGTTGTCCGAGCGTGCCACGGATTGGACTCTCCATTCTCTCACCAACATTTCCTCTCCCTCCCTCCCTCCCTCTCTCCCTCTTTAATGGGCCATATTATTAAGATTTTATTTTTATATTCGATCACTTTTTCTTAAAAGAGGAAAAAATAATGACAGTTGCCATATAGGCAAACTTATCGCTTAATATCTAAGATATATAATTATAAGTATAAAAATAAAACTTATAAACACATAGATATAAAAAGATATTTATAAAAATATATATATAAGTATCAATTTTATAATTGTAAAAATAATTTTAAATATATACCAAAAAGAAGCTAAGGCATAGAACTGTGGACTCTAGAGAAACTTCCATCCCAGCCCTAGTCGTATAGTTGAAATGAGTAAACCCAATAATAAATTAAGGATGTTTACGTTACGTAGATCATTGAGCCTAGCTAGGGCTTTTATAATAATTTAACCAAGCCTCATGGTTGCACAAAACAGTATTGAGATTAACTGACGGAGGCCCAATAGCTTGATGAAAAGAATTGTTGATCCTCATGAGGTCCTCCGATTCAAGGCAACATATTTCTGGTCGACGATCCAATAAAAACCACAAGACACAGTGACCGCGGAAAAGTTAACAGTTTCTGTTCATTTATTACGTACTCCATCAACACTCAATAGGTGTTTTCATGCAGATTATGATAGTAATTTTTGAAAAACATAGTACGGTTGAGTATCACGATTCGTGTTTGCATGCAGATTGACTGATACCTCATCTCACATAAATTAATATAAAATATTTAAATATATATATAAGAATTTAAATTATTATTATTATTATTATTAATATTTTCAGTTATAATCTTTTGAATGAGTCGGTAGTAAATTAAAAATAACTCAAGAACATACTAGCTATTAGCCTAGTGGTTTAAGATCTTGTGTGGATGAATTTGATCCAAGATTTATTTTGAACTCGAAATTTGAACCAAATTGTTACAGAAGATGACCCGAGAAGATAATATTGAAATAGTGGTTTAAGATCTTATTTAGATTAATTTGACCCAAGATTTATTTTAGACTTGAAATTTGACCCATGTTGTTACATATGGTATCATAGTCGACCCTTGAAAGCTCTAATCGAGTCATTCGATCGAATTGTCGGAGGTAGAAACACGAAGACGAGTCTAGTAGGCCGTTGATATTATCCCACAAGATCGTTGATATTATTCCACAATGGTTAGAGAGACAAAGTTTTTAGGCCTGTGTGACTACGTGTTCGGTTTAACGGGAACGCTAGGTATTTAAATAGGAAATTTGTAACGTACACCTCAGTTTCATATTGGTTAATATGAGATATTTTGATGTGTATATAAGAACTCAAATTGTTATTATTAATATCTTTAGTTATAATTTTTGGGGTGAGTCTGTGATGAGTTAAGATGATCTAAAAAAGATATTATTGGACTAGTGGTTTCTTGCCTTACTTGGATGGATGTGATTCGATTCAAACTTGAAATTTGACTCAAGATTTGTTCTGAACTTGGGTTGTTAATGTGTGGTAGGTTAAGATGGCCCAAAACGATATTATTAGACTAGTAGTTTAAAGCCTTATTTAGATGGATTTGATTCAATTCAAAATTAGGATTTGACTCAAGATTTGTTCTTTTGACTTCAAAATTTCACTCGAGTTATTACATTAACAATGTTTTGTGAGTTTGAAAAGCAAAGGACGAGAATTTAAAATTTGTATTTAAAGAAAAAATAAAAACAAATTTCATGAGTTTGAATTTGAAATGCAAAGGAAGGAAGAGAATTTAAAATTTGCATTAAAAGAAAAAAGAAAAATAAATTTTATTTTGGATTCATGAGTTTTGAAAAAAAATTAACTTTAAATAGTAAACTATTATTTTATCCTTATAATATTACTTTTAATAAATGGTTATAAGGATATCTTTAATACTTTAAACTAGCATTATATCCCGTGTAAAGTACAGAGTCTTATTCACGATTCTTAAATTTTATATTTATTTTTTATTAATATTTTGATTAGAATAAGTAATATTAATTATTTTTTGACTTAATTGGCTATTTTTTTTACATGTTAAGAATTTGAACTTTTTCAAATTTTATTTATTAATTATTTATTTTTAATGGTATTTTTTTTATATTATTCTTTAGGTTAAATTTTTGTTCTTATTTTTTTTTTTTTATGCTTTAGATCTTTTAATGTAATGTTTGATAATTTATTATCAAGCTCACCAATTCGTGTGAAGTATGTATAACGATTTATTATTTTGTTTTATTGAGATAGTCAATTAAATGTAGGATAAATATTTAATTAAAATTTTGATAAGGTAATTATATATAGTTATTAAATTATTAATTACTTATTTAAATAATAAATTATTAAATTACATATTGTAGGTTACTTAGATCAATTATTAAGCTAAACATTTATATGCAGTGTAGATATATTTAATTATAATTATGAGTAAATATTTATTTTTAATTTTATTTAAGTTTGTAATGAAATTCAATGTTAGTGTTAATATTGACAAAATTTGTTTGAAATTCTAATTTGAATAAAACTATGAAACTAATATTTTAATAAGTTTTTTAATAGTTTTGACAATTAGTTAGTAATGAATTTACTAATATTGGTCAATTAATTTTATAGTTATTATGTTTCGAAACAAAACCCGCATATTATTTGTAATGTCCTAGAATTTCCACATTTTTATTAATTAAAATATTAATTTAATTTCCAACGAGTTAGTTTTATGAGATTATTTAAATCTTTTTATGTGATTAATTAATTATGTGATTAAATAATTATGTAATTAATTACTAAAATTAATTAAAGGGGGTCACTAATATGTTATTAAATTAGTGAACAAACCCTAAAGTTTTAATATCAAAATAATTGATAAGTTTCCTATTAATTAAATATTCAATTAAATTGAATATAATGAGTGAATTAAATATAATAAATTAATTAATATGATTATTAATTAATGTAAATAATGTGAAATGTTAATAATAATATTTATTAGTCCATTTGGTAATTTAATACTTATGGGTTAAAATATTTAATTATTTATTCAATCTAATTATTTATTTAACATGGATTGAATAATTAATGTATAAATTATTAAATTAGCCCAACATGGGTCAATTAGTAGCCCAAGTGTAGAATAATAAAATTTGACAATTTAGTAGCCCAAACAATTTAATAGAAGCCCAATTGGTATTTTAAATTAAAGCCCAATGATTGGCCCACTTGAAAAATACTTAAATTAACTTATTAATTATTAAAAATGAAAATGTGACTAATAATTTGGGACAAGAATATGTATCATCAGCCGACCATGGCATGGAGGAGAGAGAAAAAAATTGATTTTTTGATATTTTATTTTATTTTCCATTTATTTAATTAAAGGTTGCTTGTTTTGATTTTTGGGAAAGTCTTTTCCCACAAAATCCTCACCAACTTAGTATGGGTTAGTTTTCTTGTGTAAGTATCCAATATAGATGCATGATGGTCTAGATTAATAGATACAATGTGTGTATCTAATATTTTGTAGGAGTATACTTGCATTTGTAAGACTTGTATACTTCATTATTTTTCAAGCTAAAGAGAGAGCTAGAGAGCATTTGAGAGTGAGAAAATAGTGAGAGCAAAATACTAAGAGAGGAGAAGGAGTTCTTGGTGTATGTCATCTTCATTCACAACCTACTTTGGAAGAAAAAGGAAGATAGCCATTAAATCAAGGTAATGGTTATTCTAAATCTAAGTTTTGTTTTTAAATTAAATAAATCATCATGTTAGTATAAACATGTTAATATGATTATTAATGTGTAGTGATAATATTTATGCCATGCTTGAGTTTAATATGTTTGGTTTGTATTTTGGTAAATTTTATATGCTAAAATATGTATTTAGTAGTGTGTAAACAAGTTTTGAAATATATTACCAAAAATATTTTTGTAAAGCTTAGGTTTGATGTTCTAATATTATAGAACATTAAATCATGAGAAAAACAAAGTTTGAATCACTTAAAATGGAGTTATACACAAAAAGATATGATTTATGGTAGTTTATGTGATGTAAAAATTTTTATAAAAAAATATTGATATTAAATCATGAAAAATTATTTTTTTATGTTATAAATTAATATAAGGTGATTGGTAATTTTTTTGGATTTTTATTGAAGAGTTAAAGATTTATTGAAGGTATATTTTTATTTAAAATGGGTAGCCGGAAACACTGTTCACGTTCTGCGGGAAGAAAAAAATTTTAAGGCTTTCCGCGCAATGCGCGGCTGCCACTGTTCACCGAGGACGCGGAGCCAAACGACGTCGTTTGGCGTCCGTAGAAAAATTCACTCTGCGCGTACGCGCGGAAGCCGTTTCCGGCTTTTCAAAAACGGCGTCGTTTTGACCCGTAACAAACCAAAACGCGCGCAATGCGCGGTAAGAAACTTTTCGGCGAAATTACCATTTTGCCCCTCCGTGTTTTTCTTGGCAGAATTACCATTCTGCCCTCGGTCCGGTTTTTCAACTTATTTACGAAAATGCCATTCGGGTTAATTTTAATTAATTTAAATATTTGAAAATTAATTTAAAATTATAACAAAAATAATAATAATACAAAAATAATATTGGGGAGGATATTTTTCATAAAGTTTAATATTTAAATATTTTAAATATTAATCTAGTTAGCTAAACCATGGTTAGGTTAAATAAATTTATTATTTATTTATTATTTTAAATGTTAATAATAAATAAAGATGATAAATTAGCAATTATTATGTAATGCCTATTAAATAATATTTAAAGAGAGATAAAATTTATAAATTAATTATTTATTATTTAAATATTATTAAATAATAAATAAAGATAATTAAGTAATTAATTATTATTTAATTAACATTAAATAACGATTAATGGAAATTAAGTTATTAGAGTAATAATTTATTATTTAATTTAAATAATAAATAAGAATGATTTGATTATTATTTAACCTTAAATAATAATTAAAATTAATTAAATAATTAATTATTATTTAATTGACATTAAATAATAATTAAAGAGGATTAAGATTAGTAAACTATTATTTAATTTCCTTAATTAAATAATAAGTAAGGTTAATTACTTGGTTAATTATTGGTTGATTAACATTAAATTAAAGAAGGTTTAAACTAAGTTAATAATTATTTATTATTTAATTATAATTAAATAATAAGTAAGTACAATTAGTTATTATTTATAATAACTAGAGTTAATTAATTAATTTCTATTTAATCAATATTAAATAGTAATTAAAAAGAGATTGAGTTAATAAAATAAATTGAATTGAACTAAACAATTATAATAAGTTGTTTAAGGGTTTAATAAGTGTCCAACACTTAAGAAAAATATTTTCTAACTTATTAAATTATTAACCTAAAATGATTAAGTGTCTATAAGGTTAATAATATTGTTTTGACTAATGTAATTTATGTGTTAGTACTTATGTGGTAAATAAGTTCGTTATTAAGCGTATAATTATGCAAATACGTCGTACTAATTATTAGACCGACTTTATTAATGTTAGGTCTTTCAAAGCAAGTTAGTTAAAGCTAGACAATTATTGTAGCTGAGCAAACAGGCAAGTTCTCTAACCCTACTCAATTATTATCGTTGAACAAGTTTCCATACTTGTATTTATTGTTAAAGCTTGAAGTGGTTTAATTATTTAAAATTATTTCACATCCATATTGTTTATACAATCGCACTTAGTGCATTTGAAGCTTATTAGTTCTTGATTCATGAACTGTATTAAAAATGTCTTAAGCTAATAATTCAGCTAGACATTACGTTTCTAAATTCAATAATTTGAATACTTTTAAAAGCTTATCCAAACCATTGTTGGGTGCGGATTTCTTATATTAAGTCTGAGAATTGAACAACCCTAAATTAGGGGATTTTGTGTCGGGAAACCGACTTTGGGCGCCAGTGACTAAATGTAATGCATATACAGCGGGTTGAATAGGCTGATCCCCTTGAAAACCAAACAACTCAAAGGGTCAGAGGAAACTCTATTATACCCTAGTTAGTTCAGGGTCCTTAGTGACCACTCAGCATTTTAAGATTCAAATATTCTGTTTATTAAAATTTGAATCCTGTTTCATTCACAATTGTTATATCTATTGTTGAATCATTGTTGATATTTCCCATTCATTCATGATATATTAAATCTATATGATTGTTTTAAACTTGCTGAGCAAACTAGTTGCTCATTCTTGCTATATCATGAACCATTTTTCAGATAATCCTGATTGCTCAAAGAAGGATAAAGGAAAAGGAAAAGCCAGAGCTTAAGTTAGCTTAGGCATGCTAATTAGATCTTTAATTATGTATTTACGGTTTTTAAGCCTTTTGTAATTCCTTGTGATAGGAACTGTTATTATGTTAAGGTTGATAGACCCTGGTATTGTAACCTTTTGAAGGGAACCAATATGTATTATTCCGCGATATTTAAATGCAATGTATGTATTTAATTGTTAGTAATGTGTTGAATAGTGAGAACCAAACTCGAGGTTATGGAACCCGGATTTGGGGTCGTCACAGGTTGGTATCAGAGCCGTAGGTTAGAAACGTTAGGATTTGCGAAACCTAAGTTATAACCTTAGTATTAAACTCATATCGAGTGCGTTAGGGGATGAATCGGGGAGATTCATCATGTTGTGTATTTTTGGAGATGGATTGAGAAAATCCATCGAGCCGAGATGTACATGATAAAATATCATTTCATTTCATCAATGAATATATTTTATTGCTGTACTAACGTGTGTTATTGTTTTATGTTATAGGATGGCAGAGATCGGACAGTCGAGTCGCACTGCTGAGGAGGACTATATTGATATCCATATGGATACTGCACAGCCGCTGGTGGCTGCACCCGTAGAGGAGCCAGAGTCAGATCCTGAGGAGGGGGATCGTGTGGAGCCCGTCTGGGGCGGAGTCATGAGGCCTTACAGTGAGGATGAGGCAGAGTCAGAAGAGTCTGAGGAGGAGGAGTCAGCTGATGGCATGGGCACCACTGCCGCTGACATCATAGAGGGACTGACCGATAGGAACGAGGGGCTGGAGGCAAGGGTCCAGCATCTAGAGGAGCAGAATCTGACCCACCAGCACATGGAGGATCAGTATAGGGATGCGGCTTATCAGTTCTCTGGCGAGAACGCAGAGCTGAAGGAGAGGATTGTAGGACTGGAGGATCAGGTACAGGAGTACGAGGATTCAGTGGAGCACTTTGCGGTGCTAACTCATCAGCTGGTAGAGCAGGATGTAGAGCTGCAGGCTAAATTAGCAGTGGTTGAGACTAGGTTGGCAGAGGCTGAGCTGAAGGTTCAGCAGGTTCAGGCAGAGAAGGTCGCCATCCGTGCACACTGGCAGGAGGCGATAGAGGACCGTATAGAGATGGAGAGACAGCGGGATGCCGCTTATGGTCAGATGATTGAGCTAGAGGAGGAGGTCCGCGAGAAGCGGGTGAGGACGGATAGACTTAGCTACGTCTACCGATCTTCATATGGTAGGCTTCAGAGCAGGGTGCACTACTACCCAGCTGAGGAGGGCCAGTCTATGCACACCATCAGCAGGAGTGTGGTGATGGCCATCGGGGATGAGGAGTATGACGACGCGATCCGTAGGGGGATGCGCAGTCAGTAGTAGTAGTAGTTATTTTCTAATTTCGTATGTAAATAGATGCAGTAGAACCCAACTTTTGTTTTATTAGAGGGTTAATATGTCACTAAATCCCAACTCTAGGAAGTTGTAGGATATGTCAGATCCCATCTTTTGTAGCTTCTCTGGGATAGAAGCATTTATAGCAGTATGCTTTTGATGTAAAGTGCTACGCACTCCTGTTTTAGCATATGAGTATAAATGCAGTTGAATTTATGTTTATATGCGTGTTGAAATAATTACTTGTATTTTAGCTAAACATTGTCTAAGATACAAAATAATGAAATGAAAAAGATGAAACCAGTATAATAATGTAAATTTTTGTTTATAACAGAAAATGCCGCCACGTAGACAACCACCAAGGAACCAGGGGGTAGAAGAGTCAGTTAACAACGACGCGGGGGGACACAACGTAGACCCTATGCAAAACTTTGTCGACATGCTAGCTGAGGCAATGCAAAACCGCCACCCTGTAGTAGCAAATCCGCCACCACCACCAAATCAGTTGGCGAATTTTAAAGATTTTAAAGCGGTGGGACCGCCAGAGTTTAGGGGAACGTCGGACCCGATAGAGGCCCAGTCTTGGATAAAGGAGATAGAGAAGGCGTTCGTTATCGCAAGAGTAGCTGAGGAGCAAAAGACAGTTTTTGCTACCTACATGATGAAGGGCGAAGCCAATTTCTGGTGGGAAGCCAATCAGAATAGGGCTGGGGATGGTGTGGTGCCCTGGACAAAATTTAAGGAAATATTCGACGAGAATTATTTCCCGAAAAGTATGAAAAGTAGGATGGAGGTAAGGTTTCTAGAACTGAAACAGGAGAACATGTCGGTACCGGAGTACGCGGCAAAATTTAATGAGCTGGCCAGGTTCGCTCCACATCAGGTAGACACGGAGGAACGCAAGGCCAGGAGGTTCGAGAATGGATTGAGACCTTGGATATTCAACAAGGTAGCAGTACTGCAGATTGACTCGTTCGCAACTTTGCTAGAGAAGTCAATCATTGCTGAAGGAGGAAGTGACGCGTTAACCAAGTACAACCAGGAGAGAAACAAGAAGAAAAATGAAGGGGGAAGCAAGAACAGCAACAGTGGAGGCAATAATAACAACAATAATAACAACAAGCGCAAATGGGACAACAGCAGCAACGACAAGAGCTCGGGGAATCAACAAGGAAGTGTTCAGAAAAAGCCAGCATGCAATATATGTGGAAAGAACCACTTCGGAGAGTGCAGGAAAGGGAAGAATACATGCTACAATTGTGGTCAGGTGGGACATATTTCTCCAAATTGTCCCCTCCCAAAGAAAGTGAGATGCTTTTCTTGCGGAGCATCTGACCACCTGATAAAGGATTGCCCTAAGAAGAAGAATGACGGGGGTAGCGGCTACAGGGGCAATAACAGCAAATTGGCTATCGGGGGACCGGTACCACAGAACAAGCCGACAGCCCGGACTTTCAATATGACGGTACAGGATGCCGTGGGGTCAAAAGACGTGGTGTCAGGTATTATTCCGATCAATAATATAAATGCATATGTATTGTTTGATTCGGGTGCTACCTGTTCATTTGTGTCTGATGATTTCGCTAGACGATTAGAGTTGCCTAGGGACAAACTAGAAAACTCAATGAACATAGAAGTTGCTAATAAAGAAGTGATTCCGGTAGAGTACATACATAGAAATTGTTGTGCTGAAATCAGGGGTCAGAAATTAAATGTGAATCTAATTCCAATACGTCTGGGGGAATTTGATGTAATACTTGGGATGGATTGGTTGTTTAACCACGGGGCGATAATTGATTGTCAGAAGAAGTGCATACACCTTAAGACACCAAATAGGTCTAAGGTCGTATTTTATGGCAGCAAATCGTCAAGACAGTCTTCTTGTCTGACGATGATGCAGGCCAAGAAATTATTGAAGAAAGGTTGTGTAGGGTATTTGGCTCATGTGGTTGACACACAAGTGGTGAGTCCCGAGATGGAGCAAATACCAGTAGTTAGGGAGTTTACGGATGTTTTTCCAGATGTACTGCCGGGTTTACCGCCGGACAGGGAGATAGAATTTGTGATTGATTTAGTACCGGGGACAGCACCGATATCGAAAGCACCATATAGGATGGCTCCGGTAGAACTAAAGGAATTGATGGTGCAATTGCAGGAGTTGCTAGACAATAAGTACATTCAGCCAAATGTTTCTCCATGGGGAGCACCGGTGCTGTTTGTAAAGAAGAAGGATGGATCGATGAGATTGTGTATGGATTATAGAGAGCTGAATAAGGTGACAATTAAGAACAAGTACCCGTTACCACGAATTGACGATCTTTTCGATCAATTGAAAGGGGCGAAGTACTTTTCAAAGATTGACTTAAGGACTGGTTATCATCAGTTGAAAGTCAGGAAGGAGGATATACCCAAGACGGCATTCAGAACTCGATATGGGCATTATGAGTTTCTGGTGATGTCGTTTGGACTAACGAATGCGCCAGCCGCATTTATGGACATGATGAACAGAATATTCAAGCAATACTTGGATAAATTTGTAGTCGTGTTCATTGACGATATTCTGGTGTATTCCAAAACGGAGGAGGAGCATGCTGAACACCTAAGATTGGTGTTGGAGATTTTACGGAAGGAGCGGTTGTACGCTAAGTTTTCAAAGTGTGAATTCTGGTTGGAAAGAGTTCAATTTTTAGGTCATGTTATTGACAAGGAAGGAGTTTCGGTTGATCCGGCGAAGGTTGAATCGGTAATGAATTGGGAGCAACCAAGGACGCCGACAGAAGTAAGAAGTTTCTTAGGGTTAGCGGGTTACTATCGGAGGTTCATTCAAGACTTCTCAAAGATAGCAACACCGTTGACCAACTTAACAAGAAAGACGGTGAAATACGTGTGGACAGAGAAGTGTGAGGAAAGTTTTCAGGAGTTAAAGAAAAGACTTAGTGAAGCACCTGTATTGACCTTACCAGACGATACAGGAGGTTTTACGGTCTACAGTGATGCATCGCACAAGGGGCTTGGCTGTGTGCTTATGCAAAACGGCAAAGTCGTTGCGTATGCGTCCAGACAATTAAAAGATTATGAGAAGGGATATCCTACCCACGACTTGGAGCTGGCAGCGGTAGTGTTTGCCCTTAAAATTTGGAGACATTATCTATACGGAGAAAAATGTGAGATATTCACAGACCATAAGAGTCTGAAGTATATCTTCACACAGAAGGAGCTGAATATGAGGCAACGGAGATGGTTGGAATTGATCAAAGATTATGATTGTGAAATTCTATATCATCCCGGCAAGGCCAACGTAGTAGCGGATGCTCTGAGTAGAAAGAGCAGGGAGAAATTGTTCATATTGACAGATCAAGAACAATTGGTTCAAGAGATGGCTCGAATGGAGTTGGAAGTGAGAAGTCCAAACGAGTCAATAGAAGTCGAGGTGAGCCCAACCTTGTTAGATAGGGTGAAAGAGGCTCAAGACAAAGATGAGGAATGTGACAGAATCCGGAAGAGGATGACCGATGGAGAAGAGGTCAAGTTTAAAATTGATAGCATGGGATTGCTGAGATTTGAAAATCGTGTTTGGGTACCGCTAGTGCCTGAATTACGAGAGGAAATTTTGCAAGAGGCCCACAGTACGAGATACTCGATACATCCGGGGAGTACGAAGATGTATCAAGATCTACGTCAGCATTTTTGGTGGCCGAATTTAAAGAGGGAGGTTGCAGAATGTGTCAGCCGATGCCTAACTTGTCAAAGGGTAAAGGCCGAACATCAGAGACCAAGTGGATTGTTACAGCCGTTAGAAATTCCTGAGTGGAAATGGGAGCATATCACAATGGATTTTGTGGTAGGACTTCCAGCAACACAGAAGGGATATGACGCAATTTGGGTGATTGTGGATCGGCTAACAAAGTCAGCGCACTTTTTGCCGATCAAGATCAGGTTCAGTTTGGATCAGTTGTCCAAACTGTACATCAAAGAGATAGTTTCAAGACATGGGGTGCCGGTATCGATTGTGTCAGACAGAGATCCGCGCTTCACGTCAAAATTTTGGAGAAGTCTTCAGGAGAGATTGGGGACACAGTTGAGAATGAGTACAGCGTATCATCCGCAGACCGATGGGCAAAGTGAGAGAACAATTCAGACATTGGAAGATATGCTCAGGGCCTGCGTAATGGATTTCAAGGGCAGTTGGGAAATCCACCTACCACTAGTTGAGTTTGCATACAACAACAGTTATCATGCGAGCATAGGTATGCCGCCTTACGAAGCTTTATATGGCAGAAAATGCAGAACACCTCTGTGTTGGGATGAGGTAGGAGAACGCCGACTGTTGGGGCCAGAGTTGGTTCAACAGACGGTAGAAATTATCAAAGTAATAAGAGCTCGGCTAGTAGCAGCTCAAGACCGTCAAAAGAAATACGCCGATTTACATCGACAGAAACGAGACTTCGAGGTGGGGAGTTTTGTGTTCATTAAGGTATCTCCCTGGAAAGGGAAGATCAGGTTTGGAAAGAAGGGGAAATTGAGTCCAAGGTTCATAGGACCGTTCGAAATATTGAGAAGAGTGGGTGAAGTAGCATACGAGGTAGCTTTACCTCCTGAATTGGAACATATTCACAATGTGTTTCACGTGTCGGTATTGCGGCCATACAAACCAGACTACAAGCACGTTATCTCCTATGAACCAATTCAAGTCGGGAAGGATTTATCATATGAAGAAGTTCCTGTTCAGATACTCGATAGGAAGGAACAGAAACTGAGAAATAAGATAATTCATTCTGTCAAAGTACTTTGGAGGAATCACGCCATTGAAGAAGCTACGTGGGAATTAGAGGAGGAAATGAGGGCAAATTACCCGTTTTTATTTGAGTAACCTTATTTTTACAATTCCGAGGACGGAATTTTTATAAGGAGGGGAGAATGTAATGTCCTAGAATTTCCACATTTTTATTAATTAAAATATTAATTTAATTTCCAACGAGTTAGTTTTATGAGATTATTTAAATCTTTTTATGTGATTAATTAATTATGTGATTAAATAATTATGTAATTAATTACTAAAATTAATTAAAGGGGGTCACTAATATGTTATTAAATTAGTGAACAAACCCTAAAGTTTTAATATCAAAATAATTGATAAGTTTCCTATTAATTAAATATTCAATTAAATTGAATATAATGAGTGAATTAAATATAATAAATTAATTAATATGATTATTAATTAATGTAAATAATGTGAAATGTTAATAATAATATTTATTAGTCCATTTGGTAATTTAATACTTATGGGTTAAAATATTTAATTATTTATTCAATCTAATTATTTATTTAACATGGATTGAATAATTAATGTATAAATTATTAAATTAGCCCAACATGGGTCAATTAGTAGCCCAAGTGTAGAATAATAAAATTTGACAATTTAGTAGCCCAAACAATTTAATAGAAGCCCAATTGGTATTTTAAATTAAAGCCCAATGATTGGCCCACTTGAAAAATACTTAAATTAACTTATTAATTATTAAAAATGAAAATGTGACTAATAATTTGGGACAAGAATATGTATCATCAGCCGACCATGGCATGGAGGAGAGAGAAAAAAATTGATTTTTTGATATTTTATTTTATTTTCCATTTATTTAATTAAAGGTTGCTTGTTTTGATTTTTGGGAAAGTCTTTTCCCACAAAATCCTCACCAACTTAGTATGGGTTAGTTTTCTTGTGTAAGTATCCAATATAGATGCATGATGGTCTAGATTAATAGATACAATGTGTGTATCTAATATTTTGTAGGAGTATACTTGCATTTGTAAGACTTGTATACTTCATTATTTTTCAAGCTAAAGAGAGAGCTAGAGAGCATTTGAGAGTGAGAAAATAGTGAGAGCAAAATACTAAGAGAGGAGAAGGAGTTCTTGGTGTATGTCATCTTCATTCACAACCTACTTTGGAAGAAAAAGGAAGATAGCCATTAAATCAAGGTAATGGTTATTCTAAATCTAAGTTTTGTTTTTAAATTAAATAAATCATCATGTTAGTATAAACATGTTAATATGATTATTAATGTGTAGTGATAATATTTATGCCATGCTTGAGTTTAATATGTTTGGTTTGTATTTTGGTAAATTTTATATGCTAAAATATGTATTTAGTAGTGTGTAAACAAGTGTTGAAATATATTACCAAAAATATTTTTGTAAAGCTTAGGTTTGATGTTCTAATATTATAGAACATTAAATCATGAGAAAAACAAAGTTTGAATCACTTAAAATGGAGTTATACACAAAAAGATATGATTTATGGTAGTTTATGTGATGTAAAAATTTTTATAAAAAAATATTGATATTAAATCATGAAAAATTATTTTTTTATGTTATAAATTAATATAAGGTGATTGGTAATTTTTTTGGATTTTTATTGAAGAGTTAAAGATTTATTGAAGGTATATTTTTATTTAAAATGGGTAGCCGGAAACACTGTTCACGTTCTGCGGGAAGAAAAAATTTTTAAGGCTTTCCGCGCAATGCGCGGCTGCCACTGTTCACCGAGGACGCGGAGCCAAACGACGTCGTTTGGCGTCCGTAGAAAAATTCACTCCGCGCGTACGCGCGGAAGCCGTTTCCGGCTTTTCAAAAACGGCGTCGTTTTGACCCGTAACAAACCAAAACGCGCGCAATGCGCGGTAAGAAACTTTTCGGCGAAATTACCATTTTGCCCCTCCGTGTTTTTCTTGGCAGAATTACCATTCTGCCCTCGGTCCGGTTTTTCAACTTATTTACGAAAATGCCATTCGGGTTAATTTTAATTAATTTAAATATTTGAAAATTAATTTAAAATTATAACAAAAATAATAATAATACAAAAATAATATTGGGGAGGATATTTTTCATAAAGTTTAATATTTAAATATTTTAAATATTAATCTAGTTAGCTAAACCATGGTTAGGTTAAATAAATTTATTATTTATTTATTATTTTAAATGTTAATAATAAATAAAGATGATAAATTAGCAATTATTATGTAATGCCTATTAAATAATATTTAAAGAGAGATAAAATTTATAAATTAATTATTTATTATTTAAATATTATTAAATAATAAATAAAGATAATTAAGTAATTAATTATTATTTAATTAACATTAAATAACGATTAATGGAAATTAAGTTATTAGAGTAATAATTTATTATTTAATTTAAATAATAAATAAGAATGATTTGATTATTATTTAACCTTAAATAATAATTAAAATTAATTAAATAATTAATTATTATTTAATTGACATTAAATAATAATTAAAGAGGATTAAGATTAGTAAACTATTATTTAATTTCCTTAATTAAATAATAAGTAAAGTTAATTACTTGGTTAATTATTGGTTGATTAACATTAAATTAAAGAAGGTTTAAACTAAGTTAATAATTATTTATTATTTAATTATAATTAAATAATAAGTAAGTACAATTAGTTATTATTTATAATAACTAGAGTTAATTAATTAATTTCTATTTAATCAATATTAAATAGTAATTAAAAAGAGATTGAGTTAATAAAATAAATTGAATTGAACTAAACAATTATAATAAGTTGTTTAAGGGTTTAATAAGTGTCCAACACTTAAGAAAAATATTTTCTAACTTATTAAATTATTAACCTAAAATGATTAAGTGTCTATAAGGTTAATAATATTGTTTTGACTAATGTAATTTATGTGTTAGTACTTATGTGGTAAATAAGTTCGTTATTAAGCGTATAATTATGCAAATACGTCGTACTAATTATTAGACCGACTTTATTAATGTTAGGTCTTTCAAAGCAAGTTAGTTAAAGCTAGACAATTATTGTAGCTGAGCAAACAGGCAAGTTCTCTAACCCTACTCAATTATTATCGTTGAACAAGTTTCCATACTTGTATTTATTGTTAAAGCTTGAAGTGGTTTAATTATTTAAAATTATTCCACATCCATATTGTTTATACAATCGCACTTAGTGCATTTGAAGCTTATTAGTTCTTGATTCATGAACTGTATTAAAAATGTCTTAAGCTAATAATTCAGCTAGACATTACGTTTCTAAATTCAATAACTTGAATACTTTTAAAAGCTTATCCAAACCATTGTTGGGTGCGGATTTCTTATATTAAGTCTGAGAATTGAACAACCCTAAATTAGGGGATTTTGTGTCGGGAAACCGACTTTGGGCGCCAGTGACTAAATGTAATGCATATACAGCGGGTTGAATAGGCTGATCCCCTTGAAAACCAAACAACTCAAAGGGTCAGAGGAAACTCTATTATACCCTAGTTAGTTCAGGGTCCTTAGTGACCACTCAGCATTTTAAGATTCAAATATTCTGTTTATTAAAATTTGAATCCTGTTTCATTCACAATTGTTATATCTATTGTTGAATCATTGTTGATATTTCCCATTCATTCATGATATATTAAATCTATATGATTGTTTTAAACTTGCTGAGCAAACTAGTTGCTCATTCTTGCTATATCATGAACCATTTTTCAGATAATCCTGATTGCTCAAAGAAGGATAAAGGAAAAGGAAAAGCCAGAGCTTAAGTTAGCTTAGGCATGCTAATTAGATCTTTAATTATGTATTTTCGGTTTTTAAGCCTTTTGTAATTCCTTGTGATAGGAACTGTTATTATGTTAAGGTTGATAGACCCTGGTATTGTAACCTTTTGAAGGGAACCAATATGTATTATTCCGCGATATTTAAATGCAATGTATGTATTTAATTGTTAGTAATGTGTTGAATAGTGAGAACCAAACTCGAGGTTATGGAACCCGGATTTGGGGTCGTCACATTATTAATGCAATTAATCACGAGCTTTGGTAAGATTTTAAATTTTAATGAATTTAACTTAGTTAGAATATTAATTTAATAATAAAATTTATGTCTAATATTAATATAATTAAATCATGTGATATGTTAAGAAAATTTTCCATATCTAAATAAAATTTTAAAATTAAAATTATCCTACATAAAATTTGTTGAAATTTGTAATACTCTACCAATTGAAGACATCATATTAACAAATTTTTGTGTTATTAGAAAAACAAAATAAAATAAATCAACGGACCAATAACAAAAATTAACAATGGAAGTATAAAATTAATTAATAGTATAAAATTATTTTTAAAGTAAAATTTCAGCAAAATATATGATTTGCTTATTGAAGTTGACACGTTTTACTTAATGCACCACTGAACTGTTAATTTTATAAATTACAACATTAAATTGATTAAAAAATAGTAATTAGGTCATTCCGTCAAATTAGATAGATCAAAGTTAACTTTTTTCCTACACGGTTTTTTAAAAAAAAAACAAAAAATTAACTAAAATGACATGGAATTTTTTTTAATTATAAAATAAAATTAAAATAAAAATAATCATGAAAAAATTAAAAATAAAATTCAAAACTAATAATATAAAATTAAAAACAAAATTATTTATTAAAATAAATAAAATTAAAATAAACTTGAAAAATAAAATAAATGAAAACAAAATAATAAACTTTTAAAAATAAAAATTACATTAAAATGAAATTGAAAAATTAGAATAAAAAATTTTAGAACAGAGTAATAAAAAATTTAAAATATAAAATAAATTTAAAAATTAAATTATGAAAAAGACTAAATAAAATTGAAAATTACAAAAATTAAAATTAAAACGAGAAAATTTCTAAAATATAAAATAAAATTAAAATAATTAAATAAATAAATAATGCAAAATAAAACATGATTATAATATAAAATTCAAAACAAAAAAATAATTGTTAAATCACATTAAAATAACTAAAAAATTACCTCAAAAAATTTAAAAATAAATAATAAAATTAGAAAAGTACAAATTAAATTAAAATGAACA
Organism: Hedera helix; assembly: GCA_947179155.2. Taxonomy (NCBI): domain Eukaryota; kingdom Viridiplantae; phylum Streptophyta; class Magnoliopsida; order Apiales; family Araliaceae; genus Hedera; species Hedera helix. The sequence goes on along the minus strand of OX359268.1, from coordinate 49,165,282 downwards.
TGAAAAATTAAAATATAAAAATTAAAAATAAAATAAATAAATTTGAAAATAAGAAATTAATTTTTTATTTTGTATTTATTTATTTATTTTCTATTTTTAAAAAGTTTTCATTTGTAAAATATTTTTATTGTTATTTACAATTTTATTTTAATTTCATTAACTACTTTTTGTAATTTTATTTTAAATTTTATTTTTTATTTCCAAAGAAATTTTTTTATATTTTCAAAAAAAATATTTTTTATTTTCAAGATTTTATTATTTTATTTTTAATTTTCGTATTGTAATTTTTCAAGTTTATTTTAATTTAATTTGTATTTTAAAAGTTTTAACTTTTTTGTTGTAATATCCAAGTGATTTTAATTTTATTTGATTTAAAAATTAATTATTTTATTTTGAATTTTATATTATAATTTTTCAAGTTTATTTTAATTTTATTTTGTACTTTTAAAATTTTATTATTGTTGTAATTTTTTTTTGTACATTTTAATTTTATTAAGTCTTTTAAATAATTTAATTTTTAAATTTTTTTTATATTTTCAAAATTATAGTACTTTATTTTTATTTTATTTTTTTGTGATTTTTGAAGTTCATTTTAATTTAATTTGTATTTTGAAAATTTTATTTTTTAATTTTTAATTTGTTTGTCGTATTTTTCAAGTTTATTTTAATTTTATTTTTTAAAAAAAATATTTTGTTTTGAATTTTATATTATTAATTTTTAATTTTATTTGAATTTTTCACAATTATTTTTATTTTAGTTGAATTTTTAATAATTAATTTTTATTTTATTTTATTTTTTAAAAAATTAGTCATGTCATTTTTTGTTTTTTTTTTAAAAACCACGTTGGAAAAAGTTAATTTCATCCATCTAATTTAACGGAATGACCCAATTATTTTTTTATAATTAGTTTAATGTGATAATTTTTAAAATTAAAAGTTCAGTACTATATTAAGTAAAACGTGTCAATTTAAGTGGGCAAATCATATGTTTTGTCGTAAAAATTCTTAATACTTAGTTAACGACATCATGAAAAGCGAGTTGAAACCTCATTTGGTATTGCGGAGGAGGTGGATTGTGGAAAAATTGTGATTTAAGAGGTCCATGAGTTATACATGATAGCTCTAAGTGCACATATGATAAGAAATTAAAAATAGTATAAAAAATTTTGAAAATAAGAAATTATATTTTATTTTGTATTTATTGATTTTTTATTTTTAAAAAGTTATCATTTGTAAAAAAAAATTATTCTTATTTAAAATTTTATTTTAATTTCATTAACTACTTTTAGTAATTTAATTTTAAAATTTATATTTTATTTTTAAAGAAATTTTTTTTTATTTCAAAAAAAATATTTTTTATTTTCTAGATTTTATTATTTTATTTTTAATTTTTCAAGTTTATTTTAATTTAATTTGTATTTTAAAATTTTTAACTTTTTTGTTGTAATATGTAAAACCCCGAATTTTATGAAATATAAAATTTAATTTTTCTTCATATATTTTTTTTCATGAAACAGTAAGTGGTTAAATTGACGAAATTGAAAGTTAAGGATGTTATGTGCAAATTTTATTTTGTCGGACAATATTCGTTTTATGGGGAAATATTCGTTTTGTCGGGAAATATTCGGGTCGTACGACGGCGCCGAAATAACTAATTATTGGTGGACCCCACAACGGAATATTTGTCGGATATAGAAAACGACAGAAGTAACATTTTTAAATAAAAATAGTCAACGGTGTTAACTGTTAAAATACCGGTGATAAAAAAATAGTAGCATTCGATAATTTATGGTATTTTGCTGTAGCACGCGGTACTCTACAGTAGCACACGGTGTTGCACAGTGTCTCATATTATTGGTCTGATAATTGACACCGTAACTGTTACGCATCATTTCATCGATGATTGTCACTACATAATATTTTATATTATCAATTCAATAATTGTTGTTACACAGTATTTTGCATTATTGATTTAATAATTGTCATTACACTGTATTTCATATCATTGACTCAATTATTGTTGGTACACTGTAGTTTAAAATTATTGAACCTAATAATTGGCACAGTAGTTGTTGCATTATTATGAATTATTACTATGGTAGTATTATTTGGTAATTTGATTATTATATTATATTCATAAAGTTTGTTTTATTAGACAATATAATAATAAAAAGTTATTTGTTTTATTAGAAAAATATTATTATATTCAGATGTTACTATGCAAGTTACTGTGCCAAATTTGAAAATTCGCTGAATTCGTGTATGCAGCCTCTCCTGCCAATTTTAGCATTGGCGTGCTGCCAACAACCACGCATAGTACCCTTATTCCTCCTATAAATAGTTTGCTCAGCTGAATAGAAAAAATCACACATAAAACATAAAATTTTTCTATAAGAATTTTATGAGTTTTCTCTGAGAATAGTAAGACTATTTTGAGTGTTTGAAAGCCAAAAGGAGTGCAGGAATTTTTCAATTAAGTCTTTTATTAAAGAGTAGTAATTTATAAATTCTTATTTTTCACGGTATTCACAAATCTTCCTTTAGAAGGCTCTTCTTTAAGAAGATTCATTTTTAAAAGCTTTCTTTGAAAGATTTATTTTGAAATATTATTTTAAAAACTATTTTAAAGTTGTTATATTATACTACAAAAATTATGTTAAATATATATAATTTTGATAGTTCATATTATACGGGTTTTCATACACTTTGAAATTCATATGTGGTAATTACTAATTTTATTATAAATATATAGGTTGATCAACCTTATTTAAATCAATATCCAGTCACTTGTTAAGGTAAGGAATGTCATTTTTTTTTTGGAATATCATCTTCTTTGATATTCTATTATTTAAACTTACCACGGTAAAGGTTTTATCATTCTTTGATTCTCGAAAATAATATCGTTTCTTTCTTGTGCCATTTATTTCCATATATTAAATTGTGGGAATACCTTACGGCGCGGATTACCGCCAGTTGGTGAATAACCTTTCGTGTTCATTCCTTATTAATCTCTGAGAATAACCTTACTGCGCGGATTACCGCCTGTTTGGTGAATAACTCTTCGTATTCAATTTTTATTAAATTGTGGGAATAAACTTACGGCGCGGATTACCGCCTGTTGGTGAATAACATTTCGTATTCATTCCTTATTAATCTCTGAGAATAACCTGACTACGCGGATTACCGCATGTTTGGTGAATTACTCTTCGTATTCATTTCTTACTTGTCTCTTGTTGGTAAAGTTTCCTGAAATGAATATATATTCTTTAATAGTTTGCGCTTCATCTAATATCATTTCAACTGAACCTTCCTATTTTTCTAAATCTTTCTATTGAACCTTAACTGTTATTCTAAACTGTGGATCTTAAATATCATTCTTGAATTTTAGTCCACATCATCTTGGCAATTTGGACATTATTTGAATCTGCACAAAGAAAAATCATAACTTTTGATATTTATTAATCATACTGTTTCTTCTGATTCATCATCTATATCACGGTGGTTATTCTAATCATCAAGAACCATGTTGTTGTGAATATCTGTGGCCTGGGGCATAGTTGATAGGATAAAGGCGATATAATTATTGTGTCTTTTAGGGCACGTGGTGAATATTATCTTTGGCCTGGGGCAAAGATGAACTGTTGTTGGTATGATTATGACCAAAGGCTGAAAACTGGTATAATCATTACCGTTGGTGTTATATTTGAATATTTTTTGCTCGTAATGCAAAGATGAATTATTGACTGGCATGACTATAATCAGGAACTGAAAATTTATATTATCATGACCAACGGTGTTTAAGATGATAAAAGTTGATGATGTTTTTCCTAAAAATAGAAGCGAGTGGACATTATAGTCTGCATTATTCTTCTAATAGATTGCTCTTTCCGCTGCTATTATTGATACAAAGCTTATTGTCTATTATATTCAATTAAGAACTCATCTGTTGAAGGCTAATGATAATTTATTTGTCATTATCTTAGTCATGATATTTCTTACTGGGCTATTTGAGCTCACCCTTTCTTTTGTTCCATTGTTTTTCAGAAAATGAGAGAGTAACCGGGTCTAGCAGGGGAATGGAGTGACGGTCCGAGTGATAGCTATTGTAGTCTTCACATGTTGTATATAGTGTGGCAATAATAGTGAAGACCTAGTTGTGTATTATTGAGTTTGTATTTCTGTTATATGTACTATTTGTAATAGAAATTATGTATTTTATGGCGTCTCAAATTGGGCTACGTAGGCCTAGATTTGGGGGCGTCACATAATATCCAAGTTATTTTAATTTTATTTGATTGAAAAATTAATTATTTTATTTTGAATTTTATATTATAAATTTTCAAGTTTATTTTGTATTTTTAAAAATTTATCATTTTTTGTATATTTTTTTTTGTAAATTTTAATTTTATTAAGTCTTTTAAATAATTTAATTTTTAAATTTATTTTATATTTTCAAAATTTTATTATTTTATTTTAAATTTTTTTTGGTGATTTTTCAAGTTCATTTTAATTTAATTTGTATTTTTTAAATTTTATTATTTATTTTTTAATTTTTTGTCGTATTTTTCAAGTTTATTTTAATTTTAATTTTTTTAAATATTTTGTTTTGAATTTTATATTATTATTTTTCAATTTTATTTGAATTTTTCACGATTATTTTAATTTTATTTATATTTTTAATAATTAATTTTTTATTTTATTTTTGTATTTTTAAAAATTAGCCATGCCTTTTTTTGTTTTTGTTTTTAAAAAGCCACGTAGGAAAAAGTTAATTTTCATCCATCTAATTTAACGAAATGACCCAATTATTTTTTTATAATTAGTTTAATGTGGTAATTTTTAAAATTAAAAATTTAGTATTATATTAAGTAAAACGTGTCAATTTAAGTGGACAAATCATATATTTTGTCGTAAAATTTGTTAATACTGAGTTAACGACATCACGAAAAGCGAGTTGAAACCTCACTTGGTATTGCGGAGGAGGTGGATTGTGGAAAAATTGTGATTTAATGTTTGTTTTTTATGCGATAGAGCGACATGAAAAACAAAGAACACCCCATATCAGGTGCAAGTGAAGTAATACAAATTTATATGTATGTATGTTGATATATTAGCTTTTGAATGAATGTAAAAGAAGTACTCTTTGACTTAAAATAAAAAAATAAAAATAAAAAGTAATTTTTTGAGTTAGAGTTGAAAAAATAATAATGTAGAAAAAATAATTTAATTTTTGATTTAAAGTAAGAAAATGTAACATGTCATATTATAAATGAATGTAGGAAAGTTGAATTAATGTATAAATAAAAAATAGTTGATATAATTTAGAAAAAATAAAAGGTCGAACCAAAAAACAGGTGAACTAAAAAGAAAATGCCAAAATAAAAAAGAAAAATTAAATTATTTATTTAATTATAGTAATAAATAGATAGATGTTATTCAGGTATTTGATTAATTTCCTTCCAATCTTCCCAACTTTTGGGAGAAAATTTAATTCAAATTTCTCTCATCCTCTTTTCTTTTTTAGTCTTAGAAAAGCTTACAAACAAGAAAATTTTAGTTTTTTTGAATTTTAAATGTGGAAGGAAAAATTAAGAAAGTGAAGAATAATTTATTTGGAGAATTAAAGATTAAATACATGTCAACTATGGGTTAAAAACATATTGAAATGGTTAAAACATAGCCAAAACGTATTCCAGGGCAAAATTGATCGGAGTCAGGCAAAAGAAGCATAATTGTTATTTTAATTAAAACACTTTGAGGCATTAACTGATAATTTTTAAATTTTGAAGAACAAATTAAAATTCCTCCAAACTTGGGCAAATATTTTTTATTTTATTTTGCCGTGTTTGTAAAGCAATAAAGTTGGATGGATACTTTAACAAAAGTTAACGAGGGTACTAAATTCGACCTTGATTCTTAATAAATTTAATACTATGCATAATAGACTACAAGTTAGAGATAAATATTACAAATAAAAAACCAGAATGATTTTTAAATTTATCAGTGTAACTGGACGTGATACGCCGACTCAATTGTCTATCCAAGTCCAGCCCATCATGGTTAAACTCGTAGCCCAGTTAAGCCCTTAAATAGGTGGGCTAAGCCTATTCAAACTATTTTTGATGATTCATTTAACATTGTAATTCCTTTGCGAGGTCCAAGAAAGTGAAACATCTACTGATTGTAATCTTTAGCGTGTACATTAAATCAACATAGAACAATAGTATAACGGAAGAAACTCCGTGAATTGCAACTGGGAAGAAGAAAGAAATTAGGTGAACTGTGAGGGGTTCACCTGTAAAAACAAAGTCTAAAAGGATAAAATTAAAATAAAAGGAAAATGTCATTAATTATGATGTCTATCTTTAATGAGTGGAATGGATGATGGATGGATGGATGAACGAGTGTTTTACAATTGAATTTGTTTAGGGGCAGTATTGGTATTATTATTTGTGACGGGCCTGAAGCCATGCTTTAATGCAGCCTCCCAAACAATGTCGATTCTGTCCACATCAAGAGCCCCAACTTCATGGTGAGTCCAGCCTTCCAAGTAATGAACCGCCCCCCCAGCGTGACAAGCATGGACTACTCCTCTCTCCATTGTATACTGCATGTATGCGTGTTCATTCCAACATATTCATATATAAATAAATGTTTCTTACTTAATTTATTAATCAATTAATTAATTTTCTTTCTAAGTACTGAATTCAAGATACTAATTAATTATCTATACAATTTTCTTATTTTCGTTTGTCCAAAAATAGAATGAGTTACTTACCTCACAACATCCAAGGCCTTGAACATCATCGGGTAACCTCATGGCTGCAAGATCCCCATAAGTGCAGTCTCTTCTAAAGGCCAATATTGGTGGCACCACAAACTGATGAAAATGTGTTCCAGAGGGTGCCCAATTTTGCTCTCTTGGAGTTATCCACTTTCCAACAATCCATGTCTATTATATGATATTTATACGTATATGTTACAAAAATCACATATTAATAAGTTAATTACATATATATAATTATATTGTCACGTCTTTGGAATCAATTATTAATAAGGTACAAAATTACCATTATTTCGGAGTTATTGTCAAGACACGTACCTTACAATGTTTTGCTGCTTGATACTTGGTCACTAAAACTAAATATTTTTGATAATCTGTAGGGACTTCTTTTTTAATCTTTTGAAATCTCTCAGTCGATGAAGTCAACATCTATAATGTTTCGTGTCAATACATATAATTAGACCAATACGCTATATAAATTTACCGTCCTTAAATTAATAATAATAATTAATTAGGGGATATTATTTAGAAAGAAAAAAATAAATGAGAATATTTTTGTACTTACCAAAACTCTTATTTTGCGTCTACATAGGTAGAGGGCGATGGCTCTTCCAAGCTTAGAAGTAGATCCGGTCAAGAAAACTTCGGTTACGTCGTCATTGATTTCATTAAGAATAACAGCAGCTGTCAAGGTATTTCCATGCACCACTCGAATTTTAAGATCAGGATGCTTGTTCACAAACAGCATACCACCTCCATTTAGAGCTTCATTCTGCATTAACATATATATCGAATATATTTTTATATTAAACTATATATCAAAATTAATCATAGATTATTGACATGTTCTTTTACTTAGTTTTTTTTAATGATTAAACACGTATATTTAATGTATATTTTAAATGAAAAATTAACCTCTTAATTATCTGTCACGTAGTATACAAAAACTCAGAAAGTAAGGTTGGTGCAAAGTTATTTTCGGACTTTTTGGCTTTAAAGAACAGGGGTTGCATTGAAACATAAAACAAACAGCTGTGCGAGGTCACAATTAAATTGGTTGTAGTGACCTCTCTCCATTGTTCTCCCATATTTATTGCAGCAAATGAAGGACCCGCATCCAATAAACATATATGACATTTATTGCACATGCATATGGTTCAACTGCATATATATACATCAACCTAACTAGTTAACGGTACGTACGCTATTGTATAATATATATATATATATATATATATATATATATATATATATTAGGTCGTATCCACAACAAATATTTACCGAAAATACTATTACAGCAATCAAATATAGGGACAAATTGACTTTAGCCCCTAAAACTTATAGTGACACCAATTTTATAAAAATAGTGCATGCTGCTAGATTTTGTAATGATATAGTCAAATGTATTTGCTCTCAACAACTCTTTGCAAATCTAAATGTCTTACCACATATTATATATATATATATATATATATATGCACACACCCGCGCGCACAAACTCATAAATAATATGATTCATAACTAACTCTAGATGTCATCTTATTTTTTAAGTTGGACACGAAAATATAGTGCAAAATATTTTTTAAAATTTAACCTTAAAAAATTTGATGTCATCTGACATTAGTTATAGATCAAACAATTCTAGATGTCATCTTATTTTTTAAGTTGGACACGAAAATATAGTGCAAAACATTTTTTAAAATTTAACCTTAAAAAAATTGATGTCATCTGACATTAGTTATAGATCAAACAATTCTACATATAAACATACACCCTCGTAAACATAATAAATACATCAAGTCCTAACAACCAAAATTCTAACATGAATATTTTCACAACACAGGCCCCGCCCCATCTTTGTTTCTTTATTAATTAGGAAAAATAATTAATAAAGTCGTGATCAGCAGGCTTTTTCCATATTTTAAAGCTCTAGCTAGTCTGTACAGATTTTTAGCAGTAGTGGACTGGAGAGAGAGAAAGAGTGAGAAATAATAAAACCTTATTCAAAGCAGCGAGGCTAATTACTTTAACACCCAATCTATCAGCCCTGAGAATCGCCTCCTCTATGTGTTTATTGATTCCTTCCCTAGCAAATGGCAAGAAGTACTGCCCAAAAGTAAATAACACAAATTATTAACATTATTTAGTCAATGATCAACTAATTAATAAACCTAGCATGCATATACAGCTAGCAGTAAATAAAGCATAACAGATTAAGACGAACCTGAAAACCAAAGCGAGGAACAGCCCATGTTTGGTGCAACCTGCCTCTGAGATTGTAAAATGAGATCAAGAAAGTCTTAGACTTCGCCCACATCACTAGCATTGTCACAAAAGATAGTGGCCACAAAGGCAACAAGAAAAGTCTGGTAACAAAGGGCATCGAGGCCATTGATCGGAACACAAACTGCACGTGCATAGCCGATGTCATGTCCACAACATGAGCCAGGAACACAAAATTTGGTACGCTCTTATTTTTACCTGCATTAATATATTATGTTGTAAAGTTTAGACATATTTTTCTGATCACTTAATTCCTCCCTTATAAAAGTTTTATATGTTAATTTTCCTGCATTAATGTTGCAAAGTTAATTTAGATCACATGATGTTTATTTTGATAAATGTTTTGTATGTACCTGAGTTTATGCTCATTTTCCTTTGTAGTTCCCATGATTTGGTATTTAGGGTATTACCCAATGCATCATAGAGAGGCATGAAGAGGCAGTAATTGGTGCCCATCTCTGTGTGGTGTAGGCTGTGGTAGCTGCAAAAGTCCCACCAACCAAACCAATGCATTAAATTACATTAATTCTATATATATATATATATATATATATACTTTTTGGCAAATAACAGATCATACCAAACTACTAAAGTCATTTATAAAAATCATTCAAACTGTGTATCAATTATCACCCTCTGACAGTCTAATTAATGCATGACTAATTATTTTCTAATTTAAGACAAAACATGGGAGCTTCATGACACTTTGAAGTAATGCACCGAGCTAACTCTACGATTGGAATGACCTTAATTATGAGAGATATATACTCGATTCATATATGTTGATTATCAAAACTAAAAGTTCGAGTTAAGGAATTACCGGAGTAGTTATATATATGTATGATTAGGGATAATAGTAGTAGTACTCAAAATTAGCTAAAGTTTTACATTATTAAAGAATAATTTTTAATTTTAATTTTTTTTGTTTAAGTTTGATTTAAACATTAATAAATACGATAATTTGATAATAATAGAAAATTAAGTAGGATAGATGGTGATGCATTTAATTCTTTAGGTGTTGAATTGACTATAGACACAACTACAAAATTCACTCTATATATAAAGCAAGTGTGTTAATTGTTACTACGTACATTGATAAAACTGAAAGCTTATATATATATATATATATATATATATATATATATATATATATATATATATATATTATTGGAGAAAATGTACGCTTTTTATTCCTTATATTTGATAAAACCAGATAACCAGGTCCAGCCAAGGACAAGTTTCTTTCAGAAACTAATTAGGAATAATTTAACCAAAAATTAACATAAGTGGAACCAAGAGGGAATTTGCTAACCATCAAGTTGCATTACAGGGCAAGTGGCTGTGGTCCATTCGATCACATGTAAGCATTTAAAGTATTTATAAGCTGTACGTGAAACAACGATCAACTCGATCCCATACATTCATATGCATGCATTTGAACTGAAAGATATATATGTATCCATGCATGACAACATATTTGGTAGGTGACAAATTATATATATACACTACGTACATGATTATATTATGGGTAATTTAATAATTACTTACGTGGGTGTATAGAGAAGATATCTAAACAAGGGAAAGATGTCAAAGATCTGATGAGGAACAATTTCAACATTGCAATGCCCCAAACATCTTAGAAAATCAAAAGTCAACACATAGCCATAGATTATGCTTATGGACCCATATCCAATCATACATGATCCAAGTATCGGCATCCCCATGACTGCACTTAATAAAAGTTGCTCCAAAAGTGTGGCATTTCCAGCTGCAAATTAAATTCCACAAGAAAATATATAAAATAATTATATAAAGGAAAAGATGTACTAGCAAAGATTGAGATATCAGCAGGGTAGAAAATTAAATAGAGGAGATGAGTTTTAATTGGCTTAAATAATTACCAGTGAAAGGCTGGGGTACAGGTGAGGAATGGTGGAGTGAATGATAATGGTTGAAAAGATAATTTCCATGGAAACATTTATGTAGGTAGTAGTATAGAGGCTCTGAAACAGCCATGTGAATTATCATGACAGCTATGAACCCTCTTGTGTCCCACACTGGAAGAAGATTTGTTAGTACCGGGAACATATACATCCCCAAAGAAGCCATTAGGCCTTGAAGAATTATGAAATTGTCCCTGAAAAATTAAAATTTCACACAATACTATAATTAACAAAAAATAAAATAAATAAAAGAAAGGACACATACATACATACATACATACATACATACATATATTAAAAGTATGGTTATGTTTGTCACATTTATTAGCTGATTGTGACAACCAACCCAAAACAACGTAATTTCGGTTAATAAATATTATATACCAGTGCCATTCTTTGTCGATCTGCTTGAAGTCGACGCCTTGCTGAAGAATCCGACGGTTCCGGTTAAGGAAAAGCATGTTACTGTAAGAGGTCCATGAGTTATACATGATAGCTCTAAGTGCACATATGATAAGAATATGGAGGCACCAGTTCATGGCACCCTCTTCTTCCAGTCTTGACAATAGAACTTTTCCAATAAAAGGACCATATAGCAGATACTGTACAAAATTTTAAAAAAAAAAATCTTGAGTACAGTTTGATCAGGTAGTGCTTAAAGAAAATTTTAGTAGATGATAACAAAATGATTGAAAAATTCATACATACATACCTTGAAGGAGCCCAAGTGTTCCCACGGCCAAGTTGACAAGGGTGCAACCATGTTATCTTCTTTGATATATATATTGAACAAGTAGAAATTCCTCTTTCTCCCTAATTCTTTTATTAATCCTGTTTATATAGATATATATATATTCCTCAAGACCACGATATATATAACTAACCAATGGAATGTAGCTAGCCAAGAATAAGAGCAATTAAGTTGAGATGAATGAATTCTAGGAAATCTAGTCCCTAATCCACACAGAGAGAGGAGGCGATCAATAGAGAGAGAAATCTGAAGCCTCTCTCATTGTTGCCCTCAATATATATATATATATATATATATATATGTATGTATGTATGTATGTATGTATAGTGACCTATTTATATATATAGGTGAAAGAAATAGAGTGTATAAAGCATACAAAATGCAGTTAGAGTTCCAAATCAATCTCTATCTATATTTATCTCCCTCAATACAATTTGACAGTCGTCATTGACGACTAAAATATATTCAATCGTGCTCAACGCGTTCACATAATAATATTTGCTGCATTCCTAATTAATGTCACAGATGTATTAATGAACTCCCTAACAAATTTAGGTACCGATAATAATTGTCTCCAAGTGTAAAGTGTGTATATAATATATATATATATATATGTCGTGGACATCGAGATATATTTTAGGCTTTTCGTTAATTAGACTCAAATTACTAAAGATCGACAGAGTGGTAAATTGCTCTTCATTGTCCTTTGATTTTAAAACGTGAATACAAATAAATGAAATGCCGGCCATTACTAATTCAACTATTTGGGGTAAGAACTTGGCACGACCTCCAGATCTAATTGAACACAAAGTCAACCTAAAATAATCTATCTTACTATGTATATATACCAAACAGGTCTTTCGTCAACCAAAGTAATTTCATAGCATGCATGTGTACGTACGTGTCACCACTGTTTCCCTAATTTCGTACTTTTTCAACCTATAATCTAGTGAAAGAAAAAACTTGGAAGGTACTGTAGTTATTATAATTCCATCTAGCTAATTAAGATGCCAAACTTAATTTACAAAGACAAAATGTGCTGGGAATTTATTTAATTTTTACAATAATAATTTTATACTTAATTAATAATACTTCTTAAGTGTTTTACAATATTAATTATTACATTAATTAAATTTATTTTAATTTTATATTTTTTAAAGATTTCATGAATTAGCTATTAAAAATTAAATGAATCTCACGGTATTTGTTACTCTCCGTCCATCCTAAAAAAGATGAGTAAAATATATTTTTCACACATATTAAGAAAAATAAAGTAGAAGAATGATAGAGTAATTAAAAATGTTCTAAATTTATTCTTAACGTATGATCCTACAAAATTATATAAAGTGACGAATATTTTAATTTTTTTATACTAATAGATCTCATTAAATAATATACTTATCATTCACTTTATAAATGTTAACTCATCATTTTTTTAAGAATAACGACAAATATAATTCTTTTAATTATTTTTTAGAAGGGAGGGAGTAGCGTGTAGTAAAGAACTTATTCAATTGTACCTGATTGAGCAGGGAGTAGCGTGCAGTAAAGAACTTATTCAATTGTAAATGATTGTCGCTCCATGGAAGAATTACATGTTAATTAGCTTTCGCCCCAAGATACAGTGCATTGGCTTAAAAAGGGAAAAGGTACATAATAATAAATAGAAAAAATTAATTAATTTGACTTCGTAACAGCTCAGGCCCTTGTTCTAGCTAGCTAGTCCGCTCATAATTAAGAGTAGCGGGCGAGCGAGAAAAGGTGAATGACCACATCATCATATCAAGCTGGATAGGGCCACGTACCCTCTCTCATGGATGCTTGAAAGTAATTAGAATTGAATTTGTAATGTGAAAGCCCCGAAGAAAAAAGAGTAATATGTGTTTGCTTTATAAAGTAGTAACTTAATTAATTAGGAATGGCTAATTTAATTTGTCCACAACTTTAGAGCAAGCACTGGATATAAAAGAAGCATGAAAGTTTAATTATATATTTTGTTCTATGTGCTTATTGTTTGTGATTTTGATTTAATGCATGGCCGGGTTTGCTTGATTTGATTCAATCAAAAGGGGATACCTGATGTTTGTTGTCTTGTCCTCCCTTGCGCAATTTGGCATTGGCCTGCATAAACCCAAATACTAACCCGGCCATGTAATGTAAGAAGGCTTACAATCTCAACTCAAATTTTGAAATCACACTTCAACTATAAAATACCCAGTTGATAAATTTCAAATTTTTGAGGTTTGATTTATTTAAATTATTTGGTTCATATATAGTCCTAATCTAGCCAGAGTATATATATAAGCCTTGATTGTTATTTACTTTGTGGCTATTCAAGTTTCACAGTGTGCGGTGGGAGAGAGATGGAGATGAACAAGAGATGAGGGCAAAATTATCACGAAAATAAAGGTTGCCCAGTGCTCATTTTTATTACCTTGTTAATGTCAATTGTCAGAAGAAATCACGTTAGTTTTAAATTTAAAAATATCTTAGATTAATTTTAAAAAGTATTGATAATTTTATATTTTAAAATGGAAGGAGTTTAAAACAATGTAATGTTAGTTGAAAGAATTCTAGACCCAAACAAATGCTTGAGAAAATATTAGCATGGATCACTGTAATAACTCAAAGCTTTAGTTGTTATTTGGAATCTCATAAAGTTTTGTTGAAGTAAAGATACTTCATGTTAATAATTTATACTGGTTATTATAAAAAGTGTCTCATTCTAATATATCAGTTATTAAAAAAACACAATGTAACGTACATTGTAATTTTATTCAGTAATTAAATACCCTCAAAATAGTAGATGCAAATAAAACTTTTATTAAAAGAATATTATAATCTTTTGGTTCACAAAAAAAGTTTGAATTGTAAACTTTAAGTATGAACATTAAGATATATTTTGTTCTATATTTATTTTTAAATTTATTGAGTGTTTAGTATTTTATTACAATAATGATAACAAATAATGTAATTGTAATAGTAAACATAAAATATTATACTTCCTCGGTTTTAAAATATAGGATCATTATATTTTAATTAATACAATAATAAATATTGTAAACTATATAAAAAGTATATTATTCATCATGATATTTATTATTGCATAATTTTTAACGAATTATCTTGATTTTAAGTTTAAAAAAAATTAAAAAAAATTAATTTTTTTTTATAATTTAAAATAGATGGAGTATTTTTTATTCTGTAACTTTTGTTTTGTTAAAAAAAAATGACAAATGGGAATGGAACGGTCAACACGGTGATTAAATGTTTGATATATAGAGAGAAAGGGGATGGAGTCCCACGGACATCGTGTGTGAGGGTGTGGGCCAAACAACCAACCACGAGCTTTGATTATTTCCCCACATAGCAGCCCGTTGATATATATTTCAGAAAGCATATTATTGAAATTTATATTTGAGTAATATTCTTGATATTTCATTTTTCCCTACTTTACAAAAATAATCCTTGGTTACGATTTAAGTCCCTCCCGTATTCCCTGAATTTATATTTATTTCACTGGTTTCATGCCCAATTTGGGGAGTGGTGGGTATTACACTCGGGTGGATATTCAAGTTTTAATATTGTAGCCCATAATTATTAATTATTAACCTTTTTTGGGTAATACTTGTTTACAGCGGGGATGGCAAAATTAGTTTTTCTAAGTAATTTTTTACTTACACTTTGTTACTGAGTATTAAAATGGATAAAAAAGAACATAAAACTTTTTTTTTAAATCCAATAATGTTTTTAGTGAGTTTTTTTTTTTTATTTAATAGTGAAGAAGAAAATAAAGTGACTAATTAAAAACTTGATTACTTTTTTTGCTAAAATATTTTGTCTAAAAATAAACAAATTTAGACAAAAAACTAAATAACGTAAGCAAATTTTTTATAATTTATGTTGTACACTTTACATTATAAACAACATAAAAATAATAAAAGAGTTTACTTTAAATATAAAATTTAAATTTTCTTACATTTTTCTTTCTAAACTCAATAACATGAAGAAAATTTATAAGTTTTTTATTTTTTTTTTCAAATTTAGTTTTCTATTCTTTTCTTTACTCTTAAAAACTTTAAGCCTTATATAGCGTTATAAAAATTAGTACAACATATTTTTAGTCTTGCAAAATTATACATAATTCAAAGTAAGGTAACAATGTTCACAACAATATTTTTTGAGATTTCATATCTTAAAATAAATATATAATATCTTTCATATTGATTATTATAAATATTTTTTTTTCAATGTATGTCAGTAAATAATTGTTTATCCAGGCATTCTCATCAGATTACGCAATAAATTTTTCACGATAATTTATTATTAAAAGTATTATTTTAACACTTACAATTAGGAGAAAAATAATAATAATATAATATTGGAAAATGTGCAACTGGGTTATATTCCAACACTTTAGGATTTCTATTAACTTAAATGTATAAATGTAATAAATATTTACAACCAGCCAACGCCCACCAACAGTACCATTGTCCCTACTACTACAGCAAGCACTTTAACTTAATTGTTCCAACTGAAAACAAGATTTAAATAAATATTCAGAATATTATATTTCTTTGTCTTTACGGATGGAAGAGATTGAAGGAGATGGCTTAATGTTGATATCAACTATAGTAGTAATAGGTTCAATGTGTTGGTCTTCAGTTCTCATCTGTCCATATTAATTGCTTCCTCCAAAATAAGTCAACAGAACCGAATTTCTACACTTCTAGATCGTATAAAATTGACAAAACATACTACAGTATATACTCAAGTGGTTTTGAAGTTCTCAACAAAATCCAATCGTTTTGAAGTTCTCAACAAAATCCAATCGTTTTGGAGTTCTCAACAAAATCCAATCGTTTTGGAGTAGAAGAACTAGTACTACTAGTTGCCAAATCAATTTGCTTCAAACTTCACAACTAATCTACAGCACACCCTCTTTAAGTGGTGGTGCCGACTCTTATCTCCCCCATTGCTTTAGCATTTATTTATACCACCTGCATCGATCCTAGCTTCCTTATAACTTTATATCCATTTTTCTTTACCCAAATTCCAATCTAATTCAAACGTAGTATTTAACATCTATTTATACATACATACATACATACATACATTGCCCTGAAACTTAAACCTATTCAGAAACAAGCGAATATTTTCTTCTTTCGTTCAAAGTTGAACCCACCACAAGGGCCGCGCGCCTAAAAGACAGATAACCAACTATATAATGCGTTTTCGTTCATTATATGATATTCGAATATTTTCCCAAATATGATTATTGACTTTAGAACTTGTGAAACAAAAGAAGGAATGGAAAATGAAATTAATGGTCCATATTAAATGCTTAATCAACTAAAAGCTCCTCTCTTATACGATCAAAAATAAAAATCTCTTCCAAAAATTCTTTATTATTGGCTGAATTAAATTATGATGATAAAATTCCATTTTGTAATAAAACTTTTCAACATGTAATGGAATGATATTCGATCAATTTATAATCCAATAATAATAATGGAATTTGAATTTAGCTATTTATCTTCTTCTTCTTAACAACATTGTTTCAGATATTGTTGTTAATTCTTTTTTGAGCCATCCTTCACCTATTGTGAATTGGTGATTATCTCGTCGGACAAGGGAATTGTACAAACACGGTCTTTACACTATCCTTGCGTGTGACGGAACCAAGTTTTTAAAGATGGGGATACCCTCAACAAATTCCTTTTTTTTCCGACAAATGATGACCGACTATAATCACTGATTTTTTTTCCCGCCAAGTAATACTATGCTCTATTAATTTTATAGAATGAAAATAAAGGGGAAAAAAAGTAGTAGATTAAAATACGGGCCACGGTGACTCGATAATGAATTACAACGTTGTATTCAACGACAGCGTCACCAGAAATCATATTGAACCAAACTGTTTGGGCAGCGGCAATTCCACGTGCCATCTGGAAAATCCCCAAACTACGGCCATTTCACGGTACTCATCTAATATCGGATTCCTGCCCAGAAGAGTTGGGGTGCTACCCTTGTACTTTCCGTCTGCGAAGGCCAAGTTCATGGACATGACTAGGCTAAATTCCTCCATGCCTGCCGGCTAAGCTATACAATCCCTGGGCTCGACCCACTATTGTAGAAGTGGGCTCGGGTCCTGCTGTCAACGGGTCATCGTTAGCCCAAAGAAAGTGGGTGATGTGGTTGTAAATACGGGTCATCATTTTGTAAACTTTTATCAATGCCATGAGCCATTGATGACATGGCTGCGGCCATTGAGCAACCCAGTTGGGCTCTAATTATAGACTTCCTATCCATCTCTCTCGTAACTATAAGGTTGAACAGATAACAGAGGTGTATATATATATATATATAAGTAGATAATCTTAATATTCACAAACAAGTACGAGTTCAAAACAAAAACCTGCAGGTCTATATAATGTGAATAAGGATCCAGATCCAATATAGAAGAAGACGCTCTGAGCAGTGGTATCTACTGGAGCACTTCCAGAATGATCACTCATGGGTATCGCTTCCACAAGTTGTCCTCCCTGTTGTTCCTAAAAGCGCAGCAGCCAATGGTGTAAACAATGATTAGGAAGACGAGGAATATGACATTGACGACAGCAACTCTGTTCCAGTCACTCTTGAGCTTGTCCAGCATCCCAGCTTTGCATGACTGGCAGTTATAGCACAGAATAGTCGGGTTGTTGTCCCATACAGAATGTTGAGACTTTTCCATTTTAGTCCACTTAGAGGAGCTCACATAGGTGAGATTGAATGAATCGGATAGCTTGCACCAACCAAACTACAGAGAAGAAACAAAATGTTATCAGCATGGCAATTGATGCCACAGAGAACCAGCCAGAGACTAGATGGAAACTAGCTAGATAACAAGGATCAAGCACAACATGCTAAAATGTATGCAAAATGCAGTAAATTTCTTGCTACTAATTCCACCGGCTAAATTCCTTAAATGCGCGGACAGTTCGATAAACAAGAAGGCTAACTTGCTGATTTCATACGATGAAATACAGAACGTTGGTGAGAGCAGTCACAGAATATAAACACTACTGCAAGATCACAATTCATACACTTGTAATGCCATTCCCATAATCGCAAGTACTCTAAAGAAATATAGAGAAATACAACCATAAACACTGCTACATACTTGAAAAGTCAACTAATTTCAATTTTAAATGGTTATGTTAATCATGAATGGCTACATTGAGATCAAGTGAACTAAGTAGAAATATGAACAACCAACTACAAGTAGGAAAAACAACCCTAGAATTATTGACATCCACTTGACATAAAAATAAATAAAACTATTTCTATTTTTTCATTTTTTCACAATGATACTCGGAAATTAAGAAAAAGAGTAAATGATGGTCTATTAATGCATTGACAAGTCAAATTCAGCTACCTGTATTTTGAGTTACAGCTTCAATGGAGTTTACTTGATGAAGGTTTTGCGATGTGTGTGGCCCTAAGAGTAATCAGGATGAAGATAGTGACGGCAATGTGAGTTTGGTTCATGATGATTTGATAATGCATAACACTTTATATATAATTATTAATAAAGAAAATGATTTGGACATGTCATAGCTTGCTGACAATCTATTAATCAAAGTTAAGGTACTCACTATTTGAGAGATGACTTGGGGAATTAAATTACGCAAAATAAATAAATAAATAAATAAAAATACAAGATTTAATGTTAAAAATTTTTAAAGTGAAAAATTATGGGACAAAGTCTGAATCTTTACTGTATCAATAATATTGAGCTTATAATATTCTTCTCAAGTTTTACGCCAAAAAAGTGAAGGTTACACAATACAACTTTTTGCACAGAATAAAAGTTGAAAAACCCTTCATCCCACAATACAATTTTTTTGTACGGAATATAAAAACTAAAAAAATCATCTTTCTCAGACAAAGCAAAATCCCTCTCGCACTCTTTCTTAACTCTTAGGATGCTACATGATATTTGGTTGTGCTACACTTTAAAAACAAAACATAATACTATTTATAAAATATCCACAACTTTTCTTTTCCTATTCAAAATAAGACACTTTCAAAAGAAAATTCCTATTGCAAATAGAACTGCTTTTCAAAATAATACTCCTTTTAAAAAATAGGACTTTTTCCTTTCTATGACAGCAAAAAAAAAAAAAGTAATAGAATTTGAGAATGATTCCAACATCTAGGCCTCTACCCGAGGGGATTTTGTCTATTTAACCCAATAAAATAAATTAAAAGGCTCTAATACAGTCCATCTTCAAGAATATTGATTTAAATTAAAATAATACAGAAACAGAATACCAGATATAAAGGCAGATACCCTTTTGGGCCGAAAAGAGACTGAAAATTTAATTGGAGAATTATCGATTAAGGATGAAGCTTTGGAGGAGAATTTAGATATAAACCTGAATGGCAGAGAGGCTTTTATGGTAAAAGGCGTGAACATTAATAAGAGATGCATCATCAATCATGCTTTTGCAGACCTTACTATCCTGCAAACACTCTTGATCCTGTTCCAGTTCTTGTTACTATTGACTCTTTTCTGCAGCCAATTGGAGTAATCCCCCAACTTATATTCCTTATACGATTTGCTGGACAGAGCCTCACCGGCACCTTTGTTGGTCACCACAAAAGCGAAAATGGCGATGCAGAAGAGCAAGAGGATGAGGAGGAGCATGACCGATAGATATACCCGGAGGATACAAGAGACCCGGCATCATGCGGCCACAGAGACCACCATGAGAAATAGGCGGAGGGCAATGAGGGTGGGTCTATCGAGGGAGCGCTCGCGGTCGGTGGTGCCTCGGCGGGAGAGTCATACTCCGGCGACCAAGATTGGGATTGAGAGAGGAGCAATGTGAGGATGTTTAGGGCTCCTACTAGATCGTTACTTACGTGACCCATTGTTTAGATTTTCTGTTATCAATTTGGATTTACACAATTTTCTTGGCAGTGTGGATGAGGGGTATGGTAATGAATATTGACATGCAGAAGTTGGCAGTGTAGAGTAACTTTACGTGTCATGCTTAAGACGTGGGAGTCTTGGAGATATATGCATGCGAGTGTTTGGAATTATTTGTACTAGCTTGTTTTGATATGCGTATTATTTTGAATTGTGCACATTTTGTTGGACAAGATATTTCTCATTTAATTAAAATATAAATCCTTAAATGACTTATCCCACTTTTGATTTTTGAATAAACTATCAAATTTAGATTGTGTCCATCCATGTCATGTCTGTCCTCTTTAAAGTTATAAACAAATTTACATACAAAACAATCAAACACCATATTCATTTACATTATTAAAAAATAAAATATAACATGAATTTTAATATAATATCTTTATTTTTAATAATATAAATAATTTAATTATTATGTGTTTATAATTATTCTAAAGTTATATAAGATCCGACATTTTTTTTTTTTTTTTGGGTACTATTAAGCCATGCTTACATTTCACAGCTGGGAAAGGGAGTTTTGAAACCCGCGCTTACATTTCACAATTGAGGGAGGGGGTTTTGAAACCCACAGCTGGGGAAGGGGGTTTTGAACCCACGCTTACATTTCACAACTGGGGGAGGGGTTTTTGAAACCCACGCCCTCCGCAAAGGGGATGTGATACCTTCCCGACTATGCTTATAGGATCCAATATTTGAGAGACTACATTCAGTCATAAAATGTCAAGGCTTGAAATCTTCAATAATCCAAGATTTTGTTGGAAAACACACACACACACACACAGAGTTATAAACAGGAATGAAGTACACACAAGGAAGTTCCTTCTCAAGCTTTTCTCCAGCATCTTGTTTATAAGAGAACAATCAAATATTAAACTACTAAAATTAAACATCAGGAACAACAGATGGTTCCTTATTAATACAACAATATTCAAGCAAAAACAAGAGAATCAGTTCCAAGCAAAATAGAAATGCCATATGAAGTTTCTAAGTCTCCTTGTTCAATGAGATTATGATAAATTACAGAGGACCTGGGAAAATTCCATTCTCCCTCTGCTCGTTCCACCTTTCAACCTGCAGCATGCATGTAGTAAGAGATTAACCATTTAAGAATTTTCAACTCTAAATTCAAATGTTATTACTAGATTAGAAGGGGGAGAACAAGAAAGAAACAAAGACTATATGTTTCAAGGACATCAATGAGGCCGAACATAAACAAATTTGATAAGAAAAACAAATGGCCAATAAAATTTCACCATACACTCAACAACTGAACTACTACCAGCCAAAACATAAAAAACACAGTTTAAAATTTTAAATGTATGGAGGAACTGACAAACACAAATATGGTTGAGATAAATCTTTGTAAACATACTTCTCTACCTGAAAATGGAAAGTAATTTTATGTAGTACAAACATAGAAAACATTAGTACTCCCTCTGTTCCACAAAAATTGTTCTACAAGCTCCTCTTTTTATTGATAATAATATAAAATGACAAAGTGTCCACAAGTTTGCCATCATAACTTCATTATAATGCCGCTACTACAAAACTAACTTATATTTATTGGGGTAAGCATGGAACAAAATATATCCTTAATATTTGAATTTTTTTGCAAAACCGAGGGAGTATTATTTATGCTATTAAAAGATTTAGATAAAAGAAAAGCAAACTATTAGTTTGCCTAATCAGGACATTGATAAACTACACAAGCAAAAGCACCATAAATTGCTAGCTCAAAGCAGATGAGTAACACCAACAACTCAACAAGCAAACAACTCACCCATTCACCTGGGCAGAGGGAACGATAGTATTTGGCAAATTTCTCACGTTCAGCGGACTCATCACCCTTTGCTGCCACGCACCTGAAATTTGTTAATTGAAGCATGAGGGAAAAGAGGCACATGAAATTAGCTGTTCCTAATCAGCTTAGGCTCACTTGCTAGCCAGCTTCAGTGCAACAAATAAACTGACACCGAGAGCAAGCCTGGGCTCACTTCATATACAAAAACAAGTCTGAAGGATAAACTCCCGTTGATTATGCCCATCAAACAGGATTTATTATGTAAGTTAGCGTTGTATCAGTTTCTCATTCTACAAAAAAGAAAAACTCCCACAACAGAATTTGTCGCTCTTTTCTGGGATTATACTTGCGTTCCAAAATAAGGACCAGTAAAATCAAATGATATATTGTCGAGCTAATATATCCAAATTTATTATAGCATTTAAACTTTCATTTATTAGGTTGTCTTGAATTAAATTCTCACATCAATAACCAAGTAAGCAAGGCTTAGCTTGATGAAGTCTACAGGAGATCTAAAACATATGTTGGAGCTTAGTAAAAGCACAAGATTAAGTGGACCGCACTTAAAAGCCTGTCCAGGGGCAAGCCCAAATAGTCTAGACCTAGCTTATTTGATTCATATTTGCAGCCCTAATTAACTTAAGTCAACTAATAAGAAAATATTGGCTGCAAAACTATATACAACTGTCAAAAAATAAAAAGAAAGTAACACAAAAAACAATTGTGATGAGAATTTGTACCTGTGAAACTCAATGTAACGCGTGAAGCAATGTCTGCTTTGATTTGTTGTAGGGAAGCGATAATCAGCTGGAGCAGTTTTCAGTTCAATCTAAGGGAAAACAGCACGACGAAAAGGAAAAGGAAAACAACGCTATGAATGTCAGTATAAGGCTAGATAGTCAGTTTATATGAAAATATATTTGAATATATATTTTTGAAACAAGTAACATCGGCTCAACTTCTCTACACCTCAAATAAATAGTTATCCTAGATTTATAATACAAAAAAAAATGAAATGAAATACATGAGAGTCATGAGATCATTACTTCCCCCTTCCACCTCCACAGAGTCATCCACTAGGTATCAACTCAACCTCTTTCCTCCTCTCAGTATTTGTTTTGGTTTCTATTTTCCTCATGTTCCCGAGTATTTTCTATAAAAATAAAACTACTAGACAATATTTAATCATTATTCTTTGACAAAAGACATAATTACATTAATCTTAATTTGGGCCTCATGATAGTAGTTGGAACATTACTACTACTATTTGACATTGTTACATTTAAGTTTTCAAAAGGTTGTAATTTGTGAATCCTTTTCATTGGACTTCTGCATTCATATTTTAGATGCACATATAAAAGAGTAACCATTATTAAACCCTTTTTATCCTACTTTAAAAACCTTCCAACTTCAGTCATGCGCTGCACTCCAGTGTTGAATTTCTTGATCGACGAATAAGAGAGTAAGAACATAATATAAAAATAAAAATAAAACTAACACAGTCCTCTCTCTCTCTCTCTTTCTCTCTGTCTCTCTCAAAAAGACACAAGGAAAATATAATTTCTTGGCACGTTGATAATTGATAATGTGGAAAATGAAAAATTAAATAACTGCACAGAGAATAAATGAACATAGATATACTTATCAAATAAAAGAACACAAATATAAATGTGTAGACAGTACTTATTTACCATATGTTGAGGAATATTCCACTATTAGTGTAACGTCCAGTATTTTTTATATAAATTTTCTTCTCTCCTAAATAATCAATTAAAATATAACATAGAATTTAGTTAATATTTTATCTAAGTTAAGTGTTGTGGCCTTCTTAATGTTATTTAATGAAAAGTTTAGTTTAATAAAATTATTATTGGGCTTGGCCCAATGCAGTTTAGGTTAAAAGGTATATAGTTCTAATCAGGAGAAAAACAATCTACATTTGTTTTATTTTTTTTCCTTAATTAAGATGAAGAAGGAGAAAGAGAAGGAAACACTTAAAGACATGGAGAATCATTGATATTGATGACAAATCAAATTAGAGTTCTTAGTTTCAAGGTAAGAATATTTACGTTTAATATTTTATTTTATTGCTTTCATCTACTCAACCGTAAATATCCACTTGATTATAATTTTAAGTTAGCGCTTTGTCAATCATCGATTAGGGTTCTAAAGAAATATGATTTGGAGATGAATTTGAGATATTTCAACTAATTAAGGTATGAATCTTCACTTCCTTGAATTTAAATTAGCGCAAAATCTGTCTAGAATTTTCAGTATTGTTCAGAAAATTATATTAAATTTGTTTTTAGTCCGATTTATTTGATTTTGGATTTTTTGGAATGGTATAAACTCCAAGTTTTTTGAGATTCTGACTCAAAATTGGTCGAAAAAGAACTTTTGTTCAAACACTACTTTTTGTGATGAAAATCTGATCAGCATCTTATTAAATTTGTATAAAATTCATTTTTTTAACTCCGATTTGGATGATTCTTAACAATATGGAAAGATCTTGAAATCATCTAAAATGTTTGTTCTTTAAATTTTTGCTAATTCTATCATTTCATACATCAAAACAAAAATTTTCTAAAACTAGTCTGAAATTAACACAATATATTTTCTACAACAAGTTCGTATTTTCAAATATCGATAACTTGATGATTTTAAATTCGATTCGAGTGTTTCTTGAGGCTAATTTAGAGCTCTTGAAGTCTAGTTTTTCACACTATTTTTATATTTAAGAAACAAATTCTAAATAAGTGTTACGACCAAGATAATGGATTGAGATTTTACGTATATTTTGTCAAGTTATAGTTTTTGAGAATTTCTTCATTTTTGTGATTTATTTTAATGAGTTATGTTAGTTACAAAAATGAGATTATATTGTTGTGACGTTTAATATTTTATTTAGTAAGCTTTAGGGCATTACTATTTTGTAAGGTTTATAATTTTATTTATTATTTGTAATATTTTCTAGTAACTTTGTTTATATTTTGGATATGTTTCAATAATATTATGAGTTGACTTAAGTAATAGTTTTATGTATTATTTGTGTATGACTTAAGCTTTTGGTTACATTTTGATATATATATATATATATATATATATATATATATATATATATATATATATATATTTGAGAGCATTGTAAGATATCCGACGCGGGTGGGATTGAATCCATTCTTTGCACTCCTTACGCGATGCAGATAGTGTAGGCGTGTTGCCAAAGTTATGGGACACGTACCGGTCACGACTGGTAAGTGTAATGTATGGAATTTGTGTAAGTATATGATATTGAGTAGTATTGTGTTGTGTGCCTTGTAAGCCCATGTAAGTTTATGATATTGGGTAGCATTGTATTTTGTGTTTTGCAAACTCGCGTAAGTTATTTGATGACTACTTATTTCTGAATGACCGAAAAGGTGGGACATCGTGTAAGTACAACCCATGTTTTTAATATGGCTCTAATGTAAGTTGCTCTCTTATATAAAAGTGTAAGATATGATTTCGTAAATTTTGTGAGTTGAAAAATTATCAGTATGTTTGAGTAAGCTAATGTAAGTAAGGTATGATTTGAAAAATATCTTATTTTCAATAAACAGTTTTGCAAGAACTTTGATAATATGTAATTTTTATTAATAAGATGTAAGTTGTAGTAAGTATATTTAGAAAGTATTGTATTTTAGTACGTTGTGATTATCCTATATTTTCTTTATATTTGTGGTAAGAATATTTACTTTATAAGTGATGAGAAAAGTAAGTTATAAATCGATATTTTAGAGTGCATATTATCATAGTAAATTGTAAGAATATCTTATTCCTATGATCATATCATCATTTAACAAAAGAATTTATGGTCAGCTCTTGCAGTTAATTCATGATATCCCAAATAATTTATTCATCCTCATTCATTCTTTTCAATTTTGTTCGTCTATATCTGTATATGAGCTTTTCGCTCACTGCCATTCTTTTTCTATTCCTCTTGGCACGTAACAAGATTTAACTGTGGTTGATTTCGTATGTGAGAGCTGCACGACAAGAGTTAACAATGACATGAAATTTGTTTTGGGAGTTATTAGACATAATTAATTCAATATGTTTTTAGTTTTGGACCAATGTTTTAGGGAATCAATATTGTTATTAAGGTTTTTAATTATTTTAACATCTTTCTTAAGGTCTTTTTGTGATTTCCTTTTGAAAGAAAGATATATAACAAAGGATTCTCTGCATTTTCATAAGATTCATGCTTATGATAACAATGACTACTGAGACATATTACTTTGTTCTCCACTTTCCTACCATAGCTGGAATCTTAAAAAATGTCACAATTTTCTTAACCCTAAAACCGAGCGACCAAACAGATCAAGCACCCATTTTTTCAATGACACGTAGATTATTTCAACTAATTTCATCCTAGATACCTTTCTGATAAGCATAAACTCTCTTACCAGGAGCCTTTAAGAAGAAACAATTTATGTCACCCTAAGATTGCTAAAAAAAATCTGATTCATTAAGAAATTAAAACAAAATCAAAGCACAGATATTTTTAATTGACACCAACATTTACTGATATAATGTTTTATACCGGCATAACTCAAACATCAGACATGCCATATTGAAGGGGAGAAAAGTCCATCCCACAATTTCTACACGCGTCACATTAGAAATCTTCTAACAAATTACATACGTACGAAAAACTACAAAACCAACATTCAATCACAACAAATATAGATCATATGAATGGCTTAGCGAATACCGTATAGAATTAATAGAAATATTGTCCGTCGATCAAAATTTAAAAAGAAGAATTACAAAAAGAGGGCCTTTTGTTACCTCGGCCATTTCTGGTCAGATCAAAGGAAATGGAATTCAGAGCTTCAAATCAGGGAAGAAATGTTTGGATTTGAGAGAGTATTTGGCTTGGTTTATGTATGATGACTAGGAATTACTTCGTTGAAGCATGACCCGGAGTTTGTCCAGTTAACCCTTTTTACGTGAAAGAAAAGCCAAGTTAAGTTGAGCTTCCATAATCCTTCGTCAATTTTATCTATAGCAAATTATAAAATTATCCCCTCATACTTACATTTAAATATAATATAAACGTTAATATTTAAATTTTTATAATTTTATAATTAACATTTTAATTATTTAAAAAAATCATCTATTCTTATTAATTTTGATCAAAATAATTTAATCACGTGCACAATATATAAAATTTTGAAAGGTAAAATAATTTATTTACACACTAAAAATATAAGTTTTTAAAAGATAAAATATTTATTATCTTAATTCAAGTATTTATTTATAGTCATACATTTAATAAGTAAAATATGAAATTAAATTCACTTTTGATAAAATATGAATATTAATTTTTTTTATTAATATTGTATAACTTACTTTAACTAAAAAAAAATTAAAAAAATTATTTTTATATGCATAAAAATCAAATCAATTGAACAAGATTTTCGTTTTTAAACAAAGCTATTAACTTAAAAGTATTTGTATATGTTGCATTAATATGTATAACTTGATCGTACATTTATTAAAGTTTAGAATATTTTGTAGCTTAATAATTTATCAAAACATTTTGAATACCATTTTAATTTTTTTGGATCATAATTTGGACCGTTTAGAAAAATAAAAATTGCTCATATTCATATTTTATCAAAAGTGAATTTTAATTTTATATTTTACTCCTTAAATGTACTTAAAATAAATACTTAAATTAAGATAATAAATAATTTATTCTTTAAAAACTCACATTTTTAGTGCATAAATAGACTATTTTACTCTTTAAAAACTCATATATTGTGCACATATTTCATTTATTTTGATCAAAATTGATTATAGGGGACGTTTTACAAAAAATTAAAACATTAACTATGAGATTGCAAAAATTAAAACATTAACGTCTATGCAGTGTTATAAAAAACAGGCTAGGCGGTGCCTAGGCACTAAGCCCCCTAGCTCCTCGGCTAGGCCCAAGGCGGGAAAAAAATCCCTCCAAAAAATCAGGTGGGTAAGGCGAAATTAGGCAGGTCTAGGTGGAGAAATTAGGGTTGCAAATTGCAATTATTATTTTTTTAATTTTAATAACTAAGTTACAAAACGACGTCATGGGAGTGAATGATGAAGTTAAGAGTTGTTCAGGCCTTATTTGGGAGGCTGTTGGTGAAGCATCCGGAGTGGAAAGAGTGCTATAGTCTATGAGAAGTAATAGAAATGCTAGAGAAAGAAAACTTCATGAAGAATATTTTTTGTTTAATGATGACACGGAGAAAGAGTGAGTTGAGGAGTATGAGTGTGAGTCCGATGAGGATATTATCTTTGAGGGATATGAAGAAGAATAATTAGAGATATAGAGGGATACAGAAATAAGAACTATTAGTTTGTATTTTTTATTATTTGCTTATATTTAAACTTTGAACAATTGCATATTTGTGTTTGAAATTTGACATTGACAATATGGATATGTGTTTAAACTTTAAACAAATATCTTTATTATTTTTGTTATAGATTGTTTCACTTTATATTATTGTTTTGTTTAAATAAATATAAGATAAAATATTAAAATTGATTTAAAATAAAAAATCAAGCCTAGCCACACCACTAGCCTCCCCGCCTAGCGCCTTTTAGAGCATTGCGTCTATGTTGCATTTGAGTATAAACATGAGAGAACAATTTTATAATTTGCTCTTTATCTTATGTATGGATTAAATAAACAAATGATTTTTTTATTTTGTTTTTGAAGTCCCATTTTGAGATATATATATATATATGTGTGTGTGTTCGCGCGCGCGCAATGAATTCTTGTAATAAACAAATATGCAGAATAACAAATTTCCATTAAGAGCAATAAATTATAATAATCAAATCACATTAATATCATGAAACAAGTTTCACTTAAAAGAAAAAACAAACTCAAATAAATGTTTAAAGGTACAAAGTTATTAATTATTAGATTAATAACCCGTTGAAAATTCCTTGCTTGATACTTTGACAATTAAATACTCCCACAATTTTGTATAACATTAAGTTAACTTTTAAAAATTAATTTAATTATAGTTTAAAATAAAAAATTGATAAGATTCATTTATTTTTTTAAAGTAATAAAATTATAATTAATAATATTTTGTAGATAATTTATAATTTTTATAATTATAATTATATTTATCAGAGAACTTTGAATTTTTGGGATCATAATTGCCAAAATCTCGGTAAGGGGAAATTAATCATGGCATTATACTCAAACATTCAGTGCTAAGCTGTCATTTGCATTAATGAGGTGTAACTTTTTTTTAGTTTCTGAGATAAAATTTGTTTTTTTTAATCACGGCCGTTAGAAGTGTTTATAAATCGAAAGATCCACATGTAACTTGGAAAACTGATAGACGGCAATTAAGCTGAGATGTAATGTGAAATTTCACCGTGATATATTTGATCTATACATCAAAGTGATTCTCATACCTAAGGTAGATTTTATGCGTTGGGAAGATAGATAGAGTCAAACTCTCAACTCATTCTCTAACTACTACCCTACTTTGGTGTAGCCTATGCAAAGAGTCCAACTATCATGCAACATTTATATATTGACTTGGTGCTACAAAAATACACGTCAGCACTTAGAACATGAATATTTTGTACGTAAACCCTGTCCCTCAAACAGTACTGACAATATACTTTGATCAAAACACGAACATCTGTTGAATATCCTAATTAATTTCAGATTTGGTATAGCGGAAAATACTAATCCCACTGAAGCAGTTTCAGTGACGGTGGCTGAAGCAACAATCACACCTAAACTAGAAGAAGATCGAGAGATGAGTGCATTGCCAGTCGCAACCGGAGCTAAACCGATAACCCTAATCGCACGTTTCAAGTTTCTATTGACCTTCATTGCTTTCATTCTCTCTCTTCCAATTCTTGCGTCAATCATTTGGCTACTCTACGTCGGAGAGTACGACTGCGAATATTTACTGCACCTCCGAAAGCTACAATATGGGATCGTGATTGGACTCATCGTTACCTTCATTCTAAGCAATCTTGCATTGTTCTTGATTATGAGATCGCGGTTTCCGATGCCTGGAATATTCTTGCTTATGATCCCATTGATTCTGATGCTCATCGTTGGCCTTGAGCTGGTGGGAGCTTACAAGATGGAGAGCCAGTCCATACCGGCTTCACCCGAGTGGCTCAAAACCAAAATACTCCTCGACAACAACTCCTGGAACACCATTAAATCTTGCATATATGATAAAAAAGCATGCCAAAGTTTGGCCTCCAGATCTTATATGATGAAATCCTACGACTTCACTAGCAGCAAACTTTCGCCCATAGAGGTATGTAGTCTAAATTTTATAGGCCCGTTAAGGATTTAAATCTCCTGTCTCATCCCATATATAGCTGTCTGATAATTCTTTTCTAAATACAAAGTTAACTATTTATATTGGTAAGAAAAATTATACATGCCAATAATACATGGATAAGACAGAGGGTTTGGACTCGATTGCCGTGTGTATATAGTAATGCTACTAGATAACTTGTCCTTTTAAAAAAAAAAAAAAAAAACAGTTTGACCAGGGGTTAATTTCATATATAGTTTTGGTTTTCTTTCAGTCGGGGTGTTGCAGACCACCAGCCAGTTGTGATATGGAGTATGTGAACGCAACATACTGGCTAAAAGGAGATGGAGGGGAAGATGGGTCTGACCCTTACGACTCTGATTGTAATTTGTGGACGAATGATGGGGCCATTTTATGTTACAACTGCCATGCTTGTAAACAAGGTTTTCAAAAAACAATACAGGGAAAATGGATAACGCTGGGATCATTCCTCGTTGCAATTGCCATTTTACTCGTAATCGTGCATCTGCTTCTGTTCGTGGTTTCAATGTGGGAGCGTTATGGAGGATAGCAGATTTGAACCTCTCTTCTATTTTTTATTACAGCTCGTGTTCATTTTCTTAGTATTAATTTGATTTTGTGTTGTAATTTGGAGACTTAATTTTTTTTAAAGTTCACCAAGGTGGTTGCTTTGATCATCATCTCTTTTTTTTTTTTTTTGGGTTTTTTAAATCTTAATTCTTCTTTGATGTGGTTTACTAAACATCTTTTAGCTTTTTCCCTTGGCATCTTTATCTAATATTGTCTATATTAATTAATTATATAGGATTGGTTAATAGTTTGACTTGAACCTATAAAGATCTTTTGTTCTTTCCCAAATAATTATCTCATACATGCATCATAACCCACCCACCCTTCCTTTTAATATGGTAGTTGTTACTGCAGCACGTTGTTTCTATTGAAGCACAATAGTGAATCACTTTGCCATTAGTTTGAAATTTGAAATTAAAAACTCACACCAATCTGCTTGATGTGCCCAGTTCAAGTAGCTGAGAAGAAATGGAACAGAAATATACTTTGAAAAATTTATACCAGACAGATACGATTAATCCATATTGAACTGAACACTAAGAATCCATCATCTGCCTCTTTTACAATCACCAGAAAATAATAATAATAATAATAATTAACATTAAAACTAAAAAGTGCATCTGCTAACCTGCAATTGCTAGCTTTTTTCTAACGAGGGCTCATTCAAATAAACCCTAATTTAAAACCCGATTACATTCTAACGCATCTTTGTTAAATGTTGATCAGCTTAACACACCATCAATTGCCTTATTTTAGCCAATTATCCTTTCATCTCTAATATACTTGTTTCAGGAAATACTTCCGTACATGTTTAGATGCAGTTATCTATTTTTCCTTGCATAATATTTTAGGTGGACACTATTTACTAGAGGATGCCGTAATAAAAACACTTTTTTCCACTTGAGCTGTTAATTGAACTCCAAACTTTTCAGGAATGCCAGCCAAAACAAAGAAAATGCTAACAAGCAACACACGGACTGCCCTTTTCTTTAATTTTTACTTGAATTGTTTTCTTTTTATGAGACATGAAGGTTCCTACCCAAATAGGTCATCAACTCGAGAACTTCTTCTCCGGTAATTGCTTTGACTTTAAAAGCAAACAACAAATGAAGTGCCCATTCGGTCTAAAGTTGGAGAATTGGAGTCCACTTGCCTCCTTTTGGAGCGCTTCCCAGTTTAAGTGATCATAGTCCACTTATAAACTCAAACTTTCCTTATTTAACTTTGATTTAAAGGAGCCCATCATTTTGGAAGGGGAGTCCTAGCTACCATACTTAAAAACCACTAATTTCTTAGAAATTTAAATTTTCTAGCTACCTGTAGTTTGAATGCAAAAAGTATTTGGAGACATCTTAAAGGCACATAAAAAATGAGCAGCCATATGTTACAGAAGAACTAAACACACCCCCTAGATTTGGTAAATATATATTAAACCTCCTACAAGACTTCAGGAAAGGCAGGAAAAAAGGCAATGCAGTTTTTTTTTGTCTTGTTTTTGGATTGTGATAAGGGTCCACATATAAGATTTCAAGGAAAAGTAACCAGGTGGTTAGTGCATACTGCATAACCAGCACAGTAGTCAAACTTTCACCTAGCATGTGAGGCATCATATGCACCTCCTCCACCAGAACCAGGGACTGCACCTCCTCCACCAGAACCAGGGACTGCGCCACCTCCAATATTACTGGTAGCTGTAGCATTGCCAACTCCATAAGGAATCATTCCATCTCCCGAATCCCCAACACCCATCTGCATGGATCTACCGTAACTGTAAGCATAGCCACCAGTACCATGCATAGGAGGAGGAGGTGTATATAAGTAATCTTGATTCATGTAGGGCCCACCATAAGGGTTTGGTGCTACACATACAACAATAAAAGATTTTGCAAGTGAATAAATACAGGAACGGTAATGTTAGTACAGTGAAAGAATAAAAACATGTAGAAAGTCAAGTAAACAAGAAAGGTTACCCCTTGCCCTTCTCTCAGCATTCAACACCTCAGCACGTAATTTTTCCACCTCTCTTGCCATGTTCAACATTTCCTTCTCCGTGACTTTCAATTGTTCCACTTTCTCTATGTTTAAACCTTTTTCGTACTCAAATGTAGTGCTTTGTACCGGAAAAAACAAATGAGAACATTTTCAGGGAGTCATGCAGAAGCATAAGACAATTTTGCTTACTATCACGCTGCTAAATAGAATTTGGACTGACAAGACTGAGTAATAAAAGTATATGTTTTAGCTATTCTTTATATCTTCTGTTATTTTTACAGATAAAGTAATTTCCACAAACCATGAGACCCAACCAAACAGTTTAAGTGGAACCTGTCATGCAAACATCGTAACCCATAAATCTGGGTGTTTCAAATCCAATTCTGAAAGTCACTTGGCCTCTTCAAATGCAATAATAACAGAAAATATAATAATACAATTTTTTACACATAACAACAGGGCCAAGTGGTTGAGCAGAAAACGAGAAAATTAAATAAGATGAACACTGATTCCCTTACCGTAGCCTTTGGTGTTCTTGCATCATGCTTTTGAGTTCATTATGCATTTCTGGGAGTTTTTTTATATCAGCACAAGCTTTTTCCAATTCTTGGCTGGCCTGTTGAATTTGAGCGGACAGCTCAAGTCTAGCTGTTACCAAGTCCTGTGCTTCAATGTGAGCTTGTTGCAAGTCCATCTTGATGCTCTCACCAGCTCTGATATCTACTTCCATTTTTGCAATCTTTTCCAGTAAAACCCTAATCTGAATATCAGTCTCTGTTTGAGTGGTTCTTATGTGTGCTCTGAGCCTTTGTATGTCATGCTGAGAAGCAACAAGATCCTGCCTCAAGGCCACATGAGTAGCTGCAAGTCTATGATTGTCCCCAGCAAGCCTTTCTATTTCTGCTTCCTGAACAGCAAATTTGTTCTCAACAAGCTCAGGAGGAAGTGTTTCCATAGTCCGCTTTTCAGCTGGAAATGGACCATGGCGCATCATCCCTGGAGCTTGGGCAGAACGTCCTCCATAACCAGGTGGCATATGTCCTCTTGATGCCATTTGTCAGACAAATACTTTCAAACTAGACAAGTGTGACTAGTAACTTAAAAAGCCAGGGCACTACCTACTTTTCCATCAAAAGGAAAACATCAAATATAGAACAATCGTAGCAATGAAAGAAATAATTAAACACTAAATTCGGAGAATGAAATAACAAGACAAGTCGCTCTTAGAAGAGTAGTAATATATGAATTGGCCATGTATATCACAATTCACGCAAAATGTATGACATCTCACCCGGTAAAGGCTCCCACAGGGAACAACTATCAAAACAAATTCCTGATTAAGTCAATGACCACCTTTCATGACAAGGGATAAGCCAAACAGTGGTCCAGTCTAGGCATGTCAATGAGTCAGATCAAAGCAAAACATGCTCTGATCCAATATGATCTATCAAATGTGATAATAGATCAATGATCTGATTTATCATGTAATGGATCTCTCCATTTTCTCACTCTATAATTTTTTTGAACTTTCTCACACTAAAAATTTTCACTTTCTCTATCTAAAAAGTTCAGTTTCTTCATTTTATTTTATTTTTTTACTTTCTCTCTATTAGAGTTTGGATCAACATTAAAGATTGCTCAGTAAAGGCTCCTTCAAGATAAATGAAAAGTGAAAAAAAAATAAAAAAGTTATTGTTAAGTAAATAGTGCAGAGGTCAAACTTATCTAGGAATTATGAACTGAAGTTTAGAAAATCAACACTATTTGGTTAAATATACATGCTAATGAATAAGTGTCCATATATTTCAAGAAGTAAGCAAATAGTATAGTACGAGTGGTAATTACTATAATTAATATACATGATCCATGCATTTATAGATATATACCAATGCACATGCGACATGCCGACATCCGATCAAAAGAAGAGAAATGTTAAGAATTGGAGCTGACAAGTAGAGACCGAAAGTAAATAAATAAATATACAAAATCTCGTGGAAATTGGGATATACGGGAACTGTTTTTTGTTTTGGTGGACCAGTGGGCCAAATCAAATCAGATTCATGATTTGGCCTCATTTGAAATATTGATCCAATGCATCAAATTATCATAAATCAAACAGATCAGTAAATAAATGAACAGGAGCTTTGATCTAATTGAAACAGATCAAATCAAGATCAAGATTTAGCTCATTAACAGCCCTAGTCCAATCACTATCGCACAAAAAGTCTATCTACACCTACACACCCCATTAGTGGAAGGAGAATTAATATTGCAGTCATCACCGTGACAATGCCTTCTTTATAAGCACAAATACTCTCTTTACCCCCCTCCACATTTAAGTCACACTAAGGCCGTTATACTTGACAGAGAATCTTTGCACCATCAACAAGAGTATTGTTCGTCAAAATTATTAATTTGAGCTCATTCAAGATCAAAATGGTCGTCACGTCATCTATTCTAGAGAATTCTCCTCAAGCAACCTAAATGACTAAATGCTTAGATTACAAGTGACTACTACCAATAGAACCACTTCATTCTCTCATTTTTCATAGGCTTGTCTTGCAATCTCGTTGTAACACCGTAATCTCATACCGGTTAATATAAGATATTTGGATGTGTATATAAGAACTCAAGTTGTTATCATTAATAAATTCAATCATGACCTTTTGGGTGAACCTGTGGGATTCTAAAATGGCCCAAGAAGATACTATTCTCCCTTATTGTGCTATGATTTGATTTAGATTCGGGATTTGACTCGGGTTATTACATATGGTATTCGAGTCGACTCTCGAAACCTCAGGTCAGGTCATGCGATTGGGTTGCCAGAGGCAAAGTTTCTAAGTCTTATGTGACTATGTGTTCGGCCTGACGGGAACGTCAGGTATTTAAGTGGGAGAGTTTGTAACACCCTAATCTCGCATCGGTTAATATGGGATACTTAGACATGTATATAGAAACTCAAACTGTTATCATTAATACCTTCAGTCATGACCTTTTGGGTGAGCCTGTGGTAGGCTAAAATAACTCAAGAAGATACTATTAAGAAAGCGCATTAAGCTTTATGATTTGATTCAGACTCGAAATTTGACCCGAGTTGTTACACTCGCCCTCAAATCCAACCTTGTCTTTCTACCCAGAATGTAATGTCTCCCTACCTTAAGAACCTTAATGGCTACCTAACACTTGCCTCCTACACACAAGCATTCACATCCCCGCCCCCAAAAAAAAAAAATAATAATAAACAAATAAATAATAATAGTAAATAAATTAATAAAACATAATAATGACAGAATCATATATAATAGTAAAATTTATAGGATGAAGTACAAATCGTATACAGTGAAAAATGTTATGAAAATTTATGCCACTGCAGTTGTTCTTTTGTCCAGAATATGACCATCATAACAAGGATGTAGCATCTGAAGAATGCTTCAGATCTATTAGAAGCACTTTATATTATTTATAAAATCTTACCAACTACTTTAGGAATGTTAATGTTTTGGTAAGATTTGTTACTAGGATCTATATTCTTCATCAAAACTACGATGAATAAACGTAATTATCAAGTAGGCGCTTAGTCGGCGACTAATCTTCTAGTCGCTACTGGAAGTGTACGTCGACAACTCGACTTAATTGTCGTCGCTAAGTCATGCGACTTGACCAGTTAGTTATCGCTTAGTCGGTTCAAATTGACGATTTACTCGACTTGGTATATAGCCAAACGACTTGATAACAAACCCAAATTTTAATTTACTTAACTCAATTTCAAATTCCAATTGACTCATAACCCAATAACCCACCCAATTAAATATTCAAACAAATATACCTAAATAAGTATACAACCAAGGATTTACTTCGGATACGAAAAAACATCAACGACAAAGAAGAAAAAGTAACTTATATGATCTAAACATTAGCAGCAAAAAAATTATATACTTGTAATATATATAAATTTATAGTATAGCATTTTTAGTATATAAATTTATATATTTATAGTATACTTATATATTTACACACACACACATATATATACACACACGCGCGCGCACACACACACGCGCGCACACATACATAATAATTATACAATATTATTAATGTTATACAAGTAACGTTAGTGATATGTTAATATCATGTAGTTATGTATAATTTTGTGTAATTGTGTTACGTAGATATATCTAAATGTTGCAAGTTCGAGAGTCGAAAATTATGATACGAGCAAAGATTTCAATAGGGGTTTCATTTTTATTATCAATGATATTTAATAATATTGACTGTGAAACTGTAATTTGAAAATTTATATATATACGTGTGTGTGTGTGTGTGCGCGCGTATAAACTAAGTGTTGTAAATAATTTGTAACTTTATTGGCGATTAGTCGGGTGACTAATTGACTAATCACTTAAGCAATTAGCCATTGACTGGCTTCAACTTAACGACTAGACAAATATGTGAATAAAAGGCGTGCATTAGAATTCCATGGCCCATGCATATGATTTGCAGAACCTTGGATCTGATGTTTACTCTTTGCTATCTCAATTCCTCTCATATGTTCTATTCTCCTTCCTTTATAATTAAACTATTTTCCGCTTAGTGTTACTCTGCTCTCTATTTCTTTTCCTGTCTCTCCTTTCACTTTATCCTTGATCTCTTCAACCTTTTTCCTGAGATGACCTAATATCATATCATGCTACTACCATGCTCTTTATAACTTTTAATGATGGATACATGTCTTAACTATTATATCCACAATTATCAGTCCGTAAAAAATCTCAACACCTACAGTTTAGCCATGTCCATGATAGTTGCCAACTAGTTTAACCTAGAGAACTAAATGTATAATAGCCACCTTTTACAAAAGTCCGTCAGTACTATGGCAAGATACATCACATATTACTTTCAATTGGTGCTTAATCATCATCTGCTCCGTTTGGCAACTAATTTATTAGAGGGTCCTACTGTACGTCTGCTACTTCTAGCATCATACACGTGTTCAATCAATTCATTATCTTCTTTACTTTTTCAGACTCTAACCTCAATAATTTCTCTTTTATGACCCATCACATGCCTTGAGCCAATTAGCCTGTTCATGCATTTATTCCTCTCTTAAAATTTCTATAACTAGAAAAGATATCGTATACATTAGAACAATGTAAGTGATAGAAGGCACTTCAACAAGCAAGAATATTTATTAAAAATATCTTCTGTTCTTAAGCTTTATCATATTCTCAGGAGGGTTATAAATGCCATAAACCTAACGTAAAAGTATTCATATCCATGTTATATTCTAAGAGATGGTTGGGGAGCATATTCATGCCACTTCAGAAAGAGAAATGTCCTCGTATACCTTTGTGTATCATAGCTGCTCCGCTTCCCAAAGTGTGTTGCCCTCCTATAAGTGGAGATTCATTCAATGAGCATCTAAAGAAAGGGGTGGGGAAGAGTGAACTTTCAGCTAAGTTTGCACGTCATAAAGTTTTCCTACACGGTAAATTGCTCGTGCTGCCAAGCTGAGACTGCAGCTTTGTGTCTGAGCTACTATGGGTAAATATGATTAGTTTTAGGTCCATATCCAGAGGACCCATGACAAACTACTTAAGTAGGACTGCACTGAGTAATGTCATTCCACTAACCATATAAATCAAGAGTCAAGTCCGTTTATATATTTTCATCTGGAAAAGAGGCCTTATTAATAATTACTATAACTCAATCAAATCATATGTACTATATAATGTAATCTCTAATGCACCCATTTTCCCTGAGAATTCTGATCCACAAGCAAATAGATGAAGAAAAATACACTCTAATCAATTCAAGATGTGGGGAAAAGCTAATTACCTTCTGCAGGTATCTCTCAATCGGAACACTCAGAGACGGTAATTTCCATAGAAATGGCATTTAGAATTCTAATGGGCCTTGGAGAGAGAGTTCATGAATCAAACTGTTTCATGTACGCCGTTAGAATTCTGTCACTAACATTGAAACTCATAGACAGTTAAAAATTCTTTAACCGGGAACAAAGTAAGTGTGCACACGCACACACAAACACACACACACACACACAGAGCAACACAACGAAAGAAAAATCCCTTTTTTCTACTTTCATTTCTTCAAAGCAAATTGAATAAGAATTCAATAAATCTTATACCAAGGAAAGCCTACATCAAGAGTGATCCACAACAAACTCAGTGATGCTTTAAAGCCTTAGAAAAAGTCGAAGATTTGAGAATGACGAGAATAGCCTTTAGTTGAGTAAATTCATTATTGTGAAATTCTATACAAATGTCCAATTACAATAATAAATTAATAAGCTCTATATTTCTATCACAAAACGACTTAGGGACTAGTAATTAAATTGTAGTCCCTTAAACTTCCATTATTTTGAAGATTATTCTGAATTATTGAGATGTTAATGACACCTATGAACTAATAGCTTAATGGGAAAACTTCAAAGGCACATGGCACTCCCATTAGGTATTACAGCACACTATGCCTATAACATAATGACATGATGTGAAGTGTCAAAGTTTGTCTACTAGAGATATCAGTAAGTATAAAATGAACAACCAGTCAACCACTACTTTACTTTCCAATCAAACAAATAAAAGCTCAGGTCTCATAATAAATGCTGCATTCTCATTGCAGGCTATTTCCAAACTCTACAAGGGATGAACAACAAAAATACCTAAACAGAACAAGACAGAAAAGGCAAAAGAAGCATAGACAGTATCTGTTGTAAATAATTCTGATAATGCCTTAGTTTCATGCAACGTAAACTTCTACATAACGATACCGTCAATACGCATTAATGTATATGAGATTTAAATTCTTCGTTTGTAACATAGAAGGGTGCCTAGGTTCTGAAATTCGAGGGAATCTATGTATCTATGTCATACCTAGTGATAAATTTCCCTCCGGGCCCTTGAAAAACACAAACTACCAGTAGCAAGTCAATAAATTCAATTAAGATCAAACTAAATAAAAAAAATTCCCTCATAGCTTTGAACCTTTTAACATCAATATCCAACTTTTCCCCTCTTGATCAAATCATGATCCTCAAATCCGTTATTAACTTAATTGTTCAAAATGTATGTTTGCTTTTGTACATGGTGTGTGGATAAAAAAATTCTCCTACAATATAAATATATACACACGTACATATATGTGTGTGCAATTGTTTATTTATATATCAAAGAGAGAGGTTGCCATAAGCGAATTGGGGAATAAGACGCAAGTCTAACCGAAGTAGGAGTAGATGAACCAGAAAGTTACCGTAAATTAGATAGGGAAAATGAAGCGCCAGAGCACCGACAGGAAAAATCGGGAGATAAACGCAGTCAGCTACACCTCCACAGCTGAAACTCGACTAAAGGAAGAGGTTTTTCGCTCTTTTGTCGAGAGAGCGAGACTGATGAAAAACTGATGAAATGAGTAAAGGTCAATAAAGAAAACTCAGGGAGTATAATAGAAAAATTAAAAATGTTTTATTTATTTTTTTTCTTCTGTTTTATATTATAGATAGATAGATTAACTAATTAAAACATAATAATTTTTTCTGTATATGTTTTAAGTTAAAACAATTTTATAGAGGGTTTGTAAATATTTAAACTATTTCTGATAAAGGAAAACATATTATCGTAAACGGCACAATTCAAGCCAAGTCATTCATTGGATAAGTGAGATTAATTGATTAAAAAGGGAAATTATCTCATAATAGATGTATTTACTTGAAAAACTGAGATTTAAATTATTCATGAAAAAGTTGCCTTCATTTGAAAATATTGCTTTCCCATTATGTTTATCAAAATCTTTAACACTTTCTTTGTAAGTTTAAAAAAAAGAAAGAAAGGGATAAGAAAACTAAAGAAAATTATAATTTTTTTTCTGAGAAATATGTTGTTTGATGATTATTATATTTTCTTTAAAATATAACTGAATTTTTTTAATATCGCATTTCAGTTCACAAGAATAAAAATAACAATTAAAAATAGGTTTTAAGAGTTTGTAATAATATCTTAAATTTTATATTTATTAGTGTTTCTAACACATTATGTGTGTAGTTAAAAAACGTTAAAGAAAATTAAGGGTGAGGGAGAGAGGAGAGAGATTCTTTTTAGAAATAAAATAAAATAAAAACAAAAATTTATAAACTAATACTTTTGGATCCAGCCAGCTATTGGGCCTCTACTCTTCCAAATAAAATTATAATTAAAATTAATTGTATATTATGGTGAGTAAGCATGAAACAATAAAGGGCCAAGCCTGATCGTACTGTGGTGGATTATATGAAACATGGCATGAACCAAAAATGGCCTTTTTTGCAACGGACCTAGCTAGCTGCCATAGTAATGAAGAATTTCTAAGAAGATTATGCTGTACACCAAAGAAAGATGGTCAATTATGAACTCCACTATACTTATAAGTGGAGATCACCATACTATGTATATATATATATGGGTCGGCAATGTAAATACACTTGTCAATAACATAGCAATCCTCCAATTGTAACCAACTCCACTTAGAAAATGAAATTAATAATTGTTCTCCACTTCTATACAATGGCTACACGTTTAATGCACCAAAACTACAGCAATGACATGTACTCATCTATAAATAGCTGAATCTCCATGCTGTGTATAACATATATAAAACCTTCTCGATCAGCTATTGTATTTTTCAAGCATCAAAGTACAATCTGCTGAGTTTTTTTTTTTATCCAAAAATACTCTAGTGAAAATGGCAACTATGAAAAACATAGGGCTTGTTGTTTTGCTTCTTGCTATGTCTGCTATTATAGTGTCTGAGAGTAGAGTTGCTAGAAAAGATTTGGGTGTGAATCTTGGTGGTGTGGGTATTGGAGTTGGAGCAGGGGTGGGCCTAGGCTTGGGTGGTTCAGGTTCTGGATCAGGTGCTGGGTCCGGGTCTGGGTCAAGTACTGACTCTGGATCTAGTTCGAGTTCAGCTTCTTCATCTAGCTCTAACTCGGGTTCATCTAGATCTGGAGCAAGCTCTGAAGCGGGTTCACACAGCGAATCTCATGATGGTTCTAGGAGTGGATCTGAAGCAGGCTCAGAAACAGGTTCTTATGCTGGATCCAATGCTGGTTCTAGGACTGGTTCAGGAGCAAGTTCAGAAGCAGGTTCAGAAGCCGGTTCTTATGCTGGTTCCAGGACTAGCTCAGG
This sequence comes from Hedera helix, assembly GCA_947179155.2. Classification (NCBI taxonomy): domain Eukaryota; kingdom Viridiplantae; phylum Streptophyta; class Magnoliopsida; order Apiales; family Araliaceae; genus Hedera; species Hedera helix. The sequence continues at coordinate 49,122,639 of OX359268.1, read as the reverse complement.
AGCAGGCTCAGAAGCTGGGTCACATGCCGGTTCTAGGGCTAGTTCAAAAAATTAAGTACAAATATTAGCATAATGATATCAAAATAATTAACAAAATAAAATACTTGTGGTTCGACTAATAACCAATGGTTTGTATTATATAAATAAATAAATGATGACAATATGGGTCATTTGTATTTCCTAATCGATATTATAAGTGTCGACTAGGTATTATTATTATTATTATTAATATATACTAGTGTTGCATGCATGTGTTTACTTTGCTTGATTTTGCACCTTTAACTAGCTATATATGTTCATATTGTTGTTCATACTATAAAAGTTAATCACCACCTTAACAATAAAAATATCTAAGTAGTTGGATTATGTTATTTTACCACTGAAGAAGGATTTTGTAATATTGTAAAGGTTATTTTTGACTAAATTTTTTTTTGTTTTATTTAGATGTATTTTTAAATGATTTATAATTATATTTACTTTTACTAAGAGGCAAAAAAAAAAATACCAAACAACTTTAGTCTCTGACCGAACAAAATGTATATCTATTAAAAGGTATTTAAAGATAATTAAACACCACCCAAGTCTTTTTGTCTGGAGATGGGGAGAGAGAAAGTTGGAGAGAGAAATATCAAACATTAAAGGAAAGATTAAGAAAAAACAGAGATGAGAATTCGATGGAGAAGGTAACGATTAAAATATAAAAGCATCGTAGGGAAAGGGGTAACAATAGAGGTGGCAAAACAGGCCCAGGCCCGCGGGCCGGGCTGGCCCGTAATTTTTGGGCTGTGGGCTTCATAATTCTGGCCCGTGTAGATGTGGGCTGTTTTTGGCCTGACCCAAAGTGGCCCGGCCCGCCCGTAAGTTTTTTTTTCCCTTTGTAAAAAGAATGTTGCTTGCGGGGATGGAACTCAAGACCTTGAAGTCATTTATTGTCATTGCAAACCAACTGAGCTACAACAACTTGTTGTTTTAAATTTGCCTTTCAACTATATTTGTTCTTCCAACTTATAAGGGAATGTAATTATTAATTAATGTCATTCAATCATGTTATTTTTTTTAATTTGAATTTTATTTAGTATTGTGATTTACTAGTATTGTAATTAATAATATTAGTTACATTTTAAATTTTAATATATATGAGTATAAAATGTTTATAAAATTATTAATTGTCTTATTTTATTTATTAATAATATTAAATGATTATATAAAAATTATGTGATATAATTATAAATAATTAATGTTAATATTTATTTTAAATTATAAGTTATATCAATGAGCAAAAAGATTGTGTGTGTATATATATATATATATATATAATAATAGTGAAGTCCATTTTTCGGTTTTGGTGAAAAAGGGAGAAGCGTGGATTAGCAATTTATTAGTTAATAGTTATCATGTACATAATACATAACATATACAACATGTCCCGAATTTGTGTCATTTTACCAACTATATACACTAAACTACTGAAGCAACTTTCGGATTGACCTTCACTCTTGAGTGCTTCAACCATAGGCTTAGCATGTCACTTCGGTACAACAACTTTCCTACTTGGCAGCAACAACTTTCGGATTTGGTAGTAAAACATTTTCAGTTTTGGTATAAATATAATAATAATAATAAAAAAATTATAAAAAAAAAAAAAAAAAAAAAAACTCAAATGGCCCACGAGCCGGGCCCGTACGGGCCACGGGCCTAAGATTTTCAGCCCGCAAAAAGCCGGACCATTTTTAGCCCGGCCCGTTTGCCAGGTCTAGGTAACAACAATCTATGTGCAAGGATTAACAAAAGGGGAACATAAAGGAGGAATCTGGCGACTTGTCCACAAATTTTATAATCGAAGGCTTTCAATAACTAATATGGAATTTAAAATTAAAATAGTATACAAAATATTAATCTTCTAGACTATATTTGTTTGTAAAAAATATAATTAAAATTAAATTATTTATATTAATTTAATATTATTTTAGACTATTTTATCCCATGATAAGAGATTAATAAGTCCTATGTATTTTTATTTTTTTTATTATTCATAAAGTTATTTACGTGAGATTATATAATCTCATGAAAAAATTTGGATTAATAGTCTTTATCATTTTAAGCTATTAAATAGTTTTATGAGATTAGTAGTTCAATATTAAAAGATTAATAATTTCTCTTCAAATAATTAAATTATGGAAAGTAATATTAAATTAAGATAAGTAATATAATCTCAAATATATATTTTTACAAACAAACATAAATCTAGTGTTCTTACCCATTCAAATCCTCAAAACAAAGGAAAAATAGAAGAAAAGATGAAGAATATAAGTATCTCATGGTAGAAAATTGTGAAATTCTAATACGTAAAACAAATTTGATTTTTTCTTTTAAGTGAAAACTGATTTTCTCTCTCTTTTATTTAGTCAAAATATTATTTAAATTTTAAAAAGTTAAAAAAATTAACTAATTAAATAATAAAATAATTATAATAAATTAGATTCTCACGCTCCTATTTAAATTTTTATAATTTGTATGAAAAATATACTTAGGTTGTGTTTGATAAATTTTGTTGTTAAGATCTGAACAGTTTAGATATCTGAATAATATAGAGCGTCTGAATAGAATTGTTTCTGAATACAAAAATATTGTTTGATAACTATTTTTTTCAAAATGTGTTAATAACTACATTTTACCATTTAACCTTAAAATAATAATAATAAATAAATAAATAAAACATTATCACTCCCCCCCCCCCTTCATCATTTCCCCCTCCCTTCCCCTCCACCCCCTCCCCGGCGCCTCCCCCACCCCGGCCTCCCCCCTCCCCCACCCCTACCCTGGCGCCCCAACCCTCGCCACCTCCACCTCGGCACCCCCCTTCCCCCCGCCTCCCCCACCCTGGCGGCCCCTCCCCCCGGCGACCCCACCGCCGCTTCCCCCTCCCCCTGCTTCCCCCCCACCCCGGCGGCGCCCCCACCCCCGCTTCCCCCTCCCCCCACGCGCCCCGACCCCTGCTTCCCCCCCTCCCCTCGGAGCCCCCCTTCCCCCCGCCTCCCCCACCCCCGCTTCCCCCTCCCCCCGCCGCCCCCTCCCCGGCTCCTCCTTTCTCCTCCGCCTCCCCCTCTCCAGATCTGGTGGTGATAATGTGTCTAATGATGGTGGTGTGTCTAATGTTGGTGGTGTATGGTGGCGGTGGCAGCGGTGGCGGCGTGCATAGAATGATACAAAAGAAAATGTTAATATTCCCCAGATCTGGTGGTGATAGTGTGTCTGATGATGGTGGTGTGTCTAATGTTGGTGGTCTGGTGGTGTATGGCGGTGGTGGCAGCGGCGTACATAGAAGGATACAAAAGAAAAATGTTAATATTGAAGAGGGTATTTTTGTCTAAAAAATAGCATTACTCATTCAGACATGCCTCTAAATGGTTGAGATTTGATTTTGTATCTCAACCATTTAGAGGCATTCAGATGTAACAAAAAAAAAAACAAACAACTTTGTTCCTCTGACTGATTAAGAGATTGTCCATTAAGAGCCATTAATACACAAACAAACAGCACCTTAGACCCATCTTTTTTAAGACAGAGAGAGTAGTTGAGATGATGATGTTGTGGACCTCGTTGGGGGTGCGAGCGTGAATTGCGAGTTAGGTAGGATCCAAATTAAATTTATATTTTATTTTCTCCATCTCTAAAATAATGACTTGAGGTGGGGGTTGATTCGTCGAATAAAAATTTGATGTAATGCTATAATTTATGTAATGTAATAGAGTTATAATGTAATATTAATAGGTTATTATAATATATTTATTTGGTTTATTATTAGTATTTGTGTAGTAATTATAATATTATTATATTATGTTCAAAATTATGTTTAATTTATTAAATTATATAATTAATAAATTAAATTATAAGTCAAAATGTCAAATCAGTTATATGTAATGAACTAATACATCCACTTATGGATATAATGAAAATTTTAAAAATTAATGTAATAGCATTATACCCATAATGTGCTAATATATGTAATAGGTCAACTAAATAAAAAATATGTCAAATTAATGTAATAGCCTGTTTTATTATTAAGCTATTATATTAATTCAACGTAAACCAAACGTAATCTAAATGGTAAAAAAATTTGTCCTAAAAAAATATGACCGAAATAAATAAGTCAATTAAATAAATTTATACATTAATTAATTTTTAACTATAGATTATATCTTACTTAGCTAGATAGCGAATAACTAGCATCACAAAATGAGTGATTGATTCACATTAATCGCCGCATCACAAATGAATAGTTTTCGTTAATACAATCTCCTAATAAGTGGATCACATAGTATAATAATATTATTATATGGTGTCTATACAGAAAGATAGATCCAGAAGATTTTTTTATATTTTTTTAATTATTTAATTTTTTTAATTTGTGTGAAAATTATTTTTCAGTTTTTTTTTTGAAGTCGAAGGGAGTAATTATATAAGGTTATTTTTTAAAATAATATAAAATTATATATGTTTTATAAGTGAAAAATATAATAAATAATCAGTTTTCAGTAAGTATAACTGGTTGTACTAAAATTCCAAAACTAAGCAAAGTTGTATTTGAAGAAAAGAAAGTAAATTTGTATTGATCTTAAATTACTTGAAAAATCCAAATATATTTAATTTTTGAACGGAAGTAGATTCTTGGCTTCCGATTGGCAGGGGCAGATCTATATGCAGCCGGTGTAGGCAATTGCCTACACTAAATTTTTTATCTTTGATTTTATTTTAATATATTACTTTTAGTATATTTGTAAAATTGAGAGATTTAAAATAAAATAAATTATCTAAAAAAATATAATTACTTTAGAGGCAACACATAATTAATTAAATAGTTTAATAGTCAAAAATTTATTAAAAAGAGTAGACATATCGATTATTTTTTGTTTTATTTGTTGATGAAGTTAACATTACTAATACTACTTATCGTAACTGTAAATATTATAATAGTATTTTCAACAATGAATTATCATATTTTTTTTTATTACATAATCGGATAAGGCTGTTTGAATAAATAATTATTTAGTGATATATATTGAAAAAGAAGTATTTGTTATAATCAATACAAAATATATTATGCATTTATTTCATGATATGAAATCTTGAAAAATGTTGTTGTAAACATTATTATCTTATTTAAAATTATGTATAATTTTGCAAGAGTTAAAATACGTTGTACTACTTTTTTTAATTAATTTGTTTTTCCATAACACTACTGAGTATTTAACCGTAAAAAAAATGAATACAAAACTTAAATTTAAACAAAAAATTAGAAAACTTATAAGTCTTCATATTATTACTAAGTTTATAAAAAAAAAAAAAAAAATTTAAATTTTACATTTAAAATAATCTCTTATATTAATTTTTCCATGTTTATAACGTAGAGTGTATAATAAAAATTATAAAAAATTTACTTATGCTATTTAATTTTTTGTTAAAATTGGTTAACTTTTGAACAAAATACTTAGACAAAGAAAATAACCAAGTTTATAATCTATTTTTTTTTTACTATTTCATTAAAAACTCACTAAAAACATAAGTGGATTTTCTTATATTTATTTTTGTCCATTAACACAACGTGAGTATTTATTTTTTTATGAAAAAGAAATTTGTGCCCAATAATGTCGGCCATCGTCGATTGAGCTGTGCCTTACGTAATGATCAGGTCATCAGGCTGTGAAGTTATACCACGGACGAGTCGTTGGGTTTGGTTTTGGGTAGGTTCAATTTGTGACTTGTCAATAATAACGTATCATCTTGTCCTCGTATAACTGTAAATGAGTGTTGATATTTTTATAAAAAAAATTGTTAATTTTATAAGATTTTATTTATATAAAAATTTATTTATTATTTATGTTAGCGACGTTTTGCAATTTTTATTTTATTTTATAAAAATATTAATTATTTTTAATAATTTTAAAATATAAATAAAATAATGACAAAACTAACTGGATGTGATAATAAAGTTTTTTAGAAGATAAAATATCTCAAAAAATATGTTAGGAGTGGTCAAGTACGTGACTCCCGTGTAGCATATGCCGAATATCTGGTTCCAAAAAGTCCCAATAAACTACTCCCCTTGTAACTGTACCATGTACTGAAAGCAGCACCAGACGGAAGAGAAAGGAAAATAAAAAGGAAAGGAAATGAGCAACGGGGGTCGAGTCTTGAGTAAATCCATATTAGCTGCACCATCGCTCGCTTCCATTCACGTTCCCAGATTCAGATATTTCGCTTCCACATCCTCCACTCCAGCTAGGGTTTCTAAAATGTCCGCAGAGTCATCTTCCTCATCTCCTTCCTCTGCCATTGATTTTCTCTCTCTTTGCCACCATCTTAAGGTATAACTTTTTTACTGGTAAATCATAATTTAGTATATAATCAAGTATGGTTTAATTCGGATGGATAATAATACCCAATTGCCAAAATTTATTGCAATCTTTGGTTTGCTGATTTGTTCATCTGGCATTTGTTTGTCTTTTGAATCTGATATTTTTCTAGACCACGAAGAGAGCTGGTTGGGTGAAAAGAGGGATTCAGGATCCAGAATCCATTGGGGATCATATGTATAGAATGGGATTGATGGCTCTCATTTCTTCTGATATTCCTGGCGTTAACCGTGACAAGTTAGGTTTATTCATTTGTTTACCTTTCTCTGATTTAAATCTTCCGGAGTAATTTTTAATTTTTTTTTGCTTTAACTGGGATTATGCATACAGATTGTAGGGTATTGTTTAACAAGTTTCTAATTTTAACAGGTGCATAAAAATGGCAATTGTCCATGACATTGCAGAAGGTGATATATGTTTTATTCCGTATTCATTTGTTCAAATTAATAAAAAAATAAAATAAAATAGGCTTTGCTTGAGAATGTTTTTATTTTTACTTCCGTCACTTTTCTTTCTATTTTAGATGAAATTCCTTAAACATAAAATAGAAGAAAAGTCAAATTCAGAAAAGCTTCATCTCGTCAAACGGTACCTTAGGTTTTAAATTGTGCTACTTTTACTTCCCGTATAAAACTCACCCCAATCGACTAATTTACTGAAAGATTCTTACCAACTTATATAATGGTTGCTCGACATAATTAAAATATATTTCCAATTTGTTATGATAAGTACTGCTTTTGACTTTGAAATGATTGTTTTTATTAACTAATATGCTATTCTTGAAACCTTTTTTCTCTTTTTCTAAGCACTTATTCAGATGTAAAAGTCATGTTTTAAAGCTTAAAGACAACCCAAATAGTCAATGTGGCCGATTCACTGTTTAATTACTAAACAAACTAAGGAGATGAACCATTTGGTCTAATTGAACGTACCTACTGCAAGTTACATAAGAATAGTTTGAATTGTTTACAAAAAAAATAAAAAGAATATTATGAAAAATGTATATCCATGTACTGCACAGGCGTACAGATATAAAGGAATTTGTTCAAGGTTCAGCAAATGTTATTTCACCCATATGCAATACATACCACCTCTCATCATGAATGAACCAATGATGATCATCCTGAGCAACCTTTTTGTGATAACTCATATTATTATAAAGGGGTATAGTATAAGTATAATTTGCTTGGTTGACATGCTTCTTTTTCAAGATAAGGAAATATTGGCGGCCTATTTTAGGGATGCGAAAGCAATCGTTTAACTGCCAATAACATGGTTGATATTGGCTATCATAGCTAACTATTATTTGAACCAACCATGCAATCAGAACTTTTGTAAACTATTTTGGACATTTAAGTATTTAGTTTCATTATGTTTTTCTTGCATTCATTTGCCTGGTTAGAACGTATATCGGTATCTATTATGTAAATGTAATGATTTAATCCCACAATGGGTACTTCAATAACAACCCCATTTTAAATGTGAGTTGTATGATGTTGAAATTCATCGGATTCTGTTTTGAATTATTTGTGGTGATTAGATTTGTTTTTAAGTTGGATATCTGTTAGAGTTGTCCCCTTTCACTTCATAGAACCAATTGTTGGAAGGCTTGAGCTGTTGTTATGTTGTGTGATCTGTAGCCACAGTACATGTTTGTTCCTAGTCCTACACTCTTCTTTGTTATGCGACTGACCACATCACGGTATTTGTTTTTCTGCTACTATTACCATTCTCATTGCTTCAAAGTGAAATTCTTTTAATAAATTATTTATTTCTTGAATAGCCATTGTTGGAGACATCACTCCTTCCGATGGGATTCCAAAGTTGGAAAAGAGTCGTCGAGAGCAGGAAGCACTCGACCACATGTGCAAACTTCTTGGTGGGGGGCCTAGAGGTATATATACATTCTCTCTCTCCTTTGTTAATTGAGTTTATGTTCATTAGCTGTGTATCATATACTATTTTTATCCATAATTGGCTGCTTATCTAGAGTTACATGTTGCAGCCAAAGAGATACATGACTTGTGGATGGAGTATGAACAAAATTCTTCTGCTGAAGCTAAGATTATCAAGGACTTTGACAAGGTATATAGCCCAACTTGTACAGTTTTTTGTTTTTGTGTGTGGATTGGTGCCTATCAAACTATATGTTCAGTGAATTGCATATAATGGATTAACATGGATTTAAGTATGAGCTCATCTGTCAATTAGTCATTTATCGCCTGCGGTGCTCGGGGGGGTTGCGGTTGACAATTGTGTCATATCAGCTGTATTGATTGTAAATATATGGATTGCATCACAGCACCACTGATCGATGCCTGGTGATGTTTGTACGCATTGAATATGGATAATGGATCAACATCAAATGTTAATTGGAACTTTAACCTTTTTTCTTTCTTTTCTTTACTCTCTCTCTCTATGGAGGTGGTTTTTGGGTTCCATTGGAGGCAGTGGGTGGATAATAAACATAGGATATAGTATTTGTTCTTAAGTTCCGCTGGTTATGTGGGAAACGAGCAATGTGTTATTATTTTTTTGTGTTTATAATTTTTTTTTTTCATATTCAGTACGTTGTTATAGATAGCGACATTAATTTTTAGAAAGTGTTCTGCTGACTGGTCGCTTGGATGCATTGGGTGAACTGATGATGGTGGTTCTTCTTTGATACTTTGATTCAGGTGGAGATGATACTTCAAGCCTTGGAATATGAAAATGGTACGGCTCCAAGTTTTTGTTTGTTTGATCAGTATTTTTTGTAATTGTGGTCTGCAGATGTTAGTTTGATACTATGTGAGGCAGACTGTCTTTAAATATCCAGAACAAATTTCAACATTTGAGAAGGGAAATCATTTTATCAGAATTATATTACATAGTATATTTTAAGTTTTTAGTTTTAGCTAATAAGCATAGTATTCTTTTCTTATCTGATGTATATTGGAACTGAAGATATGCTTGATTATGACATGCTATTGAATATTGATTTATTACAATTTTAGAGTGAATTATCAGTTCAAATTATATCTGTCATATTGCATTTCTATAATTGTAACATTTAGTTATATTATGTATTTGTATTTAGTTATATAATTGTAACATTAAGTTATATTGTGTATTTGTACTTTTATTTTTAGTACTAAAGAATGTTATATGTATACCTTCGAGACCTATTTTGGAAACTGAGGTTATGTCTCCATATGCAGAGCAAGGCAAGGATTTGGAGGAGTTTTTCCAGTCAACTGCAGGTACAGAGTTTTAACCCTTTTGGTTTTCTTTCTGTTTAGCTTTTGTACTCCAATTTTACTAGCAACATATTTAAAGAGTTGGAAATATTACATATGATTGGGACGTGAACTGAATGTAACCTGAATATGAAACAAAGTCAATTTGCGGGTTTAACTTTGTGATATGAGCACATGTATGACGTCACATAACAATTTTTAAATGTCACATGTACACAGCAACCGTATGCAGATAAATGCATGTGGTATCTCACGAAAAGTTACATATAAAAACTTCCTTTCTAGGATGACGAGCCTGTACTCACTTTTCTTCAACTGACCTAATAACATAGTGAGCAAAGGGCTGTCTGAGAAAACAAGGATGAGAATCATGGGATCAGATTAATCTTAGTTCTGATATTTTGATGAGTTGCAATTGGATACCAACGAGTGTTATGGTACTGAGTTGGGCAAAAGTATACTTTACCTCCATCCAAGTTGTCACATTTTGTGCAATAGCCCATTGAAGTAAAAATAAAAACTGTAATTAGGATACTAAACTTTTAAAAATACGGCAATTGTCCCATTCTGTCAAATTTTTTAAAGGTCTGTCAAATTGACTTATGTAATTTCATGCGTGGCTGACTGAAAAAAAGGGAGTCAATAATTACATGGCCCCTCTAGATTGGTTTTGAGGGCAAAACCCAGCACGTTACCTATGGTTTGGGAATATAATAGATTGTTTCGATCAAATTGTGGGAGAGAAAACAAACCTGCAAATTAGGGTTCTTGGGTTCAGCGATCAACTGTCATAGACCCCCAAAAGATTTGGGCTTCTTCTTCTCATCTTTCCATCTTTATTTGTGAGTCGGCTTATAACTTATAATTGGAAAAGCTCACAATTCTTCTTCTTCATCTCCCCGTGTTACTGTCTACTTTCCAGCCACCGCCGCCGCCACCATTGAATCCAGACCCATGATTGGATCGAACCAAAACCAGCCACTTCTTCCTCTTCCTCTTCCTCACCTCCTCCAAAATCCCAAATTCACCTCTGTTTTACCCCCAACAAACTCAATCTCTCTCCATAAATCCCCCGTCTGATCCCAATTTGAATAAAAGAACCGATATTTGCTCTGGAATGAGAGTAACAGTTGATGGGTCGTCAGAATTTCAATCGAAAACAAGTCGGCTTGTGTTGGAATGATCATGTAGGGTGTTGGAGGATGAGAAATTAAAGGAAACTCTTAAGAGTGGTGTCATGTCAAAACCTATGAGGGGCCACATAATTATTGACTCATTTTTCTTTCCTTTTTTTTTCCAGTCAGCCACGTAGGAAATTACATGTCAATTTGACGGATGTTCAAAAATTTTGACAGAATGGGACAATTGCAGTGTTTTTAAAAGTTCAGTTTCTTAATTGCAGTTTTTTTTTCTTCAATGAGTTATTGCACAAAATGTGACAATTTGGATGGCAGGTAAAGTATATTTTTGCCTACTGAGTTACATAGATGTACACCTTGCGGGATACCCAGCTGGGTATCTAAATTGGATTCTCGACCCTCTAATAGTACATAGATATAAGACAAATAATTGTAGCGGTTGTCTCTCCATAATTAGTTCTATTATTATTGTCTTGTTGTCTCTCCACAATTAGTTCTATTATTATTGTCTTGTCTCACCACATTTACTTTACTAATTATTTCTTAAAGCTACATAGTATTACAGGTTATACAATTTAGATACCCAGCTAGGTATCCCTTTCTCTCTCTTTCTGTCACACACACACAGAGAAGCTAAATAAATGTGATATTAAGGCAAGGATTTAGGCAAGATGCTTACAGAAAAAGTAGACAATAGATCAACTTTTGAATTTGACAAGAAAGCTGGAATCATACTATGTATCATTTACCGAGAAGAACTCTGAGTTTGGATTCCTAAATCCATTCCAAGTAGTTAATGTCAGCTAGCCCCATACTCTACCATATTCTAGATATATGGCGGACCTCATTCATTCTTGTCTGACTGGCCACAACAATCTGTTTTCCAATTAACTGGTGTGTGTGTGTGTGTAGATGTATACGTATCATCTTTACTGTAGCAAATATACATATTATCTCAACTGTGACAACTTTTTAGAGGCAAAAAACAACCAAATCATTTTAATGAATAAAAATAGATTCCTCTATAAACATGGATTTTTCTTGGGTAGTCCTTTCTAATGCTTTACCCCACTGCAGGGAAGTTCCAGACAGAGTTGGGGAAAGCGTGGGCCTCAGAGATAGCATCAAGAAGAGGAAAACAACAATAGATGTTACCCAGAAGTCTTTGTTACCGTTCTTGTTTCCGAGCCACCCTTTGTTCCTGTTCTCTGGAAAGCCAAATCATCCGGGGAATATGGGATAAAATTCGAACGTTTTGATCTTTAATGCATTTCTTATATCCTCAATGGCAAAATATGCAGTTACTTAGATGGCAGGCCAAAGCAATATCACCGGTTACAGTTCATAGATATGGATATGGGTGCCAGATAGTCTGCCATTGACCTAACGATGTACTGAACTTTTTATGATCAAGTAAAAAGATTTTATTTCTTGAAATTTTCTTTTACACATTCACGTGTCTCAACTAAACTCTTGTATAGGAGGAACGGGCTGCAAACTGCATTTATACTCCAACAAGAGTTTCTCAATAATTTTTCACTGGGATTTGGCTTCCTATCGCCAGCACCTTATTTCTCCCAAAAATTATAGAACTTCGAATTCTATTGAGGTAACACTCGAATGAGACTAATTATGTTCTTAGTGGATTCTAACGATAGTGTGTGACGAGCTTTGCTATGTCTAATAATCTTGTCATTTTTATAAAAAATAGTGGGACTCATCACTTACATGGTGGGTTTTACTATTTTTAACAAAAGTCATTGCATAGATCATTGCAAAACGTCATTACTCATATCTTTTTCCGTGAGAGACTGAGATATAAGTTAAGAAGTAAGATAATGAGAGCTTAACATATTTATTATTATTATTATTATTGGAATGAATAATTTATTTGAAATAGGGGTCTTCATCAATAAAATACTAAAATAGTACCAAAAATACTAAATCGGTACCCATGTCGAATTTTATATAAATTAAGAAGCGATGCTGTTACTGACCGTACACTTTTGATAACGATTTTTCATTTCGATTTTTTTTAACTGCATTGATAATATATATTATAAATAAGTAAATCTATTGTGTTGTGTTTCCTTAGTTTATAAAATTGGTAATTTGATATTTTATTCATAAATTTGATGTTATAAAAGATAAAAATAATGTATTAATATAATATAATAATATATTCAATAGAATTCTTGTTGTGTTATTTAAGAAGATATAAACTAATGCTAACACATATTTAACATTTTAATATTGCTATTATATATATTATAATAATAAATATAAAAAATTAATATTTTTATAGTATATTTAATATTTACATTAAAAAAAACTGTTGTTATATGTTTATAACACCTCTTGATTTTTATCGATTTCGAAAAGACAAAGAATTGATATCTTCCGTATTAATACCAATCAATTCGCAAAAATCCGAAAAGACCAAAGTTTTGATCACTCCTAATTTATTTGAAGTACGTCAGCTGCTACATAGTGAGAAAATTATCTATGCAGATTCAACTCTGATTAAAATTTCATCGTACACTTTCACTTTTTCACATGGGTGGGATAATAATTACTAAACTAGCACTGTGGTTCTATTTTTACCCCTTTTCTCGAGCATGTTTGGAACTTTGCAACAAAAAGAAGAAAAAAAAAGTATGTTTAGAACTTAGAAAATTTGAGGGAAAACAATGGAACAGGAAAAAGAAGAGGAATTTAAAATTTTATTTGGATTTTTAAAATCATTTATTACATTATATTTTAACAATATTATTGATATTTATTTTAGAAGTATAGGTAATGAATTTATTTTTATTAAGATAGTTTTTTCTTTTTATGAAATTATTCACTCTTTACTCATCTCTTCAAAGTTCTTCTTTAGTGATTATTTATTTTGTTAATTCAAAATTACCTCAATATATTTCATAAAAAAAAAAAATTTGAAGACACAAGTGAGCATTACTTTGGGGCTATGTTTGTTTGTAAGGATAACACTTTAAATTTGACTATTAATCTCAAGTCTTTTATTTATTTTAAAAAATTAAACTTAAAGCTATTAGTTCCGCGATAATAAAATAACTTGAAAGGGTTACTATTTAATACTATGTCCAACCAAATACTACTATTATAATTCTTACCATTTAAGATTAAAAATTTATGAACAAAATTAACTCTTATCTTTGTTTAAAATGACTAATGTATCATATTTTATCCGTATATACTCAAACTATTGAGAATATAATTTTTATGTTATTAGTGGTAAGTATATAATAATAGTTCTAACGGTAAATTTTAATTATATTCTTAAAATAATTTTAGACAGAACAAATATAATATAATATTATTTTAAGTTATTTCATCAATAATCTCATTTAAAATAAACATGTGAATAACATTATTTAATTTTAAAATTAATAATTTTAAAATTATAATTAATTAAAATATAATTTCCTAATTATAGTTCTTACAAAAAAATAAAATAAAAATGAGAAGGGTGCATATAATATGTTTGAGATTGCAAATTGGATTTTGTAATGTTAACGACTATATTTCCCTCTCCAAAACAGTGAAAACCACCTATAGATTTCTCTCTCCCTCTCTCACATTACAGGTGATTACTAATGGCGGACGAGGAAACACTTGACGTTGTCGGCCTTCAAGAGGAATCATGGGAAGAAAGAACCCTCAACCAACTTCACGCCTCCGAGATCGGCCAATGTCTCTCTCTCCATCTCTCTTTCTGATCTAAATAAATTGATGGGTTTTTTTTTCCTATCAAAATTGATGTTTGTTTGGTGTTGCTTCTCAAAGATTTGGCAGAGCTGAAAGCTTACAAGAGGTAGTTGTTGAAAAGACCAATGGCAATCCCACAAGTCATTCTCGAGCTTCGAGATCAATCTATTAGAGAACCCGCTCTCCGATGCCTTAGTAATTTCCTTTAAGGTTAATCCCTTACTACTCCCAAAACTCTGGTTTCTACAGTCTGCTTATTTTTCCGTTGGACTCTGTATTAATCATATATGAACAGAATCACCAATATATATCTGTATATATGAGCCTATTGTCTACAATTAACTATACATTTAACTCTAGTTTCTCGTATTTGGGTTTCTTGTTTTATGATCAATGTGTACGCAAAATCAATTTTTTGGGTTTTCTCTGTTGAGATACCCGTGATAATAAAGTCTCATAAGAAAATTTGAGGACATATATGCTTTAATGAATCTTAGATCCAAAAAGTTAACATTTTCGGTCAAGATGGGGTTTCAGATGAGCATATATGTGTCGGATATTCCAACAATTGGTATCAGAGCTATGACTATGAGTTTGGGTGACTCCTTGACAAGAGATATTGAAGAGTCACTTAGAGATTTTTGGGTGAATTAATGTACTCTTTATCTTGGGTGAATTAATGTACCCTTTTAAGCAAGTGATGGACACTTCTTGGGGAGGCTGGATCAAGTAAGAGCTCAAATATTATTGCAGAAAAAAAAAATCATCTCTAAATCTTCTGCAAACGTGTCACATTCTGAATTGTGTTCTGCAGTTTTGAACCTTTTTGTTGCTTACTAATGATATTGGTAACTGAACCAGCTAGCATATATACACGCATACACTATGTCTCAGTAACTGATCCTAGGTCATACATTTATGTAATTCTTCCTCATACTTGATTCTTTTAAGAGAAGTTACTGGTCTTAGACGATGATTCATATGTTAAGTAATTTTCTTGAATACTAAGGAATGCTAAATCAGATTGTTGAGGCCTTGTACACTTTTTTAGTCTTTTGACATTTCAACCTAAATCTATCAATATACTTAATTCTTTGGAGAATCTTGATTCCATCTCTACATGTTCAACAGGGGCCTACCTTTTGTGAGGGAGCACGTTCCTAGTTAGTGGTTACATCCTAAATGGTGCTTTTGATGACATTACAAAAGCATGCAGTGTCAATCCATTTGAGCTTCCTTCTTCTCTTCTTTTGCTCCTCTCATGGCCTAATGTATCCAAGTAAACATCTCACATGTCTAATTCACTTTTAAACTTTTCCTCTTCGGCAATCACATGAGTTCCCACCGATTAAGAGCTTGCTTCAACAACTGCTCCTGACTGTGGGTAAAGCCTCTTTCCGCTGTGCTTCGTGTCTTCCCCTGATTTACTGCTTTACTAGATAAAGAAAAACAAGGATTGTGTTTGTTTCATTCCCAAAGCTCCTGATATTAAGGGCGAGGAGAAGTAAGAGTTTGACTTCTTTCTCGTAGCTTCATGTAATTACATATGGGTACTTTATCAAATCCTCGTAAGCTTCCTTAACAATGCCTGTGACATTCAGTATCCGGTCCGGTGGTTCCTGATATATTTCTAGGAGTCAATAGGCTGAGGTGATGTAAAACTAGTAAATATGGAATTGGAGAAAGAAAGCATTTGGTAGGTGCAGATTTGTTCCCTTTTTTTTTTTTTTTTTGTGGCTAAATGCAGATTTGTTCTTTTGACCTTGAAGAAATATGTTTTAGTGTAGTTCCAGCAGGTAAAGTCTTTTTCTTGTACATATATCTTTCTAGTACATAAAATTAAGTACTTCATCAAATAAATCTTTTGTTCCATTGTCACTTTTTTCTCATATATAGGAAGGAAGCAATAACAAACAGATGAATAACTTGCAACATTGCATGGGGAGTAAATTGGTGAAAACCGAAACAATCATGGGGAGTAAATTGGTGAAAACCGAAACAATGTGTAGTGGTCTAGTGTATTTGAAAGATCCAGCAGATGAGCATCTACTGGTTATAGCTAATCAATAACTCAGGATCAGGAGCAAACCAAACCTCCTTATAGGCCCTGGTAATCTTATCTTCCTCAGAAATTGTTTGTGGAGCTGGAGCACCAACAAGTCGCTGAATCTGTAGTTCTTGATCAGCCTTTTTCTCCAACTACATTTTACAACCAAGAACACATCTTTAAGCTCAGTTACATGAGTCAGGGAAAGGTTTCTATTTTGTTTTTTCAATAATAAATTCTAAAGATCAAAGTTTATTACTCGACGAGTATTTGATTTTTTTATAAATAAAATTTTATGTCCCATACAAATCTTAATGTTCGAAAGAAAAAGAAAAGGAAATTAAATAATTACAGGACTCTTGTTTAACTAATAAAAAATTCTAATTTTTCAAAAAAATTACAATTAATTCCAATATTCTATTGGAGTGAATGAATAACAAATTTACTTGCACTATTTCAAATATAATAATAGCCGTAAAAGCTGAATATTTTTCAAATTTTTCAAAAAAAATCCAATTCATGGAAGAATCTTACATTATTTTTTTTTATAAAGAATCTACAAATAAAAAAGAGGCGTGTCGTACTAAGTTATCACCTTTGATCTTCCATTAGTTTAGTTAAAACATTAAAATAGTGATCACTTGTCATAATTTATTCAGTGTCGTTCGTGAACTGTTTGGAGAAAATAATGAAATACAGTAGTAGTATGATATAATCTGAGTAAGACGACGTCGTGTAAAAGATGCGTGCAAACAACGAAAGGGCCCCGAATCCTCGAGAGGTTTTTGGAGTCGGAAGATTTATGAGTTCAATGAAATCTCCACTCTCTACGTTGGAGTCTTAGGAAAGATGGTGGTGATTGAACCTGTAGCAAATGAAGTCAAAGTAGCACCACCACCAGAATCAAGTAATTGTAAAGAGAATGAAGCTACAAAGGTGGCGGCCAGATACGCCTCCGACGGATTCGAGACCGCCAGTGAAAACGATCATCAGGAAAATGATGATGATGGAGCTGAAACCAATCATACCCACAAACAATCTATGCTCTCAACAGATCATTCTTACCAAGATTCCCTAGACGACGATCAACTCAAACAGGTCCCCCTCTCTCTCTCCACTCAATATATCAAATTCTATCTCTCAAGACTCAAGAGACCGTATGATTTCCATATGATTTGAAACTCTGTCTCTTGCCAAGTGAGAGGCTTGAACGTGATGACTGCTAGAATCACGAAATTACCTCTGACCAAATATAATCAAATTCATTGTATCTGTAAACCGCTTAGATGATTATGCCTAGATGTGGATCAATTTTAAGTAAAGGGCATAATCTATTTTTTCGTTATTTCTGAATTTTGATATGATTGTGAGAAATACCCAAGAATGGTTTAACAGGGAAAACAATTTCTCTAATGATACATAGATGAGTAGAGATGTAAAATTTATGCTTGTGTTGTGCTAGTCTTTGTTTCATATTGACGATGGAAAAATTAATTAATTTTCTTTTGCCATAAGGATCCACCCCCCCCCCCCCCCCCCCCCCCCCCCAAAAAAAAAAAAAAAACCTCTCACTAGTTTAGTGGATAGCTACTGGAATCATTATTTGCACTTGAGTAGCAGTTTCAATTTCAAAATCCTAAAATTTTCTGATATCATTGCGATGAAGAAATCCTTAGAAGAAGCAAATGATGCAAAACTAGAAGGGAATAAGTTATTTGGAGATGCACAGTATGAAGAGGCGTTGTTGAAGTATGACCATGCTCTACAACTAGCAACAGAGATGCCCTCGGCTGCTGAATTGTGCTCAATTTGTCATTCAAACCGTGCCACATGTTTTTTTAAACTGGTATGTTCTTTTCATGACAACATCTAATCATTCAAACAGTGACAGTGTTTACTTTTTCATGATGAAATGTAGGAGGCTACATTACACAAACATTTTGCAGATACAGACTATTTGAATGAGTTACAGTATAACATGCAGGACACCTTTTGCGTATATGATTAGAATGTTATAGTATGCTGGATGTTATGAAAGAATGATAAGAAAACTGATATTTATGGTTAGATATTTAGCATATGTTGTATACTTTATGGCTTATTTGTGCCGCTGGTTGTTTTGAAATCAACACCTACCCAAAAAAGCACATAGTATCTTTCAGAGAGACCTCAGTGGATGATCGATTTGTTGAGGTGTTTTATGACTCATGGGCATGTCCCAATAGAAGTTGCGGAGGTGTCTGACGCATGCTGAACATAAGAGTGTCATTTTTACCTTTTATTTTACACTAAGAATATTTCTGGTGCCCTTTGACAAGCCAAATTATGTTAGGTCTCCATATGCTTACATTGGAATGTAGGGAATTTTTATTGTTATTTATAAATTTATAATGGATATTCCTGTATGCTTTACTAATTAAGCAGAAGTATGAAAAAGTGATAGTAGCACTGCATTTCCGTCGTCGTCAACATCCCAAAATTTATGTCGGAGGCCTTCATTTGAAAATTTGTAAAACTCAAACATGCCGGCTGTTAAATTTATTTTTGCTGTTGTTGGTATCTTTGATACATTTTGAATTTGCTAAAAGGTCTTGTATCATAAAGAGGCCAAGAGCACTCTATTGACACTATGGTTTATATTGAAGAAGACAACCAGTTGAATACTGCTGTATATCTGTAATTACATTCCTGCGAGAAATCATACATACTTTTTGGTCTTAGGATTGCTGCTTCGATTCACACTCCACTGAAATTATGTGATTGTACTTTTTCTAAATTGATTATGTCTCTCTCTTTTTTTTATTTTTTATTTAATTCTTTAAGGATGAGAGGAAGGATTCCTTAAAAAATTTACTATCCTTTCTTAAACATATTTTGTTCTTTCTTCTTTTTTTATTAACTTTTTTCTCCCTGAAAAAAGGAATTTGCTACTAAACTTCATCTCTGATGCACTTGTGTGGGGTTTGGTTTGCCGAATAGAAATTTGATGTAATGCAATAGTCTACATAATGTAATAAAATTGTATGGTAATGGTAATAAGTTATTACGACATTTTGTTTGGTTCGTTTTTGGTATTTGTCTAGTAATTGTAATGTTATTATATTATGTTCAAAATTGTGTATGGTTCACTAAATTCAATAATTGTATGTAATGAATAAATTAAATTGTAAGTCAAAATGTCAAATCAGTTGTAATCATTACTATTTTGTCTTTTATGACTTATTGCATTACGGACGTAATGAACTAATACATCCATTGGTGCGGTAATGAAAAACATTCAAATTGATGTAATCATATTACGCCCGCAATGGGCTAATACATGTAATAAGTGAACCAAACAAAAAACATGTCAAATCAATGTAATACCTTATTATATTATGGGAGCTATTATATTGATTTGACGCTAACCAAACACCACCTTGTAGTTTTTCAGCAACTAGTTTCCTACTTGTCTTTGCTTAATTCATTTCGTACATATCTCAGGAAAAATATGAGGACTCAATCAAGGAATGCAAAAGGGCTTTAGACTTGAATCCTTCATACATGAAAGCTCTGCTTAGAAGAGCCGAGGCTCATGAAAAGCTTGAACACTAATACACTATGATGAGGCTGTTGCTGGTACAGTTGGATTGCTGTTGTAAACATGTGATAATACGATGATCAAAATGCTTTGTTAAATGCTGGTTATACTTCAATGATCATGCAATTGTAGTGTCATTAGAACTCTCTCTTTCTCTTCCCGTCCTGGACACCATTGAAGAGTCTTCCTTTTGGCCTTATGTAGGTTGTTTTCTTGCAGATATGACAAAAATTTTGGAAATGAATCCTTCAAATCATCAGGCTAAGAGATCAATTGTCCGTTTAGAGCCATTGAAAAGCACGAAAAGATGAAGGAAGAAATGATTGGTAAAGCTCAAACAGTATTTCTGCTAATATTTACTTCTCACCTCCCCCTTATTTTATTTATAGAAATTCTATTTTTTAGTATGAACCAGAAATGATTTCAGTGTCTCACTTTGTAGAACTTATTAAGCTAAACAGTAAAGGGATGTAAAGCAGGGGCAATAAATAAAACACCCTACCACATCCCTTCTTTTGCCCTTAATTACTCTTTAGTTAACTTGTTTCTTCACCCATCATGGCATTCATGTGCGCTACATGCACCTTATATGTTTATTGTTTCTTAAAATTAAAAAATATTTATTTTAGCGATGTTATGGTTTTCTTCTCTCTCCCTAATTTCAACAAAGAAATTCTAAGGTTAAAAGATGAAATGAATCCTCTCATGCTTCATTAGGTAGGCAAGAAGTAGACTAGAGAGTTAGACCTTGGTAAGTACTCACACGGCTTTTGAATTTAAAGCTTGCAGCAAGATTTGCTAGGCTAATTTAAGAAACATAATTTTAATGTTGCATGCATGAAAAAACATATATGCTGTTGTTGATCCTATTATAATTCTATCTTTCAAGTGAATGTATCAGGCAGTTTCCTTGTCCAAACTTCCACGAAATGCGATTTCACTCAAAATCTTCCTATCCTAAATTCAAGTGGTTGTATTCATTAATTTCTTAGTTGTGTTGTTATTTGTTTGTTAAACACAAGCAGTGAGATAGTGGAAATCTAAGTGCGTTGGATATGACTGAACATAGAGCAAAAACCTGTATTCAATATGGTATTAATGATCTTCTGTGAAGCTTTACTGTATATCTTTGTGAAATACTGCTGTTGCAAATATGTTATGAACTTCCTTCATGTGACCTCACCTTGGATTCCATGTATGAGCAGGGAAGTTAAAGGAAATGGGGAACTCCATTTTGGGTAAGTTTGGGATGAGCATCGACAACTTTAAAGCCGTCCAAGATCCAAACACAGACTCATATTCTATTTCGTTCCAACGCTGATGGTTTCCTGTGTTTGCTTTGGCATGCGCTTTTCATCAGAAAGAACCATGTAAAAATGCGAGGAAGCAATTGATGCAATTTCACAGATTAGGACATTTGTTTTTGGCTGATTATGATTTCAAATGAAACTTAATTTAGATTTTAGATCTGAAAGTCTAGTGTACACGTGAATTGCTGTGACAATATCAGAGGTTCATTTGAAATGTATGTACTGTTGTTTACCTCATTTTCCGACACTAAATGTGAATGTTTTCTCATCCTAATTTAATTAGAGTCGTTTTCTCAGTCTAATTTATTTGCTCGTGTGGGCATACCTGGACACCAGTACAGGGTTCTGGCAATTGTGTGGGTGTATAGTTGTATTCCAGGGTTATGGCAATAGTCAGTCTTGTGAACTAATACCTCATCAGTCTCTTACCGTTTAGAGAGGCCTTGGAATTCTGACTATAGTTGCAGATTAATCATCTCATGCCCAAAGAGAAATAGGGATTCTGGAATCTGTCCCAAAGAGAGTTTTCAGCTCAATTTCACCCTTATTTGGCAAAAATGGACAGTAGTTTATATGGTCACAATCACCATTACGTTCAGTTACTCATGAAGGAATAAAGGATTGAAGGAACTATCCCATCGCAAATGCCAGATTGTCAACAAGAGAAAAGATGGGGCAAAAGTTCAAAACATCATAAACAGTACCCATAACAAGAATCGCAAAAGCAGGAAAACCCCAAAGAGATTCAGAACAGGGTCCCTGTTGGCTGCTACGCCTTGTTTTATTTTTAACAATGTGTTTGAATTCCTAGGAATTCATGGAACCAAAATACTGGATAACTTTCAAGACATTCTAAGCAAGTTTAAAAAATCTGATTGCTTTTGCTTCCTTTTTATTCGACTGCATCCAACTTCAAATGTTGAGATGGCTGATGATGCACATAATTATACGATCTACAGTTTTACAGGGAGAATTTGCACCCTGCACATTAAAGGGAAGATCTACAATCATGAGTACTAGTGTATGCAACCTCATATTTCCCACAATAATACAGATAATTAATCAAACAGTGCTTTCTAGTAGTCTATTGGTTTTGATAACTCAGGACGGCTTTATAATAAAAACAATTCAATTCTTATTAGAGAACCGTAATTACAATTGTTTATTAGGTAAAAAATTTACACAATAGTAATTACATCTTATTTGATTAAAGAACTATCAAATCTATTATATCAATACCTGGTTTGATGCCAAACCAACTGCGGACAGAACTAATATCTTGTAACATGTGATCAGCAATTGAATAAACAACAATGATTTACCAAGGGCAATCTGGAAACTTCTCACTCATGCTTGTAGGGGCGTCTTGTTGACACCTTGTGAAAGCCACTTTTCTGATAACAGCTGAGCATGCTGCTCCAAATACTCTCTGCTATTCATCTCTGTTAACCTACATTGCAAAGTAATAAAGAAATCTTACCTTCCATCTCATTAATAACAAGGAGCACACTAAGGTAAAGCGCCATACCTACTGATGGTGCGATCTTTTGCAAATCCCAATTCATTATCCACACAAAGGTCAATATCATCATTTTTCCTTGATCTCGAAGAAGTTCTAGGTGCCAGATGTTGTGCATCAGAAATTGTCACGATCCTATCAAAAAGTTCAACGGGAGTCCCCTCAGCTGTACACATTAATCGGGCTTTATTCTCATACATCACCTGTAAATGCAAAAGAGAGAATATTAGTTTAAAGTTATATGCTCTTCTTTTTTTCTTTTCCTAATTCAAATAACAATTCAAAACTATTTGGGCACCAAAAAGACTCTGGAAGAAGATATTTACTCCCTTCATTGCAGCTTACAAAATTAATGTGCCAACTCTCTTTATATACGTAATACCGGTAAGCTGTTACCAGGCCAATGATATGTTACAGCCAAACATTTCTTACAAACCCGAGATTTTAAAAGTGCGCTCTCTTTTTGGGATTGGGAGTTCAAGTAAAATTCGTACATTATTATAATTTCCAATTTCATACATGTTCCTTTCCAAGAGGAATATTGGGAACTCTTTTGGCACTATAGGGAACACAAAATATATTTCAATTCTTGATATTGTTAGACTAATAAAAGGTCAAGTGTCAAACCAATTATGAAGAAAATTGACTAACATCAACAAGAGTGACAAATCGATAGGCTGCAGTCCTGTTGTGGAGCCCAAAGATTGGCACACCATCCAAAGCCAGGGTATGGAAGCTCTCTGTGAAAAAAAATAAAAAATTCTTTTAGGAACTTATTGTAAAGGGAAAAATA
Source organism: Hedera helix (assembly GCA_947179155.2). Lineage (NCBI taxonomy): Eukaryota > Viridiplantae > Streptophyta > Magnoliopsida > Apiales > Araliaceae > Hedera > Hedera helix. The sequence goes on along the minus strand of OX359268.1, from coordinate 49,098,867 downwards.
TGTAAACATGACGATGCACATATATTTCTGAAGTGATTCCTGAATCCTGAATGATCAGTTGATCACAATGAACCAAATAGCTAATTGTAATCATCAAATATAAACTACTAGTCTACCACCAATAGCCTATACAAGTCAAAGGGGAAAAAATAATAATTACAAATCTAAACAGTTCACGATAATGAACTGTTTTTAGAGAAGGGTCTTGCTCACATTTAGGTCTAAACAAGCTAAAGGTCTATGGAATTTCAATCCCGAAAATCTGATTTAAAACAAACAAAAACTCAACTATATTAAGCATCCGGCAATTACTTGATATCAGCTAATACAGCTTTCATGCTTAATGGGGAGCCCACACAATCTTAATATGACTTACTAAACAATCCAAAATAGTCTGCAGCTCCAAGAGGTTTGTCGCAAAGCTCCTCAAAAGGAAAGTATGCACATCCATTAGCACCTAGTGGAACCTGACCAGGAAAAATGTTTGAGAGAAAAAATGGTAAGCAAATGAAATGCTTTACACATGCCTCATTAAAGCATAGCTGCAAAGGTGAATCTAAAAGGAGCTTCTTAGCAAATAAACCTGCAATCTCCTTCCCATAACAACTTCTACCTCTTGTGGACCAGTTTTATGATTACCAATCAACTGTTCAAACTTCTGCTTAAGAAGGACCGATGCATATTTCTCAACAAAATAAAAACCTTGTTCAGCCTGCAGTGCAAGTGAAAGCATGAAAAAGTACTGTCAAGCAAAAAACCGAAATTGCCAGCTAAAAAAGCAAAAAAAAAAATGCATCCTTGAAAACATAGAAAATGTAGAGAGTTGATGTTGTACCGAAGTCATTTTTCGATAGTCTGTTGATGAACCAATTTCATGAACTACACATCTTTCCTACATTCAGACAAACACCAAGTTACTAACCTAACAAGACGACAAACAACAAATCAATAAATTTGACACATTTATTTTCAAATATAGCAGAAAATGAAGACTTAGGTCAAGTGTTACAATGACTGCAGGGTCACATAGCAGTTGTGATCAGATAAGCTCAAACCAATCAAATGTTTCCAAAATGTCAGAAGTGGCTGTTGTGGATTCAGATCCAAATTTGTGTCTTTCCATCACCTTTGAACTTGACATGAGTAAAAGCTCACTGGCTTGAGCCTGTCTGATCACCACACTCCTTAAGGAACATCATATGCATACCTTCAAGGTGGAAATGAATGGTAGAAAAAGATCTCTTTGCAATCCACGCTCATAAAGGTTATCTGGAGCACGGTTGGAAGTAGCAACAAGAATCTATACTTGCCACAGATCATAAATCCAAACAGAAAAGTTCTTTGTTACTTTCCAGCAGAAAACCATAGGTTAAAGTGAAGAGGATATACAGACAAACTTACAGTGCCATTGCTGAATACATGCCTAAATAATCGATTTAGTATTAATGCATCAGCTACATCGTTTACCTTTTAAAATACCAAAAAAAGATGGGGAGAATCAGCAACCAGCTATCAAGCAGATTGTCCAAATGGTGTCTCCACTTAAAAGCAACAAAGTTGGCCATAACATACCATAAATTCATCAAGACATAACAAAATTGATTCATCAGATATCTCCCCTGCAACAATTTCAAGGGGATCCGCCAAACCCTTGTGCTTCTGCAGTTACACAAAGTCATAAATCAGTTCTCCAATTTTCTACCAGAACAGATCATATTTTTCAATGTAAGAGAGCAATAACAATATGATATAGTCTAAAATTGAGTTAATGTCAATTGTCATCTTCAAATTGGAATAATAGATCATCAATTTTGAGATTTAGCTATCTCAATCATTTCCGGTACAGAAAATGAGATATAACACAAAACATATAAATCTCCAAATAAATTCACAAAAAATTCTGTCATGGAATAACCATCCTTGTATACATAGAGGCATAGTAAAAACAAAGTTGGCATAAAACTAGTCACTAGTTTGCAATTAGATTTAGAACATATTATATTATTCTTACCTGCAACCGGCAGTGGACATCCAACATGAAGTCATGAAAATGGATTCTCTTCTTCCTCCAATTGAATGGCCTGAGTGAACAAAAATGAGAACCAGGAGACATAACCAAGTGAATCATTATTCATAACTGCTTTATTTTTTCAACATATTATACCTATAATTTATATTCAGATGAAACTGGAAGGTCTCCCATTTGATATAAACATTTAGGTAACTAAAAGGAGAAATGAATAGAAACTAATGCTTACAATTGTTCGAAAAACAAATCCATCAACATAGTTTTTCCTGTGCCAACTCCTCCATAAAGATAGAGTCCTTTCACAGGTGAGTATGAAGACTGTGGCATGAAACGGGACCACAACCACCGACTCCTGAAAGTGGACTAAAGTGAATAACAATGACATAGTATCTATGGGGCGGAGAGGGAAGAAGAAGAAACGAAAAAGATATACTCCAGCATATTGAACATAATTCACTATATCAGTAAGAGGTTATGATACCGCAGACTAAATCTATTTATAGACTTTACCTCCCTGCTTTTTCGGAAGCAGCATAACGATCCAAACGACAGGCATTAGCTGACTCAACAAGCTCATCATAAAGTCTCTGAAGTTCTCTTAAGGTGCCTACCTGCAAAGTTACTGTCAGGATATACTCTGATAATGGAAACCAAACAGATAAGAGCTTAGCGTAGCAGGAGGCCATATAGAATAACACATAACTTGCTTACAAGTTACAACTTATTACCGCTCTTCCTTTCAAGAACTGTAAAATTTTAAATTTGGGGTTTAGAAATCAACATAAAAACTTACATAAAGCTTTCATCAATATAGTACCTTCATGATAAGTAGTGCATTATTCAATTGCAACAAGGAAACTCAACTAGTTCAATAATAACACTAACCACATAATGGGTACAAAAAAAATTCTCTGTATATGCAAGCTAAAAATGCAAATTTCAATAAATTAAAAAAATTATTTATCAATGACAAAACCTGGAAGAAACTTGGTAAATTTTAATCAGCATACTATTTTAAGGGAAAATGTATGCTTTTGTTTTCCCCACACAAAAATACAGTCCAGAGACAAAACTCAACTAATTATTCAATTCTAGTTCCAATCCATGACTGCAGAAAAAATCAATTGTCATACCTGGCAAGCATCACCATCCACAAGTTCCCCTGCAGCGATCCTACGCTCGTACTCCACAAGAGGACCTGCCCTGTTCAGTTCTGTATAATCAATGAAATCCAAAACAAACAAAAATGAGATCTTTATGTCCGAAACCAATTTCAAACTTTCGAAAAAATCATAGGAATCATTTAATGGCATACCTCCACTAGTAACGTGAGCAACATCAGTAAATGGAGCTCTAGAGATCATAGAAGAAGGGTGTCCACATAAGCATATATCCACATTATAGGACTGCTTATACAAAGACTTAAGATTTGTATCAACCAAAAGATTAGGTCTTTTCACCAGCCCACTATAGATGTTAGCCCCTCGATGCTGAAAACCTGATCTAAAATGTCGTACAGAACCAACAAATTTTCTCATCTTCAATCCACTGTAGATTTCAAAAACTTAAACCACTCCGCCAAAGAAACACCTTAAGGTCTTTGCAATCAAAACCTTTACATTACCATACTTATCCATTAATAAAGAAAAGAAGAAGAAAAATCAATCTTTAACTAGCATAAGATGGAAAATGTTAATGGTGAAGATAAGAACATACTAATGATAATAATTAAAAGCAAACAATGCATTAATGAATTTTGTTCGCGAGACTTATAAGTTGGTTAGTTTTTCACCAACTTTTCTTAACAAAATCATTTTTTACCGCAATAACCAATAAATCTACAATATAATGTAATACTGAAAGAACACAATTGATGTTCATGAAATTAATGACACAAAAAGCATCTTTCTCAATCTCCAGATAATTTAGCATCAAAGGTATAGCTTTTCGAGACAAAAAGTAAAAATTGATGCTTGAAAGTCAACAAACGAACCTGGATGAGATGATTGACTAGATAAATACTCCGGACTCGCAATGCCCAGAATTCTGCTGGCTTCTGAAGAAAGGTCCAACCCACCAAATTTTAAGAAAATATATATATGGGTTTGTGTGTATACAAGTATATAAATGTTTAGAAAGATGGAGGAAAACGTATATATATAGCCAAAAGAGCTTAATTTTAAATCTAAATTTGTAGGACCAAAACAAAGAACCCTAAATCTCTTGGTACTCCTCGAACACAGAGGATGAGAGAAAGGGAGGATGGTAAAAAGATCCGGGTTTCCAATAATTTTTTTATCCCCATTCTTACGAATGTTTAAAAGATTTATATACTAATAATTTTTGGTGCCAGACCATCAGAATCATATATATTTCCCCGTAATCTTAAACGTCATTATTATAATAACATGGATGAGGTGTTTGAAAAATTATGGATTTTATAATTCGAGTTTGTTTAAGAAAAACATGAAAATCTCTTTTTTATGTCTCTTGGACAACAGAGGATGTTGATGAACTTTTAATTTAAGAAAATAGAAAATGGGAATATTTTTTGCTTTGGGCTTTCCGAGGAATAATACCATTAAGAAATTACATCAACAGTAACAAAAATTGAGAATTGATATTTTTACAAGTAAAATTTGATATTTTCACTAGTTCTCTTAAATGAGTGATCTACTATTTATTTAAGAAAGATTATGTTAAAATATTATTTTTAATTGTGAAAATATCAATTCTCTACAAATTTGAATAAACGTCTTAATTCAAAATTGTCAACTAAATACTAACATAGCTTCAACACAGTGTCTCCACTTTGAGTCTATGAAAGTATTTTTGGTGTATTTTATGACAAATATTGTTTTTAAATATCTTGTTTGGGTTGTTGGAAAGATTTTACAAATGAATTATAGAGCCTATAATAAACATTTTCTTAAAATATGTGTCATTGTAATTTGTAAATAATTTTGAGATAGATTAATGACAATAAGTCCCATTATTCCAAAATCCTATTATGATAATATTTTAAAATGTCTCACACCCTTTCTGTATTTCATGCAACTTTAAAATTTTGAACACTGATTTTTTTTATAAAAAAAAAACTATTGATATAATATTTTCTTATCAAATTAGTATACGGATTATAGTCCATTTGGATGAAAATAAAAAAGAAATTGATGTTGGGTGCAAGAGGTTCGATGAAATGCCTAATAGAGATAAGTCATCTTGGAGTGTTCTCATTGCTGGCTGTAGTCGATATGAAGATTGATCATGTGTAGTGACAAATAATCAAAACCATCTTATAGACAATGATAGTGGAGGTAGAAATTTCAGGGGATGAAGTAAACAAGAATTTACAGAAAATGATCAATACACGGCGAGCAGAACACAATTTTTCCGACGACGGACATACTTGGGATTGGACTGCGAGTTGGACTGCGGATTTTATTAATAGGGTGCATGAATTTCCAAAGGGATCACTACCTGTTGGTAGAATTGATAAATAGACCGAGTCGATTTAAACAGGCTGAATTTTTGATGAATTAAACTAAAACGGATCGGGTTAAAAATGGTCAAACTTTTTGCAGACTGAAATGGTTAAGTTTGTGATAGGGTTGGACCACGGGTCATTTGAGTAATTTTTATTTTTAAATTTTTTTTTATCATGACTTATAATTTAAAATAAATACTAACACTAATTTTTTACATTATGACACAATTTTTACATAATTATTTAATATTATTAGTAGATAAAATAAAACAATAAATAATTTTATAGATATTTTGTACTTTTATACATTAAAATGTAATTAATCTTGTGATTAATTAATTGATAAATGTATATAATATTAATTATTAGAGATAAGAGAGTAAAAGAATAAAAGAAAGAAGACTAAATGTGATATATATCTTATTCATAATACTTTTTTGTATTATTATTTAAGATTACATGTTAAAATTTATTTTTATATTCTTCATAATTCTCTATTTGATTTATTTTTTAAGTTAATATTTTTTTGGTCAACAATATCAAGCAATAATAATATAAAATAAATAAATAAAATATTAGCCCAGTTTTTCTTGAACTATATTTTAAAGATCCAAAATCTGCTTTTAAACTGAAAGGCTGGGTTAACCCGCGGGTCCGGACCAAAATTGCCTGGTCTACCTGCTAGTGAAGGAAATTCAATAGATTTGATAGGAGCGGGAAGCACTACTTTACACTATGCTGCTTGTAAGGAAAACTTGAAATGCTGTCAGATCTTCCTAGCAAGTGGTGCCAGCCGGTTCACATTAAACTGCAATGGGTGGCTCCCTCTTTTGATGTTGTGATGATTTGGGGGCGGCATAGGCTTAAGCCGTTGTTAGCACCCAATTCTTTGATGTCTTTCATTTGTGGATCAGAAAATTACATAGCTTGACCATTCATCACCACAGACGGAAACCTGAAGTCCTTATATGAAGTTAGAAATATTTCGCTCCAAAAATTCGTATTTGTCAAAGCGGATTGATATTATTTGTATTCATGTCAAAATGAATATTATTTGTATTCATATTATATGTCCAAAACGAATACAGATATATACATATATATCCGTATATATTGTATTTGTAATACACACACATACATATATATATATATCATTTAATATTAATATACAATACATAAAAATATTAACATAAATTGATTATATATTTTTATGATTATTTTATGATATACGGTATAAACAAAATATGTATAGTTATTATATCTAATGTCACCAATCATCATTCTCCAACCCGTTGCAAAAGAAATTAAGAATCGGAGGAGATCTTAATTAGAAACTGGAGACGATGTGAGTACATATATGTTATGGAGTAGTAGCAGCTAGGACTACCAGTACTAGACTAGCTAGTTCTGTGTTTATAGATTGATTTAATTAGGTTTTATTTCCATTTCCATTTCCATTTCCATATTCGAATCGGATTTAGCTTAGTTGCTTGAGATACAAGCATATTACCGCGCGCGTCTACCAAATTCATTGTAAAGAGGTTGCGTTTAGTAAGTTTAATACCCACCCACCGACTTAATAATAATCTTACAATTTACTAAATATGTCGGTGCTGAAAACAATCCCACCGACTAAATAATCTTTACTGCTACTATTTACTAATTATGTACATGTTTAGATTCATATCCATGCATGATGTTATTAATATCTTTAAAGCTTTTAGAGAATTTAGTGGTGATGATATTGTGCTATACATAGCCTCAAAACCCAGGTTAAATAATATATATTGTATCATTATTAATTTTTTAAAATGATGAATATTATAAAATATGTAAAAGTATATACAACTCATTATAAAATTTATTATTTTATAATATTTTATTAAAAATCTTGATTTTAAATTTAAAAATATAATTAACTAATTTTTAAAAATTAATAATGATCTTATAATATAAAACAGAAGAGGTATATATAAGGATTAGGGTTTTATAAAAATTAGAGATATATTTTAAAACGACTATTTTTAAAAAAATAATATTTTTTTCATATATATTCCTCATATTTAAGAGTTATCCAATTTTAAAAGTCTTTTTATCCACTGCGCAAAATAATGCGCGCAATTTCAGTATTTCATTCAAATTGTTCTACTAATTTGTTATTCCTAATTAATACGAGGCTTCATCTCTTCCTTAGTAAGGCTAGTGATTCTTACGATGTTCATTCTTGATATGAATTATGAAATTAATTTTATTTAAAATGATAACCCCTAAAGTTGGGCTTTCAAAAAAAAAAAATCACATAATATTTATAAAAAGATATAGTATTACAGATTTTGGTCAACATACAAATGGAGTGCTTCACGTGTGTTGGTAATTGAGCTCAAGAGGCAAATATCATGAGCAATTTTATCCAATTTGGTAGGCAAGCAAAAGTAGTCAGGAGAGGTTGGCTGTTGGAAATTTATGGGATACAGTAAAACAAGAGTGAAGGTTAGGTGACAGGCTAACAGCAAACACAGCTAGCTAGCAGCCTAGCAGTAGTAGGAAAAACAAAGGAAACGAAAGTGTTGAGCAGAGCAGGAAGCTCATGACTCTGCAAAAGCATCAAACTGAAAATGACTCCAACCATGCATTATTCAGATTCAGACCCACTACTGCCTCCATCAAACTGCCATTTTCCCTACTTTTGGTCAAAACAACCTTTTTTGCTTTCTCTTTCACTGTCTCCCACTTGTGTGACCAGATCACAGCATCTGATGATGTTCAACCCCCCCCCCCCCCCCCCCCCCTCCTATTTTACAAGAAACCTCCTTCATCTATCCACTCCATAATTCAAATGAATCTTCCTCGATAGTTAATAAAAATAATTGAACAAAGTCAATTTTGGCTCAATTAAAGAACTAAAAATTTACTTCTCTACACTGTTTACTGTGTTTCTTTTGGCTTCTTGATATGGAATAGTTGCTAGTATTATCTTGGACCAGAGAGCTCCATGGCATGAGCATCACGATCATCATCCATCATCATCATACCAAAGCTGCTGGAAATGTCATGATCATGGTCCTCGTGTCTAGGGAATGTGCTAAGGCGTGACTGAATTCTGTTGGAAAGAGAGAAGGCTGGGTTGGAATTGATATGGCTATGGGAGGCTGCCCATTTTTCAGCAAGCCCATCGCCCTCCAGCATCCGGACCACTTCCGACATCTTGGGCCGCTGAGCTGGAAGGTATTGAGTGCAGAGGAGAGCTACTTGCAGCATTTCTCCCACCTCTATTCTGTCATAGTTGCTCCCTAGCTCCCTGTCTACCAGCGCTTCTACTTTCTTCTCTTTATGCGTCTTCTTCACCTGCAACAACACGACTGTGCTTTATGATCATGCTGCATTCTTCATTTTACACAGACCAACCAACAAACCGAACTAGGTTATATATATTGTTGTTTATTGTAATATATCAAACGAGAATAATATATTTCAACAACCAACTTGATGGGGGACAATTTGATTTCATCCCAGAATTTAAGATTTAGTTGTCATTATGCTATTGTGAACTTTCAAGTTTCTTACTTGCATCAATTTATTAGCTTAATCCACTTGCTAAATAGGTCTATCACTTGTAGCCATATATATATGGGATAACATGGATGCGGTGTATGTATTCCATTAATAGGAAATGGCTTATACATGTTTCCACACAGGAGCGCACATATTTTCTACCTATTCAATAAAATTATCAAAGCATTCAGATTCTGAATCATTTTTCATTCAAAGATGCCAATATTAATAAGGTCACTCGGACTCGTCCATATTTCTTGCCATCCTTTTATAGGTAGAAGCTTAACTAAACTTATGAAAATAACTTTTATTCAACTAAAAGATTATTTGTAGGAGAAAACTTACCCATTCAAGCATAACTCCCTTCTGATTAACTGTTTTCCCAAGTTCAAGAGCTCGCATACCGGTTATGAGCTCTAACAAGAGGATACCAAAACCAAACACATCTGTTTTCTCAGATGATTGACCAGTGGAGAGGTACTCGGGAGCAATGTGTCCAACTGTGCCACGAACAGCAGTAGTGACGTGGGAGTCAGCATGGTCAAGGAGCTTTGCAAGGCCAAAGTCTCCAACTACAGCTTCACACAAGTCGTCAAGGAGAACATTGGCTGCCTTCACATCTCTGTGGATTATTTTTGGATCACATTGTTCATGTAAATATAAGAGACCCCTTGCAGCTCCAATTGCTATTCTCTTTCTAGCATTCCAATCAAGTGCTGGTTTTGCTGTAATCATGACATCAGATATTATTAAAGTGCATGGATACTTGAGGCGTAATAGTTAATAAGAAGATAATCCAAACTTTATTTGTTTCTTTCTTGTCATGAACGACGGACCTTTTCACAGAAAAGACTGAATGCATCAACTTTTTCTTGCAACATATACACAAATGAAAGCTCTTTTACTGGTAATGGATGTGGTTAATATGGTTTAAGATTTCCCAGACTTTAGTGCACCACCAGATGCCACAAGGGAAGCAGCTTATTCTTTATTCAGACTGGTCAAAACCAGGAGTAGCAACAGTAATGCCTCTAGTTTCCTTCTCATGGAAAAACTAATATTTGTACATCTATTACCTTCATCTTACGATTTACCCGAGCGTACTCCTATATGGCAACAGCTGAGCCTTTGTAAAATGACACAACTCAATTATAAGATGCATTAAAGCATATTTCCTGGTTTCCCGATAATTTGGATATCTTACTGTTTATCAGTTTTAATCAATACCTTGGGAAGTGAAGTTGGTTTCAATTTGAGAATTTCAATTTTTTTTTTATTATAAAGATCTCAATTTAAAATTTTAAACTTTTCTGGGGGAGTGAATGTCCACAAATTCAAATGCAAGTGGTTTACATAGTGAAACTGTTTTTGCTCATTTCTTAGAAATAGAAATTTGGACTGCAACAATACACATATATGGAACTTTTTAGCGAGTACAAATGTAACAAACAAAAGAATCACAAAATAACATCTTAAGCAGCTAAGCATGGTCCCAGTGCCCAACCTCCATAGGTGGGAAGTTAGGGTTAAAATTCATCGGGACCCTAATATATAGTGGTCCAAAGCAAGTTCAAACATTGACAAGTACTAAAATTCATCGATGTAATAGGAATCATATTTTAACCCATGCTTGTAATTATGAGTAGTTACAACAGTAGCCACTATAGGAGAGATAGTAGTTGCAAGCGGGTAAGATAGATACCAACCTCTAAGCCTTGAGGCCACACTGCCATTAGACATGTAGGGATACACCAGAAGCCTCTCATTTGGAGTAGCACAGTAACCTATTAAATGTAGCAAATTCCGGTGAACAGCCAAGCTTATCAGCTCCAACTCAGTCCGAAACTGTGATTCCCCAGCAGTCCCGTTCACGTCTTTTAATCTCTTTACGGCAACCATTGTACCGTCTTCAAGCTTTCCCTTGTAGACATTGCCAAAACCCCCAGCGCCAAGAATGTTCTTAGAACTGAAACTGTCTGTCGCAAAGTGGAGCTCTTTAAATGTAAAACTTCTGAGGTTCCCTAGGTTTATCATAACCTCTTCTGGCATGTCTACAATATTAAGAGCATAAAATAAAATTTATCTCCAGAAATTGATAAGTATGCATATATTAATTTCTATGTAAAGATAGAAAAAAGAAATGAGATGATAGTTTATGAGACTAACCATTGATTAGGAAGCCTTGCTTTCTCTTTTTGCTTCTCCGCCACAAGAGAATCCCAACTGCCAAGAGGATAAGAGAAACAAAGCTGGCACTGACCCCAAGTGCAACGGCAAGTCTCTTGGAGTTTGGTTTTCCTGAAAAAGATCATGTAAGAAGCATTTTTGGAGTGATTAAGTGGAAAAGAAAGAGGGACTTGGAGAGATGGATGGGCAAAGAGAGGTATTACCAGGGGATGAATCTAGGGAGAACGAAAGAGGAACAGGAGTGGCTGATCCAGAGCAACCTCCAGGAGAATGGCTTCCACAAATCAATGGGTTACCCACAAAACTATTTGAACAAAGAGAAAGATAAGATAAAAAAGATTGGATAACACATTGCATACACAATTATGTACATACTTCTCATACATTCTTTTCTAATTTAATATACTCCATAGATATTCAGTTACTTCAATGGTGTTTACAAGAATTGAGTGTTTGGCAGGAGAAACATACTTGAATGTTCTTGCAGGAAACTTGGGCACAGGTCCGCTGAGATTGTTGAATGACAAGTCCCTATGTGATCAAAAGAGATCCCAGAAAACAGAGCCCGATTATTCACAATTTGAAAAATAAAAACATCCCTGCCTAAAAAAATTGCAATCTGTTTACGATTCTCAAGACACTATAATACCTACCACTAACAAAATCGAGAGATGGAAATTTTGAAAGAAAGAGAAGTCACAAGAATACTCACAAGAAAGTAAGATGAGGGACTCTGGCTAGAGTCATAGGAATAGGTCCAGACAAGCTATTGTTGTTTAGCCTCCTAGTTATTACAAGACAAAAATTAAATAACACAGTTAAAACAATACAACAATCAGAAGTGAAAAATATATAAAATTTAGAAACAAATCCATTTGTGAACTTGTTATTCAAGAAAAAAAAAATGCTTACAGATATTGAAGACCGTTCAACAGACCCAAAGACTCGGGTACGTGACCAAAGAACTTGTTACTTGACAGATCCAATGTCTGAAGGTTTGGAAGACTGCCTAGTCCCGGTGGGATTTGGCCAGAAATATTGTTGTTCTGCAACAATCTGCATGACAAATTAGATATTCAGAGAGAGAAACAAACTGGGTAGTGAAAATTTTCAAACAAAACTAAATTTGTGCATATAAATAAATGTAATAGTACTAAATGATTTGGTTAATTTCTTACACTTGTCTAAGGTTTGTGAGATTAGCTATCCTCCCAGACAAATTTCCTGATAAACCTTGGCTTGGAGCTCCCCTACAACACCCAAAAATTGAAATTACTTTACATTAAAATAGTCAAACAAACATGCATATACATGTATATGTTAGATACATTTAATTAAAGAGAGAAGAATTAAGAAGGTTAAGAAAATACTGACAAGGCAGTGACAAGATTATCAGGGGAACAAGTAATCATAGACCAACTACACGGGTCTACGGAGTCTTCATCCCAGTTGTTTAGAGCTCCACGTGGGTCACTCAGTGCGCTTCTTATAGTAATCAAAGCTTCAACTGCAACATTACCAAGCAAAAAAGAGTTGAGTAAACAAATGGGTATTTTGTTTTACTGAAGAAGAACAGTAGTCTGTTACCTTCAGGATTGCGAGCTTCATATGCAAAAGAAGAAATTGCAGAGAAAAGATACAGGAACGTTGATAAAATAAAGAAGCTGGGATTGAGAAACATGGTCACTGAATTTGAAGGCGAGTTTTTCCCTTTGCGATCCTCTTAATTTTCTCTCTCTCTCTCTCTCTATATATTAGTAGTAATTTGTAAGGAAGTTTCTCCCTCCAATTTTTTCTGGGGCATCGGGTGTTTTTGTTTCAGTCGCCATTTTTGGCATGCGAGAGAAATAAGAGAGAGAAGACGAGGAGGAAGTGGATGATAGGAGGAGAGAGATGTCAGAGAGAAGAGTAACGGGGTGGAAGCGCAGAATTTGAGAGGGACAGAAGAAGTGTGGACAGGATACTGTGCGCACTTTCTCTCTCCCCTGGACTAACACGCGCTTACCTAAAGGCTAAAGGTTGCTTAGGCTGAAGAATAAGAAAATGGAGGTGGGATTTTGATGTGAGAGGGGAAATACAGTGAGATTTGGGCGCTGTAGTTTTGTTCCTTTTGATAGTCTGGTCTATATCTCTCTCTTTCTCTCTCAATAATATTATATATACAGTATAACCCTGTTACAGATACAATCTCCTGGATATATTCCTATGTATGATTACTACACTACTACTGTCTACATGGGAAGAAGAATAAGGAGGTCTACTTGCTTTTTTCAACTTTTATTATATCATTTTTTATTTTTTTTACTTCTTTTTTTTTGAATTATTTCCTTGTCTTCTTCGGCTATGCCACTCATCCATTCCCTTTTCAATTTGTTCTCAAAAAAATAATAATCACTGTTAACATTCCAAATCTACATGGGCTTCCACCCTAGTCAGTCATAATGTCATATAAGGCCTAAACAGAATGTCTATGGAGAAAAAACATTCATTAAAAGTTAATTTTTAAAAAAAATCTAAATTTATACCCCTCTTTTTCACAAAAAAAATTATCTCAAACTTCTACAAACTTACGTGTCCCAAAGAATAATATTTTCTTTGTTTCATAAAATAAATATAATTTGGATGTTTTTCTGATTAATTTGCGAACAATACTAAAATTTAAAATTAATGTCAATTATTTGATTTACGTATAATTTTGTCATTTATTTTATTTTAATAACACTTTTACAGTCAATATTATTTTAAGGATTTTTTTAATGTGTGCCTTTAGGACACACACTAAGCGCAGAAAATAATGTATAATATTATTTGTTTATATAGGCGCACTGAATTCAATGTATAAAAAAATAATATACTAATGGATCTCATGTATTGAATTCAGTGCAACTATATAAAGAAATTATTTTTAGCGGGTCTCATCTCTTGTTTTTCGCGCTTAGTGACACACATTAAACGGACTCTTATTTTAAAGTCATCTTAAAAGTACTTTTGTAAATATTTTCAGATTTATAAATACTTCAATTCATAACTTATTAGGAGCACCGAGTAATAGACGGTGTGACATGCAACGTAAAAGTGAGAAGGCACACAGTGGTTTGGTTTTGGTTGTGCCAAATATGTCTAGCTAGTAAAGCTCATGAGAATGAATGAGGCATGGGCAGTTCAATTATTATGCGGATAAAAAGTAGCCGGGGTTCAGCCACAAACGCATACATTCATTCCCCCCTCCCCCTCTTCCTTTACCAAATGGGCTGCCTAAAATAAAATGCTTCAGCATGTTTTTGGCTGCTTATTTGTCCATTGGTCTTAATCCCTACCGAGTCTCAAAGATACATAGTTAGGGCCAAATAATAGGAAAATCATGGCAAATCTGGTTTTGTATCACTTGAAATTTGGTACTCCTATAAGATTAAATATTTTCATTTATATTCAATTAATCTGGATTTTCTTGCATTCTTTTTAGATCATCGACCACAATTTTTTTATCGAATAAAGTTTACTAGCCAACTTGTCACGAGGAATTATCTTCTTTTGTATGCTACGTACCAATCGCATGCTATATAGCAAGTACTATTATACATTAATGTTACTTATCCCTCACGCAGAACGTGTGATATATATGAAACGTACGTGCGTATGCATGCATGAAAGATGAGATTTCCACAACATGAAACTCATCTTATTTCCAATAACAATATCTTCTTCTTTTTCTCTATCCAAAGTGCAAATTTATTTTTGGTCACTTTAAAATTTATAAGAATTAATGTATACATAGCTGCTGATTTTACTGAAAGGGTATCCTTTTTCACGTTATGATGAGTGTCTGACCTATGTGATAAAAAGAACAACTACAAGTGCATAGTACCAAATTGAATAACTGATAAGTACAGATCGAACACACATAAACTAAATTAATTTTAAAACATCTTTAATATGTATCTCATGTGAATTAAAAATAAAAATAAAAAATTGATTAGTTACAATTAAACACTAATTAAAATATAAAAATTAATAATAAAGAAGCAATTTAAGAATATGAATCCATTAAATATTAAACATAACAAATAATTCAATCTCTTTTATTTTTATAACTCAAATTATACCACTGGTTTGGTGTACATAATTCAAAAAATAAACCAATTAAGTCCAATTAAAATTAACTATACCTTTGATTTTTTTTCTCTTTTACGTAGTAAATTTTACAATTAACTTGGGCAAGTATAGACTATAAAAAATTAAAGATTAACTACAACTTATCAAAATTTCTTAAGCCAGCATGCATAGATTATGAAAAAAGCATACATAGATAATGAAAAAATCATATCTTAATAATAATCTATCAAAACTTCTTCATTAATTTAAAAGTCACATAAGAACTATAAAAAAAAAGGTATTTCAATATTGAAACATGAAAACAAAATCAATTAAGCATTAAAGCACAAATAATAGATGATATGAAAATATTTTTATAAATAATTATTTAATTTCATTTTCATCTTAGATCTATAAAAAAAATAGCTAAACATTTAAACAAATAAACTAAGTAACATAAAGAATAAGAAAAATAAAATAAGAAAAGTCATTTTATTCAACGAACGTACAACATATATTTTATTTTACTTCTACTCTTAACCTAAACTAATATATAAACTAGGGAACTAATATTTTTACAAGTTTTTTTGTTATTTTTTACAGATTTTTTTTGTTATTTTCATAGGTGGACCCCATTTTTTACCTATAGCGTCGTTTTAAAACCGCCGCTATATACCTATGACTATACTTTATATGTTAAAACTATCGTTATAGACTTGTTGTGACACTTTACATGTGAAAAGTGTCGTCATAGGTCTATAACGACGGTTTTAAAACCGTCGCTATAAGTAAATCCTGCATAAATAACAAAAAAACCTGCGAAAATATCAGTTTCCTATAAACTAATACAACAAGTTGTGTCTCATAAGAGTTTACAGTGAATATATCTACAAAATTAAATAAAAATAACATTATTGAGTTCAACAAATTATGAAGTTGAAAGAAAACTTATAAGTATATATGGGTATTATGCATAAGCAAGATCAAATTCAAAAGAACAATTTCACCTTGTCAAAAATACTTTACCCACATTCTAGACAAAATCCCTCACAAAATTAATTCTATGTGATGCATGCTTTTCTTTTCTTTTTTTCCTACTTTTTCTTTTCTTTTCTTGTGCAATATCTCATTTTTTAGGGTTTTTAAAGTTACCCATATAAGAAGTGTTAGACCAATAGACTCCCAAACTAATTGGTTTTAGAACATTAGGGATATGTTTGTTTGCAAAAAATATACACCTTTCATTAACTTTAGTAAGAAACCCCACTAAAACTAAAGTACTCAAGCTGCTTTTATCCATCACACTTTTCAGCATGAATATTGATGCGTCATGAGACTTGGATACCCCGTAGTTAATTCGTTCAATGGACATTAAAACAATTATTGCTCTATTTTTTTCTTCTTCTCGCTTTTTTTATAAAAAAAATTGTTTATGACTCATAGTTTATACCTCACAACTAAGAGTTAGTAAAAATGTGTAGTGCAAAAATGGATATGAATTTCAATTTTATTTTAGATGGTGTTTCAAATTCGAATTTTGTATCTTATCGAAGGTTTAAAAGTTTTAATTATTTTAATCATACTCATAAGTTTTGCTCCACATACACTTATTAGAATAAATTCAGTTCATAAATAGTCAAACAAAAAAATTCAAATATTTTTTTTTCAATTTTTGATTTTTTTTTAGTTTCCTAAAAAGAAGAAAAATAAATAAATAAAAACTTAATAACAAAAATGCAAAACTCCCTTACACGTATTTAAATCATGAATTGTCCTCAATGTATACAGATGAAGGAAAAAGAATAAAGATATTAAAAAATTATACCTATATGTGGGACATTGTGCTAAAAAAATATGGTGAAAAAAAAAACAAATACACATATTTATAAATTCTAAAACACACGCGATTATACAAGAGTGATGCGAAACGGGAAGTGAGTGTACAAATAAAAGCAGATAAAATATCAAACATACCAAACACCAAAAATAAGTACTGCTCTCTCTTTATTTCTTTTCTGCTTTTTCTTGTTTTCTATGTGCATCTCTATTCTTCCACCAATCCATATGTAATATGTTCGAATGCATGCATATCCGGACCATGTATACTCTTCAAACAAACATTCTACTCTAAAGATGTTTAATCGGAGATATACCAGTTGCATGCAAAGCTAATAAGAAGATATTAAAGGCTTGTTTGTGTTTTAACGTACAACAAATTCTGCCACTAGAATTCAGACCGGATGCATGGCTTAAAATTAAGGAAAAGCTGCAAAGTCCTGAAGTTTAAAATTTTGAAAATCCCACAAAGTTTAGAATTTATAAATAAATAATTAAGATTTGTTTAGTATGGTAAGAATTAAATGCCACTTTAGAGGCCAATTTCGCTTATAAAGAAACATATATCAGAAAAGAAAAAAAAGTCGGTGCAAGAAAGCAAAAGTGGAGACAAGAACGAAGCCTTTGCTCACATCCTCAAATACATTGTAGCTTTTATAGAGATGTGTGTATATAATACATATCTTTTCAAAAAAGTATGCAACTAGATTAATAGTCTCCATTAACAAGATAATATATATATATAATATAAAGGTAGAGTAAGGGGATTTGGGGGCCTGCTGGCTGTCAAAATCTTTGTTGGAGTGCGTTAATTTGTTCTTCTTCCGTCCATGCGGTGGAATCGAATTGATTCTCTCACGTTGCTTGTTTGCTCTTTAAACTCATATATATATATATATATATATATATATATATATATATATATATATATATATGTATGTATATGAACTTTCCTTTTTGAAGCCAAACTGTTACTCATTAACTTGAATAGCTAGGGAAGGGGGCAAAAAAACAAAAGGTATATACCACCTTTGGCCTTGATCAGATTTTAATTTCAAACACCTTATTCATAACATTTTTCATTTTTCGATTCTCTTTGTAAAACCTTATATAATTAATACAAATACATTATATACATGCGGAATAGTATAATATTACTAGCTTACTCCGGCCGGAAAACAGAGAGTCTTGTATTCTTTACAATTTTATTTTTTTTATTTCTTGACGAATATTAATTAAGAGATATACACCAAATACTTAGGTGTGTATATTTCTTCCATAATACTCCCTCGTTTCATAAAGAGGGCTTTATTAAAAAACATGCTACTTAATATATAAAATTTAAAATTAAAATGATTTAATTTTAATTAATGAAATAGATAATATGGCAAGCTATTTAAATATTATTACTAAGAACAACTTTGTTACTGCTGAAGCGAAGTTAAATTCAAATCAAAATCTGAATTTTATGATTTCGCAATTAATTAAAATCAACCTCGGTGAGATTCCTTTCGTATAATGGAGGGAGGGAGTTAATCTAATAGTTAAAGTTTGATATCTAAAAAGCTACTCCCGGTGATATGAACTACTTTACTGCTCTTATCTTGTGCTATTTAAATTGAGCTAAATCAAATATTGTTTTGGGCCCAATCACATAATTTGGGCTATGGGCTCCCAATTAAAATTGACCAGACTTGCTTCCTAGTGAAATCAACAGACAGTCGGCTATCGGCCGGACTCCACCATTCCACCAAATACATGTTTTTGGTACGAAAACTAAAACTCATTGTAGCAGAGAGCCCTAACTCCTATATAAAAAGACAAGTCCTTCCAATTTATTCGAGTTTCGAGAGGCCTTTCTTTAGAACGAAATTTAAAATGTATAAAAATGCATTATACTTTTTCCTTTTTACAAAAATAATGTCATTTATAAAAACTTAAAATATTAAGAACGTAAATTTGTTTCATATTTATTCTTTAAAATAATAAGTTATTACTTTAGTGGCAATAGCAAGATAACTAAATTAGGATTGACATTACAATAAAATTAGTAAATGGCATTTTTGTGGTATTTTGAATAAATTTCAATAAAATGCGTTACATTTTCAATATTTTTTAAAATCTAATTTTTTTTTTAATGCACAAATATATTCTTTTAACATTTGTGTAGAGTAATTGTATTATAATCTTCTCGAGACAGAAATACGTAGTAATAAGAAATTATAGTTCATTGTCGTAAAATAAAAAGATTCGATTTTTGTTTATAGTATAGTACTATGAATTCTAATTATGTCTCTCTGGATATACGAAATATCTTAATTTCTTCAAATTAACATATTTAAGTTTCAGCTCTCTTTAATAGTTTTATAAATTTTGATTATCTCCAAACATTAAATAAATTTAAGTGCTGAAAATTCCTCTTTTAGCAAGTAATGTCATTTCAAAATTTAAACACTAGGCTCTCTTCTGCTACTGGATATTTAAAATAGATCCCCTACAAGGCTACAACACATGTATGGCAGTATTGTATATATCTAATTAGTGGATGCTGAGTGGGTGTCTAAGTGCATTTGAAGATTATTAACAAAAAAAAAGTACACTTGAAAGGCGCAATAATGCACAGTGACGAAGCCACGTTAGGGATTGTGGACTCAATTCTACTCAGTGATTTTTTTGTTTTGTTTTATAATTTATGATAAAATTAAAAATTTTAAATGTTATATATAAATTGACTCTACTAAAATTTTATAAAATTTTTAATATATGGGTCAAATTAAAAATTTATAACTTTCTCACTTAAATTTCAATCTCATATTATTTCTATATCCTCTCTATATATAAATGTATATTCATATATTCTTCATAAATTAATTAATAAACTATTTTATATTATTTTTTGAAGTAAATAATTACTTATAAATAATTTGTCTTTAGAAAATTCTATTAGTGGTCAATATGGTGCGTGTGTATATATATAATAATTATTATTTTTATAATAAAATATATATTTTATATATATAACACAAAGATATAAAATTATTTAAAAAATTTGTCTCGTTATAATCTCATAATATTTTTCATCTCACTAAATATAAAATCTAATTTCGTCACTGATAATGCATATAATTAAACACGTAATTGTATAGAATTAGATTTTGATTACTAGACAGTCAACTTGGGCAGTGAAGAAGTTGTTTGATGAGAATTTAATAAGACTGAATGACTAAATTAGCCAGGTTTTTGGGTTGAATAACTGAGTCTAATTTTTTTGGCTGAATAGTTAAGTTCTGGCTGAATGAAAAAAAAATTAAAAAATATATTAAATATTATATTAAGTAATATTAAATAAATTTATAACAACTTTGAAATTTTTTTAGATGGATAAAATAGTAAAAATGTGTTATTCATATATTTCAGACATATCACTTATCAAACAACTTTTTCATTCAGTATTCAGAAACTTACTTCATTCAGCTTATTCAAATTATTTAAACATTTAAAAATCTTTTATTCAATTTTTATCAAACACTCCTAAAATCCCATTTATTTATACTAATTGAATATGTTTGATGGACGAAGTGATTGTAAAATATGTTTAGTTAAGGGTCCTTAACACTAATATACAACAATTAAAAAATATTTACAAAAATAATACATACACAAAATAATTACAAAAATAAGACAATAAATTCAAACCATTTAATTTCACATTAATAAGGAACCTAAAATCAAGGCTGCCATAATTTAAAATTTAAAATTTAAAATTCAAAATTCAAATCAAATGGATGAAAAACAATAAAATATTTTCTCGTCATCTTCCTCCCTCGCCATCTTCCTCCTATGCCGTCACGAATCTCTGCAACGAAAAATTATTTTCTCGTCATCTTCCTCATTCACTGTCGCGAATATCCGTCGCGGATCTTAAGCTTGCACACGGTCATATTATGTTTCAGATCCTGCGAAAAAGAAAGGGGTGGAAAGCAAGCATGAACCGTCAGATTATGTTTCATTTAACTTCAACAAAAGTATAACACTGCCAATGAGAAGAAGAAGAAGAAGATTCGCCCTACAAACATAAGTTTGAAAACAAATAGATGTAATTCTTACTGTTCAGAATTTTTTTAATGACTGTTTGGTTACCCACAAAAACTAAAATGGTTACCTCTGTATGAAGGTTTGCCTGCTGTAATGTCCTAGAATTTCCACATCTTTATTAATTAAATTATTAATTTAATTTCCAACGAGTTAGTTTTATGAGATTATTTAAATCTTTTTATGTGATTAATTAATTATGTGATTAAATAATTATGTAATTAATTACTAAAATTAATTAAAGGGGGTCACTAATATGTTATTAAATTAGTGAACAAACCCTAAAGTTTTAATATCAAAATAATTGATAAGTTTCCTATTAATTAAATATTCAATTAAATTGAATATAATGAGGGAATTAAATATAATAAATTAATTAATATGATTATTAATTAATGTAAATAATGTGAAATATTAATAATAATATTTATTAGTCCATTTAGTAATTTAATACTTATGGGTTAAAATATTTAATTATTTATTCAACCTATTTATTTATTTAATCATGGATTGAATAATTAATGTATAAATTATTAAATTAGCCCAACATGGGTCAATTAGTAGCCCAAGGGGAGAATAATAAAATTTGACAATTTAGTAGCCCAAACAATTTAATAGAAGCCCAATTGGTATTTTAAATTAAAGCCCAATGATTGGCCCACTTGAAAAATACTTAATTAAACTATTATTTATTTAAAAGTAGAAAGTGACTCAATTTTGGGACAAGGAGAACAAGTCAGCCGACCAAGTGAAGGAGGAGAGAGAAAATGAGTTTTGTTTTATTTTCTTTTATTTTTCATTTTATTATGGTTGCTTGTTTTATTTTATTTTTGTACATGGGCACCATCCCTCTTTTCACCAACTATGTATGGACTAACTTGTTTGTGTAAGTATCCAATAGCTAGCATATGATGGTCTAGCTTATAGATATAATTTGTGTATCTAGTAATATTTCAAGTATACTTGAAATGGGAGATATACTTCATTTTATTTTTCAAGCAAAAGAGAGCTAGAGAGAGTTGAGAGAAAACTTTAAGTGAGAGCATAATATTTGAGAGATCAAGTAAGAAGAAGAAATCCAAAGTTAGTTCATGCCTTCAAAGCTCATCACCTACTTTGGAAGAAAAATGAAGATAACTATTAAAACAAGGTAATTGTTATTTTAAATGTAGTTTGTTTTTAAATTAAATAAATTATCATGTTGGTATAAACATGTTAATATAGTTATTAATGTGTAGTTATAATATTTATGCCATGCTTGAGTTTAATGAGTTTGGTTTGTATTTTGGTATCATTTGTATGCTAAAATATGTGTTTAATAGTGTATAATCAAGTCTTGAAATATATGACCAAAATTATTTTTGTAAAACTTAGGTTTGATGTTCTAATATTATAGAACATTAAATCATGAGAAAAACAAAGTTTGAATCACTCAAAATGGAGTTATATACAAAAAATTATGATTTGTGGTAGTTTATATGATGTAAATTTTTTTATAAAAAAATAATGATATTAAATCATGAAAAATTAATTTTTCATGTTATAAATTAATATAAGGTGATTGGTAATTTTTTTGGATTTTTATTGAGGATTTAAAGTTTACTTGATGGTATATTTTTATTTAAAATGAGTATGCCGAACACTGTTCACATTCTGTGAAGGAACAAAAAAATTAAAGGTTTCCGCGCAATGCGCGGACCACTGTGCACAGTCGGACGCGGAGACAAAACGGCGTCGTTTAGCCTCAGAGAAAAATTACGCCGCGCGTACGCGCGGAAGCCAACAGCAGTGACTCCAAAACGGCACCGTTTTGGTTCTGTTTCAGCGTACCACGCACAATGCGCGAGCAATTGTTTCCGGGGAAAATTACATTTATGCCCCTCCGTGTTTTTCTGGGCGAAATGACCATTCTGCCCTCGGTTCAGTTTTCGAATTATTTACGAAAATGTCATTCGGGTTAAATTTAAATAATTTAAATATTTAAAAACTAATTTAAAATTATAACAAAAATAATTTTAATACAAAAATAATATTGGGGGGGGGGTATTTTTCATTAAGTTTAATATTTAAATATTTTAAATATTAATCTAGTTAGCTAAATCATGGTTAATATTAAATTAAAGAAGGTTAAAAATTAAGTCAATAATTATTTATTATTTAATTATAATTAAATAATAAGTAAGTACAATTAGTTATTATTTATTTTAAATAATAACTAGAGTTAATTAATTAATTTTTATTTAATCAAGATTAAATAAAGATTGAGTTAATAAAATAAATTGAATTTAATTATGAGTTAATTAAACAATTGTAATAAGTTGTTTAAGGGTTTAATAAGTGTCCAACACTTAAGAAAAATATTTTCTAACTTATTAAATTATTAACCTAAAATGATTAAGGGTCTATAAGGTTAATAATATTGTTTTGACTAATGTAAATTATGTGTTAGTACTTATGTGTGGTAAATAAATTCATTATTAAGCGTATAGTTATGCAAATACGCCGTACTAATTATTAGACCGACTTTATTAATGTTAGGTCTTTCAAAACAAGTTAGTTAAAGCTAGACAATTATTGTAGCTGAGCAGACAGGCAAGTTCTCTAACCCTACTCATTTATTGTTGAACAAGTTTCTATACTTGTATTTATTGTCAGAGTTTGAAGTGGTTTAATTATTTAAAATTATTCCACATCCTTATTGTTTATAAAATCGCACTTGGTGCATTTGAAACTTATTAGTTCTTGATTAATGAACTGTATTAAAAATGTCAAAAGCTAATAGTTCAGCTAGACATTTCGTTTATAAATTCAATACTTGAATACTTTTAAAAGCTTGTCCAAACCATTGTTGGGTGCGGATTTCTTATATTAAGTCTGAGAATTGAACAACCTTAAATTAGAGGATTTTGTGTCGGGAAACCGATTTTGGGCGCCAGTGACTAAATGTAATGCATATACAGCGGGTTGAATAGGTTGATCCCCTTGAAAACCAAACAACTCAAAGGGTCAGAGGAAACTCTATTATACCCTCGTTAGTTCAGGGTCCTTAGTGACCGCTCAGCATTTTAAGATTCAAATATTCTGTTTATTAAAATTTGAATCATGTTTCATTCACAATTGTCATATCTATTGTTGAATCATTGATGATATTTCCCATTCATTCATGATATATTAAATCTTATGATTGTTCTAAACTTGCTGAGCAAACTAGTTGCTCATTCTTGCTATATCATGAACCATTTTTCAGATAGACGTGATTGCTCAAAGAAGGATAAGGGAAAAGGAAAAGCCAGAGATTAAGTTAGCTTATGCATGCTAATTAGATATTTAATGTGTATTACTGTTGAAGAACCTTTTGTAATTCTTTATGATAGGAACTGTTTATGTTAAGGTTGATAGACCCTGGTATTGTAACCTTTTGAAGGGAACCAATATGTATTATTCCGCGATATTTAAATGCAATGTATGTATTTAATTGTTAGTAATGTGTTGAATAGTGAGAACCAAACTCGAGGTTATGGAACTCGGATTTGGGGTCGTCACACCTACCAACTGCATCACATTCAAAAATAATTTAGTAACTTAATAAAACTGAATTGGTTGTCTTGGTCTGAAGATTTGGCAACCAACTGCATGATGGTAACCAAACCTTAATACACAGGTAACCAACATTTAATACAAAGGTAACCAAACCTTAATACAACCTTAATACACAGGTAACCAACATTTAATACAAAGGTAACCAAACCTTAATACACAGGTAACCAATCTTTAATACACATGTAATCAACCTTTAATACAAATGTAACCAACCTTTAATACAAAAGGTAACCAACCCTTAATATAAAGGTAACCAACCTTTAATACAAAAGGTAACCAAACTTTAATATAAAGGTAAACAACCCTTAATATAAAAGGTAACTAAACCTTAATACAGATGTAACAAACCTTTAATACAACGGTAGCCAAAACTAGTTACTACACATTGGTTACCTAGATTTATTGCACGAAAAAACTATTTACTAGACATTCAGAAAATTGGTTACCTCTATATTAGTGTTTGGTTACCTAAAAACTATTGTTTGGTTACGTACATACTATTGTTGGTTACCTACATTCAGTAATTGATTACCTCCATATTTTTTGTAAATCTCTCTCAATGGATTTCATGGCAACGGAGGAGATGGAGGACGTCAGTGGTAATGGATGACAGCGGCGATAATGGATTATATGGAGGACGGACGACGGAGAGATAGAGAGAGAAAAAGAAAGAAAATTACAAAAAAAAAAAAATACGACATACATGAAGATGGAGTATGGACGGGGGCGTGGCGGTCGGAAGATGAAGGAAGGAGGCGGGGGAAGGGAGGGGGTGGGGGTGGGGGGGTTGTGGTGGAGGAGAGGAGGGGCGGGGGCGGGAGTGGGGGTCGGCGGCTGAGGGGTGGGGTGGGGCAGGGGTGTTGGTCGACGGGAAAGGGGGGATGGAGGAGGCGGGTGGATGATGTGGAGGAAATATAGATGAGTATTTGTAACGGATGAGAGAGAAATGGGGATGAAGGAGATAAATTTTTGTTTCTTTTTTATGATAATAATGATGACAGCAATGAAGATGATATTTAAAATTTAAAAAACCCATCTAAATTAAAGGGATACTAAATATATTAATTTTGTAAATAATATGAAAAAATGTATTACTTTTGTATTTATTTTATGAATACACCATTATTATAATTATTTTTAAAAATGTACTAAAATATGTAATTGTCCCTAGCCCTTTAGTTAATGATATCAGTCCAAATTACTGACTACTAGTTAGTGGTCGTTTCTCTTTTTTAGTAGTAGTACATAGTATTACTAAATAAAAACTTAGTATTATTTTTACATATATTGTTAATATAAATTTTTTTATATATATAATATTTGAATATAATATTTATTTTAATTATTAAAAAATAAAATATTAAGTTAATTTTAATATTATACTTAATTTTTTAATAATTAAAATAAATATAATATTTAAATATTATATATTTATATTTATATTTTTTTATAATTTTTTTTTATCACGAAGGTAAATTTTATTTTATACTCGTGTTAAAAAAGCTCGTGTGAAAACTCTAATTGAATATGTTTGCTGACTGTAAAATATGTTTAGTTAATCATATCAGTCCAAATTACCGACAACTAGTTAGTGGTCGTTTCTCTTTTTCAGTAGTAGTACACGGGACTAATAAATAAAAAGTGAACATTATTTTTATATGGGTCATCTTAGCATGTGTATTTAGCATACATTTTAAGTACGGAAAACAAAAAAAAATTTATTTATTTATATATTTGTACGGAATTCAATACATGAAATCTATTGGTATATTATTTTTTTATGCATTGAATTCAGTGCAAACGCATAAATAAATATTATTATACATTGTTTTCAGCGCTTAAAATGTGCCCTTAGGACACATTCTAAGAAAATCTTTTTTATATATATTTTTGATATAAACAAATTTATATATGTAATATTTAATTATTATATTTATTTTAATTATTAAAAAATAAAATATGATATAAATTTTAATATCATATTTTATTTTTTAATAATTAAAATAAATATAATAATTAAATATTATGTATTTATATTTTTTTCATGATTTTATTTATTATAAAAAAGAATTTTATTTTATACTCATGTTAAAAAAATCGTGCGAAAACTGTAGCACTAACAGACAAAAACTTTACATTCTCCAATGCCTTCTGCCATTTTTTTTTATGTCGTCTCATAAGAAAAATAAGTATTATATAAAGGATATCTTTAGCCATATTTGACTCCAACGACTCCATTAAACCATGTTCAAATGAGTTTTGACTTGTCAATTATAGTTTAACTGAAAATCAAACAAGTCGAGTTAAAAATAAAAAAGTTTAAACCAACTCGATTTTTATTGTTAAATAATAGATTTATTTAAAAATTAAATAGATAAAAAAAGACATTAATAATATATATTAATTCAAGATTTAAAAAATTTTAATTTTTAATCAATGAGTTGTGTGGAACTTAAATTAACAGTATTTAAAACTCGATTTTAACTTACCAATTTGTTGCTTAACTTGAGTTTAGTTTTTTAATATAAAAATAATAGAAATGTGTTTGAGTTGAGTCGAGTTGAGATTTAATTTTTTGTTTAGAATTAATTAAAGATTAAACAAAGTGAGTAAAAAAAATTTCCCAATAAGTATTAATTTTATTGTATGAAATCAATTCATTTAATCAACAAGGCCGGTCAAACTTGAGTTAGTATGAAGTTTTTCTTACATAAACACTAAATTAATTGGAGAAATTTGATAACAAATAAATTTTAAAAAGAACTTGTCTAAACTTGTTTTTTGAACAAATCCTTCCTTTCTTCGTCATAGTTTTGGATAATGACTGAAATATATTAAAATATATAATTTATTGCAGATATATTAAATAAATTAATTTATAATTTTTCTATCTTTTATAATAGATTATAATTTTTAATATATTTAATTCTTTTGACTATTTGTTCAAAAAAAACATTTAGATAAGTTTGTTTTCGAATTTATTTAATTAATTTAGTATTTATGCAAGAAAAAATATATTTAAGAAAAAATAAATAAATATTATATACACAAAATATCGTATATGTTATATGTATAAATATATAATTAATTAAACAAATCGAGCCAAAAGAGAATCAATCTCGATCAAGTTGGAGTAAGAGTATCTCCAACAGTAATAGCAAAAAAAACTCTTTAAATTAAAATTTGTTTACGTATGTTGTAATTTGAAGTGTATTATTTGCTACTTTAATATTTTGTGCTACATCAGCCTCTTCAATTTAATTAAGGCAAAATAAATAAAAATGAATGATATTAAAATTAAAAATGAATTGTACATCAAGCCCATCAAACAAAATGAATATTTGTAGTCATTTTCATATGATTTTGATTCTTTAAAAATAAAATAAATATTTTGAAAAGACAAGATCAACTTACCAATTTTTAAGAGAGAGAATGAGGTTGTAGATTTGATGATTAAGGTGAAAAAAATTATTAGAGATAATTTTTTTGATATAATTTACTTATTTAAATATTTTAAAAAAATTATTGAAGATGCTCTAACAAAGCAAACTTGAATTTGGCTGAATATGACAATAAGGCTTGGCTGGCAAACAACCCATTTCGCTCATTCCCCGTGTGTGACATGTTATTCTATTTAAAATTCCAAGTACCATTTAAATGTTATCACTAATATTATAACCTTCACTCCACAGAAAGATAATTGAATAAAAAAATTGTCCTAATGTTATACATAATTTAAATAAAAATAATTTGCATCAAAAGTATTAATATAACACTTTTTTCTCACATCTTCAATGATGAAATTAAAAAATATTTTTAGTGAGATTAAAATTATTATAAAAATTATAAATAATTTAGTTAGGTTCGGAGGCACGGATAACACTTCCTAAACAAATTTTATAAAATGTATATTATTTTAAAAAAAAATTAATATTATATTTTATTTTTTAATAATAGAATTTTTTAGTGTGTGTCTTTAGGACACACACTAAGTGCGAAAAATAATGTATGATATTATTTGTTTATATAGACGCACTGAATTTAATATATAAAAAAATAATTTTTAACGGGTCTCATTTCTTATTTTTCGCGCTTAATGTGTGTTCTTAGGGCACATATTAAGCGAACCTTTTAATAATTACTATATATATATATATTATTTGAATACTATGCAATTATATTTATTTCTTATTAAATGAACAAAAGGGAAATCTAATTTTTTCGTTCACGTGGCAGCGTACAGGCCGCGCATTACTTGGAGAGATACACCCTGCTTTTGCTTTAGGATAGAACCTTTTTAGTGGACAATTGTACATTCGAGTCTGGAAATATTTTTTATGTGGCACTGCTTAATTTCTGTGAATTCATTCGTCAGAGAGGGAAGGGAATCACCTCGTCTCATCCAACCGTGTACTTCACGCGCAACAAATCACGTTCTGCAATAAATGAGACAAAATCACTAACTACACTTTTCACATTTCTCCTAGGGGCACACCCTCCTCGAAGCCCTACGCCTTGCTGATTACCCCCTTCGTTTCGATCTATAAATAATCTATATTCCGTTCCATACTCTTACCTCAAACAAAACCCCTTTCGCCTTTCTCAGTTTCTCTCTTTTATCTCACCGATTGAACTCTTCAATTCTCTTTGCAATAATTAATTTCAAGAAAGAGGCTTTTGGGTCTTTCTCTATACCATTCTCCCTTATCTATTCCCCTAATTTAATCGTGAGTATTTATGGGTTTTCTTGTTTCTGAATTAATCTTGAGTTGCTATTTGCTTTGTATACATTATGTTAATATATGAATTTTTTAATTTTTGTTGTTAGACTGCTGTTTTTAAAAACTTTTTTCTTTATAAATGATATGTCTGTTGGGTTTTCTTTATTTCTCTAATTAAAGAAATTTTTATATGCACATTTGTGGGATCGATAAACACTTTGACCATATTCATCTGGTTCTTGTGTAAATATCTATGTATAATTGATTTCAGTGCACATAAAATTGAAAGTTTTGTTTTTCAATTGTTTTTTTTGGTTGTAGCTTTTGCAGATAGAGTTAATGTTCTAATGGAGACTAAAGGAGGGAAGAAATCTACTACTACTAGTAGTAGTAATAGCTCTGTTCAATACGAAGTCCCTCTCGGTTATTGCATTGAAGATATTCGACCCAACGGTGGCATTGAGAAGTTCCGATCTGCGGCTTACTCCAACGTAAGAAGAAAAAGATCCCCATTTATGTTACCGATATATGCAAAATTTCTTTTATATGTGTATATCATATGTTTGATGTACTGATTTTGATTTTGTTTCCATTGCAGTGCGTTAGGAAACCATCCTGATACCTTTTCAGCAGGAAATACCATTTCATTAGATTAGAAAATCCCCCAATTTTCCATTTCATTTACAGTCTTGTTCAATTCTGCAAAATATTCTCTTTTCCCTGGCTTTTCTTGTATAAAACTATCAACAAAAAGTTTCTACAATGGCCGTTTCACCAATTGGGTTTGAGGGATTCGAAAAGCGCCTTGAAATTACTTTTTCTGAACCACCTTCCATGTTTACTGATCCTAATGGGTTGGGCCTCCGAGCCTTGACTCGTTCTCAACTCGACTCAATTCTAGAACCCGCTTGTTGCACCATTGTGTCTCAGCTATCCAACTCTGAGTTTGACTCGTATGTTCTATCCGAGTCGAGTCTGTTTGTTTTCCCATTCAAGATTATCCTCAAGACAT
This sequence comes from Hedera helix, assembly GCA_947179155.2. NCBI lineage: Eukaryota > Viridiplantae > Streptophyta > Magnoliopsida > Apiales > Araliaceae > Hedera > Hedera helix. The sequence goes on along the minus strand of OX359268.1, from coordinate 49,068,259 downwards.
GTGGAACTACTAAGCTGCTTTTGTCTATTCCACAAATTCTCAAACTCTCTGAGTCACTCTCACTCAGTGTCAACTCGGTCAAGTACTCACGTGGGACCTTCATATTTAAAAATACCCAACCCGCACCCCACCGTAGCTTCGCAGAAGAGGTTGGTTTTCTGAACTCATTTTTCTTTGGTGGGAAAGGATTCGTCCTCGGCGATCCAAATGCTGCGAATCGGTACTGGCATGTCTACGTGGCATCTGCGGGCTCACAAAGATCATTTTGCGCGGGTGAGGTGACCCTTGAAATGTGTATGACCGGTTTGGACCGGGACAAGGCTTCCGTCTTTTTCAAAAACTCGGAAAACAACGAAATGACCAAATTGTCCGGAATATCCGACATTATCCCGAATCACGCGATATGTGACTTCGAATTTGAACCTTGTGGGTATTCAATGAATGGTATTGATGGTGCGGCTTATTCTACGGTGCACGTGACCCCAGAGGATGGGTTCAGCTATGCCAGCTACGAGGCAATGGGGTTCGACCCTGGGTCCATTGGGTTCGAGCCACTGGTCAAGAGGGTGCTGAGGTGTTTTAAGCCTGCTGAGTTTAGCGTGGCTGTCACGTTCAACGGTAGTGAGGGATCTTGGGAGTGGTGGACTGGTGACGTGGAGGGGTACACCTGTGAGAGTGGGGTGAAGCAGGAGCTGCCAGGTGGAGGGTGCATATCCTACCTGTGTTTTACTGTTAACAGGAGTGCAACGCCCAAGTCTGTTATGCGGTGTTGGAAGGAGATGGCGGAGGAGGTGGCGGTAGCGGCTGAGGTTGGTGGCGGCGGCGGTGGAGGAATGGTGGCTTGTCCTTTTGTTTCGCCGGTTTAGTAGAATCAGGGCGTCTATTATGTTTGCCTGAATTTGTCTTTAATTACTTGTCAGTGTATTTATTATTTTATGTTTTTCTTGGTTTTCGGAAGTAGGATGGGTCTATCATCGATGTGGATTTACCATTAATATGTTTCTATTCGGTTTCCGGGCTTTTGTGTTTATTGAGTTACTCATCAATATCAATAGTATATGGTTAATTAGAGATAATGAATTTATCTGAAGGCCTTTTAATAATGTTTCTACTTCGATATCAATGAAAATTTATTTACTCTTTACGGATATATTTTTTTCTTCAAACATAATTTAAGATTTTAAATTTTTTATAACTAATTCAAATTTAAATAATTTGTTTTTCTTTGTTACAATAAGATTTAATAATTGGTAGTGAGACTGATAATTTCAATAAGTAAATATTTATGTTTTTCTCTGTTATATTATACTCACTAATTGAACATGAACAATTTTTCATTAATAGAAAAATATGAAACCCCTAAATTTGGGTCTAAATAACTCAATTTGAGATGCAACAAATATATGGTAACTATTATAAGATGGTGCATAGTATAAAAATACGGACCTCAATAATACACAATTTAGTTTTCATTATTATCGTCACACTATTTTATAATATGTGAAGATTACTATAGTTATCACTCGGACTTTTACTCCATCTTCCGGCTAGGCCTAACTACTATCTCATTTCCTGAAGAACAATGAAACAAACGAAAGAGTGAACTTAAATAGCCTAGAAAAAAAATATCATGATTAAGATAATAATGAGTAAATTATTATTAACTTTCAACAGTTGAGTTATTGATTGAATATAATAAATAATAAGTTTTAAATTAATAATAACAGCGGAATGAGCAATCCATTAAAAGAATCATGTAGACTGTGATATCTACTAATTTCTATTTTTTTTAAAAATATCATCAACTTTTATCATCTAAAATATCACTGGTCATGATCATGCTAACAACAGTTATTCTTTGTCTCAGGCTAAAAAGAACATTCACAACGTACCCTAAAAGACACATCACCGTTATATCGCTTTTATCCTATCATTTGTACCCCAGACCACAGATATTTACAACAATTTGATTCTTAATAATTAGAATAACAACATAGATATAAATGATGAAAAAAATAACAAGAAATTTTGTCCTTAGTTAAATAATATCCAAAATTGTCAACATGACTTTGACTCAAATTCAAGAATTATATTCAAGATTCACAGTTCAAAATAATGGTTAAATTTCAATAGAAAAGTTCAAATAGACAAGAAAGTTCACATGAAATGATATTAAATAAAACGCAAATTATTAAGGAGCATATAATCATTTTAGAAATTTTTACCGAACAATACTTACCAGAGTAAGTTTAAGAGTATGAAAGAAAATGATATCATTTACATTAACACGTGATTGAATATTTATTTAAATGAAGTTGATTAACCTATATATTTATAATTTAATTAGCAACTGCCACGTATAATTTTATGGTGTATACTAATTAATATGAAATCATCAAAAGTAATTTAATAGTAAAAATTTGTGTAATGTACATAATAAAGTATAATAAACTTGAAATTTATTTTTGAAAATATTATTTCAAGATTTTTTTTTCAAAATGAATATATAAAAGAAAATTTATAAACACTGTGTGATGTGTATGGTTACTTGTGTGACGCCCCCAAATCTGGGCCAACACAGCCCAAACTTGAGTCGTCAAAAGACTACAACAAAATTATTACAACAAAGCACAACGTACTACAATACAGTGTATAATAATACACAACTAAGTCTTCACTATTATTGCCACACTATTTTACAAAACGTGAAGACTATGATAACAATTCCTCGGACCCTCACTCCATTCCCCGGCTAGACCCTGTTATGTTTTCATTTCCTGTTGAAAAACAATGGAACAAAAGAAAGGGTGAGCTCAAATAGCCCAGTAAAGAATATCATGACTAAGATAATGACGAATAAATTATCATTAGTCTTCAACAGTTGAGTTCTTGATAGAATACAATAGACTACAAGGTTTATATCAAAAACTGCAGTTAAATTCTTAAACAACGTTCAGAACAATAATAGCAGCGGAATGAGTAATCTATTAGAAGAATAATGCAGACTATAATGTCCACTCGGTTCTCTTTTTAGGAAAAACATCATCAACTTTTATCATCTGAAATATCATTAGTCAAGATAATACAAATTCACAGTTCCTGATCATAATCATGCAGATCAACAGTTCATCTTTGCACTACGGGCCAAAGATATTCAATATAGCACCAACGATCATGATTATACCAGATTCAGCCTTTGGTCATAATCATACCAATCAACAGTTCATCTTTGCACTACGGGCCAAAGAGAACTTTCAATATAATACCAACGGTCATGATTATACCAGATTCAGCCTTTGGTCATAATCATACCAAACAACAGTTCATCTATGCACTATGGGCTAAAGAGAACTTTCACCACGTGCCATAAAAGACACCGAACAGATGTATCGCCTTTAACCTAGTATATCGCCTTTAACCTATCATCTGTTCAACAATTATATCACATATGTGCCCCCGGCCACAGATATTCACAACAGCTTGATTCTTAATGATTAATACAAATAACAGTGATACAAATGATGAACAGAATAACAGGATAAACAATAAGTATCAGAAGTTTACTTTGTGCAGATTCAAACAATGTCCAAATTGCCAACATGATGTGGAGTGAAAAAAAATGATATTCAAGATCCACAGTTCAGAATAACGGTTACAGTTCAATAGAAAGGTTCACGTAAAATAGGAAGGTTCAGTTGAAATAATGAAGTTCATCTATTATGGAACATACAATATTTTCAGGAATTATAGAAGCAATAGTTCCATAATAAATTTCGATTTAGGAGTATGAAAGAAAATAATATCCCTTACCGTAGCAGGTTTGATTAACAAAAGGTGAAGAAAATTAATACAAAGGGTTATTCACCAACAGGCGGCAATCCGCTCCGTAAGGTTATTCCCACAATTTAATAGAATTTGAGTACAAAGAGTTATTCACCAAACAGGCGGCAATCCGCTCCGTAAGGTTATTCTCAGAGATTAATAATGAATGAATACGAAAGGTTATTCACCAACAGGCGGCAATCCGCTCCGTAAGGTTATTCCCACAATTTAATACATGGAAATAAAAGGCACGTCTTATGAGTAAGGAAGAAACAATATTATTATCGAGAATCAAATAATGATAATCCCTTACCATAGTACGTTTGAATAATGGAAGATGAAAAAGATGGTATCCCTTACGAGTAGTAAATTTGAGAGTATGAAAAAAAAAATGACATCCCTTACCATAATAAGGTTAAGAGTATGAAAGAAAATGATATTTCTTACAAGTAAGAAAAGAAAATGACATTCCTTACCGTAATAAATTTAAGAGTGTGAAAAGAATGATATTCCTTACCATAATAAATTTAAGAGTGTGAAAAGAATGATATTCCTTACCTTGATATTGTGAAACAAGTTTATAGCCGAACAAATCCTTCCTTGTTTGTAGCAGTAAAGAATCTGACTTTTGAGTCTTCTAGAGTTTTTTAAAATCTCTTTATGTTTTTAAAATAATGTTACTCTCGGAAAGATAGACGACATAGACTCAAGAATCACTCAATTCGGAGTTAATATGAATGAGTTATGAATTTTCAAAACTAAGACTGAAAATAGTGACGAAAATCAGAATAGGTTACGGTTTTTAGTATTTTAAGGCATGAAGATGATTTCAGATGACTTTTCTTCCTTCTTCAAAGTTGTAGAGGACGAAAAACTGAAGAGACAGACTTTTAATTCATTAAATTCTGACAAATAATGAATTTACTATGATTTTTCGAAAGAGTTACTGTACATAAGAAAATCCCACTCGGGAATTCAAAGGAGAATGCAAAAGATTTCAAAACTAGGAATGACTTAAGAACACTTAGAGAGAACTTACACAAAGAAGTATTTAGAGAGAGAAAGAAAGAACAAGTAAGAAAGTTTATGAAAAATCCTTAAGTTAAGGCTTCTATTTATAGCCAAAAATCTTATCATTCCTTTAATCTAAACCATTCATTTAAATATCATCTTTTAATCTACACCATCCATTTCAAATTTTATATTATCTTTAATCTACACCATTCATTTCATATTACCTAATAATCACCTAACTTTATATTATAAACAAATCAATTCAATTATTCAACAATATTTCACACTTTAATCTACACCATTCATTTCATATTACCTAATAATCACCTAACTTTATATTATAAACAAATAAATTCAATTATTCAACAATATTTCACACTTTAATCTACACCATTCAGTTCATATCACCTAATAATCACCTAACTTTATATTATAAACAAATAACTTTATCAATTCAATTATTATGACTAATTGTTATAAATACAGTATAGTTAGCTCTTAGATATCAAGTCAATAAATTAATGAAATACAACTGTTTAAAAAATATCATAATAGAGATAACAATAATGTAAAAGAAAGCATACGTTACTGTGTAATGACAATTATTGATTCAATAATGTGAATTACTGTGCATATGTTACTGTGACAATTATTAGGTTCAATAATTTTAAAAACAGTGCAGCAACAATTATTGACTCAATGATATAAAATACAGTGTAATGACAATTATTAAATCAATAATGCAAAATACTGTGTAACAACAATTATTGAATTGATAATATAAAATATTATGCAGTGACAATTATCGATGAAATGATGCGTAACAGTTACGGTGTCAATTATCAGACCAATAATATGAGACACTATGCAATACCGTGTGTTACTGTAGAGTACCGTGTGCTACAGAAAATACCAAAAACTACCGTATGCTACTATTCTTTTATCACCGGTATTTTAACAGTTCCGTTGACTATTTTTATTTAAAAAGATTATTTCTGTCGTTTTCTATATCCGACAAATATTCCGTTGTGGGGTCCACCAATAATTTGTTATTTCGGCGCTGTCGTACGACACGAATATTCCCCGACCAAACGAATATTCCCCGACAAAGCGAATATTGTCCGACAAAATAAAATTTGCACATAACATCCTTAACTTTTAACTTTATCGATTTAACCACTTACTGTTTCAAAAAAATATATATATATATGAAGAAAAATTAAATTTATATTTCATAAAATTCGGGGTCTTACAACTTGACTAACTATTATGAAAAAACTTACTTGAACAATACTTGTACTCTTACTGATTTTCATAAATACTGACGATAGCTCAAGCACACACAGAGAAAACTTATACACAGTAATATTTTAAAGAGTATAATAAATAATAAGTAAGGAAGTTATGAAAATTTCATAAGTTAAGACATTTATTTATATCCCAAATTTTTTATCATAAACCAAGTTTTTTTAAATTAATCTGAACTGTTCATTTCAAGATAATGTTTAATCTGTACAACACATTTCATATTTTAAGATTTCATTAATCTAAATCATTAATTCAAATTTCTTTTAATCTATACCGTTCATTTCATATCTTAATAAAACAATTAACTTTATATAAATTAATTAACTTTATATATAAAATAATTAATTTTATATGCAAAACAATTAATTTTATATAAATCAATTAACTTTATATGTAAAATAATTAACTTTATATAAAGTATATAAAACGAATAACTTTATAAATTCAATTATTCAACAATAATTCACAATTATTCATTAGTATAACTAGTTGTTGTAAATGCAGTGTAATTAGATTTCTAAGTTACATATTCACAATACAAGCAAAAATACCAACTAATTATGGAATATAACAATTAAATCAACATCATAATAGTGATAACAGTAATATAGAAAACAAATAAAAGAAAAAATACGTTACTGTGTAATGATAATTATTGATTCAATTATGTGAATTACTATGCATATGCTACTGTGATAATTATCAGTTAAATAAAATATGAATTATTGGTTCAATAAAGTCAATATTATACAATAGTCACTTTATCAGTTAAATAATATGTAACACTAAACAATATCGTGTGCTACTGTGTAATATTATATGTTACTATGTAATACCGTGTTATACTATTCATTTACCATCAAGTATTTTAACAGTTAAAAGTGATAGTATCGTTGACTATTTTTATTTTAAAAAAATTTCTTATGTCATTTTCTATATCCAATAATATTTTGTTGTAGGGTCTACTAATGTTTAATTATTTCGACACCGTCGTACGAATCGAATATTTATAGACATAACTAATATTCTTTAACAAAACAAATATGTTTCGACAAGATAAAATTTACACAATTTTTTTTAAATTTTAATTTTTGTTAATTTATTCACTCGCCGTTTCAGAAAAATTTATATAAATAATATTTTAATTTGTATTTTATAAAAATTGAGGTCTTACAAAAAAAGTAAGACGTGATTTTTACTATTTAAATTAGCAACTTGATTTTTGAATTGGACACAATAACCGCCTACCATTTCTTCATCGGTGGAAATTATTACGTTAAAAAAATGTAGGAAGGTCCAACATGAATTACTCTGTCGTGCATGCATTGATCCGAAACATTGAGGTTAATGTGCCCTTTTTATTTGATCAATCGATAAGAGCAAATAAAAAATTATGCATTGAGGTGTACCTATATATATATATATATATGTTTGTTTATTTCTGTTGTTACATATAATACTGTATTATATAGAGTGATGATTCATAATAAATATTTACTGAGATCACTATTTTAACAAAGTTAACTTGCACTATTATCAATAGATCTAATGGCCTATTTTGAGTATAATTTATTACCCGTCATTATTCGCCTACCCTAACCCGTGGCAGACAGAATCTTTGTAGTTATTGGATGATGATGATATTTTTTGGTTTTTACCGTTTGCCTCCTAATCCCTTGGCTTAGGATGAGACTAGGTTCTTCCAATAACAACCAATGTTATCTGGTATGTCTTCTTCTTTGAATAATAAAAAAAGATTATGTTCTAGGTAATGTTTGCTTCGATTTTATAAGAGCCTTAAAAATTGTATGGAGTCGGCCTGACCCAACATTTTAAATCCCGTATTAAACGTTCTAGTAGTACATATAAACCAAGTTACAATAAATAATATATAAAAGTTGGGTCGGGCCGGTCTGCAGCCAGGCTAGGCCCAATATAATTACTGTAGTACTATTCTTTTTGTTTCCCTTAAAAATCACTTTAAAAGAAATTAAAAAAAATTCAATAATTATAGATTTAATAGTTTTGGAAGGGAAGGAGGAGGAGGAGTATCGTAACACTTCTTGCCCGGCTGCCCGAACTCACCTATAAGCTTTGGCTGTTAAAAGAAACCGACGAGCGACGACGCTGAAGCCTCCGTTGCCCCTCGATTCTCTCTCCTTCTCCTTGGAAGATGGGAGGCGCCAATATTGGTATCTGTAGATTCACCTTTCTCATTCTCTTTGTATTTAGATCAATATGAATGTATTCGATGTTTTGTATTTGAACTTCCAGTTTCCGCAAAACCCTAACCTCGTATGTCTCTGTCTATCCAGATCTAACTACATTAGACAAATCCGCCAAGATCTTTGTAGCCGGCCACCGTGGCCTGGTCGGATCCGCCGTGGTCCGAAAGCTCCAACACCTAGGCTTCACAAACCTACTACTCCGCACCCACTCCGAACTCGACCTCACTCGCCAATCCGACGTCCATTCATTTTTCGCCGCCTCCGAACCCCAATATGTAATTCTCGCCGCCGCCAAAGTAGGGGGCATCCACGCCAACAACACTTACCCCGCCGACTTCATCTCCATTAACCTCCAAATCCAGACCAATGTCATTGATTCAGCTTACCGCCACGGCGTTAAAAAACTCATTTTTCTCGGATCCTCCTGCATTTACCCCAAATTCGCCCCGCAACCTATTCCAGAGCACGCCTTGCTTACCGCCCCGTTAGAGCCCACCAACGAATGGTACGCCATAGCCAAAATTGCTGGCATTAAGATGTGCCAAGCTTATCGGATTCAGTACAATTGGGATACTATTTCTGCAATGCCCACCAATTTATACGGTCCAAATGATAATTTTCACCCTGAGAATTCCCATGTTTTGCCTGCATTGATGAGGCGGTTTCACGAGGCAAAAATTAGAGGGGATAAGGAGGTGGTGGTTTGGGGAACGGGTTCTCCATTGCGCGAATTCTTACACGTTGACGATTTGGCGGATTCGGTGGTGTTTTTGTTGGACAAGTATAGTGGATTGGAGCATGTGAATGTGGGCAGTGGAAAGGAAGTCACAATTAAGGAGCTTGCCGAGTTGGTTAGGGAAGTTGTTGGATTTGAAGGGGATCTTGTTTGGGATAATTCAAAGCCTGATGGTACCCCAAGGAAGCTTATGGATAGTGCCAAGCTCGCGGGATTGGGTTGGGTGCCCAGGATTTCTCTTCAGGATGGACTTGTTGATACATATAAATGGTACTTGGAGAATGTCAAGCATTGATGCAGGATGGGCTTTTGATGCTATATGAAGTGCTTTTACTGATAATGTTACTTTTGTTTATTCCTTTCATTGTAATCTACGTTTGCCTATCATTTATATTTTTGTTGTAATTGTATACTGTAATATTTTTGATGTGTAATCTTATCTATGTTCAAAGATTAAGATTGGGATTGAACGAGATATTACTAAACAAATATGATAGAGCTGGCTATTGGTGAGATTGTTGCTCTTCTTAGGCATTGCTGTTTATTTATTTTGAATGGTGTCTACTGGCTTGTTATATGAACTCATATTCATTACTGAAGATGTATTCTTTGTAAGAAATGGTATGGATTTTGGAAGCGTTCTGCAAAGATACGTATTGATTTTGAGCAAAAAGGATTAGCCTTTCAAATGAGAGATAAATTTAATACCCTAGCGAGGTGAAAACCCAATTCTGAAAGTTGAGGGACACCCCATGAAGAGGCTTAGTTACTACTCGAGGTCTAATACTTCATACAACATTAACTAATAACTTTGAAGGGAGGAGTGCTAAAGATAAAACGCAATGGATTTGAACAATATTCAAGTTGGGTAAGTTGGTGATGAAGGGAACCAGCTTGCATACTAAGTCACAAATATATATATATATGAAACAGGTTGGTTTTATCAACGTCTTGTGCTGGAAGAATTGAGCTCTGAAGTGGCACACATCTTACACCACATATACTTACTAATAGGCATATTTGTTTTTAAATCTTTGGTGATGAAGGAATCCATAGCCACTTCCTTAGACTAAGGAAGCTGCATATAGTATTGTACATTTCACTCAGACTAGTCCTGCTACCTTGTGTCTATCGGTAAGAATGCCATTCTTTACTTATGCAACCAAATGGAAGACTAGTAATGCAGCCTTCGCTATTACTTCCTGGCTTCCCCCATTCCATCCTACATTTAGTCTTACTCTTTTCATTTTATCTTTTATTTTTTTCCCTTTTGTGAACTCTGCATGATTAATCGTGCGAGCGTCTTAATCTTCTAGAAAATTGGAAAGAGGAGCAGCAGAACCAGGCAGAACCAGAAACATTACATATTTAGCTAGCCCAAATACATTTAATTAAGTAGTGACTAATGGGGGACGGGGTAATTAGGGCACACAATATCTCACGCAGAGAACCCAAAACTGATTTTATAATTTTATGTCTACCAAATAAAGAGTTTACAGCCTTATTTATAATCTCTTAAACAAGTATCCTAATCCAATTTGGATTCTAAAAGATAACTACCAACTTAAATAAGGTAACTATAATTAATTAATATAAAACTCCTAATTAAAATAGAACTCTAATTTATGGGCTGGGCTGCTTCCAACGTCTCTTATACTGTTCTAATCATGTTTCGCGTTTGGCTCGGACTCGGGCTTGTCGTTCTCCTGCATCAGTTCTCCTCCGCTGTGAAAAACTCGACTCCGTCGAGTTATGAATACAAGAACACCCACGTCGGATCACTAACGAATTCTTTGCAAGCTTCAATTTGGGTATGTCAATAGCACAAGTAAGAGTAAATTTAGTATTACCCTTAAAAATTGAATAAGTGTTGGCACGAGCATCGTGGTGTGCGTGACGATCCCATAGCCATGTACGCCCCAAGATGATATGACAAACCTTAACGGGTAGAATATCGCACATAACTGTATCCTTAAGCTTGCCAACGGAAAATGTAACCAAACATCTCTGAGTAACCCTCAATTTTGTATTTGTAATCCATGCCACATCATACGGTTCCGGATGAGGCTCAACTGTTAATCCAAGTTTCTTAACCGTGTCCTCAGCAATGACATCTGCACAACTCCCCGTATCAATTACAAGAGAACATATCTGACCCGCACACTTGACTCGTGTCTGAAAGATCCTCCCACGATGAAGTTTAGGATCATCCTTTTGCTTTCTAGTAACCCATAGAGGTCGAAGAACACCTAAACATCCCTCCAAATGAGCATCAGCTTCCAAATCTTGTTCATTATACTCATTATCCTCGTCCGATGGCGTACAAACCTCTTCATGTACAACAGTTTTCTCATCTTTATTGACCATAACAACTTGTTTAGAAGGAGGAGAGGCAACATTCATCTTTGGAGACGGACACTCGAAAGACATGTGACCAACGCCACGACAGTTAAAGCACCGAGTTGTAGGGTTGTTACTAGCACTGGAAGAACCTGTGGTACGATTTGGCCTGTTAGCAGCTGAAGAATTGGTAGATGACCTCTCCACTGGCCTGCTTCTAAAAGGCTCTACAAAAGTCCTCTCATTTCGAGTCTGTACTGGTACTGAAGGCCTAACAGAATTTCTCCTCAAGGTATCCTCCACTTGGTTGGCAACTTGAACAGCATCATCTAATAGCATAATTTTCCCAGAAGCTACTCCACTAGCAATCTCCTGATTTAACCCCCGACGATACATGGAGATTAACACATCTTCAATCCAAGGGAATTCTGACCTTGTAACCAAACTGTAGAATGTAGATGTGTACTCGGCTACAGATTTACTTCCTTGCACCAATTCCGTCAATTGTAAACATGCCCTTTGCTTGTAATCTGGAGGCACAAACCTTCGTGTCATAGCAGTTTTCATATCCTCCCATCTTCGTGCAGCTGTGTATAGATTTCGTTGATGTTGATCCCACCAAATACGGGCTGTACCTTTTAACTTCGCATCAGCAAAGAAAAGCTTTCTTTCGTCAGATAGTTCGTACCAACGGAAGAAACTCTCCAAACTGTGAATCCAATCGAAAAATGACTCTGGCCCATGATCTCCGTTGAAGTCACCAACGTCCAACTTGGCTCCTCTATCTACTGCATTTAATCTAGGATCTGGCGCATGATGTAAATTAGGTCCATTAGGTCCCTGCTGTTGTAGAACTCTCATATCATTAGGACCTTCAAAATTTCGGTGGACATCCTCGCGTTGTCCTCTATCAACACGTTCCGTGAGGACATCAACTTTTGCTACAAGTGTTGCAATAGAAGTCTGTATAGCTGCAATAGAAGTCTGAACACGGCCATTTAATGCTGCCATTGAATCTTCAAGTCTTTGAATTCGTTCACCTTGTTGCGCTATATAAGTGTCAAGCTTAGCGTTGACTTCTCCAGCATTAACCATGATTCCTGCAAATAAAAAAAAAAAAAAAAATATATATATATATATATATATATATATATATATATATATATATTTTTTTTTTTTTTCCGATGGGGACTAAACTGAAAAGCTTTGAAACTGCAGGGGCTGGAATGTAAAAACTGCAAGTTCAGGGACTAAAATGTAATTACAGAAACTTCAGGGGCTAAAATGTAAGAAATATAAAAGTTTAGGGGTGAATATGTAAAAAGTTAAAAGTTCAGGGGATATTTTAAAATTCTTACGAAACTTTGGGGTGCAAACTGAAATTTTCCAAGATATTAATCAAAACAGAGATCCAGCAACGCAGGCTTTGAACAGATCAGCAGCAACGGTTTCTTCTTCTCTTTCCCTCGTTCTGCTGTTTTTTCTTTTCTTCCCTTTTTGGTTCCGGCTTGCGATTATCGATATGGAGGTAGCAGGAGGCTTGGCTATGGTTGGCGGAGGCTACGACGTCAAGCAGCGGCGACAACGATGGCGGCGGCGACTTCTCAGGTATGCTTCTTTTCTTTTGCAGCTTGTTTCTCTCTTCTTCTACTTTTTTTTTTTTTTTTTTTGACGATCGGAGGTTGTAAATAAACTATGGGCTGATTCGGTGTATAAATTGGGAGGTGTTGGTGATGGGGTCTTGGCCGATGGGTTGCAGACTGGCGCTACGGCTGAAATTTGGGTTGGGTAACAACGGGTTTTGGTTTCTGTTTGGGATTAGGGTTTGGGATTTTTTGACAGTAGGCTATGGTGGTGTCGTGGTGATGAAGGAGTATTTGTTTGTGTTTTTGTTTTTGGTTCTGCGACAGGAAAAAATAGGGCTGGGGTGTTGGTGGCGGCTTGAAGCAGGGGATAGGGTTTGTTTTGGTTAGAGGTGGCGGCAGAAGGTGGGGTGTAGGGTTAGGCTCTGATACCAAATAATGGGGGACGGGGTAATTAGGGCACACAATATCTCACGCAGAGAACTCAAAACTGATTTTATAATTTTATGTCTACCAAATAAAGAGTTTACAGCCTTATTTATAATCTCTTAAACAAGTATCCTAATCCAATTTGGATTCTAAAAGATAACTACCAACTTAAATAAGGTAACTATAATTAATTAATATAAAACTCCTAATTAAAATAGAACTCTAATTTATGGGCTGGGCTGCTTCCAAAGTCTCTTATACTGTTCTAACCATGTTTCGCGTTTGGCTCGGACTCGGGCTTGTCGTTGTCCTGCATCAGTGACCAGCTTGGATGGTCCTGTGAATCTTGGATGATCGGATTGGGCCGAAGTGTTGTGATTGTCCATTCTAGCTTCCAAGTGTATGGCCAAAGATATGTTGGGTTTGTGTGATTTGCACGCAGGATTTCGAGACTTAGCACAACTTTTGTTCTTCACTACTGGGTTCGGTAACTTTGAATTGTTTGAGTGCAGCTTAGTTTTTGTTCTTAAGGTTTGTCTCATTGTTTCAAACAAGTTTTATGGCTTTTGGTGGCTTAAGTAGTATAAATTATTTTACGAACTTGAATATAGGGAATGCCAGGATATTTAGACTTGTTCTGAGATAGAATATTTCTTATGGCTTCTCTTGGCCTTATGCTATGGGAGTAATTAGTGACAGATACGGAAATGTCATTTTTTTTAATGTGGAAATATCAGTTTCCCAAATTTGTTGTCTTTTTTTTTTTTTTTTTTTTATGTGGGATAGAAACCCTTAACGGACAGTCTAGTTTGTTCGTGTTTTTTGAAATTCATTTGGTCCAGTGCTTTAGGTCTCTATATCTTCTTCTTTATCTTAGTAAGTACGTACGTACATATATTTCTTATCCTTTTCTTTTTCCTCATCTATTACGTTTGGGGGGTAAATTATGTTTGGGTAACTCCATTACCTTTGTGTGGAGTATGTTGAAAAGTAAACTTGTTATAATTAAGTACTCTTATTAATATTTATGTACTTGTTGGTTCATGTATTTGAAGGTTCATGTAGCTAGTTGAAAAGTTGTCTAGGGAAATGTTTTTTCATTAAGTGGCCATTCATGTATTTGAGTTTATACATGTTAGGAGATTCCTATAAATACCTATGTACTCAAGTCATTTGAACCAAGCAAGAAATATAAGTCTTCCTTTGTGATAACATCTCCATTTTCTCTAGTGTGTGTGAGTTTGAGTTTATTATTTTTCCAACAAATTGGTATCAAGAGCTAGGTTGCTAGTAACACCCACTAGAAAATGGCAAATGGATCGGTCCAATTCCAAGTTCCTCAATTGAAGAAGGATAACTATGAGAGTTGGTGTATTCGCATGAAGGCGATTTTTGGTTCACAAGATCTATGGGACACTGTGACCAAAGGCTATGGAGAGCCCGAAGATGAAGATTCGTTATCACAAGTACAAAAGGAAGCTTTGAGTGCCACAAGAAAGAAAGATCAAAAAGCGGTCACTATCATTCATCAATGTTTGGATGATGCAATGTTGCAAAAAGTTGCTCTTGCCAACACCGCCAAGCAAGCGTGGGATATTCTCCAAAATTCGTTCAAGGGAGTCGCCAAAGTAAAGAAGGTTCGTCTTCAAACCTTGAGAAGTGACTTCGAAGGTTTGCGTATGAAGGAGTCCGAATCAATTTCGGATTTTTTTTCTAGAATTTTGACAATTGTCAATCAAATGAAAAGTAATGGTGAAGAAATTAGTGATACTCGAGTGAATGAAAAAATCCTTCGCTCTTTAAGTCCCAAGTTTGAGTATATTGTTGTAGCCATTGAGGAGTCGAAAGACTTGGAAACCACGACTATTGACGAACTTATGGGATCATTGCAAATCCATGAAGAGAGGATTGAAAAGCAAAAGAAGGGGCCTATTGAGCAAGTGCTCCAAGCAAAGCTTTCTTTCAAGGAAAGAGAAGAAAAACATGGAAATAGTCAAAGAGGTCGAGGTCGTGGCCAAGCACGAGGCCGTGGAAGAGGTGGAAGAGGAGGTTACTACTCTCCTCAAAAAGAAGAAAGGGGCCAAGAGTCTCACCACACAAGGGGGCGTGGAAGAGGAACTTATTCGCGACCGTATCAAAAGAGGTATGATAAATCACAAATTCAATGTTACAATTGTCACAATTATGGGCACTATGCTTCGGAGTGTAAGAATGATTCAAGAGATGTTGAAGGAAAGTCAAATTATGTGGAGAAAAATGTTGATGAAGTGGAGCCCACTTTACTTTTGACGTGCAAAGGAGAAATGAATGAAGATGACAATTCATGGTATCTTGACACGGGTGCAAGCAATCATATGTGTGGAAGAAAAACTATGTTCGTTGAGCTAGATGAATCTGTATACGGCAATGTCACTTTTGGAGACTCGTCAAAAATTCCGGTTAAAGGAAAAGGTAAAATTTTGATTCGCTTAAAGGATGGGAGGCACCAATTTATTTCAAATGTTTATTATGTGCCAAATATGAAGAACAATCTTTTGAGTTTGGGGCAACTCTTAGAGAAAGGTTATGATATTTTAATGAAAGATTCTAACCTTTCAATAAGAGATCAATCCGGAAATTTACTAGTGAAGGTGCCTATGACAAGAAATCGAATGTTCTTATTGAATATTCAAAATGACGTGGCAAAATGTTTAAAAGCTTGTTTTAGAGATTCGTCTTGGCTGTGGCACTTGAGACTTGGGCACTTGAATTTTAGTGGTTTGGAAACTTTGTCGAAAAAGAGGATGGTAAAAGGATTGCCTTCAATTCACCACCCCGATCAACTTTGTGAAGGGTGTCTTTTTGGCAAACAATCTCGGGAAAGTTTTCCGAAAAAGTCAACTACTAGAGCAACCATGCCGTTGGAACTTGTGCACTCTGATGTGTGTGGTCCTATTCATCCGTCATCATTTGGTAAGAACAATTATTTTCTCCTCTTTATTGATGATTTTAGCAGGAAGACATGGGTGTATTTTCTTAAAGAAAAATCAGAGGTGTTTGGAGTCTTTAAAAAATTCAAGGCTCTTGTGGAGAAGCATAGTGGGTATAATATCAAGGCCATTAGATCCGATAGGGGGGGCGAGTTCACGTCAAATGAATTTAAATTATTTTGTGAAGAAAATGGAATTCGCCATCCTTTAACAGTTCCAAGATCGCCACAACAAAATGGGGTGGCGGAAAGAAAAAATAGAAGCATCCTTAACATGGCTCGAAGTATGTTGAAGAGCAAGCAAATGCCAAGAGAATTTTGGGCCGAAGCTATTGATTGTGCCACCTATTTGTTAAACCGTTGCCCAACTAGAAGTGTTGAAGTCATGACACCACAAGAAGCATGGAATGGGAGAAAGCCAAGTGTTTCACATTTACGTGTTTTTGGGAGTGTTGCATATATGCATGTACCGGATGAGAAGAGGTCGAAGCTAGATGATAAAAGTGAGAAACATATTTTCATCGGCTATGATGCGAGATCCAAAGGCTACAAATTGTACAATCCAAGCAATGGCAAAATTGTGATAAGTAGAGATGTGAAATTTGATGAAGAAAGCTCATGGGATTGGAACATTTCGGGGAAAAATTATAATTTCTTTCCTTTCATTGATGAGGAAGCGCAAGAAAGAGAAACGGTCACGAGGAATCCTATTTCTCCACCTCCATCTCCACCACCATCCATTGGGCAATCTAGTCCACCTTCATCTCAATCAAGTTCAAGTGAGCGACCTCAAAAGATGAGAAATGTGCAAGAAATTCTTGATACTACCGAGGAGGTAAATATTGATAATTTGAATTTATTTTGTCTTTTTGCGGATAGTGAACCTATGGGGTTTGAAGAAGCATCCAAAGAAAAGAAATGGAGGAGTGCCATGAATGAAGAAATCAAAGCCATTGTGAAAAATGAGACATGGGAGCTTACTACACTTCCAAAAGGCCAAAAGCCAATTGGAGTGAAATGGGTGTACAAGAAAAAGAAGAATGCAAAGGGTGAAGTGGAGAAATACAAAGCAAGGTTAGTAGCCAAAGGCTATAAACAAAGACCCGGTATTGACTATGAAGAAGTATTTGCCCCTGTTGCTCGCTTGGAAACTATAAAATTGCTTGTATCATTGGCGTCTCAAAATGATTGGTCGATTTACCAAATGGATGTGAAGTCCGCATTTTTAAATGGATTTCTTGAAGAAAAAGTGTACGTGGAACAACCGCTTGGCTATATTGTCAAAGGAGAAGAAGATAAAGTTTTAAAATTGAAGAAGGCGTTATATGGATTGAAGCAAGCGCCAAGAGCTTGGAATAGCCGAATTGATAAATATTTTCAAGACAATAATTTCAAAAGATGCCCATTTGAACATGCCGTTTATTCGAAGGTCGGAAAGAATTGTGATATTTTATTTGTGTGCTTGTATGTCGATGATTTGATTTTTACCGGAAGTAATCCAAGCATGTTTGAAGAATTTAAGAGGGCTATGGCGCGTGAATTCGAGATGACGGATATGGGTCTCATGGCTTACTACCTTGGCCATGAAGTAAAGCAAAGCAAAGAAGGAATTTTTATTTCTCAAGAAGGATATGCTAAAGACCTTCTTAAGAAATTTAAAATGCTTAATTGTAAGCCGGTGGGCACACCCATTGAATGTGGAATTAAATTGTCAAAGCATGAAGAAGGAGATACGGTGGATCCAACATATTTCAAGAGTCTTGTTGGAAGTTTGCGATACTTAACATCCACAAGACCGGATATTGTATATGGAGTTAGTTTTATTAGTCGTTACATGGAAAAGCCCACCGTGAATCATTTGAAGGTTGCTAAACGAATTCTCCGTTACATCAAAGGTACTCTTGATTTTGGCTTATTTTATTCAATATCAAATAATTTCAAGCTTGAGGGATACTGTGATAGTGATTGGGCCGGAGATAATGATGATCGAAAGAGCACTACCGGTTTTGTTTTCTTCATGGGGAATACGGCTTTCACTTGGAGTTCGAAAAAACAACCTATTGTGACCCTTTCTACTTGTGAAGCGGAATATGTTGCCGCTACATCTTGTGTTTGCCAAGCCATTTGGCTTAGAAATCTTTTAAGAGATCTTTGTTTGCAACAAGAGAAGCCCACAGAGATTTATATCGACAACAAGTCTGCAATTGCATTAGCCAAGAATCCGGTGTTTCATGACCGAAGCAAACACATTGATACAAGGTATCATTTTATAAGAGAATGTGTTGCGAATAAAGAAGTTGAACTTATATTTGTGCAATCTCAAGACCAAATTGCTGATATTTTTACGAAGCCACTCAAAGTCGAATTGTTTTGCAAATTGCGGAGCGCACTTGGTGTGACAAGTTTAAGAGGGGATGTTGAAAAGTAAACTTGTTATAATTAAGTACTCTTATTAATATTTATGTACTTGTTGGTTCATGTATTTGAAGGTTCATGTAGCTAGTTGAAAAGTTGTCTAGGGAAATGTTTTTTCATTAAGTGGCCATTCATGTATTTGAGTTTATACATGTTAGGAGATTCCTATAAATACCTATGTACTCAAGTCATTTGAACCAAGCAAGAAATATAAGTCTTCCTTTGTGATAACATCTCCATTTTCTCTAGTGTGTGTGAGTTTGAGTTTATTATTTTTCCAACAAATAATAACTCCATTACCTTTGTGTGGAGTAACCCCTGACCTATAACCTTAGGTGTCTCTATATCTTGGATTGGATTACCCATTTTGAAACACGGGTACTTCAGATCTCTGTTAATTTGCCATTTGAAACATAGGTAGATTAACTTTGGAATGTGCACTTCTAAGACTAGTGTTAGACAGCTAAATATGTAAGTGGCTTCTAAAACTTTGAAGATGTTGCAGACGGGGAAGGTGTTTACTATATAGGCAGGAAGCTACTCCATGCTCTTTCAACTTATGAGCCCCTTTAAAACTTTTTGGAGATCCAATTCTGTATCTAGTATGACAACGAGCCAGTCCTACATACAAAACAGTTGCTTTTTCTTTTTTGAACTGCAACACAATTACTAAAAATTCAGTATATACTAGTATCCTTGAATAAATAATTTTATCTCAATAATGATACAAGTATACAATTTGTAAGACATTTTGGTACATTGAGGTTTTGATCTCGTCTCCTTCCAAATCTGGCTCCTGCTTTATGTGATCTTGCTCATGGTAACTTCTGCCATGATCCTTTCTGAATTCTAAATAGCATGAACTGTAATACTTGTGAATTTATATTCAAATTTATGAAGCTCATTTTGTTTTATTAAATGCTATTTTCTAACCAAGGATTTAAAAAGAAAATAAATGGATACTCAAGAATTTTTCTTGCATACCAAATATGGATGTTCAATAAATTAAATATGTGAATGGAGTAGAAGTATTTTGTAAAATTATAAAAGGAAGGTACTCCAAAAAGTAGTAAGATAAAAAGTTTTAAATTGTTAACTACTGGCGTGTGTTTTTGTACTCCAAATTATACTTGTAAAATAAAAATGTAGCCTAATTCCTTTTGATGCTTCTTTCAGTACAAATAGCCTATATACACACACACACACACTACTACTGTTGTGCGAGTTCTACGAGCCTTTCTCCCCAAAGTAAGTAGGGTTTACTGTATATATTTTAGTCGACAAGTAATGAGCCATTTTATGGATTGGATTGCAAACATAAAATACTGCAGACATACAGTTTTATGGAAGGAAAAGAATGGGGTAAAATGGTAAAAGCAACTACGACACCCATTGGGTAAAGCACAGCACAGCCCCTGCCGTCCAATTACAAATTACACCACCAGCCACTGTCAATTTCATTAATTACTCTGTCAACACTGCTATTGCTCCTGCTCCTTCCTTGCTCACAAACATTAACCTTCTAAAATCTTAAAACATCATCTACAATGCTCTTGACATCATGTCAATTAAATAAAGTATATAGTAGTAATTCTGTTTGAAACTGTGGAAAATAATAGAAATAGATAATGTCATTTGAATTGAAAACACAAAGAAGTTAAAGTTGATAGAAAAGAATTCACAAGAATATCTCAAAATTCTCCCTCTTTTACACCCAGAGACCAAGTTTCCCCTTCCTTCACACTTGATCAAGGCAAATATCCCACCAACAAAATTACTCCTGAAACTAGACTTTTGGTATTTATAATAATAATAATAACAACAATAATAATAATAATAATAATAATAAACCTCGAAGAAAACCCAAAAATAAATAACTCAAGTTCACATGCATAGACGGAGAAACAAAAAGATACAGCCATATAGGTTTTATGAACTAATACTACTAGGACATTTCCATGAAAGAGGCAGCATCGTCACTAATCCATCACCTGCAGCCCCTAAAATAACTTCATGTCATTTCTTGACCGGTCCTTTCCCAAATCCCACCCACATATAAATATGCAACTCTAGGGAACCCACCCCTACTGTAGCCGGCTGCTAGTATCAATTTTACCCTGCCTACCTGGTTGTTTTCTTAGGTCACCGCCTCTGAACCCTATACTTACTTTTTTTTTTTCTATTCTTCGGTCACCCCACTCTTCTTCAACAATCCCCCCTCCAAATGAAACCTGAAGATCATACATATTTAGTACTCTATAAAAAGAAAAAAATTATAAACTTTACAGATCATAGAGTTCGTGAATTTTTATACTAACGATGATAGTAATATATTTCCCTTGAGATATATTTCAAGATACAGGGATTAGTTCAAAGGGAGTCGCCGATAATTAAACTTACAAACACAAACAAAAATAATTAGCCTCCCTCCTTTACCAAAAGTAGAAAATGGAAGAATGTCAAGAGAAAAAACCAACCTGTTAATGTTGGAGAACCCTTACATATATAGCCACTCCCATAAAAACAAAAACATAGTGTATACTTTTAACACAAAAACCAGATTGAGCCGTCCCAGCCAATATCACACCGCCGCCGTCGCCACCGCCATGGCCATCAATGATACATAGGAGGATGTAATTTATTAGTGTAGAGTTGAAAAGGTAAGTTTTTACAACAAACCCAACATTCCACACAAGCTATATAAAGCATTCTCATGAATAATGTGACATCCCTCATCATCTGCCTCTGCCCCCTTTCTAACCACCTCCTCCGCCGCTTCCAGCCGAACCCTATCATCACAGAAGCCACTAACTGAGAGAAATGAAAAGGTAGGATTTTTACAACTTTTATCTTCTTCTTAAGTGAAAGCTCAAAAGGGTCATTGGGGGTGCATTTTGATCAATAGGATCATGAATCACATAAGAAGATGAACAAAACATGGGGATTTGATGGCATTCTTGTCCTGTTTTGAAAACCCAAAAAGAGAAAAAAGTTGTTGGGTACACAAATAAGAAGCTGATTGGAGCTCAGCACATGAGAGGGGTTTTGCCTAGTGTGTGGTATGGTGTGTATATATATATATATATATATATATATATATATATATATATATATATATATATATATATAGGGGAATAATCCATAACAAGCGTTTGCTATGGACACTATTTCAGCAAATCCATCTTGAACCGTTGAAATAATGATATTAATGGATGAGATAAATGTCACCCGCTATCTAAGTTAGCGGATGGGGAAAAAAAAAAATTCACAATCAACCCGTTATCTTAGCTGACGGGTGGAGTGATTTTTTTTTTTTAAACTACGTTTTTAGAAAAAAATAAAAAATAAATAAATTTCCCTTCACCCGCTACCTGAGATGAAAATTTATTTATTATTATTATTTTTTTAAATCCACCCGCTACCTATGTTGACGGGTGGAGAGAATTTTTTATTTTCAACACCAAGTTTATAAAAAAAAAAAATAATAAATTTTTTTTTCCCTCCACCCGTTAGCTATGTTGCCGGGTGGAGAGAATTTTTTTTTTTTTTTTTTATTACACTAAGTTTTAAAAAAATAAAATTTCCTCTACCAGTTAAATGTGTTGCCGGGTGGAGATAATTTTTTTTTTTTTGTTTAAACTAAGGTTATTAAAAAAAAAAAAAAAATTCCCTCCACCTGTTAGCTATGTTGTGGGGTGGAGAGATTTTTTTTTTTTACATTAACTAAGTTTATAAAAAAAAATAAAAAAATTCCCTCCACCCGTTAGCTATGTTGCCGAGTGGATAGATTTTTTTTTTTTTTGACACTAACTAAGTTTATAAAAAAAAAATAAAAAAATTTTCCTCCACCCGTTAGCTATGTTGCCGGGTGGAGAGAGAAATTTTTTTTTTTTTACACTAACTAAGTTTATAAAAAAAAAATAAAAAAATTTCCTCCACACGTTAGCTATGTTGCAGGGTGGAGAGATTTTTTTTTTTTACACTAATTAAGTTTATAAAAAAAAATAAAAAAAATCCTCCACCTGTGAGCTATGTTGCCGGGTGGAGAGAAATTTTTTTTTTTTTTTTTTACGCTAACTAAATTTATAAAAAATAAATAAATAAATTTCCCTCCACCCGTTAGCTATGTTGCCGGGTGAAGAGATTTTTTTTTTTTTTTTACACTAACTATGTTTATAAAAAAAAAAAAACAAATTTCCCTCCACCTGTTAGCTATGTTCCCGGGTGGAGAGAATTTTTTTTTTTTTTACACTAACTAAGCTTATAAAAAAAAAAAAAAAAAAATTTCCTCCACCCGTTAGCTATGTTGCCTGGTGGAGAGAGAATTTTTTTTTTACACTAGCTAAGTTTATAAAAAAAATAAATAAATAAAAATTCCTCCACCCGTTAGCTATGTTGCCGGGTGGAGAGAGATTTTTTATTTTTACACTAACAAAGTTTATAAAAAAAAAAAAATTCCTCCACTCGCGAGCTATGTTGCCGGGTGTAGAGAAATTCTTTTTTTTACAATAACCAAGTTTATAAAAAATAAATTTTTTTGTCCTCCACCCATTAGTTATGTTGCCGGGTGGAGAGAATTTTTTTTTTTTTTTTTTATAAACTTAGTGTAAAAAAAAATAAATTTCTCCCTACCCGGCAACATAGCTAACGGGTGGAGGAATTTTTTTTTTTTTTTTATAAACTTAGTTAGTGTAATTTTTTTTTTCTCTCTCCACCCGGCAACATAGGTAACGGGTGGAGGAAATTTTTTTTTTTTTTATAAACTTAGTTAGTGTAAAAAAAAAAATAAAAAAAATCTCTCTCCACTCGGTAACATAGCTAACGGGTGGAGGAATTTTTTTTAATTTTATAAACTTAGTTAGTGAAAAAAAAAAAAAAAAAAAAAAAAAAAATCTCTCCACCCGACAACATAGCTAACGGGTGGAGGGAATTTTTTTTTTCATTTTTTAATAACCTTAGTTTAATCAAAAAAAAAAAAAAAAAAAACTTTCTCTCCACCCGGCAACACAACTAACGGGTGGAGGATTTTTTTTTTTTTTAAAAACTTAGTGTAAAAAAAAATAAAAATAAAAAATAAAAAATTAAATTTCTCTCCACCCGGCAACATAGCTAACGGGTGGAAGAATTTTTTTTTTTTATTATTATTAATTTTTTTTATAAACTCGGTGTTGAAAAAAAAAAAAAAATTCTCTCCGCCCGTCAACATAGGTAGCGAGTGGTTTTAAAAAAAAAAAATAATAAATAAATTTTCATCTCCACCCATCAACGTAGGTAGTGTAAGACCCCGAATTTTATGAAATACAAAATTTAATTTTTTTTCATATATATATATATATTTTTTAAACAGTAAGTGGTTAAATTAACAAAATTGAAAGTTAAGGATGTTATGTGCAAATTTTATTTTGTCGGACAATATTCGCTTTGTCGGGGAATATTCGTTTGGTCGGGGAATATTCGTGCCGTACGACGGCGCCGAAATAATAAATTATTGGTGGACCCCACAACGGAATATTTGTCGGATATAGAAAACGACAGAAATAACCTTTTTAAATAAAAATATTCAACGGAACTGTTAAAATACCGGTGATAAAAGAATAGTAGCATACGGTAGTTATTGGTATTTTCTGTAGCACTCGGTACTCTACAGTAACACACGGTATTGCATAGTGTCTCATATTTTTGGTCTGATAATTGACACCGTAACTGTTACGCATCATTTCATCGATAATTGTCACTGCATAATATTTTATATTATCAATTCAATAATTGTTGTTACACAGTATTTTGCATTATTGATTTAATAATTGTCATTACACTGTATTTTATATCATTGAGTCAATAATTGTTGTTGCACTGTTTTTAAAATTATTGAACCTAATAATTGTCACAGTAACATATGCACAGTAATTCACATTATTGAATCAATAATTGTCATTACACAGTAACGTATGCTTTATTTTACATTATTGTTATCTCTATTATGATGTTATTTAAACAGTTGTATTTCATTAATTTATTGACTTGATATCTAAGAGCTAACTATACTGTATTTATAACAATTAGTCATAATAATTGAATTGATAAAGTTATTTGTTTATAATATAAAGTTAGGTGATTATTAGGTGATATGAAATGAATGGTGTAGATTAAAGTGTGAATTATTGTTGAATAATTGAATTGATTTGTTTATAATATAAAGTTAGGTGATTATTAGGTGATATGAAATGAATGGTGTAGATTAAAGTGTGAATTATTGTTGAATAATTAAATTGATTTGTTTATAATATAAAGTTAGGTGATTATTAGGTGATATGAAATGAATGGTGTAGATTAAAGATAATATAATATTTGAAATGGATGGTGTAGATTAAAAGATGATTTTTAAATGAATGGTTTAGATTAAATGAATGATAAGATTTTTGGCTATAAATAGAAGCCTTAACTTAAGGATTTTTCATAAACTTCCTTACTTGTTCTTTCTTTCTCTCTCTAAATACTTCTTGTGAAAGTTCTCTCTAAGTGTGCTTAAGTCATCTTGAGTATTTGTGAAGATCTATAAGTATACGTGTACTGTTCAAGTTAATCAACCTCATTTAAATCAATATCCAGTCACGTGTTGAGGTAAGGGATGTCATTTTTTTTTCATACTCTCAAATTTACTACGGTAAGGGATACCATCTTTTTCATCTTCCATTATTCAAACGTACTATGGTAAGGGATTATCATTATTTGATTCTCGAAAATAATATTGTTTCTTTCTTACTCATAAGATGTGCCATTTATTTACATGTATTAAATTGTGGGAATAACCTTACGGAGCGGATTGCCGCCTGTTGGTGAATAACCTTTCGTATTCATTCATTATTAATCTCTGAGAATAACCTTACGGAGCGGATTGCCGCCTGTTTGGTGAATAACTCTTTGTACTCAAATTCTATTAAATTGTGGGAATAACCTTACGGAGCGGATTGCCGCCTGTTGGTGAATAACCCTTTGTATTAATTTCCTTCACCTTTTGTTAATCAAACCTGCTACGGTAAGGGATATTATTTTCTTTCATACTTCTAAATCGAAATTTATTATGGAACTATTGCTTCTATAATTCCTGAAAATATTATATGTTCCATAATAGTTGAACTTCATTATTTCAACTGAACCTTCCTATTTACGTGAACCTTTCTATTGAATTGTAACCGTTATTCTGAACTGTGGATCTTGAATATCATTTTTAAATTTCACTCCACATCATGTTGACAATTTGGACATTATTTGAATCTGTACAAAGTAAACTTCTGATACTTATTGTTATCCTATTTCTTCTGTTCATCATTTATATCATTCTAATCATCCAAAAATCAAGCTGTTGTGAATATCTGTGGCCGGGGGCACAGATGTGATATATTTGTTGAACAGATGATAGGTTAAAGGCGATATAATAGGTTAAAGGCGATACATCTGTTCGGTGTCTTTTATGGCACGTGGTGAATGTTCTCTTTGGCCCGTAGTGCAAAGATGAACTGTTGTTTGGTATGATTATGACCAAAGGCTGAATCTGGTATAATCATGACCGTTGGTGCTATATTGAATATCTTTGGCCCGTAGTACAAAGATGAACTGTTGATGTGCATGATTATGATCAGGAACTGTGAATTTGTATTATCTTGACTAATGATATTTCAGATGATAAAAGTTGATGATGTTTTTCCTAAAAAGAGAACCGAGTGGACATTATAGTCTGCATTATTCTTCTAATAGATTACTCATTCCGCTGCTATTATTGATCTGAACGTTGTTTAAAAATTTAACTGCAGTTTTTGATATAAACCTTGTAGTCTATTGTATTCTATCAAGAACTCAGCTGTTGAAGACTAATGATAATTTATTCGTCATTATCTTAGTCATGATATTCTTTACTGGGCTATTTGAGCTCACCCTTTCTTTTGTTCCATTGTTTTTCAACAGGAGATGAAAACATAACAGGGTCTAGCCGGGGAATGGAGTGAGGGTCCGAGGAATAGTTATCATAGTCTTCACGTTTTGTAAAATAGTGTGGCAATAATAGTGAAGACTTAGTTGTGTATTATTATACACTGTATTG
The DNA here is from genome assembly GCA_947179155.2 of Hedera helix. NCBI lineage: Eukaryota > Viridiplantae > Streptophyta > Magnoliopsida > Apiales > Araliaceae > Hedera > Hedera helix. The sequence goes on along the minus strand of OX359268.1, from coordinate 49,041,318 downwards.
TTGTACGTTGTGCTTTGTTGTAATAATTTTGTTGTAGTCTTTTGACGACTCAAGTTTGGGCTGTGTGGGCCCAGATTTGGGGGCGTCACAGTTGGTATCAGAGCCATATAACGAAGAGCCCCGAGCCTCTCGCTGGTGACTTCCTAGGGAAAGGGGATGCACCGAAGCCAGACTCTCCGTAGGGGACGCCTATAGTACAGGTGGCAAACTGATAGGTACCATTGTGAGGTGCTGTCCCTATGGTGGGATGAGAGTCACAGTTGGCATCAGAGCTTAGGGATATGGTCTTTAATGGAGATCTGGGGTAGAACTAGGAGGGGAGAGACGAATAGAATCAGTCACTAGTGTGTCCTACCTAAAATAGATTTTATTATCTAATGAGTCGATTTGAATGTAGGAACATGAAGTGATGAGTCAGTTTATTTGAACTAACATTTATTTTGTGACCACGGTTAATTATGGCATCTGGAAATCAGGAGGTTAACTATGAAATTACCGAAATAAATGTAGCTGCAAAACAAGAGGCGACGAATAATCTTCTTACAAACTCAGAGTTGAATCATTTGCCTATGGCAAAAATTATGCGTGTTCTATCCAGTAAGGATAAAGGTGAAAGCTCTGCTACAGTCGTTCCAGATCCATTCTTAGAAGCAATTAAAGGAAGTAACGAACTTGCGGAAATTATTGCCTTTAATTTACTCACTAATTGGAAGAGTGATATCACCTGGTTATGCTCTATAACAAAGGATCAGAATATATGGACTTTTCATATTAGTCTTTGGGATTTATGGTGTTCCAGCTATGATTTTCAAGATTATTTAAAAACGATGTTTCTATACTTTTGGGCGTTACAATTTAGAGGAATTCAGGTTAAGTTAGTCACTATCGTGGAAACTGCAGTCTATCGAAAATACTATTTTAATGGAAATCATTGGTACCTTACTACTGATGAAGTTGATGAACCCGAGAAACAGTTTGCTAGAAAATTATTCAGTGGTATTCCCATGGTTGAAATACGTGAAGATCCGAATGAAGTATTCGGGATTCGATTTGACGATAACAGTCAAGAAACCGAATGAGGTGATAACCGGTAAGCTATTCATAAATTCTCGTGAAGTCTATGCCATATTAGATACTGGCTCTATCCACTCTTTTATCTCACCTATATGTACTCAACGTTTAAATTTGACTATTGAAAACTTAAATCTTGTCTTATCAGTTGAAACTTCATTGGGAGAAATACCTATTACATTTACTATCTATAAATCTTGCCTAGTTCAAATCAACAACCTCACATTACCTGTTGACCTTATTTCTTTGGAGATGCGTGAATTTGATGTGATTTTAGGAATTGATTAGTTGACTACCCATCATGCTAAAATTGATTGTTTTCATAAGATTATTAGTTTTCATATTCCTAATCAACCTGTCATGCAAATTCAAGCAACTAAACCATTGAAATCTATAACTGTTATTTCTAGCCATAAAGCCATTCGTTTATTGAAAAACGGATGTCAAGCCTTTTTAGCTCATGTCACTGATTTGAACAAAAACACGTCAAACTTGAATGATATTCCCATTGTTAATGAGTTTCCTGACGTTTTTTCTGAGGAACTTTCTGGCTTACCCCAAACCGTGAAATTGAATTCTGTATCGATCTTGAACCCGACACTAAGCCCATTTTTAAAGTCCCATACCAAATGGCTCCCATAGAACACCAAGAGTTGAAAGTTTAATTACTAGATATCGGTATCATTCATTCTAGTACAAAACTTATATCGAGCGAAGAATGCGAGAAGAGTTTTCAAGAACTCAAGAGGAGACTTGTTTCAGCTCCTGTTCTGACCATACCATCAGGATCAGGAGAATTTGTTATCTACAGCGATGCTTCTGGCAAAGGTCTAGGCTGTGTCCTTATGCAACATGGAAAGGTTATAGCCTACGCCTCTCGACAACTCAAAGATTATGAGAAAAATTATCCTACTCATGATCTAGAGTTGGCAGCAGTCGTTTTCGCGTTGAAGATCTGGAGACACTACTTGTACGGAGAAAAAATGGATATCTATACGGATCATAAAAGTCTCAAGTATTTCTTCACCCAGAAGGAACTCAACATGCGACAACGACGTTGGCTTGAGCTGTTAAAGGATTATGACCACACAATCCAGTATCACCCGGGAAAGGCGAACGTTGTAGCTGACGCTTTGAGCAGAAAATCTTATGCAAGTACAAGTGCACTGCTGACAACACAAAAGTGTATTTTGTACGACTTGTAAAAGATGGAGATAGAGCTAAAGACACCAGGGACCCACTCGAAGATTGCTCACGTGCGAGTAGAACCAACTTTAATCGATAAAATTAAAGCTGCTCAAGCTACCGATCCGGAACTGATAAACATGATAAAGAAAGTACAAGAAGGTGCCATTCCCGAAGCAAGAATCGACGAGAAAGGAATACTTCGAGTCAACTCTCGACTCTGTGTTCCTAACGATCCTGAATTAAAGCATAAAATCATGATGGAGGCACACAACACGCCGTTTGCAATCCACCCAGGAGGTACCAAGATGTATCGAGATCTTCGACATACATTTTGGTGGAACAATATGAAAAGAGAGATTGCGGAGTTTATCTCAAGGTGCCTAACTTGTCAACGTGTCAAGACAGAGCATCAAGTTCCTAAAGGTCCATTACAATCACTTGAAGTTCCCGAATGGAAGTGGGAACACATCAATATGGACTTCGTGACGGGTCTTCCAAAAGTTTCTCAAGGCTTAGATGCAATTTGGGTGATCGTAGATAGATTGACCAAATCTACTCATTTCTTGCCTATACGAGAAAACTTTTCACTTGAACGTCTTGCCGGTATGTACATAAATGAGATCGTGAGATTGCATGGCATGCCAGTTTCCATAGTTTCTGATCGAGATCCTAGATTCACTTCACGCTTTTGGATCAGTCTACAAAAAGTTATGGGCACTGAACTACGTTTTAGTTCTGCATACCATCCTCAAACGGACGGACAATCGGAAAGGACGATCCAGACCCTCGAAGATCTTTTGAGACTTTGTGTATTAGACTTCAAAGGAAGTTGGGATAAGTACTTGCCGTTGGTGGAATTTTCTTACAACAACAGTTACCAAGCAAGCATAGGCATGGCTCCATTCGAGGCATTGTATGGAAGGAAGTGTCGCTCTCCAATATGTTGGAATGAGGTAGGAGAAGCAAAATTGTTGGGACCCGAGTTGGTACGCTTGACGACCGAAAAGATCCAAATGATCCGACAACGAATACAGACCGCACAAGAACGACAAAAGAGTTATGCTGATCTTCATCGGAGAGACGAAAGTTTCAACGTCGGAGATCATGTATTCTTACGTGTTTCTCCATGGAAAGGGGTTACGAGATTCGGAAAGAGAGGAAAGCTCAACCCTCGATTTATTGGCCCATTTGAAGTCCTCGATCGAATAGGAACCGTAGCCTACAGACTAGCCCTACCACCAAGTATGTCTCGCATCCATAACGTTTTTCACATATCTATGTTACGTAAATATGTGAAGGACCCAAACCACGTCATTGAGTTAGAACCAGACGTTATAGCAGAGGATTTAACATACGAGGAGGTACCTGTTAAGATCCTGGATAAGAAGGAGCAGATCCTACGCTCAAAGGTTATACCTCAAGTTAAGGTTTTATGGAGGAACCAAGATACTGAGGAAATGACCTGGGAGCTAGAATCTGAGATGAAATCTAAGTATCCTTACCTCTTCGATATGTCAGGTACGTCAATTTCGGGGACGAAATTTCATAAGGAGGGGAGGTTGTAAGACCCCGAATTTTATGAAATACAAAATTTAATTTTTTTTCATATATATATATATTTTTTTTAAACAGTAAGTGGTTAAATTAACAAAATTGAAAGTTAAGGATGTTATGTGCAAATTTTATTTTGTCGGACAATATTCGCTTTGTCGGGGAATATTCGTTTGGTCGGGGAATATTCGTGCCGTACGACGGCGCCGAAATAATAAATTATTGGTGGACCCCACAACGGAATATTTGTCGGATATAGAAAACGACAGAAATAACCTTTTTAAATAAAAATATTCAACGGAACTGTTAAAATACCGGTGATAAAAGAATAGTAGCATACGGTAGTTATTGGTATTTTCTGTAGCACTCGGTACTCTACAGTAACACACGGTATTGCATAGTGTCTCATATTTTTGGTCTGATAATTGACACCGTAACTGTTACGCATCATTTCATCGATAATTGTCACTGCATAATATTTTATATTATCAATTCAATAATTGTTGTTACACAGTATTTTGCATTATTGATTTAATAATTGTCATTACACTGTATTTTATATCATTGAGTCAATAATTGTTGTTGCACTGTTTTTAAAATTATTGAACCTAATAATTGTCACAGTAACATATGCACAGTAATTCAGATTATTGAATCAATAATTGTCATTACACAGTAACGTATGCTTTATTTTACATTATTGTTATCTCTATTATGATGTTATTTAAACAGTTGTATTTCATTAATTTATTGACTTGATATCTAAGAGCTAACTATACTGTATTTATAACAATTAGTCATAATAATTGAATTGATAAAGTTATTTGTTTATAATATAAAGTTAGGTGATTATTAGGTGATATGAAATGAATGGTGTAGATTAAAGTGTGAATTATTGTTGAATAATTGAATTGATTTGTTTATAATATAAAGTTAGGTGATTATTAGGTGATATGAAATGAATGGTGTAGATTAAAGTGTGAATTATTGTTGAATAATTAAATTGATTTGTTTATAATATAAAGTTAGGTGATTATTAGGTGATATGAAATGAATGGTGTAGATTAAAGATAATATAATATTTGAAATGGATGGTGTAGATTAAAAGATGATTTTTAAATGAATGGTTTAGATTAAATGAATGATAAGATTTTTGGCTATAAATAGAAGCCTTAACTTAAGGATTTTTCATAAACTTCCTTACTTGTTCTTTCTTTCTCTCTCTAAATACTTCTTGTGAAAGTTCTCTCTAAGTGTGCTTAAGTCATCTTGAGTATTTGTGAAGATCTATAAGTATACGTGTACTGTTCAAGTTAATCAACCTCATTTAAATCAATATCCAGTCACGTGTTGAGGTAAGGGATGTCATTTTTTTTTCATACTCTCAAATTTACTACGGTAAGGGATACCATCTTTTTCATCTTCCATTATTCAAACGTACTATGGTAAGGGATTATCATTATTTGATTCTCGAAAATAATATTGTTTCTTTCTTACTCATAAGATGTGCCATTTATTTACATGTATTAAATTGTGGGAATAACCTTACGGAGCGGATTGCCGCCTGTTGGTGAATAACCTTTCGTATTCATTCATTATTAATCTCTGAGAATAACCTTACGGAGCGGATTGCCGCCTGTTTGGTGAATAACTCTTTGTACTCAAATTCTATTAAATTGTGGGAATAACCTTACGGAGCGGATTGCCGCCTGTTGGTGAATAACCCTTTGTATTAATTTCCTTCACCTTTTGTTAATCAAACCTGCTACGGTAAGGGATATTATTTTCTTTCATACTTCTAAATCGAAATTTATTATGGAACTATTGCTTCTATAATTCCTGAAAATATTATATGTTCCATAATAGTTGAACTTCATTATTTCAACTGAACCTTCCTATTTACGTGAACCTTTCTATTGAATTGTAACCGTTATTCTGAACTGTGGATCTTGAATATCATTTTTAAATTTCACTCCACATCATGTTGACAATTTGGACATTATTTGAATCTGTACAAAGTAAACTTCTGATACTTATTGTTATCCTATTTCTTCTGTTCATCATTTATATCATTCTAATCATCCAAAAATCAAGCTGTTGTGAATATCTGTGGCCGGGGGCACAGATGTGATATATTTGTTGAACAGATGATAGGTTAAAGGCGATATAATAGGTTAAAGGCGATACATCTGTTCGGTGTCTTTTATGGCACGTGGTGAATGTTCTCTTTGGCCCGTAGTGCAAAGATGAACTGTTGTTTGGTATGATTATGACCAAAGGCTGAATCTGGTATAATCATGACCGTTGGTGCTATATTGAATATCTTTGGCCCGTAGTACAAAGATGAACTGTTGATGTGCATGATTATGATCAGGAACTGTGAATTTGTATTATCTTGACTAATGATATTTCAGATGATAAAAGTTGATGATGTTTTTCCTAAAAAGAGAACCGAGTGGACATTATAGTCTGCATTATTCTTCTAATAGATTACTCATTCCGCTGCTATTATTGATCTGAACGTTGTTTAAAAATTTAACTGCAGTTTTTGATATAAACCTTGTAGTCTATTGTATTCTATCAAGAACTCAGCTGTTGAAGACTAATGATAATTTATTCGTCATTATCTTAGTCATGATATTCTTTACTGGGCTATTTGAGCTCACCCTTTCTTTTGTTCCATTGTTTTTCAACAGGAGATGAAAACATAACAGGGTCTAGCCGGGGAATGGAGTGAGGGTCCGAGGAATAGTTATCATAGTCTTCACGTTTTGTAAAATAGTGTGGCAATAATAGTGAAGACTTAGTTGTGTATTATTATACACTGTATTGTTGTACGTTGTGCTTTGTTGTAATAATTTTGTTGTAGTCTTTTGACGACTCAAGTTTGGGCTGTGTGGGCCCAGATTTGGGGGCGTCACAGGTAGCGGGTGGGGGGAATTTTTTTTTTTTTTTTTTGTAAAAACGTAGTTTAAAAAAAAATAAAAAAAATTTACTTCACCCGTCAGCTAAGGTAGCGGGTTAAGACTCCATCTTATCCATTAAAATTATTATTTCAACAGTTCAAGATGCATTTGCTGGAATAGTGTCCATAGCAAACGTTTGATAAGGATCATTCTCCATATATATATATATATATTTTCAGTCAACCCGTCATCTAAGATAGCGGGTGGGAATGAAAAATAAATAAATTTATTTTCACAACCTGTCATATGTGGAGTTTTTTTTTTTTTTTTAAACTAAGTTTAACAAAAAAAAAAGCAAAATCAAAAAAATTCTCACTCGTTATCTTAGTTGACGGGTGGAGTTTTGTTTTTTTAAAAAAATCTAAGTTTAACAACAAAAAAAACAAATTTTTTTTTCCACCCATCATCTTAGTTGACGGGTGGAGTTTTGTTTTATTATTTTTAAATCTATGTTTAACAACAAAAAAAATAATTAAAATAAAAAAAAATCCCACCCGTCATCTTAGTTGACGGGTGGAGTTTTGTTTTTTTTTGTTTTAAATCTAAGATTAAAAAAAATAAAATAAAAAAATCCCATCCGTCATCTTAGTTGACGGGTGGAGTTTTTTTTTTTTTTTAAATCTAAGTGTAACAAAAAAAAATCAAAATAAAAAAAAAATCCAGATGACGGGTGAATTTTTTTTTTTTTTTAAATTTTAAATATAAGTTTAACAAAAAAAAAATATTTTCCACTTGTCATCTTAGTTGACGGGTGGAGTTTTGTTTATTTATTTTTATTTTATTTTTTTAAATCTAAGTTTAACAAAAAAAAAAATCAAAAAAAAAAAAATTCCCACCTGTCATCTTAGTTGACGGGTAAAGTTTTTTTTTTTTTTTTTTTTTTGTTTTTTGTAAATCTAAGTTTAACAAAAGTAATAAAAATAAAAAAAATTTCGCCCGTCATCTTAGTTGACGGATGGAGTTTTGTTTTTTTTTTTTTTTAAATCTAAGTTTAACAAAAACAAAAAAAATTTAAAATCAAAATTTTTTTCCATCAGTCATCTAAGTTAGCGGGTGGAGTTTTATTTTTTGTTTTTATTTTAAATCTAAGTTTAATAAAAAAAACAAAAAAAAATTCATCCGTCAACTAAGATGACGGGTGGGAATTTTGTTTTGTTTGTTAAACTTAGATTTAAAAAAAAAAACAAAAAACAAAACTCCACCCGTCAACTAAGTTGACAGGTGATTTTTTTTTTTGTTAAACTTAGATTTAAAAAAAAAACAAAAAACAAAACTCCACCCGTCAACTAAGATGACAGGTGAGAATTTTTTTGATTTTGATTTTTTTTTTTTGTTAACCTTAGTTTGAAAAAAAAAAAAAAACTCCACCATTCATTTTAGATGACGGGTTTTGAAAATAAATTTTTTTTTCTTCATTCTCACCCGCTATCTTAGATGATGGGTAGACTGAGATTTTTTTTTTCTTACCCGTTATCTTAGATGATGGGTAGACTGAGATTTTTTTTTTTTTACCCGTTATCTTAGATGATGGGTAGACTGAGATTTTTTTTTTCTCACCCGCTATCTTAGATGATGGGTAGACTGAGAATTGTACTGTTTGGAGAGATGGGCTTTCAACATTTATTGCCTGTCTTAAAACACCAACACAAATTCCACTCTCTCGATCAATACACTTGCTTGTACTAAAACGCAGTTTAGATATGCTTGTACTAAAACGCAGTTTAGATATGAGCCTTGCTACCGTGACTACCCTCCAGAATTCTCGAATTCCTTTCATATCCTTTCCACAGTTTCCACCTTTAATCAATACGCACATATACATATATATATAATGAAATATGTACATGTATGTAGATCTGTAATATGAATGCAACTTTTTAATAAGGGAGCCACTACACTTTCGGACTTTCCTGACTGACAAACAGGCTTCAGTTTCGAGGCATATTTCGAGATTACAAACTTAACCAAAAACCCTTACCCAACAAGTATGTGTATAATTCGTATGTGCTGGATTATACGGGGCGTTTAGCAGAGGCTAAATAGGAGTACTGAACTTGGATCCTAAGGGATTGGTATAGTGGTCAAAAAGATTCGTTCATTTTTTTAGTTAAAATTTTTAAGGTCAATATTTATTTATTTTTTTCAAATGCACCAAATCCATATATGGTGTATTCTTAAGATAAACTGATATGAGGATATCTCACCGTTCAAAATAAAATAAAATAGTACTATACTTGGGCTACTTTATCCAATAAATTTGTTAATTTGATTCCTGTTCAATATATTTTATATGGTGTAACCTTTGTAGGGCCAACGGGGCTCACTTGAACAATTTTCAAAATCCAAATGGGTATATTGGTCATTTTAAGGAACGGCACAAAAGTACCCAGGATTTGTCACACATGTAGCTTTCGCTCATAATTAACCAAGGTAGGGGTGTGAACTTAAACAGGGGTACTTTGGTCAATTCGTGATCGAGAAGGTGCATCATAGCAGATGATCCTCTACTAAGTACTATGACCGTAAAACAAGGATAGGTAGGTGTCCTAACAAATGGCCTCTATTACGGTGATAGACGTAGGGGGTTCATCATCATCAATGTTTATGCACGTAGACTCTTCCAAACTCGTGTCCAAAAAATACTCCAAAGACTATCATCTAAATAGAACAGCAAGAGACATAAATATCTGATCCCAAAAGTGAGAAATCAGAGAAAGCTCTGCATTTTCAGGCAACATACATATTATAAGAATGAGAGATACAACTGGATAGAGATGTACCTTAAGAACGAGAAGGGCCAGCATCAAGTTCAAATACAAACACAAATATTCAAAACTCTAATCTGACGGTCCTTATAAAAACATTCACCTGGAAAATTAAAACCATAAGTACAAAAGAAGAAGTCGGAATTACTCTCCCGTGTTAATCCTGCAAGTATTGTTAGATGCTTTAAATATTTATCATTACATTGATAAGATATGTTAATCGTATTATTATAAAATATCATTTGCTACAAAAATAAAATTAATCTTCTTATATTTTGCGACAAAACTATGATTTTTATTTCGATGAGATACACCGACACACTATATAAATAAGGGTTGATGCATGATTTAATTTGTGATGAGTACATATAAATATATATATATATATATATATATATATATATATATATATATATATATATATATATATATATATATATCATTTTCTTTTATCATTTGTGATGTGTTTATATATATCATTTTCTTTTTTCTAATCATTTGTACCATGGAATGGTTCGACCGCTCGAGACACTACATGCTTAAAAGAATAAGGAATGAAATAAATACTCAAGATTTAAACCGGATGAAAATAAAAGATCATATCAATCATTCTAGTAATTATCAAGATCATACACTACTTTTATGACCATCACTGTAACCCTGCCAAAAATAACATGGATGGAAAACTATGTATCATGAATGGAGATATATAAATTGTGGGTACCTGACCTAGCTCCTTTCAGTTTTCCAGGAAAAGCAACAAGATTGTGGATGAAGCTACCCATAATTTGCTCATACTACAGCCTCTACAATTCTGTCTCTATGCAGAATTTGTGTGTCCATAAGGAAAAGTTTGTACATTTTATTTCAGAGAGAGAGAGAGATAGAGAGAGGTATCCATATTGCATGAATAAAGTATGAAAACTTGAAGTAAATTATGCTAAGAATCAGAAGTATAGAATTATAGTAAATTATGCCAAGATATTATAGTATTACTATTTATTTAAAAAAAGAAGAAGAAGATGGTATGAAAAAGAAAGCAATGGCCAATATATCTTTCTTTATAGTTCCAACATCCATCATGACCAAAGGCTCCAAAGCTTCAAACCTTAAATTAATAGTAGTACTTAGGTTGTGTTTGATAAAATTAGTTATTAAGATCTGAATAATTTAGACATCTGAATAATATAGAGCATCTGAATAGAATTGTATCTGAATGAAAAAATGTTGTTTGATAAATTTTTTTTTCAAAATCTCTGAATAAAAGTATTTTACTATTTTATCCCTATGTATAAAAGTATTATAAAAAAAAAAAAAAACAAAAAACAAAAGCAAAGCAGCGCTGCTGGCAATCTTCTTCTTCTCCCTCAGGCCTCATCTCCCCGCCCCATCCCTCCCCTCGCCGCCGCCCCCACCCCCGCCGTCCCCCTCCTCCTCCCCCATCCCCGCCCCACCCGCACCCTCCTCCCTTCTCCCCCCACCCCCGAAGCCCACCTCCTCCCCCCGCCGTCCCCCTCCTCCTCCCCACCCGCGCCCGACCGCCCCCCTCCTCCTTCCTCGCCGTCCCCGCCCCACCGCTCCCTCCTCCTCCCTCCTCTTCCCCCTTCCCCGCCCCCACCGGCACCCTCCTCCTCCCTCCTCTTCCCCCTTCCCCGCCCCTCCTCTTCCCCCTTCCCCGCCCCCACCCGCACCCGCACCCTCCTCCTCCCTCCTCTTCCCCCTTCCCCGCCCGCGCCCCACCGCTCCTGTTCTGGGCTCCCCCTCCCCCGCTCCTGCTCCCCAGCGCCCCCTTCCCCCTCCCCAGATCTGGTGTGCATGGTGGTGGTGTGGTGCCTGGTGACGTGATGGCGTGTTGGTGGTGGTCGGGTGACGTGGTGGCGGTCTGGTGGCGTGGTGGTGGCGGTCTGGTGGCGTGGTCTGGTGAAGGAGTGGTGGTGATGTGTGTGGTGATATGATTGGGGGATAGAATAGGAAAATAATAATATTAAGGAGGGTATTTTTGTCCAAAAAATAACAATATTCATTCAGACTTGCCTCTTAATTATTTAGACTTGATTTTGTATCTTAACCGATTAGAGGCATTAAGAGGTAACAAAAAAAAAAAAAAACAACCTTCTGCCTCTTACCGAATAAGAGGCAATCTATTAAGAGCTATTAAGAGGTAAACAAACACACCCTTACTAGTATAATTATTACTGTAATCTTCAGACAGGATTAATTGGCATTGAGCAAAAAGAGGTAAGATATGATTTAAAGCGATTTGATGGATGTGGATGCCCCGGCAACTAACACTTTATCCTCTAGTCTTTCATTGGTTTGTTCATAAAGCGTTGATTAGGTTTTGGGCAGTTTCATTAAAGAAACTCATTAATATCATTTCATGCGAAAAAGATATACATAAAGAAAGAGAAAGGACTCGATAAAAAAGAGAGGGAGATTTGTTAATTTTTTAATTTTTTTATAGGATTCTAATAAAAAAGAAAGAGAGAGAAAATTGTTAAATCTTTAATTATTTTTAGGACTCTAATAAAAGAGAGAGAGAGAATTGTACGAACATGCGTAAAGTTTCTTAAAAATCTTAAAACGACATATATTTAGGAGCAAAAAAAAAAAAAACTCTAAAACATCATATGTTATGAAACTGAAGGAGAATTATTTATACTTTATCTAATTAATTAAATTAGGTTTAAAATCTCAATATTTCACTTTTATAGTTCATTAAAAAGATGAAAGTGAAATAAATATTATTTATTTTTTATTTTAAGGATAATATGAAAAATTAAGTCATTAGTCCTTTTTTGAAATCTACAAAAGAAATAGAAAAAAATCTCTATAAAAAAAATAGAGAGATTACTGCATAATTTGAAGCAACAAACATATTATTGCAGAAAACAAAGAACCCGAGCATCAAGATTGATGCGAACTCTAAACATTGGTTGGAAATGCGATCTGTTATGGGTCTGTCTCTCCTTAAACAGTTAGCTTTTCAGAGTAGGGGATAGATGAACAGGATATGATCATCTTCCAACAAAAATGAAAAACACACAATAGTAATGCAATGTGGTTGGTTTAGTACGTACGTAATGCAATGTTCGAAAACTAGCGACTTAAAAGCATGGCATATATAATCGCATCTGTACGTACGTGGTTTAAACAAAAGTGCAAATTAACAAAACAATCACATTTTTTTGAAAAATTTGAATGTAAACAAAATTGCCTGCTGAAATATAATAATAATAATAATAATAATAATAATAATAATAATACATGAAAAGAAAATAAGAAGAAACAATACCTTTGTCTCACATAAATAAGAAGAAACTATTGTTAATTTATGAGAGTACATTAATTAAACTATTTTTCAAGTAAATTAACTCATGTTGTAAATATTTTTTAAGAAAATTTAAACAAATGAATATTACAAATAATCTTCATTTAACTTTAAAAGAAATCGCATTGAAAATGTAATGTGAGATGAACTCTTCCGCTTCACAAAAGAGTTTCATTTATAATTTATTTGTTACACGAAAAGAGTTTGGTTTTTTAATTAATAATGCTATAAAATAACTCAATATTTTTAAATTTGTCATTATAATTTAATTGTTATATCAGAAATACTAAACTATCATTTTATTATTTTAGGAGTGCGCGCGCATATGTATATAAAATAAAATAAAATACATATTATAAATTTTACAAATGGAATGGACGAGTATTACTTTTATGAGGCCACAATTTCTGTAATTACCAAGCCCTCCACTTTTTGGGCTACCTCGCGTCAAGTTGTCTGGGGTTTGGCCGGCCCAAGTTAAATCTAGGATCATATTTTTTTAACTAAACCCAGTTCAGCCCTGTGATTAAATCTTTGTGTATGGGCTTGCATTATACACCACAGTTTGAACCTTATTTTTTACTGCTTCCGAAAGGGACCGCGCTTCTTCGTACTTCCCTCCTTACTGCGTGGTCTCAAATCTAACCTTGACTGGAATCAGAAATGTAGTACGTTATCCGTACCAAAAGATTCCGTTTTTCTTATTTATTTTACTTTTATGAATTGAGTATGGTACGGAACAACCATAGACATAATTTTTCTCACAATATATTAAACTTCAAAGACTAAAAATTATTTCCTCTAAATACATTTTTTTTTAGTTTGTTATAAAATTGATTATATATTTTTATTTTAAAATTATAAAATAAGATGATATTCTTATTTAATTTGTCATTATTTTTTTACTATCTATTCTAATATCATGTCATGCTCTAACCTCTTAACTAATATTATGGATAAATTTAAGAATATGATGTTATTCTTAAAAGTCTCCGTTTTAAAATGTATCTTTCATAACCAAGGGAGCAATTATTAATTTTTTTTTTTGTTAAGTTTATCATATGCAAATACTTTAATATTTAAGAAAAAATTCAAAAAAAGTATTGCTTTTTTTTTTCTTGTCATGTAGTAACTATATAAAAATGTTTTCTTTTCCTTTCAAAAAGGTCAGTTTATTGAACGACTTAAAAAAAAATAAAAACAAAAATAATTTTTGAAGAAGCATGCATGCCTTAGGGAAGAGCTGGAACAGGCCCTCTAGCTCAACCAAACTAAGAATCAAGTAACTCAAGCAAAGTACACCAAGGACCATGTAGACACCCAAATTTTGCACTTCTCTATTAACCCTGTCAGGAGGGCAAAATCGTCACTTGATCCGACACGCAAAAAGGAAGATGGACCCCAACACGAGGCCACCCCAACAACTTACGGTCAAAGCCGCCACAGCAAACAACGAGCATCAGGCAAGACAAACGACTGATCCAGAAGAACCTGATTGGATCACCAAAGACGACTAATGGCCACTACGCTTACGATGTTCGGGGGCACAGAATTCGAGAAAAGGAAGCCAGACAGCCGCGAATGCATCTGCGGCAAACGACTTTCGGGGTTTCGCACGGCTCGAGGAGACGGCACACGGCAGCTGAGGTTCGGCGCGGACGGCCACAGCAGGCAGCCGCAGATGCATCTGCGGCTGCCTGGTGAAGGCTATAGATCGGCCATTGTTGCGTCCGAGAGCAGGGGGAGAAGAAAAAAAGAAAGAAAAAAGAGAGAGAGAGATCGCGGGAGAGAGAGAGAGAGGTCGAATTTTGTTGCTAGATTCAAGCAACATATTTCATTTGTTGTGTTCATTAGTTAGTGATCTTGTGGTGTAATCTATTTTGTGATATAAGAAGCTTGAACCGACGTTTTGCAAGGTGAAAAGGATATTTGTTTGAGTTTATATGGCTTGTATTGTTAGTGTAGCATTGTGATTGGTTATTTGATATAGTTGTTGTTGTAATGGTGATGATCCGTGGATTAGGTGTCGTTAGGGAGGGTTCCATCGGAACATAATTCCTCCTAACGCCCCGATGATATCCGTATGGTGATTTTTCGTTCGTTATGGTTATAAGTAATGCGTAGTGTTGATTTGGTGATATTTGGGTTATGTAATGTGATAGCAATGTTAAATCTCGTTAGATTTGGTTTAGTGTTGGTTGTGCCACGATTTGGGTGAATGTGAGCCTAGGGAGGAGATCCTCGTGGTCAAATCCCGATGATGGACATTTTTGGTATATGTAATCATCAGATGGGAGTTGTGGTTGTGTAAATGTAATATTGGGCCTTAAAGCGATACCGAATCGGGATCGGGTTAAGGCCCCGTAATAATAAAGTATGTGATTGTGGGTGTTTGGGGTTGTCTGGATGGCTCACATGCCCGTGGATAGCCCCGACACGTTTTGGGATGTTTGTTTTAATTTACGACACAACAATGGTTTTCAAAATAAGACAAATAATGAAGATTTTGTAAAAGTGATCAAACTAGGAATGTTAGATTCACGAGGTTTAAAATTAAGGGTTTTTGGCAAACTTTAATCCATGACTGATGAAAATGCTTTAGTTGGTTTTAAAATGTCACAAAAAATGATTTCGTAAAATAAATGAATGTTTTCGTTAAACTTTGTACATAGGGTGAAAGAGTTCTAGAAGTTGCCTTCATGTTATTTAATCTGTTATGAAAAGGGCAATGCATAGTCTCGATACCTATTTGACAAAAGTTTACAAATTGTTTTCTGAAAACAACACCGAATAAAAAAACCCCATCGCTTTCAAAATTAAAATAAATCTTTATTATAAAAATGAAGCATTGCCATTTGGATCAAAAGACGTATAAAACGCTTTCCAGATAAACACATTTGCCATATAAAATAAAAAACAAACTTTTTATGTAAAACTCACCACAAACCTCCATTTAGGCGCACACACACACGCAACTCACACATTTTTAGGATTTTAAAAGGATAGGAAAACATCGAGATTGCGGTAACCGTATTTCACGGAAGTCGGGGGGTGCCTAACACCTTCCCCTAGCTTAAGCAAGCCCCCGAACTCTATGAATCTCGGTTTGCGGACCAATTGAATCGGAGTCACATATGAGCCATTACGATTACGAAAACAAAAATTCGGATGAGTTGGTACATCCATTTCAAAAATACCAACTGGCGACTCTGGTCAATTGGCTCATAAAAAATCGACATTTCAAAACCCCGTCGACACTAAGCCGACCCTTTTCAAAAATCACATCTTAATCTAAAGGCTAAAATGGGAAAGGGACATTTTAATATTAAAAAACGAGACGGCGAAAATCCCGGCGTCGACAGACCATATATAAAAAGGATAACCTTACAAATGACATCTATATATATCTGAATTAATACCTCTCAGTATATCTAAGGCTCCACAACTTATACTTCAAATACATATAAGAAGGATAAAATATACAGCCCAAAATTAAAAAGAGCTACTCTACTCTACTCTAACATGATTCAGGCAAGAAATTTAAGCTCTCATCCTTTCAAACTAATTATTGGAGAACATGAAAAGAAGAAGAAGAAGTTACAGATGGGAATACTCGACCATCTTTATTTTTATCTTCAAAAAATAACATTTTACAAATAACAACACTTTCGCCACAGATGTAGAATCACCTGCTTCAGATATTTTTCCTCATCCGGCTGCAGCTGTTTTCCCTTTATTAATGTCCATATTCACATTGAAACCCACAAAGCATAATATAATAGTATCAAACAATTGTGGTACAAGTATTATTAGAAGTGATCACCATGCAACATAGGTTGCATGAACGAGTTGAGGTCACCAAATATGAAATCGTCACCACCGGCATAGCTACCAAAATCCTGACACTCAAAGTATGTATTCATATCATCCGGAAAGTTGCAACAGGAAGGTTCAGACTCCGGTGGGGTCACTGGATACTCGACTGCCGTTGTCATCTCCATCATTTCCTTGAACTTGGATGACTGTAACAGAAGCCCTAGGGCTGTTGTGGCGGTAGTTGGTTGTGGCGGAGTTAGGGTCATGATACTGGTGGTGATAGGAGATGGTTGTTGTTTGCGGTGGAGGAAATTTGGCCCTTCCATTTCATGAGTGTGATTTGAGGTTGGTGTCAAACTAGTAGTTTCAAGTTTAGGGCTAGGGTGATTGGTAGTAGTGGAACTATTGGTGTCCGGTCGAATCCATTTTATGTATCGACTAAGGTCGAAATTTGTAACTGCATTTAGTCCACGATATTCAATTGCTGCCGTATCATATGCCACCGCAGCCTCTTCTTGAGTAGCTGCAAGATTTAACAACAATTTCCTGTGAGTATATATACTTAATTATATGGAAGAGATTATATATTATTGTAATAATAGTTTAGGATCTTTGTGGTTTTTAGAAATTTTCTATCTATTAATGGAAGCCAAATAATTTGAACTTTATATTTTTCAGCAAGTAAATCAAATATGTTTCTTATTTTATTCTTTTATTGTCAAAAATAAGTTTTATTTAAACCCAAAAAGATTACAATTTTTTACATGTCTAAACGGCTTGGAAAAGGCCAAAAATAAAGAGATTACCATATACGTTACTTGTAATCATGTGAGGTTTTATGGTTTTTAAGAAAAAATAAAATAAAACAAAAATTGTGGGAGGTGGATCGCGGTGGTTGAAGTTAGGTTGACAAAGATTTGAAAATAATTTTGTTATACATTACAAAATCATGGAATGGTTAGGATCGGTGAAATCTCCCAGCTACGTGATCGTGATTGACCTTCATTTTGCAGGTGCCATGCAGACACTTTAGTACATGAGACGTGAATGTATTGCTATACTCCGTGTTTTCAATCTTTCACGCGACTAATTAATATAGTTATGTTTTGTAGCTTGTTGTTAATTGAAAAGTAATTGACCTTTAACATTAATTTTTATTTTTTTCTTAGCGTAATTGACCTTTAACATTAACTAATACATGTCAATCGTGCTTCTCTTTGACACGTTTGCTTGATGTGTATTTGAAAGAGAAATACGCCTTATTGTAAACAAATTAGAAAGGCCAAAAGGTTGACTTTGACGTCCGTTAATCGAAAAAGATGAGGAATTACCATATGTTCCAAGATAAAGATATTTGTTGCCAAAAACCCTGCCTATTCGAGCTTCCCATTTTCCATTGTGATGATGCCTGCTCGATCATTGACACATGCAAAAAGTGAAACGGATTGGATACAAAATTAATTAGAAACTCACTAGAATTAAATTATTTAATCAAAATTAGATTTATGTTAGCCGTAAGTAATCTATTTCTTTTTTTTAATAATTAATCTATAATTGTAAGAGCTTTCGCCGGTAATTATTTCACTGATCAGAAGAAATTAATGACATCATAATTATCTTCCAATAATTGTGTTTCTTGTACCTTGCAACTCCTCTATATTTTGAAACTCCTCGAGAAAAACCACTGCTTTTTCTGCAAATTTAAGGAAAAAGTTAAATTATTCTGTTGTGAAGTAATACCTAGCTAGGGTTTGAAGTTTACCTTCTCAATGATCCAATATATTCTTCTCTGGACTGGCTTCCCATTTCCTTCAGTTCCTTTTGGTATGTCGACACCTACAATCACGCAAAGCGTGTTAAATCTAGATTCTAGACTCAAGAATCTTTAAAATAAAATTAAAAATTAGCAAAAAATAAAAATTATAGACAAAAATATATTAACTACGTACGAACCTGAAAGTTAAGGATGGTTTCATGGCCCCAGTACTTTAGAGCTGCCAAGTCATAAGCATGTGCAGCTGTTTCTTCGTCATCATATGCACCTGAATATATTTATATATAATCACAGAGAGATGATCAATGACATGAGCTAAGTAACCAAAAATTTGAAAAAGATAAAAAAATAAAAAGTAAAATTATATAAGAAAAACTCTAGATGGAACATACCAAGATAGACTGCATTTCCATTAGGATTCCACCAAAAAAGTAGCATCGATCATAAATCAGCAAGGGAAAAAACAATCAATAAAATAAAATTAAATATAAATCGATCACGAGAAACAAGGAAGTGAATACCCCCCAACACACACACATATGCTTGAAATGTATGGACATAATGAATGAAGAACGTACCTTGTCTGCCTTTCTTGTTTTGGGATTCATTCCAGCAATTCTTGTCCCACAAATGAGCTTCATATCTGCCTGTCCATCTATGTCTGAAATTAACAATCAAGAGCCATGAACCATCTTAATTAATTAGTTAAAAATTCAAAAACTTAAGAGATGGAAATAATAATCACAAATATATATACATATATACGTATATAATTAATAAATTTCAACGTATATATGTACCTTGTGACACCGCGATAAATTGAGCTACGTTGAGGAGGGGAGTCTCTGTGAACAGTTTTCCTGGTACGTTTAACCTTAACATTAACGTATGAAGAATTGATCGTGATATTACTATTACTAGTTTTATTAGTAGCATTGCTCCTCTGGCTTTGCTGTGATAACTTCGCCATGGAATTAATTGCTCTAAATTAATTAAAAGAGAATAAGATAAGTGCATGAGCGTGGGAGATACGATTAAGTCTTCAAATGAAGGGGGGATTTAAAGGAACTAAGGGGAATAGTGTAGGTGTACGTGCTGGCAAATCAAGAATTAATTAAGAAGATAGCTGGTAGCCGGCAAAGGAAGATAATAGTACGGACGTCGCCGTCTTGAACCGGCTTTCGTTTCTTCATTCTTGTCCTTACTTTTCACCTTGTGTTATCTAAATGTTTTATTTACTATTATAAATTGAATTCATACTCCCTCTACTCATAAAAATAAAATAAAAATCTTATTTGTAAAAAAATAAAAAAAAATAATTATTTTTTTTTGCACCAAAAAAAAGTCCAATTACTATTGATGATGATCATAGTATAATTAAAATGACACAATATCTTTAAATTTATTATTATAATTTTATTATCATATCACCACTATTAAACTAAACGTTTAATAAAATTTGGGATGAATATACATATGAAACAAAGTATATCCTTTAAATTTATAAATTTTACAAATGAAATTCTTTTTATGAACAAATGCTCCTTTAATAGCTTTGAAATGCAGGGTGAAAATATTTTGGCATGCTGGTCGGAGTGAACTGTATAATATTATTTTGGTTCTTTGTCATGTACTGATTTACCGGCTTTAATTAAGCCGTTTAGAATACGAAATAAATCAAAGTGAAGAAAGTCTTAATAGTGCAATGTAACGTAACTTACAAAGAGTTTGAAAATATGAATAATAGTTGACGACAAAAGAAAAGTTAAATGATCATATTTCATTAGATTAACTGAAAGTTTGTGCAACATTCTTGAAGAATTTTCCCAATAAATTGAAAAATTATATGGGAAATGATGTGTGTGTACGTGTGTATGTGTATTGACACAATCTCATCTGTTGAAAAACTATTATAACACCAAACGCATTGTAAGTTAGCATTGTGTTTTATATTAATTATGAAAAGTAGGGCTACAATATAAGGCTGTAAGAAAATATTTATTTGTATTTCAAAATATGTGTTACAGGTGCAGAAATTTAGAATATGTAGAATTGCTCTATGTACGAATATTTAGCATTGCTGTCATAACTGTCATAATGGGGGCAAATTGACTTAATTGATTAATGAAATAGTAAAATGGCAAGATTATTATTTATGAAATGAGAAGATTATATATTGGGTGCTTTTATATTTATTCAAAAAAAATATTCACAAGTCTTATCTTCATAAAAGATAAAAGAGTATGACCTTATCTCATTTATAAAATACAAATGAAGTGAGATCATAATCTTTCGTATTTTTTACGGGTAAAACTAATGGATTATTTTTTCGAATAAATTTAAAAATTTTCTTATATATCCGGATAAGTTTAATTTTTTTTTTTTATGTATATCATTATATATTTATAAGGGATTATCAAAATTACTATCTACGAGATGACGTAGTTATTATACCTCGTTATGTATTTATTAGTGATTATATATCCAAATGTCATGTCATTTTATATTTGACTAATCGAGTCCATGCCCATCTCTCGTCATGAGATACTGAGATATGTACTGTTTAAGGGATTTATATATATATATATATGGAATTTTGTACAATTGGGACCCTCGTATGGGACCTAACGGGATAAATAAGAAGCAGTGGCCATCACTACCCAATGAGAAGAAGCAGCCACGGCTAAACTCATATAGTATGCAAAACCAATTGAAAAGTTCAGCTTCTTATCAGTATATATAAATTGATTTAGCAAAGATTGATTGGCCTCCAAATTTCACATTACGGGCCACCTAATTACTGTCCAAAATAAATATATTAGTAAATAAAAGCACTTAAAAGCTTAATTTTCAATCTACTTGTAGCACAAGCATCCTGCTGATAGATCAGCTAATTATTTATGAGAGATAAGAGTCGCATCAGTTATATTCAGAGTAATACAATCTGTTTTATATATGATAATTAAGCCGATTGTGAAAGAATAGATTATCTTAATAAATAATGATCGCTCGCTATCCCTAGCTATTTGGTTTACCCTTATGATTCTGATATATGGATTTGATATCATGGATCACTTTCACCCTCTAATATCATTTTCAAACTTAAAATTATTAATTACTAATTGGTGAGTAGATTAAACTGAAGTCCATGAAGTCCGAGTTCAGGTCAAAATTTATTACAATTGGTCAGCAGATGTTCACTTTAGTACTTCTCCTTTGGGCTTTGGTTATACAAAATATTCAGGTTTGAATAAAATTAAGTCCTGTTGGGACTTCCTCAAACAAAAAAGGACATTGAGTTGAAAGTAAATACATTTTTAACACAAATTTAAGTCATCCTCGTATATTTCTTTCTACCAAATTTGAAGATCTCTGCAAATGCTAAACAACTGTTGTCGCGGCCATGCATGGTTTGAACTACCCAAAGGATGATGAAGCTTGTATGAAAATAAGATGCATGTTGAAGCATTCACTACAACGATTAATTATTGATTATTATATATATTGGATTTCTTTGTAATCAATAGTTAATCTTTAACAACAATATTGAGGAAACAAGGATGATTTTATTGAAATAGGGAGCATCAAATTACATAACAACAACGATCGATGATTTTACATTTTGCATCCAACATAATTAAATTGATAGAAATCCTCCAAATTAAATTGAAATGCAACCAAATAACTTTTCATCTCAAAAAGACGTATGCAATGTATGTGAATTTTAATTTATCTTGTCTTTAATCGATGAAGTGTCAAGGTTCATGAAATAGGCGCCTGCTCGCAGTGCAGTTACGTTATGTGTAACTGCATGCATGTCTTGGACAAATTATGAATATATATTTTTATAAACCATGCAAATATCTTTGACGCAGGCTAACTAAAGAATTAATTGCCAACCGAGTTTCTTGTAATATCTATGGAATGGTAATTGATTAGGATTATAATCAGGATCCGTATATATATATTCACTTGTTCTTATTACCATGCGCATCTACCTATATCACAGTTGAAGCACAAGGAGAATTGGTGTCTTTCTGTAACTACACCCGTCTCATAAGAGTTGTAACACGTCACTTTTAATTTTAGGAAGTTCACAAAAATTATAACATTTTTTTCGAGTAACTTTTATAAAGTTAAATAACTAATATATCCATAGTCATGACACTTTTATACATTTAAAAAGGAGAATAAATTATATACGGATGACTTGTAAAATTAGAGTTTTATACCTTCCGATAACAACATATCATATAAGAATTTTAAGAGAAAATCAATAGATTTGAAATTTAATATGATCACTTAAACAGTTTTTTTTTCCTTTCCTTTTTATTTTATTGAAAATATATAACAAGAGTAACACAAAGATCGAAATGGAACATTATAAGAACCCAAACCAAAACCCAACCCAACGTAGTTTAGGTCAACACTACAAGTCATGGTGAACGTACGTACCGTCCCATAAATATCATCATAGCCAAGCCAAGAGTCCATGAGAAGTAATTACACGACGACAAGATGCATTGTTTAATTTCGACGCAAATCAATCAGAGGCTGCATGCATATATATATATATATATATATATATATATATATATATATATTGTTGGTTCCAATTCCATGTGCTGCATTTATTACAGCTGATGTTCTTGACTTTTTCTCCATGTTGTGTTATTTTTCTTCTTTGTTGCTTTCGGCGCCGTGTGTTGCTGCACCCATGCTGTCACAGTTGAAAACATGCATTTTTCTTCCTTGTTTAATGCTTGTGAGATGTGCGCATTTATTCATTGAGGGGGCTATAAATATGTGCACCCATCAGAATGCGAGATACACCAGAAAAAGAGAGAAGAAAAGGCAGAGAACACGCAAGAGAGAAAACAGAAAGGAATTCATCCGAGAGTTCCAAGTGTGGAAAGAAAAATAGCTCATTTGAGTTATAGAAAGAAAGTGAGGAAGAGAGAAAATAAATAGTGATTTTATTTTCTTAGATACAGATAGGGAGAAAATAATTAGTGATATTATTTTCTCAAGTTTGTATATTTTTCTCATAGTAAATTTCTGAGATCTCTCCCCGTGGTTTTTCCCAATTGGGTTTTCCACGTAAATTTGGTGTCTTGTGTGTTTGGCTTATTTTCTGCAGTTATTATTCTGTTGAAACTGTATTATTTATTTGGCGTGATTTATCATTTAATTTATCATAAACGGTTCTAGTGGGAGGTAATTTTTCCCAACATATATATATATATATATATATATATATATATATATATATATATATTTCTTCATTCAATGCCCTGTCCTTTAATTAATTTTGAGTTGGGAGAAAACTCTTGTACGTCTCTATATATATATAAGTCTAATATTTTTGAAATTTCTAGTTTTGTTTCAAAATTCTAAACATAATGAAAATGATTTATATAATTTCTTCTTCTTCCTTCTTCATATCAATGCATTCGGGTCAATTTCATCTTCAGTCAAATTGAAATTTGAGCAAAACAAATACTCATGTACTTTGGTCAGAAACCATCGAGGAGTTCACATACTCCAGAAACGTAGTAGTACGTGTCGTCATCTAAGATCAAACCAACGTTTTTTATTTTCCCCCCATCCATCCAACCTCCCTTACGATAAACAAATCTACCATCGTCTTCGGCCACAGCGTGCGTAAAATATATATATTCCAGATTTATTATTCAACCCGTAGCTTTATAGTGTCTATTACTAGTAGGTCATGAGTACGTTTAGGTAGCGCTGCTTATGTACAAATTTCTCCCCACCTATATCAAATTGATGCACCAATTTTAGTAACCTATTTTACGTACCCTCATATATATACATACAGATAAATATATAAATCTGTATAGGAAGGGAAGAGAAGGGAAGGGAGATCGATAACTATTAAGACAGACTTCAGATTTCCGGCTATCGAGCTTGTCACTTCGGGCGGAAATGAAGCGGAGAGGCGGGAAGATCATAAATCTCGGAAATGACGACAACTTTGATTATGGCATGCAGGATGACGAGTAAAGTGGAGCGATTCGAGAGGAGATTGGTGAAGTACGAGGATCTGCCGGTGTATTTGCAGGATAATGAGTTTATATTTGATTATTATCGGTGCGAATGGCCGTTAAAGGATGTGATCACGAGCACATTTGCTTGGCATAAATATAATGAAACCCTAATTAAACATTTGGACGTTAGTACTTAAATAAGCATCTCATGTTTCAATTATCAATAATTTTAATTAGCTGGTGGATTTGTGTGAGATTGATTTTGAATTTATGCAGGCATTTCGTGTGGGATTTTTGGTGTTTTTGGCATTGACGATGTTGAGCTCGATGGAGAAGACGAATGTGGAAGGTCTGATCGGGAGTATTTTCAGGTATATTCAGGACTTTTTCGTCATTTCCTTCGGTTATGGATTACTCCTGTTTGTCCAAATGTCCCCATATTCTTGTCCATTAATTTTCTTTATCTGTTTGAGCTTTTCTTTCAAACCCGCGGCTAAATGACGGTTGACGATGATGATATCCAAAATTAAATCTTATTCAATGTTTTATTTTAAGAATAAATGAATAATATTTTTTTCTTTTATATAATATTAGGGTTTATAAGTGATGAGACTTGTGTGAATCGTACTGTTATGTGATAAAAAAAAAGTATATTATTTATTTTCTCTTAGAACACCTAATAATTTCTCTTTCCTGTGAGTGTCTTTACAATGATAAAATATGAATTCAAAATTATATGTAAAATTATAATCAGTTGATAGGATGAGATCAACTACCAACATACACATCATTTTATATTATACTCTCTCTGTGGATAAAAATTTTGGTTGACTTTTTGTGTATATTAAAAAAAAGGATAAAATAATAAAATTATTCATATTTAAATTCTAATTTAATTGTTTAATTTTTTATACATGATTAGTGATGTTTCATAAATATGCATAGAGAATATAAATATGACAATTAATACTAAGGATATTATAGGCAAATTATTATAAAAAATAAATTATTTAAGGTAAGTAGACATTTAACTTAAAACTATTTAAAATAACAATAAAGATTTTTATTCTGTGATGGAAGGAGTAATATTTTAGACATCAAAATATTATTTATTTGTAATGTTGATTAGTTGATGATTCATCAATGATAAATGAATAGGTCAAAAAATATACTCAAGTTACACCGATATAAACATGAGTACTAAAAATATTTACAAAAATATTAGCGATTATAATTATATATTGAGCCTATTTAAATGGTGAATCATCAAACATTTATCACTATTTTTGTAAGTTGAGTACTCAAATAATGTTTCAATGACGAAAAATTGAATACTAAAAGTAAAGGGAACATAATATGTATAATAATAGTTCATTATAATCAATATTTTTGTAAATTGAGTACTGAAAATTTGGTAGTTACATTTTAACACATTATTTTATAATTTTTATATATAAAAATATTTTATAATACTATAATAATTATATACAACATTTTATATGTTGTATAATATACTCTCTCCGTTATTATATATAATATCATTATTAACTTTTTAATAATAAATTAAGATATTTTTAAATTTAAAACTAATATAAATATATTTAATTTTAATTAATACAATAATAAATATTATAAATAATTTATAAAAAAAATGCTATTAATTATAATATTTTTATTTTATAATTTTAAAAAAGTATACTAATTTATAAGGGTCACGTTTTTGTGTGAGTTATCCCTTATAATAACACTATTTTAAAAAATTATAAAATATATCTTTTTGTACACAACGAGGGAGAGAGTGTATAAATTATACAAAATGAAGTCGTTTTTGTGCGATAGTTCAAATAATTATATGTCGTGCCTCTCTTTTTATCTTTATTTATAAGTTAAAATTAATTTTTTTAAATTAATAATAATTTTAAAATTTAGAACGAAGTACATTCTAGAAAACTTGATTAACAAATATAAACAGGCACATCAGCAACAAGTTTTACTATTACAAAAAATAAATCTAAGTATATTATAATTAGACATAATAATCGGACACAACATTGACTCAATCATTAAAAAATTTAGCCTGACATAAAAATTCATGTCATACCCTATTTTTTAATAGTTAAGATTAATATTTTGTTCGAATATAATATATATATATATATATATATATATATATATATATATATATATATATATATTTGTCCCTATTACAAAACCCAACAAACAAACGAACACCACTAATTACGGAGTACAAGCTAAAAACAAACCAAATAAAATACAGACTTCGGACAACTAAAACAACAAGACCACACCTCTTGATCGACACAAACCAAGCTGCGATAGACAAAAACTTAACAGGAGCTCAAGGAGGGTTCCAATCAAATCACTGTTGAGATACAGTAATAATTCTAAGTTTGACAGCTATTGCTCTAACCTTCTTCCCGTACATTCTTTATACACCGAAAGACGAACTATTGCAATAATAAGACAATAATCTGATTGGTCGGCTAAAAACTATCATATTACGTTACTAGATTTTTCTGGGAACTAGGGCTAGAAAGGAATCTGATTGATCGGCTAAAAACTATCTATTTCGATAATTACCCACTCACTCCATGTGATATGATAAGATGATGCCAGGCAGGTTATCAACATAGATTATCTTAGTCATTGATTATTAATGCGGGGCTTGTTAAATGAAAATTCAGAATAATTATTATATTACTTAATTATTATAATTTATAATTGATTATTTAATAAAATAATGTTGCAATATTCTCTCTCATGGCTATGAATTTATCATTTTATTGAATTGGAAAGTAATAAATAAGAATTCTAGTTGTTAGTAATTGTTAATGTGGAACCATTTTATCCCCTAGCAAATTTTGTAACTAGTTCAAGGTTCTTCAAAGAAAGATATGTTTTAATGTTTTCTTTGCAGGGTTTGAATGTAAGCCACATTCTTAAATCATCAATTCTTGTTTTGAATGGAGTTGATGATTCTGCTGTTGCTGCAATCCCAAAATGGCCTTGGTTTGTTTTCTTAGGCGGGGCTATGAGCTGTTTGATCTGCAGCTCCATGTCTCCCCTCTTTGCCTGCCATTCCCAACGCTTCAACCTCTTCTTCTGTCTCCTTGATTATGCCGGCATTTCCCTCATGATAGTCTGCTCTTTCTTCGCTCCCATCTACTACGCTTTCTCCTGCCACCCATACTCGCGACTCTTTTATCTAACCTCCATTTCGCTTCTTGGTATCCTTGCCATTATCCCCCTCCTTTCGCCTGCGCTCTCAGCTCCTAGCTTCCGGTCCTTCGGGGCCTACCTCTTCTTCGGTATGGTCTTCTCAGGGGTGATTCCAATAACTCATGCTGTTGCTTTAAATTGGGGGCATCCACACATCGCTCTGGCTCTTGGATATGAAATTTTATTGGGCCTTTATTATGCCATCGGAGTGATGTTCTACGTGAGAAGGATCCCAGAACAATGGAAGCCTGGTGCGTTTGATATTGCAGGCCACAGCCATCAGATTTTCCATGTATTTGTTGTTGCAGGCGCACTTGCACATGCTGTTGCCACTCTTGCTATCATGGAGTGGCACCAAGGTTTACCAATTTGTTCTGTTAGGCAGGGTACGGTTAGGTGGGCATGACACAATTGAGGGTATTTCTAGGCACCAACATCTGTAGTTTGGATCTCTTCTTGCACTAGTGACATTTTAGAAAAATATGAACGGTAGTGTTAGAATGATGTTATTATTAGTCGATTGGATGCTCCAAGTGAAGAAATCAAAACTGGTCTTCTTATCTTCGAGTGAAAAGGATGACTTTGAGAACTTAATCATTTACTAAATGCTTAATACTTGCCCATTGAAAATTAGCAAATATAAGCATGTATAAACCACTCGACCATTTGTACTAATCTGTGATTCAAGAAAGTTTCTAAACATTAGGACTGCACTTCGTGTGACGGAATACAATTCTTATTTTTTCCATAATGGTGTGGATCTCCTGCTATACTATCAGATAAACATCCTACCAGCTGAATGCATGCAAAATATGATCCTAAAGCTTTCAAGACAACTACCGTGAGATCCAAACTAAGCTAGTACCCATCTATAATGAAGATGATAAACAATCAGCTATCCACATGATGCAATTGCAGCTTGTTATAAATTCCAATATGACTAAGGTTCAACTCAATAGAATGCTAAATGATACAATGGCAAAACTATACTAGCCTATTTATTAGAAGATCATTTAGCAAATATTCGATAATCCTGGTTATTACATCAATATGCTAGAAGGTAGAAACTCTAAATCACACATTAGTAGAGCTTCTAAATTACAACACAGCCATCACCACAGAATCTATGACATGCAAAAGTTAAAATACTTGCAAGGTAGTGGTTTCACTTGAGAAAAAACAAAACTGTAACGCAGAGAAACAGATTACTTAAATTCACCCACAAACTAACTAGAGATACTTCCACAGTCGAGAAACTTTATCTTGCTTGGCACCTATATTCACTTGATTAACCCAAAATTAGCATATTTCTGACCTTGCTGCAACAAAGTAAAATTTCTAGGAGCATTACAAGACTCCACATGGTAGACACCCCACTTGTTTCCTGGCTTCGCTCAGATCAAGGTATTCCTCATGGCTTCTCTATCTCTCAACAGCAATTCAACGCTAATCTATTAACAGACCACTTCTACTTGGAGAAATTTATGATAAGTGCTCAACATGTAACCTCGACAATCTCAGCTTCACTGTCACTGTAATCTCCCCAACGCTTGCTTGGTTTTTCCTCAACAGCAACTTTGATGCAGTTCTCTTTAGTAGCAGCAACCTCACTAAATGGGGCACCTGTATCAGCAAGTTCTTGAAGTTCAGAGTGAGATATTTCACCAACTCCAGACTGATCAATTTTTTCACCAAATTCGCACTGACCAACTTCTTTCTCAACTCCACATTGATCAGTTTTTTCGTCAACTCCAGACGGATCCTGTGCATTTTCAACATCCGGGTTGATACTTTCATCATCACAAGAGGATTTATCATTATGCTCCTCTGCTTCAACTACATTTTGGCTTTCAGCACCAACTTCGACAGTTACAACTGAAGGAGAATCTTCTGGACTAAGAAGAGACACTGGAACATCATTTTGAGTCACAGGGATACAGTTCAAAGATGCTGGATAACCATTTGGTGGTACTTGAATACCATTTGGAGATATAGGATAACCATTTGGGGAAACCAAATAACCATTTGGAGCAACTGGATAGCCATTAGGAACCCATGGCTGGCTAGGTACAAACTCAGCTGCATGTGGGTTCATAATTATTGGAGGGATGAAGTGACTTCCATCCACAGTATGTTCACCATTGTGGAATGCAGGCTTGTTACGTGGAACACGATTCCCAGATCTATTATAACCACCTGACAGGCGGGGACCATATGGAACTCTTGCCGTTGCCGATTGATGGGGTGATCTACGAACAGGATTAACTGTAAGCATTGGTGGAATATTCACTGGTGGAGGCAATATTCCTCCATGATCTTTTAAGCCTGGCATTGTAACCGAGCCAAAAACTGGAATGGTGGATGGATTGAATGGAGGTGCAGCTGCGGATAGCTTCTTGGTCATCTCTCTTCCATTGTCTGCATCGCCCTGCTTTTCTGTTACCACTGGCAAAGGATTAGCAATTCCATTACCCTGCTTTTCTACATCAGTTAGAAGATGATCAACATTTCCACCAACACTGGTTACATCAAGTAACTTTCCCTCTTTGTCCGCCTTTTTATCTTTTGGGCTGGAGGCATCTTTATCTGTTGATAGTGTGGTATTATCCACCAATACAACAGTAGAGTGCAAGTCTGAGGAAGTCACTGGGCATTTGTTTACTTCTGTTCCTAACATTTCAACTTTGAAAGTAACAGTGTTAGAGCTCATGGAAGAATCAGAATTCTCAGTTCCCAAAGCAGCAAGGGAGTGTGCTTCTGTACCTTCAAAAGAAATACCCTTCATTTCTGTGAGCGTGTCAAATTCAACTTTTTGGTCTTCAGCAGCTGCATTTTTTATTTTCCTGATGGATTCTGCCGCAAAAGAATCTTCAACTTTTGTTTCTTGTTCTTTAATAACAGAGTTTTTCATTTCCTTATCTGAAACCAAAAGTAAATCGTTGGAGGGTTTCAGAACTTTTGCTTCCTCTCCATCCTCAGTACCTTTCAAGTGCTTCTCATGAGTAACTTCTGTTACAGAGCCCTCTTCGCTCACTTGAGGACTTTGTTCAGAAGAACCTTCCTTTGGCAATTGGTCTGCCACTGCCTTCACAATACTACCAGGAGGAGCCAGAGCAACTTCTTTGTAGGAAAAAATCTTTCCAGCTGCCTTCACACTGATTGAACTTATAACTTGACCAGGTTTGGCAACTTGATCAGTTGAAGCTGGGCTAGCTGGGGCTGACTTTGGATTTGAAGATTTTTCTCTCCCAACAGATGGCATGGTAGGATTCTTTAACTTTGGACTGAAGCTTGCGCTCTTAATTAACTTTTTTGGAACAGGAAGAGCAGGTCCAGCAGAAGCAGCAGACTCATTTGAAGTTGTTCTTGGGGATGTGAAATTAGTTGGCTTTAACCGATACCTTGATGGCGGAGAACCATTCATAAAATTAGTATTCAGTTTTGCCAGACTTGGCCTCCTTGAACTGGATGATTTACGACCTGAAGGTGAGCGACCTTTAGGAAAAGCCTCTTGCCATCCTTCATCAGAGGTGTCATCCTGTTGCAGGTCATCATTTGCAATCATTACCGTCTTCTCAGGTTGAATCAGATCAGGCTTCTTATCCATGGAGTCAATAGACTGAGCTGGTGACAAATTTTCATCCTTCTGATACTCGTCTGTAATTGCTTCCCCATTTTGGCCTGGTCTGCCTTTAACCTGGATGATTAAAGAAATTTTTTGTTTAATATAGATTGGTGATAAGTAAAACTGGGCCTTAATCAAAATGGGGATGTGTTAATACAAGAAAATAAAATCGGTGCAACAGTAAGGAATTTACCAGCTTCGCACGGGCTAGCTTCTTTTGGGCATCTCTTGCTTTTACATCAGCATCTGGCGCTATGTAATCCAACAAGTCTGATACACTGATCCAAGAGGCGAAAAACCAAATAGTCAGCATAAGCAAACCACAGTTATGAGCCACTGGCTCAGCGCCAGTGAACCATACGATATTTTATGCTGCGTGTCAATCTTACGATATTGAAAGATGACAGAAAAGTTTTGGACATATAAATTAAAATTGAAAATATATTAAATGAGTAATTTATAATTTTGAATTTATGGCTTCATTTCAAGTAGAATGAAGAAAAGACTAAAGAGAAAAAAGATAACTACATATTTGTTCAAGGGAGTTCATTTTTCGATTTTCCTTCAAGAATTATTAAAGTACTAAAGGAACCCAAACCTAACATCTTTGATGGGTGGGTAAAAACTTTTGCAGTTATTGAATATTCAATGCATGGTTAAACACTATGAAATGACTCTTGGCTTACCAAACTTTATTTCATTTCCTTAGTTTAGCACATATTTCGTCCTATTGACAAATAAGATTTGAAACTTAAAAATTAGTGAAATAGTTGTGCATGGTGATAAGAAAAGTAGGCCAAGACACCACTGACAATCATGGTTGAAGTATTTTATAAGTAGTATGGCAAGATATCATCCATGGTGGTTTAAATTGTTTGAAGACTTTAAAATTATTAAATGCAGCTAGTTTCTTTTATCTGCATACAATTCCAAAAAAAAATTGCTAGATAGCTAGGGCCCATTTGGTTATCGTTCTCGTTTTCAATTTTTGAATGTTTTTTCTGGACTTAGTTTTTATTTTATTTTTTGAACTTTTCACGATTGAGTACTTGTTCAGTTGCAACTTCCTACAAAATCTATATAAATACATTAATTGGAATAAAACTAAATTTCTTTACCTCGTAGTGTAGAGAAGCTTCCACTACAGTGCATTTGAGATTTTCTTTTAGGGGGAAAACGATTCAAAACGCATTGTAGAGGTTATCCACATAATAATTTATTTTAGAAAAGTTGTTATCTACAAATTTTACAATGAAGCAAGCTTGTACAACATATTAAAAGCCGTTTTATACCGCTAAAAAAATCCTGGCCTTTCCCTACCACTGTTGATGGCAACGTAGCTGTAACCATCAAGGACAAAAACATTAAAACCAGTTCAAAGTCTCCTTTCTATGTCTTGATAGGTATAAAAGATTCTTGTCTAGTTTCTGAAGAAAACTTCTTCTGATTTTTTTTTATTCTTTTACTTTTTTAAAAAAGGGGAACTGCAAAATGTATAAATGACAAGGCTATGGAAAACCAACTTATGATCAAAAGTAACAAGAAAATTCTTTATGAAATGTGCAATTGAATCAGAATGCCAACCATGGAGCAAGACAACTTCAAGAACCATTGCAGAGAAACAATACCAGGTTTAAGTTTGAGAACACTATCTAAAGTCCACACTGTCTTTTACTTTTGAAAGAGTCATTCTCTATAAATTTTATAACAAAACAAGCTTGTACAACATATTAAATGTTTGACACAACTAAAACAAAATCCTTGATTTTCCCTAATGCCGATGCTGATGAAACTGATACCATTGAGTGCAAAAGCATCAGAACTAGTTCAAACTTTTCTTATATTTATTTTCCCAGTTGATACAAAGTCTCCTTATTTAGTTGACAAAAAAAAGGCTGTTGTCAAATTAACTTTCAGTTGGGAAATATCTAACGCTCAGACAATTCCAGTAATTCAGAAGCAAAAAAAAGTACTTTATCAAAAGGAAAACAAAAGGGGAAGGAGGAAGAATTGCAAAAGAGTACTTCGTTTGAAGGTTTTTTCTTTTGTTCACCTTGAAAAAAAAGGAATGTGAATGTATACAGAACAAGCTTCTGGTAAGCCAGCTCATGATCGTGGTCAATCAGAAAATGATCTATGCATTGTAGAATCTACATGCCCATTATGGACCAAGCAAAATTCAGGAACCAATCAAGAGAAACAATACCAAAAATAGGCCTACTAGATGAGTTATTTTCTCTCATTAAAAGTTTGAGTCAATAACCATTATTACGGTGCTAGAGCACAAATCATGTGCAGGAATTAATCTAATATTTTCTATAAAAAAGGAAATTATTATATAATATGATGACGAGAAACCGAAGACGCACCTCAAATGGCCCTTACTGGAGATAGAGGCATCTGGCTTTGGGGTTCCATTGCGTGCAGCTTCTTGTTGTTCCAGAGCCTTGGACTCAAAGTATTCAAGCCATGCAGCTGCATCCTACAGAAGCTTAAAAATAAAATTTAAGAAGGATCACCGTAAAAATATGAGATGCTCAATCACTAAACATATAATTTTAAGTTACCTGTGTTCGTAAATCATCTGGTCCAAGCTTTGCCTGCAATATCTGCAGAGTAGTTTGCTCATGCTGAACACTCAAAGAGTATGCTTCCATCAAAGAGAGAGCAATGGCTATGGCATGATAGCTAGCAGCTGTCTGAAAGAGGAAGATATTTTGGATGAAAGTTATTATACAAGTGAACATCTGCTATGCCAAAACTTGTTAAAACTTAAAACATAATAAGGTAGCACAATAGAAGTCATCATGCATGTTATAATGATTCGTTTTGGGCGATATAGCCAGACTGAGAAAAGAAGTCAAAAACAGCCAACTTAGTCTAAGTGATTAATTTATCTGTCTATGATGTAGAGCTAGTATTTTTGTTTCGTTTTTTCCAAAGATGATTCTGCAGGTTGGGAAACCTTGGACCCACTTAAACCTTCATACTTTGCTAACTCTTTTATTTATTTAAAGAATATTAAGCCAATAGGAACCTCTGTTATGAGCTCCTTTTCGGCCGTTTTGTTACTGAAACATCTGACATCTCAAATACAGTATACCAAAAATACTTAATCAGGTCACCTTTAAGCTTTACCTCTAAGTTACATGTGGAGACTATGTGTTTGCCTATTAGCTCTCTGCTCAAGTGCAATAAGCTGGGACGCTTTTTATCTTTTTGCTTATCAGAGGAAGACAAAACATATCTTCTGAGTTATCCTGTTTTCACTGTCTGTTGCCTTTACTCCCAGTTAATTTCTTGTGCAAGTCTAAGTTTAACATTTCTTTCCACCTTTGTTATGAGATAATTTTGCAACTGCAAGTTGGACTCAACTTTAGAAGTTACATTAACACAAGTGAACTTAACCTACTGTTAGCATAACTCAGAAAGAGAAATTACTTGTATATGATCAGCACCAAGTAGTCTTTGATTACACTTGAGAGCCTCATGAAGGTACCTCAGAGCAACATGGACATTCCCCAGACCTTCTTCCATCATTGCTACATTTATATAGGTGGCAGCGGTGTTTGGATGAGAAGGTCCACATGTTAGATGCAAAAGATACAATGCACGGTTGACATACCTAGAATAATAAATAGACAAACTTAAGCATATTCAACCATAAAGGCATCTACTGGATGCTTATTGATAAAAATATGTTCCATTGTAATAAAGTGCATATTTCTTTTCAAGATTAAAATCAAATGCAGTCTATCAGAACTATTATTTTCCCAACAAGAATGAAAGAATTATAACGATAATCGTTTAATTTTCCTGTCGGTTTAATTATAGCAATAGTTGTATAACTATTAACTTTATCACATACAAACCAATAAAACATTAAAACTTCTATATATTCCCAATTATCATACTTTCTTACAAAAGTAATTCAGTCAAACTAGTTGTTGACATACAGCCCATACTCGCATGTTGACCCCTTGAATAATTCTTTCAGTTTTCAAACTTGAGATTTCTATCCTTTGAGGAATTGAGATTGTACTAAATAAAGTTTGTATCTAAACTCCGTCTTTTGGGACACAAAACGTATCTGAGAAGAAATCAGTAAGACAAGGATAACTTCATCCAAAAGTATTGAAATATTATAATATAAAGCAAGCATGTCAAAAAGACAACTACCATTACATTAGAAGACGTAAAGGAGAACATGTAAGATTGTTGAATATAGATAAACATACTTCAAGGCCAACTCTGTGTGTTGGAGTCGATAGTAGAAAACAGCTAGATCTCCATAACTTTTCATTGTATCTGGGTGATCAAGCCCAAGCTCTCTCTCATTTATATCCAGAGCTTTTTGCTGATAGATAGTAGCCTAATTTTGATACAAAAAAGGGTAAATGTGATAAAGCTACACTGGCAGATCAGATATATTTTCATGTCAAACAGCATCCGCAATGGTGACATCTATCAACATATTTAATGTATATTTTAGGTGTTCTTTCAGTCTCAGGGCTCATCTTATGTTCCAGAAGTTAAAATTGCAATACCTAATAACAAATTCTTTATGTTAAATAAGGGCAGAGATAAGGTGATGAGTTAGAAACACAAATCAAACTATGTTATTATTCTTCTAAACCCTCAGTGTCATTTTGTGGGTCATTCATCTCATCTTCTAAACATTGACTACTATCCGAAAATCATATAACATATGATTTTTCCAAACTATTTGGTGCTTTCATAGCTGTCATTAGTTCACTTTCAACACTAATGTGGTTATTAGAAGGGTTACTTATCCCCATTTAAACTACACTTAACATAATTTAGCATGCTTAATTTGCAAAACTAAAGCACTTAAGCTTTATTAAGGCCTAAAGCCTACACAATCATACCTGATTAAAGTCCCCAGTATGATAGAGCACTACAGCCAAAAGACTATATGCACCAGCTGTCATTCGATGATAAGGGCCACAGACTGACTCAAGTTTCGAAAGTGCCTTCAAAAGTCAGAGAGCAAATTGGTCCAATGAGTTGATCCATAAGAAAGCTGTCATTTAACTCTAAAAGAGAAACATAAAAGGGCCATAATCTGTCACCTTAGTTCCATAATTAACAGCATCCTCCAACTTTCCTTTGTCTAAGGAAGTCTTAGATGATTCCAACAGTGTCCTTCCATCCGCAGACGAGCATGCAACATGCTTTATTAACAGATATCATGTTGTCAAAAACTCCCGTAATATCCTACTTAAACTTGGATACCAAATTTGTAGCATCAATCAACAATATATGTTACCTTGTATACAGGAACCATGCTCACAATATCTGGCTTCTTGAAGGGTGATGCAGAATCCATATCATAGTCCCTCGGAACAAGCTCAAGTCCAACCTGATTAACAATAACTGCGTTAAAATATTGGATCAGGAAGTACAAAAAGTCTGAGGTAAGAAATCCAATTCCTTTAAGTGTAGAATATTATACTTTGTGGCAAAGCCCACGAAGAACAGAAAATTTTCGGAGATCCTGACAGCTTTCATATTTCCATTGCCATCCAAATCTCTTCAAAAGGAAGGTTTCCACCCACTTCAATTTCAAGGTATTATCAGTGCTAATATCTGCATCAGCAATATCCCCAGATGGTGTACCTAGCAATATATTCAAACATGATGCTACTAGGCCAGACAGATCAGCAACGTGATCAACTGCTGCTACAACAGCTTGCAGTATGTGTTTGTAAGCTCGAACAACCATCTCATGTATACATAGAGATTGCACATGAGGGAGCTTGTCTGCAAGTTCAACCTGACCATGACAGATAGAAAGATGGTTACACTAAGTCTTAAAATCTCAATGCAAAAAAGCTGTTAAAGACTTGAGAGTAACTAAAAGTTGTATTATTAGGTCTTCCACTTCTTTTGGCTTTTCTGTAAATATATTCTTGCTTATTAAATTTATTTTTTATAAATAACTTAAATAAAAAGAAGATCATGTGCTTTCTTCTATTTTCAAATCCTAAATGTATGCTGAAATATTTTGTTACATCAAGAACACTCTGATTGAACAATGTTAAATTGGAACCACCAGAGAAGGAAATGAGGGCCGCGCGGGGGAGGGGGGGGGGGGGGGGGGGGGGGGGGGGGGGGTTGGAGTTGGTTAGGTTTCCTAAATGTTAAAATACAAATGGATATTCTAGTAAATTTGATTTTCTTTCAAGAAAATGGTATTGCTGGTATATAGCTCTTCAAGTGCCATGACCTTTCTCCAATTGTTCTATTGATGACGTTCGTTTTTCTCTCTCGCTGGTGTATTTAATTAAATTAACTTCTCTATCTCTTCCTCCACTTTCCATCTTTTTGATGTTCAAAAAGATAAGTGTGACATGATACACAAGCAATGCACAGATCAATACTATTGATGACGTTCGGTTTTCTCTCACTGGTGTATTTAATTAAATTAACTTCTCTATCTCTTCCTCCACTTTCCATCTTTTTGATGTTCTAAAAGATAAGTGTGACATGATACACAAGCAATGCACGGATCAATAGTGATAATGCAGTTCATTAGTCGCAGTGGAAGTAATTGTGATGCCGAAGATGAAGTAAAACTGGTAAATGAGGTAATTACCACACGCCCCAAAGAGCACATTCGCAAACCCCTAGTATGCATAAAATCTGTCAGTGTCCTTCCATCAACTGGTGAAAGTTCTAGTGAGCCAAAATCAGCCACCTGACAAAAGTTGGAGTAGCAGAAGGCATACTGTCATACTGATTCTCAAAAGAACCAAAACAGTAGATAACAATTGTACAAATAATAAAATTATTATTTCAAGGAACTGACCAGTTTTGGAAGAGCAGTTTCTGCATAGTATTTATGTGCCATCTCAATCAACTCATCAGGTGACTGCCAACATTAACAGAACCAATTAAATATGTGACCAAGAAGGTAAAATGTGGTCAAGAAAAAATATTTATTTTCTACAAGATTGTGGTTGAAATTCAACAACTGAAATATTTTTACCTCACCTCTTGCAGATAAATTACTACCATGAGTTGTACAAATTTTACAGATTTATATGAAAAAATGTGTATTACTAATAAAGCAATCAGCCAACCTTGAGGTGAAGACCAGTTTCTGATTCCTTAAGGCGCAAATACGCTGCTTCAGGAAGCAGCTTTCTCCACATTATCTCCTTTTCCTCATCTTGTTTCACTAGTTCTTTCTGAATGCTAGTATCTGATTTCTTCATGTCAAGACTATTGCTTGAAGAAGCCTCCTTACCTTGGTCAGTTTTGCTGCTCCTGTCATTCAATTTCTTCTTAATTTCCTTCAGTAATCCACCACTCTTTCCAAGACCCTTTACAGCTGGTTCAACCTTAGCTGCTTCAGTTTTTTTAGACTCAGATTTACCTGAAGCCTGATTTTGTAAATGTTGCAACCAACATGCCCCCAGCTCCCATCTGATATATTTTGCGTCTTTTGAGCCTTCTTCCTTCAACTTCAGCAAACTTTCCCCCAGCACTTTCCTTACCAAAGACCTAGCAGAATGTAAATCTTCACCATCTGCACTCTGTACTTTTTGAACTGCACCAGATGATTGAGGTGTAGATGGCTTGTGCAATAGCATTCTCAAACTGTAAAGTAATAACCAAAGGAAACGATGATTTAACAGCCTTTTATAACATCATGAAGCAAACACAATAGAGCATCCAATAAGACTTGGTTCTCTAGACAGTACATGGTTTCTTGGTAACAAGTAAGCTATAGATGAGAAAAGACGAGTTATGATGACCACTTGATAATAACTCATTAGCAAATTAAGAGTAAAAAGACACAGCTCTTACTGACCTATTAACATTCAGTGCATTAGCGCCTCCTTCTGGCTGGTCATCAATGTCAATATCTTTGGGGATGGGTTTTCCATCCCAATTTGCCTCAGCTACAACTTTAACAACAGCTGTGTATCCGCAGTGTCTAACAACCACAACACCTAAAGTAGAAGTATCCTGCGAGACATCAAACTTGACCTCAGATTTTTTTAAAATAACAGGTTCAACAAGGAATAACAATAATCTAGAGCAATGTAATCATATAATGAAAAGAATAGTGCAGCAAATAATATACTGACATGAACTGTAGCACTTTCATCCGCAGTTATGCCTTTAAATAAGTTTCTCTTTGCAACCTCTTCTTGTGACATTCCAAGAACCCGGCTTCCGTCATTTTTACCATCCAACTTTGTGCTTGCATCAGGCAAATCTCTAGTCACACACATAAGTAGATCTCCAATTCTTTCCTCATGTGAAATTGGTGTAGTAGAAGCATTTGTAGGCCGCTGACTATTGCCAATGAGATGTTTAATTGCATCAACTGCTTTATAGACTGAAACGTCGACGAATAGACTATGAAGTAAAAAGGCTTTCCTGTCTCGAACTTGTCTCTCTTCTGCTGTTTTACAAGGCATTGCGGCCAGAACTAAGAACTCTTTTGCCCACTGCCTATAATCATGTTTACCATCTCTTCCTTGCCCACCGCCATTTCCTCCCCAAGTATCATCTTCCACAGGAAGTGGTTGGAAAAGAGATGGGCTATCAGCAACAATTGGAGGGACAACCCATGTGTTGGCTCGAAAACCATAAGGAAGGTTTCCAAACTGAAAAAACAAAGGTTACCGCATATTATTCTCTCCAAATATGAAATTCAGTATTAAGGTAGTTCTGTAAAGTAATTTAAAACTTACTTTGTTGTGCTCAACAAAAGCCTTCATAAGAGCTTTATATGCCTGCAACACAAAAATAAAAAAATCTAAATAACATTTAGCATGAAAAAAAATTCTAACCATAATACATAGAAATAAAGTAGTTACTCACAGCATCAAAGACGCGACTTATTTTCAGCAACAAACCCACCAAGGAGTGATGCAGTAGAATATATTTTCCAGCGGGGTAAAACCCCTTCCTGGAAGCAACAATCGTGGTTGGCTTACCACTGCATACCCGAACCTGCATAAAATCGTTCACATTCACCCATACCCATTTACTTGTTTAGTTTAATAAACCAGACCCACCAAAAATCTACTCAATGTATAAAAATGACTTTGTATAGTAATATTTTCAACAAAAAAAAAAACTTTGAGGATGCTCACATCAATTTGGAAGAAATCATCATCTGTTTTGTCCTCGAGGAACGGACGAGCAGATCTCCTAATGTCTGTCAAAATGAAATTAAAATTAACAAACAGGCTAGGCCTTTCATTAAATCGTTGTTATGGTTCCACAGTCATGCCTTGCGTACAAGCATGATACTGAGTAGTTAGTTACTGCTGGTATTTTTAGTTAATTGAGGGAAGTTATAATGTCATTTGAGATGAATTCAAATTATATTGAGGGAAAATTAGTGGAAGATGCATAATAGTAGAAATATCAAAAACATAATGGGAAAGGAAATGAATAAACAATTTTCTCATCCCTACTCTACCATCTTTTTGTGTTCTTTCATTCTGATTCTTTTTGTTATCATTTGGAATCAATTGTAGCATTCATCTTCATCTATCTAAATCCCGAAAACAATCATATTCTATCATCAGTACTCCTAGTTTCTCATTCTGAATTTGGGAAAAAGAAATATAACAGTTCTAGTGGAGTAACAAATCAGGTTGGTCATCCGTTCATTGCGAGAGACAGGATATTCCATCCAACAAGTTCCACTCTTGATATGTGGAAAGATGGGGAGTTTATTTTCACTCAATTCCAAGTTGCTAACAACTCAGCTAACTAAAACTACCAGCAGCAACTAACTACTCAATATCCTGCTTGACTTGGCATGACAGTGAAGTGAGGCGTTACAATCATATGTGAAGATTGAATTCGATAAATCAATTCAATAGAAAGCTATAAACCGGTAACATTTCAATGTCATAATTTAGCAGAACAAAACATGCAAAAACATCTAAATACAAAACCTTTCATGCTATTTTCGAATTTAATACTAATAAGTTTCATAATTGGAATTGAAAGCATGTGTAATTTCATGGAATTGAAATTTAGTTAAAATATAAAACTTAGATTGAGTTTCCAAACAAAAAAATAATAATTTTGCCTTTACAGAATATAATAAAATATTTATTCAAAAAAAATTCTTATTAATTAAGAAGTTAAGGTATATAGAACAAAACACTCACATTGAATGGGGGGAGTGAGGTGAGAGAACGAGAAGAAGTCGTAGAACTGCCCGAGCCTAGGGGGCAGGCACATCATCACAGCCACGGCATCAACTTTCTCCGCCGATTCAACACTTGGTAGGCCATCCGTCTTCGTCGACTTGACTCCGAAAGCCGCCGCCGCCGCAGTGGCGGCCGAGGTCGATTTCTTGTCAGGTGCTTTGGAAGTGGACATGGGAGAAATTTCGGAAGCGGCATTATCTGGAGCGGGTTCGGCATCATTCAAACAGGTTTCCTTAAGGGTGGGTCGACTAGCGGGTTTGGGAGAAGAAGATGAACCGCCAAAAGAAGTAGTGCACGCTACGATGTCCAGGAGGCGTCGTATGTGCGCCACGGCCAGCACATCTGTATAGTCCTCTGCATCATTTATAAGAAAGTTACCATCTTAACCCTAATGTGTTCGAACACCCTATTTTTACAAATAAGCGTTTGGTCTCTCAATTGGACTCTGTACTTTTGGACCTTGTGTTACTTAAGTCACCTTATACATGGTTATTTTTGGGAGCCAATTATAAAAAAAATCCTCATATTTACACTTAAATACAATATAAATATAAATATTTTAATTTTTTTAATTTCAAAATTAACATTTTAATTTTTTGCAAAATTATCCCTTATGACCAATTTTAATCAAAATAAATAAGTCATGTACACAACATATAAATTTTTAAAAGATAAAATAATTTATTTACGCACTAAAAAATATTCCTTCTAATTAGAGAAGTAAAATCGAAAATACAATAATAAAATATTATCCACTCTTATAGTGAACTCACGTCTATCTCTCTCACACAATAAAAGTGTTTCGTTCTCTATCCATTATCTATTAAAAAAAATTATCTTTATTCCTTATTTATTTGTTGAAAAACAATTGGATTGTAATTGAATGAACAACCCATGTTCTATTTGATCTAAGTAAAAATTAACTTATAATTTGTTTGCACTAAAATTCACCTATATTGTATTTCAAGTATACATTCATTTATAACAAGTTAATCACAAATATCCAAAATATATTTAAAATACACATAGCTCAAACTAAATTGCTACCAAAAATAAAGCTTTGGCCGAAGTTTATAAACATTGTATTCACAAAACTACTAATATTTGTTTCATATATTTACTCCTTAAATGTAATTAAAATAAATACTTAAGTTAAGATAATAAATATTTTACCATTTAAAAAATCACATTTTTAGTGTGTAAATAGACTATTTTACCTTTTAAAAATTCGCACGATTCATTTATTTTGACAAAATTTGGTCAGAGGGAATAATTTTACAAAAAATTAAAACGGTAGTTATGAAATTATAAAAATTAAAATATTAACATGTATGTTATATTTGAATGTAAATATAAAGAGATAATTTTATAATTTGCTCATTTTTCAGAGATAGTTAAAATAAATCTTCTTTCTACGGGGATGTTGATTACACATTTAATTGTATTTATTATTTTGATGACCAAACAATAATTATAAAAATAAGATACAAAAAATAATATATATATATATATATATATATATATATATATATATATATATATATATATATATATAATTATGATTAGTTATAAATATAACCATGAAATCCATCTTAAAGTATTAAATAGTTATTATGATTTAATTGTATTTAATTTTTTGAAATTATTTTTGGGCATCATAGCGTTACTAGGACCAGTAGAGAAGGGACCTTCAAAAGCAGTGAGATGACATGGTTTTAGAGAGGCGATTTCCACCGAATCTTTAAGCCTCGATCCTCGCACCTATTGGGATAAAAAATCAAGTATGAAAATGAAATCACACCATGTGATAATAATAATAATA
The DNA here is from genome assembly GCA_947179155.2 of Hedera helix. Lineage (NCBI taxonomy): Eukaryota > Viridiplantae > Streptophyta > Magnoliopsida > Apiales > Araliaceae > Hedera > Hedera helix. Next base: position 48,997,944 of record OX359268.1, on the reverse strand, counting down.
ATAATAATAATAATAATGCTATATTTGAATTGAAAGACTAAATGTGATAATTAAATAATTTATTTATATAAAATAAAAAAATTATATTTAATTGCTCTATTGAAATAAAATAAATTATTAATATTTATCTTAAATTTATGAATTTTATTTTTTAAGAAAAAATATGAAATGACATATTTCATATAAAATGAAATAAATAATTTCACTCTCTATTATTATTATTTTTTTTCAATTCAAGCGTAATATAAAGGTATGCGACAAAAATTCAACTATGCGTCTCGGATGAAAATGAAATTGAACTCCAGCAGTTCATGGACTGATAAATGGCATGAACGTTGATGCATTAAATTTCCTCCTCATACGCTTCATGGTATAAAAAATCTTTCACAATCACTCCATGCCATCGATCAAATGGACCACTCCTTACAATTCCTAGAATTCAATTCAATCCAATCGTGGAGGGTTCAACTACTTTGTTTCCCCAAAATTTGGTCGTGTCCATAGGTAAAAGAATCCGTGTACATATTACATAACCCCGTACCTAACCCCCCACCCACCTTATTTTTTATTTTATTTAAAACAATATATATATATATATATATATATATATATATATATATATATGATTTTAATTATTTATTTATTTTACTTTTATTTTAAAAATGTGTGTAGAATCAAAGGCTAGAAGTAGCACAAGTCTATAGAAAGCAGCGTACCTCATGTGACAACGAGTAATTAGTCATGTGACATGTCTCTACATGTACCGCTAAAAGCTTCCTCACATCTAATATTTTGTCCGTTGATATTCCCTACAACATAATATTGCAAAACACTTAATATTTGCTCCGTGACCCTACACTCGCCATTTAGAAAGTTCGTCCACGTGGTGCAATAACTTTAGTTACCTTAAGCGTCACTTGAGAGCCGTTTACTGTTTCTACCGTTATTTCGATCATAGTCGGCAAAACTGTATTAAAAAATTAAAAAAAAAATGGCCAAACAAGCAAATAAATAATGTAATCAGTAAACATTTGTGGTGTTATATCGGATGGTTATAGGTATTAGGGATTGGGACATACGCGTTGTATGTATTTTGTCTATAATAAATTAATTTTAATTTAAAAAATAAAATACAATTATTATTGAAATTAGAGAGTAATATATGAAAAATTTTAAACTTAAGGATTGACTTTTGAAAGTAAGTTCAGAGAGACCAGAGAAAGCAAGCCGAGGGTGCCGTATTATATATAGATTTACTTTAATAGACTTCATCCTTTTTAAAATTAAAAATATATTTTTAACATTCTCAAAAAAAAAAAAGATACATTTTTAAAAAATTATATTTATGAAAACTTTAATTTTTTAAAATATCTAAAATATTATTTAAAAATTCAGTGATAATGGCATGATAATATTCAAACTACCTAAAATCTGAATAATAGTATGTTATGAACTTTATGTTATCTTTTAAATTTATAAATGTATCTTTAATTTTGGAACAAATATAAAAAAATGTATATCTGGTTTTAAAACAAATGAAATGTGTTTTATTGAAAAAAATTTCACAAAAAAAAAATATTTGTCTCATTATGCAATCAAAAGTATAGACTATATTTTTTATATCAATTTTCAGCTGGAAAAGAGGATTAAGTTGGCTTTATGAAGGCTCGATGGACCATCTCCTTTCAACCCAAAGTATTCTTTAAACTCCACACTTCAACAAAAAGACAAAAATAAACTTAATTACTTTAAATAATGAGCCATGACAAATAAATTCACGGAGAAAATAAATTTTCTTCCAGAAGTAGAAAGATAGTGTTCGACTGGAACTTGTAAAATGTGACTGGATTGGACCTATTAATCAGAGTTAGTGAGAGAAGAAAAGCATTGCTCAAAAGCCCAAATAGATACAGTGAATTCTAAAGTAATTATTGGTTTATAAAATAATTATTACTTAAATACATATATGCAACTCAATTGTTTTATAACTGTTATAATAAAATAAAATAAAAACAGTTGTTCTATAATCCATACACAGCACTGCAGCAGTAGTAAGGATATGCGTCTAAATTAATTTCATTTAGAGGATTAATATTTTCATAAGTAAAGATAATAATTCTACAAGCACTCCTCTCACACGAGTGTAGAACTCATTTATTATTTATGTGAGAGGTAGTTTATAAAACTATCATTTTATTTGTAGAAATATTAATTCTATTCCATTTAAAGGGGTGGGTATAATCACCGCAAAAAGTTCACAATATTTTCATTTTTAATGAAAATTAGATAAGAGAATATATATACAGACATAAACAAATCAAAATGAGTTACATGTATATTATAGAGAGGGAGAGAATTAAAAGTGACTCACCTTTCTCTTCCTTTTTCTTCTTATCGCCTTTGGCTTTGTGAGGTTTAGCTTTACCTGTTTTGGGAGCCATAGATATATATATCTGGGGTCTATAATTAAAGCCGCCGGGTTGAACAAAAACTTGCTACAAATAAATAAATAAAACTTCTGGAATTATTTTTGCCTTGTCGTCCTCCTCCTCCTCCTGTACATACAAGTCGGTGGTTCAAGTAGTAACCTCTGTCCCAAATTCTTGGCAGCTCAATCTTCCTTAGCAAGAATTCAAAACTTTCAATATAATATCCGAATGGACCAATACTAAAATCTATATATATGTAGTACAAATATATATATATATATATTTCAATGAGTAGTGTTTTGAATTGAAATGAAGTGAATTGCTAATGGGAACAGAAAAATAAGAAAAGACAGAGTGGAAGAATTAATGTCTGCTTATTCACATGATCATCATATACACACACACACACACACACACATATATATATATATATATAAATATAGAGAGAAGGGTATTTTTTCTTCTTCTTCTTCTTCTTCTTGTTGTTTCTCAAGTAGATTGAAGAAGTAGCTAGTAGCTAGAGCTTATTTAAGGAAGCAGCAAAGAAGTTTAAAAGTGTGTATATTGGTGGTGAGAGGGGCCAGAGGACGGGTAGAGACTTGTGCTTAATTGTAGCTAGAGTTGTCGAGAATCGATATAGATGGAGAGAGAGAGAGAGAGAGAGAGAGAGAGAGAGAATAGGATAGGATAAGGTAAGCCCGACCCTTGCATTGTATATTGTTGCTCAGAAGGAATGTGAGGCTAACGATTTCGGGCCTCTCATTTCCCTCCCTCTTCTCTTAACTCATCCTCTCTCTCTCCCTCTTATCATTTACTATCTAGGGAGAAAAAATATAATACCCCAATTTTAATTATTTCAATATAGTTTGATGTTGTGGACTTCAGTTTGAGCCGAATTTTTTTTTAAATAATAGATAATTAGACAATTTTAATGAATTTACTGTACAATTCATTAATATTATACGAGTTTTACAATTTATCGAATGTGTCTAGATAAAAATTACTACCTAATTATCGAGGGACTAGAGAAATCTGTGCAAAAAAGGTTCTATCAACTCGTTCGACTTTTTTACCCATAACCTTAAATATATGTGTACGCGGGATTATTGGAATAGCAACTACCACAGATAGCATGTCTATCATAGTCTAAATATTCTTTTTCTACCGGGTCAGAAGAAAGGGAGGGAACGCAAGAAGGTGATTTAAAAAAAATTTACTTTTTTTTTAATTGTTTATCATCAAACACAATAATTTTATTACTTTCATAGTCAAAACGATACATACAATTTAAATAAATTTTTATTTAGGTAAATCTTCTTAATTTTTTTATATTATTTTCTTCAAATTTGTACAAACAAAAAGATTATATATAGTCCTACTAGCTACTTGGTTCTAATATTGATACGTAAAAATGATAAAGTTGCAAAATATAAAATTTCTCACAACTCCCGATTATAAAATTTATAGCAAAATCTTGAAATATGGTAAAAACCAAGCAAATATTTATTTTTAGTTTTTCTCCTTTAGCAAGATGGGAGTTATTTGGATAATTTAGAAACAAATAAGTTCATGCCAAGCGTTATTTAAAGCTTTGAAATTAGAAGCAAATTAAGAAATTCAAACGGTTTGGGATGTTAAAAAGAATTAATTAATTAATTATATTAAACATATATAAGAACGTGTAAAATGTTCTCTGAGTATTTATTTACTTAGGAATTTAATTATTTTGTCAAATAGCATGAGTTAAGAATGACATAATTTTCCTCCTCCGTCGTACCAAAACAAAAGAATGAGAGAGTAGTTGGAGGCGGATGAAGACACCGGCAAATAGGGCTATTGAAAGCTAGAATTGTAATAACGGAACATGAAGCTGTACATACATAATTGTTGTATACTTGCAGTGTGCATAGTTTGGTATATTTTGTTGTTACATGTTTAATTCGTGGAAAGCAAGATTCGCATTAAAATAGAGGGAGGGTGCAGAGCCTTTAGTCCTAATTGTGTCCACCACACGGCTATGAAAGTTTGGACAGAGCCCTTTCTTACTGTTGGATCTTAGGCATTCAAATGGGGCCCATAAAGGGTTTGACCCATTTGGATATTAATTAAATTGTTATTAAGACTCAGTTTTTTAATATTATTATTATAACATTATAATTGTAACGTTAAGTTGGAGGTTTTATAGGGAGTGAGTTAAACCGCTACGCCTATAAAATCTATTACCCCTAGTTCATCTGAATCTTATCATTACTCTTCACATATAGCATAGTGATTAAGCCAAAAAATATAGTTCTCAATAAATTTTACTGGTATTCCCAAATTATGACGAATCGTGAATTTGTTCTTCGTTCTCATCCCGCAAGGATCATAGTTCGGAGACGCCGTTTAGGTTTGGGTTTGGCTTCTGACAATGAGTTTTTCTGCACTAAAGGATTACGATATGACTTTAGTTTTCGTTCTGTTTATTGTGTAAACTTGTGATAACATACTTGTTATTTATTCTTACATTAGTATCTGAGCATGGTTATACAATCATATTTATGTACTATTTACACAATATGTCATGATATAGCATGTATAAAATTGAAAATTTTATGTTTTAATTTGCCATAATTTTCTAGGTAGTTATCTGTTTCATGTGATTTTGGCATGTATGCATAGAATATTTTAATGGTTTTCTGTTGATATATTATATGCTTAATTTGGATAAAAAATTGACCAAGTTATAGCCTCTGTAAATTTTAATCGCGATCTAATGGCCGGAGGTTAAAGATAAAGTGTAAAAACCATTCCCAGTGACTTACATGTTCATTACAATCCTATCATGGAAGCTCCCAAAATAATGGTTGAGCATATCATTAGTCTTAGGGAAACCAGACGATCACAACAAACTACGTTGCGAAAGGAGGTCAGGAAGGCAGCGTGTGTATTACACTCGCTACGGAACACCGCGGTCGTCCACGCTCCAGCACGCGACTGCCATTCAGGAAGGCGGCGCATGTAATAGTTTTGTTGCTTTTTCTTTAATATAAATAAAGCTTTGTGATTGTCTTTCTGCTTTCTACCTATCCCTTGCGAGCGTAGGTTCCCTTCCTTTTTATTCTCCTTTCTTCTCTTAAATTCTTTACTTATTCTGAGCAGTCTACATTCGCACCTCCTGTTTCATTTCTTTTTTCTATCCATCTGAACATCTACATAATTGCATGTCTCCATAGGAAATTGGAATTAGGTTTTGCAATCTATTGTCGACTAGTCTGGTTAGGGAAGGCAGTTGAAAACTTATCTCGTCACATGTTGATTTTTAGAGGTACGATTTCATTGCATTTATTCAGCATTTGTATCTAACCACATATAAGTTGGAATACAGGTTTGCTTTTAGCCATTGCTCATTTTTGTATTCGATCATCAATCTTTTCCTCAGATACTTTGGGCAAGGACAACTAAGAAAACTCTGTTTTTTAAAGGCTTCGAGCATTAATTTTACTGAGTTTGAATCGTCTGTCATAATACTATCTTTTTCTGCAACAATTAGCTAAAAATTAGCATAGAAGAAAGTTTTCCAGATATATTTTAGCGAGAAAATACTGAATATTGTGCAATGGTTTATCACTTTGTGCACATCCTTCTTCATAATGTTGTTTTCTTGTTCCAATAGATGGGGTCCTGAATTACATGGGTATCATCCAGACATCAACCTTAAAAAGGAATTGTGTTTCTATAGCCATATGTTTTGTTAATTTATCTAGTTTGGGCACTGATGATATTTACTTGTGAAGCGCACAGGTGTGATTGAAAGGAATGGAAATTATGGTGGGCGGGGGGCAAAGAATTGGGAACAATTGAGAGTGCCAGGGTTGCGCCCATCTCTGTCTGTGAGTGATCTTGTGAACCACATTGGAATCACATTTCTGAGCAAACGACCTCTGCAAATGCATCAGAATGCCAGGATATGCTGGAGAACATTGCGCAGATTTTGCTTAGTGATGCTGAGACGATAACAGCTGCGGATGAGAAATCTCTCATATCGACGGTTAATTCTCTCTGCTGCCTCCTACAAGACCCTGTTGCAGTTTCCGATGGACAGGTTGGTAGGGAAACTCTGTTTGATGGACTTGATGATTCTGAACCTAACTATGCTAGAGATTCAATGCCTACGAGTAAGTCTGAAGTTAATAATACGGCGCATGATGTGAATCTGAAGAATGTTCCTGCTTGTAAACAGTCACAGACCATGTCTAGGAAAGACTCTTTTGGTGACTTGCTGCTTAATCTTCCCCGGATCGCGTCCCTCCCAAAATTCTTATTTGACAATCTCAGAAGATGGTGAAAATCATTCTGGATACTGAACTTCTTTAGCTTGATATTTCAGGTTGAGAGAATTAGGCGCTAGATAGTGCACTGTGCATCTGTTTTTGTCATTTATAGAATTGAAACTATGGCTGATGATTAGATTGATTCTTAGACTTTGCAGTGGTATGGGGTTTTGTACGAGGAATTCTGATAGAAGAATCTATTTAATTGGTGCTACAATTATTTCTTTTGACTAGTTTAATTTTTCTTGGTGCCGCAATATTATTGTTTCCGGAAATTAATAATTATGCTGCCATGACCAGAATCTAGAAGCTTAAAAGACATTGTTTGACAAATCATAATTTTTACTCTCTAACAGTATAAATATTGCATGTACACTTACATTTACTCGTTCAGAAAATAAAAATGTGTTTCCGTTTAGTACTTAATTACTTCTTTTTTACATGCTATGATCAGAAATAACTAAAGCATAAAAAGCATGGGGGGTCTCTGGAATTTTCCTCAGATGTATAGGGCAGCAAACATCCACTATGAAATGCTTGACCACATAACAAAACAACAACTTCTGGAAGCTCCAATTCATCGACACACTCGAAGAAGTTGTAATAGTCGGATTCATCTTCCCCTGACAGCATGTAAATAAGATCCTTATTGCATAAAGGACAATTCTATCCAAAGGGTTCACATTCTTCATCTAAACCTGCAACCACAAATTATTGCTGGCTCTCAAATAATATTTACTCAAATGCAGGGCTTGAATATATGATGGTATTATTTCTAGATTTTTAAATATGTATTAGCAACGAGCACAAAAGTTTTTCTGAAGCCATTATATGATATACCTTATATTCATTGCAAACTCATGTAACCAACTAAATTTAAGCTACTCTACTCTACCTAAACTCAAGCAATATCCTAGTAAGTTTGCATTATAAGCCACCGATTAGAATATGGTAAATAATGCTGGAAATTATTAATTATCTTGGTGAAGTTAGACTAAACAGAAAATGAAAAACTAGCAGAATACCATCATCCCATTCCCATGTAATGAGGTAGACTGGTTGATAATCGATGAGTTGTGGTTCAGTTTGAGTAGAAGAAGAAGAAGAAGAAGATTGGGTCTTTTTCGTCTTCTCTTCAGTCTTAGTAGAAGATTCATCATCATCATCATGCTTAGGATGTAAAGCTTTCTTGATTGCACTCCTCTCGGCAGTTTGTTTAGGATTGTTAATTGACTCACGCCGCAGAACTTTACCCGATTGGCCAGCAGCTGCCACCACTAGTAACAAACAAATAATGGCCAGCAGCTGCCACTACTAGTAACAAACAAACAATGTACTCTAAATGTTGAGGCCGCAATTGAATACTACTTACTGTGTATATAAGTTTGTGTAGTCAAACATTAATAAACATTTTGTATAAGCACTTGGGAGGGATATTAAAAAGTGTTTAACCAAATTCTTACTTGATTTTTTTTGCTTGTCACGGCTACCCACAGCCCTAATTGCATGCAATTTATTCACACCAGAGAAATTTGATTTACGTTCTCACACTCGGCTATGTTTTCATAATAACAAAGTAGCAAACTCTCCTTGGGCCTTGGGGGACATTCGATTAAAGGTAAATAGATTCACCATATATACAGCTCCATCGCCACAAGAGGCTGGACAATTACATTTTAATCCCCAAATTCTCGGTAGAGGATTTCATTATGAACCTATTAATTCCACAGGTCAAGGAGCCATAGCTTAAACAGCAGTGGTGGTCCCAACTGTGGAATATACTTACATATTTGAGAGAGAGACAAAGGTAGAGAGAGAATTTATATACAAATGGAAGACTAAACTGAGCTTGTCATCAACTGCACATCAAGGAAATCAACTTAAAACTCCCAACCAATCAGAGACTTATCTTTTGATTAACAAATTCTGTATTTACATTTAGTTTCTTCCATCATGTCAACTACTTAAGACTTTCGCAAGATCAGGAAGGAGGCTGCGAATAAATGCCGTTGTCAGGTAACATTGCTATGGTCACTATGAAATATTCACAGCCAACAGGAAGACCGTATGGGTTTGAAGTCGACCCCGTATTCAAGGTCAACCGACTGCCTCCTGTGTCAGATGTCAGGTTATCTAATACGTCTCCTCTACTATGATCGGCTCGAACTGGAGGAAGCAGGGACCTGACTATTTGTTGTTCAATATGCACAATCTGCCCAATTATGTAGCTAGGACGATGAGGAAGATGATCGGTGAACAAGGCCACAGATTCAGCAGACAGGTAGTAGTGATGGCAGTTCCGATTGATTGCCACATAATGCCCAGCAGAGTTACGGATAAATGCTGCAATCTCGTGGACTTCCAACCGGCCAAAGGATATCTTCTCCTTGTTTGCCTGTTACAACAACAGCAACTAATATACTTGAGGAAAAGTTAAGTTTAAGAAATGAAATGAAATGAATGGGAAAATGGCATTATTATTCCTCGAGAAAGAATTAGGTTTAAAGCAGACATAATATAAGAAGACTGAAGTTGCAACCATTCCACTAACTACAGATACAGCCTACAAGCTATAGACATAATCCTCAATTGATAACACAAGCATGTATAAATTCGCACGCTTTTTAAATTCAACGAGCCAACTGTGTCCAGCTTACTGAACAGCAAATATTCCCAACTGATCTGTTCTTGTAATAAAAAGTATTTTATCCCTAAAGGTAAATAAAATGTATTTCAAAGGCATTTTTCTAGGTCACCTGCCTTCATTTGACTACTGCTGTTGCTAAGCATTCTACTACAAGAGTCGTAAACAAACTAATGAATTACCTGCTTCTCATGCTGATGCTTAATGTAAAGGGTGTTGATCAGCTCTTTCTTCGCTTCCAGCTCATTGGTAAGCTGCTCACTTGCAGCTTCAGCCTTCGAGTACCTGTCAAGCAGCTCTGCATGATGCCTCAACAAAACACCACCAACTTTATCAGTGAGAACCCGGATGCATTCGCGGAACTCTGCAGTACCGTCATCTTCATTGTCACCAGTAGAGCTGAAAGTTACAATAACTTACAATCAACGTCACAAACATTATGAATATAATAATCCCTAAAGAATATTAAGAGACTAATTCAAAGCAATTCACACATAATCTCCAGATTTTGAGTTTTAACTTCCATTATATGATGGTATTTATCATATTTCTAATCTCTTTAAAAATAGTAGACAAAAAAAATCTTATGCTCCTTCACCTGCAACAAAGGCTCAAAGCGACACAGCGATAAGAATGGAGGCTTGGGAAAATGTGTTTAAATATACCCACAACAAGATTCACTAGATTATTTTTTTTTTGATAATTTGAACACACACACCCCCACACTCACACACCCAATATTCAAACCCCCGACCTCTGGTAACCATGAAGCCAGTCGTACCACTTGAGCCAAAGGCTCTTGGTCTAGATTTTTCTTTTTAAAACACAAATCTATCAAATTGGACCATCCACGGATGAGTAACCTAATCTGGTTGGGAATTTGTACTTCCAAAGTTTATCAAGTGTCTAAGGCATTTTATTTTTCTAAACGAATGAATGTGTAATAATAGATGACTCAGCCAGATTCGCATCCACCACTATCATTCCCTAGAATTATAAGAAGGAAGGCTTGGTGAAATTATAACCACTATCATTCTGAAGAGATTACATAATGGATCTTAGAGGAGATATAGTAAGGTCAATATAAGCACTGGAGGTTTGGTAAAGGTATTCTAATGCCTGGCTACCAACACCAGGAAACTACTGCAAGCCTTTAGCTTTCCAAATACGAATAAGAAGTTTTATGTTTAGAGTCCCCCGTATGTAATCGTGCTGCATCCACTAACAGCCTTAGAGAAAAAAAAAGGGGGGGGGTGGTTAGTGAGGCTTGCAACAATAAGGGAGATCAGTGAATGAAAATCTATATAAATAAAGTTCAGCATAAAACCATTTAATGTCCTGGTGCATCTTTTATTGCACTACCTGATCCCAAGAAGTTGGAATATACCCCTATTAGTAGTGGAATAATATTATTTTCTAGTGCAATGGCAGAATATTAATGGGAATGTTCTCACCATCATTTGTCGAAAAAGTTGATAACTGTGGAGGTTTAAGGAAGATTACGAAAGAAAAAAGTTTATAAATAAGCATACCTCTTTTACTGTACTAAATTCCCTCACTAAGTTGGATAGATAACTATGGTTTAGTAGCATAATGAATTTATTTTATAGACTAATGAGAAATATTAATTATTCCCTCCATTTCAAAATATAAGATCAACTTACTCAAAATTTAAAAAATTAGGACTAGCTTATCCTCTTGAAAAATAAAACACTCAATTTTATACATGATAATTCAGAAAGTCATTTTGATTACTTATTTAGCAAATTCTCTTTAGGAAAAAAATTATGATAATTGAGATCTCCTGCAAACTTAAATTAGCTGCAGTGAAATAATAGATATAACAATATAAAATACTCACCATAAAAAAGAGATGAGACTTATTGAATATCTAAAAGAAACAGCTGCAGTTCTTATTTCCCCAGGAACACGGTTGTCCTTGGGTCCTTCTTTAAGTATATATTATTTGGTTGTTTTTAGCACAGATTTTAATACTTGGCAAAATCACAGTTATAAAATATATTTTTATACTAAAACATATAATCAAAAAATTTATTCTATTAATGTGTGTGTGTGTGTGTGTGTTTGTGTGTGCGCGCACGTGTAAGGGTGGATTGGTAGTAAGCGTGGGGGTTTGTTTTCAGCATGTCTTAAATGGCAGTAAACAACCAATCTATTCAAATGTCTAGTCTCATGTCGTGAGGGGGTAATATATAGGGTAAAAAGGTGAATCTGAACGCTAATCAAAACATTGCTTGCAACTTAAAAAGCATAAAACCTCATGAATTAGAAATCTTAGTTAGCTTAAGCATATTTTGGATATTGGTCACTCACTAAAAAAATAGTATGTCAATCTTTAAATAGAACAAGACCAGAAAAATCTAGGAGTTTAGAGAGAGGAGGGAGAGAAAATCAATGTTAATACTTAAAGCATAGAACAATGCAGAGTACATAATAAATCAAAAATACATATTTTTCAATATGCTGATTACGTATATAAATTATGGGAAACCTACTTGGCCAAGGATTGAGCTAAAGCACGCAATGACTCTGCAAAAGCAGCAACTCCACCAGAAGAAACACAGGTCCTAAGTCTTTCAAAAAGGCTGCGCATTTTTACAGCAGAGGAACGTAATGCACTATACTCTGATGCCCTCCTGTCAGCTGCACAGAGATGGATTTGGGCTTCTTTCCTTGCTTCATGTAGACAATTCTCTAAGTGCGCACAATTCATCTGCAAAACATAAAATTAGAAAAATAGACGGCCCATGAAAGCGCATAAAAGAACTTTCTATAATATTTTTGTAAGAGGACTTACATATGGGATTCATTTTCAGCCTAATCCAACTAGTTTGAGATAAAAGGCATTGTTGAGTTGAGATTTTTTTAAGAGGAAAATAAGTTGCATGACTCGGGTATAATTGCTAGTTAAGCCTTCACTCATGACCATATTTTCATGAGAGTTCAGCAGAACCTTTATCATTCACTCTTGATGATATTCTGAGGTTATTGATAGATCACATCTGAGGGAATTATTATAGTTTTACATGATGGATAACATTTCCATGTTTGCGTCTGAACCTCCTAAACCTTCGAAACTAGGGATAGAAGAAGAAAGTCCAAGAGTGCAGTAAATCAGTGGTAGCACTCCTATACAAAGATAAGATAGAGAGGAGACAACATGCTTTCAAAAAGGAAAAGGAGAAGGAATAGAAAAAAGGTGAACTACAGCTCTACAAAATTAAATCCACCAGCTGACAAATTTTGAAAAATAGTATATTTTTCAACTAGTATACATTTTATAGTATCGCAACAAGATATTATAATGGAGTTCTATTTGGAAAAGGAATATATAAACATTCATCTAAAAACCAAAAAAGTGAGTTCTTTTATATATAATTGTATATAGTTAGTATGTATGTATGTATGTATTTAAGAGTATAACTAAACAACAAAACAAAAGCATATATAGTTAAACAACCAGTCCACGATAACAGAATATGTAAGGTAAGAGGCACATGAAGCTCAATAAATCGGATAAAGTAAGAAATAATACAAAAAATGTTAAGAATTAAATATAGAATATCTGTGTGGGATAACACGTCCATCAAGAGATAAGATCTTGAACTGGCAACTGCATTGCAACATCCCTCCGATACAGCATTCGGTGAGTAGCATGTGGCTGCCATGGGGTTAAATACGTTTTTGGTCACAAACTAGGGGCCAATTTACAAATCCATCACTGAAGAAAATTCTACAAGTCAACTCACTGAACTACCATTTCTAACAAGAACTATAAAAGCGGTTAACCCAGTTTACCTTTCACTCAACACATTCCAAGATAAAGGGAAACCAGAGGTTTCAGTAGCACTACATTTCAATAGTTATATCTCCCACCCTCTCTCTCTCTCTTTTCAACAGCGGCGTGATACCTCTTTTCATCTTTTTTTAAATATTACTTTATTTAAAGTTTCAATCTTTTTTCTTTATGATCTGAAGACTGTTTTTATTGATTTGATATGTGAGAACGCTTTGCATTTGCACTGTTTTCTTAACCTTGTTCTTCAATGTCTAACTGGTCTTGCTCTTTGTTCTTGCTCTTCCATCAATTCTTTAGGAGTTTTTTCTTGGGTAATACTTAGACAGAGATTGAATAATAAATAATCCATTATACTTTGTCTTAAAGCTTGATTAAAGAGTCATATGCAACTCACGTGCCCTTTTTTTATCATTATTTTTGTCACTTTCTCATGCAGGTATTGCCATGTGAAAAAAAATATTTCAGCTTCAACTCTCTCCCTCTCCCTCTCCGTCTCTTCTCTGTCTCTCTCGTGCATAGTCTGCCGTCTAAACTCTAAAGTCAGCAAGGTTAACAGATCTTGTACATTTTGTAAGAAACTAGTTTTTTAGTGGGTTGACTTGTAGAGTTTTCACTTCAGTGCATTTGCGAGATGGCCCACAGTTCAATGCCCGGAAGCATAATTAAACCTTGACCAAGTTATTAAACTTATCCAAAACAACTATGGTGTTTTTCTTATCTTATCTTAATTTCTTTTTTGCATTTTTTTAGGACATAGATGGGGAGAGAAGAAAATACACATACACAGAATTTTAGTACATGAGAAATCCAAGAAATGTGAGAAAAAAATTATATGCATGTTAATTTTGGGAAAAATAACAAAATCCCAAGCATCGTGAGAAAACTATAAACAGATTTGCTAACACTATCCAACAACATCTGCATAAGAGCCAAATCTCTCCATATGAAGACAGGTTTTGATGATTAAATAACAATAAACAAAAACAATTATATCAACAAATGTTCTGATAATTCTTAAAGAAACAAAGAGGATGACAAGAATACTCAATTTCAACCGATAATACCTGAGATTCATCTAGAAGCTTTCGACTGATTTCCAACTCCCTTCCAAGCTTGACAACCTCCTCCATCAGTTTTTCAAGTTTGGTTTCCCTATCAGTTAGTTTAGTGGACTTTTCTTCAAGTACCTTTTGCAGTTCCAGCACAAGGTCACAGCTTATTTTAGAATTCAAACCTGGGTCAACTGCTGTGTCAGAAGGCAAAGTATTCAGAGGCTGAGACATGCTATCACTAGTGGAACTGGTTGCCAGTGCCATGCCAACGTCTGCTAACAATGGGTCTTTACTGTCTTTATCATTGGAAAGCACGTCGTCATGATTTGGCTCTAACATAGATGAATCTAATTGAGGATTTAATATTCCAGATGAATCTGTCATATTCTCATCCAAACCTTCACATGCTTTCCCTTGTTTATCAAGAACTCCTAATCTGACATGTAACGAATTAGAAGCAGAGGAAACCTCGTCCATGGGTACTAAGGCCAAGAGGGCTTCTCCTTCACCAGAGATTTCTGACTTGCTATCATCAGCCTTCTCAGTTAAAGGGGCAAACGTAGATGCATCTTTATCAGCTGAAACCTTATTCTCTTGCAAATACTGATCAGACAACCTCTGCTCCAATTCTCGAATGCGCTTCTCATATGACTCACACTGCATTTGCTTCTTCTTTAGCATAGATATCAGGTGTTTCCCATATTCATCTTTCAGATGCAAGGCTTCAGCAGTCTTCTCTGCCGCATCTTTTAGCAAACTCTCTACTTTCTTGTCATCAAGTGATTCATATTCAACTTCGGGAAAAAAGGAACAAATCAGAGCTATTGCAGAAGCAAGTTCAGCTTTTAGCTTTGCATTCTCAACTTCCATCTTGCTAGTTCCAGCAATCTCTACCATCTCAGAAGCCTCAAGGATCTCCTCAGAATCATACTTCTCAGTGGCATCCAAAGAACTCTCTTCGACTTCAACTGAATGGGAACTATCATTAGACATGGAAAATGAACCCTTCAAAGTTCCATGCTTCTCACTCTTGGAAGACAATCCTACCAAATATTCAGGGGCATAATGCTCTATGTCTGATATGTCAATATCAAGCAAATTAGTGTCAAAAGGAGTTATATTGACATCACACTGACTAGGAGTGTCATATAATCCCATGGATGCCAATATATCCCTAGGAATATAAGAACTATATACTTTCAGAAATTCCTCCCTTCTCCTGACTTCAGCATCCCTCTTAGTCGCAAGGCGTTCAGCCAATTGTCCAGCCATGCCCATGTAGAGCTTCATTGATGCCTTTCGTCTCACTACCTCTGCAAGACAAGCTCTATATGCAGGTCCAATGCCACGAACCACCTTCAAGTGCTCAAATTGATCACTTTGACGCTTCAATGCCTCTGTGAAAACTGAAAACTTGAAGCGTACATCTTTGATGGTGAACTGAATATATGCTATCTTTTGCATGTAATTCTGCACAAATATGTTCATTTCATTCTTTTTGTTCATGCAGAAATCAAGTAGATTGGAAATTGATTGTTCACAAGTCTGCATCTTAGGGAGGTAACTTTTGTCATGGCCATCATACATGGGACCCAATGCTGAAACTGCATCATGAGGACGTAGTGAAGACGATAACTGGCTGGTTAGACAGTCATCCACCAGTTTCTTGACCGTATTGACATCTTTGCTGCATGAACATGTATACATGGTAAATGGGAATAATAAACTGCCATATCTTTGGTTGTGCTTTTTTATCGTGAGCTTAGCCAATAAATACATGCAGCGCATAAAGGTGATGAATACACAAACAAGTGTAGTCTAAACAATCATAGGCAGGGCTTAATCCAGATGAGTTTCTAATGAGATGAAGAGAAACGATACTGAAGTGGAATAGATTAAGGTATGTAAAAGAAAATAATGACATGTCTTAGAGACTTGTCTACTATATTTACGAATAGGGACTGTCTACTACATTTATGAATAAGTTAACCGAGAAACTTGACACAGACCCTTGTTCCCTTTCTGTTTTTCAGCTTTCCACTTTCTTTTGGCACAACAACTTTGAAAGATAAGAAATTATCACACTTAACTCCACTTTAACACGTGTAACTCCATTTTAATAGTGTAGGGAGATTTTTTACTTTGTTTCTGTTTGATTTCCGATTTCCGAACTAGGAATCGAAGCAAACTGAACCACTGCGAACATAACTTAGTTCTTTCAAACAGAGTTAGATGGAACAATCCCCCTAGCCCCACCTTGGCACCCCAACCAATCGATTTCTAACCTCATTCTACCCAGCCTTACATGAGAAACCACATATTAAGTCTGGTTGAGTTTCAGAGAGTTTGAACATTCAAGGCATGAATGAAGTGGTGCCAATGTCACATAAGTAACTGAAAATCGATTGACACTAGCTGTGCTGTGAGAAACATTAACTATTTTACACCGCTTTGAATAATTTTCGACTAAGAGAAGTTGATTCAGTGCAGAAATTGTGCGTTACAAAAATTCACCAGCACGCTTCAAATGTTATTTAAGACCAATATTCTACCTTTAAGTTCAATAAAAGTTTCCGTAAATAATTAATATTGCTCAAACTACAGATGATTTCAATTATATTGAGGCAGTACACACCAACAAATAAATTATTCAAAAAAATAAATAAATAAAGGCCTATAATTTGTCACACACACAGAGAGAGAGAGAGAGAGAGAGAGAAACCTCAAAGTCTGCATTATACTTTTCTGCTCATTAATATATTGCTGGTGGTCCTTGATTGTGAGTTCCAAGTCCTTAATAAGAACTAAAGCTTTGCTAGAAAACAAATGTTCAGTACTGCGCTTTAGCTCTCCAAACTCCTGCTTAAACTCAGAAACCTTATTCTCAAACTGCCTGTGGGAACTGCTGCAATCCTCCACCATTTTCCACAAGTTATCTTCCTTCACAAAATCCAGCAAACACTTGCGGTTGCCAGTCTGCAAAGGAGGGATAAGTTTGCAAGATCTCAGTTTCTCAATATCCCTTTCAAAATTCACCAGAAGATTGGAATGGCTCCGATGCTGCAGAGAATAATGCTTCACAAAATGGGTATAGTTTTGCAATATCATCTTATAGAAATGATCCAGATTACCCCGAGCAATCTCCAATGCCCTCTCTTGTACCTTTTGTTCTCTCAGCAACCTCTCACAAGTATCATATTTCAATAAAGTGCGGCTGTAAATTGTGTGCCCGCGTTGGTAATGGTACCTGAATTGTCTCTCATATGAAGGCAAAGCCTTGAGAGCAGGGTCTGAAGCATCATCCAGTGGGTGGGGGTTGTGGGAGGAAGATGGTGATGGTGGGTCTGCAGTTTCAATTAATTCAACTTGCTCTGGTACAGGAATTGGCGAATTACTTCGCATTCTAGCTCTATTGAACAAGTAAACTTCCCGCTCATCAGATGGAAGTTTATATGCTGAAAGCTGCCGTGGCGTCTCCAGCTTCATGTCCAAGCACAGCAGAAGCTGATCATTTAAGTGGATCCCCGAAGCCGATTCTAGGAATCGCTGGAGCTCCTCAACTAGGGTATATTCATCACAATCTAGCTCGAATGAGTGTCCATTCTCAGCTATATGCACTATAACTTTTCCCCTTTGAACTACACCTTCCGAAACACTTAAGCTCATCTTCACTTCTGTTTTTGAATCCAAGAGACAAAGTTTAACCCTTCCCGGAAATACCTTTACCAAAGTGGAAATCCCACTTCCCGATCAAATTTTTGATGAGCCCCAATTACATGTACGGCTAAAATCTGCAAATGAAAAGCCCAAATCCAAACAAACCCACGCAGGATTTTATCTATAAAACCACAAATCTGAATAATCCTTGATAAAACCCTACTTATCTCCGAACCATCATCAACAACTGACCAAAAACTTTACCAATAAAATCCTAATCGGTCAAAAATTTAACCCACCCACAAATTATTTCCTTAACAAAACCCTAAGTTTCAGCACCAATGAACCTAAATTCATCAACAAAAAAAAGAATCAATCAAATACCTACAGCAAGATAACGAAAACCCAAACAACGCAGAGAAGCAAACGAAGAAATTTCTTATATTACTTGTTTTTTAGTACAAGTGACTACGGGGTTTGCTATGACTTTTTACTGTCGTCCGACCGTCAAGCAACCAAATCAGACCAAAGAATAAGTTCGGGGAAAGCGTTCAAACTTTAGATACCAATAATTAGAGTACAAAAACAAATCGATGACGTGAGAATATACAAATAAAAGGAGGGGATTTACTTAGAGGATTGGCTAAGAACAAGTTTATCACGATACGCGCTGTGTTTTGTTAAATTATTTTTGTGTAAATCTACGTATTATAAATATATATGTATAGAAGACTGTGTTTCTTATTTGCCGATGATAATATTGGAGAGAGAAGCTTCAGCGGGAAGTAACCTCCGTGGGCTATGATGGGGGCAATAGAAGTTGATCTCTTCTGTTCTTCCTAAACAATTAAGTTTTGGAAGAACAGAATCGTTGATTAATGTGTTGTTACTTTAATGTTTTTGTTACGGGTCGATTTTTATTTTAATTATTATTTTTATTTTTTTGTATAAATACATTATTAAATTTATAATTTTTTGTTTTAAAAATGATAAAAAATATTGATTAGATTAACGGTAAATGTACCATGTGGATAAGTATGTTTTAGGTGGATTAGGAAATCATGTCAAAAAAAAATTAATATAAAAATTAATCAACTTATTAAGAAATAAAATCTCACATCATTATAAAGTTTATAATCAATTCATTAAGAAATAAAATCTCACATAATCAACTCATTTATAGAGTTTAGTGAAATATTTTAGAGATTGTTCGAGAATTATTTATAAATTGAGCAACTTAATTTATAAATACTTAAGTTAAAAGTAATTTTAGAGATTAAATTTTTTTTTTATACTTATAAATTTAAAAAAAAGTCAAAACAAAATAAGTAACTAATTGTTATTTAAAAAAATGACTTATAAATCATTTTTTTTAAGTTGATCAACCCAAATAAAATGACAAAAATATCCTCTTTTATTTTTTAATGTTCTTCTTACTAAATGACATTTTAGTAATTTTTATATTTTACTTAACTTATAAGTTCTTATTAGCTGAATACATTCACAACGATTACTTATAATTTCTAATTTATAAGTAAAAGTGATGTCAAACACTTTTATTTATAAATTTATTAAAATTTTAACTTATAAATATACTAAAATTTTAAATCAAAAAAAAATTAATAATTCCCTAACGACCCCTTAATTGTAAAAAATACCGTTGAAAGAGAACATACAAAAACAAAAGAAAAAAGGTCACTCTCTCGTCCATGCTCTCCCTCTTTCCTCTTTCCCCTCTCCCCTCTCCCCTCTCCCGTCTTCCCCATCCGCTCATCCCATTAGGATCTCTACATAGTTCCATTAGGGGATCTTTTAAATCTGGATGCAATATAAATTTGGAGTATTAACTGGTTCAGTCAATGTGGCATTGAATCCCTGCAGTTTCAGTGATGAACAAGATGACGTAAACACCATTACAAACGAGTCATATCCCAACTCTTCTAGCAAAGTCGAAAAAAAATACATGGAAGCCAAGGGAGTATCTCAAAGACCCAGTTGGCCATTTAGTGCTAGATCAAAGTCAAATTCTGTATGCAATGTGTTAGATATATTAGTTTTTAGGGTGGTCGTGCATCTGGAAGTCAAGGGAGTATCTCAGAGGCCCAGTTGTGTTCTTCTTTTGAGCATCTCGGCTTCTTTTCCATTTCTATGCTTTTATTTTCAGATCTATTGAGCACTCTGAGGCAATAGATTTGATAGATCTACTGGGTGTTGGATAGGCTTTTGGGTGTGGTTGATTGGGTTTGTTGCGATTAGATTATTTTGTTGCGTTTACATCCCTCACCTCCCATACCCAATCGGCTATAATTGGTAGAGTTTGATTTTGGTTTTTGATTGATTTTGGAGAGAAAACAATTTGGGAAAAGAAAATTTTTGCGAAGAAGAAAGAGAAGGTTGCGGTGGTTAAGGAGGTGGTGATGGTGGGGAGGGTAATGGCCGATGGAGGTGGTGGTGGGCACACATGCCATCTTAGCACTAATGTCATCATTCATGCGCGACAAACTTTAGCCACCTAGATAAATTATTAAATTAATTAAACGAAAATTTTTAAAGTTAATCGATTCAAATATTTTATAAATATAATAATACGTTTATAGTAAAAAATAATCACTAATTATAATAAAAATTAATCCTTAATACAATAATCAAAACATTAATTAACCCAAAAACAAACTAATGCTCACTGTGACGCCCCCAAATCTAGGCCCACACAGCCCAAACTTGAGTCGTCAAAAGACTACAACAAAATTATTACAATGAAATACAACGTACAACAATACAGTGTATAATAAAACACAACTAAGTCTTCACTATTATTGTCACACTATTTTACAACACGTGAAGACTACGACAGCTATTCCTCAGACTCTCACTCCATCCCCCGGCTAGACCCTGTTACGTTTTCATCTCCTGTTGAAAAACAATGGAACAAAAGAAAGGGTGAGCTCAAATAGCCCAGTAAGAAATATCATGACTAAGATAATGACGAATAAATTATCATTAGCCTTCAACAGTTGAGTTCTTGATAGAATACAATAGACTACAAGGTTTATATCAAAAACTGTAGTTAAATTCTTAAACAATGTTCAGATCAATAATAGCAGCTGAATGAGCAATCTATTAGAAGAATAATGCAGACTATAATGTCCACTCGCTTCTCTTTTTAGTAAAAATATCATCAACTTTTATCATCTGAAATACCATTAGTCAAGATAATACAACTTCACAGTTCCTGGTCATAATCATGCAGATCAACAGTTCGTCTTTGCACTACGGGCCAAAGACATTCAATATAACACCAACGGTCATGATTATACCAGATTCAGCCTTTGGTCATAATCATACCAACCAACAGTTCATCTTTGCACTACGGGCCAAAGAGAACATTCACTACGTGTCATAAAAGACACCGAACAGATGTATCGCCTTTAACCTAGTATATCGCATTTAACCTATCATCTGTTCAACAATTATATCACATCTGTGCCCCCGGCCACAGATATTCACAACAGCTTGATTCTTGATGATTAATACAAATAACAGTGATACAAATGATGAACAGAAGAACAGGATAAACAATAAGTATCGGAAGTTTACTTTGTGCAGATTCAAATAATGTCCAAATTGCCAACATGATGTGGAGTGAAATTTAAAAATGATATTCAAGATCCACAGTTCAGAATAACGATTACAGTTCAATAGAAATGTTCAGAAAATAGGAAGGTTCAGTTGAACTAATGAAATTCAACTATTATGGAACATATAATATTTTCAGGAATTATAGAAGCAATAGTTCCATAATAAGTTTCGATTTAGGTGTATGGAAGAAAATAATATCCCTTACCGTAGCAGGTTTGATTAACAAAAGGTGAAGGGAATTAATATCCCTTACCATAGTAAGTTTGAATAATGGAAGATGAAAAAGATGGTATCCCTTATGAGTATAAAGGAAAATGATATCACTTACGAATATGGAATAAAAGTGTCATGTGATAATTCGTGTAGACAAATTACTTCCACACGAGACAAATAAAAAGGGTTATTCACCAACAGGCGATAATCCGCACCGTAAGGTTATTCCCATCAATTTGAATACGAATAGTTATTCACCAAACAGGCGTAATCCGCACCGTAAGGTTATTCCCATCAATTTGAATACGAATAGTTATTCACCAAACAGGCGTAATCCGCACCGTAAGGTTATTCCCACAATTTAATAGAATTTGAACACGAAGAGTTATTCACCAAACAGGCGATAATCCGCACCGTAAGGTTATTCTCAAAGATTAATAAGGAATGAATACAAAAGGTTATTCACCAACAGGCGGTAAACCGCGCCGTAAGGTTATTCCCACAATTTAATACATGGAAGTAAATGGCACAAGAAAGAAACGATATTATTTTCGAGAATCAAAGAATGATAATCCCTTCAAGTAAGAAAGAAAATAATATCCATTTATGATGATGAAAAGAATGATACCCCTTACCGTAGTAAGTTTCAATAATAGAATATGAAAGAAGATGATATTCCTTACCACAGTAAATTTAAGAGTGTGAAAAGAATAATATTCCTTACCTTAATACGTGACTGGATATTGATTTAAATGAGGTTGATCAACCTATATATTTTTAATATAATCAGTAAATATCACATATAAAAATTCATGGTGCGTACTAACTCGTATATTATAAATTTGTTAAAAGTGATTTGATCAAATAGTATAATATAATAACAAAATAAAAACTTAAAATTAAATTACTATTCTCGAAGTTACTATTCAGGGGTTACTGTTCACTCGCGGGTTACTATTCATCCCGGAGTTACTATTCATCCCGAGGTTACTATTCATTCACGGCGTTACTATTCACAGTATATAAAAATA
Organism: Hedera helix; assembly: GCA_947179155.2. NCBI lineage: Eukaryota > Viridiplantae > Streptophyta > Magnoliopsida > Apiales > Araliaceae > Hedera > Hedera helix. Next base: position 48,975,146 of record OX359268.1, on the reverse strand, counting down.
TATAATTTTTCAAAATAAAGTCTTCCAAAAAAGTCTTCTAAAGGAAGATTTGTGAATACCGTGAAAAATAGGAATTTATGAAATAACTACTCTTTTTTAATAAAAGACTTACTTGAAAAATTCCTGCACTCCTTTTGGCCTTCAAACACTCAAGATAACCTTACTATTCTCAGAGAAAACTTATAAAATTCTTATAGAAAAATTTTATGTTTTAGGTGTGATTTTTCTATTCAGCTGAACAAGCTATTTATAGGAGAAAAGAAGTTACTATGCGCGGTAGGTGAAATAAAAAAAAAAATTTCAGCAGAGGCTGCGCAGCAGCCTCCACCAACCATCCAGCAAAACACATTTCTCACATTTCATGTGGGCCCCACAATGGGTCCCACATGTTTCTTACTATTCACGTACTATTCACGTTACTATTTCAAATAGTAAAATTAATTATTTTTTATTTATTTATTTATTTATTTATTTATTCTTCCTGTGAGTCCAACATATAAAATAATGTTACCACAATAATGTAAGAAACACGTTACATATTTTTATTAATTTAATAATATAAATTATAGTGTATTTGCTACTGTGACAATTATTAGATTCAATAATTTTAAACTACAGTGCACCAACAATTATTGACTCGATGATATGAAATACAGTGTAATGACAATTATTGAATCAATAATGCAAAATACTGTGTAGCAACAATAATTGAATTGATAATATAAAATATTATGCAGTGACAATTATTGATGAAATGACGCGTAACAATTACGGTGTCAATTATCAGACCAATAATATGAGACACTGTGCAATACCGTGTGCTACTGTAGAGTACCGTGTGCTACAGAAAATACCATAAATTACCGTATGCTACTATTCTTTTATCACCGGTATTTTAACAGTTAACACCGTTGACTATTTTTATTTAAAAAGGTTACTTCTGTCGTTTTCTATATCCGACAAATATTCCGTTGTGGGGTCCACAAATAATTTGTTATTTCGGCGCCGTCGTACGACCCGAATATTCCCCGACAAAACGAATATTCCCCGACAAAAAGAATATTGTCCGTCCAAATAAAATTTGCACATAACATCCTTAACTTTCAATTTTGTCAATTTAACCACTTACTGTTTCATGAAAAAAATATATATGAAGAAAAATTAAATTTTATATTTCATAAAATTCAGGGTCTTACAACCTCCCCTCCTTATGAAATTTCGTCCCCGAAATTGACGTACCTGACATTTCGAAGAGGTAAGGATATTTAGATTTCATCTCGGATTCTAGCTCCCAGGTCATTTCCTCAATATCTTGGTTCCTCCATAAGACCTTAACTTGAGGTATAACCTTTGAGCGTAGAATCTGCTCCTGCTTATCTAGGATCTTAACAGGTACCTCCTCATACGTTAAATCTTCTGCTATAACGTCTGGTTTTAACTCAATGACGTGGTTTGGGTCCTTCACATATTTACGTAACATAGATATGTGAAAAACGTTATGGATGCGAGACATACTTGGTGGTAAAGCTAGTTTGTAGGCTACGGTTCCTACTCGATCGAGGATTTCAAATGGGCCAATAAATCGAGGGTTAAGCTTTCCTCTCTTTCCGAATCTCGTAACTCTTTTCCATGGAGAAACACGTAAGAATACATGATCTCCGACGTTGAATCTCTCATCTCTCCGATGAAGATCGGCATAACTCTTTTGTCGTTCTTGTGCTGTCTGTATTCGTTGTCGGATCATTTGGATCTTTTCGGTCGTCAAGCGTACCAACTCGGGTCCCAACAGTTTTGCTTCTCCTACCTCATTCCAACATATTGGAGAGCGACACCTGCGTCCATATAAAGCCTCGAATGGAGCCATGCCTATACTTGCTTGGTAACTGTTGTTGTAGAAAAATTCAACCAATGGCAAGTACTTATCCCAACTTCCTTTGAAATCTAGTACGCAAAGTCTCAAAAGATCTTCGAGGGTCTGGATCGTCCTTTCCGATTGTCCGTCCGTTTGAGGATGGTATGCAGAACTAAAACGTAGTTCAGTGCCCATAGCTTTTTGTAGACTGATCCAAAAGCGTGAAGTGAATCTAGGATCTCGATCAGAAACTATGGAAACTGGCATGCCATGCAGTCTCACGATTTCATTTATGTACATACCGGCAAGACGTTCAAGTGAAAAGTTTTCTCGTATAGGCAAGAAATGAGCGGATTTGGTCAATCTATCTACGATGACCCAAATTGCATCTAAGCCTTGAGAAACTTTGGGAAGACCCGTCACGAAATTCATATTGATGTGTTCCCACTTCCATTCGGGAACCTCAAGTGGTTGTAATGGACCTTTAGGTACTTGATGCTCTGCCTTGACACGTTGACAAGTTAGGCACCTTGAGATAAACTCTGCAATCTCCCTTTTCATATTGTTCCACCAAAATGTATGTTGAAGATCTCGATACATCTTGGTACCTCCTGGGTGGATTGCAAACGGCGTGTTGTGTGCCTCCATCATGATTTTATGCTTTAATTCAGGATCGTTAGGAACACAGAGTCGAGAGTTGACTTGAAGTATTCCTTTCTCGTCGATTCTTGCTTCGGGAATGGTACCTTCTTGTACTTTCTTTATCATGTTTATCAGTTCCGGATCGGTAGCTTGAGCAGCTTTAATTTTATCGATTAAAGCCGGTTTTACTCGCACGTGAGCAATCTTCGAGTGGGTCCCTAGTGTCTTTAGCTCTATCTCCATCTTTTGCAAGTCGTACAAAATACGTTTTTGTGTTGTCAGCAGTGCACTTGTACTCGCATAAGATTTTCTGCTCAAAGCGTCAGCTACAACGTTCGCCTTTCCCGGGTGATACTGGATTGTGTGGTCGTAATCCTTCAACAACTCAAGCCAACGTCGTTGTCGCATGTTGAGTTCCTTCTGGGTGAAGAAATACTTGAGACTTTTATGATCCGTATAGATATCCACTTTTTCTCCGTACAAGTAGTGTCTCCAGATCTTCAACGCGAAAACGACTGCTGCCAACTCTAGATCATGAGTAGGATAATTTTTCTCATAATCTTTGAGTTGTCGAGAGGCATAAGCTATAACATTTCCATGTTGCATAAGGACACAACCTAGACCTTTGCCTGAAGCATCGCTATATATGACGAATTTTCCTGATCCTGATGGAATGGTCAGAACAGGAGCTGAAACAAGTCTCCTCTTGAGTTCTTGAAAACTCTTCTCGTATTCTCGCTTGAATGATACCGATATCTAATAATCAAACTTTCATCTCTTGGCGTTCTATGGGAGCCATTTGGTATTGAGCTTTGGAAAAGGGTTTAGTATCGGGTTCAAGATCGATACAGAATTCAATTTCTCGGTTTGGGGATAAGCCAAGAAGTTCCTCAAGAAAAACGTCAGGAACTCATTAACAATAGGAATATCATTCAAGTTTGACGTGTTTTTGTTCAAATCAATGACATGGGCTAAAAAGGCTTGACATCCGTTTTTCAATAAACGAATGACTTTATGGCTAGAAATAATAGTTATAGATTTCAATGGTTTAGTTGCTTGAATTTGCATGACAGGTTGATTAGGAATATGAAAACTAATAATTTTATGAAAACAATCAATTTTAGCATGATGGGTAGTCAACCAATCAATTCCTAAAATCACATCAAATTCATGCATCTCCAAAGAAATAAGGTCAACAGGTAATGTGAGGTTGTTGATTTAAACTAGGCAAGATTTATAGATAGTAAATGTAATAGGTATTTCTCCCAATGAGATTTCAACTGATAAGACAAGATTTAAGTTTTCAATAGGCAAATTTAAACGTTGAGTACATATAGGTGAGATAAAAGAGTGGGTAGAGCCAATATCTAACATGGCATAGACTTCTCGAGAATTGATGAATAGCTTACCGGTCATCACCTCATTCGATTTCTTGATCATCAAGGCTGTCATCATCCAATCGAGTCCCATATACTTCATCCGGATCTTCACGTATTTCAACCATGGGGATACCACGAAATAGTTCTCTAACGAACTGTTTCTCAGATTCTTCAACTTCATCAGTAGTAGCGTACCAATGATTTCCATTAAAATAGTATTTTCGATAGACTACAGTTTCCACGATAGTGACTAACTTAACCTGAATTCCTCTAAATTGTAACGCCCAAAAGTATAGATACATCATTTTTAAATAATCTTGAAAATCATAGCTCGAACACCATAAATCCCAAAGACTTATATGAAACGTCCATATATTCTGATCCTTTGTTATCGAGCATAACCAGGTGATGATATGTTTCCAACGGTCGAGCAAATTAAAGGCAACAATTTCCGCAAGTTCCGGATATCCTTTAAAGAACGAATTTGGAAGAACGACGGTAGAACTTTCACCTTCTTCTTCTTTAGATCGGATACAAATAATTTTTGCTTTAGGCAAATTATTCAACTCTGAGTTTGTAGAAGAATTGTTTGTGGCCTCTACATTCACTTCGGGTACTCCGTGGTTAACCTCCTGATTTCCAGATGCCATACTTAACTGTGGTCACAAAATAGATGTTAGTTCAAATAAACTGACTCATCACTTCATGTCCCTATATTCAAATCAACTCATTAGATAATAAAATCTAATTTAGGTGGGACACACTAGTGACTGATTATATTCGTCTCTCCCCTCCTAGTTCTAACCCCAGATCTCCATTAAAGACCATATCCCTAAGCTCTGATACCAACTGTGACGCCCCCAAATCTAGGCCCACACAGCCCAAACTTGAGTCGTCAAAAGACTACAACAAAATTATTACAATGAAATACAACGTACAACAATACAGTGTATAATAAAACACAACTAAGTCTTCACTATTATTGTCACACTATTTTACAACACGTGAAGACTACGACAGCTATTCCTCAGACTCTCACTCCATCCCCCGGCTAGACCCTGTTACGTTTTCATCTCCTGTTGAAAAACAATGGAACAAAAGAAAGGGTGAGCTCAAATAGCCCAGTAAGAAATATCATGACTAAGATAATGACGAATAAATTATCATTAGCCTTCAACAGTTGAGTTCTTGATAGAATACAATAGACTACAAGGTTTATATCAAAAACTGTAGTTAAATTCTTAAACAATGTTCAGATCAATAATAGCAGCGGAATGAGCAATCTATTAGAAGAATAATGCAGACTATAATGTCCACTCGCTTCTCTTTTTAGTAAAAATATCATCAACTTTTATCATCTGAAATACCATTAGTCAAGATAATACAACTTCACAGTTCCTGGTCATAATCATGCAGATCAACAGTTCGTCTTTGCACTACGGGCCAAAGACATTCAATATAACACCAACGGTCATGATTATACCAGATTCAGCCTTTGGTCATAATCATACCAACCAACAGTTCATCTTTGCACTACGGGCCAAAGAGAACATTCACTACGTGTCATAAAAGACACCGAATAGATGTATCGCCTTTAACCTAGTATATCGCATTTAACCTATCATCTGTTCAACAATTATATCACATCTGTGCCCCCGGCCACAGATATTCACAACAGCTTGATTCTTGATGATTAATACAAATAACAGTGATACAAATGATGAACAGAAGAACAGGATAAACAATAAGTATCGGAAGTTTACTTTGTGCAGATTCAAATAATGTCCAAATTGCCAACATGATGTGGAGTGAAATTTAAAAATGATATTCAAGATCCACAGTTCAGAATAACGATTACAGTTCAATAGAAATGTTCAGAAAATAGGAAGGTTCAGTTGAACTAATGAAATTCAACTATTATGGAACATATAATATTTTCAGGAATTATAGAAGCAATAGTTCCATAATAAGTTTCGATTTAGGTGTATGGAAGAAAATAATATCCCTTACCGTAGCAGGTTTGATTAACAAAAGGTGAAGGGAATTAATATCCCTTACCATAGTAAGTTTGAATAATGGAAGATGAAAAAGATGGTATCCCTTATGAGTATAAAGGAAAATGATATCACTTACGAATATGGAATAAAAGTGTCATGTGATAATTCGTGTAGACAAATTACTTCCACACGAGACAAATAAAAAGGGTTATTCACCAACAGGCGATAATCCGCACCGTAAGGTTATTCCCATCAATTTGAATACGAATAGTTATTCACCAAACAGGCGTAATCCGCACCGTAAGGTTATTCCCATCAATTTGAATACGAATAGTTATTCACCAAACAGGCGTAATCCGCACCGTAAGGTTATTCCCACAATTTAATAGAATTTGAACACGAAGAGTTATTCACCAAACAGGCGATAATCCGCACCGTAAGGTTATTCTCAAAGATTAATAAGGAATGAATACAAAAGGTTATTCACCAACAGGCGGTAAACCGCGCCGTAAGGTTATTCCCACAATTTAATACATGGAAGTAAATGGCACAAGAAAGAAACGATATTATTTTCGAGAATCAAAGAATGATAATCCCTTCAAGTAAGAAAGAAAATAATATCCATTTATGATGATGAAAAGAATGATACCCCTTACCGTAGTAAGTTTCAATAATAGAATATGAAAGAAGATGATATTCCTTACCACAGTAAATTTAAGAGTGTGAAAAGAATAATATTCCTTACCTTAACACGTGACTGGATATTGATTTAAATGAGGTTGATCAACCTATATATTTTTAATATAATCAGTAAATATCACATATAAAAATTCATGGTGCGTACTAACTCGTATATTGTAAATTTGTTAAAAGTGATTTGATCAAATAGTATAATATAATAACAAAATAAAAACTTAAAATTAAATTACTATTCTCGAAGTTACTATTCAGGGGTTACTGTTCACTCGCGGGTTACTATTCATCCCGGAGTTACTATTCATCCCGAGGTTACTATTCATTCACGGCGTTACTATTCACAGTATATAAAAATATATAATTTTTCAAAATAAAGTCTTCCAAAAAAGTCTTCTAAAGGAAGATTTGTGAATACCGTGAAAAATAGGAATTTATGAAATAACTACTCTTTTTTAATAAAAGACTTACTTGAAAAATTCCTGCACTCCTTTTGGCCTTCAAACACTCAAGATAACCTTACTATTCTCAGAGAAAACTTATAAAATTCTTATAGAAAAATTTTATGTTTTAGGTGTGATTTTTCTATTCAGCTGAACAAGCTATTTATAGGAGAAAAGAAGTTACTATGCGCGGTAGGTGAAATAAAAAAAAAAATTTCAGCAGAGGCTGCGCAGCAGCCTCCACCAACCATCCAGCAAAACACATTTCTCACATTTCATGTGGGCCCCACAATGGGTCCCACATGTTTCTTACTATTCACGTACTATTCACGTCACTATTCACGTTACTATTTCAAATAGTAAAATTAATTATTTTTTATTTATTTATTTATTTATTTATTTATTCTTCCTGTGAGTCCAACATATAAAATAATGTTACCACAATAATGTAAGAAACACGTTACATATTTTTATTAATTTAATAATATAAATTATAGTGTATTTGCTACTGTGACAATTATTAGATTCAATAATTTTAAACTACAGTGCACCAACAATTATTGACTCGATGATATGAAATACAGTGTAATGACAATTATTGAATCAATAATGCAAAATACTGTGTAGCAACAATAATTGAATTGATAATATAAAATATTATGCAGTGACAATTATTGATGAAATGATGCGTAACAATTACGGTGTCAATTATCAGACCAATAATATGAGACACTGTGCAATACCGTGTGCTACTGTAGAGTACCGTGTGCTACAGAAAATACCATAAATTACCGTATGCTACTATTCTTTTATCACCGGTATTTTAACAGTTAACACCGTTGACTATTTTTATTTAAAAAGGTTACTTCTGTCGTTTTCTATATCCGACAAATATTCCGTTGTGGGGTCCACAAATAATTTGTTATTTCGGCGCCGTCGTACGGCCCGAATATTCCCCGACAAAACGAATATTCCCCGACAAAAAGAATATTGTCCGTTCAAATAAAATTTGCACATAACATCCTTAACTTTCAATTTTGTCAATTTAACCACTTACTGTTTCATGAAAAAAATATATATGAAGAAAAATTAAATTTTATATTTCATAAAATTCGGGGTCTTACACTCACCTTCTTTCAACGTTGAATTAATAAAATAGTAGTACCAGAATACTCGAATGAAAATTCAAATTTAATACAATAAATATTTGTATCACTGATATATTGAATAACTTCTTGAGTAAATTTGCAAAATTTTAAAAATCAAAATTGATATAAATTAATTTAAAATTTTCAATTAATATAAATATAATAACTAGTTCTGAATATTACTCTTAAACTAGTTTACAATAATTATAATTATTTATATTAATATTAAATAAATTTGTATTAATTTTGATGTATAAGATTTCACAAATTATCTAAAAAAATCAAATTATATATTTAATTTTAGAGCGAACAAACTACAATTTATCATAATATTCAACAACTAATATATTTATTACATGTGTATTTGACGTATAAATTAAAATCTCACTTGAAATACCTAAACATTACTTCTATTTGTGTATGTTTTGAAAAAAGCTTTTACTTTGAATCCGTTGTTTATGAATCTTTTATTATTATAATTATAAGTAAATAGATTAAAGACCCTCCCCTAGACTTTATTTATTTATTTATCATTAATTTATTATTTTCTCACTTTATAAAATTTGTTTTATTCTTTTATAGGATTTTATTTTCTCATAGTTTGGGATTAAATCTCATATTCTTTCTTCATTATTGTGAAAGTTATTTTTATTCTTGTAGGAGTTTGAATTTATCTATGCAAAGAGTTATTTTCAGTTAGACAAGACAAACGAGACAGGTCGGACAAGGCCAAATGGGTTCGGTCAAATTTGGGCCTGATCAAAATGATCCAAATTTTTTTGAATTAAAAATAATGGGCCCGTGATCCAAGTTAGTCAAATCGGGTCGCGAGTCATTTTTTTTAAAAACAATTACAATTATGTTATATACATTAAAAAATTAACTTGATTCTCTTTTTATTTCAAATATTTATTTATTTATTACCTAATAAGTGATTTTAGTTAACTTTCGTTTCGGTTTTGGTATATGGGTTTACATGCAGTCTGTATGTCACTAAATTAACATGATTCGGAATATAATATGTCTCGTTGTACGTGTGACATTGCTTACCCATTCACACCATATTTTTATTGGGAAAAATCAAACTAGTATGTATACATCATTAGCGGTATATACAAATTGAATAAAGTTAAGTGCTACATTACTCTGGTTCCAGTTTCTCCTGCAATATGAAATGTCAAGCTAAACTTCGTGCTGAAGCAATATAGCATGAAGCAGGGTCTCTGTGGCACTGAAAATTTAATTGTACGTGTAGTTAATAGCAATTGCCATTTCTGCAGGAGGTTATGGACTTATTGTCATACTTGGAAGTCTTTGGTGCCGAATCTAACATTTTATGCAGAAATGCTCCATGGAGTGTTACGTTTTGCAAGGAGTGCAATTTTTGGTGATTCACACAAGCACAGGTGTTCTGCAATGTCCACAGAACACTAACCTATTGCCTTAAGGTGCAACAGTGTTAATACGGTATCAACGGGTATTTTTCAAATATATTATTAAAAATAATTGACTTTTCAGACACCTGTATACAAATTGATAGTTCTAATGTGACGAGGTGCGAGTCAAGGCATTCTACACCAATTGAAGAGAGAATACCCAAACTACTGTTGTGTTTGATCGAAGATTGTCAACCTCTTTTTCTCAATGTTTAAATTAAAATTATTTAATTGCAGAAAAGAACCTTCATTTGCGATTACAGTTTTTGAATTATATGACACTTATTAGAATTACACAAGTAATTATATACAATCGAAGAGATTGTGTTATTAGAATATGATGTAGTTCAACAAAAGAATTGTAATAACTAGTTTTTATTATAATTTGAGTGGTTCTACTTTTGTTATGATTTTTAATTATAATTTTTTTCAATGATTCTAATTTCTTAAAAAAATGATTTTACTAAAAAAAAATTGGTCCACAAGTAGGACACGGCTAAAATTGGCCAAGTTTTCATGGACTAAAAAAAACTCAATTTTTGACGAGCGAGCCGGTCTGACGCTCAGGTTGGGATTAATTTTGTCAGGTTTTTTTTTAGTTATAATGATATGTGATTACAAATACGCGAATTAAATGTTGGATACGACATTTCTGTGATAGTTATTTCCAAATTATTTTATTTATTTGCTTAGGCCATGAAATATTATAATTCAAAATTTATTTTTTGATAGAATAAACATTCGCTCGACTAATTCTACCATACATATAATTCATATCTTTTTAATTGAATATATTAATCTTCACTCATATTATTCTCGAAATTTGTCAACAAAAAAATCATAAATTAAAATAATAATTTGAATTATAAAAAATTATTCAGTGATCTTGGGGTACCATCACGTAGTATTTCAGGTCAATTATATTTTTCTATTTCAATGATGTTTTATTACTTATAGTTCTGAATCTATTAAAATAAAGAGATATAATTAACTTGAAATATTATGTCACAGTACCTCGTACCATTAAATAATTACTCTCATTTGATTGACCCTGCCTATGGTTGTTGCGCCCAAAAGATATCATTATCGATGTTATATAAATTAAAAAACCATATCACAGTTTTTAAAAACAGTAGATGAGTTCAATTAAATATAAAAAGTTAAACAAAATCAACGTTTTCTTACTTTTAACCTTATTTAGCTAATTAATCTGCATATTAATGTCATTTAAATTTATATAGAAAAATATTGGAATAATAATTTCCATATTTCAAAATACAAGATATATTTTGATATTTTTAAAATCAATTTGAGACACTTTTAGTTCAAAATAATGTAAATATAGTTAATTACAATCAATATAGTAAATTATATGAAAAAATATATCTAATTATTAAATTTATTGTTTGAAAGTATAGTAGATCAACGTAATCTTAAATATATAAAATTTTAAATTATATTTTTAAAAAATTACTATTATTTTCTATGCGGATGAAGTACTTAACGAGATATATATATATATATATATATATATATATATTACTTAAGGATGCGAAAAAAGCTACCATTATATGTTACTTTTCCTAGTCTCAAAAGGATGGCCTAAGATTTAATTTTTTTATCATAAAAAAAAAATAAAAAAAAATATGTCATTTATTTTATATAATTTTATAGGATCAGTAAAGATAAATTTAAATTATATTTTATATTTTATTTCCTCAATTTTATAAAACATAAATCCAATTATCCAACACTGCCCTATATAAGGTCATTCTGTACATCAGTTGCACGTGTTTCCAGAGGGTTCAACTCGAGGCTTTCGTAGATCATCAAATCTTGCAACAGAAACACATTCCTTTGGACAATGCACTATCCTATTCATATTTCTGGTCTGGGTACCAAACTCTAGTAAATGGACCTTTTTTTTACATGCATCAACCGTTCTCACCAGTCATACTTGAAGGGGTGAGGTTAGAGGTCATAAAATTTTAATATAAAAAAGTGTTTTAAATAATATGTTATTATAATATTAGTTCGGTAAATCTATTGATAATATTATAAATTATTAATAAAATAATCAAAGACATTTAATTTGAGACATGGTATTGATTATTTTAATAAATTTTGAGTTTAAAAATATATATTTTTTAAAAATTAATAATAATTTTATAATTTAAAATAAAGAAAGTATTATATTTTCTCAATTATGAGGTATAGGTTTTATTCAATCAATTACGTTTTTTTGTGTCATACTAAAATTGGAATAGGACACTGAATTTTTGAAATTTATATCTAGTATTTGGTAAAATACAATATTAGTACTTAGTAGTATAACAATTATTATAATAACTAATAAGATGTTACAAACTTTTTATAATTAAAAAATGAAAATATATTTTTAATTGTGAAACTTAAAGACAATATACATTTTTATTGCATCATTTAACAGTAAAAATATATATCTCTAGAAAGAGTCTTTCTAAGGAGATCGGAAGTTGTGACCGGTTCAATTTTATTTGTTTTGAATTCTAAAATATTTATAATATTTATTTTAATAATTTTTTTTATAAAATTCAATAATTTAAATACATATAAATAATAATATTAAAAAAATAAAAATTAAATCATTCATAACTTCCGGTCCTAAAAACCGGTCTCGCAGTTTTAGTGCTCTAGAAAACAAAGATGATTGGAATGGGCCGATCGTTTTTTAGCGTCATGACAACAAACTGCGCGTGGGAAGCATTTCTCTTAACAAACACCTGTCATCAAGAATTATTTTTTATCTACATCACTTGCACACAAACAAATACGTACACAGTGGCCATATACATTAGTATACATACGGAATACTGTCGTTCAGATTCCATAAATTCAACCATCTTCAGCAATTTCCGCACAAAACCCTTAAAAGATGTCAAATCTGAATTTGGGTTTTTTGTTTTGCGTCATCATTTTCATCACCAAGCTTTCCACAGGCACTTGTAATGGAAACTCTTCCTTAGATCCAATTTCCCAACAAGAGTTGGACAGAGTTTTTAAGTTACCGGGTCAAGACTTCAGTGTGAGCTTTGCACACTACTCTGGGTATGTCACGGTCAATGAGAAATCTGGGAGAGCACTGTTTTATTGGTTCACGGAAGCTGTTGATGATCCTTCTTCCAAGCCTATTGTTCTTTGGCTCAACGGGGGTGATTCTTTTACTCCATATTTTGTTCTCTTTTGATTTGTCATTCCTATTTTGTTTTGTGGTATTTGAACTCTGTTACATTGATAATTTTGTTTGTTGTCCCTGTGCTTGTATATTATTGAAGGCTTAGATGATTAATGACTTAAGTTTCCATTTGTATGTCTTTTACCCAATTTCTTATAATTTTGCCATTATTTGCCATAATTTTGCCAATTTCCATTTGTATGTTTAAACTTTAAAAAATTACTTGTGGGTTATAGTTTTAGGATATACTCCCTCCATTTCCACTAAAAGAGTCTTTTGACTTTTATCATAGTTAATATGCGAAATCCTAAAATTCAAATTGTGATGTGATCATGTGAATTTATTTTGCTTTTTGGATGGACAGTTCTGTAGTTAGTAATACTTTTTAAGTAATCTACAATATTAACTATCACATTAATTAAAGTCAAATAAATTGACATCAATTTTGAATTTTAGGATTTCACATAACTAGTAATTTTTTTTTAAAAGGACTCTTTTTGCGGAATTGTGTTTTACTCAAACTTGTATTTTCCTTAGTGCATGTATGGCTATAGACATATAGTTTATCATACTATCAACTCTTTTATGTTTGTAGTCTTTCTGGAACATCATTCTCGTGTCTATGTCAAGTGTGTTTGTTTATCACTTTGATTGAGATTGATAAAGGTTTGGTTTCTCAGTGCAGTTGATACGATTATCCAAAATTTTATAATAGGTTTCTGACCACGAGCTGTTATTCAGGTCCCGGATGTTCATCAATTGCTTATGGTATGGCTGAGGAAATCGGACCTTTTCACATTAACAAAGATGGGGAAACTCTTTACTCAAACCCTTACTCCTGGAATCAAGGTGTGTTATATTTCCCGAATATTAAACAGGTGGTTTATGAATTTGAACCAACCAAAGCTGCTGCAAAACACACAAATTCTTTTGGGCCTGTAGAGTTGAGCGAGATAGTTTAGAAATTTTGTGTAGGTTTGCTGACAATAGAAAGGGCTGATTTTTTATGGTGGCCTCCTCCTAGGCACACCCCATCCAGATAGTTCTACTGTAGACACCTGCCAGGTAGTATACTAGCTATGCTAGCTGACTTGAGTTGCTCAATCACCTTACTCAGACTGGTCCATATCTGATTATAGAATATAATAAGATTGTTTTTTATTTTAAAAAATATCTTATAGGTATGTCATAAAAGGAAAGCAGGTAGGCTTGCAGCAAATTGGACCAAGATTGTAATCATTTAGGTACGAAGTAGTAGTTGAGTGACATGTTAAATTACTCAAACTATTGAAATTTGTTAGTACTCTTTGTTTTTTGATAAGTACAAATTGTCAATACTCTTTTTGCATCTTATTCACACGGGATATATTATATGAATGAGAATTTATCTTCAATGTGTTTGGAACTTTCTGTCAGTAATAATAACATATATGCACAATCTACTTATCAACGGTCAACATTGGTAGTTGTATCAATCTTTAAACGTCCCGATTGCCTTACTATTTTGCAGTTGCTAATTTATTATTCCTTGACTCCCCTGTTGGAGTTGGTTATTCGTATTCAAACACCTCCTCTGATCTTCTGAACAATGGAGATAAAAAAACTGGTATTACCTCAAACTTATTCTGTTATATAGTCTGAATTTTGGATGTGTGAGTGTGAACATGTACATGGACTTTTTGTCTTCTCATACTTTATGTTGCAGCTGAGGATTCACTAGAATTTCTATTGAAGTGGTTTGAGCGTTTTCCTCAGTATAAAGGAAGGGACTTTTACATCACAGGGGAGAGCTATGGAGGTACATGTTTGTGTTTAGTTCTAATCCACAGAAGAATTTACACACCATATTCAAATACAACAGAAAAACTAGTAGAGTTTACTTATTTTCTGGCTTCATCATACTTTTCCCACCTTGTAAGTCTAACCATTTGACATATTATTAATTTTGTAAAATTAGAATGTGCTATTCCATCTGAAAGATTTGTAACCGAAATGACATATAAACTTATAACATTATCATTTGCAGGGGTCATTAATTTTGTAAAATTAGAATGTGTTATTCCATCTGAATGATTTGTAATCGAAATGACAAATAAACTTAGGACACATGTATGGTATCAAAAGAAGCCAAAAACTAAAACATGCAAAGGAAAAAATCATGTTGATAGTATAACAGGTAGCCACAATGGAGTCATAGCTATATGGAATTGACCCAGCCTCAACCCTTAATATGTAGAAAAGATTAGGAGATTACAGCAGAGCAAAAATAATAGGAATCTAAAAGTTTCTTCATTTGACAATTGAAGGAAGTAATAGAAGATTATCAATTCTCTTCCAGTACTTTCCTTTTGTCTGACCTTCTACTACTTTGGAAAGACAAATTTGTCGAAAACAAGAAATTGATATTATTTTTGATAGATAAAGAAATTAATTCTTCCCCTTTTGTTATTCTTTTTTCGCGTGTTTAGAATCATTCTACAGCCACCTTTTTGGATCTTGAATCTTTTCGTAATGTTTTTCATTTTTCAATTCTCAGGCTAATATACTTAAGTGAATGATTGACCCAAGAACTGCCATGTGCACCTTATGTTACAATAAAAAATAGTAAAGGAACAGAACCACAAGGATCTGGAAATATATATATATATATATATATATATATATATATATATATATTTCCTTTCAGTTTGGATCTTATCGCAACTAAGCGTGATATTTATCCTGAAGCATGTTGGTCAAGGCGTATTAAAGTTTTGTAAAAGATTTCAGTGCTCATTAATTATGCTGTATCAATTAAATATAACTTTCTACTAGATGGTTTTGGTAGATATATACTCTTATGGCTTCAATTATCTTGATCATTTTTTCCAGGACATTATGTTCCGCAGCTGAGCCAAGCGATAGTAAAGCACAACATGGGAAATAGTGCAAATTTAATCAATATTAAGGGTTACATGGTATGGACTTTTCTCACACAAATAGTAGTGTGCATTCTATCCAAAATTTTGAAGCCAGCATATTTTCAATGCAGGTGGGAAATGCTTTAACTGATGATTTTCATGACCACTTTGGACTTTTCCAATTTATGTGGTCAGCAGGTTTGATTTCTGATCAAACTTACAAGCAGCTGAACCTTTTTTGTGACTTCCAATCATTTGTACACACGTCAGAGCAGTGCGATAAGATTCTAGATATCGCTAACAATGAATTTGGAAACATTGATCCTTATAGCATCTTCACTCCCACCTGCCCCGCTAATCTTAGTGAGTCAAATGAGATATTGAGAAGATGGCACGTGAGTACACAGATCATAATGTTTAGAGTGTACTATTAGCTTATATGCTTTTTTACTTACTTTTATATCAAATGATTGTTCTGTTAAAATAAATGTGTACATTATATCTTGGCTTACAGAATCCAACTACTCTTGGCCTGTGGTGTCATAGACCGATAGACAGTCCATTTGGGTAGAAATATTTTCCAAATTGATTTGGTACATTCTTCCCTTATAATTTACCTGATTTTTTTTAATGGCTTCCATATTGCTGAAGCCATGGGGTTGTCTGTAAGTGGATGGCCAGGTTTCTTAGCTCACAAATGATTTCATAGGAAACATAAGAAAAAATTTGTAGGGTCTCTGTCTCTCTCTCTCTCAGTGGCGAAATTTGTATATATGTAGCTGGTCGTTTCTTGCTTATTGTTCTTAACGAGTCTAATGCAGCAAGTAATTTTTGAGGCAGTATATCTATTAATATTTAAACCAGTAACGAAATTCATGCTAGGTTCTTGAAGACCAGAAACCAGAAACCTTATTAATTTCTTTACATAGTCCCTCAATATCTAAATTTCCATTACTCTATTAGGGTAGTTCAGTCAGTCTTCTTATAGTAGCACATGGTTGTGGAAGGACATTGTCAAAGAAATATTTCTTATACAACCGTTAGTAGGTGAAGAATTTGAAAGTATTCAGACAGACAATGCAATCTTCGAAGCATCAACACCTTGTGTGCATCAAAATTTAAAATTGTGGTACCTACTCTACAAGACGATAAATTGGGAACATGACTCCTAATCGATAACATTGTAGTGACTAGTGAAGTTAATGAGCAGACTCTTTCTGAAAATCTCAATATAAGAGTATTTGGAGTTTAGGATTAGAATTCACTTTCTCATACTGTTTTAGTACTTCGAAATTTCCTTCACTGCTTTGATCATAACATGTTATTCTTAATTTTAAAAACAGATCTCTAAGTTATGATTTTTATCTGTAGTAATTGAAGGTACATCATACATGCATAATGAATAATCTGGTGTCATACCTATGATGACTTTAATTTATCCTAGAACTTCTTTATCTTTTATAAATTTGACTCAATATGCTGGGCTCTGGAGTCTCGAAACATGAATACAAAATTTGAACTTAGAATCTTCCTGGGTAAGAAGGCTTCTGCAGATGTAGAGTAGTGTTTAAAATGTTTTCACTCAGATGATTAATACTATTTGTTCTCTCGTTTAGAAGTTTGGCCACATCAGCCAGAAGTATGATCCCTGCACTGAGAAGCACTCAACTGTCTATTTCAATCTACCTGAGGTTCAGAAAGCTCTTCATGTTTATCAAAGGGGCATACCATCTAAATGGGAAACTTGCAGGTAGTTCAATCGAAGATATAAGCTGCTAACATATTTACATCAAATAATAAAATAGTGCTGATCGTGAATTTTATTACTTACGGGTCTAATTGGCTTGCTGAATAACCATCTTATACTTCAGGACTATGTTTTTTTTAATACCAATTTAGCATATTATAGCTTGCTTTCTTGGATTACTTTTAATCGTAGCTCTGGAAAAACTACAACAGCTTATTGTTTAAACTTTAAAGTTTGTCCGTTAAAAATGTGTACTGACCATTTTATTTTCTCTCTACTGCAGATTACCTAACTTTGAAAACAAAAATAAATGATGCTATTAGTCATACTCGTATCCTCCACTAACACATTAACTGTATGTATGGACAGCCAGCCAATCCATCTGATTTGTTGGAAATATTAGGTATCATAGCAAGAAATATATGCCGCAAACTTTGATTATTTTACAAGTCACCTTTAAGGGTTAGTAAAATAATTTGCTATGTGAAACAATTATGATTTTGTATTGAGTCTAGTTAGTTTTTTGGATATAAATCTTGATATATTTTTATTCTCCTGCCAGTATGGTTGATTGCACCATAACCTTGACTGATTGTGTCTTACTGCACACAAATCTGCATTAAGTGATACTCCACACTGTTTCATGTTTTGCAGTGACGAGGTAAACCTTAACTGGAAGGATTCTCCTAAGTCAATGCTGAATGTTTATCATGAGCTTATACGTTCAGGATTACGGATTTGGGTTTTCAGGTTGTTGATTCTCAGCGAACTTCTGTTTATTTGTCCTGCATAATTTTGGTTTCACATTTGGCTTTGGCCTTATATTTTTGTTTTTCATTACTTTGATTAGTTGATACCAGTAAAGTGCATATCCACTTTTGCCAACTATATTACTAATATTCTGAAGGAAAGGGTGCGGTGCTCTACATTAGAGAATCATTTTTCTTCATTTTTTTTAATTTATAGCTTCCCCCTTTCCCCAACCCTATATCTGTTTGTACATTCCATTCAACTGAGTCAAGTTGAGGAGGATATGCTTTGTAAAAAAGACCACCCATGCTGCTTCACTCTGTAAAATAACCTGATAGGAATAGGACGTAATCATTTATAGATATTGGTTATTGAGTATACGAGTATATAAGTTTTATGGACTGAACAATGACAATGTTTGTGCGAGTCTGGGAGGTATCTCCACATCGTTGATAGGTCCATTTTAATTTGTAAAAAGTAGTTTAATTATTTGCAATAAGATTAAAGCATTAATCATGTCACAGTGCTCCTCCATTTTCCAACAGTAAACTGACCTTGCCATGTGGGCTATATGATATTTCCTGGTAGAACTATGTGGGACCACAGTCCAAATTGAAGGGTTGAATTGTTGATCATCTGTCACAATCATCTTTCCTTGAAAGAAAATAGTCTACGGCAATGTTTCCATTCGTGTGCTTTTCATCAAAGGTCCAGCTTGTCCTTTTTGTTTCAGTTAATTCTTTTTGTACTCCAGTCATCCTCATGAAGGGAACAAAATTAAAGTTGGTTCAGGCCGATAATCCCCAAGTACCATACAACAGCAACCACATCCCTATGCATTTTTTAGGAAATAGGGACATCATATAACTGGCAAATTGATCCCCTCAGTTTGTCAATGTAGTTTGAATATATTTGTAAGGTACTGACTCTATTCTATTTACCTCTTCTTTAATGATAGTGGTGATACAGACGGTATAATCCCAGTTACATCCACACGATACAGTATAGATGCTCTTAAACTTCCAACTGTGACTCCATGGCATGCTTGGTATGATGACGGTCAGGTAATTCACTGCTCCTGTTTTTTCCTCTGCCTTCCATCTTACAATTAGGACTCTGTTGGTTTATCAACTAACGTAGTATGAGCTCAAAAGCTACATGATGTATGGCTCAATGGTATCTTAGTTATAAATTGACAAGGCCTTTTTTTGAGTACTCTTAAATATATATATATACAGTTCAAGAGTATTAGTTGAACATGTTATGAAACATTACCTAATCTCCGCAAATTATGGCTTTTCTTAAAATACTATGCATTAAACAGGTGGGAGGATGGACCCAAGAGTACAAAGGGCTAACTTTTGTTACCATAAGAGGAGCAGGCCATGAAGTACCTTTGCATAGACCCAAACTAGCTCTCAAACTCGTAATGTCCTTCCTGTCAGGAATTTCGATGCCAAAGCTGGAGCTAATTAGGGACTTTTAAAAGTTTCTTTTTTCATTGGTGGAAAGAAAGGAGTTCACCATTATGAATTTATGATATAGAGATATGGATTTGATCATTTGAAGCAAATTAACTTTGATACAAGTTGGCTTTAATAACATTTTGCATTAAAGACACATAATCAGGGATCTGTTGCACGTTCATGAATTTACTTATTTATACCTGTGCACGGTGCCGTAAGTTACTCCCTCCATTTGCAATGATTTGTGTGGTCGGCTATCGACGGTAATAAAATCTCAATATTATCTTTTTAAATTTTATTTAAAAAAATGAAATAGAAACAAGTTAGTATCTAATAAAGGGATATTATGAAAAATTAAGTCATTAATGTTTTTTTTATTAAAATTTATAAATGACAAATAAAAAAGTATATTTTATTTATTTATTTTGGTAATTTGAGCAGAATTTTTAAAAATATTAGTTTTGTCAAAGTTGGATTTTAAGATTTTATGCACTAAAAACTTTACGAGTAGTTGTTTTATCATTGAGCAACGAAGAATTTAGTTAAAAAGGTATATTTGCAACGCTCTGACATTTGTATTGAAGAACTACCAATAATTTGATTTTCATGATTCTGTAGGTAAGAAAATGATACCAAGGAATTCAATTTTTCACATGATTATAAAACCAATTTACCAAAAATTATATATTTAAAAATATTTTATCTCATTTCCCTGTCCCACCAAATAGGCAATAGTTAACAAATTTTTAGTAGGAAATATCCAGTAATCTAGACAAATATTGTAACACTGCCAAAGTTGGGTAATTAAGTGAAATAATGTTTCAATTAAAATTTAAGCTCCAACATTTTTCACATGAACACCCAATATTGAGTTATGCAAGAAAATATACAGGGCGCTGAAATTTGAGGAGGGAGGAAACAAAAGGCCGCCCCAAATAAAGATTCTGTAATAATTATAACGGTGGTTGTGGCCTTCGGTTCGACTACGTTCGCTAAGGAGATGGCCATCCGAAAGTGTGTCGCCAATATGTATCCACTCTCTCTCTCTCTCTCTCTCTCAATACGTACATATTCCATGTAGGATTTTTTACTGACCGTCTCCGTCTTTGCGATTTCATGGTTTATTTTGAGGTATCTTTACGTTAGTTTTAACTTCTGCTATATAAAATAAATCTGTCTATTAAGAAAAGGGTTTTACTATTTGTAGAACTCTTTGTATACTACACAGACATGTATACGATTATTTTATTTATATACTTTTTTTGATAAGTAATTGATGTATTTAAAGGGTATTCTGTATTTATTGGACAGTGAAAAGTAAAAACAGTACTAAGTACTCCTATTATTCATAGTTTCTTTTCAGGTACCCATCTTTGAAGTAGAAACCTTAAGATTCTCAGTTAGGACTGGCTAAAAGCTCTTTGTTTAGGGATAGAATTTTCTTATATTTTTAATAACAATTGGCTATATAAGATTCTAGTGATAAGTGTAGAATGGGCATTGAATATTCTGACCCCTAACTGAGCATATCTTGCATCAAGCTCAATGCTTTTGCTTACCCATTTTTTTATGTTATGCAGCTAATGGTGTCCAAGCTGGTTCACTTGCATTCTTAGCACACGAGTTGGCAGTTACTAATTATTCTACTTGTATCACTATCTTATAAATGCACAGATTTAATAAAAGAGAGGATGATTTTCCTTCATTAAGGGAATACAATGATTACTTGGAGGAAGTGGAAGACATGAGTAAGTTTTTCAACTGTGTAAAACGTCTGACTAAACACTTAAACTTTTGATTACTGAAGTTTAATATAGTAACTTTTAAGTTGGCGTATAGCTAATAAAAAAATATACAATACAAATAAAATTTTAAACTACAAACAAAGCTGGTTCATTGACAATTGATAGGTGAAGTCTATGAGTTGCAATTTAACTCACTTTTCAGTGTAGACTGATATGTAAGTACTCGCAGGAATTATTGAACCACCCCTTGCAACTAATTAACAATGGGGTACTTTCTCATTAAACAGCTTTGTATTGCAGTAGTGAACTTGGTTGTAGGAATAGATGTTCCGGCTATTGAAATAAAAATCGCGCATTACCAAAAAGCAAATGCGGAGCAAATAATGAATGCGCAAGCTCAAAAGGTTCCTACCAAAACGTTTGTTTCTTTAAGTATTAAACTTTTGACTATATTCTTTGTGGTAATTTAAATCGTTCAGGCTAATATTTGTGAACTTCTATCATCATTGTCATTTCTCGCATTCTGGTTTCTGTGGTCAAGTAGCCTGAAGAATATGCAGCAGCATTGGCAGCAAGCAAGGGGCAGCCTGTTCAGACTGATTATGATGTGGTGAGTTATCTGTTGGATTCTCATTTTTTGTCTCCAGGTCGGGTGGTTTTCTATGCCTTAAACATTTCCTAAGTGGCAGCCAGTGACTATGGCTTTATTTAGGTATAATGTCCAATCCTGTAGTGTGCCTAACTATTCATTCAGGTTTTTAGGATGAAATGTGAGCTCATGTAAATCCTTAAGCTTAAATAAGCCTTTTGGATTGGTGTATCTGACAACCATCTAATGGCCTTAGCCTTATGGTCGGTCTAATTTCATAATGCTAGGAATTTAATATTCAGGTGGCACCCAATATTGTCCCCAAGCCATTGTGACGTGCTTGTACCGCTTTGTTTTCACTGTTGAGGAACCAGACCATAATGAAATGCTAAGTCTATTAGGCGGCAGTTTTGACTCTTGCCCAGTGACTTGGTCTGGTTGACAACCATCTATTAGGCTAGTCTTTTGGGCAGATCAGATATTGTGACACTAGGGATCTTAAATCTAAGTGGCACTTATTAAATATGGCGCCTGTTAAATTGTTCATCTAAATAGCTTCAGATTTGACTTGGATGTAATAAATTCTTAAGCTGAACAACCAGCAAATACTTTTGGGTTGATCTGTATATTCTAGTTCCCCTTGCCCAAGCAATGTTGGTACATTACACTCGCCAAACACATCATGATGCTGTTATCATGATTAGACTCAATCCAACATGGTAGTCTGAGTGTAATGCATTTGGCCTCATTCCAGTACCAATCAAGGAACCAAATCAGTTCAACAGGCTAAGGCCCTGTTTACTTAGCACTTAATAGCTCTGAATGGCTTAATAGTTGAATCGATTAGTCATTCAGTGCGTTTGTTTTGAATAAAAATCTGCTGAATGGTTGAATCGGTCAAATTTTTGGGCTGAATAGCTAATTTAAATTTTTTTGGCTGAATGAATAAGTCTCACCTAAATGAAGTAAAAAAGAAATAAAAAATATTAACTATTATATTACGTAATATTAAATAAATTTACGACAACTTTGAATTTTTTTAGAGGGGTAAAATAGTAAAAATTTGTTATTCAGATATTTTAGACATGCTAATTATCTTACAACTTTTTTCATTCAGTATTCAGAATTTTGTTGCATTCAGCTCATTCAGATATGGTGGTTAAAATTATTGTCTTCCTAATACCCTTATTTTTCTTTTTAGTGGGTCCTGACCGAATAATTTGTGTTTTGCCTTCTGGAAACATCTCGTCTCGTGATTTTCAGTCTTAATTGCCACAGGTCACTGTTCAGAGCTCCCAAGCTAGAGTTGGTGCTAGTGGGCCCCTTCAGTTGCTGGAGGTGCCATTGCGCAGCCAATACCTATTGGATCGGGGCATGACATGATGGGACAGTTTGATGATGAAGAAATGATGAAACTTAAAGCAGAAAGAGGTGGAAAAGCTGGAGGCTGGAGCATAGAATTGAGCAAGAAAAGGGCACTTGAAGAAGCCTTTGGATTTGAGGTTCAAGTCCTGTATTATTTGCTAGGCAGCACAATTTTGTTTACAGAGTTCTAACCTGTTATGAAATTAAATGAAAAAGAAGAAAAAGTTGTATGCGTATAATTATATAGCATATTTGTCATGTTCCAGGACATGCAAACAAGAGTGCTACGCATTCTTGTCATGGATTATCTGGTGGATGGTTATTAATTTTTCGAAGTTTCTCATTGGCCACAATACAATCGGTAATAGTCGTTTACCCCCCTTGCAATATCTAATTTTTGGGCATTTGCACCAGATATTTAATCTTTGGTCAAGTGTTGTCATCGCAATGTATGGTGTTGATGGAAAATAGTATGTTGTCTTACCATTTAAAATGAAACTTAACTATCAAAACACAGTAAAAATATATAAATGATTTCATTCAAATTGAGGGGACAACTAAATATGCTCTTTCGAGTCTTTTCAAAATCAAGTAAACAGAATTATTCAAGTGTTCATAAATATCTGAACAAAGATGTTAAATTAAACCGATATGTATATTTTAACGCAGATATAACTGCACACTAGTTTTATTTAATTGTGCTTCAGTTTTTGTAATTTAACCGAGTTTCAAAATAAAGCATTACGTAGATCACAATTATTTTAAAGGTACGCCTTTACAGGTCGATGATATTAAAGTGAGTAATACAGTAGTAAAATTTACTTCATATCTAATCATTCACCTTCTTCTTTAACAACCTATACACAGTAATTGCAAATGGTAAAAAAGGAAGAGTGCTTCTGACATTTTATCCTTTACTTTGATTGTATTTATTGGCCACTCACTTAATTTATTCTAAGTTTTCACATTGAAAAATAATAATACTCATTTTCTCGTAAAAAGAATCTCTTTTATCAATAAAAATAGAACTATACAAAAATATATGCAGTGCAAGATACGTCCGCAAGCCATTGTGACGAAGTGAAGTGAGTAAATTACAAATAAAAAGTATATATTAAATGGGATTCTTTTGATTAGAAAGAATTTTAAATGGACTAAAGTTAGTAATTTAGCAATAATAAAATTATAATGTCAAAAAATGAGGTATTACGTTATCTCATATTACTATCAAGAGAGAAAATTAATTTAAAAGATTAATATTTTCAAAAAAATTTAATAGTTTTACATAAATAATGAATAATAAATGAGACGCGATTTTGCGAAAATTACTGCTTACCTATTGCTTGCCACGGATTTATTTATTGGGAGTATTTAGAAATTGGAATATATCTTTTTCTTTTCTGAGCCAACCAGCAAGTATAAAAAGGAGGGAAACTACGGTTAGTTTTCCTCCACTGCTTCAACGTCCCATTATCTCCAACAGTGTTCCTCTTCCCCAAGGTATGCCCAACTCACCCTTTCCTTCCGTTTCATTATAATAATTTTCCCCCACCAAAAATTCATAATTCTCTCACATTATGCTCCAGATTTTACTTCATTTTAGCTGGATTTGTTTTTCTTCGCACCGAATTTCACAAACTTCCACTCCGTTGATGTAAACAAAATTGCTTGGGGTGCCACTGTAAACCATGGCCGCTTTAAAATTTTCCATTTCTTTAGACTCATATGATATCAATAAACTTAATTTCAATTGTTATATACAAACAACTGGTGCCTGTATTATTTACCCCTTTAGTAAGCTCAAGCACATTAGGGTTTCTCGCTTAGACACTGAGTTATCAGGCATTTCCGAGTCAGTTAATGTTGGTAACTCCGATAATTTGGTTAGCGAGCTTTCAGTTATCGAAAACCCAAAATTTAGTGGGGAATTTAAAAAAAGAAGTATATGGAAGAGGTTTCGGGGAGTAAAGAAAGTTGCGAAATTTAAACCAAATTCTCAAAGTAATGATAACAAAGGCGAAAAAGAGCAAGGATCCGTGTTGGTTTGTGATAGAGCTAGTGAGAATTCCTTGTCGGACAGCGAAAATTCATTAGATGTTGATGTTGGTGCTATTGAGTCTGATTTGAGCATTGAGCGTTGCAACATTATCTTGGAAAATCTTGAGAGGGTTAATGATAGCAAAGCTCTAAAACTTTTTGAGTGGATGAGAAGCAATGATAAGTTGAAGCAGAATGTAACTGCTTATAAGTTGGTCCTTCGTGTGCTGGGTAGGCGACAGGATTGGGATGGAGCAGAGAAGATGATTCAGGAAATGACTTCTGAATCAGGTTGTGAACTGAACTTTCAGGTTTTCAATACACTTATTTATGCTTGTCATAAGCAGGGGCTGGCCAAACTTGGTGCAAAGTGGTTTCGTATGATGTTGGAAAATGGGGTTCGGCCTAATGTTGCTACGTTTGGTATGCTCATGAGTCTTTACCAAAATGGTGGGGTGGTTGAGGAGGCAGAGTTTACATTTTCACTAATGAGGAATTTCAAGATCAAATGCCAAAATGCATACTCTGCTATGATTACTATATATACCCGTTTAGGATTGTATATTAAGGCGGAAGAAGTTATTGGATTCTTGAAAGAAGATGCGGTGGTATTGAATAAGGAGAATTGGTTGGTTTTGATTAATGCATACTGTCAGCAAGGCAAGTTACAGAAGGCTGAGCTGGTATTGATCTCGATGCTTGAAGCTGGATTTCCCCCACATATAGTTGCGTACAACACAATGATCACAGGATATGGGAGGCTGCTCAATATGGATGCTGCCCAATGTCTGTTTGGGAACATTGAAAAAGTTGGATTGGAGCCTGATGAAACCACATACAGGTCCATGATTGAAGGTTGGGGTCGAGTGGACAATTATAAAGAGGCGGAGTGGTATTTTAAGAAACTTTTAAGTTCGGGATTCAAACCAAACTCGTCAAACTTGTACACGATGATTAATTTGCAAGCCAAGCACGGGGATGAAGAGGGTGCAATTAGGACTTTTAATGAGATGGTAAAGATGGATTGCCAATATTCTTCTGTCCTTGGTATTCTTGTACAAGCTTATGAGAGGGCTGGAAATTTTGATAAAGTGCCTTCTGTTTTGACAGGTTCATTCTATGAACTTGTTCTCAATAATCAGACATCTTGTTCGATTCTGGTAATGGCTTATGTGAAACATGGGTTAGTAACTGATGCAACAAAAGTTCTACAGGGAAAAAGGTGGGAGGATCCCATATTCGAGGACAATTTGTATCATTTATTAATTTGTTCATGCAAAGAGTTGGGTCATCCTGAGAATGCTGTCAAGATATATACTAGTATGCCTAACTCTTCCAAGCCTAACTTGCACATAATGTCCACAATGATCGACATTTACACTGCTATGAGTCTATTCAAGGAGGCAGAAAACCTTTATCTGAAGTTAAAGTCCTCTGGCATTGCCTTGGATATCATAGCCTTTAGCATTGTTGTAAGAATGTATGTCAAATCAGGATCTTTAAAAGGTGCCTGCTCAGTTCTTGACACAATGGACAAAAGAAAGGACATTGTTCCAGATGTTTATCTGCTCCGGGATATGCTGCGTATCTATCAACGACTTGGCATGCTTGATAAATTGTCAGATCTGTACTATAAAATCTTGAAGACTGGAGCCCCTCTGGATCAGGAAATGTACAACTGCGTCATAAACTGCTGTGCCCGTGCATTACCAGTTGATGAGCTCTCTAGGGTTTTTGATGAGATGCTTCAGCATGGGTTTGCACCGAGTACCATTACTATCAATATAATGCTTGATGCTTACGGAAAGTCCAGGCTTTTCAAAAAGGTTAGGAGGGTGTTTTGGATGGCTAAAAAAAGAGGTCTGATTGATGTGGTCTCTTACAATACTATCATAGCTGCATACGGGGAAAGTAAAGACTTGAAGAATATGTCATCAGCCGTTAAGAAAATGCAATTCAGTGGGTTTTCAGTTTCTCTTGAAGCCTATAATTGTATGTTGGATGCCTATGGGAAAGAAGGGGAAATGGAGAAGTTTAGAGATGTCTTGCAGAGAATGAAGGAGTCAAGCTGTGCTTCGGACCACTATACTTACAATACTATTATTAATATCTTTGGGGAGAAAGGATGGATTGAAGAAGTTGCTGGTGTACTAATCGAACTGAAAGAATCTGGATTGGGACCTGATTTGTGCAGCTATAACACGTTGATAAAGGCGTATGGAATTGCAGGAATGGTTGAAGAAGCTGTAGCTCTGATTAAGGAAATGAGAGACAATGGATTAGAACCTGATACGGCGACATACGCTAACCTTGTCACTGCACTCCGAAAGAATGACAAGTATTTGGAAGCTGTTAGGTGGTCCTTGTGGATGAAGCAGATGGGGCTATGAGGTCCAGGATGGTGGAGGTTGTTATGCATTTGGAGTTCAGATCCTTTTTGCCTCCCATGGTTGGACTGGAACTTCTATTTCTGCTGCGTATGACTACATTGTTGCTAGTGGTAAAGACTTCTTACTTTTTTATTTTCTTTTTGTGTTTTCTTTAGTGTTTTTTATAAAAATAAGTCCATGTTATATTAAAGCCCAGGTATGTTTATTTGGCCATAATGGTTTTATTTTGCGTGAATGATTTGGAATAGTGACTTGTTGATATAAGTTTTGAAATAACAGAACAGCTTGGAATGCGTTTCAGACGAAGAATTCTGGTTTGCTTTAAGTCACTTTGATTTAGTTACAGCGAATGCTATTGCAGTTCTTTGCCCGGTACTTTTAAAAAGATTATTCTAATATGTAGGTTATACTTCCTAAACGTTGGTCCAAGAGTTATTCCTTCACTCCTTTTTATTCTGCATACTATTTTTCCATATCTTCCTGTATAAATAAGTTTATGTCTGCATAATTCATGGTTTTAACCTTTGTCCTTTCCAAAGGGCTTCTGTTCTTTTTGGGACACTACCTACCATTCAAGTTAGATGGTTTAACTGAATTGGCTAGACTATGATGATGTCTGTTTGTAACAACTAGGCTCTCTATACAACACTGAAAAGTAGTCGCTACCTGAGATGTATGATCTAGTAGTTGGTTCATAATCGTTCCTGTGAACAGACGTTCTCTGTTAAGCGCTGCTAGTTGGTGGAATTTTTTTCTGGTATGTGCAAGTTGGGCCGGGCCGGCCGCTATTTTTCTTCTTGGATGGATAACTCTTTTATTTTTTTCTTGCACAGGTTGGAATCCATCCATTGGTGTTATAACAATGATAATGGACACCAGCAATTATATCACCAAGGGCCCATGGTCTCCGGTAATAAAAGATAGAGGGAGAGACGTGTGCAAAATGGGCAGAGGATTGCAGACTATACTGATTTTTAACAATTTTCAGATTATTTAATTATTTAAAAGTATTGAATTCTAATATCCTTTTTTTTTTTTTTTTTAGTTTTTTAAGTAAGAACACTCTTGTTGAAATTCTTAGCTATATGATTGTAATTTTCAAAATCAAGAAAATATTACTTCTTTCGTTCTATAATATAAGATCAATAAATTTACCTTTTTAAGTCAATTTCAGATATTTTAAAATTCAAACTTCGTGTAAATTAATTTTCTTTTAAATAATAAAATTATAAAAATTGTTAACTATCTAATTAGTATCAATAATTAAAAAAAATATTTTCAAAAAGTTAAATGAATTTTAAATATAAGAAATTAAAATTTATCTTATCTTTTTAAACGAAAGAATTATTTTAACTTTAACTTTATATGAATCAAATCTACTTGAAATTTAAATTCCGCGAAGAGTTTTAAAAGTTAAAATGTGTGTGTGTGTTTTGGTGAACTATAGGTAGCTTTTTTTGTCGTTGAAAGATAGTGGGGTCGGTTATGAGGAGAAATTATTTTATGTTCTTGGGGATGGATGAACGGTATACTTTCTCTCACATAAAGGTGAGGGCTACACGTTGAACACGGATTTTAACACGTTTAGTCTCTACCTTCATATGAGAGAGGAACATATTATTCACCATGCCCCAGGGGCGTGGTATAATTTGTTCAATTACGAGCCAAATTGACAGCAATTGATTGAGGGTGCAATACAACACGTGACGAAATAAGTACATATATATTTGTGTCGGCTGTGTGTTTTTGTTTGGTTAAACTTGTACATAATTGTCTTTTCCCCCCCCTGAATTTTTCAGTTTTCCAAGCTATTGGAATATAGGGCCGAATGAGAGGGACCAGGTCATGGGCCTTTCGCAATACCTACTTACAGATTTAAGGGACAGAAAAAATCAAAATCATTATGATTTCGACATTTTTGTCCCACACCTTTAAATTTTTGTAAGGACCAGAACTACAGTGTCCAAATAATTATTTCAGAGATTAGTTAAAAAAAGATCTCTCGAATTTTCACAAAATTTTATTTTTAATCACAAAGTATTTTTATTTTTAATATTGTTGATTCAAGTTTAAATTTTTTACAAAATTATTTTCTTTTAACATATCAGTAAAATTATAGATCAAAATTCATTTTTTATGTAGTTGAATATACATTTAAACTATTCCAAACATATGAATATAATAATATGCACGTTATATGAAACGCTAATAATATATTATTAATAATTTTATATATGTATACATGTAAAGAATTTTGACTTATAATTTTGTTGATATATTAAAAAAAACATTTTTACAAAATATTTAAATTTAAAGTAACACAATTGAAAAAAGTTAGACTAAAAATAATTTTTTGTGAAATTTTTATAGTTAACCCTTGTGTCCGGGATCTGGAAGGCAGAAAGCTGCAATGGCATTGTACAATAACATCACCGTAAAATGAGTTTTGTTATGTAGAATAATTTTGTCAATAATTTATATATTTGTTTTTATAAAAAATACTCATCATTTATATAGTGAATTTCATCATTTTAAAAAAAATATTATATAAATAATTATAAAATATCATTACTTATATTTTTTTTTTCCCCGTAAAATGCTATATACCTCGAATATTAATTATTTTATTGACTTCGACCCTAATGCCCAAATCAAATGAGACCCACAACTTATTTTTATTTGTATTTTTTGCTGGATGTGCATATAATTGTTTGTATCTTGAAAACTATGTTGCCTGACCTTTTTCCAGAGGCCCCACTATGCATCAACGGACACCCTTCTTTCTCCCTCCAATAATAAGATTCAGTGGGCCCGAGGTTCATGCACACGTCAGCTTCAGGCCACATGAGCCTCCTATAGCGGTGCCCATTGACAGATGGGACTAGGACTACCTTGCCTGTGGGGCTTGGTCCCCATCTGCTACTTTTAATGCACCGGGCAAAGGGGCCTATGAAAAGATATTTTATATTATTCATATAATATTATATTATTGTTTAAAATTAATTATTTTATTTTAAATTTTCATATAATATTATATAAATAATATAAAATATTTTCTTAAAATTATTAAATAATTACTCCTATAAAAATGATTCTCCGACACTACTAGGAAAGTTAGCTGCTCATTAATATTTTGTCTTTTTATATCTTACACTGATATTTATATTTGAGGTGTTCTATGCCGACGCAAATGCCACAACTGATTTTTTTATTCATTATAATTTTGTCTTTTTATATCATACGCTGATATTCATTTTTGTAAGAATCTTCATCAATTGATTGAAAAATTTATTGACCTAAGCTTGTATCGAAAAGAATAGTATTAAATGATATTTTCTCTATTTTAATAAAAAAAATCATTTATAAATTTGTAAATATTTAAAATATATATATTTTTAGTAATAATAAGTTGTTAGTTTAATATTACTTACATGCAATAATGAAATTTAGAATAAAAAATAATAATTTCAATGTGTAATGACTTAATTTTCAAAAGTAGAAAACTCATTTTTATACAAAACAAATAAATAACTGAAACTCTTTTTTGAAAAAATAAAATAATTAGGTGTATAACATGTTAAACTATGATTTGTTCATACTAAAGTTGGGATTTTCTTAGAATGCGCCCTTAGGGCATATGTTAAGTGCGGAATTCAATGCGTAATATTATTTGTATATGTATTTGTACTGAATTCAATGCATAAAAAAATAATATACTAGTGGACCCATGTATTGAATTCAGTACAAATATATAAATAAATAATATTTAGTGGGTTCCATCTCTTATTTTTCGCAGCACACATTAAACGGATCCCTAAAGTTGTCGTTTATAACATTTATAAATTTTGAGAATATATTGTGTGATAAAAAAAATAATATTTATAAACTTATTAACTTTTAATATAAAACTAATAGCTCGATCTAATAATAAAGTACACTTAAGTGATAATATTATGTTAACTTTGAAAATTTACATATGGATTTATGTACAACATATATAAGTTAGTTCATTTACAACGTTTATAAGTTTTAATATATTGTGGAATAAAAGCAATAATATCTATAAACTTATTAACTCTTAGTATAACATTAATAGTTCAACATTCTAATAACAAAGAACACTTTGCTCACAATTAATATGTTAACTTTGAATATTTTCATATGGAATTAAATTTTTATGGATATAATCATATAATTTTTTATGAATTTAATTATATTTCATTTATATGAAACTAATTTTAATTCTTATTTTAAAATTCAAATACTATCTATAATATCTAACAAAAGAAAATAAAACATGTCACATATGTACCATCTAAAATTTGATCTAGAGACTCTACACATGAATCCTAGAGAGAGCAAGAAACTAGAATTTTGATCAACTTTAATAAATTTTATCCTCCATCCAAAAATTTAATTAGACTACTTTTAATTGAAAATACAATCTACAATGAAAATTAATTTTAAACATAAACTATAGGGTAAAATTTGTGATTTACTCTACAATTTAATTATAGCAAATTTAAACTCCTATAGTGCACATCTTATAATTATCTTAATTTGACAAAAAGGGGTTTTAGTTGTTTATATTTAAAGTAAATAATTTTGTATTAATTTTAAATTTTAATATTTCACAAATTTAAGAAGTAATGTAACATGATTTGATGTTGCAACATCTTCGACTCTTCCCGGGCTCCCTTCTTGCCTCAAAATATAACGTTAAATTTGATTTTCTAAAATAAATATGACATATTTTTAAATTCAAATTTATTGTGATCTATTTAAATTTTGTGGATTACAATAAGTCCTGTGTTTACCACCCATTTTAGGTAATTACAATGTTCGTAATTGTAGTATAAAGTTAAACAGATTTATCTCAGTTTTTTAAATTTAAAAAAATATCACTTAAATTTTAAAAAATCAATATTGATTCTATATGACTTAAAAAACTGAAGAGATCTATAAGAAAGAGAAAAAAATTAAAACACACATAAAAAAATATTCCACAAAATAGAGTATCATATAAATTTTAAATTAAAATTTAATTTCAAAATTTCAAAATTCATAGTTGATGTAATTTATTTTAATTAATAGATCTTGATCAATATACAATATTTAGAATTTTATTGGCTAGGATTAAATGAATTTCGATAAAACCTTTAAATTAAAATGTCTCAAATTTACTTTAAAGTTTAAATTTTTTTTTAATTTTGAGATGGAAAAGCATAATTTCATAATTACTCACTTATTTGTATCTGCTAAATAATTATAAAAAAAATACTTTAATATGTATTATAACTAACATAAGAAAGTAAACCATGCTACAACATATCTAATTTATTTTAACTTAGTTTTTTCTAAATAAGACTTTTTATCAATGGCGCAACAAATATATTAGCTAGCAAAGACTGAAAAAAAAATAAACAAGTGGTATGCAAAATAATTAGGTTGTACAACTATATATCAGACTAGTTTTTATTTTCAATTTGATTCTTTTTAATTGATGAAATTCATATAATTTTTATAAACAATATATTTTGTAAGTAATATTCTCCCCGACATATAGGGGTGTTCATCGGTAAATTACCGAATTGGTACCAAAAAAATTAAACTGATATCGAACCCAAAATATCGCTAAAACAAGAATCGATATCGAATTATCGGTTCGATACAAAATCGGTACCGATTTTTTTGGTTCGGTTTTCGATTCATACTGATTGGTAATATATATAATTATAATTTATAAATAATAATTATATATTAATTTATTTATAAATTATAATAATATATATAATTATATATATATATATAATAATTATAGTAATTAATATAAATTTATTATTATATTATTTAATTCAATTCTTTCGGTATACTGATTTTTACCAAAAATCAGAAATATCTATACCACTACCAATACCGAAAAGTATAAAAAATTGGTACCGAAAAAATTGAATTTTTTGAACACCCTATTGCCCCACACCCCCTCAATTAAGTTCCTATCA
This sequence comes from Hedera helix, assembly GCA_947179155.2. NCBI lineage: Eukaryota > Viridiplantae > Streptophyta > Magnoliopsida > Apiales > Araliaceae > Hedera > Hedera helix. The sequence goes on along the minus strand of OX359268.1, from coordinate 48,941,351 downwards.
TGCTATTACTTATATTTTAGTTAATTGAATACTATCATAATATCAGTGCTATAATTTTAACTACAATTAAGGATATATTTCAAAAAATATTTTTTTATTAAAAAAGTAGTTATAATTTTACAAATATATCTCGAATTAAAGAACAAATGGAGTAACACTTTTTAGATATATATAATTTTTATAATGATTCTATACAAAAATTAAAACTAATTATCTATTTTAGAATAGAAAAATATAACTAAAATTATAAGTATAAAAGCTGCCTAGTAAATACTCTTTCATTTTCATTATATATGTCGTTTATAAGACATAATTATATATATTAAAAGTTTCATTAATGTTTAAAATTTTATTATTACTCATGCATTAATTAATTACTCATTCTCTCTCTCTCTCAATTATTCTATCTTTTAGAGTAAAAGAAAAAATAATAAAATATTTTTTCTTAAGTATATATAAAATATTTTATATATTAAAAAAAAGTAATTTTAGGAAGACCGGTCTTAGCGAAAGGGCATAAGTAAACTTACCCAAAAAAATAAGAGTTCAATTATTTTATTAAAAAATATATAATATTAATTTTCGAAATAAAAAATTTAAGATAATAATTCATATTTAAGCCAAATATTACCCCCTACATTTAATGACATTATCTTTCAACAAATTAAATTCCAAAATCTGCATTAATGTCGTCCGAGCCCTTATCAGGACTGTGAATCCTACAGAGGCACAACGTGGCCTCACCACAGACTAATAATATAGGGGCCACCGATGTGTGGGCATATCGATTAGAAATGCTTTTGTCGTATTATAGGCCATAGATCTGAAAAGTTTTTCACCGGCAGGCATCTCACAACTTCTTCATGATTTTGGTCCCGACTCGTTTGAAATGGATTTTTGTAATTTTTATTTTTCAATCAAGATTTAATTTTATTTTTAAAACTTATTCTAAGATAAATTTTGAAGAGAGAAAATATTAGGTTTCACTTCACTTCTTTAGCACGAGAACCTTCCACGAGAGTTTGGAATTTTTTTACAAGATACTTGCTTTATTTGAAATATTTTTCACTTTCGTTAACTTTAACTGGTCCTTAATTTGAAATATATGTTTAAGTAATCAGAAATGAACTAAATAAAATAGAATTCTGAATGAAAAAAATTATTTGATAATTAATTTATTTGAAACATATTAATAATATTTTTTTTATTATTTTATCCTTGTGAACTATGCTGAACATTTAACTATTAAATATACAATTTAATTTTTGACATCAAAAGATAATTTATTTAATTAGTACAATTATTATAATTATATAACATATAACAAAAATTATAAATTATATTAATTTTAAATTTTAATATGTCATATTTTGTTATCTTCACCAATTTTTGGTAGATGGAGATTTTGGCCTCCACTTTATAAACACACTTCGAGCATGTTCGGTAATTACTTATTAGTTAGTCAATCTAACTTATAAGTACTTAAGTTAAAAAAGTTGTTTGGGAATTTTATTTTTTTTTTTTACTTAAAAGTTAAAAAAAAAGTCAAGAAAAATAAGTAAATTTTTGTTACTTAAAAAAAATGACTTATAAGTCTTCTTTTTTTAAATCGGTCAACCAATATGAAATGATAGAAATACACTTTTTTATTTTTCTAATGTTCTTCTTACTAAAGGACATTTTAATAATTTTTATATTTTACTTAACTTATAAGTTATTATTTGCTGAACACATCCACAACTATTACTTATAATTCCCGACTTATAAATAAAAGTGATGTCGAATACTTTTACTTATAAATCTACTAAAATTTTAACTTATAAATCTATTAAAATTTTAACTTTAAGTCAAAAAAATAAATTCATTCCCGCATGACCCCTTCTAAACTTGTTTTGAGAGAGTGGATTAAGCAATTGAGATATGGCATCAAGGGATTCGCCAAAAAGTTCACGGAACGAAGGCTTCTTCTTGGCCAACAATTGCAATTCCCTTGCAGCTTCCTTTTGATCAGACAGCATTGAAGACATCTTCTTAAGAAAGAGAGGAAACAATCCTGATCAGATTTTGTTAATCCATCCTCATCGGAGTACTAGAGAGAGCGATCTGGCAACTAAACTCCATGGCTCTTGCACCACTGTGATATCAAATCTCGAATCAATTTCATTCATCCGAGCAACTAATTGAATAAGGTAGATAAATTAGGCTGATTCGATCAGATTCTCACAGCTCCATTCAACTCACTATTTAACTTAACAAACAGTCATAGTGACTGACCGAATCAGATAAAAGACTATTCAGATTCATTAAGGGGCTGTTTGTTTAAATCTGAATGGGGGTCTGAATCTGAATCGGTAAGTGGCTGAATGGTTAAGTGCGTTTGTTTGGAAAAAAATTCGTCTGAATGGCTGAATCGGTCAAATGGCGCGGCTGAATGGTTAAGGTCAGAATTTGTGACTGAATGGAGAAAAAAAAAATAAAAAAAAAATAAAAAAAATAAAAAAAATTTATATTATGTAATATTAAATAAATTTACAACAACTTTGAATTTTTTCAGAGGGGTAAAATATTAAAAATATGTCATTCAGATCTTTCAGATATGTTAATTATCAAACAACTTTTTTCATTCAGATTCAGATTCAGCTCATTCAGATTCAGATTCAGATTCAGATTCAGCTCATTCAATTTTTATCAAACACCCCCTAAGTTGTTAATGAACAGTCCCTAAGTCAATTTATATAATAATAAAAAATTACCATCGTCAAGATTCCCTCAATAAGAACTATTACAATATTCTAATATTGCATTTCTATCTATATAATAAGATATAACTTACTTTTTTTTTTGTTTCCCTCCTATGATTTGGTTTTCTTCTATGTTACCAGAATTTAACCACAATTAAAACTTTATTTATGATTCTCAAAAATTTAATAGTAAATTATTATTTTATAACAATTCTATTTCTTATACGAATTCTTTAGTTGATTGTTCTTAATTCTGAGCTTTATGACTTTAATTTTCGGCCCACATGACTTTAATTCTGGACCTACGTGACCTTAATTCTAGGCTCTAATTAATCAAGTCTATGGGGGCTATTTTTTCTGTCACGTTGATGACTATTTTATATTCGTATACGCAGATCTGGATCACAACTCTAAGGAATTTATGACCAAAGATCCACCTGATTTGAATGTTGAGAGCGCTCAGTATAGAGTCCACTATGAGTATTGATAGATTCTTAAGAGATATAAGGCGGTGGAAGGTGATAATATGAGGGTTGTGGAACATGAGCAGAGTTTGCCTCTTGTTCTAAATTGTTAGGAGGTAGTGGATGTGAATGATTTTGATTTCGTGGTAAAGCACGAGTATTTACCATATTGATTTTATGACTTATAAGAAAGATACCACTTTTTATTCATTTCCCACGAACGGTGTCAATTCGATACATCAAGCAACATCCTTCAAATTAAAATTTTGATTAACCCACAAACTTTGATTTTGACCACTACTTGACAGTCTTGACTTTGTCGAAAAATCCTGTAAAAAGTCCACCAGACTTCGCCGAAAATGTAAGACCCCGAATTTTATGAAATACAAAATTTAATTTTTTTTCATATATATATTTTTTTGAAACAGTAAGTGGTTAAATTAACAAAATTGAAAGTTAAGGATGTTATGTGCAAATTTTATTTTGTCGGACAATATTCGCTTTGTCGGGGAATATTCGTTTGGTCGGGGAATATTCGTGCCGTACGACGGCGCCGAAATAATAAATTATTGGTGGACCCCACAACGGAATATTTGTCGGATATAGAAAACGACAGAAGTAACCTTTTTAAATAAAAATAGTCAACGGAACTGTTAAAATACCGGTGATAAAAGAATAGTAGCATACGGTAGTTTATGGTATTTTCTGTAGCACACGGTACTCTACAGTAACACACGGTATTGCATAGTGTCTCATATTATTGGTCTGATAATTGACACCGTAACTGTTACGCATCATTTCATCGATAATTGTCACTGCATAATATTTTATATTATCAATTCAATAATTGTTGTTACACAGTATTTTGCATTATTGATTTAATAATTGTCATTACACTGTATTTTATATCATTGAGTCAATAATTGTTGTTGCACTGTTTTTTAAAATTATTGAACCTAATAATTGTCACAGTAACATATGCACAGTAATTCACATTATTGAATCAATAATTGTCATTACACAGTAACGTATGCTTTATTTTACATTATTGTTATCTCTATTATGATGTTATTTAAACAGTTGTATTTCATTAATTTATTGACTTGATATCTAAGAGCTAACTATACTGTATTTATAACAATTAGTCATAATAATTGAATTGATAAAGTTATTTGTTTATAATATAAAGTTAGGTGATTATTAGGTGATATGAAATGAATGGTGTAGATTAAAGTGTGAATTATTGTTGAATAATTGAATTGATTTGTTTATAATATAAAGTTAGGTGATTATTAGGTGATATGAAATGAATGGTGTAGATTAAAGTGTGAATTATTGTTGAATAATTGAATTGATTTGTTTATAATATAAAGTTAGGTGATTATTAGGTGATATGAAATGAATGGTGTAGATTAAAGTGTGAATTATTGTTGAATAATTAAATTGATTTGTTTATAATATAAAGTTAGGTGATTATTAGGTGATATGAAATGAATGGTGTAGATTAAAGATAATATAATATTTGAAATGGATGGTGTAGATTAAAAGGTGATCTTTAAATGAATGGTTTAGATTAAATGAATGATAAGATTTTTGGCTATAAATAGAAGCCTTAACTTAAGGATTTTTCATAAACTTCCTTACTTGTTCTTTCTTTCTCTCTCTAAATACTTCTTGTGAAAGTTCTCTCTAAGTGTGCTTAAGTCATCTTGAGTATTTGTGAAGATCTATAAGTATACGTGTACTGTTCAAGTTAATCAACCTCATTTAAATCAATATCCAGTCACGTGTTACGGTAAGGGATACCATCTTTTTCATCTTCCATTATTCAAACGTACTATGGTAAGGGATTATCATTATTTGATTCTCGATAATAATATTGTTTCTTCCTTACTCATAAGACGTGCATTTTATTTCCATGTATTAAATTGTGGGAATAACCTTACGGAGCGGATTGCCGCCTGTTGGTGAATAACCTTTCGTATTCATTCATTATTAATCTCTGAGAATAACCTTACGGAGCGGATTGCCGCCTGTTTGGTGAATAACTCTTTGTACTCAAATTCTATTAAATTGTGGGAATAACCTTACGGAGCGGATTGCCGCCTGTTTGGTGAATAACTCTTTGTACTTAAATTCTATTAAATTGTGGGAATAACCTTACGGAGCGGATTGCCGCCTGTTTGGTGAATAACTCTTTGTACTCAAATTCTATTAAATTGTGGGAATAACCTTACGGAGCGGATTGCCGCCTGTTGGTGAATAACCCTTTGTATTAATTTCCTTCACCTTTTGTTAATCAAACCTGCTACGGTAAAGGATATTATTTTCTTTCATACTCCTAAATCGAAATTTATTATGGAACTATTGCTTCTATAATTCCTGAAAATATTATATGTTCCATAATAGTTGAACTTCATTATTTCAACTGAACCTTCCTATTTACGTGAACCTTTCTATTGAATTGTAACCGTTATTCTGAACTGTGGATCTTGAATATCATTTTTAAATTTCACTCCACATCATGTTGACAATTTGGACATTATTTGAATCTGTACAAAGTAAACTTCCGATACTTATTGTTATCCTATTTCTTCTGTTCATCATTTATATCATTCTAATCATCCAAAAATCAAGCTGTTGTGAATATCTGTGGCCGGGGGCACAGATGTGATATATTTGTTGAACAGATGATAGGTTAAAGGCGATATAATAGGTTAAAGGCGATACATCTGTTCGGTGTCTTTTATGGCACGTGGTGAATGTTCTCTTTGGCCCGTAGTGCAAAGATGAACTGTTGTTTGGTATGATTATGACCAAAGGCTGAATCTGGTATAATCATGACCGTTGGTGTTATATTGAATGTCTTTGGCCCGTAGTGCAAAGATGAACTGTTGATCTGCATGATTATGATCAGGAACTGTGAATTTGTATTATCTTGACTAATGATATTTCAGATGATAAAAGTTGATGATGTTTTTCCTAAAAAGAGAACCGAGTGGACATTATAGTCTGCATTATTCTTCTAATAGATTACTCATTCCGCTGTTATTATTGATCTGAACGTTGTTTAAGAATTTAACTGCAGTTTTTGATATAAACCTTGTAGTCTATTGTATTCTATCAAGAACTCAATTGTTGAAGACTAATGATAATTTATTCATCATTATCTTAGTCATGATATTCTTTACTGGGCTATTTGAGCTCACCCTTTCTTTTGTTCCATTATTTTTCAACAGGAGATGAAAACATAACAGGGTCTAGCCGGGGAATGGAGTGAGGGTCCGAGGAATAGTTATCATAGTCTTCACGTTTTGTAAAATAGTGTGGCAATAATAGTGAAGACTTAGTTGTGTATTATTATACACTGTATTGTTGTACGTTGTGCTTTGTTGTAATAATTTTGTTGTAGTATTTTGACGACTCAAGTTTGGGCTGTGTGGGCCCAGATTTGGGGGCGTCACAGTTGGCATCAGAGCTTAGGGATATGGTCTTTAATGGAGATCTGGGGTTAGAACTAGGAGGGGAGAGACGAATAGAATCAATCACTAGTGTGTCCTACCTAAATTAGATTTATTTTTTTATCTAATGAATCGATTTGAATGTAGGAACATGAAGAGATGAGTCAGTTTATTTGAACTAACATTTATTTTGTGACCACAGTTAATTATGGCATCTGGAAATCAGGAGGTTAACTATGAAATTACCGAAACAAATGTAGCTGCAAAACAAGAGGCGACGAATAATCTTCTTACAAACTCAGAGTTGAATCATTTGCCTAAGGCAAAAATTATGCGTGTTCTATCCAGTAAGGATGAAGGTGAAAGCTCTGCTACAGTCGTTCCAGATCCATTCTTAGAAGCAATTAAAGGAAGTAACGAACTTGCGGAAATTATTGCCTTTAATTTACTCACTAATTGGGAGAGTGATATCACCTGGTTATGCTCTATAACAAAGGATCAGAATATATGGACTTTTCATATTAGTCTTTGGGATTTATGGTGTTCCAGCTATGATTTCCAAGATTATTTAAAAATGATGTTTCTATACTTTTGGGCGTTACAATTTAGAGGAATTCAGGTTAAGTTAGTCACTATCGTGGAAACTGCAGTCTATCGAAAATACTATTTTAATGGAAATCATTGGTACCTTACTACTGATGAAGTTGATGAACCCGAGAAACAGTTTGCTAGAAAATTATTCAGTGGTATTCCCATGGTTGAAATACGTGAAGATCCGAATGAAGTATTCGGGATTCGATTTGACGATAACAGTCAAGAAACCGAATGAGGTGATAACCGGTAAGCTATTCATAAATTCTCGTGAAGTCTATGCCATATTAGATACTGGCTCTATCCACTCTTTTATCTCACCTATATGTACTCAACGTTTAAATTTGACTATTGAAAACTTAAATCTTGTCTTATCAGTTGAAACCTCATTGGGAGAAATACCTATTACATTTACTATCTATAAATCTTGCCTAGTTCAAATCAACAACCTCACATTACCTGTTGACCTTATTTCTTTGGAGATGCGTGAATTTGATGTGATTTTAGGAATTGATTGGTTGACTACCCATCATGCTAAAATTGATTGTTTTCATAAGATTATTAGTTTTCATATTCCTAATCAACCTGTCATGCAAATTCAAACAACTAAACCATTGAAATCTATAACTGTTATTTCTAGCCATAAAGCCATTCGTTTATTGAAAAACGGATGTCAAGCCTTTTTAGCTCATGTCACTGATTTGAACAAAAACACGTCAAACTTGAATGATATTCCCATTGTTAATGAGTTTCCTGATGTTTTTTCTGAGGAACTTTCTGGCTTACCCCAAACCGTGAAATTGAATTCTGTATCGATCTTGAACCCGGCACTAAGCCCATTTTTAAAGTCCCATACCAAATGGCCCCCATAGAACACCAAGAGTTGAAAGTTTAATTACTAGATATCAGTATCATTCATTCTAGTACAAAACTTATATCGAGCGAGGAATGCGAGAAGAGTTTTCAAGAACTCAAGAAGAGACTGGTTTCAGCTCCTGTTCTGACCATACCATCAGGATCAGGAGAATTTGTTATCTACAGCGATGCTTCTGGCAAAGGTCTAGGCTGTGTCCTTATGCAACATGGAAAGGTTATAGCCTACGCCTCTCGACAACTCAAAGATTATGAGAAAAATTATCCTACTCATGATCTAGAGTTGACAGCAGTCGTTTTCGCGTTGAAGATCTGGAGACACTACTTGTACGGAGAAAAAGTGGATATCTATACGGATCATAAAAGTCTCAAGTATTTCTTCACCCAGAAGGAACTCAACATGCGACAACGACGTTGGCTTGAGCTGTTAAAGGATTATGACCACACAATCCAGTATCACCCGGGAAAGGCGAACGTTGTAGCTGACGCTTTGAGCAGAAAATCTTATGCAAGTACAAGTGCACTGCTGACAACACAAAAGTGTATTTTGTACGACTTGCAAAAGATGGAGATAGAGCTAAAGACACCAGGGACCCGCTCGAAGATTGCTCACATGCGAGTATAACCAACTTTAATCGATAAAATTAAAGCTGCTCAAGCTACCGATCCGGAACTGATAAACATGATAAAGAAAGTACAAGAAGGTGCCATTCCCGAAGCAAGAATCGACGAGAAAGGAATATTTCGAGTCAACTCTCGACTCTGTGTTCCTAACGATCCTGAATTAAAGCATAAAATCGTGATGGAGGCACACAACACGCCGTTTGCAATCCACCCAGGAGGTACCAAGATGTATCGAGATCTTCGACATACATTTTGGTGGAACAATATGAAAAGAGAGATTGCAGAGTTTATCTCAAGGTGCCTAACTTGTCAACGTGTCAAGGCAGAGCATCAAGTTCCTAAAGGTCCATTACAATCACTTGAAGTTCCCGAATGGAAGTGGGAACACATCAATATGGACTTCGTGACGGGTCTTCCAAAAGTTTCTCAAGGCTTAGATGCAATTTGGGTGATCGTAGATAGATTGACCAAATCTGCTCATTTCTTGCCTATACGAGAAAACTTTTCACTTGAACGTCTTGCCGGTATGTACATAAATGAGATCGTGAGATTGCATGGCATGCCAGTTTCCATAGTTTCTGATCGGGATCCTAGATTCACTTCACGCTTTTGGATCAGTCTACAAAAAGCTATGGGCACTGAACTACGTTTTAGTTCTGCATACCATCCTCAAACGGACGGACAATCGGAAAGGACGATCCAGACCCTCGAAGATCTTTTGAGACTTTGTGTATTAGACTTCAAAGGAAGTTGGGATAAGTACTTGCCGTTGGTGGAATTTTCTTACAACAACAGTTACCAAGCAAGCATAGGCATGGCTCCATTCGAGGCTTTGTATGGAAGGAAGTGTCGCTCTCCAATATGTTGGAATGAGGTAGGAGAAGCAAAATTGTTGGGACCCGAGTTGGTACGCTTGACGACCGAAAAGATCCAAATGATCCGACAACGAATACAAACCGCACAAGAACGACAAAAGAGTTATGCTGATCTTCATCGGAGAGACGAAAGTTTCAACGTCGGAGATCATGTATTCTTACGTGTTTCTCCATGGAAAGGGGTTACGAGATTCGGAAAGAGAGGAAAGCTCAACCCTCGATTTATTGGCCCATTTGAAATCCTCGATCGAATAGGAACCGTAGCCTACAGACTAGCCCTACCACCAAGTATGTCTCGCATCCATAACGTTTTTCACATATCTATGTTACGTAAATATGTGAAGGACCCAAACCACGTCATTGAGTTAGAACCAGACGTTATAGCAGAGGATTTAACATACGATGAGGTACCTGTTAAGATCCTGGATAAGAAGGAGCAGATCCTACGCTCAAAGGTTATACCTCAAGTTAAGGTTTTATGGAGGAACCAAGATACTGAGGAAATGACCTGGGAGCTAGAATCTGAGATGAAATCTAAGTATCCTTACCTCTTCGATATGTCAGGTACGTCAATTTCGGGGACGAAATTTCATAAGGAGGGGAGGTTGTAAGACCCCGAATTTTATGAAATACAAAATTTAATTTTTTTTCATATATATTTTTTTTTGAAACAGTAAGTGGTTAAATTAACAAAATTGAAAGTTAAGGATGTTATGTGCAAATTTTATTTTGTCGGACAATATTCGCTTTGTCGGGGAATATTCGTTTGGTCGGAGAATATTCGTGCCGTACGACGGCGCCGAAATAATAAATTATTGGTGGACCCCACAACGGAATATTTGTCGGATATAGAAAACGACAGAAGTAACCTTTTTAAATAAAAATAGTCAACGGAACTGTTAAAATACCGGTGATAAAAGAATAGTAGCATACGGTAGTTTATGGTATTTTCTGTAGCACACGGTACTCTACAGTAACACACGGTATTGCATAGTGTCTCATATTATTGGTCTGATAATTGACACCGTAACTGTTACGCATCATTTCATCGATAATTGTCACTGCATAATATTTTATATTATCAATTCAATAATTGTTGTTACACAGTATTTTGCATTATTGATTTAATAATTGTCATTACACTGTATTTTATATCATTGAGTCAATAATTGTTGTTGCACTGTTTTTTAAAATTATTGAACCTAATAATTGTCACAGTAACATATGCACAGTAATTCACATTATTGAATCAATAATTGTCATTACACAGTAACGTATGCTTTATTTTACATTATTGTTATCTCTATTATGATGTTATTTAAACAGTTGTATTTCATTAATTTATTGACTTGATATCTAAGAGCTAACTATACTGTATTTATAACAATTAGTCATAATAATTGAATTGATAAAGTTATTTGTTTATAATATAAAGTTAGGTGATTATTAGGTGATATGAAATGAATGGTGTAGATTAAAGTGTGAATTATTGTTGAATAATTGAATTGATTTGTTTATAATATAAAGTTAGGTGATTATTAGGTGATATGAAATGAATGGTGTAGATTAAAGTGTGAATTATTGTTGAATAATTGAATTGATTTGTTTATAATATAAAGTTAGGTGATTATTAGGTGATATGAAATGAATGGTGTAGATTAAAGTGTGAATTATTGTTGAATAATTAAATTGATTTGTTTATAATATAAAGTTAGGTGATTATTAGGTGATATGAAATGAATGGTGTAGATTAAAGATAATATAATATTTGAAATGGATGGTGTAGATTAAAAGGTGATCTTTAAATGAATGGTTTAGATTAAATGAATGATAAGATTTTTGGCTATAAATAGAAGCCTTAACTTAAGGATTTTTCATAAACTTCCTTACTTGTTCTTTCTTTCTCTCTCTAAATACTTCTTGTGAAAGTTCTCTCTAAGTGTGCTTAAGTCATCTTGAGTATTTGTGAAGATCTATAAGTATACGTGTACTGTTCAAGTTAATCAACCTCATTTAAATCAATATCCAGTCACGTGTTACGGTAAGGGATACCATCTTTTTCATCTTCCATTATTCAAACGTACTATGGTAAGGGATTATCATTATTTGATTCTCGATAATAATATTGTTTCTTCCTTACTCATAAGACGTGCATTTTATTTCCATGTATTAAATTGTGGGAATAACCTTACGGAGCGGATTGCCGCCTGTTGGTGAATAACCTTTCGTATTCATTCATTATTAATCTCTGAGAATAACCTTACGGAGCGGATTGCCGCCTGTTTGGTGAATAACTCTTTGTACTCAAATTCTATTAAATTGTGGGAATAACCTTACGGAGCGGATTGCCGCCTGTTTGGTGAATAACTCTTTGTACTTAAATTCTATTAAATTGTGGGAATAACCTTACGGAGCGGATTGCCGCCTGTTTGGTGAATAACTCTTTGTACTCAAATTCTATTAAATTGTGGGAATAACCTTACGGAGCGGATTGCCGCCTGTTGGTGAATAACCCTTTGTATTAATTTCCTTCACCTTTTGTTAATCAAACCTGCTACGGTAAGGGATATTATTTTCTTTCATACTCCTAAATCGAAATTTATTATGGAACTATTGCTTCTATAATTCCTGAAAATATTATATGTTCCATAATAGTTGAACTTCATTATTTCAACTGAACCTTCCTATTTACGTGAACCTTTCTATTGAATTGTAACCGTTATTCTGAACTGTGGATCTTGAATATCATTTTTAAATTTCACTCCACATCATGTTGACAATTTGGACATTATTTGAATCTGTACAAAGTAAACTTCCGATACTTATTGTTATCCTATTTCTTCTGTTCATCATTTATATCATTCTAATCATCCAAAAATCAAGCTGTTGTGAATATCTGTGGCCGGGGGCACAGATGTGATATATTTGTTGAACAGATGATAGGTTAAAGGCGATATAATAGGTTAAAGGCGATACATCTGTTCGGTGTCTTTTATGGCACGTGGTGAATGTTCTCTTTGGCCCGTAGTGCAAAGATGAACTGTTGTTTGGTATGATTATGACCAAAGGCTGAATCTGGTATAATCATGACCGTTGGTGTTATATTGAATGTCTTTGGCCCGTAGTGCAAAGATGAACTGTTGATCTGCATGATTATGATCAGGAACTGTGAATTTGTATTATCTTGACTAATGATATTTCAGATGATAAAAGTTGATGATGTTTTTCCTAAAAAGAGAACCGAGTGGACATTATAGTCTGCATTATTCTTATAATAGATTACTCATTCCGCTGTTATTATTGATCTGAACGTTGTTTAAGAATTTAACTGCAGTTTTTGATATAAACCTTGTAGTCTATTGTATTCTATCAAGAACTCAATTGTTGAAGACTAATGATAATTTATTCATCATTATCTTAGTCATGATATTCTTTACTGGGCTATTTGAGCTCACCCTTTCTTTTGTTCCATTGTTTTTCAACAGGAGATGAAAACATAACAGGGTCTAGCCGGGGAATGGAGTGAGGGTCCGAGGAATAGTTATCATAGTCTTCACGTTTTGTAAAATAGTGTGGCAATAATAGTGAAGACTTAGTTGTGTATTATTATACACTGTATTGTTGTACGTTGTGCTTTGTTGTAATAATTTTGTTGTAGTATTTTGACGACTCAAGTTTGGGCTGTGTGGGCCCAGATTTGGGGGCGTCACAGAAAAACTTACAAAAAGTTCACCAGATTTAGAAAGGAGAATTCTCCGATACTCATGTCAGAACACTGATATATAGGGAGAACGCTAATATTTTAATGAACAAGTTACATTGAATGTGCTTGAATATCCTCTATTTTAGGAGTTAAGAATTAGACTTTTACATGATTATGAAAACCTTCAAGATAGTCAATTCTTAGTTCGTTAAATTATTTGAAAATTCTATTTTTTATTAGATTTTATATATTACTTGTACAATACTCAATAAACCAAATTATTATATTATTTTTTATTAATGAAATTCTAAAAATAACACGTGATAACTTAAAATTGATGAATTATTTTTACCCATGTCATAATATAGCATATGCTTTCACTGAGTATCACATTTATATATATATATTTTCTTTCATCTATGCCTTTTCTTTTCGATAATGAAGAAAACGATCCTTACCTATCTATACTCGTGGAATCATTCCCACAAATTAACAATGCACATTGGGTTAATATCTTGTTTTTAAATCTTCTTGTAAATGTGATATTAATGAAGTTAGTTCAAACTGCGCGCTGTAGATTTAATTAAATTTTAAATATAAATCAGCAATGATGATTGTTCGACTTTTATGTGGACGATATGGAACTCAACTGCTTAAATTGGACCCATGTACGACTGCTGCAAATATAAAGCACCAAAAATAAGCTGTCTAAGAACTCGAGTAATATTCCTGTCCCACTGCCAGACCATATACAATTTTATTTTTTTCAAAAATGAAATTATCATGACCTTTTATTAAAATTTAACGGTATAAATAGAATGATCATGTAAGAATATAATTTATTATAAATTTTATTTAATTTAAGATTATGTAATATTAACACCATAATTATAATCTTATAGAATAATAATTATTTTTTGATATTTTATATAAATTTATAGAACTTTCATTAATATCAAATTTTTAGTAGACATTGTCCGACACCAACTCACGTAAAAATTTATATATTTAAATATTTTTGTATATTCTTTACATATGTGCGGTTAGATTTATTTATATATATAAAAAAAAACAATCCTGCGGGCCATTCTAGTTAGAGATATCTCCCTTTTTCTACTTAAAAAGATGTAATATTTTCAAATATGACATTACAGTATTATTATTATTATTATTATTATTATTATTATTATTATTATTATATTAAAAAATTAGTAAATTTAGAAATAAACATATACTCTATCCGTTTAATAAAAGAGAGTCATTTGAAAAAAAATTGAAATATTACTGACGATGTATTTTATTCTATTCGTACCCCTAATATAGTACTATGTTAGTTTTAGCAATAATCAATGATATGTTTCATCATCACTTGTAGAAGGATCGGTATACTTTAATTGCTTTTCAAAATTTTCTGTTCTTCTCTTAGATCCAACGATCTTATATGGACAAACTGAAAAGTAAATTTATACTCTCTTTTTTTAATTTGACTATTTTAATTTATACGAAATTTATTTTTAAGATATTTCTTTGGAGATGGAGGGAGTACTGGTTACAACTTTTATTATCTTAAAATTTTAAATGTATCAAATTAATTTTAAATTTAAAAATATATTAAATTAATTTTTAATACATTAACAAAATAATTCTATAATTAGGAACAAGATGGGGTACTTGCTACTTGTATTCCACTTTAACGGACCACAGCCACCCTTCAATTTCTCTCTTTCAGGTAAGCAACATTTATTTGTCAATAGGATTATGTTTATTTATAAAAAATATATTAAAGATTGAATTATTTATTTTAATTTAGTATTATTTAATTTTTAATGAAGTATTATTAATTCTTTAATATTGGATTATTAGTCCCAAAAAATCATTTAATAGCTTAAAATAAAAGGGACTATTAATCCCAAATTTTTCATGAGATTATATAATCTCACATATATAGTTTTAGGAATGATAAAAAAAAATAGTCTATATGACTATTTAATCTCCTATCATAGGATAAAATAGTCCGAAATAATGTTAAATTAATACAAATAATCTAATCCTAAATATACTTTTTATAAACAAACAAAGTCTAAGTCTACAAGTATAATTTTTTTTATATAAACTCAAATATAAAATTTATTTATATTATTAAAAAATAAAATTTGACACGAAAATAATTAAACTTATTCTTTATTTATAGAATTATAGTCTCCAGACAGAAAAAGAAGTTACAATATTAATGGAGCTGCAGACACCAGACACCCCCAGCGTCTTTCTTTTCTTTTCTTTTCTTCTGGCACCGTTAAAGTTCAATCCTTGATTTGTTACCCCCAACCAAACATCAATAATACTATAAAATCTCATCTCGGTAAATTATGGAATTTTAATTTCATGTTAACAAGCTAATGGGTTTTATATTTAATAAAGAATAAAAGAGCGTTATAAAAAAAATTAAAAAATCAGAGGTATATTACTATTTCAGTATAAAAGAAAAAAGTAAAATACAAAATTAACCATTGTACTTAGGTTATGTTTGTTTAAAAAATATACTTGAGATTGGACTATTGTATTAATTTAACATTATTTCGGATTATTTTATTTTATAATGAGATATTATTAGTCCCTCAACCTTATAACTTTAAGTAACTGTCCAACTGAGTTACAAGATATTATTATAAATAAAATAACATAATTTTTATTTATATTAACTTCTTTATTTAAACTAAAAAAAAGAAGATAAATAAGTGGATAAATATTTTAACTTTTTATAAGATCAATAATATTATTCATAAATTTAGTAATACAATATAGTAATAAAATTTTAATGATAAATTGAAAAAAAAATGTAATATTTTATATTATTATTATATAAAATTAATAAACTCTATTAGTAACAATCTTAATATTTAAAATTAAAAGTATTGCAAAAAAAAATTCTTAGTTAATCAAAAGATGTCCTATTCGACTTACAAAATTATTTTCCCTTCATTGACGTCGA
The DNA here is from genome assembly GCA_947179155.2 of Hedera helix. Taxonomy (NCBI): domain Eukaryota; kingdom Viridiplantae; phylum Streptophyta; class Magnoliopsida; order Apiales; family Araliaceae; genus Hedera; species Hedera helix. The sequence goes on along the minus strand of OX359268.1, from coordinate 48,925,030 downwards.
AATGAAACACCCAAAATTATAAAACAAGAAATAAAAGAAAACTCTATCGAAACAGGAAACAATACTAAACAAAAAAGTAAAATCTCGCTAACAGATGTAAAAAAGTCTTAAAAGTTGATGTAAAGAATTAATTAGGTACAAAAGGGAAGATGAAGCCAAAGAATAAACAAGAGTTTCGTAAGGGTAAAACCGTAAAAGCAAATTAAGCCGTACGAGTGAGACAAAAATATTGTGACTTTTATTGTGCGTAGATAAATAAATAAATTATTCATAAAACATATTATTATTATTAGTATTATATTCATTTGTTAATTTTTTTTATTTGAAGAGAATTTTATTTATTTATTGGTAATACGTCAATGTATTACGTTTTATCAAAATCTTTTTGCAAAAATATTAATTTTATATAATAATAATAATAATATAAAATAATATAATATAATTTTTTTTAAATTTATCATCATAATTTTATTACTATATTGTATTATTAAATTAACAAATAATATGATTTATCTAATAAAAATTTACAATGTTTATTTATTTTATCTTTTTTTTTATATTTAAATTAAGAAATTTGTATAAATAAAATTTATATCGTTTTATTTATAATAATATCATGTAACTTAATTGAACAGTTACTTAAAATTATAAAATTAAAATTTTAAATATAAATTAAGAATATTGTGATTAATTTTATATTTTACTCTAAAAGAAAAGGAAATAGATTAACCATTTCATGAAGTCCCCATCAATAAAATATGCTTTACCAAACTCCTGAATTTTGATTGAATGAGAATGCACGTGATTTTTTTTTTCAATTTCTGCCGAAGCAAATGAGAGAGACCCTAGCAACCACAGTATAAATGTCAAAGGTGCACCTTGCTGTTTTTTCCAGGACAGCCTCATAATTTTTCCACATCTTTCTAGCTCTCTCCTCTATTATTTTGTTTTAAGAATATTCATATTGGAAGTACATGACGGAGGAATTTGGTGGTTCCTCTTCATCGTCTTCTCCGGTCTCACTATCTCAAGAACACGTGCCAACCCTTCAACAAAGGCTTCAATATATTCTCGAAAGCCAGCAACATTGTTGGTCTTATGCCATTTTCTGGCAAACCTCAAATGTTCCCGATAATGGCAGCCTCCTCTTGTCCTGGGGAGATGGCCATTTTCGGGGCCCCACTAAACACACTCTCCCTAACGATCAAATTAACGAAACCATCGACGGCGAAGTCATGGATGCCGAATGGTTTTACGTCATGTCCCTAACCCGAATATTCCGTGCCGGGGACGGATCGGTCCCTGGCAAGGCTTTAAGTTCGGGTGCCCATATTTGGCTCTGTGGCACCGACCAACTTCATGTTGCTGAGTGTGAAAGAGCTACAGAAGCTCAGGTTCATGGTTTTCAGACTTTTGTGTGCATCCCAACTTGTAGTGGAGTGCTTGAGATGGGGTCAAATATTACCATATCTGAAAACTGGAGAGTTGTTCAACAAACCAAGTCGCTGTTCGGGTCGGATCTCAGTGGCTTAATCCCCAAGCAGCCAAACCCTTGTAATATAGGATTATTTTCATATCTAGATATGGAACTTTCTGATTTTGATATCAATCAGTTTGTTGCTGTTGGTCCCGCTACTCCCCATGTGGAGAAGAAAAATGCCGCCAAGAAGCGGGGCCGGAAGCAGATCCTCGGTCAGGACATCCAGGTGAACCACGTGGAGGCGGAGCGGCAGCGACGGGAGAAGCTCAACAACCGCTTTTACGCACTCCGAGCGGTGGTACCAAACGTGTCAAGGATGGACAAAGCGTCCGTGCTAGCTGACGCCGTTAGCTACATCAATGAATTGAAAGCCAAAGTGGACGAATTAGAGTCAGAGCTCCTCGAATTCAGAGTCAACAAGAAATCGGGAAAAGCCGAATCGGCCGGAGCTGAGACGGTGAAAAATCCTAACAGCAGCATCACTACAACTTCCGTGGATCAAAAAATGCCTAAATCAACTCCATCCAAAGGAACCCTAGAAGTTGAGGTTAAGATGGTCGGGTCGGAGGCCATGAGTATCCGGATTCACTCGGATAATGCTAATTACCCGGGTGCAAAATTGATGAAAGCTATACGTGAGCTGGAATTACATGTCCAACATGCAACCATGTCAAACGTGAATGAGTTGTTTATGCTTCAAGACGTTGTGATTAGGGTTCCTGCAGCAGATGCAGATGGGGGGTTAAGAAGTGAGGATGGACTAAGGAGTGCTCTGCTTAGAGCAATGGAGCAGTAGTAAAATTACCACCTAGCTACGTACCGGGCTACTACTTTCCAATAAAATAATTAATGGTTGCATGTCACTTTCTGTCTTCATTTATTTTCCTTAATTACTACTACGCTACATATATTAAGCTAAGGAAAATAAAGTTGTCATCAACTTTCTTCCTAGTAGTAATTTTTTTGTTTATTTTTTTTCCCATTTCATTTCTTTTCACTTTTCAGTTTGATCCTTAATCTTTTTATGTTGATGGGTTTGTTGTGGCAAATATATGTATGATGAAATGGTCCTGTTGGCCCTCACATGTGTAGACACACCCTACACATATATGGTGTCAAAATAGTTCTATGTAGTCTAGTTAGGGAGTATTAACTCGTTACGGGCGTCACACTATTACATTAATTTTAAAACTTTTTATTACAATTTTTAATTGATGTAATAATCTATTACGTCCATAATATAATTAGTCATAAAAAATAAAATTATAATTATAATAATAATTGATTTAACATTTTAATTTATAATTTATTTTATTTAATATATATATATATATATATATATATATATATATATATATATATATATACAATTATATAATTTAATGAATCAAATATAATTTTATACATAATATTATAATATTTACATAAATATTAAAAATTAATCAAATAAATATGCTATAATAATTTATAATTATTATTATATTATGTAAACTACTGTATTACATTAAAACTTTATTCCACAAACGAACTCCACCTATGGTATTTTTGTGGTAATTGAATTTGTCCAGCTAATCCGGTCACCATCTTTGTTTGTTCAGTTCTTAAGTGGACCAAGTAGGACTTGGACCGCAATCTCCCGTATAATGACAGGAGCTGTAAAAATTTCTCAATTATTCTTTGTCTAATTATTAGTCTATTTATTTATAAACGTTGTGATAAAGCGGATCCCATCACTTCAATACTGACAACTTCTCCTTCCGTTTTTTATTATTTATCATTTAAAAATAAACACATATATTAAAAAAAATCAATATTATATTTTTTAGTTAAAAATAATTTTAAATATTAATATTATCTTTGTATTAAAATAAGAAAATATTGTTTACTAAATAAAAAATAATAAGAGAATTAAAATTATATTTAATAATTAAGCTAATATTAAAAATTTAACAATTAATATTTATTTAAAATTTTTAAACTATAAATATTAAAAAATAAAAATATTTTTATAAAACGATGGAAGGAGCTGTTATTACAAAGATACGGAATCTGATATGATAATTGATAGTTGACGACTTTGACGTTAAGTTTTAAAGCTCAATTATATTGTACTTGTACATTGTCCATATTAGGTACAGATTATAATTATACATTATTATTATAATAGTTTAATCTCGGTAAAAATAATTTTCCGTTCACATTTTATAATATCGAGATGTTTTTGTACTATTAAAGTGCGAATTTTAAAAGTACCAAAAATATTCTGTCATCTGCACTTTAATAGTACAGATTCTGATACCCATACGCTGATACCCATATGCATTTGAATCCTTCCATGCGGACAGGGAAAGGTGATCGGAAAATTGGAATAGTTTAATTTATTTTTTTATTTTTTTTGACTCTTAATTTTTTTATAATATTTATTTTAATTTAAATATTTAAAAAATTCAGTGATTTGGGTATAATTTAGATGTATATAAATAATTAATGTTATACAATCTGTATAATCTTGATTATTTACGTACATCAAAATTATACTTAAATCACTGAATTCTGTAAATATTTGAACTAAAATGAATATTATAAAAATTTTAGGAGTCAAAAGAAAAATAAAAATAAAATTGAACCGGTTCAATTTTTCGCTCTCATTTTCATGTCTGCTTTTAGACTTATTGTATGCATTTTAGTTGAGCAAATTGGGTTAATACCTTATACCAGATCTCATTTATTTCTTTCTTCCTCACATGCTCATAACAGTTGAGAGAGTAACAACTCCATACCAAATCGAGCTTCTTTCTTTCTTTTTCACAGATTCATACTAGTGAAAGGGCAGAACAATTAGTAAGCATAGTAGAGGGACAATAATCAACATAACTAGGTAATCTTTAATTTAACTTTGACAAGTCATTTATTTGTTTTATCATGAATTTGTTTGCTGAAAAATTATTTCATTCAATATCAACTATTGAGGAAGAATTACATGATAATAATGATGTAACAAATCTAGTTGATGATAACATTTCTCATGTTGGTCAAAATTTTTGTATGTTGAAAAATGTTGATTTTTTTTTATAAAAAATATGATCAATGTGTTGGATTTGAAGTAAGAATATATACTAGCAAAAAATATATGAATTCTGAATATTTTTCTTTTACATTGTATCAGTGTTGTCAAACTAGATATATGGTTGTTAAAAAAATGAGGTTGTTATTGATGATGATGATGATGATAATAATAATAAGAAAAAGAGGAGGAGGGCCTCTATTGATAGAAACGAATGCAAAGAAAATTTTTATGTTGTGCATATTAAAGGAAAAAATAATTGGCTTATGTTTACCCTTGAACTGAATCATAATCATGAATTTGTCTCTCCTAGTAAAGTTTCATAAATTCAAGCACAGGTGAGTATATCAGGAGTTCGTAGGTATTTGATTGAAACTCTTAATAAGGATGATGTAAGACTCCGACTTTTATGAAATACAAATTAATTTTTTTTCTTCTATATTTTTTTTCTTCTGAGAACGGTAAATGAATAAATTGACAAAAGTAAAAATTAAGAAATGTTTTTACAAATTTTATCTTATCGGAGAATATTCGTTTTGTCGGGGAATATTCAATTCGTACAATGGCACCAAAATAACCAAATATTGGTGGACCCCTACAACGAATTATTGTCGGATATAGAAAGCGACATACGTAACCTTTCTAAATAAATATAGTCAACGGTACTATCACTTTTAACTGTTAAAATAACCGGTGGTAAAAGCATAGTAGCACATGGTATTGCACAGTAGCACACGGTATTGCACAGTATTTCATATTATTGAACCGATAAAGTTGCTATTGTACTATATTGACTTTATTGAACCAATAATTGTCGCATGCATAATAATTTATATTATTAAGCTGATAATTGTCACAATAGCATATGCACAGTAATTCATATTATTGAATCAATAATTGTCATTACACAATAACGTGTTATTTTCTTATTTATTTTCAACATTATTGTTATCTCTTTTATGATGTTGAAAAAACTTTTGTATTCTATTATTAGTTAATTTCTTTACTTATCTAACTCAGAAAGTTAACTACACTGCAATTATAACAATTAGTCATAATAATGAATTATTATGAATTATTGTTGAATAATTGAATTGATTTGTTATATAAAGTTATTTGTTTTTATATATAAAGTAAATTGAATGGTGTAGATTAAAGATTATCTTTAAATGAATGGTTTAGATTAAGGAAATCTTAAAAGATGAAATGAGTGGTATAGATTAAATATTATCTTGAAATATATGGTTTGAATTAAATTAGAAAATCTTGGTTTATGATAAGATTTTTGGCTATAAATAGAAACCTTAACTTAAGGATTTTTCATTAAAATTTCATTGCTTATTATTTCTTTCACTCTCCAAATATTTCTTTGTATAAGTTCTTTTTGAGTGTGCTAAAATCATCTTGAGTATTTGTGAAGATCTGTAAGTGTACGAGTACTGACCAAGTAAGTCTTTTTATAAAAGTTATATAAATAACCATACACATCCCACGGTGTTGATAAATTTTTCTTTAGAAGATTCATTTTGAAAAGCTTCATTTGGAAGATTTATTTTGAAATATTATCTTCTTCAAGAACTATATTGAAGTTATTATATATGGTAGTTACTAATTAAATTATAAAAATATAGGTTGATCAACTTCATATACAGTCATGTGTTAAGGTAAGGGATACCATCTTTTTCATATTCCATTATTCAAACTTACTACGGTAAGGGATTATTATTCTTTGATTCTCGAAAATAATATCATTTCTTCTTTACTCGTAAGATGTGTCATTTATTTTCATGTATTAATTTATGGGAATAACCTGACTACGCGGATTACCGTATGTTTGATGAATAACCTTTCGTATTCATTCCTTATTAATCTCTGAGAATAATTTGACTACGCAGATTACCGCATGTTTGGTGAATTACTCTTCATATTCATTTCTTATTTGTCTCTTGTTGGTAAAGTTTCCTGAAATGATTATATATTCATTAATAGTTTGCGCGTCATCTAATATCATTTCAATTGAGTCTTCCTTTTTTTTTAAATATTTTTATTGAACTTTAACCGTTATTTTGAACTATAGATCTTGAATTTGAGTCCACATCATGTTGACAATCTGGACATTATTTGAATCTATATTACTATTGTTATTCTAATCATCAAGAACCATGTTGTTGTGAATATCTGTGGCCTAGGGCACATATGATAGGATAAATGCAATATAATTATTGTATCTTTTAGGGCACGTAGTGAATGTTCTATTTGGCCAGGGGAAAAGAAGAACCGTTGTTTGACATGAGTATGACCAAAGATTGAATACTTGTATAATCATGACCGTTGGTGATATATTGAATATCTTTGGCCCGTAGTGCAAAGATGAACTGTTGACTTGCATGATTATGACCAAGAACTGTGAATTTGTATCATCATAACCAGTGGTGTTTCAGATGATAAAAATTGATGATATTTTTTTTTAAAAAGAGAAGCGAGTGGACATCATAGTCTACATTATTTTTTTAAAGGATTGCTCATTCCGCTGCTATCATTAATCTGAACTTTATTCAAAAATTGAACTGCAGTTCTTGATATAAAACTTATTGTCTATTATATTCAATTAAGAACTCAACTGTTAAAGGCTAATGATAATTTATTTGTCATTATATTAGTCATGGTATTTTCTTACTAGGCTATTTGAGCTCACTCTTTCTTTTGTTCCATTGTTTTTTAGAAAACGAGAAAATAGTTGGGTCTAACAGGGGAATGAAGTGACGGTCCGAGAGATAGCGATTGTAGTCTTCACATGTTGTATATAGTGTGACAATAATAGTGAAGACTTAGTCGTGTATTATTAAGTTTTGTATTTCTGTTTTATGTACTGTTTGTATTAAAAATCGTGTATTTTATGGCGTCTCAAATTGGGCTATGTAGGCCTAGATTTGGGGGCATTACAGATGAGATTGGACCATGTAGAATGGTGAATGTTCTTAACTCATTAGGAGGATATATGAGCAATGTTTGGTTTTTTTAGACGGATATGTGAAATATAGTTAAAAATATTGGACCTGATAGGTTGATATAATGGATTGGAATGATGCACATGGTACAGTAGATTACTTGATAAAGTTATAATGTGAAAGCCCGAGTAGATTTTTTTTCAGTTTCAAATCAGGCATGGATAATCGTATTGCATGTATTATGTAGGTAAATTATCGTTCAGTACTTGCTTATCATAATTTTGGCGATGTTGTGACTTTTCACACCACATATCAAACAAATACGTATTCCACGTCATTTGTTCCTTTCACGAGTATTGTAACGCCCCGAGATCCCACCTTCCTTAATTAAGTCCAATTATATCTGGATTACATAGTGATTAACTTAAAACCTTATTAATCGGGATCCCGTGCGTTAAACTTTAACATTTAACCTTTAAAACATTTGAGTTGACCTTAAATTCGGTCCATATTTTTTTTTCTTATAAAACCTAATTAACTTATTTTCTTTACCTGTCTCAGGATCGTAACGTTCATTTATCTTTCATTTTCCTTAGGTCACCCATAACTAGTTTGTGACCTATTATAAACATACATATATAATTATTTCATTACCTGAAAATAAAATTCCGCCATAGTTTCATCTATATATGGCTCTGCTTATATATCCATGTATTCATACATTTGCATCATATATACATATATATCCTGTTTACACAACTCTATGCCATACCTACAAGTTTATCCCATGTGTAACTTTTCCTTGAATAAGACATACATACATTTTTCATTCTCCAACAACACAAATTAGCAAATCATACTATTCTTTCTACCATCTAGGTTTAACATTTAAAATCGGTCATTACATAACTTGCATATATACAAATTTACATACATTTGTTTTACATGAATAACTCATAGATACAATTTTAAATCTCTTCACGCGTATCTATGCATTCACACTCTTTACCTTAGCATCACCGGAACCTCCGGCCTTCTTGTGCTTCACCTGAAATGTTAGTTCATAGCAAGAATGAGCATAAAGCCCAGCAAGTAATTCAGTTAACACCTTTCATGGTCGCAGTTTATAATATACGTCATACTTTCTTTAATTTAACATGTCATGCTCATATATCACGTATTGCATTTAACAATTAGATCACGTTATGGCACGGAGTGCCCATTTCAACTATCACATAATTCACGTAGTCCACCTAGTATTCTTAAGTCTGAAAAACTTGCCTGTACGCCTTTGTTTTACTTAACTTGTACATCCTCAATCATCCTTCGTTATCCGTCTTATCGACTTGCTCGTTTCGAACTCTGTCTGTCAACATATAACTTATATGTCATTATAAGATCATAAACTTGTATAACTTATCAAACTAATTCCATAAATAATGATCATCCATCTTTAACCATTTCACATTTGATGTATTACACCTTATGTAGGTTTATAATACACCCTAACTTGCTTCCGACCTTTTTCATAACTTATAACATGTTTTGGCTTAGCTTTAGGCATGTTATATTATGCCACTTGTCATTTCATTATAACTTAACACCCTTTAATTTAACCATTATTATTACTTTTAGGGTTTATATAACTCATTTCTATCATTCCATATCAAAATATAGCTTTTTGGAAGCTTAAAAAATTTCAAATGAACAGTAACTCCGCCCCGGCGCCGCCAGAGCTCGCTGGCCGCGAAATCTTCTCGGTCGATGAACAGTAACATGGCGCCGGGGCGCCATTTTTAGTACAAAACATGGCGCGGGGGTGCCATGTTCAAAATCTGAAAATCTGATTTTTGCACCACCTTTGCCGATTTTTAATTTCTTCATCTTAACTCCAATTGAGCTGAAAATTGGACCACATCTAGACCTTTCTACCTAGTATTTTACAAAAATACTACTTGCCACATTTGGCTTCTTAAAAGTAGAGATACACTAGCCCTTAGGAGGGCTGTTCAACACATTTCCAGACTTAGAATTTTTTTCAACTTCAAAACTAACTTTTTACCAACTTTGTGATTTTTGGCCATAAGCTTTAAAACTCAATTCTAACACTTGACATAGTTTACTTAGGTCATAAATGACATGTCCCAACTTTTAAAACCATAAAATTTCGCACGAGGCGAGAATTGTCCGTAAAAATCCCTTTCGAATCGAAACGATCGATTCCGATCGTTCGAATCACCAATTCACTCAATTTTCACTCCGTTAACTTCCAAAATAACCTAGACACGTGTATTAACTTAAACATGAGTCATTTGACTCCATTTCATCTTTAATCCCTCCAAATTGCCAAAAATCATCCTTGAGTTGGATTTTCATAAAACTTTCCAAACTTTTCAAAATTCAAACTTAAGCTCACTTGACACTTTGATCTCCAAACACCACATGGGCTAACACATATGCATTTAATGACCTCATAGGTCTTTATAACTTCCATATGCACAACCGAGTGCACTTTACAGATTATTACGTCGTTTACACAAAAAGTATAGCCTAATATTTACACTTCCTTATACAAAACATAATTTTCAATCTTCAAAACATTCTTGTATGCTATTATCATAATATTACATATGATTTCTTCATAATCAACCTTTCCATCTATGTTGTTGTCCAATTTAACTACATATAGCACATAATCATGCATTAAATCACAACTTTTAGCCTTGAACATGAACTTAAAAACATAACATCTTGGTTCTACCAACTTGAGCTTAGGGTTTAATAGCATAACTCATATATAACACATATAAACTCATATAACTTACATCTAGCCACACCTCCATGCATGGTTACTCTTAAACTTCTATTTACCCACATAAACTTTAAGTTTTAGAGCAAGAACAAGAATTTACCTTCATGTAGCTCCTTTTTCTCCTAGCTATGAACCTTCATAAAGTTATAACTCCACTTGATAGTTTGTTTCAAGCCTCTTGAACACTTTTCCTTGAATCTTTCAAGCTAATCCTTACAAAACCCTAGCTTTCTCTTGCTTCTTCTCTCTTTCTCTCTTGAACTCCCTCTCTTCTCTAGCATCTTCGAAAGTGAAGAATGAAAAATAAGCTAACTTAGTTGGATACTTAAAATATATACACACATATAATACATGCATATTCCAACAACTAACCACCCTTAGTTAGTCTTAACTCATGCATGGTTAGGGACACATATGTCTTTTTACATGGCTAAACAAGGACACCTTGGTCATTATTCATTTCTAGGACACATTTGTCATTACTTGAATTGTTGAGGGCACCTTGGTCAATTGCCACAATTGCTAGAAAATAAAATCCCAAAATTCATAACTTACTTAATTTCAATCCAATTAAATTCCTTTTTGATCCAACCTTGCTCCATTATGCTTAAATTTTATTTCATCATTAAATACACCATAATTGGCTTGTCCCAAAATACTTGTCTCACTTCAAAATTGCTTTTCATTAATTAATAACAATAATGATTCATAACATTGATCAATTTACATAATATAATTTCTTAATTATTTACGAACCCTTTTTGGTTCCACATTCGATAAATTTCAATTCCTGATATCTCAAAATAGTCATAACACTCATCATTTTCATAAACCATTTCCACGGGAAGCGTACCTCGACCAAATATACGTCCTTAATTCCCTTACTCTTCTCTCTATATTCAATCATACAATTACATATACACATACACAATATATCACCTACTGACACATAATCTCATGTCTTATAATAATTCATCCCAATTACCTTATTATAGGTATTACAATAAATCATTTAGCTCAAATTTGTCATATAACCATTTAAAATTCATTTTCATTATAATTTCTCATTTTCATAATTCCCTGGTTTATTTCATCTTTCTATATTCAACCACATAGGTCCCTATTTAATATTTCAACCACACAGGTTATTTCTAACACATTGATTACATAAATACTTCAATTTAATCACATAATAATCGTATTTAATCATTTTAACTAGGTTTTGTTTTATAATCTTCACTTAATTATCCATAATCCTTATTTAGAATTTCTGTAAAATCCTGGGGTGTCACAAGTATAAATCATCATTATCATTCTATATTATTTGGATTTGCACTTCTGAACGATGATACTGAGGATACATTTGTATGGTTATTTGAGCAATGACATGAAACAATGAATTTCAAATATCCTATAACTATTGCCATTGATCAGGACCGTACAATGTCTAAGATTTTCTTAATACCTATTATGTATTGTGTATGTGACACGTTAGCAATAGATATCCTAAAAATTTGGTCATGTCTATTTTTCACAACCGACGTTTAAGTCTGATTTTAGTTATTAAGTGTTTAAGTCGTTTAGTATTTAAGAATTTGTCGATAGATGAAAATTATTGCTAAAAAACTTTGAACTGCATAATTATAATGGTTAAAATCTTTTTATGAGTTAAAAAAATGGATTGGGGTATATCAAAAAAAAAAAATTACTGCGGGAATGAGAACCACAATTAGAAGTGAGGGTATGAATTTTTTTTTTGACGAATATATAAATAGTACTATATGTATGAAAGATTTTGTTATAAAATCCCAAAAAACTCTTGAGAAGCAGCTCATTAGAGAGAAACAAGATGATTATATTGCAGTTAATAGAAAAAAAAAATTGGTAATTGAAGAACCATTAGAGATGCATGCGGCTAGAATATATATATATATATATAAAATATTTTAGCATTTTAAAATTAAATTAACCAAATTGCACACGTTAACCTCAAAAGAGATACATGAGATGTCAACCCTTAATTCAAAATGTTACTTGGTCTTCAAAGTTATGGTTCTTGAATCATGTCGTAGTTATTTCATAGTTGTTCATTATATAGATACTGGGATAGCGAAATGTAGTTGTAAAATGTTTGAACATGCTGACATTATATATCGTCACATTCTAAGGCTATTAACTTCTAAGAACTTTGTTAAGATTCCTAAAAAAATAATGCACAAGCGATGGACTTAAGGCGCTAATAAAACCAATGGGGTCGCGCCGTTTGTTGTGACATTGGTCACAGATTATGCTGAGACACAAGTCGGATGGTTCTATCATCTATTCAAACAATTTCTTGGTTTGGTGTTTATTTACTTCATGTTCTAGGGAAGGCACTAAGTATGTTGGTGAAATGTTAGATCGTGAGAAAAAGATTGGGGCAAAATTCTTTACCAAATGTGTTAATATTAAATGGGAGGACAATATGTAAGCTGTTATCGAGGCTGATTAAGACACTTGATGATGATCCTGAGCCCTACGATCATATTTTTGACCTCATTTGTTCGTAGACTGATGGGCTTTAAAAAGTTACACGATAGAAAAGTGTTGTAGAATAAATAGCAGGACAGAAGCCAATCTGAAAGTGTGCAATCTGTGGAATACTTACAAACCATGATAAAAGAAACTATATAAAGCGTTGGGATTGACAAAGCTTGGATCATCATTAAATCATTTGTCTTAATGTATTTTTAATAATAAAAAATTAAGAATTTGTGGAACATTCAATGACAACCTTTGTTTATATATGTTATATTTATTGATTTAGAAAGAATTATTTTTGTAATATATTATAATTTAAATGAATTATCTATATTGTATTTATTCAATTCCAATGTTTCGCATGTTTGGCCTAAAATAGGGAGCACCACTAAATAATTGTGATTTCTCATCTCATAAATGGCATGCCATTTTATGGATTAATAACAGTGGTAAATATATATCATTTAAATGATAAATAATTATTATATTTATATATCATAATTATGTTTACTATTGTTCTTTGAAGTATTTGATGTCGTGGTCAGGGAACATAAGAAAAAATTCATTCCAAATCCAACATGCATGCACAAGAAAATATAATTCTGGTTGGCCAAAAGATTGTCTAACTTAAAGAGAAGTTAAACAACTTAAGGTTGATGTAGATCATAATGTGACATGTGTGGCTGGATTTGTTACGTTAATTGTCAAGACACCACTAAAAGTATGAAAAGAGACATAAACGATAGTGGACCACCAAACCCATTGTTAACTGATGATATTGGAGTTAGATCAGTTATAATATTACATAATCTTCCTATTTTTTCTTAGAATGATAACTCTTATTATGTGTTTATGAGGCTTGATAATATTATGCATGTGTTTAATTAACGATTTTTTTTATTTTTTTATTTTTATGTACCGTCTGTTTAATTAAATGAGCTTAAGATAATTTGTAATATTAATATTTAATGAAATATAAATGGAACTTATGTTGCTCAAATTTAGACACTTAATAATGTAAATAAAATTAAATTTGAAAATCTTTTCAAAGATAATTTGACACTTAATAATCTTCGAAGAGATTCTCAAATTCTAATCAGTTCGCAGTTTAGTTGTGCGGACGAATAAAATTTCCTGTAAGCTTTTTATAGGATTCGTGTGACGCCCCCAAATCGGGCTCACACCACCCAATTTGAGTTGTCAAAAGACTACAACAAAATTATTACAATACAGTACAACAATACATTTTTCAGTAATACACAACTAAGTCTTTACTATTATTGTCACACTATTTTATAATATGGTGAATACTACTATAGCAATTGTCTCGGACTATCACTCAATTCTCCTTTTCTCCCCGCTAGTCCCGGATACACTTTAATTTCTTGAACAATTGAACAAAAAGGAAAGAGTGAGCTCAAATAGCCCAGTAAAGAATATCATAATTATGATAATGACGAATAAATTATCATTAGCATTCAACAGTTGAGTTCTTGATAAAAGAATATAATCAATAAGTTTTAAATAAACAATTGCAGTTAAGTTCTTGAACAAAGTTTAAATCAACCAATGTAGTGGAATAACAACTATTAAGAGAATCATGTAGATTATGATATCTACTAGCTTCTCTTTTTTCAGAAAAATCATCATCAACCTTTATCATCTAAAACAGTACTAGTCATGATCATGCCAAAAAATAGTTCTTCTTTGCCTCAGGCGAAAAAGAACATTCACCATGTGCCCTAAAAGACACATCATCATTATATCGTCTTTATCCTATCATTTGTGTATCGGGCCATAGATATTCACAACAACTTGATTCTTGATGATTAGTACAAATAACAGTGATATAAATGATGAACAAAAGAAATAAAATAATAGGAAAAATAATATATATCAAAAATTTATAATTTTTACTTTGTCTAGAGTCAAATAATGTCAAAATTGTCAATATGATGCAGAGAAAAATGTGTTCAAGCTTAAGAATAATGTCCAAGATTCACATGGAAGAAGTTCAACGGTATGTTTTACGGTATAAGAAATTTTTAACAGTTCGCAATGTTCACAGTTCACGTAAATATTCATAGGTTAAAAATTCAAGGTCCAATAGTTCACTATTTAAATATAACGATAAAAATTTAATAAAAATGTTATTGTCAACAGATATTAGATCGATGAAACGTAAACTATTAATCATTTTAGTAATTTTACCGAACAATACTTACCATAGTAAGTTTAGGGGGCTAAAAGAAAATAATATCCCTTACTTTAACACTTGAACATATACTATTTTATATGGATCAACTTATATATATCATTTAATTACTAACTACCACGTATAGATTTCATGGTGCATACTAACTCGTATGAAATAATTAAAAGTGATTTAATAGTATAAATTTATGTAGTAGAGTGGAATATACTTCAAAATAATTTTGGAGAAGTAAATTTTTTTTAAAAAATAATATATTCCAAAGAAAGTTTTCAAATCTGAAAGAAAAGTCTTCTAAAGAAAGAGTTATAAACAACATATGATGTGTGCGAGTGCTTATATAATTTTTATAGGAAAAAAAACTTTCTTGGATAATACTCAACTTTTACTAATCATTACCAACACTTAAGATAGCCTTAATTCACTCAAAATAAATCTTGCACAAAGAATATTTAAAAAGTGGAAGGAAGGATAAGTACGAAGGATATGAATTTTTTATTTATGCTAAGACTCTTACTTATAGCCAAAACTTAACCAACTATTCTAAAAATACATTTCACATTTTTTTAATCTACATTATTCATTATTTTTCACACTTTAATCTACACTATCCATTAACAAATTATATGATTCACAGCTTAATCTAACTTAATCTACATTATTCATTAGCAAATCATATGATTCATACATTAATCTAACTTAATCTATACCATCTATTAGTAAATCACATGATTCACACACTTTACTAATTTAATCTACACCATCTATTAGCAAATCACATGATTCATACCTTAAACTACGTCATCCATCACACGTTTCACATTTTTAAGTTTTACACAACACATTTAAAGATTATATTATCCATATTTTATATTATTATATTATTGACTTAATATCATAATTATTTAAATATTCAGTGTTATTCAAATAATGAGTCTGTCTAAGTATTTAATACACGTGACTACTACTGTGATAATTATTGATCCAACGATATAAGATGTTGTGTATTGTGACGATTATTGACTCGCTAATATAGAATATTATACAATAACAATTATTCATTCAATAATGTAAAATACTGTGTAATGACAATTATTGATGAAATATTGTGCAATTGTCACTTTATCAGTTCAATAATATAAAACACTGTTCAATACCGTATGCTACTGTAAAGTACCATGAAATGTCGTATGTTACCATTTTTTTTATCACTCAGTATTTAAATAGTTAAAAGTGATAGTGTCGTTGACCATTTTTATTTTAAAAGGTTAATGTAGTCGTTTTCTATATCCGACAATATTTCACTGTGGGGACCACCAATGATTGGTTATTTCGGCATCGTCGTACGAATAAAATATTACCTAATAGAACGAATATTCCTTTTTATTTTATAATTTACACAAAGCATCTTTAACTTTTAACTTTTATCAATATAACATCTTACTGTTTCAGAATAATATATGAAAAAAATTAAGTTTTATTCAATAAAAGTTAAAGTCTTACAATCCGCGCAGTTAAAATACGGACTAGGCTAAATTTAATAAATTCCCTATATAGATTGTTTAGGATCCGCACAACTAAATTGCGGATTATGCTAAATTTAATAAATTCCCTATATAGTTAGTTTAGGATCTGCCCAACTAAAGTACGTATTGGGCTAAATAATTTAATAAATTCTCTGGTTTAGGATCTGCACAACTAAAGTGCGGATTTAGCTAAATTTAATAAATTCCTTGTTAGGATTCGTATAACTTAAGTGCGGATAAGGTTAAAATTTAGTAAAATTCCTGTACATTTTGTGTAGGATCCGCACAACTAAAGTGCATATTTGATTTGCAAAAAATCAAGTTTACTTTATATCAAGTTTAAATATAATCTGTAATTTTATAACTTGTAATGTTTAAATGCAACATCATAAACAAAGCCAACAAGCATAACCATTTCATATATAACGATCATTATCTATAACTAACAACAAGTTTATTTACAACTATGAAAAATTTAAAAAGTATAAGTCAATTATCTGTGTAAAATTATAAATTAAGATACATTCAAAACCTTAGCATTTAATAGAGTAAATTTCATTCCTTTAGCCCTATGCCTGAGTAATTTGTGGCCAATCTTATATCTAAATAATGTGGCATTGTCCTCTGACCAATCCATATCCCCAATAGGAATCCTTGCACAACGTAGTCAACGTACTTCATCATGTAAACTTTGCAATCCCAAACATTCTTTTATTTATGATTGTTGGCTTTGATAGCAAGTGCTGTTTTTCTTTGAAAAATTTCTCTTAAAAGAATAAATTCGGAAGGCGTTGGCAAAAAAATCACGCTATACCAAAGAAAAAATAAACATCAAGCGGAACTTATAACATAAACGTGCATGACAAATTATAAAGTTAAGTATGAAAACATACCACATATTCAATCTCTAGTTTGGATCGAGTGGTGATTTTGTAACCTTTCTGATCGTCATACATAGAATGTACTAAGATAATTTTCTATTACTTAATAGATACGATGAACAAAAAATAATGCTCTCTTTAGTGGTTAACCGACAAAAAATTAAAGTCACATACGACAATTACGGTTGTTCTCCTTGGTTAAAAAAAAATGGAAACACTTTGAAAATATCAAAGTTAATCTTTTGAGATACCGAAATATTTTTATATGAATCATACCATACTAGAAGTATTTGAAAGAAATAACATGGCATAAAATAAAAATTACGTCGTTCATATCGACCTTCCCGTAGACGTTGTTCGCATATCTTCAATAAGCTTAAATATATACACATTTATCGTTTGATCCCATATAAGCTTCCATAGCCTAAATGATATTACGTCTATATGACCCAATCTATACTTATCACGAGGACCTATATGAAGAAATTTGGATGGGTCCACGTTATTTGAAAACCAATTTTAATTAAGTCACTCCACCTTTTTTTTTATCTTCAATAGTCGAAGAAAATCATTTTTAAACCTGAATGATTAGGGCATTTGAATCCGCAAAGAAAAAAAATTAAATCGGTCATCCACCCTACTATCTATCGGCTTAAAAAGACTGAGTGGTGTTTTTTCGAGTATCATAGTTAATTATATAGTCTGAATCTCTTCTATACTCTCAAAATCACCACTATATGTCGACTTGTACATATATGGTGGAGGAGATGTTAACTGTAACTTAGGTTCCTTTTTTCCTACAAATTAAAGGTTGGGTCGGTAGGTAGATCCTTGATTGAATGGATCAAAGTCAGAGAAAAACATCTCTTGACTAAATTGCTGTGGTAGAACATTCAAAATTATGTCATTGTGGGCTTCATAAACCCTTAAGTGTACTTCATTGAAAAATACCTTCCTTACATACCAATCTTTGTATACATGACAAGGGTTATGTGTATGTCACTACAAAAAAAAAAAAAAGCTTATCTTCGACGGAATTTTCCATCGAAAATAAGCAAATTTCGTCGGAATTACCTTATTTCCGATAGAAAATTTGGTTAGTAATTCGGTCGTAACTAAGCTCGTCGGGATTAATTCCGTCTAAAATTCAGTCGAAAAATACAATGTTATTTCCGACAGAAATTCCGTGCGAAATAAAGTGTTTCTGACAGAATTTCCGTCGAAAATAAGTTATTTCCGACGGAAATTCCGTCGAAAATAACTTTTAGTTTTTTTAAAAAAAAATATACAATGGAAGAAAACAATTCACCATTCAGCAAACAATAAATTAATTTTTAGTCCAAACATGTTTGAATTCCCAATTCAATCAGCTTCATGGCATAATATTTACATAAAGTGCATAATCCTTCTAATTGAAAGAAATTTACCTCTAGAATATATATTAATGGCTTTCCAACATACCATAGAATATGCAGAATAAGCAAAATCAGATGCACCAAAGTTAACACCATCAAAATCAGATGAATTAATTATAACGATAAAATAAATCGAAACATACCAAACGAAAATTAGGAAAAATAATTTGTTTACTTCAATTCTCTTAACCCCATTTTTGAAAGTCATACTCACAGCTCAATACATTGCAAAAGGGGGGGAAATAAAACATACCATATGCAGACTTTTCTTCACTTAAGCATTTTATCGAACAACTTGCACCATTTCAAAATGTAGATGAATAATTAGAAAAATCTGCACGGAACAATATTATCCACAAAATCACAAATATAGCATTCTCAATATATATATATATATATATATATATATATGTGTGTGTGTGTGTGTGTGTGTGTGTGTGTGTAAGAGAGAGAGATATATCAATTTTACCAACATAAGTGTGGACGACAGGGGAGATGGAATCAAAGAGATGGAAGCCCACTGTAGCCGCTTGAGAACAAAAGAAAGTGAAAAAAATGAAGCAACTGGTTCGGTTTATTAGAGAACATAAGTTTTATTTTGACGAAATTTAAAGATTATTTTCGACGGAACTTCCGTCGAAAATATATTCCCACAGGCGGGAACTTTGGCGCCTATAATTGTCGTAATTTCGACGGAATTTGAAGTTTATTTTCGACGGAACTTTCATCAAAAATATATTTTCACAGGCGGGAACTTTGGGGCGAACACAAAAAACTATAGCTGGCGTAATTTTCGACAGAATTAGAGTTTATTTTTGACGAAATTTTCGTCGAAAATATTTTTTCACAGGCGAGAAACTTTGGCACTGCTGCAATTCACTGTAATCGGCATATTTCCGACGGAATTATTTCTGACGAAATATTCAGTCGAAAAAAACTGAAATTCGACGAAAATATTTACGTCAGAAATAATTCCATCGGAACTATACGATTTTATTGTAGTGTGTGGTACTAGTAAAATATTCCTTATAAATGTTCAAGTCGATTTAATCTATAATGTAAAAGGTACAAATATTCTGCAAACATTTCAAAAATTATAAATATTTATAAGAAAACATAAATCATATTAATCTTAAACTTACTAGGTTTGCAACATTGTACTAATAGAATATGCCACGTGAGGTACAACTTTCATATGGGACAAATTGTGGGTTGCTAATTTTGTTTCAGGTCATCTGTCGATACCACCTCAAATATTTAGAAAGAGGGATCAGTTGTCTGGTAGCCACCACAAAATTAACAAGGATGTCTTGCCATGCATACCACGTGGCAATATAGTCTCTTCGTAATTCAATATAATTAATTATGTGGATCCATTATCACTCCCGCCTTATTAACCATATCAATTTGGGCCTTGAGTATATCCTATAATTTTTCGACTTGTCTCAAAATTTTATCTAGCATTTGAAATTCTACAACATCAAACTAAATTAGGTAAATACGCTAGACCCTGCCATACCAAGCTTCTTCATGCTCTGCTCTTACCAAAATTTCAAACCTCATATAAGGTGCCCACGTTATCATTGCACTCATCATCATCCCATCTAATTCACCTTTGTAAAAAAATTGATTGTGATATGGGTACAACTTTCTTGTTTCATCCATTGTATCATTATTTCTTCGATGGGCCCATACTCTTACATGGAACAACCTATTCTCTAGCCCGTATGCATAATTAGACCTACAATAGAGATTCATTCGTAAGCCAAAATTTTTGTCATAAATAAATGAGTTTATTAATGATAAATACAAATATTATATGAACATAAATCTACACCAAATTGAGAAACAAAATACTTGAAGAAGTGTCAAGTAACTACCAATATTCTTTGTGTCTATCCGGGCGACTTTGAGCAAATTCCTATATAAACAAGTCAAAATTGCGGCTACTCATGCGTAACTACATATTTTATCAATAATTTCATGTAATAAAAGATATCGAGCATGCACAATGTCACGATTTGATGATGCAAATAAAAATTTTCCTATCATAAACAACACGTATACTTTGGTGTATATCACCACCATTTCCATGTTTTAATCTCGAGGAAGTTGGTAAAATATGAAATACAGTTATGATAATATAATCCCTCTGCGTACATAAACACCTTTTCCCTCTAGAACATATCTCATAAATCCACTTCTTTCAATTATTAATTTTAGCTTTTTTTACTTATTAATGTTCATGTAATAGGTCTATTTAGAACCGGTAATTCTAATATGAAATATACATTTTCTAACGTAATTGTTACTCACTCATAAAAAAATGAAATATATTTGTCTTACTCCTCGTAAGCTCCACCAACGCTTCAATCAATGAAAAGTCTAATCAATTGCAAACGTAAAGGTTTGCAAAAATACCAAAATCTCATCAGTCTAATAACTCTTTTTGTACATCATTTACTATTAAAAAAAAATAAAAAATCAACAAGTGTCCACTCTCACATGTTCTTAACTTCTACTTGAAATCGAAATTATTTCATACTACACTTGAAATGTGGTTAGCTTGATTTCACAATACTGTGTTATTGATCGGTCCGGGATTAAATTCCATTTTCTTCTAATAACATAAAAAATTAAACATATATTAAAAAACATTAATATTATTATTAAATATTAACAATAATAATAGTAATCAATACATCTAATTTAATTATTATACCAACAATAATCATATTATAAACAAATCTGATTCAATAATAATATAAATAATTCACATCATAATATAACAGAAAAACACATACCAATTTTTCATTGTGATACTACTAACAATAATCATGTATGAAAAAATACCCTATGTATGAAAAAATACCCTAACTCAGGTTCAATCATATTATAAATAATTTTGATTCAATAGTAATAGAAATAATTCATATCATAATACCCCATAAACACACATACCCAATTTCATTGTGATATCAATAAAAATAATAATGTATGAAAATACCCTAACTTATGGAAGGATTTTACATATTTAAACAAAATAAATCTACCCCAACAATAATAAATACCACCAATAATGGATGTTTTGTATACAATAAATTTTTGTAGCCAACTGTAAATGTTACATATACAATGATTTGTGGCTACAAATGTATGTATACAACTATTCGGACTTTGTATACAATGATTTATATATATAAATGATGAATATATAAGACTTACAAGATTTGATCAAGAAAAATGTAAGATCGATTGGTTGAAAATGAAGATCTCTTGCTGCTTACATCGTCGTCGACTTTCTCAATTGTTTAGATCTGCAATGAAGAAGAAATGCATTGTAGCAGTTTCAGTAAAATTATACTTACTGTTCGCATAACTAAAGTGTGGACGGGTAATATAGTTAAATGGCGATGTTTCGTAATATTGAAAAAATTATATTCTACACTGCTAAAATGCAGACGGTGAGAGGGTATTTTTGACACTTTTACAATCTATATTTTAATATGATGGGCACCCCATATAAAAATGTAGACAATAGATTATTTTCAACGTTAGATCTGCAATTGGACGACCACAATCCGTTATAAGAATAATCTTAAATTTACAACTATTGCTATGGATTAACCCCATGTATGTGTGCGTGTGCGTGTATATGTGTATTTATATATATATGAAAAATGTTAATTATGACAATGTCTTAATTTTGTTTGACTAAGACTATTTAACAAAATGATGTAGTTTTATCCTATATAAGCAATACCCTATAAAAAAAAATTGATTAATGGGCGTGTTCATGAATATATTAGCAAAAAGATTAAGCTAAATATACTAAGGAAATTGTCTTCAAGTGATATTTAGCTAAAGATGTTGTGGCAAAATATTATTTTTCTAGCTTTCTAAAAGTGGGAAATTATTCGAACATATGAGCACGGTCTCTTTCTAAAATTTAATGCCACTGCATGTGCATTTGTAACACAAGAAAGAAAACTAAAGCTACTTAAATTAAGCTAACATATTTTAATTCGGATAAACTAATTTTAATAATTCATAAATTAATCAAAATCAAACTCAAATGAAATTATCTTTTTGAATCGGAGGGGAGTATTAAAGTTAGGCGGCTTATGTAACTACTTACATTATTTTTTGCAAAAGATTATTTTAATAATATCTGGACATCATAGATAATTATATGATAATAATTATAATTTTGGCAACAATTTTATTCTGTTATCAGAGGGAGTATTAATCCCTCTATATATGGATACTCAAATTGTATGGGATAACTAAAAGCATTTATTTTGCTAAATGAGGGTTTATTAGAAAAAATTATTAGATGCTCACGAGACACTTATTACGTAATATTTTATATTATTTATATATTGACATATTAATATTTAAAATAAATTATTTTATTTTAAATATTAAAATAATAACACACAAAAATATGAGATTTCACGTGATACATGATTGTTTCCTTAAAATTACTGAACAGTTACTCGTTTATTAGAGCTCAATAGCTGCCGGTAATGCATGATCGGGACAGCTAACGTAACACCTTCCCAACGTCAACCGGCACAAACTTCCATCTTTTTACAACTTATAATTAAACAAAAAGAGAAAAGGTCTCGCGGGGCAACGTACCATTGGCATGCATGCATTCGTGCGTGATTCCTAATAGAAGTTCTAAGAAACGTTAATTCCTCCACAAGGAAAAAAGTTTCAATAATTCAATGATTCCATCACGACTATACACTCCATAATAGATTGTACTTTTTATTCAATATAATGATGGCATTTGAATGTGGAACACACATATTTAAGAACCTATACAGGCTGCCATCTGTATGCCATCTCATTTACTCCATATGTATGGGGCCGGCCATTCAACTATCTCATTCATGGAGTCGGCCCATACATATGAAGTAAATCAGATATAATGATCTATTGTGGGAAAGGTGTCAGATAATTAATTGTAAAATTAAAGACACATTCTAAAAAATATTTATAATATTATATCAATACAAAGTTTTTGATTTTAGTAAAAAATTATTACAATATGTAAGGAAAATACAACAACTAATTATCATATATTTTAGTTCAAAACCTAAAAAAATTATAATAATTATATATATATATTTTTAAAATTAATCAAAAAGGTATCTCTTAAGGGGTGAGTATTAAAGGATAGTACGTGTCGAAGACTTATGAAACTCTCTTGTAGCACGATACATCTGTATGTTTCTCGTGCATGCATTCTGTTGCGTGCAGGATGTGACGGCATTAATTAATTAAAATTGCTATTTTCGATCAATCAAAGATTTTTTATGGATGCATGCATCTGCCCATTGGAATATTTTTTATGTGTGTCCTTATGGCACACACTAAGTGCAGAAAATAATATATAATATTATTTGTTTATATAAGTATACTGAATTCAATGTATAAAAATATATATATTAGTAGACCTTATGTATTGAATTCAGTGCAACTATATAAAGAAATAATTTTTAACGGGTCCTATCTCTTATTTTTCGCACTTAATGTGTGTCCTTAGGGCACACATTAAACGTACCCATTTTTTATTATACTTCATTGCAATCAACCATATATACAGGCTATTTTTAGCAATGATTTTTTTTAACTTTACAAATGTATATTTTTTAATGTACACGGTATAATTTTGTCTTAGACCACAGGAAATGTAATTCAACAGTGAATATCTGCCCGTATATTTACCATCAATTACAAACTTATAGCTAGTGAGCAGTTTCTAGGAGTACATTTTCTCATTAAAGAACAATTATAAACTCACAAAAAAAATACTTTAATAAATTAGTCCGTTTAAAAATAGCAAACCGGGATCAGTCTCCCCCTATTAGTATCATTCATATATACATTGTGTTAATACCTTTTTTTTTTATTTAAAAAATTAGATTTTTAAATGAGTTGATTATATTTTAATTGTGTAATCATTTCTTAATTGGGTTCAAATCTTCCAGAAACTTTATAGTACAAATCATCAGTATTATTAAGAGGAGAATTTTTAACCATCTTGGCGAGGCGGTGGAATTTTTTACTTGTAAAATGTTAGTTTTCAGTCTGCATGTGTAAGTTAAGAAAAATAACAAAACTTATCTTCAGTTCCTATTTCTTCTCCATTTTAACCCACATGTCTCTGGTAACTCCCTCAAAACTACCATTCTCTTTGTTCTATTGTTCCTTTATTGTTCTGCTGGTCCTTCCGCCTCCTTATTCTTCGTTGTTATTATTTTTTATTCACTCTATAGTTGTTTACGACAGTTTTTACTTTTGTTGTAATGTAGGTCTTTATTTTTTTAATGCAGGGATAACTTCAACTTTTGCAGGTTTAGAGGTTCTTATCTCTCCATCCTATCTTCCTCTATTAAATATTGGCATGCTATATATTAAGCAATCCATTTAATTGGATATATGTATGTATATATATATATATATATATATATATATATATATATATATATATATATATATATATATATATTTCTCTTTCTTTGTTCTCTTTTTAGGGTATAATAATCCTCACTAAATCGATCTTCTTCTTCTTCTTTTCCCCTTTCGATGAAGGTATTTTTTGCAAAGGGTTAAATCACATTTTTTTTCATTAAATTGAATTCTAAATTACATATACACTAATGAATTATTATTTTTACAATCGCATCATTAAATTAATTTTTTTTTACAAAATTTAAATTTTTTATCAATTACTGTTAAAATTTAACGGACTGTTTATATGACGTGTCATGTCACATTTTATATGTTAAATTATCTATATGACATGTTATATTATTAGTCTATTAAAATTTTAACAATTATAGACGAAAAATTTAAATTATATAAAAAAAATCTAATTCCATAATATATATATAAATTAAAATTCAGTTCAATAATAAAAAAAATAAATTTAAGCCGTTATGCAAATATAGAAAAGTTTCCAAATGATTACAGATACAGTGAAGGACTATGCTTATTTGTACTCAACCGCGACACTACTAATTGTATAATTTGTTCTACTTTTTAAACCATCGGCTTCCTTTCAGATTTTTTATTGATATCTCTTTCTAAAGAATTTAAATTTTTAATTAGTTGATTACTTTAACAACCCTTCTCTTTTTCTCTTTATAATATCGCAAGTGTTGATTGAAATTAGACAAGGGCGGAACCTTTAATAGATTTTGAGAGTTTTAATCCGATCTTAAAAAAAAAATCTTTCTAAATATACTATATAATTATGTATAAATAAATTAAAATAATTTTAATTAATTTAATTTAATTGTCTAAATATATATTTTTAGTCTAACTTAATCAAAATTCTTAGTTCCGCCGTGAAATTAGACCTCCGAATTTGAATCAACGTATTGCAATTAATCACAAATGTCAAACTAAGAATTTTAAAATGCGTGAATACTAATGAAGGTTAGGTGTTTTGCATGTGATCAATATAATATTCAATACCATAATTATTTATTTATTCTGCACCAAAAGAAAAAAGAATACCGTGGCATTATTGGATACGACATATCAAATCAATCTCGCACCTAAGCGACTAATTGACCAATACTTGATTATTTATCGTTAAACACTCATGCTTTGTATACAAATTAAGTTTAATTTAAACTTAATCAGTACAACATCGATAGGTGTCACAAAACATGATTCAAATATAAGAAAAATGTTCTCATAAAATATGTTTTAACTATAAAGTTAAAAAGTAAAGTATTAATTTATATATCGAATCAAATTTATTTTTAAAAGTACTTAAGTAAGATTTCTTATTTTAGAGAAAAAAAAATTAGTATATTTATGTGGAATCCATGCGAGTAAAAATTTTTTTTTTTTATTTTCTTATTTTTATTATCATATCTACTTTTCTATTATGCACGTTTATTTGCTCTTGTCTACTTAATTTTATTTATATTCTGTTACCTAGCTACTTTTATATTCTCTTAAGAAATATTTAATCGGCTCCATTCATTATAAAAATTAAAAGTATAAAATATTCATATTTAATTTTTATGTCCCGCAGAAGAAGAGCTCTGACATATATGTCATTACTGTGGAAGATTTTCCATGTTGGTGCGCATGCAGGAAGAGCTTAGCCACGTGGTTGACAGCTTCCGTATGTGAAAACTGAATATGGCCATTATCATTATTTATTTATTTTTGTATATATACATTTTTCTATTCTGAACAGGATCCTCTTAATAAGTGCCTACGGGGCATATGCAAAATGCAATTTTATTTATTTATATATTTACATGAAATTTAATACATAAAATCTATTTACGGAGTATTATTTTTTTATATATTCAATTTAGTGCAAATACGTAATTAAATATTATTATGCATTGTTTTCAGCGCTTAGAATATACCCTTAAGACACATTCTAAATTATTTTTTTCTTAATATTGTAAGTTTATTTGAATTTTTTAAAAAGACCCTATGTGTGAATTATTTTAAAGTAGTAGGTAGGGTAACTGTTGACTTGGATACCAAGTTGGTTATCTTTAGTTTCCGCGTATATAAATTTAAAAGTACGAACTTAATTGATAAAAATATTTTGATATTATGTTTATGGATTTTCTTAATGTGTGCTCCTAGAGTACATACTAAGTGTGAAAAATAATATATAATATTATTTATTTATGTAGGCGCACTGAATTTAATGTATAAAAAAATAATATATTAGTGGATCTCATGTATTGAATTCAATACAATTATATAAAAAAATAATTTTTAATAAATTTCATATCTTATTTTTCATATTTAATGTGTGTCTTTAAGACATAGATTAAGCGCGGACCCTTTGTTTATCTAAGAACCAAATAAATCAGATAATAAGACTGATCAACTTCATTATTGTAAATCCTGATCGACTGGGCTATTTAAGATATTATACTCGATTAGATTAGACGTAGATTGTCATTCAGAATCGATCGATGTAGTGATTGATTATACACTCAAGTCCCTATTTAATAATGTGTGTGTAATGACACCAGTACCGCTAATAATATTGCACTACCCTTTTTGTGAACTGAAATATTTTTATTAAATAAAATACCTCTATAAATTATTATTATTGTTTTTAATAAACAAATAATTTAATTCTAAGTTTGAATTTAAAAAACAAAAATAAAAATATAATAATTCATTTTTATAAAATTAAAAAAATTATATTTAATTATTTAATTAAAATAAAATGAACCATTTTATTTATTTTTTTCACTCGTATTATTCTCTTAATTTAGACCTAACATAAACACAAACTTTGCTATATATTGATCTATGCAATAATTAAGTATAATTATTTAATATAAAAATTTATTATTTTTATATTATAAATTTTTATATTATTATATTAAATTATTATATTCATTATTATATAAGTCATTATTCATAATAAATTTGCATAAACACCATAACAAACCGACAAAAGAAAATAAATAGGATCGCTTTCCTCCCTGCCCCCTGCCCCAAACCCACCCCGACCGTGTAATTTCTCTTTCCTTCCCATATCTCCGTTGAAATCAACCCAGCTAGCCAGACAGGTACGCATCATAATTGGGAGAGGGAGAGAGAGAGGAGACAAGTCATTATTAATCAATCCTCCTAGTTCATCCCCCGATGCACTGGCAAAGCTACTCTGTGCCACTACTTATTGGATAATACTATTAAGCAGTCATGGTCATACACTACAGGACTATTGTATCAGTGTCAGGGATCAGCCTCCAGACTTCTTTATACTTTGAGTAGTTCTACATGGACATGGAAATTGGACATGAAAATTGGACATTTTCATGTTCCCTTAGTTTTTTTTTTTTTTTTTTTTTTTGGTATATATCCAAGCATATTTATACTATGGATTTAAAAAAAAAAAAAATTAAAAATCCAAAAAAATTAGGTATAATTTGGATATATATCAAAAAAATGGTTGTATGGGACCCATACAATCATTTTTTTGATATATATCCAAATTATACCTAATTTTTTTGGATTTTTAATTTTTATTTTTTTTAAATCCATAGTATAAATATGTTTAGATATATACTAAAAAAAAAAAAAAAAAAAACTAAGGAAACATGGAAAAAAGGGGGACCGGTCCAATTTTCCTGTCCAATTGGCCGGTCCGCCCAGACTTATTGTTATACTTTTGATCTTTGCCCCACACATGTTCATGCTAAAATTTAATGGCTTTTCTTTTTGAATTTTCTTAATGTGTGTATTTAAGACACACACTATGTACAAAAAATAATATATAATATTATTTATTTATATAAACGTACTGAATTTAATATATAAAAAAATAATATATTAGTGGACCAAATATATTGAATTCAGTATAACTATATAAAAAAATAATTTTTAACCAATCTCATCTCTTATTTTCTATATACTTAGTGTGTACCTTAGAACATATATTAAACGGACCCTTTCTTTTTTCATCTAATTTTTACTTTCTCCCTCCTGCTCTGTCTAATTTTCTTTCCAACAAAATCTTTGTATATATATATATATATATATATATATATATATACACCCACATATAAAGATGAGGTAGTTTCAAATTTAAACAATCTCATGTTGCGATTTTAAAAATTGAAAATTTGAGAGTCCTTTTCTCCAAGCAATTAAAATTAAAATCTAACAAGGAGATGTATTTCCATACTACTCCGGAGTCGGATCTCGAATCATCGGAAATTATGAGTTTTTGGTGGAAGTGGTTTTTTTTTGGCGATATGAGTTTGGAATAATTGAGAGGTGGGAGATTAGAGACCGTCATGGTTTTGATACGCATTTGTAGCGGCGGGAGATTTGGCAGGGAAGAGAGAGAGAGTATTCCGGTGAGGATCTAAAACAGAGAAAATAGACAAAAAGAGGAAGAAGACATAGTTGCATAGAGGAAAAGGAAAAACAGAAAAAGAGTAAAAATAATAAATAAATAAATAAATAAAAAGCCTTTAATTTGTATTTTTATTAGATGAATGATTGAGATTAATTATCTGAAAGAATCAGCACCTCTTGAGTCTTAAGTCTGGAGGGGAACATTATCATCCCGACAGCAGGCGACAGCAGATTAAAAAGCAGAATATTCACACACACAGGAGATCATGTGTTATAACAGGATTTTCTTATAATCTGTCCTAAGAATAAAAATAATACATAATAATATTTATTTATGTATTTATATTGAATTTAATACATAAAAAAATAATATATTAGTAAATCCCATATATTGAATTCCGTACAAATATATAAACAAATAAAATTTACCCTTATTTTTTGCGCTCAGGACACATGCTAAGAGGACCCGTTATAATAGTCTCTAATTTTTTATTTAAAAAAAATTAATTGTCCAAAAAAAAAAGATTTAATCTTATATTAACTCTATATTAATATTTTATATTATTAATATGAGATTTGTCCCTCATATAACAAGTTTACATAGATATTCATAATATTCTATTACGCTTCCTTACCTTATTTGCTCCTGAAAAACATTTATAACATTCTATCTTGCTTCTTTACCAATAATTCCATGAATCTCTGAAATCAAATATTACGATATAGATTTTAGTCCCTTATTTTTTTTAAAAAAATTAGTTGCTCAAAATTAATTTTTTTAATTTATATCAATTTTATATTAATATCTCATATTACTTATATGCATTCATAACATCATGTAGATACCATATTCAATTACTATAATTCTTAAAAATTACACTAGAAAACAAACACCACACTAATTTCCTCACTACTACAGTACAGGGCACCGGCCGCTGCGCACTACAATATAAAATATGTAAATATGTCATTTCCAAGTCATAAAGATGTAGCAGCATAACAACATAACATAATTGAGCTTTGTAATACAGACTTACTATATTAACGGGAATAATATTCAGTAATTTTGAATACTAATATATAATATTTTATATTATTATTTTAATATTTAAAATATAATAATTTATTTAAATATTAAAATAATAATATATAAATTATATAAAGTATTATGTGATAGATATTTTAAAAATATCTAATAATTTTTCCATTAAGAGAGTACCTGCATGGAGTTAGTCAGCTGTTAAAATTAATCTTTATTTAATTAGCATATAGCCAAAAGCTAGCGTATTAATTATTTCCTACAATTTTTTTTATCTGTTGAATCAAATAAAAAATGCCCAGATTTCTGAAACTATTGGAGAAACATATTTATTAAGCTGTATAATCATTCGGAGACTAGGTTTCTAACATTTGCACTATGAATAAACCAAAAAAAAAACCAGCATAGTATACAGGCCAGGGATTTAGCTGATTTATAGGTAACAAAGTTTTGTATTTTGAATCAAAATTAAAGTATTTCAAAAACAAAAGACTGTGTTTTATATGTGGTATCATATATAAATAGGAATAATTATTATGTGGTTATGGAGCACTTGTCATGTGATACTCCACACCATTTATGTACGATCACTTCAGTACTTAAAATGAAATAATCTATTTTAAGTGCTTAAGTGACAGTAACACATGAGTAATTAAAAACACCACATGACAAATATCCCATAAATATTTAATATTTTTTTCTATAAATAGGCCCTCGTGTAAACTACATGAGCCAAGGTGTTGGATAGCCCAAGATTGATTCCACAATTTTTTTTTAAAATCACAAGCTTGGGGGACCGTTTTTTTTTTAATTTTTTTTTTAAAGTTTTTTTTTTTTTGTAAGCTACATAGTCTATTGCTAGGGTGTAGACGGATATAAATGAATTAAAAAATAGCAGTATCTATATCCGTATCTGAAAAATTAATTTACTATCTGTATTCGTATCCGGTATTCAACGAATTTTAAAAATATTATTCGTATCCGGTATTCGAAATAATATCCTGTAATGACCGAGAAAATTACGAACCCAATTTTTTTTTTATTTAATTATATCCATAAGAAAATATGAGGTATGAAGTATGTGTATATAGGATAAATTGTATGATGAGATGTATTAAATTAGTTAATTAAATTAATTAACTAAAGAAGGAAAAAGATTGCAAGAGAAGCTTATATGATGAGATCACAAAGCTTGAATGTTGGCCTTGAATGGCAAATAAGAAGTTTTATACTAAACAAGTTAATTACTTGTATGAATAATGCGAAAGAAGAAGCAAGTGAATTATTTGAGATAATCCAATGAGGGAATAATTGTTTGTGTACGGTTAATTATTTTATAAACTCAATTTGATGATAGGGGTTAGTGAATGAATTAAATTAATCAAGTCCAATGTACTTATATTAATACGTATTAGGGTATTATTAAAAACAAACTCAAGATTTTTCAATTAATAGTGTTATTTAATTAAGGAGTCCAATGGACTTATTAATAGCAAATCTAATTGGATTATAATTTAAATCTAAATGAGTTGTTAAACTAGGTCAATTAAGTTTACCTAGTAGCCCATGTAATTAATTTAATTATTAGTCCATGTAATTTATTAAATAAGCCCAATGCTTATTTTAATTAAAGATAGCATAGTTATGTAAATGCTAGCCTAATGTGTGATATAAATTGAGCCCAAACAATTTAATTGAATGAGCCCAATAGAATTTAATACTAAGATCCAAAGTGGAGCCCAATAAGTTTGTATAGGTGAATATGTATACATATATTGATGTATATATATATATATGGATACTTATATAATTATATAGGACTTAAAAATAAAGTCAAATTGGATAAATATTTGGTCAATCCCGAATTTTGGGGCCCACATGGATATAAATGTAGCTTGTTGGTTGATTTTGGAGTGTAAAGTGGTGCAAGTAAGCCCCAACCACCCTAGTCAATCAATGGGTCAATCAAAGAGTCCATCAAGTGGTCATTCCATGCATAGTAAGCAAGATTAAGGTCCTAATTGACTAGCATTGGTTGATTAGTAGATGTTAAGCAAGTCTAGGGAGGTTCTATAAATAGAATGCTCCATTCATTTGCTAGGTTTGTTAGTCATTTTGTAAGAACTCCAAGAGAGAATAGAGAGAGGATTCTAGAGAAAATAGAGAAGGCTCTTGAGAGTTGGTTTTTCACCAAAGAGATTACTAGAGACTTATCAAGGAGGAGTCACCAACAAAGTCTCTAGCCAAGAGTAGAAGAACATAAGGTTCAAAAGTGTTCTATCTCATCTTTATTTCATTTTTGTAGGCTATATATGTTTTATATGGTCAAAATATGTTTTTAACCGATCAAAAGTGATTTTGATGGTCTACAAGTCTTAAACTATAATAAATTGGTAGATAAATGGTTTGATATGCTTAAATCATGATTTGGTATGTGAGAAATGTATAAAAGTTGTAGAAATGTTCATAACACATTTTACCGGTAAAACCCTAACGATACATGTTGTGTTTGATGTTGTATTTTGAAATACACAAATCAAAAATTGGATTTTTATGGCTAGAAAGCTAGATCTAGGAGTTTTAAGGAAAAACCCTTTTGGAACCTTTCAAGAATATTGAATAACGAAGAAGTTATAGCTTTTACCGGAAATAATGTCGTTTTTAAACCCTAGATGGTTCGATCCGTAATTTTCGTGTAAAATGTTTTCAAAAAGACGATCCAACCATGGAATATTGTAAAACAAGAGGTTAGGAACACATCAACACTGATTTGGTGTCATTTGGATGTGTAGCGTTTATTTTATTCAAGGTTGAACCATTAAAACCAAGGATTTGTGATTTTAGTTTTCACTTTGTCCTTGTGAGCAGTTTTTAGTCCACTTCCGTTTGGAATTTGGATTTTTGATCTAAAGAGAAATTGTAGAGGGGGAAATGCTGATGAGAATGGACTCAAGAATCACCCCAAAATGTTTTAAAATGAAGAAGTTATGGCTGTTGGGGCGTCGGAGGGTCGAGCAGTCAAAAGTTTACTTTCGGAGGAGTTGGCCGAGCGCCTACTGAGCGCCTACCAAGCGCCTAGGCGCTTGAGCCAGCTGTTTCTGGGGGCAGATTCAGTCCGGGTCGGGTCGAGACGGTCCGGGTCGAGTCGGGTCGGTCCGGGTCGAGTTTTTTATGAAAATTTAAGTTGAAATACATATTAATTGAGTGTGTTTGAATACTAAACTAATATATATAGAGTTTATTAGTGACTTAAAGGTATCTAAATGTATAAAATAAAGACTAAAGTTACAACAATTAAAAAGTTAACTATTGATAATGTTTGAAGAATATTAAAATATTATTAAATGATCAATAATATTAGTATATGATTAAAAGTTATTAAATGATGAATAACATTAGTAAATGATTAAAATATTATTAAATGGTTAATAATATTAATAAGTGATTAAAATATTATTAAATGATTAATAATATCAATAAGTGATTAAAATATTATTAAATGATTAATAATATTAATAAATGATTAAAATATTATTAAATTGTTAATAATATTAATAAGTGAGTAAAATATTATTAAATGGTTAATAATATTAATATGTGATTAAAATATTATTAAATGATTAATAATATTAATAAATAATTAAAATATTATTAAATGGTTAATAATATTAGTAAATGAAAAGAATATTATTAAATGATTAATAATATTATTAAAAGAGTAAAATATTATTAAATTTTTAATAATATTTATAAACGATTAAAATATTATTTGATAAATAATATTATTGGAAAGAGTGTAAGACATTATTAAATTATTAATAATGTTAATATGCGATTGAGATATTATTATATAATTATAATATTAATGAGTTAATAAAATATTATTAAATGGTTAATAATATTAGTAAGTTAGTAGAATATTATTAAATGATTAATAATATTAATAAATAATTAAAATATTATTAAATGGTTAATAATATTAGTAAGAGGATAAAATATTATTAAATGGTTAATAATATTAATGAGAGAAGAAGATATTATTAAAGGATTAATAATATTACTAAGATGATAAAATATTATTAAATGGTTAATAATATTTATAAATGATTAAGATATTATTTGATAAATAATATCATTGGGAATAGTGTAAAACATTATTTAGTTATTAATAATGTTAATAAGTGTTGAGATAATGAAGAGATTAAGATGATTATTAGATGGTTAATAATATTGAGGAACTAGATGATTTATGGTTAAAATATTATTATACGATTAATAATATTATTTGTGGTATTTATATATTATCAAAGGTGATAATATTATAAAGCAATGAAGTGATAGTTATGTGATTTAAAATATTATCAAGGGATTGATAATATTATTAAGAGATGTAAGATTATGATTAAGTGATAGATGATTAAGACATATATGGTAAGGTTATTAATGTTAAATAAACCTATATGTGTTATGCTAATTGGAGGATCAATGTTGTTGAATATTAGGTCACCCAGAGGAAGTATTTTTAAGTTGAATAGCAGTAGTCAGCGGAACAGGCAAGTTTCTCTGAACCCTAACTTGTATTTATTTGGCAAGTTATTTATGTAAAATCTGAAATTTATTTCAAAATGCATGATGAAATAATTATTAAGAATTATTTCATATCTATATTGTTATTGACAATCGCACTTAGGTGCATTTGCATGACCGTTCACGTTATGAACTGTTTAAAGAGAAATATCTATTCTATTTGTTTCAGCTAGATATTGCATGTGATATTATGACTGTTCTTGTTATGAACTGTTCTAAGTGAGGGTTCTATGCCAATTGTTTCGGCTAGACCATGTACGAATTAAATTCATAATCTGAATATTATTGAAGTTAGTCCAAACCATATTGTTGTGGTACGGAATCTGATGGGATAAGCTGAAATGAACAGAGCATTGTAAGCAGATAAGCTTACGGTCGGATGGAATATTCCCGATCAAAACGAACTAGATGGTTATATTGTGCACTCTATAAACGTACGATAGGCTGATCACCTAAAGTACCCATCACCGGATATGTCAATCAAAATGATTGTTAATATTCAAAACGAACTGACAGACTTCTGTCTACAGGGTATTGTAAATACTCAAAACGTGTGTTCATGGTCTTGTGACCCTTTCAGCATGATGAAGCAGTATGTTATGTCAATTGAATTATATTATTCAAAGTTGCATGTCTTCACAATTATTGTATATTGTTGAAGTTTCCAGAGCTAAATCTTTTTCATTCATGATATATCTTTTATTGTTTAATAAAACTTGCTGAGCAAAGTAGTTGCTCATCCTTGCTATATCATGAACTATTTTTCAGTTAAGCCGAGTTATCTAAGGAGTACCACGGCAAAGGAAAGATGAACGAGTAGACGTAGTTAGTTCGTACTATTTGTGTAAATCTTTTGTATTATAAGGTATTGATGATGTATTAAGGTTAGTGGAATCTGGGATTGAAGGTACGTTTCGTAATGAAATGATGTATGATTTCCGCGAGTTATTGAAGTTATATTTTATGAATGTTTGACAAGTGTTGAATAGTGAGCACCGAACCCGAGGTTCAAGGGACCCGGATTTGGGGGCGTCACATATCCGAATACAGATAATATCTGTTTCCGTTTTTTTTATTCGAATAAACAGATTATTCGAATATTCGGATTCGTTTATCAATCACCTAATATAAAATTCATTCAAATTATTTACAAAAAATAAAAAAAAAATTGAATTAGTACTCATAACCAATCACAATTTAAAGTTTAAACCATACATATTAATAAATGAAAGTTAATTTATTTGTTTTTAATAAATACAATAATCAATGCTCTAAATTATAATTAAAATAAGTTTTCATTATTTTTGAAATCCTAAATTTAAAATAAATGCTCTACTTATTATTGTTCAGATGTCCATTAATAAATAGATGCCCATTTTATGTGTTAATTTAGAGTAATACTATAGTGTATATGAATATTTATAATCTATAATTATAACATTTAAATTATATTTATAACACTTGTTAAATGATACATTTTAGATATATTGTAGCATTATACATAACTATAATAAGGGGAAAAAATAATGAGTTTTAAAGTATAACTCATTAATGAATGAATATTAATTTGTTTATTTTTAATAAATATAATAATCAATGCTCTAAATTACAATTCAAATAAGTTTTCATTATTTTTGAAATCCTAAATTCAAAATGAATGCTCTACTTATTAATGTTTAGATGCTCATTAATAAGTAGATGTTTGTTTTATGTGTTAATTTAGAGTAATATTGTAGTGTGTATGAATATTTATAATATATAATTATAACATTTAAATGATATTTATAACACTTGTTAAATGATACATTTTAGATATATTGTAACACTATATATAACTAGAATAAGGGAAAAAAATAATGAGTTTTAAAGTATAGTTCATTAATGAATGAATGTTAATTTATTTATTTTTAATAAATACAATAATCAATGCTCTAAATTATAATTCAAATAAGTTTTTATTAGTTTTGAAATCCTAAATTCAAAATGAATACTCTACTTATTAATATTTAGATATCCATTAATAAGTAGATGTATATTTTACTTGTTACTTATTAATGTTTAGATATCCATTAATAAGTGGATATCCATTTTATGTGTTAATTTGGAGTAATACTATAGTGTGTATGAATATTTATAATCTATAATTATAAAATTTAAATAATATTTATAACACTTGTTAAATGATGCATTTTAGATATATTGTAACATTATATATAATTAAAATAAAGGAAAAAAGTAATAAGTTTTAAAGTAGTTCAGTAATGAACGAATGTTATTTTATTTATTTATAATAAATACAATAATCAATACTCTAAATTACAATTCAAATAAATTTTTATTATTTTTGAAATCTTAAATTTTAAAATGAATGCTCTACTTATTGAAATTTAATGTCCATTAATAAGTTGATGTCTATTTTATATGTTCGGAGTAATATTGTAGTGTGTATGAATATTTATAATCTATAATTATAACATTTAAATGATATTTATAAGATTTATAACACTTGTTAAATGATCCAAAAGTTATATTGTAACACTTGTTCAATGATACATTTTAGATATTTTAACTTTATTATAATAAAAAAATCATTAACTTTGCTTAAATCAATTTATTAACATTATAATAAAAGTGTTATTTCTTACTTTTTAGAAGTGAAATGACATATTTTAAAAATAATTTTTGTATGATAGTGAAAACTAATTATTATATAAGGAGACCACTTAAAAAAAATTATTTTGCTTATTATATATATATATATATATATATATATATATATATATTTGGATACGAATCCGAATTCGAATATCAAATTTCGGATATTCGCTATCTACTGGATATATTTACGGACGGATGTTAAACAAATACGCATATGCCTATATCCGTATTCGTATCCGTTTTTATTTGCGGATACCTTTAAACCGAATACGAATATATCTGTTTTTTTTCGAATACGAATGCAAACGAACACGAATTTTTTGGTTACTATTTACAGTCCTAGACTATCGCGATTGGAATCTACCAAAAGCTCTTGACCCAATTGAACTTGACGTATTAAATGAGCTTAGAAGTGATATTTTCACTCGTCTTATAATTTAAAAGAAATTTATTCATAAAATTTAATTTCAAATTTCAAATTAATAATTTATGTAATTCGTTTTAATTAATAAGCTCAAACAATATAAAATATTTAGAATTGTATTCGCTAGGATTAAATGAATTTCTATAAACCTTTACGGCTCATGTTCCTAATGTACCTAGAATGAAATTGATATTTTTATGTTGACATTTTTTTAATCCTTATTGTCCAATAGAGAAATTAAATGATGAACATGTTGCACCAGTAGGAGCATGGGAGTAAACAACCAACAAATTGTAAGGGCCCAAATCATAATCAGAACAATAGCACTTCTAATTTACTAAGCTTACCAAAATAAATAAATAAATAAATAAAATCCTATATTAAAATAGCTATGGGTTTTTTCTTTTAACACCTACAAATGTAAATATCTAACATGAATAATTCCTGTCTAATGTTACAGCCGTATGGTATGATGTCAATGTGGAGTATGATAACATGAATGAATGCAGCTCAAACAAACGGTATGATACATTTTTCTTGACCTTTGACATTTACACTTATTTATTTAGTCACAACATAATTAAACTAATATTTATAGGTTTTGTATGCTTGCGCAATATATCAAGGAAACGTATAAATTTACAAAAATCGATTATAAAATCGGTGACAAAATATATTTTAACTATTAAAAAATAAGACCTGATACGAAAATTACCAAGAATCAAACCTTCAATCTCATGCTTTCACTTGCTTTCACATGTTCCAACTTTCAAGATTTGTCTTAGTGACCTAAATTTAGTAGATTAACAAATGGAGACTGCAAACCAAATCCGCCAAACCGTTTGCATATCATTCTGAACCTTCACAAATTCTAAATACATTGAGCATGTGATGTTAGTTTGTTTATGGTCAAAACTGTTAATTAAAATGTATATTTAGCTACGTATCTTCAAGGTATTAAAAGTAATTAATATTTTTTAATTGTAATAGATTGTGCATGCTGATCCATATTATTAATATTATATATGTATTATGTTATTAAAAAATAATAAATATGTTAGCAAAAAATTATCAAATATTTTTTAAAAAAAATGATATAAACTAGTTCATACCTTGCTTCAAATTCTAAAAATTGAGATGAGTTTGTTTAACTTTGAGTAATGATATGAGCACAAACTATAAACAAAAAATTATGCACAAAGCGTAAAAAAAAAAGAGGAGACGAGACTTATAATTGAATGTTTTATATATTTTCATTGGTAAACAATATATGAGTCTTATTCTTTGTGCATAATTTTTTGTGTACAGTTTATGCACATATTATTATTCTTGTACTTTTCTAAATTTATAAATTTTAAGAATATATTGTAGAATAAAAGAAATAATATCTATAAACTTATTAACTCTTAATATAAAAATAATAGTACGTTCAATCTAATAACAAAGGGCACTTACTTTACTAATATTATGTTTAACTTTCAATATGACTTAATGGATTTATGTACAACATTTATAAGTTAGTTCATTTATAACATTTATAAGTTTTAATTAATAATATATTGTAGAATAAAACTAGCAATAGCTATAAACTTATTAACGCTCTTGGTATAAAATTAATAGTTCGATCTAATAACAAACTACATTTAGTTCACAATTATTATGTTAACTTTGAATGTTTATAGAGGGAATGAAAAATTTATAAATATAATTATATTAAATTTAAATGAAAATAATTTTTATTTTTTTTTATAATTCAAATGTTATCTATAATAACTAACAAAAGAAAGTAAGAATCTAAAATTTTAGTTAGACACACATGAATCTCAGAGAAAGTAAGAGATTAGAACTTTAATGAACTTTAATAAATATTATTCTCCATCCAAAAATTTAATTAGACTCTTTTAATTGAAAATAGAATCTACAATGAAAATTGATTTTAAACATAAACTATAAGGTGAAATTTGTGATTTACGCTACAATTTAATTATAACAAATAGAGACTTCTATAGTTCACATTTTATAATTGTCTTAATTTAGAAAAATGGGTTATAGTTGTCTATATTTAAAGTTAATGATTTTGTATTAATTTTAAATTTTAATATTTCACAAAAATAACTTAATATGATTCGATGTTGCATCATCTTCAACTATTCTCTGAATACTTTCTTCTCACATTCATCTCAAAATATGATATTGAATTTGATTTTCAAAAATAAATATGACATATTTTTAAACTCAAATTTGATGTAATCTATTTAAATTTTGTAGATTACAACAAGTCCTGTGTTTAACAGTTGTTTTAAGTAATTATAATTTTTGTAATTAATTGTACTATGAGTAATACTATGGACACAACTGTGCACAAAAAATTATGCACAAACAGTATTAAAAAAAAAAGAGAAAATAGGAAGCGGGGACCTACAATCAAATGTTTTACCGATAAGTAATACACGAGTCATATTTTTGTGCACAACTTTTTATATACAATTTATACACATAGTATTATTTTTTTAATTAAAATTTTGAAACATCTCAAATTAGTTTTCAAAATTAAAATTCATCTTAAATTTTAAAATAAAAAATAATTATTACATAAATTAATTATATAATTATAAAGAATCTCACGCACGTAAGTGCGTGAGAGAGATCTGCCCAGTACAACAAGAAAACGAAGTAAATGAGGAAAAATTATTCAACGATCCTGAGATAACGTTACGTGATACTCCAGGTCAATAAAATATCTCTATTTTAGTGGTGCTCCACTACTTATAGCTATAAATCCATTGAAATAGAAAATTTTTATTAAATTAAAATACCGCATAAATTTATCTTGAGACCATTAAATAATTACTAATAGATGATACTGTCCCACCGCCCCCACCCCACATTTTCTTTCGGGTGAGTTTTCATTTGGCCCATTCGGCTGCTTGCTCTTAACAAGCCACGTTATTTATTTCTTATGCTTCAATTCAAAAAAATAATCATTTGTCAATTTTTTTGTTTTAAAAAAGAGTGTTATTTTTTATTGATACTATTAGTTTTTACATTGACTTTTTATGAGTCGAGTTGTTTTGTTGACTTTTTTCACTTGAAAATTACATCATGTTTAAAGTTTAAGAAATATATAGGAACTATTTTACAGAATTATTTTCAAACCAAAATTTATTTATTACTGAAATATATACATAAGTACTTCCTACGTCGTATAATCAATCAGGATGAATAATATAATGCATGTAGCTGAATCTGGCTTCCTTTCAAGTTTCAAGCACGGGCATTAATTTTTCCAAAGACAAAATCTGCCATGCCATGGGTTGCACAGCAAATTCTACCGTGCCCAAAATATTCAATTCCAAAAGATTACGTAACAAATGATTAAAATTATGTTTAAAATGTCTACTATTGAAAAGGCAAGAGATCATCATGGCATGCATGGTTCTCCAAAAACGTCTTCAATTCGCCGCAACTGCATGCGCGCTGATCAGCAATATTAATTCCAAGGCGGCTGATCAAATTAAGCTTTTCCTACCGAACAAACAGTTGAACTTAATTTCCAAGGAATTCGTTTTGTTTCATCACTACAATATTTGCAATTAATAATAATAATAATACATAATAATACATAATACATAATTAATAACTACAACTTGCCTCGTAAAGTTAGCTTTATGTACAAATTTTTGTTATAGAAGTTGTCATGCATGTGAAAAATACGACCATAATATATATTCATATATAATCTGAAACAAAATTCACAACCACCCAATCTGATCTGCATTCTCATTTTAATTAAAACCCTTTTAGGCCGCTCCACCGGGTTTACGCTAACCTTTCTCTAATGGACTAGTATTTTAAATAATTAATTGCAGCATAATTATTATTAATTCCTAATCGACCGTTGAAGCCGAATAACGCTATTCATACGGTGCATTTATGACCTTAGTTTTCAATCTCTAAGCACTGCTGCAACCTTAATTACTCTTATAATATAATGTTAATTTAATTAATTAGTTGCACAACTTGATGGAATTAACAAGTCCATTAATTAATTAGATAATATTAATTCTTATATGTAATCGTTTTCTATCATAAAATGCTTCAAAATGTGGTAGGCGGTTATTCATTCAGAATGCAGAGACTCAGTATTTCATCTGCTGCTACTTGATATTATTCTATTAGCCGGAGAAGGAAAAAGCAGAGTCAACTGCTTATTGGCTCTTTCCACATACATTGTTATTCATCAAAGTATGCATGCAGACCACACATACGATAAGTTCCTAGGAGAAACTCTCTCTCTCTCTCTCTCTCTCTCTCTCTCTCTCTCTCTCTCGTATGAAAACATATATAATATGGAACTTTAATGTCTTAAATTGAGGCTAGTATTAAAAGTCCAGCCAGTTTAATATCCAAAATTTTATTTCATACTTCCCATTTTGATTTCTAATGTATGTTACATTTATTAGAAAGAGACGGAGAAAATAACTCATAATTTTTTTTGTTACACTTGCTGAATTTACGCTTCCATATGTTATTTATTTTTTAATTATACTTTAAATCACTTGGTGAGAATCAAATCATACTTAAAAAAAAAAAATTAAGCATCGGGGACGGGGCTTTGCTTAACTAGCAACTAAGTCTACATCTAGGCTCATCACTTGAGTTGAACAGCCGATCGACAAATATAGCATTAAAGAAAGTTAAATGCTAACGTCATCTAGCTAGCTCTATCCTCAAACAAACCCTAAGCGTGCTTATAACCTAGATTATCTTCAACTTACCAACTCATCTTCCACTACCAATACAAATCCCAAAAGCAAATTAAATATATACTCCTATAGATATGATGAGGGATTAATTATTTTTGGTTAGGCCTAATGACATGTAAACCACCAAATGTCGCACCATCTTAATTGACGAATGCTTGAGTATGTGTTATGTTAGTCACACGTTCACCGTTCTCATTCGCAAAAGGTCCTAGTCAATGAACTTGGGCGCCAAACGTAACGTTCAATACTTCAACAGCAGTTAGGCACAATTAGGGATTAATTCCAAAATCTTAAATTTGAATTGGTTGCTTATTTACATTGGACATCTCCAGCTAGCTACCTTTTCCTATCATCTTAAAACCCTTTGGTGATGCAGCATTCTTCTACCAGTCTCTCTCCCCTCTCTCCACTTATCCATTTCAAAAGCTCTCTTCAAATTTTAGCTCTTTGAAGAAGACTTAACTTGATCAAATATAATTAATATGGGGTCTTGTTATAAGTTCACCAACTTTCTTTTCTTGATTATGGTTTTCTTCATAGTATATGGAGAGGAAAATAATTCTTCAATTTTAAATGATCAAGATTCACTTCTTTCGTTCATGTCCGGGGTTGTTTCTGATCTGAAACATGCTCTTGAAAGTTGGAATTCCTCCGGGATTCATGTATGTAACTGGTCAGGAATTGGCTGCAATTTCAATAGAACTCGAGTTTTAGAGCTTGACCTTAGTGGCCTTTCTCTTAGGGGTACCATTTCACCCGCCAGTTCCAATCTTTCTTACTTGAAAATCCTTGATTTGTCCGGTAACTTCTTTGAAGGCCACATTCCGGCTGAGCTTGGCTCTCTTTCCAGGCTCAAACAACTCAGTTTATCGACAAATCTTCTCAAAGGAACAATCCCAACTGAGCTAGGTTTTCTTGGTGAATTAGTATATCTTGATTTGGGAAGTAACCGTCTCACTGGTGAAATTCCAATGTCACTTTTTTGTAATGGCACATCTTCTTTGGAATATATAGACCTATCCAACAATTCTATTAGTGGTAATATCACTTTGAAGAAACAATGTGAGCTTAGGGAGCTAAGGTTTCTACTCCTTTGGTCAAACCAACTTGTAGGTCAAGTCCATCAAGCCCTTTCAAAACTCAAATGGCTAGACTTGGAATCAAATGCCCTTAGTGGAGACTTACCATCTGAGATTGTACAAAAAATGCCAATGTTACAATTCCTATATCTGTCCTATAACAACTTCTCAAGCCATAACGATAACACTGACCTCAAACCCTTTTTCTCTTCTTTAGTAAATTCTTCTAACTTGCAAGAACTTGAATTGGCGGGAAATAATCTTGGAGGGGAGATACCCTTTATTATTGGTGATCTTTCCACTAGTCTTGTACAAATTCATCTGGATGATAATCTCATTTATGGCTCTATTCCTCCCCACATTTCAAAACTTGTCAACC
Organism: Hedera helix; assembly: GCA_947179155.2. Taxonomy (NCBI): domain Eukaryota; kingdom Viridiplantae; phylum Streptophyta; class Magnoliopsida; order Apiales; family Araliaceae; genus Hedera; species Hedera helix. The sequence goes on along the minus strand of OX359268.1, from coordinate 48,880,359 downwards.
TCACACTCCTAAATTTGTCTAGTAACTTTATCAATGGGTCAATTCCACGTGAGCTGTGTCGAATGGGAAAACTTGAGAGGAAATAAATAATTCGCTCTCGGGTGACATTCCATCCACGTTTGGCGAAGTTCCCCACTTGGGTCTTTTTGATTTATCCAATAACAAACTTTCGGGTTCAATCCCGGATAGTTTTGCCAATCTTTCTCAGCTAAGAAGGCTTTTGCTTTATGAAAACCAGCTCTCAGGTTCCATACCCCCAAGTCTTGGAAAATGCATCAATTTAGAGATTCTTGACCTTTCTTGCAATAAAATATCTGGGGTGATTCCGAGTGAAGTGGCCGGACTAAGTAACTTGAAATTGTACTTAAACTTGTCTAGCAATCACTTGCATGGTCCTATGCCATTAGAGCTGAGTAAAATGGACATGGTTCTGGCAATTGATATTTCGTTCAACAATCTTTCCGGGACAATTCCTTCACAACTTGGAAGCTGCATTGCCCTCGAGTATCTTAACCTTTCGGGTAACTTTCTAGAAAGTTCTCTACCTGAATCAATCGGGCATCTTCCTTACCTTAAAGAACTCGACGTGTCCTTTAATCATTTAAGTGCTAAGATACCGGAATCTCTGCAAGCTTCTTCCACTCTCAAACAACTGAACTTGTCCTTTAACAATTTTTCCGGGATTGTACTAAACAAAGGGGCATTTTCATGGCTGTCCATTGATTCTTTCGTGGGGAATCGCCAGCTGTGTGGATCAATACAAGGCATGCATAGCTGTCGAAAGAAAAGGAGTTATCATTTCATAATTTTACCTGCTGTGATAAGTTCATTATTTGTCATTCTCATTTTGTGCATATTGGGGTATCGACTAGCACTCAGGTTAAAGTTCAGGAGGAAAATGGCTACTTTTATTGGTCCGGAAATGGAAGAAGAGGAACAAGAAAGAAAAGAACACAAATACCCAAAAATCTCCCACCAGCAACTAATTGAGGCCACTGGTGGATTCAGCAGTTCGAGCCTAATTGGATCGGACCTAATTTGGTCATGTCTACAAGGGAGTCCTTCAAGACAACACAAGAATAACAGTGAAAGTAATCGACTCGAAAACAGCTGGAGAATTATCTGGTGGGAGCTTTAAAAGGGAATGCCAAGTCCTAAGGAGGATTAGACACAGGAATTTGATCAAAATCATCACAATTTGTAGTAGGCCAGATTTTAAGGCTCTTGTTCTTCCATTGATGCCAAATGGGAGCCTTGAGAACCATATGTACCCGACCCATGGCTTCAGCCATGGATTGGACTTGGTTCAGTTAGTTAGCATTTGCAGTGATGTGGCTGAAGGTTTGGCCTATCTGCATCATAATTCTCCCGTGAAAGTTGTGCACTGTGATCTTAAACCAAGCAACATTCTTCTTGATCATGACATGACAGCTTTGGTGACTGATTTTGGCATTGCAAAAATGGTAAAAAATGGTGATCAGGAGAATGTCTTTGTTGATGATTCTGCTTCCTATAATTCTACAGATGGCTTGCTTTGTGGTTCCCTCGGTTACATTGCTCCAGGTTTCTATTTTAAAGTTTATATTCATACATATATAGAAATTATTGAAATAAATTATACTTGTATTTGGTAATTAATATATATAGAATTATATGTTACTAGTGAAGTTTGATCCAACTTAATTTAAAAATGATTGAAAAGTTGCCTAAAGGTGATTGGGAGTAGTTTTATACTTTCTGGACGAATCAGGTTTTCTTGTATTGCAGTGTATTTTTATCTATGCTTTACTAAGATAATTTTATGGACGCGCATAGTTTTTGATGAACCACGTAAATCATTTGTATTTGTGTGTGTGTGTGTTTTTTTTTCAATTTCTCTTTGTTATTGCTTTGGTTGCGTTGTTAATTACTAACAAGAATTAAAATATTTTCATGGCATGGAGAATATGGTATGGGTATGCAGGCTTCAACACAAGGAGATGTAGCATGAATGGGTCAAGATTCAATACCCTTACGAGATTGAGCCAATTGTTGAAGAAGCACTTGAAAGGTATGCGCCGCGTGTCCCAATGGCGTACCATAGCAGGTTGTGGTGCGATGTGATGTTGGAGTTGATTGAGCTGGGGCTAATATGCACCCAATACAGTCCGTTAACTAGACCAACAATGGAGGATGTGGCTCATGAGATGGCTAGATTAAAGCGATATCTTTCAAGTACTTGGGCATTGGTCACCCAAGGAAAAGCTGCTTCAGCTAAATACTGAGCAGTTTTCTGATCAAGTAATACATATAATGGCAGTGGTAGAAATCATTCATTAGCTAGTAGGGTTAAATTTTGTTTTGGTGGTGGGGGATTTGTCTTTTTCAATTATTTTTGTAATAAGCTAGCTAGCTAGCTTTCAATTTGTTAAAACTGAATTGATGAAGTAATGGAAACTGAGATTTTCTTAATTTTTTGGTCCTAATCTGTTTTATTTTGTCATTCCTTGTAGAATTTGAAAAGATTTTAGGTAAGAAGAAAATTTGAAAAAAATAAAAGCATCCTTCTTCCTCTCTCTCTCTCTCTCTCTCTCTCTCTCTCTCTCTCTCTCTCTCTCTCTCTCTCTCTATTTTTTTTATTTGTCTTTAGTGGATTAAAATTTATATTTGGGAAAACAGAGACTCCACAGTCGAGTAGAAAATTAGTTGAAAATCTTGTTTGTCGTACATATGTAATTGTATAAAATGTAAGGATTAAAAAGTTACCTATATATATTATACTAAATTAAAAATAATCGTACATGAACTCAATCGGTACGTACCTTATCATTATGATCATAATATTTTAGCAGCCCATCAGTTACTAGTAATTATTATCAACAAATTAATCATGCTGCGCACAGTCGAAATGCATTAGTGGGTTTCTTTCAGCCTACCAGTTCACTTTGGTGGATAGTGTCGTGTATAGCTGGGTAGCTAGTGCCTAGTGGAAGGCCTGGCTAATCCAACTCACTAACTACCACCTCTATCGTAAGATGAATGAATGCACTAGTACAACTTTAGGTTTAATTTATTTAATAATTAAGGACGTACGTCCACAGTCCAGAAAACTAATTAATACAAATGCTGGTTATGAAAAGATATTAATTAATAGTGCAAATGAAGGTACTGCTACAACGGAGTATTGATATCTCATCATCTTCATCTCGGACCGGCACAATTAATTGAAGGATGCAAATTGCCAAATTTTACTTTTATACTGATAACAACAATCTCTACAAAATGACGCCGGGTACAAGATAATGATTATTCTATAGACGAGACAAATAGAAAAATTCACAAAAAAATAATCGAAAGCAAGAAAAATACTCGAAATAAGTTAATCGTTATCTTGTACCCGACGTCAGTTTGATATATTTTTAAGTTAGTAACATTGAGTTTTGTTTCCAGGACTGACCAGCCTCCAAATAAGTTTAAAATGGGCAAATTTTGTTATGCAGTAAAGCTAACTTATAAAATTTGGAATGTGTTTAGTATTAATAAATATGTCCTTTAAAATAATAAAAAGAGTTATGTTTTTAAATATCTAAGACCAATTTGAAGATAGAAGTTATTGGCAGGGGGAAAGGAGTTGATTTCTGAATGCATTCTTCTTAAAATCAACTTTCACTTGAAAGACCACCTTCCACCATTAAGCATTTTCATTTTATGATACTCATTGATTTGGATACCTTTTGTTGAGAATCTACTCATATCATACAACTACCATCTCAATTAATAACTACCGACACTTTAATAATTAATACAATTAGTTTCCGCAGAATTCCTTTTTTTTAATATATATATCCTCCTTAGTGAGGATTATACCTACCTTCATCCCCATCATACTCATTTTTACAGCAATCATCAACAAACACACTCGATGTCCATGGTTGCTTGTGTTAAATTCAAATGCCTCGATCAATTATTTTATCAAAACATGAATCTCTCATTACCAAGGGTCGTGATTTGGGATTGAGGTTATTGGTTGTTATCGGTGGGTTGTTTGGTGCAATTTAGACTAGCGTGAACGGTGGCTAGATTTAGGGTTTTGTAGATGTTTTTGCAGCAAAAGATGGGTTTAATTTAAGGTTGTGCTTGGCTAAGGCTTAGTTCTGTGACTGGTTGGCTATTTAAATAGTTAGTGGAGGTTCAAATAGGTTAGTAATTATGGGGAATTTTGTCTAGCAGTGGGTAGGGTGCGGATGCTGAGTTTTGTATTCAAGACGGTGTTTGGGATGTTAGTGATTGACGGGACAATGATTTTGGGATAGAGGCAGGGGTGGCAGAAGGTGGTTTGGGGTTGAAGAACGGGACTTTTGGAAAACGATAATTATCACACAAAACAATTCTCACAAATCTCCATCAATCTAATAATTCAATGTATCAAAATACTAGAGTACAACGATTATAAATTATAGAAACTAACTCGAATAAGATAAACTACAACGATTATAAATTATAGAAACTAACTCGAATATAAATTCTAATCCATGGGCTTTCTAAGCCTTTTAGATTATTCTATCCAAGTCTGGTGGCGGGCGCGTCAGTTTTCCTCCCTAATGCTACACAGCTGCTATTGCAGTTCTATACCATCATGCTTTTACAATCTCAACATTGCTAATATATTGAGAAAAGTCTCCAACCTGACCTCTATTTTATGATCTTCATACGTCTAAGCTCTTTTTACTCATTCTAAGGGAAATAAATAAATAATCTTCCTCTAGTTGCTCTTACAACTAAGAATTCCTGAGAAACTAGAAGTCTGATTTTGTCAAAATGGTTAACTAATGCAGCAACACCCATATCTAGTTTCATAACTTATGTAAAAGATACTAAAGGTCGTGCATCTTTGACCCTGTCTTCTTGTGCTAGTAACCACAGGGGAGAAATGCAGGTCCATGATGGAATACTTTATTCAGTATAGTTATCATGTATAGCTAGCAACTAATACTCAGATAAGGGCATTATTCATTACCTTTTATAACAGATGGCTGCAAAATCTTTCTCAAGGGTTTTCCACTTTGCTATATGACACTTATAAGTACCTTTTTTTTATATACATTTTTTATGATGGTTAAGGGGAACATCAAGATCTGGTACCTAATCTCTTCTACCCCATTTATCTCAACAAGGCAAATTTAAATTTAAGACAAGACTCACTGCAGGAGTGCAGTGAAACAATGCAATTCTCACATCATATATGTGCAGAAATAAATTGGAAGAGGTTATTGCAAAAGAGATGGACTACCAACAAACATGTTATGATTATGACACAAGAACTCTTCAATTACAAAATCAATATAAGTTACATAAATATCACAGCAAAAGTCTTCCAATAAAGAACATGAATAAAAAGAGGAACCTTGACTACCCAGTTTAATGTATAATTCAACTATATAATTCTGTGTAAATGTACAAAACATGCTATCTATACATTGTTAGCAGACAAACAAAACAAGTCAAATCCAATCCATATCTTCATTCCAATCCTTATATATATACAAACAAGAGACAATCTTACACAATATCGGTGATGCACAAACCTTCAGTATGTTGAAAGCGGTAATAGTAGCCAAAGACCCATTAGCATTGTTGGTTTCTAATTTGGAAAAACTGTGGTAGTTGATCAGAGCCAAAAATGCAGCATTGCCTGCCCATCATTAGCATACATCATAAAACTTCTAATGTGGTACTCTAAGCAACTACATCCAATTTAACAAATCCTCCTACAAATTTTAACTGAAATATATATATATATATATATATACACACGAGAGAGAGAGAGAGAGAGAGAGAGAGAGAGAGAGAGAGAGAGAGAGAGAGAGAGAGAGAGAGGGCGACTGAATTGATGGTCTAAATAAACTGATGCAAGGATGAAACAAGTAAAAAGAGGATACCTCCATAAGAGAATGCATAGGCAAATCATCAATGGGAGAAGACTTCTTAGGTTTCAAACTTCGTATCTCAGATTGAATCGAATTTAGTTGCTCCCGAATCTCATTCAACAACTTCAATTCCTCTTCCCCTCTACTAGTAGATTCTTGCCTCAAGGCTTGACTCTGAATCTCAACTATCTCTGATGCCCTTTTCGCCTGTTGAAACTTGTCTTGAGATTCAGAAACACCAACAGTAGGGCTAACACTCGCTAAGCGGCAATCAACAGACACTCCATCATGAGGCCAAAATAGATTAGGCTCACAGTGCTCGGATAGAAGCACTTTATTGAAACAGCCAGCCTGATCTTTAACAAATAGTTTGACAGCCTCATTTGGAACTAAATCTGATTTACCAATCCTCTCATTGCATTGAAAATTCAGTTTCCCCTCAGTTTTTGCTTGTCTTACACCACCATTGAGATTCACAAAACTTTGCGGGACTTCAAAAACATCATAGACACTCGGGGAACAACTGGAGTTCGTAATAACTTCGTTTCGTAACAAATTTTGAGGATGCTTAAGTTGATCCGATTCATTAGTAATGGTTCCTTTCATAGCATCATAAGACATGTCAGTGCTTTCTTGTGAAAGCTGCGAGGGTGACTTTGATCCACTCCTCAAATTTGCATACTGCTCTCCTGCTATCTTTCTTACTCGTTCATCTAATTCCCTTATCTGTTCCAAGTACGAATTGATGTTTCCTGTAGCAGAAATATTGGACTGCTTCTCAGAACCCATACTCTGATCATTTATTTCTTTGCCTGTGTGTTCCTTCACTACCTTTAGACTCAAGTCGGTCTCTGGACTTTCAGATCTCTCTCTTTCAATGGTAACCTTCTTCAAATATGACAACTTGAGCGCAACTGGAGGGGCAGAATTCACCCTCAAAATGCTTTGGGTACTAGTCTCCCCAATTAAAGTTTCATTCCTTTGCAACAAATTCTCAGGAAATTTTATCTCACCAACTCCTGGATCATTACAGCCGATGCTTAGTAGTTTATACCTATAAGCCTGCACTTGGTAATCTAGAGCAGCAATCTCCATTTCTTTCTGATTTATAAGATCTTCGAAAATTTCCATAGAATGTTGTGCATAGAACATCTTTTCCTCTGCCAATCTCTTATACTGCTCCGCTTCCATTTTCACTGCAGCCTTTTCTCCTTGAAGACGCAATATCATGGATAAAGCTTCACTTGCCGCAGTAGAAGAAGCTTCTCTTTCCGCATCTAACTCATTGTAAAGCTTTTGCAGAAGTTGTTGCTGAGCAGCGAGTGTTTCTTTTAGGACAATAGTTTTAATTTCTGGCATTCTGGCAGGCGTGGCGCTACTTTCTGTTATCACACATTTGATTGGAAGATGTTACCAGGCTTAATTTTGAGAAAACAAAAGAGTATTGTGTAAAAACGCAATTTTTATTTTTCCTTTTTTTGGGGGGGGGGGGGGGGGGGGGGGGGGATTAAACTCATCAACCATGTCAAACTAGCTTAAAGGATGCCTTGAGACCAAATATATATATATATATATATATATCATTCAAGAAGAGTATTATTTCAGAATTAAGAACACAATTCAGATAATATATTTTGTGAAAATCTAGAAAACTGAAACTATCAAATAAAAAACTTGAAACCAGCCAAAGTTATCTCCTCCCAGCTGGAGAGAAACAACCCTCATGTTATCCACTATTCCACTTAAATATCAAGAATCCAAAATTCTACAAGAAAGACTAAACTAATGACTAATTGACGAAATCTACAGAAAAACCTCTGCAATGTTGATATGAATCTGTAGAAAAACCAAGAACCAAATGGATTACCTGATTGGTTGCAGAGTGCAGAAGAATCACATATGATCCTGAAAGCAAGGTTCTCTCTTTCAAAAGATCCAAATTCAGGCCCGGCCCAATCACGAGAACCCACCAAACACTTTCTCACTCCAAAACCCCAAATCCAACGAATTCAGACTCCTGTGAAAGAAAGATGAGTTTACAAGAAAGAGCCGTAACAGAAATCGGAATGAAAGATTTGTAAAGATGTTAAGACATCAAATGCAATGTCTTCTGTAACGGTATACTGTTTTGTCTTTTAGATAGAAAAAAGAAAAGTGGTGAAGTAGTAGTAGTAGTAGCCATCAAAACGCATTCATAACTCTAGGCCACGAGGCCCATGACAAAACTTTATGCGTTGTTGTTGGGGGAAAAAGATGAAAACCTAATCAACTCTATATGTGCATGTCTGTATAAAAATATCTTTAGTGTACATGTCGGCAATTAGAACCCGCACCAACACGATCCCAATGCGGCGAGTTTGGGAATTAGATATATAATATAGCATTTTTCTCATATTTTCGAATCCATTAATATATATCATTTAGGTGTTAATTTTATCTTGTTATTTTTTAGATGAATTACTAATAAGTTATTTTGTTTTGAGTTAGATTTTCACAAAAATTTAGTTATTATTATATGTTGTTCACAAAGCTTTTTTAAAATATGACGTCGCATTACCATTCATTCAATTAACTGTTTTATCTTTAAGAGAAAAACGGGCTTGCCTGGACAGTGTAGACCATAAATTTTTCAATATTTTCATGAGTAGTCATCATTACATGTGGGTCTTCTAAATCTTTTTTTTTTCCTTTTAATTTTTAATAAGGATTTTAATTCTTGAGAAAGCGATATTCAAGGTGCGGGGCGTCATCTTTTGCCGACATTGCCTTGACGCGTAGTTGGACTGTGACGGAGAGAGAATTGTGTATTATTGTATTAAGGACACAGTTTTCACTGTACACCTGTCTTTGATTCATCTCCTTCTTTCTCTAATAACATATAGAAAAAAGAAAACTTTCAAAGAATAATAATAAAGCTGGACTTATTCTTCTGTACACTATATTTTTTTTTTCTTTTTTTCATAAACTTGGCAAAAAGTCAAAAGTGGACAAAAATATTAAAATTAAAATAATTAATATTTTTACATATATTTTTAAATATTTCCTCTTATTAGCTTCTGCGGATCTTAGGGGCGAAAAAGTAGAAAGTAGAGGGGCTAGAGCCACCTCGAAGCCTTAAACCAACCCCTTGATAGATCAAAAAGTCTAGGGGACCGGGATATTGCAAGTCTATATAATTCTGATTTGTTATATATATATATATAAAAATTATATTTAAATTATTAAATTTTATAAATATTTAAATTAAAATGAATATTATAAAAAATTTCAGAGTCAAAAAAAATAAAAAATTAATGACCACTTTTTCACAATATAATAATTATTGATATATTTTCACATTGAATTGTACCTTTCTCAAGTGTCAAATGTCCTATTCTCTTGAAGGGCGGGGCGGTGGAGGCAGTTTTCATGTTGGGACCGGGGTCCTCCAGTTCCACCGGAATCTTGATCGGGACATCGATCAATTTGTCAACAACCTGTTTTATAACTTTCATTTGAATTGCAAATCTCACTAAAAACGAAGATACTCACATTAATAACAGATTTGATTTTAGAATTAAATAGATCAATAGATAAAAATATTTATTCATCAACGATCAAAATTACATTAGTAAGACTAGAAACCGATCCAATATTCCAATCCCCTAGAAGGACTGCTCGATAGATACTAGCACTGCCACATTAAATACTGCCAAAATAATTAAATACTCTTGATTTATCTCACTTCAGAAAAAATAACATGATTATCTTGTTTAGTGAGACTTTCTAAACTTGGTTTTAACTTTCTTTTTTATTGTTATTTGTATTTTGGCCGTTAGAAAACAGAAAAATTTATAGATGAATAGTTTTTAAAAACTGATATTTTCACGTCTATATTAGACATTTCCATCTCACATAAAATGTAGATCCCTATCATCATGTGTAAAAATATTAAAAACTTAGTGTTGCTCTATTTTTTTTCTCCATTGCTAAGAAATGAAAGACCCATTGATCACTATTTTTAACGACAGTAACCGACATCCAATAAAAATGTTGGAACACTTTATTTGGGGTGGGGGCTGGAACGGATTCCAGACGGAGTAACCATTAAGCCAAAAGTAGTCTCATGAAACCACCAATGAACTTAAGAACGCCTAGTAGGGTGGATCTCAAGGCCTCCACCACCACCACCACCACAACAACAAAAAATACAACATCCAATTTAATGCATTATGAAGCTGATATTTTTACCCTGACAAGCTTTGGGATCCCAAAACCAGTCAGAACTCGCATTGGTTTAGTTCCCTGTAAATAATACTAATATACAACTATCTACCACAACAGCAAAAACAAAATGAGGAACTTTTAGTAGTAGTGAATGCCTAATAATGCACATGCATCCACTGATTAAGCATCAAAGAAGCTTCTGTAACTGCATATTCTCAAGATCGTCATTCATGCACTTAGAGGGGAAGAGGGGAGGCCAACCTATGAAATTACTTATCATTTAGTGATACCACAAACTATAAAATGAATTCAAAGACTAAAAAGAATATATCTAGTGTTCATGCAAGTGTCCACTATAATCTTCTTAGTTGAACTGAAATGGCTACCCATAATTGCTAAACCTAAGAGGAATTAAGATACAATACAACTAATACATTCAACTGTTGATTCGTACAACTTACCATAATGATACAATGTCAAAAAAACGCCAATGCCACATTTTCTTTAGAAGAAACCACAGACATCTAGGACCACAACATTTTTGGAAATAGAACTTCTATAGAAGAAACCACAGACATCTACTGCCATTTAATCTACTGGAACCTCAACTTCCATCTTCAAGCCAGAACTTCCAAGAACCTGCAAGCAACAAGAATGTAAGTTCTATAAACAGGAGAAAGCCATAAAATACATTACTATATTTTGCCAAGAATTAGATCATAACACCTACTCTACTCAGATGCCACTGTAAGGGTCGCTTCAAGGTACAAAATAACTCCTTTTCATGCACTAGGGGGTTCAAAAACATGCACCAAGGACTGAATGGCTGTTGTTTCTTTGTTTTTTTTTAATTAAAAAAAATCAGAAAGAGGGAAGGCACTTGAGGGGGAGCTCTGGATGGTTGATCAATATTCAGCACTAGATTAGTAGATCCCCTCAAAAAACACACTGCAACGAGATGGTGATAATAAATACCCTACATATTTCTTAGATTTGAATATTGCCATGGTAGAAATTTGAATTATCATGGATTCATCACCACTCCGTCAAGTTCAAATGAAGGCTCAAGTCCAGCTGCTATTCTAATCTCAGGTGAATTTTAGGTAACTCTAGCTATATTTCAAATAAAATTTGTTTCTATGGTCCATCAAATTTTTACATGCTGAGCTATCTTTAAGCTTCATTGTCTGGCACCTCTTAAACACATTTGATTTCCCAAACAACAAATACTTCTACCTAAAAAGTAAGAGTAAATATTTTACTTGATTTCATTATCATTAAATGATTTTTTTTTTATATCTATAACTTCATAGAAGCTTTAATAGAATTATCTGAAGAAATGCTGCATTTTGGACTTACTTCATTAGGATTGGAGCTGAGAATCAAATCTTAAAGTATTAGAAATGTAGAAATTTGAACTTGCTTCTTTGGGATTGGATATGAGAAGAGAAGTAATAACTAAACCCTATGCTCTATTTGCTAGCCAAAATAACAAAGGGATTATAGGAAATAGAAGAGATTGAAAACTGTTAAAGAGTTGATGCTTTCCTACATTTTCAGGCTTGGGAGCACAAGTAATTGCTACTACTCCAAATGGCCCATGTTAAACTTGACATCATGGATTTTACAAGAGGTTACAGATTGCAATAACTACTGTGGCATTAAACATCTTATAGTTGATTGTGGTAACAAATATCTGCACGCGAATGCATATTGTAATGTCTAGGTCAGCACATGAATACGCAAGTAAACTCTACCTAGGGACCATCATAATAGACTTTTATAGCATTAGCATGTATTTTGACCCAAAAAAGAAGAGTACGTTGATTTAAACACTAGGAATATATAACTGAGACGAACCAAAATTTAACTTTCTAAATTCGCAAGCCCAGCAGAAAATAAACTTACATGCCATATTCCATATTCCATATCAACCATGCCAACCCAAAGTAGTAAAATTGAAGTTGCTTTTAGTTTCAACTTATCATATAGAGTAACACATATTACCTTCATAAAGTCAGATAAAACTAGGAAAGAATCTTTGGTATAGCCTGCTTCCTCAAGAACATGAGTCAGAACTTGCTGAGAAAAAAACAACACCCATAAATGTATGTTAGCATCAACTGTTATTATTTACAAAGCATGTGACAGTATCAATAATTTAACATAGTCTACACCACTTATTATCAATTTTCTTTTCATAAAAACCATTAACCTATGGCATCATTAATCAAGATGACTTAATTTCTTCAACTATGTTGATTAACACGTACCAAAAATCTTTAGACAATAAAACATAGATGATTTTTTTTTTACGTATTTATTCAATTTAACAAGTACGAAGATCATGTTATTTCTCACTTGTCAAAAAAAAAAAGATTATCCTACTAGTTACTTCTCCAATTCTTTAGGCCATTCTGTTTTTCTAGTCCATAAAAATGTTGGAAACCTGAACCCTATAAGATATCCATGATATAAGGTTGGATCATTTAACTTAAAATTTAAAACATCTTTTGCAGGAATGTACCTCCAATATTCATCTAATTCAATTAGCCACCACGACTAAAATTGTGTATGCACTAACCCAGCTAACTTCACAATATGGAGGTTACATCATAAATCCAAGCACCATTTCAAACTTAAGCCTTCTGAGAACAAGACTACCATTATGCCCATATTGCATAGCTTAATTGAATGTCAAATGCTTCATGAATATTGCCTCCTTGAAATTATCCAATAGTACAACACAATCCACTTTCAACCGTAGATGTCTAATCAACTGCTGGTCGCAGTGAGTTTCAGCTAATACCAGCTAGCTCTTATTTTGGGTTGCATTTCACTCAAACTATAACTCATATGGAGATCTCATATCTAACAAACTTCGTTTTTCAACTTTTATTACGTAACATCAAGTATCCTTTTTCATCGTGTTCTGAAATTTTCACTTCAGCAGATAGAAAACGACCAAAATGAGATAATTTCTTAACCGCTAAGAATCTAATTACTTTATCTGTTGGGGAAACGGGAAACCCACAACAAAGGCACTAATACACATGTGAGGGCCTAACTTGATCTAAAGCTTAAACTATCAGGCCTTGGGCCAACATTATATATAGATTTTTAGTAGACCACAAACCAAGGACAGAGAGGTTTAGGAAGACTATAACAATTTCCTACTTCGAAATGGTCTAAAATGAATTGATGCCTTAAAAGAGAAATAGATAAACTATAACCGCATTATTTTGCAATTTGATGGTATTACGTAACATTTTGCTTTCCTCCTCCCTCTACCCCAGAAAGATATAATTTCTTCACACAAAATAAATAAAATTTTAATATTCTTTTATCTTCCTGCAGCTTGTCATATTAAATAGAAAATGCAGAGAACTATAATACCCATCACATACTAGATCATGTAGATAATGCCATGTGAGACAAGAAAAGCGAAGTATAATAATGTGTTTTACCTTTATTTAAGCTGTCCATTTATTAAAAAATAAATAGATACAAATATGGGCATTAGAAGAAATTTGAAAGCTTATAATATTTGATTTCACAAACCTATTTTATTTTATTAAGGGAAGACTTGGATTTTGTTTGACTCCTATGGTTGGTGTGGTTTGGTTTTTTATGCTATCACTAAAACACTGCCAGTTAGCAAGTTGAGAAAGAAGATATAAACTGGGAAAATAATCGATCAGAGAGTGATATAACTCATTACATGGGATAAAAATTCATCAGAATATAAATAGCTGCATAATGCCTATTTAGTGCCCCTACCCCCTCCACCTTTTCCTAGTTGTCATAGGCAAATGGAAAGTAGAGAAGGTAAAAGAAACAGTGCTAGATAAAAACTAATACTAACCTCCCGTTGTTGTTCAGATATAAATTGTCCCGTCAAATCCCGCAAAACGTCCAACATATCGTTGAATGCAACTTTTCCATTGCCATCCGAATCATAAAACTTGAAAATGACTACATAAAACATCAAATCATTACAACAACAGAGAGCATAAATATCCTAAGTGTGAGGGAAGTAAAAGGAAGAACGAGAATGAGATCCCATTAACTATAATTACTAAGCAAGATTACATGAACATGTGACAGAAAGAGTTCATTACATTCTACTTTCTGTTGCAGGGTTGCACGAGAACTAAATGCAGACAAGAATGCAACAAATTCCTTAAAGTTCAGTCCATCTACCATACGGAACAATCTCTGCAAATGTAAAAATTATCAATAGCTCTCTGTTTTTTATTGATAGATAACACTAAACTAGGAAAACTAACATAAAAGCATACACTAAGTGATAAATGTGCTACAAATTTCAGTAAATGAGCTCCAACTAAAGAGTTCTGACAAACAATATTGTGCTCTTAAAGTGGGGAAATTTTTAAAAATGAAGCACATTTATCAATTCCCAAAGATTTGACATATGCATGTTATGAAAATGTCTATAGATTCACATGTATATGCAAAGAGAAGGTCATATACAGCTTCTTTGAACTCCAACTATAAATTTGTCTTGCCGTTGAATATGCTTAAGAGAAATGGAAATAGAGGTGGGGAGTCTAAAGTTAATCAAATATTATATCACTTTCCAGTTCCAAGGCCATGATTTATGTTGCCAGTCTTGATCTTATTGAGTTACTGAAATGCAATACTATTTTTTTATTCTTTTTATTTTTCAATTTAAGTTTACTTTCATATATTTTGTATTTCTTTGACAAATCTAATTACTGAAAAACATACAAAATACAGAAACACAAGGAATCATATTTACAATGGATTAAATGCTTATACACACTAAAAACTAAGGAGGTGTGGAACCTGTGAAAGAGGATTGACGGCGAATTCAGGGACAGAAAGGAGCTCTTCAGCAGCGACGAAGCCACCGCCATTGCGATCCAGCTGACAAAACCTCTGATACAAAGATACTATCTCTTGCAGCGAGACTATAACAAAAAAAATTAACAGCTCAGAAAACCCTAATATAAGTCCATACATACTAAAAAAGAGTTCGTAATAGATGTGTGTAATATATATTCTATATAACAAAAACACAACTTTTTTTGAATTTCTCGCTCAGATAATAAAGTAAGGACCGTCCAAAGTTTAAGATAATTGTGTGTGTATGCATATAAACACATATACGTACAGGTATGATTACAGTGTTCTTGGACTTCTTCAATATCGTACTGAGTGAGCATGGAGGAGGTGTTGCCCATGGTTTTCTTCCGATACCAGATATCGCGAATTACTCCCTATTTTATTCAATTCGGACATCAATTGAATTGAAGGGTTTTGGAATTGAAAGGAGCGTTTGGTTATCTGAAGTAAAACAACAATTAAAACTTCTTTGGTTTATTTAAACTACCTGCTGCGTTAAACACTCCATGAACTAACAAAATATCATAATAAATTCTCTTTCTCAAAATAATGACATAAAACTAAAAAATATTTACAAGATTAACTAAAATACATAAGTATAATTATAAATTTTGCTGATGGATATTTGGAAAGAATTGATATTTTCACCAGTAAAAATGATATTTTTATAAATTTCTTTCTGTAAATAATAAATGAGTTTCACACTCATATTAAAAAAAAAATATCCGGCCATAATAATTAGATATGAATTCTTTATAATTTTATCTATTTGTATTTTAATTTATAATTTATTATATTTAAAAAATATATAAAATAAAAATATATTTCTTAAATTTATAAATGAGACCTTTTTTTATGAGAGAAATAGAGTTTTATTTTTGAAATAAACAATGAATTAAAGTACATTATTAATATTGGTAAAAATTTCAAAGAGGGAGAATATTTTATACAGAAAATACTTTTTCGCAAAATATATCCGTTTCTTTTTTGGGGGACAGTCTAGTATTTTGGCCGACCCAAACACATGGTTCTCCCTCCGTAACAAGAAGACGACTAGAGGAGAGGAGAGAGAGAAGACTCTTAAAAATCATCGACGGGCTTCTTTCCATGCGTGATTTCCCGGCTGAACCCTTAAAATTCTTGATCAGATGGTTAGTATTCTTTATCGAGATAGCCATTTTACCACTATTCAAATCGTTTAAATATTCTGTAATTCTTTACATATATTATAATTCAATTCTATTGGATGATGAATACTGCAATTGTACTTATTCTTGCAAATCCGGTGCTGTTATTATTACTGCACACTATGTTGTGTCACTAATTATTATTCAACTGAAAGTCGGAAGTATGCAAAATTGTGATTTTAGAGTGGGTGTTTTAATATAAAAGAAATCCTCACATAAGTTCGAGATTGTGAATGAAAACTTTCCATAGACAATGATTTATGTTAACAAAGCGAAGATTGATAGATAAATTTTAGTGCGTTTATTCAACTGTTGTAAGTTATTGGGTTGGTAATTGAAAGTGATGTCTGCTACAAATTACTAATATGCATTTAAAAGTTGTTGAAATTTTGTAAATCCAAGTCGAAATCAAATCATGAGGTCCAATCACTGTCTCAATAGTATCCATTTTAGGCCATAACATGCTCATCCAAAAAGTTTTGACCGAAGGTATTATTGACAGTAGTTTGGAACCTTTATATCTTTATATACATATTACATTATCCCATATATTCCAGGACTGGCGTGTTACAAATATAATCGAGTATATACAAAGGTTTGGCCTTTGAAGGTCGTAAATAGATGATCACAGGTCAGTAGAAGCGCCATCTTGACACGAAAGATGACTTGGAAACAACATTACATGGCATGTAAAAGCTTATACTTGACACGAAGGGTTTCATGAGGTTTTGGACTCTTGAGGGAAAGCAAGCATTAATAATGGTATAATCTAGAACTGGCAAATGGGCCAGTTTGGGCGGATAAGAATGGCTTTGGGTTTATATAGGTTGAGTTTAACAGTTGAAAATTATGTGGGTTGTAAATGGGCGAACATTGGTTGCCCATATATGTCATTTAATTTTAATACTCCATAAATATTTTCTCTCATCTTCTTGTTTATCTCATTAAAATTTTATCATTCTCCCTCAAGAATTATATATCACATTCTCTCTCTAAAGTATTTCTCTTTCTCTTTCTAAAAAAAAGACACTAACTTTCTCTCTCTTATTATCTTATTTTCCTGAATTTTTTTTTAAAAATGATATAAGTTGAGACCCAATGACCCTTTCAGTAGGTTTTTTTTTTTTTTTTTGCCGTGTAGCATATATCCCTAGTCCGACCAGCAGCAGGACCAGAATGAGGCAACCACTTGCTATTCCTGCAATCACGCTCGAGCTTATAGATGTTTCCCCATGTTCGCTTGAACCATTTTTTGTAACTTTTAAGTAATTTCTTCATCCCGGGAGATGCTATAAAATAATAGGGCCTAAACTCTTGAGAAGGCTTGCAAGTCTGATTACTAAAAGTAAAATCAAACCTCTAAATCTCAAACCTTTTGATGAATAGCTAACTTTTGATCTGTATAATTGAGGCCCAATGGGCAGCCCGCGTCCACGCATTTATTATGTGGGCGGATATGGGTTGGACCATTTACTATTTTTATTTGATAACTATCAACCCAAACCCATTTAATATGGGTGGATATAGGTTACCCATTGGGTTTCCACCCATCTTGCCAAGTCTAGTATAACCCTTTGAAAGTAATGAACATAGTAAACTTCTACAGGATTGATTTAGCTTTTCATTGGCACTTAAAGAGGCAGATGATGAAATATAGCTCTGTCTAATTGGTCTTTGAGTTTTTTAAGATATATATCATTGTTGTTTAGGTAATATAACGTATATGTGGTGGAAGTGTCAGGTGAGCTTAGGAAACTGCAGAAAGAGAAGTAAATATAAAAGTATTGTTGGGTTGGCATATATAAAGAAAATGGAGTAGAAGACTGAAAATTAGTCCATTATTGTTTAACTATATTTTGGTTTGGCACTTCATTCTAGTTTATCTTGCACTTCATTCTAGTTTATCTTTCTAGGTTATTTGATAAACATGGTTTGTCTCTGATGCAGGCTATGTATATTCGTGTTAAGCGTAGTAAGACTACCTATTTTCTGCAGTGCGATGCAACTGAGACAATTCTAGACATTAAGCAAAAGGTGCACACTCTCATTGATCAACCAGTCAACGATCAGTGTTTGATTCTAATGGCAACTGGAAAGGTGCTAGATGATTCAAAGACTTTGGCAGAGCAGAAGGTATCAATCCTTAAGTATTTATATAATCGAAAATTCCATATAAAATGTTACATGCTGTATTTGGAACACCGAGCTTTTTAAGAAACTTATATATTCCTTCGAATATTGAAATAACATATATATAAAATTGCCAACGTATTTAATAATTTACTATTTTTCCAGGTCGAAAACGATGCTGTCCTGGCACTAACCTTGAGAAAAGGTTTTTTACTTGCCTGCTTTTCTTGAAATTTAATGCATGAAAATATATACATATATGTCTCTGTGTTCTTTAATATACTGGTCTAGGCTCTCATCTTGTAGGTTCTACTTGTTTGATTAACGAGTAGTCGATTACAATCCTGCTTTTGGCTTCTACTGAAACCAGTCTTAATCTGAACTATTTATAGCTTGAATAACAAGAGTTTAAGTGTTAAGAACTTAATATATACTAAATGCCTGACATGTAGGTCTGTTTGACGATTGGTAAATGGTTTCTCTGTGAATTGCGTTCTAATAATCTGCTGGTATTTGAAGTGTTAATTTTAAATACCCTGGGACTCCTATTGAATCTCTAACCCTGACCCCCTTTATTGAAGTTTGCAAGTCCCAAGTTGTGTACATTAGGTTTCTCTAATTTGCTATGTCCATAATAATTACCTCACTATGATATTTTCAGTTTGCCATTTGTTTTTGCTTAATCTGAATATCACTACATACTCTTACTTGATACCTCTAATGCTACCTTCTCTGTGCCTGCTTCTGCACCACCATGGCATCCCATTTAAAGAAACCACTATTAGCGTTACTATTTTACTTGCACCTTTTTAGCCATAATTGTGGTACTGCATGCTACAATCTTTTATATTTCCACTATCATAACGTTTCTGCTTCCTCTATCTCATATCACCTTAACCTTGCCTTTGGGATCATTGGACTGGCTGTGCCTAGCTGGTCAACTTATTAGAAGCTCCTTTAATACTAGTTTGTATATGTTGTTTTGGGACTATAACTCTGCAAAGGTTTGTCAAGTAGGAGTAAATCCTAAATTTCTCTCAAGTACTGGCAACCAATGATATTGGAAAGAGTATTGCTAAATTATATAGACTGGTTTGTGGTATGAATGATAACTGCTGCATTTGTACAAGTTGTGCACTTTTTTAAGTACGCTGATGGATCATTGCATGCATGGATAACAACTTAAGAATTTTTTATTTCTCTAATATTTTTTCTTTAAACCAAAATCTATTCATGCAGTCATGCAGATTATCTCAGTATTTGTTTGTATACATTCTTTTGGACCTTTTTCATGTGCATATTTTGACTAGAGACTTTTGTAGCTACCTACTCCACTTGTTCTTCGTGCTTTCAGATGACAGTGACTTTGAGGAGGTAAACATTATTAGATCAAATGATTTTCCATCAATACCATGATGCAGAAAGTTCTGGGAACTGCACTCACAAGAAAGATATTATTATTGTGATATAATTAGTTACTTGGATTGCCTTGAAAACACTAGGAATCTTCTGTTACGGATCTCACGAAAGTAGGACCTGTAATGAAGTTTAATCAAGTTTAACCTCAAGTTAGTCGATGGTTAAATCTTGTTCATGGTCTTCTGCACTACACTTGACTTGTAGTTATTTCATGCCACTGAGAGGTAGTCATTTTAGTCTATATGCTTTCGTGGTTGGTCATCTGGATTTGGGTGTCCAGTCCATTACTAATATATTAGGTTCCTTGAATATTTCAATGGGATCTTGGCTGGGCACCGGCATTAATCATTATCGGTGTGATCTTGTTCATTGCATAAAAAAAATTATATTTATTTACACCATTAAAAAGTGAGACATGACATAAAAATATTTTTTAATGGTATAAATAGATGTAGTATTTGATGTAATGTTTAATTGTTGTGTGTTTATACTTATACGAGCCTTGCTTTCCTTTAAACACATGTAGTGCTGTTATATGAGCTTGTCCACTAATAGTCACCATAGAAAGGCCAGACAGGGAAGAAATTAACCCCCAATTTTAATTTGACGTGCAGACAAAATACTAATGTTATTTATATAAGAGGACTAGGGACTGTCCAAGTTGCCATGCGAACTCTTCTTCCATAATCAAATTAGAACCGACGATGTCATTTGGATTAATATTAATTGTAGCACCCGTGATTAAATCCTTTTTCCTCAAGCTTCAATATCTTTGGCCTCCGTCAACTGTTGAGCAAGATATTATAAAATTAGGTCAGAGGAGATAAAGTCGTTATCTAGTTAAAAATACAATATATTAAAATTTTAAATGTACAAATAATACTATTTTTCAAGCAAAAAGTTAAAAGATATTTTATAAAAGAAAGCTTATACATGCTACAAGTAAATAAAGTTTGTTTGAACCTTTCAGTCTCTAAAGTATATTCACTTTTTTTAATAGTTTCTTTAAATGTTAACACAAGTCTCAATTCAAGTCGAATAATTTTAGTTTATACTTATATTATTATTGTGAATAAAATCAACAATAAATATATTAAACTTAGAACCGCAATATCTAAAATCAAACAAACATTATACACAAAGATTTTGGGATATTTGTAGGAATCCAACTTAATTGTAACCAGAATTAAACTTTGGGGATTGAAATTGCTCAATATTTTTGAAGGTTAAAAGTGCAAATGTGAGTAAACTCTAGGGGATAAAAATAGAATAAAACATAATATTTATTTACAAGTTTAGCAATGCGGCAGATAATATGATACTAAACCGCAGGAAAACCAAAACCCCATTCGCAAAACACTGACCACTGCTACTCCAAACTTGAACAATGTCCATTGTCTCTAAGCTCATTACCCCTCTCTACTTCTCCTCCTCAAATCCTAATTATAATCCTAGATTTCCATTTTCAAGATCAAAATTCCTCACCATTTAGATGCGCCAAAAGGTCCAAACTAACCGGAAAATTAAGGTACCCATCAGAGAAAATTAAGCTCAAATTGAAAACGCAGGATGGAGTTAGTGTTGAAAACAAATTTGGCGGCTTCTGGAGGTTATCCAAGCTCGGAGTTAGTGTTGAAAAAAAAATTGATCCTGGCAAGGATTTTCTTGGTGTTTCCGATGCTTTACTTCAAGAGATTGCCAAAGTTCTTGAATTTCCAGTAATTCATTCTGCTCTAGCGTCTGCTTGGTTTATGAGAAAAGAAAAAGGAAAATAAAGCAATAGAATGTTTTTCTTAGTACATAATTATTTATGAGGCCCTGCTCTGGGGCATTTATTGTGCATCGTGTTCTTTATGAATTGGGTTTTTCCGCTACCAAGCATATTGTTTTCACTTTTCAGTTGGCAGAAAATTTTGGGAGAACCCAAAGGAATTAGATTTTTTTTTAAATCTGGGTTATAAGGTTTATGTTTGTATTGGTTTCAATTATGTGGCATTTCTTGTTTGCTCGAGTGCTTAAGTGAATTAATTTGAATATAATTTCAGTAGGCTGGTGTTTCCTTAGCAACCATATAGAGTATTTGACTTCACGTAAAAAAAAAGTCCATTCTTTAATGTACTTTTGGATCATTGGGGTACTGTACTAGCGCACTTTACTGTGTTTGAACCTTTCCAATTTCTTCTATGATGTGCAGGTTGCTTCCATGTTGCCACCTTAGGCCTTCTCTGTCATTCGGAAATCTTTTGATGCAAGGAAGGTTTGTACTTTGTGAATTGTGAAGCAAATGATGTTCAGTTTTTTTATATATGTACTGGCTTATCTGGAATATTTGGTTTCTTGTTTCTCTCATTAAATTAAATTTAGCTGCAAAATAATGTTTTCCTTAAAATTTAACACAGCTATATCAGATGTTAGAATGTTTCGTTTTCTCAGTTATGTTGATAGTGAAATGCAGCCCAGCTTTACTTTGTAATACCTGGCCTTCACTATTTAGTTAAAATCACCCTTATGCAGAGACCAAGGTCATCTAGATGCTGGAGATATTTTTGTTATATTATTCCAGTTGGAGATCTAATACCCAGAGCTGGATCTCGACACACGTCAAGATTCAAAGAACCTACATGGTACATTGTGGTCTGAGTTCTGACTGATGCCGCAGCAAGTATGCAAGTGCAAGTGCACGTGCAGTCGTATACCAGTTCTGTAAAATCATTTCCTTACAGAGTTGTTTAAAGACTTCAGATATAGCTTTGAAAATTAAGTTTTCTTCATGCATGATACGTTGACTGAATATCATTCATAACTTTGCTTGTTTGCTGTACTTTTGGTTTATTCTATGCTAGGATTTTTTCTAATTTGGTTTAAGGTTTTTTTTTTTAAAGGAAAAAACATTGTAAATGTTGTTTTTCATCACTTGTATAATGAATTGGATTATTTATCTCAAAATTGATGTCTAAAGACACCTGAATAAATGGATTCTCAATTGATTGAATATTTGAATTCATTTTCTTTTCTCATGATTCTCGATGCAGAAGGAACCCAAGTTTGTATATACAGTGGAGATGGATGTTATTAGACTCCTAAAGCTAGAACCTCGTACTTGGGACTTCATTTCTTGGTTGGAAACAAAAGTTGGGCTAATAGAGCACATGCCTCATGAGAGAGTTTCTAGTGATTTAATCAGTATTATACATGACAGTAGAAATATTAGAGAAGCCACAGTTTCTGGAGAAGGTGGGAACGGCAATTACCCAGGGGGATCATACAAGTTTCCAATTATTAAAAAGCCAAAAGTTGTGGTTGTTGGTAGTGGGCCGTCAGGCTTGTTTGCGACTCTATTCCTTGCAGAATTTGGTGCCGATGTAACCATAATCAAAAGAGGTCAAGCAGTTGAACAGAGGGGGCGTGATATTGGCGCTCTGATAGTCCAGTGGATTTTACAACTGGAAAGCAACTTTTGCTTTGGGGAGGTTATATCTTGATTTACTTACTAGACTAAAGGTTTTTCCAGTATCTGAATTAATTTTTTTCACACCATTTCATCGCTGCCTTTTCTTCTTATCATGCAACTATCTGTCTTTGGAAACAAATACTTTTCAGTTTTGTCTTCCTTCTTCAATTAAAATGTGCTAGAAGGCATAAAAGATACCAAGCTGCAATACATGTATGTTATCCATATCAAAAATTGAGAATAATTTAATAGTTGATTACATGAGAACAATTAAATTTGAAGCCAGGCTGTTTTTATGGTGAGAGACTTGATAAACCCTGGCGAAGTATCTTTTTTATGTAGAATTTTACATACATACACCAGTGCTGCAACAAGTCTATCCACTTTCAATTGCCCTAAAATGCACGCACATATTAAAATGTAATTATATATACACATAATTTTCTTTGATTATCATTATTTATTTATGAAGGACTTATGGGTGACAGGATTGTGCAGGTACTTGGAGTGATGGAAAACTAGTTACTAGGATTGGAAGGAACAGTAGTAGTGTTCTAGCAGTGAGCATCTCAGCAACTTGAGATTCCCTTATGGTACTTCTATAATATATACTCTGTTACATGAGTTCACTCAATTTCAAGCCCAGGTTATGAAAACCTTAGTTCGTTTTGGAGCTCCAGAGAATATCTTAATTGATGGAAAACCACACTTGGGAACTGACGGATCAATTCCACTACTACGCAACTTTCGACAACATCTGCAGGAAATTGGGGTTAGGGACGCACCCATGTTTGCCCAGAAAGCTTTTGTGGATCGTTTACCTCGTACTTTCTCTTTGAAGTTTATTAATACACTCCTATTTATTCATCTGTATGCTTAGGTTACGATCAGGTTTGGAACAAGGGTTGATGATCTGCTTGTAGAGGATGCATGTGTTGTGGGAGTATGTCTCTGATTTAAGTGAAAGCTTACAGTTTAGCACCCAGAAGTTGAAATATGATGCTGTTGTTCCTGCAGTTGGACATTCTGCAGGTGATATATATCAAATGCTTCTAACTCATAACCTGAACATTGTTCCCAAAGATTTTTCCGTGACTTATTGTTCGTATGATTTAGCCAAAACTAATTTATCTTTCTTTAATTCATTCCGGCACCCATCGTGTATCTTGTATTTGCAGTAGCACCTAGGGGAAAAGGGAGGAGTGGAGTGGAGGCCGTAAACTATGTGAAATGGTAGTATGCTGTACTGTGAGTAAATGGTTCAGTTTTGCTGTACTACTTTGAACTTGCAAGTGACTTAAAACTGGCTGCTCGTGGTCAAAAAATTTCAAATTGCCTTGGTGCAACTAGAAGGAAATTATGATGAATGGGGTACTCATCGTCTCATCCGGATGCAAGCCTAGAATGACTACATTTCCTATATACATTTCCACTAAATTGTTTTTGAAGATTGGTTTCTGGTCTAGTCCCTAATAAGTGAGTATGCAATGTTGGTGCTTTGTCAACCCCAAACGTACACAAAAAGTGAAACAGAACACCAAGAGCAAAACCAGAAACATAAAAGGGGTTCCTACGGCTTAATGAAAGATATGACCAATGATTAGATTATTTGAAAAGTACGTGTTATAATTATGATTTATGTTGACAGCACCACAGCGGCAGTAACTCTAACTGTCCTAAGGTAGCGAAATTTCTTGTCGCATAAGTAGCGACCTGCACGAATGGTGTAACGACTGCCCCGCTGTCTCCGACATGGACCCGGTGAAATTGAATTCTCCGTGAAGATGCGGAGTACCAACGGCTAGACGGTAAGACAGTCCATATGATGGAAAGAGGAAATTAATGGTTTTGAGTGGAAGGTACTTTAGCTTTGTTTCTTAAAAACATATTTATGCTTTTTGACATTTTCTTTGGGCATTTATGTGCTGCCCCTTGATAAAAAATATTTGGGAATGCTAGTCATGGTATAATTTGACGATAAATACGAAGTAGACATTATAATTAATGAGAATAAATGAATAAAACCAAGATATGTATATATGTTTCTTCTGTTTCAAATCTAAATATATATTTAGGTAATTTTTTATTCAATTTTATAACGCTTAATTTCAAAAGAGATAAATTTATTTGATTTTAATGCAAACAATTACTACTATTGTATACTAATTATTTAACAAAAGTTAATATAACAAAATAATTTACACAACTCTAATTTTCTTGCCTGATATAAAAAACTAACTTACAAAACTCAATTTTTTAAATCAAATTAATTAGATAGGTTATTGATTTTTCTTTTCAACAATTAAGCACTTACTATTTCCAATAATTTATTTATTACTCCTTCCATCCTCAAAATTATGACTAACAGTATAATTTTTTGTGTTCTCATAAAGATGAAGTAAGATACATAAAGTGAAGGGTAAGTATGTCATTTCAATTAGTATTAAAAAAAATAAAAGTACTCGCACTTTATGTAATTATACGGGGTCATTAAGAACAAATTTAACAAAAAATTTACTCTCTTTTATTTTTTTACTTTTCTTAATGTGTGAAAAAATATATTTTACTCATTTGTTTAAAGACGGAAAGATTATATTGAAACGAGATCAAAACTCGTTGTTTTAGTTTTGAAAACTTAAGATTTAAGACATTAAAATTTTCAGCCGCCTTGGGACAAATTCAAAACTTGTAGATGACTAAACGGTAGCCACAGACAATTGGCCCCCTCAAAGAGGTTGACAGTCTCTACATGCAAATACTCTTATCGGTTACAATATATAGGAAAAATATATTGAAGTCCCCCTCATTCACTTGAGAATTGGGGGAGGACTACCTCCATCCTTGAGTATTACGGGGAGGACTACCTCCATCCAATCTTGTGACTGTTGCCTTGTCTGTCTATTCCATACAGACAGCGGGGATGCCCACAAGTACTTATGATTCCCTTTGATGGGATTGATAAGAATTTTCTTTGGTATAACAAAATTGGCGAGAAAGGAGTGCATCTATTTAACTGGGAGAAAGTTGCTAAGAATAAAAATTTGGGGGACTAGGAATTTGTAGAGATAGAGTCTAACATGGCGATACTTGCTAAATCTGGGAGGAAAATTTTAAGAAATGAGGAGAATTTATGGATTGAAATGTGACGAGCGAAATACTTGAAAATTTGTGAAGTCCACAACTGCACTAATACTTCTCTTACTTGGAAGGGCATTCTTAGGGAGGTGTATTCAATTAAGGCTTTTAAAAATTTTTAAAGACTCTTTTTAAGTGACAGATTTTTGTAGAGTTCGTTGACTTTTAATGACTTTTAAAATGACTTTTAAAGACTCTATAAAATAAGTGACATACTTTTATAGATTTTTTACTAAAGACTTTGATAGACTTTTATATACTTTTAATATATCTTGTAGCTTACATCATTAAGCATTTTGTTGAAGAGGTCGGACAATATGCTTTGAAGAAAATTATAGAAATGATGAACTAGATAGATTGGTTTGGTTCGGAAGCATCCACATCTTTACACCTTTGACATAATAGAGTATCACATAACTCAATGATCACAAATGGATAAAAAATTAAGGGAATAACTGATTTAGAGAAAATTACACACTGCCCTATAATGAAAAAAGTTTATAAACCACATAGAACTTTAAAATTTTATATTGTTTTTTTACTGCTAGTACCTAAAATTGTAATTACAATTTTAACTCAACAACATAAAATGACATTCGCAACCAAATGAAAGGAGGGGTTATTTATGAAATTTTTTCATAGAAACAGTTGCTAAAATGCGAACAATTCTATTAGACAGTTTACTTAGTATATCATTATTTATCAAAAAATTTATATGAGGCATTTTCAAATCACCAGTATAAATGACACCTAAAATATATTAAATTAACACTAACATGTAAGCTTACACAGCTGATGAGGATGAACTATGTCATATTTTTAATCCCTAAATGCTAAGTTTTTGTAATTATTTTGTACTTAAATGTATTAATATTTATTTTAATTTGGTTTTGATATATTTTGTGAGTTTTTAATTAATTTATATTATTTTATGTTATTTATACTATTTTTATTTGTTAGTTTTTAAGTATTTTAGGAAAATTATTTATTATTATGTGTTTTTATTAATTTTATTTGTATTTATTTTATATTATTTTCATCTTCCCCCTTTCTCAAATATTTGAAAGTTTTTGACAAATATTTGAAAGTCTTTGAGCATGAGGTCAGACTTTGGAAGACTTTGAATATGAATAAATCTTGTTTTAAAGTCTATCAAACTCCACCATTTGATAGAAATCTTTAAAATCTATAACTTTTTGAATACCGAAATATTTTTATAGACTTTGTAAAAGTTTTAATTCAATACCACATAACTTTTAAAGACATTAAAAAGATTGTAATTGAATACCACTAAATTTTTATAAATTATTTAAATATTTTGATTGAATACAACTAAACTTTTAAAGTCTTTATAAGTCCTTACAAATTCTAATCGAATACACCCTTCTTAAAGTGTCACAGAGATTAAAAGTGGTTTTAAATATTAAAAAAAAAACGGGGGATGGGAATAGAATTTCTTTATGATTTGACTAACCTAGTCAAGTATTGGGTCTTTATGTGACTGGACTGAGTCGAATATCATAACAGAGGATTTAGAATGGAAGGTCAATGACATCACAAGTGAAATTAGGGACTGGAACATAAATTGAAGTAGTAAAAAAAAATTTGGAAACAATATTAATTTTCTTTCTAATTTATCATTGGGCTTTGGGTGTAGGAATAGAGAATTTATATGAATCACTTATTCAAGATAATTTAATTTATGTACAAATTTATATAGTTGACTTTTTTATTATTTTCTGTCGTACTTTTTTTATTTATCATTTTGGTCGTCTTTTTGAAAATAAAGAGACTATATTTTATCATCTGAGTCCGGATTATCCACAATTTCGTTTTGGATCATAACTAAGAGTCAAAAACTTTAGAAACATCCAAAGTTCCACCCGCCTTTCTTTATTTCTACATTTCAAATACTCTCTCCTTCGCACGATAAAATTTTCAATTCATTTTTTAAGTATATTAAATAATAATATAAAAAAAATTATTTATATTTAAATTCTTATTTAATTACATAATTTTTTTTATATAATTAATGATACTCCATAAATATATATAAAGAATAAAAATACGATAATTAATACTAAGAGTATTATAGGCAAATTATTATAAAAAAATAAATTATTTAATATAAATAAATATTTAACTTGAAATTATTTAAAATAATAAT
Organism: Hedera helix; assembly: GCA_947179155.2. NCBI lineage: Eukaryota > Viridiplantae > Streptophyta > Magnoliopsida > Apiales > Araliaceae > Hedera > Hedera helix. The sequence goes on along the minus strand of OX359268.1, from coordinate 48,851,868 downwards.
AAGGACTTTTATTGAAAATGATGGCTAATGTCTCAATTCCCGCACAGTGCACTCATCCTTTCTCCTCTTCTCCGCTTATGGGTTGGGTGGGTGTAGCAGTATTTTATTTAACTATTTAGATTATTTAAGGATACCACGAATTTAAATAGACTTATTTGAGCGGTCTAAAAAATAAATTTGTGCAAGTTCAAAATGCGTATAAACAGTAGAGATCTTTTGAATTATACATTTTACTATAACTAATTATATACATGTCATTAATTAATACCATATATAATTTGTAGATAGCTGGTATTTCCAAACCTCACTTATATGGGTGGGACTAATTTTTATTGTTATTATTTTTTTGAGAATGGACTGATAGATTTAACCAGCCATAAATATAATATTTTTAATACCAAAACACTACCATTTTTAGCACTTTCACTTTACTCTTGACATGCAATGTCACTTTCTTCGAACCATTTAAAGGTCAATTGTATGTACTTTTAACAACAACAAAAATTTTAAAATTTCTTGAATTGGTCTCTCCGATTTAAAACGTCTTCGATCAACGTGGTTTAGTTTTCTAATTAAAAAAAAACCTTTATATTGGACCATAAATTGTGTTAGAATTTTTTTATACGAATTTAATTCATTACAAAATAATATGCAAAGCATTTAATTGAACAACAATTCGTAAGGTAAAAAATAAAGACTATATCTGGCTAGAGAGGTCTTTTTCTTTCTTGAATGTCTTAATCTATTGGATAATTAATCATCTTCATTACTCAACTGTCACCTTCTGGACCTATTTCTCGAATACTCGAGTTTAAATACCTATAGATTCACTATTTATTTACCGACTTCATATAATTCAAAAAACACTAATTTTCTCAAAACTTCTTGTTCATATCTCTCATCAAAAGGCGTTATTCGATAATGTCTGTTTAGCAGATCCTCGCTAAACCTACATTTATTCGTGAAGATACTCCTAATAATTTATCCTTCTGTTGTCAAGTAATTATACTAGTGAGTCAAATAATCATTTTAGGTAGTTAGAGAAGTTAATCTCGTACCATATTCAATCAAATCCTCTTAAATGCTAGCCTACTCCAAATGTGTTGCCCATTCTGAGTCGTAAATAATTGATAGCTATATTAACTCTCTATTTTTCTTAATTTTGGGTTGTCGCTTCATGCGCTTTTCAAAATAAAATATGTGAAAAGATTAATCATAATTTATTTGTATAAGAGTAAATTATATAAAGACTACATATAAAATTACTAGTTTAGAACATCGCACAGCAACTTTCGAACTCAGCATGAATGAAGGAAATTAAGAACTTTCATAGCACATTAGCACTAACAGATTTATTTATATATTATATTGGTTGACGTTTGATCTTCGATTTCCTTCATTTTCATCATACATGGTGGATTAAAATATTGTTATAAGATGTCGTAAATTAATGATTTTATGTCTAATTATTTATTGTGTGTGTGTATATATATATATATATATATATATATATCTTTAATTTACTATACGAAAGATAACTAAACAATACGACAATATGTAATGTGTATTTATAGGATGGTAGGATGGAAGGATAGAGACATTAGAAATTCAAAGTGAATGTACCTTATATCTTATAATCGGTATTATAAAGGGCGAGGGGCTGTGACAGATCTCAAGTATTTTTTCTATTTTGCCCCTCATATTTAAACAATCTCTCTGTTTAGCCATATGTAAATGAATTTCTAATAAAGATCTCCAACTTTTCATAAATTTCTTCTTTTACCCACTAAATTTAAATATCTTTCTAATTTGTCCTTCATCCTAAAACTTAAGCTTTTAAAATTAATAATTTAATATAAATTACACAAGCAACATACCGCACGTGCTAGTAATTTATAAAGCGGAAGGAAGAGATTTGGTCTTTTACGATAAAATTTAAATTATTATATTTTAGTTAAATTATCTCTTCACAATAGTTGATTTATAAGTCACTCTACTCACGATTTATTATCAAATTTTTTTTTATTTTCTCTCATTTCCTATCTCTATTTTCTCTCTTATCTTTTCTCATCCATGTTTTTCACTCACGACTTATCACTAATTTTTTCTCCTTCTCCCGCTTTCTATTCATATTTTTTCTCCTATAATTGTCCATGTTTTTCAAATTTTATTTAAAATATTTTAATTTTTTTCTTAATTGCACATAGTATGTGCTACATAGATTAATCTATTGAATTGAACTATTTGACAAGCATGGACTACCTTACTTAAAGGAAAGGCCAATAAATTGACAACTCTTGTGTTCAAAATAATAAAAATAGAAATAAAAATTAACAACCGTTAATATTTTTCTGATATATATTGGAGTTCAAAACCATTAACCATAATCGTACACGGTGGTATGATACTCGTAAAGCACCATCAAATCTTTCTCGGAATAAACTCTAATATTAACGTCTTCGAAATTGTGGATGGTGATATTTGAATTGCATTTGGGTGGATACTGTGATCGGTAATTCTTAAATTGACTTCAATTTCAAATTAGTTTTACATCAAATAATTAATAAAATAAACATCACCAACCTTTCTTGCATGTTAATTTTCTTTCATTTCCTTTGAAAATCTTATATATATTCTTCAAAATATTATACAAATACACGCACGCACACATGTATGTGTGTGTATATATATAGGAAAAATCTTATGTAAGGCATGTAACAATACCAGATAATTTTAGTCTTTAGGGTTAAAATTTTCATTTTATGTTTTTATATAAAAAAATCTTTAATTATAAATTAATTTTTCATTTTAGTTTTTTTATAGTTTTTATATATACATAAAAAAGCTTTAATTATAAATTTTATGTAAAAGTACTTTGTATTGTTAGGTAGTCTTAGTCAAGTCAAGTCTACTTGAAAGTAAGAGTGTAAATGAGTCGAATTTAACTGAAGAAAGAGTTATTCGGATTTGATTTGTAAGACTAAATTCTTACTCAAATTCGAATTATATTTGAAAATCTTTTTTCAAATTCAACTCGACTTAAATTTTTATTACTCGAATTTGATCCAACTCGAATCGAATTATATTCAAGCTACTAGCAAGTTTCAAATTCGAGTCTTTATATAGTAATTAGATTTGTAATACATATAATTACTAATTGAACTTATTATTTTATTTAGAATTAAGAAAATATAATTAAAATTACACTTTACAAATATAACATTATAATTAAAATTACAAACAAAATAAAAATAATAATAACTAATTATTTTAACGTTCTTTAATTGTGCATATATTATAAGAGAATGTATCGAGTATCTATTTAAATATATATCACTTGAATATATTCAATCATAATTGAGAATTCGAGTAATTTGAATATTAAACTAATAGAGAAAACTTTATTTAGATTCTATTCGTATTTTTATTCAAACTCTTTTTGTGCTCAAATTTAAATTATATTATTAATAAATTCGAGTCTCACTCATATTTTTTTAAATTGAGCTCGAACCACTTGGTTGGATTTATAGTCTTACTCGGGAGGGCAAAAAGTATATACAGTGAAGGGAGCTAAAGCTTCGAGTCCGGCCATGATTGGGATGTTTCATGTTCTGCTTAATTTTCTAGTGTCCCACTGGTCCTCAATTTGATATTTTGACTTGAAAATGTTACTCCATTTACATGGAGGTATAACTAATTATAAAAAAAATCAAAAAAATCAAAATTTACAAGAACTACATTAATTTTAAATTTCATGAATTGACTTTAAAAAATTAAAAGAAGACTCTTTTTTTCCCCCTCTTATAGCTGAGGGTGTACGATTGAAGTGCCAAAAAGAGCCAATGAAATATATTGATGATTTAATACTATTTAAGTGAACGTTTGCTTTTCTCCTTCAAGCATTAAAACTGGGTAGAAAGATTTTATTTTATACAAAAAGCATTTTGAAGATCAGAATTTTGACATAAATATTAGTAGTAAATACTACATGATAGTTGTCCATCATTTATAAAAATAATAAAAGAGGGAATCTTACTTATAAATATTTTTATTTTTAACCTCTAAAAACGATAACGTGATGTTTATTAGTTATCATGATACGGTAGATTATGTCATATTTAAAAATATTATTATTAATAATAAAAGGAAAAATCTTTTTTTGACAAATGCGGTTCTTTTTATACAATGAATAAAGGGATCATAGTTTAGCATAAAATTAAATGGACTAACTAATTAGATCAGAGGTTAAGTAAGTGATAATGATGATAATTTATTAATTAATTAGGTGGCGCGAAAACAACGTCCTTCTTTGTCCAATTCTCAACTGTCCTCCAACTGAAACCCCCTTCTCTCTCCTGTCATCCAATATTTCATTATTTATTTGTGCATACATACAAATATATACATACGTAGTTACATATATTTACATTTTACAATCGATTATGTATTGATATTTTATACTCTCTGTCTGATTCATGGAATTCTGTCACGATCACTAGCCGAAAAACACCCTCTCAGATCACCGTCGGATGGTCAGCTCAAGTTATTACGGTTAGATTTAAAGCTCTTGTTGTTCAACCGTATGTGTGTGCAATTAATTATTGGAATGAATTTGATGGTTTTGAATCTGGAGATTCATTATGTAGGCATCGCCTGATTCAATGAAGGTTGTTGGGGGTTTCTGTATTATATTAATACTACAATTTTAAACAGAAGTTACCAATTCAATTCCTTTACTTTCTATTTTTGGAGTTTTTGAAATTATGTGGAACTCGGAAACGGCACGAAACTCTTCTTCTGTATTGATGAAGGTTGTAAATTGCTAGTTTCACCCCTTTCTTCTTCATTTTTAATTGAATAAATTTATTTTTAAAATGTGTATATATTTTTATTGTGGCATCTTTTTCTCATAAATTTAGGTCTTAAATCACCAATTCTTTTTCTAGGGCTTGTAAATTAATTGAAATGGAAATCTTGAAGTTACTGAATTCCGCTTTTCTGTCGATTGATACTCCTCTATACGTATTTGAGACTTTAAAATATTCTTTTTTTCCTCTCGTTTCTGAAGCTTCCGTATTAAGATTATAAATGAATTCTCAACACGTCCTGGAAATTAGGGACTGTAAAACGCAGGCACTATTTCGTGTATACAAAGGTTTTATTAATACTGATATAGATTTAATTTAAGGTTTTCACCAATTTTCGTTTTCAACATATCTATAAAGAATATGATAATAGTCAAAAGCTTAAAGTTTTCTTTATATAATCACTGCGTATAACGATGTTGGAGCTTTATATTTATACATATGAACTGTGAAATCTCTCCCTACACGTGGTCTCCATGTTTGTTCCCATAACCCAAATAATTATTTATCATTTTGCAGCTTAAAATCCTCTTACTGAAGGATATATAATAATAAAACACAAGCAAACAAAATTCAGAATTATTGCAATTATTTTGTTCTTGCTTGTGTGATTCATTTCAGGGAGATACCAGTTGATCCCCAGATAGTTTACCTTTTGTAGGTTTTACTCTCATTTTAATTCTCTTTCCATAAAGAGGAGTTCAGAGTAGGAGAAAGAATCACACAAACAAACAAAAAAGACAGGAAGTGTAGAGAGAGAAACCTTCTTATCCTACGCACCCCTCTTCTGTCTTATCCTTCAGCCCACTCCCCCATTTTTTTTCCCCCAGTATCCTCAATTCTGAGGAAAGGCTAACCCTACTTTGATTTTCTTCTTCTTACTCTTTAGGGCCTACACTTTGTTGTTAATATCTAGTGATCATTGTTAACTTGCATATTTCCCACACCATAAGGATACTCCTGTGTGACTCGGAGCTCCAGAGTTTTGCCAATTTCTTGAGCTATTGTTTGCCATTGCCCGAGTATGATCTGTTTGAATTTGTGCGATCACTATTTAAAAGGAATCTATTTGCATTGGCTGATGAATTCACACTCCTCATTTAGATCTATCAGTCTGTAAAGATACATGCTTTTAATTTTCTTTTTCTTTTTCCTCATGGCCTCTCTCTTCTCTTTCCTCTCTGTAGCATCTTACTTTTGGTTGTGAAATTTCTGGCAGACTTATAGCAGAGAAAAAGATCTTTTTCACAAATGGGCGTATAATAATAGTCAAATGTGGGAGTCATGATAAGCCTATGAAATGAGATATCAATGTGGTCTTGTTTAGAGAGTTTGGATGGATGTTTGTAAATTAGATCAAGCATTACCGAAGCATTCAGCAGTGGAGACCCCAAGATCAATATTGGGTCCGGCGGAAAAGAACAATGGAACCACCCGCCGTTCCGAGACAAGGGAAGTTAGTTCTAGGTACAAATCACCTACTCCGTCTGCAGCCTCTGGCCCCAGGCGATGTCCTTCCCCAAACACTACAAGAACAGCTAAGGCATCGTCTGTATCTGTTCCAAAGAGAGCTATGTCCGCTGAAAGGAAGCGACCCTGCACACCGCCATCACCGCCGAGTCCATCCACACCAATCCAAGATACAACAGCAGTTATACAACTGGCATCCAGAAAGTTAATGGGCAGTCGGTTGCCAGAGGCCTTATGGCCTTCTACAATGCGCAGTCTCAGTGTTTCGTTCCAGTCTGATAACTTTTCCCTTCCTATTAGTAAGAGAGAAAAACCAGTTACTCATGCCTTGTCAGATCGAACTTTGAGATCATCATCAAATGTAGCACATAAACAGGCTGAAACACCGCCTGCTTCACGAAAGCCTACACCAGAGAGAAAGAGGAGCCCTCTTAAAGGAAAGAATGCCCCTGATCAATCAGAAAATTCTAAACCAGTTGAAGGTATACATGGTCGACTAGTGGATCAGCATCGATGGCCTAGCAGAATAGGTGGAAGAGTATCATCCAGTGCTTTAGCTAAACGCATTGATCTTGCTGATAAAACAACTAAAGTTTCAACTGCACCAAATCCAGTGGTACCTTCTTTGAGGAGAATGTCCTTACCTGGTTATTTGAGTAAACCTTTACATGCAAAAGTAGAATTAGCGCCTGGTTCAGTTGATGATAATACATTGAGGAAACCCAAGGTTGTTTCTTCAAGATCATCAGAAAGACTGAAACTAGTTACTCCCATTGGCTGGTCTCTGTCTTTGCCTTCTCCTGGATCACGCCCTGCATCACCAAATAAGACCACTCCGGTATCAGCTTCTGGTTCTAGAGGTGCCAGTCCATCTCGAACAAAGACCTTGACTTCGGCTCCATCTAGAGGAAGCAGTCCATCTCGGACAAGACCATCCAGTCCTTCAAAGCAATCCAACATTTCAACATCTGTACTCAGTTATATTGCAGATATTAGAAAGGGAAAGAGGGTCGCAAACCACATCGAAGATGTTCATCAATTGCGGCTACTGTACAATAGGCATTTGCAATGGCAATATGCAAATGCCCAAGCAGATGCTGCTCTAGATTCTCAGAAAGCAGCAGCACAGGTTTGGATTTTTAATCTTTATGGAACTTTTGAGATCCCTTTTAATATGTTGTGTAATCTTGTAACTCTTTTTTTCTTGATTACCAATATTGTTTATTTTTGCAATTTGCTTCATTAAATTTGATCTTTTGTTGCATTTTTGTATTATGCACTTCATACATTGTCATTCCCCAGGCTTGGATTCTTATATTAATTTCATAGCATTATGTTTGGGTTTTACTTATCTTTCGATATTGATCTGCAGAAAGCATTGTGCAATGTGTGGAGAACTAACTCAGAGCTGTGGGAGTCAGTTACTGAGAAGAGGATTGACCTCCAACAGCTGAGGTTAAAGCTAAAGTTGTACTCAGTTTTAAACGAACAAGTAATGCATCTTCCTCACTACAACATCATCGTTAAGCAACCTCAGTATTGACTTCTTGAACAAATATTTCAGTACATGAGTCATGTACTGAAATATTTGTTCAAGAAGTCAATACTGAGATGCTATTTACTGTTTCAAGTTGCCTCCACTAGTCTGGCTACTGAAAATTGTATTAAAAGAAGCAAACATAAAACTGCTACGCCAACATGATTTTTCCTATTAATGTTCAATAGAGCAACCAAACTGGAACAATCACGAAGTGTGTCACAAATATCAATAGCAGTGAGAGCCACAGGCACTGTTCTGTGAAACTGTAGCTGTTGGATATGATGTGCATACATGGTGTAAAAAATCGTAAGTTGCTTGTTTACTTGTTTAAAATTGTCTTTTCTAGTCTGGGTCCACTAATTCTTAAATCAGAATCATTTGTTACATCACTTGCTGTTTGGTTAATTTGTAAGCTGCCTTCTTCATCTAGTGATATTGAATCCAATTGATAGATTTAAGGTCTTTATAGAAGAAGCGGCCAAAAGAAAAGAAAAGAGGAAAGAAGCCAAAAGAGTAACCCTTATAGTTATGCATTATTCCTAGTTATATTCCATGTAGCAACCGATTTAGATCACTCCAAGCATAATAATAGTAGCAATAGGAAGTGTTTTGTTAAATTATTCAACTTTGTGAATGTCTAGCAAATATTAAAAGCTTAAGACTTTAGTTTGAACTTGTTTTTAAAAGTCTGTTGCTGTGACATTTTTTTAGTATGAAACTATGGTTTTTGTATTCAATTGTCTAGTTCTCTATCATGACATTGTGAAGTGCTTGTTATCGTTATGTTTTTTCTTTGTTTTTGATATATTCTTTTAAGTATGTGATATACATGTATGACTTATGAATTTCTTATTGCTTGCATGTGATCTACCGATTAGGTGGCCTACCTCGACAGGTGGCCTATAATTGAAAAAGATCATACTTGTGCTTTATCTGGGGCTATCACTGATCTACAGGCAAGCACTCTCCGTCTTCCAGTCACTGGAGGAGCGAAGGTATGTTATTTTACGAGAATTTATTGAGATTGATTTTTGAGAAGTAATTAGTTGCTAATATATCTTAAATCTACAGGCAGATATTGATATTGCGAAGGCAGCTGTATGCTCAGCCGTCAATGTGATGCAGACAATGGGATCCTCCATACAGGCTGTGCTTTCAAGGGTGAGATTCACTACTTTTGTGGTTCTATATGTTGTGTAACCGTCTTATGCTATATAAAATTGAACTAGCCATTACCTAACACTACCATCTGGTAATAGACTATAATAGATAAAAAGACTATAGAAAAAGGTAATGCATTTACGAACCCCTAGTTTGCCCTTGCTCTCCTGTTGAACCCATTTTTTCTATTTATTTTTTATTATAGAGTTCAACTCTCAAAAAAGTAACTCATTGACTATGCTGTCAAGAAGTAATTAATTTATGATTCACCAATATGGCCGCAAGACCAACTATAAATCTTTATATATTTTAAATTTAATAGAGAGTCATGATGCTTCTTGCTTAGCTCACAAAGTTATGCTGAAGGAAACATTCATAAGGATTTTAATATTTGCTACGGAATGGACAAAAGCAACTTGTCGCGTCAGATCAGATGTCTGAACAATGCTGTATAATTTGCCCTCTGCAGCTTCGAATCTTGCAGCCAGCCTTGCCCAATTTGAATATTGACATGTTTTTATATCACCAATAATTTTTCACTGCTATTATTTAGTCACTGGGATATCCCAAATTCATTTCCTTAAGATAGTCCTGGATATCCATTTTGGTTGCTGAGGACTGCCTTTTGTCTTTTCCATGGATTACAGGTGGAGGGGATGAATTGCCTGGTTTCTGAACTTGCTGATGTAGCAGCACAGGAAAGAGTCATGCTTGATGAATGTGAAGCTCTATTGGCAACTACAGCGGCTATGCAGGTGAGAACAATAACAAAGATGTGTGGTTCCACTTCAACTCATGTTGAAATCATACTTCACGTTGTGTTTCCTGGCTTTTGTATTGCTCATAAATTGAGAACATCACTAAGGATGTTTCACATGGCTATAGATATTTTGATTGGTAACTGCTACACGCGTTTTATGGTTAGAAAGTTTGTCAGGGGGTTCTTTTTTTCTTATGCTTCTGTTTTTCATCCGTCTCTTTCTGTTACTACCGGATAGAATCTCCAGCCTCTTAACTCCAGGCACTCAACTTAGCTCATCAGACATCAATGTCTATAGAATCACTCACCTCATCTTGTGATCTATAATTTCGATCTCACGTTAATCGTTTGTCAACTGAATGGGCTTTCTCCCTTATAACTTGCATATGAAAAAACTCACGTACAAAACACAGTTTTAAACAAATCTGTAACTTAATGCTAAGTCATCTTGTGTAATATCAACTCTTAAAATCCTTCCGGCATGGCTCTGGCTGAACAGAAATGAGCTTTGGTGAATAGCAGATACGTTGGTTCACCTTTGACTTGTCTGTGTTTTTTTTCAATAAATAAATTCATCTGTGGATAAGTTGCTGCATATCACTTCAGCTTTGTCATTTTAAGCTTCATTCTATACAGATTGCTTTATTTTTGCATTACTGTGAAGTATATTCGCTTTTGTTTATTGGCAGGTAGAAGAAAACAGTCTTAGGACGCATCTCGTACAGTTGAAACAAACTTGGAAGAGTGGTGAACAGCAATTAAAACGCCTATGACTTTGTCTAGACGCAACATACTAACAACATTTCCGTTTGCCTCTTCATTAAAGATACCGAATGACATGCCTATTACCCAACTAGGTCGTAGTGAGTACATATTGATTTATTTTTCCGGATGGAAAATGTAATTTATATGTTTCCTCCATTCTTTTTTCTTTCCTTGGTAAGAGCTGTTGGCTCCGTCCTTCCTGTCAACCTGTAATTTTTTGAATTATTAATGCAAAGAAAATGCTAAGGAAGAAAAGAGTTTGGTTGAAATTGGAATGTCAGTTCTTTTATGTCAGACAGTTCGGTTAAGGTTTGAAGGAACCCATCTTGCATCAACAATCAAATGGAGTGAAAGAAATACAGGTTTGGTTTCAATTAGACATTTTACAACTGAGAAATGAACTAGCCTAATTCCAGTCTTTAGATTAACGGGAAAATAACTACCACACTAGTTCCATGGATCTGTAATTTGTAATTTCGTATCAATTTCCATCCTTTTATCCTAGAGCACCACCTTGTAACTTAAAAGTTCAAACCTTATATTTGGAAGACAAATAAGTAGTCCTTTTTCCCGCCAAGTTTGAATCCATGAGAAGAAGTAAGAAGAAACTATCCTCCCATCAGTATTTTTTTTTAAACCAATGACTTACAGGGCCATTAATACCTCTGCATCGCGTAACTTGTTTCTGAACTTGATCAACAAGTCTACTGATTTGCCCCAACTCAAACAAACACACGCCCAAATCATCCACAACGGTCTACAACCACGTAATAACGGTCACTAAGCTGACCCAGAAGCTCATTGATTTTAATTCCACAAACCAAGCAAGCCTTCTCTGTTCTACTTTTTCCAAAACCTGATATTTTCCTTTACAATGTCCTCATCAAAGGCTTCTCTCACAATAACTCACCCGCAAATTCTCTCTTTAGACCGACATCTTCGCAAAAACACCACCCTTAAGCCCGATAACTTTAGTTATGCGTTTACTATATCAGCCTCGTCTTGCTTTTTATCTGAAACAATCGGGGCTTTCCTTCATGTGCATGCAATTGTTGATGGGGTTGCTTCAGATTTGTTTGTTGGGTCTTCTATTGTTGATATGTATTTGAATTTTTCAAAGGTAGGACATGTGTACAATGTCTTTGATGGAATTCCTGAACCAGATACGGTTTTGTGGAATACGATGATTTCTGGATTGGTGAGGAAGGGTTGTTTAGATGAGGGGATTCGAGTTTTCGGGGATATGGTTGTGAGGGGAACCCGGTTTGATTCAACTACATTGGCTGTGGTTCTTCCAGCTGCAGCAGAGTTGCAGGAGTTGAGGGTGGGGATGATGCTTCAGTGTTTCTCGATTAAGATTGGATTTCATTGTCATGTTTATGTCCTTACTGGTCTGATCTCTTTGTATTCAAAATGCAGGGAGATGTCAACAGCAAGGTTGTTGTTTGAGCAGGTTGAGCGGCCAGATTCAGTGTCTTATAATGCACTGATTTCTGGGTTCTCTTACAATAGTGAGACTACATCTGCAGTGGGTCTCTTCAGGGAATTACTAATGTCGGGGGAGAAGGTCAATTCAAGTACAATAGTTGGCTTGATACCTGTATTTTTATCCTTTTGGTCATCTGGATCTTACACGTTCAATCCATGGTTTTTGTTTTAAATATGGGTTGGTTTCAAATTCTTCAGTTTCAACTGCTCTAACAACAGTCTACAGCCGCCTAAATGAAATTGAATGTGCGAAAAAGCTTTTTGATGAGTTCCCAGATAAAAGCTTAGAATCTTGGAATGCTATGATATCAGGTTATGCTCAAAATGGACAAACAGATATGGCGATCTCTCTCTTTCAGGAAATGCAAATGTGTGAAATCCATCCAAATCCTGTCACATTTACTAGTATTATTTCAGCTTGTGCGCAACTTGGTGCCTTAAGTCTTGGAAAATGGGTCCACGAATTGATAAGTAAAGAGAACTTTGAGTCCAACATATATGTGTCGACTGCTTTAGTTGTCATGTATGCCAAGTGTGGAAGCATTGAAGATGCTCGGCGGCTATTTGACATCATGCCCAGGAAAAATGCAGTTACTTGGAATGCCATGATTTCGGCATGGCCTTCATGGACATGGGTATGAAGCATTGAAGCTGTTTGAAAAGATGGTGGATTCTAGAGTTACCCCTACTGGGGTTACTTTCCTCGCTATCCTGTATGCTTGCAGCCATGCGGGCTTAGTGAGTGATGGGGAAGATATTTTTCATGCTATGGTCAAAGATCATGACTTTGAGCCATCGGCCGAGCATTATGGTTGCATGGTTGACCTCCTTGGTCGTGCTGGTAAACTAGAGAAGGACTTGGACTTTATTAAAGCATTGCCCCTTGACCCAGGTCCTGTTGTGTGGGGTGCACTGCTTGGTGCTTGCATGATTCACAAGAGCTCAAATCTAGCACGCTTGGCTTCTGCTAAGTTGTTTGAATTAGACCCAAAGAATGTTGGCTACCATGTCCTACTCTCCAACATCTACTCAGCAGAACAGAACTATCCCCAGGCTGCCTCAGTACGGCGAGTGGTTCGGGAAAGAAATCTGGCGAAAACTCCAGGGTGCACTCTAATTGAGGTTGGTAAGACCGACATGCCTTTACATCTGGAGAAGAGAATTCTACTTACTAATATAAAATAAAATCAAAACATAGTAGTCTAACTTTCTCTATTAGAAAGATTCATAAAAAAGGCCGATAATATCTGATCTGTTTTGATAACAGAATAATGTTACATGGATGTTCATTGTTCTATGAAACAACATGATGGAAATTGAATGTTAAGTGCTGAGCATTTTTTTAAAAATAATCTTGTTAAGCTGTTTATATGCCTTCAAGTCAGGTTTTCTTGTTTATATGTGCTTTGTGTAGGAATTTGTGTTAAAGAACCATCTGAAGAACATTTTTGTTTCTGAATACCTGATTTGTAGCATATATAATATATAAATATGTTTTTGGATTTTCTGACAAAGTTTTTACATACTAAAATGTAATTAAGTTTAGTTGGTTATTTTATTTTATTTTTTATTTTTCTTTATAGGTAAGTAACCATTTCAGTGCATAAATATTCTGAACATATTAGAATATATAAAATAACAGCAAACAGCTTGCATACGTATTTGAATTTGACTGCAAGTTGTTTTCTATTAAGCAGAACTAAGATCATCTGGGGTTTTTTTCTTCACCTTCTTGTGTTATGCTTTTTCATCACTATCTAAAAAAAATTTGTTTACTTTTTCCCTCTTTTTTTTGGTCCTTGTAACAGTGTCTTTCTTGATTTGTGTTGCTCAGAAAGTCGATCCCTGGGGATATATTCTGGTATGGGAGAGGAGGCTTTCACTGCAGTTGAGGATGTAATATGTATGTTTCCTCATTTGAATATGCTCTCAGCTAGACGTGTCACTCTTATGCAAGTGTATAGTATTGAGCTAACAATGCTGTCATTTCAAATTTTTATTATGCACATGCTTATCATCGGGGTTAACAGTACTCGGTAATGTTATAATTTCCAAATTTTGCTATGCATGTGTTTGTCATTGAGCTAACACCACTCAGTAATGTTGTCATTTCCTTATTTGTTCTTGTTTCTTATTGTTTGCTTTTTGCCTGCCCTTCTTTATAATACTTGATTCACTGCCTCATTGTATCCTTGCTAGTGGATGTAAGTTTCTTGATACGTGCGCTAAATGCTTAATTTCAAGGGATGTTTATGAGCTGTGAGCCGAATAGACAAGTGCATTTACTAGACAAAGCTTCATGTTTTGATAGCTAAATTGAGCAGATCTGAATGTTCCATAGTATTGAAGTGTATTACAATAACCAGAAAAAGCTGCATCCCATAATATGCAAAGAGTTCAGTAGATTTGCAAGACATACGGTTGGTCTTTTAATCTTCTCAACACAACTTTCCTCGGATTCACACACAAAACTGACAATAAATCATCACGTAGCTGAACAAAACTTTTCAATCTGGACTTATTCCTTCTACCGGCAACTGCAACTCCATTTAGCTGATTCCATGATATTCGAAGAAGACAAAAGGAAATATTTCAGCAATTGATTCCACATTGCTTCACATCAGGCCCCTTGGTTTTTAACACAAAAGGGTCAATTCGGACCCATAGCAAAGAGAAGATAGAAGCCAAAAGCACAGACCATATAACAACAATTGTGGGAGTCCTGTTCTGTCTTCCCATGAGACCTTTGAGGAATGGATAGAGATGGACAATCACCCAAAATGCAAAGAAGAGTTTTCCAAATAGAGGACCCCATGATTGGTATCCGTTATTTATGGCATCAGAGATTCCAGCTACAACCCCAACAAGGTTAATGATTAGGAGGGTGGTTGGAGGAATAAGGAGCGTTGTCCATTTAAAAGCGTATAGCTCTCCGAAATCCTCGTCCTCAGCTGCCTTCGATGTGACCGTGAAGTTGGTGTCAATTCCAGCCAAAATCTTCAAAAGACCCTGTACAACAGCAAAGAGGTGCGCAGATACACCACCTATCACCCAAAACTGTTCATTTCTCCACCATTCCTCAATGCTCACACCGCTCCACCTCAGCTCAAGGATGCCAGTCGTGAAGATCGAGAGGAACAGAGCTATGAAAAAGAGACTTGCAAAAGTGCTTATCTGGATTAAGAAGGAATAGAAGAGTAAGTTCACTAGCAAAATAAGAAATTATTCTAGTCATTTTGAAATCATGGAAGAATATTCCCAGTTTAGTATGACAAGGAAAAGTGGTTAACGGGTATCATTCTGTACTCTACGGCTCTGTTTCTGTTGAGAAAATATTTTTTTGAATTTTGGATATTTTTTGAATTTTGAAACAAAGTAGTTGGACAACTGTATATACGATATCTAATCCATTATCTAGTAGATGACAATTCCAGTTTTTATATTGACGGAGGTTTAGCTAATTAAGGAAAGAAAATCTTAGTCTTTTTCTTAAATACCTTGTGAAGTCATCATCCCTCAGTTAATGTATGATTGTGGAAAGTAAGTGTTAAATTGTTTCTCACCTCTGGCATAATGAATTTTCCGGTGAGCAAGCAGATAGCAGGGAGGGTGCAGTAGGCAAGCAGAGGTATGGAGGTGAAAGGATAGACAGTTGTGTTAACATAAGCAAAGCGCTCGAGCCATTTAAGATTTCCTCCCTTGTAACCATACCAAACAGGACTGTGACGACTAAAAAAGATCTCTACAGAGCCAAGTGCCCAACGTAGCACCTGGTTAAGACGATCTGACAGGTTGATAGGAGCAGATCCTTTAAATGCAGGCCTTTTTGGCATACAGTATATGGACCTCCACCCACGGCAGTGCATCTTGAAACCTGTTAGGATATCCTCAGTAATTGAGCCGTAGATCCAACCCAACTGCATTATGAGGAGTCCTTAGAAATTTATAGTAATGGACGAGTATATACATGCAACACATGTTACTGTTAATTATTAAGGGGAGACTTTGATTACACGAGTGGAGAATGGCATACCACCTTTCTGTAGAAGAATTCTGCATTTTTTATTTCATACTGCATATTTGCAGTGTGCAGGGCATCTACTCAGGCAGGGGCTTATGCATATTCTGTGTTTCTTTTATTCCAAAAGCTTGCATGATAGAGGTAGTTTTTGTTTTGTTTATTTTTTTCTTTCTTTCCACATTCATCCTAAACATGTACAATTTACAACTCAACATGATCGTGTTAGTTTTCAGAAATTACCTCCGAACCCCATTCTGTTTTGTCTTCATAACCACAGCTGATCACGTGAATGGCTTCTTTTAGCAGAGCTGCGGGGCTTGAGGAAGGTGGAACACCACCTTCAACCATCAAAGTTGAAGTCACAAAAATTGCTGACTGTCCAAACTTCTTTTCAAAATTCATTTCAGACATCAAAAGCTCCTTATCATCATCCAATCCTGTTGCAGAGAAATATAACTTTCATATAGTTGAGGGGGGAAATTTAGATAAGAAAGAATCTAGCATTCAAAAGCTAGATGCAATGTAAAGAAAATCAATAACCTTGAGCGTTTTCACCGTCTCCATTCACACCGTGTTTAGAATATTTCTCAATCTTTTTGCGGCGTCCAAAACATGGGCAGCAGTCGCAGCTAACCATTTTTGGGCGCTTGGGACCCTTTGGGGGTGAATAACCATATAAAGCTTGTCGTCTGAAGACACATCCTGTGCCAACATATACAGGGCCTTGTATTCCATCTAGACCCTTCATGTTAATCTGCCAAAGGTGGAAAACACATTAATAGGGAAGCGCACACAATATAAAATACAAGGTACATTATAATTTTACGAATTAGTTTCGGAATAGTGGACACCAGACATGTTCCTTAATAGTCCAAATTTTCTTTTGTTTTGTCTTTGCAGGAACTTACATCAAAGAAGACTGTATTTCTGTTTGCGTATCTATCACTCCTGTCTATGCCATCGAATCTTTGAGGAAATTGAACATAGCAAACCTTCCTCCCAATTTGTGGATCCATCAAGAAACACATTGCCTCTCGCACAGCCTTGCTGTTGTTCAGGTAATGATCACAGTCCAAGTTCAGCATGAAGGGAGCATTTGTAAGAACTCCAGCAACACGTACCTGCAGAGTTCAAATACAAGAGTGGAAAAGATTATGATTAGAGAATGTTATTGATCTTCCTTTATCAGGATCAAAAATGGTAATGACACCAAGTTTATAACTTCGCAACTTTGTGCCTCAAGCTTGAGACCTCACATTGCACGCACATGATGACAAGCAGATCAAAAATTAAGAGAAGGTAGCAAATTAAATTGTAACAATATCAATTTTATTTGCAAAGGGAGGCTAGATGTATTTCTGAATTCTTACCAGGGCATTCATGGCACCAGCTTTCTTGTGATGTTGGAAACCAGGCCTCTTTTCACGAGAAACGTATACAAGGCGAGGAAGCTCATTTCCTTCCACATCAAGGCCTCCACTTTGTCCTAGAAATACTTGAATCATTCCTGGATGATCCTTGGTATTGTTTCCTGGCCACGGTGTCCCATCTTGCATGATCCAACCTTCTGCAGGAACTTTGAGTGCTTTCGCTACTTGTGCATTGATCCGTACCTTGAATTCTTCATATTCTCTCTGCGATAAACACCACATAATTAGTAATTTCCAACTGAAAACCCTGATTTTACAAGCTATATTGACATTAATAGAATCAATTCAAACCTTCATAGCTCTACGCTCCTTTACAAATGTTGGTTGGACTTTGTCCTTGAGGTAATCAATTTTGAGAGAGAAGTACATCTCTGGGGCTCGAGGCTCTATAGAGAATTTCTTGCAGAAAGGAACCCATTTCCGAGCAAATTCTGCTGTTTCAGATAGTGCTTCAAAGGTAAGCATTGAAGCTCCATCATCAGATATGTAGCATGAAATTTTGTCAACTGGGTAGTCCATTGCTAAGATTGATAGAATTGTGTTAGATGTAACAAGGGGAGGTTCCTTCAAGGGATCCACCGTACTGACAAAGATATCTACTGGAGATAGCATATTTGGTTCACCTTCCCTCTCGTACCTGCATCACAAATTTGATGCATTTGTTGATTCTGATACACCTTGAAACACATCATTTGTGAATTTAAGAGAGTATATATGCACCTGAGAGAAAGGCGATCCAGATAAGTTTCACGATCGATTGGGAACCACTTGGGGAACTGATCAAGAATCCATGAGAATGCAAACCAGATCTCACATATCACAGATGTTAGCCAGAGTCCGAAGGCATCATTCACTGGATTCAGGATTCTATAACGGAGGAAGAAAGCTAGAACAAGAAGCCGAGTCACTATCACCATCCGATAAGGGTTGACCTTGCTAGATGCAATTGGAACTTTTCTTGAGAGTGGCTGCCTAGCTTCATCCACCCTGCGATATTCATCCACACATTAAGGCATGTTACTTAAATTTATTTTGGTGTTTGGCTTTAAGTTATATTGCTGATTGATTATCGAATTCATCATATTGAAGTTGGTAGGAATTGTATGGATTCAGTTTTCTGTTGTGATTCATTTGTTTGAACAACCTTCAAAATGGAAGTTTAGAAATTAGTTAAAGAACAACCTTATTTCCTCTGTAAAGTGCAGATATAACTTGTATTTGTATGTTTAATTTGTGATTTTTTTATACCAACTGTTTATTGGCCTTACAAAAAATAGAACTTTTAATTCATAGATTAATTAGAATATGTGATATAAATAGATGCATACATGGCCATGTCAGGGTCAGCCGTATCATCGGCTTCAGGCCCCAAATTTCCATGCTGCTGCATTTTCCAATCATCCATCCTTTCTTTCCATCCTCCCTCTTTCTTTTCATCCCATCTTGCACTTCCTGCATGTGGTTAGTTATAAATCATGACTTAACGTATTCCAGTTAAAATTGTGCTCATCAATTAAATTAACTGTTAGTAAAATCCAATTTATATTATGAGAAAATGTTTCAGCAATAAAACTAAATTAACATCTGTACCAGGCTCAGAAACCGGATATGGATGCACTCTTTTATGTAGAGAAGAAGGCAACATTTGATCTCCATAAGCATGGCTTGATAGTGGGAACTCTCCACTCACCTGTATGTATGCATGCATGTACTTTTCCCTTATTAATTATATATATAGTTATAGATATAACATTACTATGAAAGAATACACTTATATAGTAGATCTATATTGTGTTATAAATTGCAATTAAATTTAAGAGAGCTTTGACAAACCGGGCGGGATCGACCGGCTATGACAGGAGGGTATTGAGCGTTGGTATTAATATTATCATCATCATCGGGTCCTCTTCCATAGCTCATCTTCCCATGAAGCATTGCTTCTGCAATATTTTTGTTCTTGTTCTGTTCGTTTTCAACGTTGAATTCGTGTTCGAGGTCATCCACATCGTCTTCATCATCATCTCCATCCACCCTTGGGCTCCCTAATTCACATCGTTATAAACAAATAGCTAGCTAGTGAGAGAGAGAGAGAGAGAGAAAATAATCCATCTTTAATTGTATTTTATTAGTATGTCGCATATAAACAAAGTTCAAAGTACATTTAAAAGCTTAATTATTTTGCAATTAATAACATTGATTATAAACGTCCCAAGCTAAAAAGTATGCATGAAAGCAGTACAATTTTCTAGTTCTACCACTAACTAGGTAGGCTCAAATAATTTAACGTAAAGGTTGTAAACTTATAAGGAAGTAGTTACCTTTTAGACGCTTGTATCTAGTCTTGCACTGGGGGCACAATTGGCTGCCTTCTCTCCTCTCATATTCGTAGCAGGGGCGGCAAACCGGAAAACCACACTCGTTGCATGCCACAAACAAGTCTCCGTCCACCGTTACCCCAATCTCATCCCCACATATCTCACAATATTGACCATTCAGATCCTTCAAAGCCTTAGGCTGCTTGCATGCATTCACCATGTATATAATTAAAAACCAGCAAGCATATGTACGTATAAAATAAAGTAAATAAAAGAATACAGACACATGCATGCAGTAGTAGTGTTGATAATCATCACCTCTTCGTGACCATGAATAACGACGAGCTCATTACGGTTATGAGATCCTGCCACAAGTCCGGCACTGGCCTCCATGGTCGTCTAGATAGGGTAGTGCAGTAGTATAGTATCGGTGTCTTGTGACAATGAGCGAAGGGGGATTTCTTTTAAATGTGAATGGAGAGGATGCACTTTCTTTCTCTCTCTCTCGTACCTAATGGGGGGTGATGGTGGTTGCTGAGTCTCCATTGCCTTGAAGTTAAGCTTCCTCTTCTGTTTCAACCACTTTCCTTTTCCAACGGCCACCGGACCATATATATCTTATTTCTGCACTTAACTTAATTTCTTGGTTATTAATTTGCCCAAATCATCCCTTTGATATTTTTGTTCATTTCCCACGCCATAATGGCCTTTTACTAGCTAGCTATGGTAATTAATAATTATACCTTAAAGTACCCCAATCTTTTTAGTAATAATGATTCTTATTATAAAGTTAACTTATATTCAAAAAGTAAAAACCATCTATCGCTTCCATCAAGATTTGAATTCAAAATCTTAATCTCATAATTATAAATTATTGTCCAAGTGAGCTACATGATGAAGCTGTTAGTTGTTATTGGCATAACATAAATTTTATTTATATAAGCTTGTTGTTTATCTCTAAAAATGCTTTATAGTCATTACATTAAAAAATTCAGGGTTCATGAGGTTAAAAAAATAAATTATATTTGTCAAATAATTTTTCCAAAAAAGGATTTGATTTATTTTGATGATATTATTTACTCAAACGATGTCTTTAGATTCATTATCATAATTTACTTACTATTTAATTATTTTACCAATATTATTAAATTAGAATTTCAAAAATATATATTTATTTAAAGATAAATATTAAATAAAATTATGAGTAGAATTGAAGTTGAAAAAATCAGTAATTTTGTTATCACTACCAGCAGGGAATTGTCGTAGATGTGATTAGAAGTTCTGTCATCTTCAAAGTTGAATCTGTTGACTAATTCAGCAGGGCATTATCAGGAGTCAGGAAAGTAAGAAAGAGCATCTTTCAAAGTTGGAGTAGCGAGTCGGTTAACTTAATTTGGAAGTAGTCTTTTCTCTCTCTCAATCAATTAACGCGTGCTTCAAAACGGTATGAATTAATATTTAATCCAGTACAAATAACTCTCAATCAATTGACGTGTCCTTTTAATCCGAATCGTATAAATAAAATTTATGTTATCTCATTAAATAATTCAGTTAAATAATTATTTAAAATTATATTTTTAATTTTAATTTTATTTACTTACATGTTATTATGTAAGACAATTAATTACATAAAAATTTGTTATTTAAATTTTTTTTAAATAGAGAATTTATTTTATATTGATTAACAAAAAAAAACATAATATTCAAATATATAAAAAGTACATGAATTACTTTTATATTTTACACTGTCTCAGATATCAAAGTAATTATTTTAAGGCCTAGTGTCGTCAAAGGTTATTTTTAAGCCTAATGAAACACTAAAGATTTAAAGGGACAAATTATAATACTCCAGATTGATTACATGGAGTTCCTAATTGTTTGTGTACAAGGTTCGAACAATATCTAATCGTTTGATGATCCAAAGTGCTCTACGATCAAAAATTTAACTTTGACCCGAATTCAAGACAAATTAAATATGAACTTTTGCCCTATAGATTTCTCTGTTTTTCCTTCATCTTTTTTTTCCTTACAGCAATGGTAGGCTTCTTAAATTTTGGATAAAAATAAATATTTTAATATTAAAACGACAAATTTTTCTTAAATTCTTCCTAATTTTTTCTTTTTTTTTAGGCTCTCCCCTAACCTACTAAAATTAAAATATATTTCTAAATTTACTATATTATAATATACTCGATTCTAAAAAAAATTGAAGTCTCTCCATCACTTTTCTTATACAAATTTTCTTTATTGACAATCGTCTTAGACACATTCATATGAGAAATGACATAATATTTAAATATTATATTCATATTAATTATTAAAAAATAATACATGACATAAAATTATTTTTTATTTTTTAATAATTAAAATAAATATAATATTTAAATATTATACACTTATATTTATTCTTTAACTTGCAGTCGAAATCTTGTAAGAATCCTCTTTCTGGAATCATCTGCTTAAATGATCTCTCATAATTAATCGCGTTGTACTTAACTTTTAGTCTTTTACCCACGGTATCTGGTTCTTATCAAGTACTTCATGGGTTTCAAAAATATAGAATTAAATTTGATTTTTTAAAATTAATTTATAAACTTAAAATTAAATTGATTTTTTTTTAGACAAATTAATTATGAAAAAATTATAAACTACTTTAAACGTGGATTTATTGTTAGTATATATTAATTAGTGAATGACATTAATTTTAAAATTAAAAACATATTGTATAGCTTAGTTATATTTCGGGAGGGAGGGGTAATTTTTTCTGCCCATACAAACAATCAGAGTAATTGGTTGCATTACAGGAGGTAGGGGTATTGGTACAGTACACAGATTAGATTATAAATTAATGTGATAAAATATAATTAGTTAATAATCTATCACACATAGATGAATTTAATGATAAAATGAAATACGTCATTTTTTATAAGATTGTTGATTGCTCTTTTTAAATGATTACTTTCGAGCGGTATTTACGGAAATGAAAAATATTGAATGATTGTGAATATTATTAAGGCTTTTCTTTTCAGTCAAATGAAAGACGAAGTTAAATCATATCCCCCTTGAGGGAAACTTTTTTCCAACGATAAGGATTGAGTAAAAATATTGTTGTATACACAAAATTTTCAAACTCTCACTTTAGACCTCTACTTTTCACAATCCCATCTGAGGAGAAAATTAATTACGAGAGAGAGTACGCTTCAGCTGTAAGAAATTCCAAACCAAGTCACACACACACACACACACATATATATATATATATATATATATAAGTCCTTATTGGGTTGTTGATAAGCTGCAATTTCACTCTCAAGAAAGATTAGGCCTACCTTATAGCGCGCTATATGTCACCTATCTATTACTAGTTACTACTATACACACAGCAGCCACACACGCATAACAGGAAACTACTACATAAATAAAAATTAAATATAAAATTAAATATTATATTTATTTTAATTATTAAAAAATAGAATCTGACATAAATTTTCGTGTCAAGCCCTATTTTTTAATGTTAAAGATGTATTTTGTGTTCTATTTTGTTATTAATTTTTGTCAACTTATACTTTTTCCGCATAATAATTAAATAGTTTTGTCAATTTTTAAATTGGTCGGAATATTTTTTTAAACTAGCAGTAATACTTTTTAGTATAAATATACAGCTCTATTAATTTCACAGAATTTAATAGTCTCCTAGCTAGGTAAAATATGTTTATTAAAAAAAAGTATATTTGCAGCTTAAGAAGATGAAAAAATATGGTTTCTGATGATGGGGATAAATCTGGTATACTGCACCAAGCTAATGCCTTATAACCTCTCCACGAAATAAATAAATAAAAATATACTGATGTCTTGTGGCTGCATTATCCAAAAAGGAGCCTTCTTCTTTTATTCATGAATCAGCATATTTGCCTTTCTCTCATAATCTTTTAGAAACTGATATTTTCACCTGATTCTGCTCGTACGAATATTAAATGAGATTCATGTCTGTGTGAAAATTTTATTTTTATATTTATATGTAAAAATATCATTTTCCGATAGAGAATAAAAGAGGCTGCTAACTAAGGTTTAATAATTTGTCAATAATAATTATTATTAAGGCCTGTTTTTCAAGACAAAAGTTTATTTCGTTTCACTGATATGTAGCTAGCTAGCCGTAAATTGTAGTAGTCCTTGCCCCTCGGTACTTGTTACGTGATATTTCTTATTATTTATGTATTATTATGTCAAAATTTAAAGTAAATTATTTTATTTTAAGTATTAAAATATCATGAGTGGTGTAGAATATAATATATCAAGTATTCTAAGAATATTTAATAATTTTTCATTATATCATATTTCAGATTAATTAATATCTTACTGAGATCCCAATTAGCTGTAATAACGTATCCTTTAAATTAATTAAAGAGATCGTATAGCGATATGTTTTAGATATTATAGGATAGGCAAATGTCTTTGTCATCCTATCAACTGAAGAACGTCTACTACTATTTTAACTCAAAACTTTTAACTCCATAATCATTATTAATATAAACTTCCTCTAAAAAAATTACAAATTTATCTGTTGCTCAACTTTTCGTGACAAGATCTTTTCATCCTCTAATTTTTTCATGTTTTGTCAAAAAAAAATATATTTCATTTATTGAGTGTTAATTTAGTCTCAATGCTATACTTTTATGAGAAAATAATACTCAATTTTTAACTAAAATTGACAAATAAGACTATTTTTATCATTCGACTTTTGAACAAAAGTACAAAATAAAAACCCTAAAGATGCATTACACGATTAGGTCAATGATTCAGCTCTGTTTTACCCAAACTAGACTTTGGATAGTGAACGTTGGTACGTGGTCACTTAATCTTATGGTAAGACTTTTATTTACATAGGTATAAAAGTTAAAAGTTTAAATGTTGTTATGAAGACAGTATATTAATCCCTCCCTTGCATAAACTATTTTCCCAAGTTAAGATAAATTATCATAATAAATTAAGATATTAAAAAAAAAATGAATAATGGGGTCCACCGACCCCATATGAGTTTTTTATTTTTAGTATATGCCTAAATATATATGGGGTAAAGTTATAATTTTCTTCGTCTCAATTCATATATTACTACTAACTAAATAAACAACATCATATAAAAATGTCTTCTACATCGGAAGAATATTCATATCCTAATAATAGTAAAAAAACAAAAAATAAATAATCTTAATTTGATGAGAAAGTAAAAAAGTTGGTCCGGGTGGTATGCGGACACCTACCAAACCAAATTATTCGTCGTGATCGATCAAACTAACAAATTTCTCTGGTTTCATAAGTGCAACGTACAATTAGGCTAATAGGTGGAACTGCCGTATGAATAATATGATGATAATGAGAAGAAAAAGGAAAAAAAATTGTGAATGGACAAAATAAGTACGATTTACAAGAACATAACAGAGACGGAGAATTACAACAAAATGTTCAAGCTGAAGCAATTAACCATGGCATTGGACATATTTTTCTCCATAAGAATACAATACCTAGCTTAGCAAACAAGAGAGAGAAGATAAATAGTAATTATCATCAATCAAGGTTCGACGTAACACATGCATCATGCATGCACTTTCATTATTAATTTTTTTTGTTAAGCGGATACAGCAGCAGCAGCAGCAGCAGCAATATCTTCATCACGTTGAAACCTCCACATTTCTTCTTCACCCACACACCATCGCTTCGATACCATCTCCACTCCGTGTATCCATCAATATAAAGTTATTTATGCACCCACCGTCCGCAAGACCAACTTTAATCGGCTTCCCCCATCCAAAATCCACCTTATTAAGTGGGAAATTACACAAGCTGCTGTAAATATAAATATTATAATTATTCTTAACGTACTCAACTCCCGTTAAGCCCAACACTTTCCCGTCCTCCGTATCCCTTAGCTGCATTTTCTCTTCCTTAATTTTCTCGCTCAATCCATGCAACGTTACATCGCTCTCTTCCCTTGCTTCAATTAAATATCGCCAATAAAAATTCCCAACACCAGTTTTTGGTCCCATTAATAATCTAGCACGCGTGTCGGCTGGCTGGATCAGGACAGGACTAAAAGTACTCAAAGCTGATGAACTCGAGGCCGTGGCAGAAGCAGTTATGGAAGATTTATAAAGGAGTGCAGTTACTCTTGTAGGATTTTCCACTCCCTGATTATTTACCATTGCCTTGAGGTTTGCTGGACTAGCGTTACGGAACACAAACTCTTTGGTGGTCCAGTTCTTTTGGGGAGAGTGAATTTTCAGCAGACATAACTAAATCATTTTGTGATGGCCATGAAAGAAAATGAGGACGGACTTGTTTACCTGGTTGGCTCGTCACGGTTGCCAAATGAGTGAGAAAAGTGCTTAAGCCGCGTGCATCTGCAATTCTATGGGATATGCACACTGCCATCGCCATTCCACCACAGTCAAACGTTTAAACTGAACAACGACCATTAAAGGAATGGAATTTCTATTAACATTACTATTACTATTATTATTATTGCTCTGTTCACCACACACTGAGCCAGGTGGAAAGAGTAGACCTGACTGTCATTATCATCATGATCAGCTTGTTTTTCTGGAATTTCTTAGAGGCTGCATTTGAATCGAGCTTCGATAAATTCTACATGTCATTACAATCAATGTAGGTTGCAGATCTCAGCCTACCGGCAAATGGGTAGTATTGAGAGGGTTTGGAACAGGAGTGCTTCAAACGATATGAAATGAGGCTATGATCACAGGTTGCAGTTGGGCTGGGGAAGATGAAAATATCAGGAGACTGTATCTCTCTCGAGGAAAGATTGTAACGTTCCAAGTCACGGCAGGTTGGGGTTGCAGGTTTAATGGTTGTTTCTTATGATCTACATAGTATTGGGCGTAGCTGCCTTGTGGCTGATTTTAGGGCAATTCTACTAGTCATCAGTTTCGCATTTTTTTTCCCCTGATCAAGAAATTTTTAGATGAATGTTCTCTCTTTTGTGGTTGGAGGATAAGAGAAGAAGCTAGCTTCATACAGATTCAAAGTTAGTAAATCGGTGCCTTGACTAGTACATACTAATTGGAGCAACTGGCTGTAATAATATATTGACTCTACTAATTTAATGATCATTAGTTAGTAGTGCGCGCTGTATAAAAGACATTAGCCAATTATGCAATCTATATGGAAAAAATAAACCGTTAACATATTGCTATATAAGAATATTTATGGAGCGGTTGACTCAAAATTTTCGAGTATATCATTCATTCTTATATATATTCAGTAGGTATGATTATAAATTTCTGAATGACAAAAAAAAAAGAGGAAGAAGAAAATTAACCAGCTATTATATATAGTCTGCATGCAACATGCGCAAGGACATGATAAAATTCATAAGCAAGACTAAATTATTAAAGATGTATACTACCTAAGGATATGAAATTGTCAGCTGTATTGATCAGTTTCTTTGATTAGTTAGTGCCAGTTCTCAAGGGTCTTTTCATATACAACAGAAAAAAGATTGAAAATACTGGTTCACATAGGACAATCCACAATAAGCTGGAGTAAGAGGATATTAAGATAATGTTCGTGTCTCTCCGCAGCCCTTACTTTGAGGGTGGTCAATTGTCCGTCTTAATACTACCCATGGTCGCATTGTTAACCCTAGCCAGATGAGATACATTGTTTGGAGAAAACCAAACTCTCTGTGGATCAAGCTTAATGTAGATGGAGCTTCTCAAAACAACCCGGGTAAAGCGGGGGCAGGATGCCTGCTTAGAGACTGCAATGGTAGATGGTTAATAGGTTTCAAGGTGAATATTGGTTTTAATACCAACACAGTGGCGGAATTGAAGAAGCGGAGCTATGGGCCATATGGAAAGGGCTGCAGTCAGCTTGGGATGAAGGAGATGGTCAAGTGGAGGTAGAATTTGATTATCCGGTAGCCCTGAATCTTATCTCATCTTCTACCACCGAAGACCCTAACTTTGCCCTTATTTCATGTATATGTGACCTATTGACAAAGAATGCATGCCTATGCACGAATGGAGGGAAGGTAACCGGTGTGCTGATTTCCTAGCTAAGCAAGCGGTGATGATCGAGTCTACGCAAATTCTACACCAACCTCCTGTTGGTTTAAGAGAGCTTCTTAGTAGAGATGTAGCTGGGGTTTCTACCCCTAGATTTTGTTTGTAGTTTGGGCTTTGCCCTCCTTTGCACCAAAAAATGAAAATAAATATAAAAAATAAAAATTTGTCGTCTTAATGTTAATATATTTCTCAATAGCATGGACAAGCATAACTAGGAGATGACTTATTAAACAAGGTGACTGAAGTTTGAATATATAGAGCGCTTGTAATTATGAATTTTTGTTCAATATTCCCAATATTTTATAGTACCAAACACATTCAACTAACCATTTCCTTCATTTTCTTTCCTAAAAAAATATTTTAAATAAATCCTAATGTCTTCCTCAAAACCACCACATATACAAGGGACTAGCATACTACCCTTGATGCAACAAGAACCAAAATAGATGCGTTACTAAATGCTATACAGGAGTACAATATCTCTGTTCTAGTAAGAGAATAAATTGAAGAACCTGCCTTAGAAAAACAAACCATCATGATATGTTTTGCGCAATCAGACACTAGCTGAGCCTTCAGTTGATGTCTTCTCTCTTTTTTCGGTGGTTTTGGAGCTTTCTGTACAACAGCCTCATTTGGAACCAATACTATAGTTATGTTCTTCTCTCTGAAGCTTTAGCTCACCTCGACTGCAAGCTGGAATGCTGTACCAATAGAATGTCAAACAAATCGTGGAAACAGTAAAGGAAAAAGATGTGTATCAATCCTGTGAGATCAAAACAGGAAAGGAAAACCAAATTGAATTTTAACCTTCGTTACTTTCCCAGCCTGATTATCAATCCAGTGAAGTCAATGATTCAACCAGTGGTAACGATAAAAGGTGGACTTGTCATACTCCCCCATCCCAATATAAGCCAGCTCCTCTCAATTTTAGAATTTACTGAAATAAATGAGATCACTATATCACTAACCGTCCATCTCTTTATCTGGATTTAATCTCTCTATACAACGGTTGTAATCTCTTTATCCAATGGTTGTAAGAAAAAGTAAAGCGCTCATTACTTTTCTCCTAAGACTATTTGTCGGTCAAACCGGCTCCCTTAAATGGGGACGCAAGGAGTATTATATAAGCACAAAATAACTACGTAACAAACGCAGAATTAACACAAGTAGATGAAGGAAACATACTCCACAATTAAAAATTTTGGATAAAGAGAAGCATCAAGTGTCATGTGAGGAGGGAGTTCAAGGTAACAAGCCATAGTGCCATACTCATTCAAAAGTCAACTTAGCGGGATAGCACATATACACACTTCACTGAACTGACCAAACCAAAGATCAATAATTTCTTTTATTCGTATCTTGATTCAAAGATTTCTGACTTACAACCATTCTCAAAAGAAGGTCATAGTTCCTTTCCAATGGGACTACCCTCGAAGGAACTTCTATGAGAAACTTTCCTATTATGTTTGGCTAAGAAACCATTAAATACTAATAGGCACTAGGAAATTGTGGAAAGAAAAAACAAAAAAAACAATAAACATATGTAGTTTTGGATTAGTAAAGTAACTTCTGAAGTACTATAGGTAGATACCAAATAAGGTCAAGTTTTAGGTCAACAAGGAATAAATAATAGAAGCAAATCACAATTATACTGGTTTAGTACATCCTGAAATGAAAATTGTGCCAAGAAAAGAGATAAGACTCCAAGTCAATTTAGTTATAAATAGGTATATTATACCAAATGGTAACTCTAGATTCAAATCAGAGGTTTTCTCATCCAATATAATAGGATACACTCGTGCATAATTTTAAATATCTCGCTACAAAAACAAGCACGACTAAAGCTGGAATATTTGTGTATATTTTTCCTTTTCACAGAACTATAGTGAGCACCTCGCCAATGTCATTCTGAAAACGTCGGATAAGCTCGATAGCATTATTCCTGAACTCATTTTCATGGCCCTTTAAATTCAATATAACCTTAACCTGGAGGGATTGACCAGAATATATCGATATATTGATATCGAGGGGCAGGAAATGAGGGTGCATTGGTATGAAGTAATATGCAGTAATGAGAAATTTCAAGTAACCTTGTCGCCATCTTTCAAAACTTCCGAGCAGCTTTCAAACGCACAGAATAGTCATGCACTTCAGTGTTGTAACTGCTAACGATGAATAATACAATTATTATTAGTAGCAATGGAATGTTTTGCATTTTGTAAATTTTTAAACCAAAGAAGTTGCATTTAGTGTGCATGCACGCGCGTGTGTGTGCTTGTTCAGAGAGAGAGAGAGAGAGAGAAACTTTGATAACAAAAACAGAATTGAAAAGAAAAAACAGGAAATGTAATGGTCAAAGTTCAAACTGACATCCATAGTTTGATAATTTAGCACAACAAGACCATGATAAGCTCCTTCAAAACTGCAATGTCCTTAACAGGGGTTTCTTTCTTAATAGGGATTGTGTTATGGATCAAAGCGCAGAGTTTGAGATAAATGCAGGTTCGAGATCTTAAAATATTTGGTTCCACCATAAGCTGCAAGAACCTAAACTCACATTGTTATTGAGGTGAAAGTAAATAGTTTGCTCAATTTTCTTTGACACTCACTGTTACTTTTAGTTTCTCACATATTATGTGTCAAAGGTAACAGGCATGTATCACCAACTGAGCTATTACTGTCATGCCATTAACCTACTAATCAGGGTCATACTTCAATATATTTTACATACCGACACCCTCGATCAAAAAAGAAAAAACAAACACAAGATAGTAGTCTTGATATAAACTGCTCTCTCTCTCTCTCCCACTCTCTCTGTGACAAAGTTGACTCTTAAATTCTTTACATTTGAATCAAATTTTACAATCACTGGTGGAAATCAAAAAGGAAACACACACTATATTAAGGTCTTGATTCAGTAAAGTAAGCGGTCACTACAACTGCTTCAAGGAACAAAATTGGAACACAAGTTGGTTTGCCTACACTATATCATAGTTTCTTACCGCATTTTCAGCTCCTTGAAATCCAAGCGATATGATATATTTCAAGTGCACATTTGATCAGCATATCTTCAACTGAAGATTTATTTACTAAAAGGGAACCTGAAACATATCTGCAAGTTTAATAGACAAATATTGCCTCCAAAAATCAAGTGCCACTTGATCATATTATCTTCAACTGAAGATTTATTTCATAAAAAGGGAACCTGAAACATATCTGCAAGCTTAACAGACAAATATTGCACGCAGAAAAATGTCAATAGAGGCAAAAGCTCAATCCAATAACAAATTTTGATCAAATAATTAAACTCCCTCCGTTCAAGAAAAGAGTCCCGTTTGAGTTTGATCCTAGTTAATTTGTGAAATCCTAACATGTCAAATTGTGACGTGGATTACTTAAATTTTCGAAATGATATTTTTGTAGTTAGTAATATTTCTCAAATAGTTTCAAATATTGACTATGGTTTTAATCAAAATCAAATAACTAAAATCGATTTTAAAGTTTAGAATTTCACAAATTGACTGTAAAAAAAATGGACAAAGAAAAAGGGGAGAATAAATTAAAGCCCATGGTAATTATTGAAGCAATAGAAACTAGAAGAAGGGAAAAAAATCCTCTCTAATTATGTACCACATCAAGTTCAGCCCTTTGAAGAGCATCGCCCTTGAACACTATTCTAATCTACACAGAATAACACAACAAGTGAATCAAGTAATTCACTAAAATAGATCAGTAAGCAAAAATACCCACCATGTTTTGTTTATCATCTATGAGCCTGACATTATCCGACCTATACACCAAACCATCACAAAAGTAAACACTTCAAGTGAATTAACAAAAGTTTGAACTTTAGGTCAAGCAGTATGTAACCATACCTGATACTTGAGTTATCAAGAGCTTGATCATCATCAGAGTTTCCCTGCCGAGACCGCCTAAAGTCGCCGGAGCCCGGAGCAATAAGCCCCAGCCTGCGCCGTAGCAGGGAGGAGAAGGAGTTGTGGGAGACTAATATGACGATTGACGAAGTCTAGACCAGAGGAACTAGGCATACTACTAGCAAAGCGGAGGCCGAAGAGTTTAGAGTGGAAAGATGAGAGCGAAATTGTTTGGGGTCTGGGGAGGAGTGATTTGAAGGGGAAGGTACTGGTGATCCCAGCCACGGCTACTTTACCAGCGAAATTTGTTTAATTATTTACGAGCGAAACGATACTATACAAGTATATCTATGGGACATGATTCGCAACCGTTATGGGTCATGTCTCAATCAATTTATCTTGTGTTCGTTGTGATTTTAAATGACTTAAATTATAAAAACTATCATTAGTAAGAATTTCTTGCGAATTTTTTTGCGAATAATAACAAGATTTAATTTTTTTTAATTTGTCTCTCAATTTGAATAAATATTTATAATTTGTAACTCTTATTCGCAAATTTTTTTTATGGATAATAGTCAGATAATTTAGTTAGGAATTTAAGCTGTTAAATATATTAAAAATTATAAGTTATAATTTTGTAATTTTTGCAAAATTATGAAATTATCTAAGACAGAATGGTATTTTGTTAAGAAAAAAATAAAATTATAAAATAAAGTACTGAATTATGAAGTTATATCGTAAAAATATTAAAAAATATACGGTACTCAACGATATATAATTGTACATTGACATTGAGCTAAACTCTCTTACTACTATTCACAACAATTTTTTGCCAATAGTAGGTCATGTAAATAGTAAACAAAAAAGTGTTATTCTCAAACACACTAAAAAAATCTAGAAAAGGAGTAAAAAAAAAAATTAAAAATTGGTTATCAAGTAAATTTTGCACTCTACGATTTCTACACTTTATAATTTTAATTGAATTGACTTTCGGTATATAATTTTTTTAAATAAAATTCTCATAAAAAATTTACAAAATTTAGTTGAAAATAAAAATATACATTAATATTATTATCATCATTAAATCAAATAAAAAAAACTCAAAAATACATATACTAACAGAGAATTTTGACCAATTTCAAAAATTTCCAGCGGATATAAATTAAAAATTATAAACATTTATTCAAATTAAAAGACAAATTAAATCATTACTATGAATTAAAATTTCTTATGAATGCTAACTAGCAGCATCCACAACAAATTATTGAGAATAGTAATGAAAACTTCATAATCTGAGCCATTCAAAATGACAACATCAAACCACAGTTAGCTTGGCCAAAAAAACATTATATCGCTACATTTACATTTCAAAACAACAAACTTTTTATTTCATGTCAAGTTATAAACTTGATACACACTAATACATGCTTCTTTTACCTACAAAAACAAAAATAAACAAAAATAAAACGCACACTAGATCTCTACAAACTTGGAAATAAAAAACAGAGATTCAACTTTTTCCCTAAAGCCCCTTCATAACATTTAGTCAACCTCTTCGATCTTAGGCCCTGCACCACCCCTAGACCCCCTAGAACCACCATAGCCACCACCAGGCATATTGCCGTCACCACCCATAGGCATTTCACCGGCACCACCCTGATACATCTTTGAAATAATAGGATTACACAGCCCCTCCAATTCCTTCAACTTATCTTCAAGCTCATCTACTTCAGCCAACTGGTTCTTCTCCAGCCAATCTATTGTATCGTTCACAGACGTCTCAATCTTCTGCTTATCAGAAGGATCCAACTTCGCAGCAAATTTCTCATCCCTCACAGTATTCCTCATATTATATGCATAATTCTCCAGAGCATTTTTAGCCTCCACTTTCCTCTTCACCTCTTCATCCTCGGCCTTGTACTTCTCTGCGTCTTTAACCAGCTTCTCAATCTCATCTTTACTCAACCTTCCCTTATCATTACTAATTGTAATCTTGTTCTTCACACCAGCAGTCTTATCCTCAGCAGAAACATTCAAGATACCATTAGCATCAATATCAAACGTCACATTGATCTGTGGAACACCTCTAGGCGCAGGCGGAATTCCGGTCAGCTCAAATTTTCCAAGAAGATTATTATCTCTAGTCCTTGCACGCTCACCTTCATAGACCTGAATCAGCACACCCGGCTGATTATCCGAATATGTGGAAAAGATCTGCTCTTTCTTGGTTGGAATAGTTGTATTTCTTGGAATCAAAGTAGTCATAACACCACCAGCAGTTTCAAGGCCAAGACTCAATGGAGTAACGTCAAGCAGCAACAAATCTTGCACTTTTTGATCCCCTTCACCGGTCAAAATCGCCGCTTGGACAGCTGCTCCATATGCCACCGCCTCATCAGGATTAATACTCTTGCAGAGCTCTTTCCCATTGAAGAAGTCCTGCAAAAGCTGCTGAACTTTTGGAATTCGAGTAGACCCCCCAACTAAAACGACCTCATGAACTTGAGACTTGTCGATCTTGGCGTCACGGAGACATTTCTCCACAGGCTCCATACACTTTCTGAACAAATCAATGCACAATTCCTCGAACCTGGCTCGAGTAATAGTTGTATAGAAATCAATTCCTTCATACAAGGAATCAATCTCTATCGTCGTCTGTGTCGTCGACGATAAAGTCCTCTTTGCTCTTTCGCAAGCAGTTCTCAGCCTTCTCAGAGCTCGAGCATTCCCAACAATGTCCTTCTTATACTTCCTCTTAAACTCCGCAACAAAATGATTCACAAGCCTATTATCAAAATCCTCACCTCCCAAATGGGTATCACCAGCCGTGGCCTTGACTTCAAAAATACCTTCTTCAATAGTTAACAAAGAAACATCAAAAGTTCCACCACCAAGATCAAAAATTAGCACGTTTTGCTCACCTTTTTGGGCTGATTTTTTATCGAGCCCATAAGCTATAGCAGCCGCAGTGGGTTCATTGATCATCCTCAGCACATTCAGCCCAGCAATTGAGCCAGCATCTTTCGTGGCTTGCCTTTGAGAATCATTGAAATAAGCAGGCACCGTGATCACAGCGTTTTTCACACTGTGACCCAAAAACGCCTCAGCAACCTCCCTCATCTTTGTCAAGACCATAGATGAAATTTCTTCAGCCGTGAACTGCTTCTCTTCACCCTTGTAAGTAACTACAATCATGGGTTTGTCACCGGAGCCGGCAGTTACTTTGAATGGCCAGAGCTTCATGTCGGATTGGACAGTTGGGTCGGATAAACGCCGGCCGATGAGACGTTTAGCGTCGAATACGGTGTTGGCTGGGTTCATGGCTACTTGGTTCTTGGCCGCATCGCCGATGAGGCGTTCGGTGTCGGTGAAGGCAACGTAGGAGGGGGTGGTGCGGTTACCTTGGTCGTTGGGGATGATTTCGACGCGGTCGTTCAGCCATACGCCGACACAGCTATAGGTTGTGCCTAAGTCGATTCCGATGGCTTTTCCTTCTTTGGTCGCCATTGATAACGATAAAAAAAAACAGAGTAATCAAAAACAGGATTTTGGAAAAGTAAACAGATGATTGTGAAATAGTTTTTCAGTAGTTTGTATGATTTTTCTTTGCAAATCTGATCATGTTTGATTTGGGTTTTATAGTGCTTTCAAGGGAAAATTTGAGATTATTCGAGTGTAGTTTGAGAAGATACTCGAAGAAGAAAGGAGCGGAAAAGTTGAGATGAAGCGAGAGCATTCTAGAGCGGAGAGTTGATGTAGTTACCAAATAGTCTCTCAATTTGTTAAAAAATGGCTCTTTACTTAGGGATGTTTGTGGGGTAGTTTGGGGATTGGGTTAATAATGTTTTGAAGGTGGCTGTGGTGACGTGGTTGGAGAAGTAGCTGGATGACGAGGAGTGAGGTGTCTCGGCTTCAAATACACTTGGCAGATATGCTACGAATAATTACAAACACGTAATAATTAAATATTATATTTATTTATATTATTTAAAAATAAAATATAATATTAAAATTTATATCATATAAATAAATATAATATTTAATATAAGATCATTTTATACATAGCATCAAATACTATATTTTATCTTATCATTAAAAAATAAAATTTAACACAAATCAAAATTTATTTTTTAATAATAAAATAAGATGTAATGTTTAATATTATATTAAATATAATATGTGTAAATTTATTTTTTAATATAATATTTTATTATTATGTATGTAGGCGTATCCATACGCTATCCTGCAACTTCAAATACACTTGAGCAATTAGGCATACATACTTAATGTTCAAAATGGGTCTTATTTGGGCTTGAGAAAACAAAGGAAATAATGAATTCACTCCAGCCCAAAAATCTTCACATTCTTTTATAATGGGGGGATGTTATACGAATTAGTCGTCGGCACAAGCCATGTGGTATAAAAAAAGAATTTTATATATTTAAGGAATTAAATAAAATGATATAAAAAAATTAATTAAAAAAATAAAATAATAATATAGCTAAAGTTATAGGAGGCATAAAAGTAAAAAAAAAAGTGACACAAATTCACTATGACTCGGAAGAGTCAATTTATAAAATAGATATAAATAAATTTAGTACCAAAATCATTTCGATTCAATGCTTCCTGGATCAATAGTGTGTTTTATAATAAAGTCTCTCAAGTTAAATTTCTCTTAGATCAATTTATTATAATTTATACAACAGCTAATATGAGAATAAAAGGAAAAATGAAAGGGGGTAACGAAATAAATAAATACTCCATCTATTCTAAAAAAATATGTACTATTTTTACATAACAACTTCATTTTTTTATATTAAAGTTTATATTTTAAAATTATGTGATTGCAAAAAAAAGAAAGAAATAAGATACTACAAAAAATTAGAAGTACTTTTTATGTAAAAAACCATTTAAGGGAGGGACGGGATATGATCAAAAGTAGAAAATTAGTATCACAAAATCTTAATGTACAAATAATTGCACAATACTTAATGTTATGATGAATATTTCGCTAAGCCTGGTCTGGTAAATATATGATGGGCTAGGCCCAACGGACCATCAGCTTGGCAAATTCTTATGAGGACTCCTAAGTCCAATAGGCTTGGGATAGGCCCCTAACCAATCTGGACTGTGGCTGCTTACTATATCTAATCCGAATTAGAATAGGAGTCAGGTTCTTAGATGGTTTAGGAGATTACCTTCCTATTCAAACTATACCACGTTGAGGGACAATCCTAAAAGGAATCGGTAAGAGTCAGGTATGCACTATAAATACCCAGTCAATGTTGGAGGAAGGGGTTACGCACACTTACACTTTACTACTATACTAAATACTTGGACCTCCATTGTTGACCTTTCTTAGAACCTTCACTAACTCTTACACCGGAGGAGTCCACCAACGGCCCAAGCCGTTAGGACTTTTGTGCAGGTATCTTATCCGGACGGCCAGCAGGACAGCCGGACAAAACCAGGCGTCAACATTGGCGCTAGAAGGAGGGGCCAAGTAAAATTTCCATCAATCAACATTGATATAGAAACTTCACACTCGCAAAGTTATTCACGGCGACCAACACCCTCCCAGTCTCGCCGGGAGATGGCGGCTGAGAAAGAACGTCGCCTCCAGATAATCCTCGACAGGAAAAAGGCTCTAGATATCCAGCAGAAAGAGCTTGACAAGCAATACGAGGAATTAACCGAAACAGGGGACAACCTCTCGAGCCAGAGAGGCTCGGCCTCCCGCTCAGACCACCGGGGCAGACGGGAAGACAGACACACGGAACGCCGTAGAGGTGGCCCTCAACCCCGAGAAAAGGAACTGACCCGCTCCAAGTCGATTTGGACGGCGGATTTGAGAAAGCGAGCCAGATCACCCTCCAAAAGGGATAGGGAGGACAGACGCAGCCATGGGAGCCATACTGGAGAATCCTCACCCAAGAAGGCTTCGGACAAGTATTATGGGTCCAAGAAGGCCCGATTCTCCCCGTTCTCAAAGGATTTGGAGGAAGCCAAAATCGATCGAAGTCGAAAAGTACCCAACTTGGAGATGTATGACGGAACGGGAGACCCGCATGATCACACCTACTCATTCGAGCAAGCCATGCACTTCCATGGTCATGATGCAGTGGGGATGTGCCACCTATTTTTATCTACTCTAAAGAAGACAGCTAGAGAATGGGTCACCTCTCTCCCGAACGGGTCTATTAAGTCATGGGAAGAACTACAGGAACAATTTCATACCCGCTTCGGGAGCAATAAAAGACGGGCCAGAATGATAACCTCTCTACTACAAGTAAAACAGAAGCCGAATGAGACTCTTCGGCAGTATGTCAAAAGATTTCGGGAAGCTGTGTCTGAAATCAACGGAATCGATCCAAAGCAGGTAATCCAATTTTTAACTATGGGATTAAACGTTGACAAATCCAGCAGGTTGATCGAGGAACTCATCTCAAAAGCTCCAGAAACCCTATCAGAAACTTACGAGAAAGTAGACAAGTTTGTGGAATTGGAAGAGGCTCTCGCCAATCTTCGGGGCTCTTCGAAAAACACAGGTGAGTTTCACCAGAGAAACCCCGAAGACGAAAGCGCCGAGAAAAAATCCAACGGCTCCGGCAAAAAGGGGAATGACCGAAGAGATTCTAGCCGAGATCGACAGCAAAAGAACCATCCCCCGAGGGATAGAGGAGGTGTCGACAAGGATTACACACCCCTAAATACAAACAAAAGTAATATCATGAAAGCGATAAAAAATGAACCCTTCTACGAAAAACCCCCGAAGATTCGGGTTTTCGCAAGGCAAAAGAACGGGGATCGATATTGCACCTACCATGAAGCAAAAGGACATGATACCGAGGAGTGTTACCAGCTCAAAGATTTCCTAGAAAAGCAGATACGGAAGGGTAACCTCGACTGTTACGTCGCCGATTCTCGTCGACAATCAGCCTTCGATCGCCTGGATCCACCTCCACCCGCTCCCGAGGTAAGAGGAGTGGTTGATGTCATCTCCGGAGGATCGATCACCGTTCTGTCTAACCGAAAGAGGAAAGCCTTCGGAAGAGAAGTCCATCAAGTGTCCGGTAAACCCCAGGATATCAAGACCGACCCCATCACTTTCTCCGACGATGATTACCCGTCGGGAATGGTTATTCCGCATCAGGACGCACTGGTCATCACCGCTCAGGTCGGTACTATGGATATGAAGAGGATGCTTATTGATAATGGGAGTTCAGTCGACGTGCTCTATAGCCAAGCATACAACCGGCTGGACTTGGGAGAAAGGAAGCTGGAAATCTGCAATGAGTCCCCCTTATATGGCTTCGGGAATAACCCGGTCCGTATAGCAGGGACGATCGAATTGCCTGTGATTTTCGGGATTGCCCCAAAGCAAGCTTCCATCATGGTCCGTTTCTATGTAGTCCAGGTGGAAAGTAACTACAACGCCATCTTGGGAAGAACGACTATGTCAGCATTGAAAGCCGTTACCTCTATCCCACATTTAAAAATGAAATTCCCAACAAAGAATGGGATCGGGGAATCAGTCGGCGACCAAGATCTATCCCGAAGATGCTATCTACAGACCATTCAGGCATCCCCTATCATCGACAGCAAACAGAAAGCCACCATGAAGATTGAGCTCGAACCTTTCACTGAGGGATGCACTGAGCCAATAGCAACACCTGCCGAAGATACGGTCCAGGTTCCGTTATTTCAAGAAGATGACGAGAGAACAGTACAGATTGGGACAGGCCTTCAGGAAAAAACCAGAGCACGGTTGGTGGCCCTTTTACAACAATACTCGGATATCTTTACTTGGGTCCTAGCCGATATGCCAGGCATTGATAAGACCGTGGCCGTGCACCAGCTGAGTGTAAAGCCGAACTCGAAACCTGTTAAGCAAAAGCGAAGGAACATAGCTCCCGAAAGACAACAAGTAATTGATGACGAAATCGATAAACTTCTGGCTGCCGACTTCATCTTTGAAATCAATTATCCAGAATGGCTCGCGAATGTGGTGCTGGTTAAAAAGCATAATGGGAAGTGGAGGATGTGCGTGGATTATACAGATCTGAATAAAGCGTGTCCGAAAGATTATTACCCTCTCCCGAATATCGATCAACTGATTGATTCCACATCAGGTCATACTGTAATGAGCTTCCTGGATGCTTTCTCGGGATACAATCAAATTGCCATGCATGAAAGCGATATCCCTAAGACATCCTTTATCACTCACCGAGCCATCTACGCGTACAAAGTGATGTCCTTCGGACTAATCAATGCGGGGGCCACTTATCAGAGAATGATGAACAAAGTGTTCAACGGCCAGATCGGGAGAAATATGGAAGTCTATGTTGACGACATGATTGTTCGAAGTATGAGGGAAGAAGATCATCTAGCCGACCTGAAAGAATGCTTTGCGAATGTCAGAACGAACAACATGAGACTTAACCCAACTAAATGCACATTCGGCCTCGGGTCAGGTAAATTTTTGGGATATATGGTTAGCCGATGAGGGATCGAGGCAAATCCCGAAAAGATATCGGTTATCCTTGAAATGCAACCGCCGAAGAACTTCAAAGAAATTCAACGGTTGACAGGGAGGCTGGCAGCTCTTCGACGGTTCGTGGCGCGACTAGCAGAGAAATGTCTCCCATTATTCGGAACTTTGAAGGGAGCCCAGAATCAGAAAACTTTTCAATGGACCGAAGATTGCCAGGAGGCTTTTGAACAGATTAAGAGATATATCTCTTCACCTCTGATTCTAAGTAAAGCACTGCCCGAGGAGGATCTACACATATACCTCTCTGCCACATCCTTGGCAGTCGGGTCAGCTTTGATCAGAGAAGATCCACTAGGGCAAAAACCAGTCTATTACGTAAGCCATGTTCTTCGGGATGCTGAAACAAGGTACCCAAATTTAGAGAATTTGGCTTACGCACTAGTTATCTCCAGTCGGAAACTCAGACATTACTTCCAGGGGCGGACTATTATCGTCCTCACTGACCAGCCATTACGGAAGATCCTTTATAGGCCCGAATCGTCGGGAAGGCTTGCAGCATGGGCCATCGAGCTGAGCCAGTTTAATATAGAATTTCGCCCTCGGACAGCAATCAAAGCACAAGCACTCATTGACTTTATCATCGAGTGCTCATTCCGTAATGATCTAGAGGACAAGGAACCCGACTGTGATAAACTGACATCAACACCCGAAGACATTGTATGGACTCTGTTCGTGGCCGGATCCGCTACTGGGACGAAGAGTGGGGCCGGCATCATCCTCACTTCTCCCGAAGGTTTCAAAATACAACAATCTATACGATTTGGGTTCATAGCCACAAACAACATCGCCGAATATGAAGCACTGGTGGCAGGGCTAAAGCTAGCCCGAAGTTTGGAGGTAAAGAACTTGGCAATATACAGCGACTCCCAACTGGTGGTGAAACAAGTATTGGGCGAATATGAGGCAAAAGAAGTTCATTTACAGGCCTATCTCCAACTAGTTCGGTCATTGTTGGCATTCTTCCCGAAATTCCAGCTCATAGGAGTAGTCAGATCGGAAAACACAATGGTCGATGCCCTTTCCAAGTTGGCAACCACCGATCAAGGGGAACTAGACGGAGCAGAATATTTAGAAGATCTTCAGCATCCGAACACCTTGGTTCAAACAATAATGGATATTGAACAGACGGATTCTTGGATGACCCTGATCATTCAATTCCTTCTGACCGGTGAACTGCCCGAAGATAAATCTATGGCCCGAAGGATCAAGTACAAATCCACCAAGTATTGTATCACGAATGATCAGCTGTACCGAAGATCTTATTCTTCACCACTGCTCCGGTGTCTCGACCCTAGGGAATCTTATTATGCTCTTCGAGAAGTTCATGAAGGTAT
Organism: Hedera helix; assembly: GCA_947179155.2. Lineage (NCBI taxonomy): Eukaryota > Viridiplantae > Streptophyta > Magnoliopsida > Apiales > Araliaceae > Hedera > Hedera helix. The sequence continues at coordinate 48,810,206 of OX359268.1, read as the reverse complement.
CTGCGGTGACCATGTGGGAGCAAAGGCACTGGCCCATAAAATTTTGCGACAAGGATATTTTTGGCCGACAATGCTTGAAGATGCCAAAGACTTCGTCAAAAAATGTCATAAGTGTCAGTTTTTTGCATCCGTACCACACCAACCTCCCGAGGAGTTATCTCCGATACTCTCTCCGATCCCCTTTTCTGTATGGGGAATAGACATATTAGGCCCTCTTCCACAGGGTAAGGGACAAGTGAAGTTTGTGATCGTCGCCATCGATTATTTTACCAAGTGGGTAGAAGCCAAGCCACTTGCCAAGATCACCGAGCATACATGTCTACAATTCTTCAAAGAACATTTAGTCTACCGGTTCGGCATCCCGATGATCTTAGTTTCTGACAACGGACTTCAGTTTGTTGGTAAAATTTTCGAAGGGTTCTTATCAGAACTTAATATCCAGCATCGTCGGACTTCAGTAGCCCATCCACAAGCAAATGGTCAAGTAGAAGTTACAAACAGGACACTTCTTCATGGCATTAAAAGAAGACTGGAAGAGGCGAAGGGTGCCTGGCCCGAGGAGCTTTTGCATGTTCTTTGGGCCTACCGAACAACCCCTCGGACTACTACTGGGGAGACGCCTTTTAAGATGGGCTATGGATCCGAAGCCCTGATACCTATTGAGATCGGAGTACCTTCTCCGAGAGTCTTAAACTTTGATGAAATCCTCAATAGCGAAGGTCTTCGGTTGAACCTCGACTTATTGGAAGAGGAACGTGATTCAGTAGTCCTCAAATTGGCTGCTTATCAACAACGAACTGCTCGGCACTTTAACAAAAATGTCAAAAGAAGGTCATTCAATGTGGGCGATCTAGTTCTTCGGCAAGCCGAGGCATCCACCCATAGGGAAACTGGCAAACTGATGCCAACATGGGAAGGACCATACTTAGTAATTGAAGTGTTGAAGGCCGGAACTTACAAGCTTCAGGGCATGGATGGAAAAAATGTTCCAAATACTTGGCATGCCGTTCGGCTTCGTAGGTATTATCAGTAGTTAGGTTACTTTGGATTTGTACTTAGTCAAATTTTGAGGCTGCATTCTAGCCGATAGGATTATCTTTTTCGATATTAATGAGAATATTTTTTACATCGTATTTCTGTATTTCTGTTTTGATACACACTTTCAAATTTATCTTCTAGCCTCATCGGGTCTGCACCCGATCAGGCTAGAGGAGGGTAAAGCAGTATAAGTAAACAGTTATACATGCAGACGATAAAATATAACTCATAAGAAAAGGGTAATAAAATAAACGATTTAAGTCATAACCATCTAGTTCATAAATATTCAAAAGTTTACATGAAAAAAAAAACAATAGCAAAAGCTTTACAAATCAGTCCTCGGGAAACACAATTCCCAGCTGATCAGGATCATGACCCTTCTCCTTGGCAAGCTCCCGAGCATATTCGAACCCATCGCTGAATTCGTTCACAACAGATGATAGGATATCGGCTTGAAATTGATCCGAGGCCTTATATTCATCTATCACCTTTTGTTTAAGCTCGGGAATCAGGACACTCGGGGAGGCGGCGGCAATAGGTCCTCTTAACCAATCGGCTTCCTTAGCACCCCAGCCTTCGACGATCAGTTCGACGTTATCTTTCAGATTCTTTATCTGATTAGTCTGAAGTTGGATGATATTTTCCGATTGGGTCAAGAGAATCTTTTGACTTTGGAGTTGGGCCTCGAGCTCGTTTTTGTTATTTTTCAGCTGGATCTTCTTGAGCTCTTTGGCCTGCACCAAATCCATAGCGTGAGCATTCGCCTTCTCCAGATCGATCACCCGGGCCGTCAGGCGTTCGATCTCCTTGTCCTTCTCAAGACGACCCGCCCGGGCCGATTCATACTCCTGTTTCATGATATGGAAGGAGTCATGCATGGCCTTGAGCTGGTCTTTGGTCTTCTGATGGTTCTTCAGAGCCTCGGCATGCCCTTTGCTGCTCTCCTCGACTCTTCTCTCCAGAACCTTCTGCTCATCAGAAACCCTAAGGAGAATTGCATTTCCCTGAAAAGAAATGGTTAAAGGATGAATGAGTCAGAAAGTCAACCAACTTGAAGAGGAAAATTCTACAGGTAGATCCTTACCTTTGCATGACAGGAAAATAACATCTCCATAAGCGTCTTCAGATCGGCACCCTCGGTACCATCTTCGGCGAATGGGATCATCGACGTACCTAAGGACTGCATATTGATCCCTTCCTCGGGTCTTGGACTCCCGGTCGGCATTGGGGGATCTATCGGCCCGCTTTGGGTGCTGGGGGGCTTTTGACCTTCAGCAGGTCTTTTCCCTTTATTCTGAGGAGGGGGAGCGAGGCCTTCTTCTGATTGTCTGGCGACGTTCTGCTCGGCGGGAGGAGTTGATGAACTCCCTTGAAGAGCAGAAGTCTGCTTGGTTCTTGCCTCCAGAACTGATGTTAGAACCAGCCTTCTCCTCTTTGTTTTTGGTCTGCCGGCCCCCGAGTCTTTGTCAGCAGTCTTCTCTCCTTCGGTGGGTTTGATAATATCACCCACTTGAGAAGATCCCGTGGCCATCTCGGGATTGGCAGCGGCCTTGGTGGAGTCCTTGGGCTTTGCAGCCCTCATACTTCGGCTCGCCTTCAGTTTATCGGCGGCACTCATCTTCACCTTCGGGACTCCAGTTGCTCCTATGATGGCTTCATTATCAGGGTTCTTTCCTTGGTCAGCCACTGCAAGACAATCAGAACAAAAGAGTGAGTATATCAAAAAATGTCCGGAATAAAGGGGCAAGCATGGCAGAGAACTTACAACCGAAGGAATACAACCAGTCTTGGTCGTTAAGGAGATTCCGATCCCACTTCACAGATGGTCTCTTGGAATATAAGACCTCGAACTCTTCTAGCCTTGCCCGAGAGATTTTCTTCGGATTTAGCTGGTCTTTGTTCGGGTCTGACCAAGGTCCGACCATCTCAGTGTCCGGCCCCTTGATGAAAAACCAATCCCCGTGCCACCCTTTATTGCTCGAGGGGGTCTCCATCAGGGTATCCCTTCCAGGGTTCTTCATCACCGTGAAAAACCCTTTTTCTTTATTATTGGTAATGGAAACGAATTGAAAAAAGAAATCTATGGCTGGGAGGGTTGATTCAGAGAAACAGAAGGCGATGAAGCTGTTTATATGAATAAAAGAATTGGGGGATAGCTGGTTCAAACTGAGCCCCGTCGTATGGAGTAACTCCAATACGAAGGGGCGAAGAGGGAATCGGACCCCATAGATCAGTGACTGCCTATGGATTGGAATCCATCCCCCCTCGAGCTGGTAGTACATTCTCTCCCCGGCCCCGGGTCTCTTGATTTCGTATGTTTCGGGGATATAGAATTCTGTGGAGGCTAAATCGAAGTATTGGTTCCCGATTGAAGAAGGGATGTTGGCTACTCTATACAGGATATTGAAATATTTGTTCCTATTGTACTCCTCTACATCCCTCATCCTGGTGATTACCACAGGTTTCCATGGTTGTCCCTCCGGGATCCCCATTTCGGCCACAGTAACTTCGTCCTCAACCCGGGAAGACGAAGCTTGAGCCCTTGTATCTTGGGTACTGCCAGCCATTAGGAAGTATAAAAGAAAAAGAGTAAAAGACTTACTTGATTTTAGAAAGGAGGTCGATGGAAAAACAACGAAGCGGGAACGATGGAGTTGGATCTGGGAATGAAATATTTCTCTCTCAAACGTCCTTTCTCTCGTGATAAGTTGCTTCTGATAAAAAGACGATCTGTTGAAAATGACCCCTTTTATCTTGATTCAAGCGTTGTAACGGTTCAGATGGAAACGATCGAACGGATGGGGCGCACGCGCAGTACTTACTGCGGCGTAATAAATGCTGCTTCTCGTGCACGCTTCGTTAGCTAAATGGACGCGGATTTCGAAATCCGGAAAATAAGTTGTTATACGGAACGGTCGTGCAAGCTGTTGGGCCAGATTTGTTGTGTTGCAGAAGCAAAACTTTGGGTTTGATGGGCCCCTAGATTATTGGGCTTAGCAAAGATTTGGGCCTGGTTATTGCGTTGCACCCAACGTTTGAAATTTCGTTCATAAGGGCCTAGCGTCGCTTCACCAAAACCTTTCCCATCGGTCTGAGGCCTCCGGTCTCCCGATGGAGCTTTCCCATCGGTCTGAGGTCTCCGGTCTCCCGATGGCGCTTTCCCATCGGTTTTGATGCCTCCGGGATCCCGATGGAGCTTTCTTCCTCTGATACGTTGTCCCAGAATTCTTGTAAAGTTCAAGGAGGGTTTGCCTTCGGTCTAAACATCTTCTGTGTTCCTACACCTGGATTCTCGAAGAGTTATTTCCCTTTGATTGGTGCATTTATATATACTTTTGGGGTAATTCATTCTACTCCCCTAGCACATTTATGTACTAAGGGAGTGGGGGGCAATGTTAGGATGAATATTTCGCTAAGCCTGGTCTGGTAAATATATGATGGGCTAGGCCCAACGGACCATCAGCTTGGCAAATTCTTATGAGGACTCCTAAGTCCAATAGGCTTGGGATAGGCCCCTAACCAATCTGGACTGTGACTGCTTACTATATCTAATCCGAATTAGAATAGGAGTCAGGTTCTTAGATGGTTTAGGAGATTACCTTCCTATTCAAACTATACCACGTTGAGGGACAATCCTAAAAGGAATCGGTAAAAGTCAGGTATGCACTATAAATACCCAGTCAATGATGGAGGAAGGGGTTACGCACACATACACTTTACTACTATACTAAATACTTGGACCTCCATTGTTGACCTTTCTTAGAACCTTCACTAACTCTTACACCGGAGGAGTCCACCAACGGCCCAAGCCGTTAGGACTTTTGTGCAGGTATCTTATCCGGACGGCCAGCAGGACAGCCGGACAAAACCAGGCGTCAACACTTAAGTTAATACCAGTTAAGGAATAACGTATTACTACGTGCATGAGTTTTTAATTCACTCAAAAAAAAATTAATATTTTTATAAATTAATTTGATATTTTTATAAATTACACAATTTTAATTATAGTATTAATACACTGAGACTAATAATTATAATAATAAATGGTCCAGTCGCAACCACGGCACCAATAATATTTCGTCAATCTAGTAACTGGCGTTAGGGACCACGGCCGGTAACGGGTCAAAACAGGACAAACAAAAGTTCCAAAACTGTATAATCTTTTGTTATGAGAAGAATTGAAAAGGAATACCTTTTTGATCATCTACTGTTAAAGACACATGATACTGTCTAGTTTATTCCAAAAATTAAAAATATTTTTTATTTTAAAACTATAAAGTGAAATAATTTTTTTAGCATTTCATTATTTATTTATATGAATATAAAATATTATCATCCACCACTGCTAACCTTCTAAGAAATATTGGGGATATTTTTAGAAAAAATAAAATGAATTTCTTATTTATACTTCTAATTTTAAAACCGTTGGAGCCCTTTTCTCAAGTTGTTTTTGTGACTTATTCGTTTAATATATCACGAGGGACTTTTTTTTATATATAAAAAAAATATAGTTCTGAGGGATGTTAACTAGTCATGAAAAAATACGTTGAATCTAAATATAGAATTAGGATTTCCTTATATTTGGTATTAATCGTTGAGTTTATGCTTCAACTTTTAAACATCATAATTATCATATATACATTTAGTTATTTATCTTCTTCTTATTTTTTTTTTGTTGATAAATTACTTCTACTCGTCTATTCTAAAGTACGTAGCCACAATTGCTTGAGTTTGTAACTTTGTGTAACAACGTAAAAATAATACTATAAAAATTGCAGTTGGCATAATGTGCTGTAATTTAAGACATTGTAAGTAATCAATTTATCAAATAAATAAATAAATAGGACAAGAAAAGCGAGGACTACTTTACGTTTTTGCATAAAGTATTATTTTATAATAATAATATTTTAAAAAATTACAAAAATATATTTTTATATATAATATATGAATGAGTATATTCAATTATACAAAATAACGTCGTTTCGAGGGTTTAAATTAAAATATTTTTTAATTTAAAATTAATATAATTTATTTAAAATTTTAAAATAAAAAATCTTATAACTAGTAGGACTTTTTAGATAGTTTATAATATTTATAATTATATTGAGATAAATTAAACAATTTTATCTTAATTATGAATTTAAAAATATCACAAATTAATTTTTTTAAAGTCAATATTAATATTATAATTTAAAACAGATAAAGTATTATATTACTATTTCATATACAAATATTGTCGTCATTTTCTTAATATTACTCAAATTTTACATGTTCACACTCCCGAGACAATAAAAAGGTTAATATTATATCAAAATTCTAATCAAACCTAAAAATGAAACACCATAAAAATATGACAAATACTAATGTTTATTAATACGAAGACTCACTTGCTTTCATGTGGTAGCATGAAAATTAACCTTATAAATTCCTACACAGTTGGTTTTCTTACTTTCCTATTTAACTTGCTTATATTACTATTCCCTCCTTCCCCTCGCAAGATAAAAAAAAGAGAATTAATATCTGTACAATAAAATTTGATATTTTTTATAAGAAAATCATCGCTATAGGTTGTATCGACGTTTTTAATTTTCGCAATATGGCTATAACAACAGTTTTCTGTGAAAATATAAATTTCCTAAAAATATTTCATTGACTTTCTTGATTAAAATTAATAATTAAATGTATATGTTTAGATTTTCAAAAAAACAATTATAAAGATATGTATTAAATTGTATGTAGCTTTTAATACTTATAATGTTTTTTGTATATATATAAAAAAATAAAAATATATATTAATTTAAAAAATAATTAATTTTACCATAAAAATTAATTAATTAAAAAAAAATTGAGACCGAGAGAGTAATACATTCGAAAGGAGATAGGATAGTTCAATTCTTTGTTCTTAATGTTAAAAGACTGTTATTTCCTAATCTTTCAATTTATAAGTCGCATCTCAATTTTACTTTCCGTTTTTTAAATGAAATAATTCTAAAATTTTCACTAACCCCTATTTGGTTTATATATAAATTTATCTTGAAAAATTGTACTTGACGTCAATCCACTATTTTAAAAGATAAACACGTTAAAGAATTGTTTTAGTATACGTAATATCTTAAATACTATTTATGTAAGTATTTTTTTAACATACATAACCATTAAAGAAAAAGATTTTTTAAAAAATGTATATATAACTCCGTAAAACTATATCTACAAGTAAAATACATGAAGATTTTATCAATTTTGATAAATAAAGCATAATAACATGTTAATAAATTGCTTTCTTACTTTTTCTACTCCCTCCGTCATAATTTATAATATTATTATTAACTTTTTGATAGTTAAATTAAAATACTGTCAAACTTAATATTGATATAAATTCATTTAAATTTAGTCAATGCGGTGAATAATATTTTAAATTATCTAAAAAATACTATTAATTAGAAGATTTATTGATTTATAATTTTAAACAAATTTATATTTAATAATATTTTAAATTGACTTTTAAAAAAATATTAATAATTTTATAAATTAAAACGGAGGAAGTATTTAATTTACTGGTCTAGTTATCTTATTAATTACTTTCAAAATATGACGTTTGCTTGGGGTGTTTAAAAAATTGGTCAAATCAATTTTGTGTGTATATTGAACCGGTTACTTATATCGGTTCGACAACGGCACGGAACTTTGATGGTCCGGTACATTCTGTACCGTACTAGTTATCATATTTTTTAATTATTATTATTATTAAGTAATAATAATAATTATCAGTAAATAACCGATACCGGTACCAGTACCTAATTTTAAATAAATTATGTACTGGTTAAGTTCGGTTCAGTCCGATTTTAACCCAATGAACACCGCTAACATTTGTTACCCCTTAATTAGTTCAGTTCTTTAGAGATAAGTCTACATATATATAAACTAAATATAAATTCAAACACAAACTCTCATTTCACCATTAAAAAGTATAACTTAATATATATTTTCGTATCAGATCTTATTATTATTAATAATAAAATGAGAATTTATATTTTAAAATTGTGTTTATAAACTTATTTGTTCTTTATTCCTAGCTACTACTTAATCCGTAATCTTCTCATTTTCAAATTTATAACTTGCATCTTACTTTAATTTCTATTTTTCAATAAAATCTGTAAAACTTTTTCTATCAAACTTTATTTGATTCTTTACAACTAAAATATTTAGAAAAATCTTACTTGGCCTCAATCATGCTTTCAAAATATTTTTTACGTATATAGCCCCACACTGGCCAGTGGGGCCCAGGCCCCAGGTTTTTATTTTTTTATTTTTATGGGTATGTTTTAAGTTTTATAATCATAAAGTTCAGACTGTAACCGTTTTGAACCTTAATTAATACATTCAAGTTTGCATTGTAACCTATTTTTATATATTACTCTATTTATTTTATAAAAAGAGTAAAATTTATAAAATTTGTAATTTTTAAAATTAGCGAGCTGTTAGTTTAGTAATTTAGTTTAATGTTGTGCACTCTTTTATATATATATATATATTTATTTATTTATCTGTATTAAAGATATTACACTCTTTAAATTTATTATTTAGTATTATTTTTTCATATGAGTATACATTTGTAACGATTTGCTGAGACTAATAATAACTTGCAAGTTATTTTGAGTATTATCGTGCTATTTTAAATATTATTTATGTTGTTTTAAAATATTTGTCATATTATTATTATTATTATTATTATTATTACTTACATTCTCTCGATTTTATAAATGAAATCTTCTGGGCCACTTTGTATATATTAACTGCTGTTTTTGTACTTATTTACAAGCATATACAGCAAGTAGCAAAATCATTTTAACTTTCCTTTTGAAAAGAAGATAGAGAATACATGCATTACTCTGTAAAATTACATTTACATGTAAAAAGTACATCAAGATTTTATCAACATGGATAAATAAAAAGCAGATTAACGTGTTATGTTAACAGACAAGTCTACGTGCATCACATTTAAATATAAAATTAAATATTATATTTTTTTTAATAATTAAAAAATAAAATATAACACGAATTTTAATATTATGTCCCATCTTTTAATATTTAAAATAAATATAATATTTAAATATTTATACACTTATACTTATTCTATGTTGACCGTTCTTATCCAATAAAACACATGCAAATTACTTCTTTTATTTTAAATTATAAAATTAATATTAATTTTAAATTTAAAATTAACATGAATTGAAGGCTATTTCACACTATTGTGTGAAGTATTTCTTTATAATAACAATATTTTAAAAAATTACAAAATATTTTTGTATGCATAATATGAGAGATAGTGTATTTAATTATATAAAACTATATCATTTTGAGGGCTATCTCATGCTAGAACTTGAAATAGCCCTCGTGTCTCTTTTAGCCACATAATTAAAAATATTATAAAGTAACTAAAAAAATATTTCTAATTATAAATTTTATTATTTTAAAATTTTAAATAAATTATTTTAATTTTTAAAAAATCAAGAAGAAGTATTTTTTTTCTTTTTCATAAAGTTTAAACCAAATAAAAACACTAACCAAACCAAATAAAGCAATAACCAAAAAGCCAAAATTGTCAACCAAAAAATAGAGAATATCAAATAATCAACTATTTAGATTCGAACAAAATCAGCACTAAGGTGATGTTTGATTGTATTTTAATAAATTTTAATAATTTATTTTTTAATATATTTTAATAATTTATAATTTTGTATTAACAGATTCTTTGAATAGTTTAAATTTATATTTTAATTATTTAAAAAAAAATTAATACAAATATAAAAACTATTAAAATATATTAAAAAACAAATTATTTAGACACGTTAAGATGTAATCAAACGCGGACTAAGTGACGTAATTCAAAGGTAGAACTAAAAAAATAGCAGTAAGAACGCAGCTGGGTGAGAAGAGAACAAAATATAAAGAGAGAGAAAATAGTCCACATTCACATCCCTAAATAAAAAGGGTTTTTATCGGTCATTACGCCTCTCACAAACCTCTCTCTACCCATCTTTCCTCTTCCTCGCAGAAGAGAGAAAGCTCCAAACACTCTCCTCCTCCCCCCCCTTTAAAAATTCGTTATATCTTTATCTATATCTATAAACATATATAAATCTTTGGCCTTCAGATTCGGCGTATCTAAATCGCTGATTCTGATTGTGGTTTGTTGTTGTCTAATCGAACGCTAGAGATTATCAGTGAGAAGGAATTTTAAGGTATGCAGCAGGCTGATCAGACGGTGTTGAGTTTGAGACCAGGTGGTGGAAACCGAGGTGGTAGATTCGTTGGTTCTCGCTTCGATTCTCCCTCTTCTTCCGCTTTAGGCTCTTCTGATCTTCCAGTTCTTCGTCCTCATGTTGGTTCATTCTCTATCAAGGTCGAATCTTTCTTTCACTTCCAATGGATCTAGGGTTTTCTCATCTTCTTCCACTTTTTTTTTTTTTAAAAAAAAATGTTTTTCTGACTTGTTTTTGTTTGATTTTGTCTCTTACTCAATCTTGCTTACGCGCATTGGTTTTTCTTAAATCGTACTTCCTTATACTGATACAGGTTTTGGTGGGTTTGAGTGTTGATTTTGATGATATTGAACTGTATATTGTATTCAATTCTTTGAATAAATGAGAACTGTTAAATTCCGGTGGCTTCTTATGTTGAAATTGATGTTTGATTTATATTTCTATAGAAATTGCAGCCAAATAATTGGTTTATAGTTTCGGTTTACTTAATCTAGGTATCTACATTGCTTCTTTTTTATAAAAAAGAAGCTAATGTTGTGTTAAGTTTCTGTTTATGAATTTGCCAGCATACAACACTTTCCTTAGTAGTTTTTTGTTCAAATCTTCAATTTATTTCATCTGTGAAATTGAGCCGGGAATATGGTAGATATTTCTGTTAATGTCCTAATTCTTAGCGGGCATTTAAGTGTTTCTGCTGTAAATATGGACATAAAGTGATATGTAGTCTAAAGGTGGACATGCAGGTAGTGGTGACTACCCATAAAGAAGCATACCTACATCGAAACGAGAAGAGTTTGAGGAGGATTATGTTAAGTTGATTTTATTTTATGTGCATTAACTCAAATGAATCTGGGAGTAGGACAGAGTGTTGTTATATTTAATCAGGCGCATAAGTGGTCTGTTGTAAATATGGGTGTAGGCTTAAGCTGGGCATGCAGGTAGTGTTTTGACTGCCCATAAAGGAATCTACTTATATGATAACCCCAATTATTAGTTTTCTGGACAAGTGAGTGGATCTCTTGCATTTAGTATGACGTTACAGCTTAATACCTCAACTAATCTTATCATATAAAGATCTCACACTATTCTTTAACTGTTTTTCTTGAAGTGTGTGTGTATATATATTGAATGCTTTCATGTTAATTAAGCTGATGTTTTTTTGTTGTTATAGACTGGAGACTCACGATTTGAAGGCCGTGAACATATTCGCTTCTCCCGAGACCAGCTATTACAGCTTAGGGAGGTAACACCTTTTGATCTATGCACTTGTTTATGTTGTTATTTTGGTGACGTTATTACATGATATCATATTCTAAATTAGCTCAGGGTTCTCTTGTATTTTCCATATGAACTTTGATTCTTTTAGAATTTCATTTCTAACTTGGGAGTTAGAATAGGTATTTCTTGTTTTGGTATTTCTTTAAAGTTGCTTTAATGCAATCTGCATGTCACATAAGATCCCCCCTATTTTTCACACGTGGTAAAAGAATGTATGTTTATGCCTCCCCTCCCCTTACCTTGCCTTAATCCTTTTTATATTTCCCCGCTTCGTCCTCCCCTTTCTTTCATTTTATACTTTAGTTTTAGTCATTTTTATAGGACCATCTTATAGAGGCATGACTCCTGTCATGCTGTGAAAATCTTTATTCTAGTGTCCTCATCATGGTATCCGGGAAGCTGAGCTCTTTTCCTATTTTAGAAGTATCAGACTGAATAATCAACTTTAATTCCAGACATGCTTTCTGAATGCTTGCAGTTACAGATTTCATCAGTTTCACAATTTACTGATAATGATATATGCATTGGTATTTACATATTGTCTAGTATCTGAATGTCCTTTGCCCTTAGGTTGTTATTGTCCCAGATGATATTCTAAAAGTCAAAGAAGAAGTCGAAGCTGAATTTTTTGGTGAAGATCAAAATTGGGGTCGTGGAGAAAGCTATGTAAGTTTTTGTCATCCAATCCTCGTTTGGAAATTTTAGGTTGTTGAAGAATATCATTGCGAGTTTTTTTGGCTCTTAATGGCACTACTTCACGGTTCACTCTCTCTCTTTTAAACTCTTTTCATTTTGCTGAGTATTATATTTTGCCAATAGTTACCGACTCAACAAAATCAGTCCCTGAATCGTTATTCTGAGCCGGACAGCCGTGATTGGCGGGGTCGATCTGCACAGTTTCCTGCCCCTGTAGAGGAGAGATCCTGGTTGGAGAATAGAGAGTCTGGTGGGCAATTTGACTCTAGGCAGCAGGAAGGAAATCAATATAATCGTCAAGACCAGCTGAACTCACAGTTTGGTAGAGTACAGTTTTCTTCTAACCAAGGGGTAAATATTCCATATCAGTTCATTCCAACTATTTTATATACCTCATATCCTATAGTCATGAAACAATTATATATTTTTGCAAGCTCAATTTTCTTCAGAAGGAGTATTTATTTTGTAATTCAATCAGTATCGAGTTAATGTCTTTAGTTGGGTGGCTCGCTATACTTGTTCTTAGAAAAAAACTATTAGTTATGTTTTATGGTAATTTTAATGTTATATTTCCATACATAAGTTAGCAATCATGCCAGAGGATGCTAGCTGCCTTATTTATTTGCCATGCTACTCAAGCAAGTTGCACTGTTTCTTTAGATTGATTCTTTTTAGTATTTAGCTGTAATCTCAGAGTCTCTGATATTCCTTGGTCTTTTAATAACAATTCTATTCAAGTTATATCATAAAGTGAATTCCCTTGGGTAAGTAATATCAAAGGTTGCATTTGTGGATGTTCCCTAAGTCTTTCAATTTGGTGGAATTGACACCAGTTCTGCCACTTCTTTGCCTTGTTTTATATATGTTGTATAAAGATGTTGATTCAAATGGAATAGAGGACCATTTCTGATAGTTGATCTAGGAAATAAAAATTGCGACTAGCATTTTTTTTATTTTTTTGTAGAAGAAACATTGGAAGAACCTAATCCAACTGCCTTAACAAATGAAACCCTAATGATTGTAGAATGATGAGACACTCAAAGACAAACTTTATTACTGATAGAGGTTTCATTTTAAATGTTGTCAAACATGTATCATGGGAGAATATGATCATAAACTTAAATAAATCAAACTCTAGTCTTGTAAGAACTCTTTACTCTCAGCCATATATATAATAATTTCAGGAAAAAAGAAAAGCAGAAGTTGTAGGACAATTTTATAAAATCCAATGATTGGGACGACATTATTTCTTAAAGTGTCCGAGCATTAATGGCTGTAATACTTGTTACTTCATTTGCAGCAGTGACCGTCAAAATGTTTTTAGATGCCCATCAGAATATCTCTTTTTAGGAGATTGCCCATGATTCCTAAAAGATATGGTCTAATAATTACTGCAACTTTGGAGTAATTAGGAATATTCTGAGCCAGATGTTTTGGTGTTTGATGAACTTATTAGGATTCTAGTACTAAGACATGGGCATTGTATCTCTTAGATAATGCATATATGTACCAAGTGATAGAGGATGGGACCTGAATTAAGGGAATTAATGTGCATGCTGATACAGGGCGCTTCTTTCTAGTTTATGATTATGATTGAGAAGTTTGAGAAGGATTTTGTTTTTAAGTTTAAGCCAAATATGGTGTTAAATGTTTTAGAATTATAAGGGTAGGATGGCATTGATTCTGTACGTGTTGAACATTTCTTCTGTGCACTGTTGCCAGGTTTTGGGCTGATAGGGTCGACTGTTTGATTGATAGGGGTTTCTCTTGAAAGAAATTTTAGGACAATAAGAGGCTGATTAGCTGTATACCTTTTACATCCACAATTACCAGAATATCCTTTGCTTTTGAGATGTATATCCTTTTTAAAATGTGCATTAGTTTTGTATGAGTTCACATCGAGCCATCAAATCAAATGTGGTTGCTGTTATGTGGCTGGAACCATAGTTATCAAGGCGACAAGTCGACAACCAGGAGCTTAGGCGACAAGGCGCCCGACTAGTCGTCCACAAGTCGTTAACCATATAAATTTGATACGTATAAAATTATATATATTTAATATTTATATGAATATTGTTAAATTTATATTTCTAATGATTTACCATATTCATAATACAGATTATGTAGCATATCAAATCACAACAACAATTAACTAAGCAACATCACATCACATTATTTGAACTGCAGTAGTTAATAATTAATTGCATTCCAACTCCAAAATCCAAATTCCATTTCTATTCAGATTGTATGTAATCTATTTGATAATATGCATTTTGGTTTCAGTTTAGATGATGTTATTGTTTACTAATGCTTGTTATTGTTTGGAAAGGGTTGATTGACTTAGAAATGGAAAATTTGTCAAATGGTGGCTCATTTGTTTAGAGAAAGAAGGAATATGGTGGCAGCAATATAATAATTATAAATATTATAATATGGTACTAAACTACTAGTATTATTAAGCTAATTATAGTATCTTATCTAACAGCTCGTAAATCAACACAAACAAAGAACCCAAAAACAGAATATGGACATATTTGCAAAAGAAGTTAAAAGTCAAACCTCTTATTTGAATGTGTTCCCCACATATATAGTAATATATAAACAAATCAAACCCATAAATAAATAATAAACAAATCAGACCCATAAATAAATAAATAAATCAGACCCATAAACAAAAAATTAAGAGCAGCCAGCAACATAGTACGCAGCAGAGCAGAGCCAAAAAAAAAAGTTGAAGAAGAAAGAAGAAGAATATAGAAGAACTGAAGAAGAAGAGTAGAAGAATAGAAGAGGTAAAGAGGAAGAATCGCCGGTTGGAGTAGGAGTCTGTTGCGCCGGTTGGAGAAGGCCCACGTCGCCCAGAGTAGAAGCCCAAAGTTGCCAATGGTGCTCTCTCTCTCTCTCTCTCCGAGTCTCTTGCTCTCTGCGATTAGGTTTTAGGAATTTACGATTTGCAACTTGCTCTCTTTCCTTTTTTCTTTTTTTTTCCCTCAATTGCGTTTCTGGTCAGAGTACACCCTCCTTGTCGAGTTGCCCGCTTAGCACTCCAGGCGCCCATATCGTCCCCAAGTCGTCTAAGGCAACGACTTGTTAGGCTGAGCGCTTGACTTAGGCCACCTCCACCAGTCTCCTAGGCCTTGTACCATATGAGTGCCTGGATGCCTAAGCGTCGGCCTAGGCGACAACTTGACAACCATGGCTGGAACCATGGATCCTTTAGGTGTGCCTCATTGAAGTATTTCCTTTTTCTATTTTTTCAAATCTGGACTTGTCTTAATCAGGCTGTGCGAGCTGTAAAAAACACTTCTCTCTTACTGTTATAATCTGCTCTTTTCATTGTTGAAGTAGATGATAAATATATACATATATATATTTTTCTTTTATATTTTTTTTGGGGGGGAGGGGGGTTTAAGTGTGGGGCTCGCAATCCCACAGGCCCTCAATTCCCATGATTGGAATAGATGGTACATGTATGTATCTAAATATCTATATCGTGTTTGTGGCAGCAGCCAATGTGAGTAGATGCCGAAGTTTCTGGGGTGAGTTTTGGTTTGACCACTCCATCTTCAGAGTGTGTGAGAGAGAGAGTCTTGGCATCCTACATGGATAGAGGTGGATAGGGGGATTGAAGGTTTCTGTAGAGACTAGAGATTAGCCAATTTTGCTGAAAGTGATGTAGCTTAGTTGTTATGCTTGTGCGTGTTTGCTGTGCAAAGATGTATGTTACCTGGTCAGTTGCTGTTCTGAGCTGCTAAAAGAACTTTCATTTTCTTAGTTTTTTCATCTTTAAACAGGGTGGCCCTCCTGCTCTCATAAAGGCGGACATGCCATGGTCGATTCAAAGGGGGAATCTTTCTGATAAGGAACGAGTCCTGAAAACAGTGAAAGGGTAATCTATTTTGAATCTTTCTGAGTTGATGCTCTATTCATCACATTTGGTTGGTGAACGTGTTTGTTTTTCTTGCTTTTGCCTGTTACTGCTATATTGAATTTGTTAGACTTATTGCTCTACTTATCACATTAGTTTGATGTCCCTGTTTGTGTTGCTTTCTTTTATTTTGTTATTTGCCTTTAACCTCTACCTCATTAACCTGAGTTTCAAGCTATTGGGCTTGCCTGTCCGAGTAAAAGGCACAAATTTTATGTGGACACACAACCCCTATGACTATTACCTTATTCCCATAACATTTAATTTTATTAGTATTAGTTCATTTATTTTATTATTTTTTATTTGCTTTTTGTTTTGGAGGGGGGAGTGGGATTTGTATAGATATTAATTGCAATGTTGACCTTCACAACCTCTTTGTTTTTCTCCAAGCCCCCAGAGTTGTTCCAAAAGATGTTTCAGATCTTTCAAAGTTGAGACTTTCAAAGATGTCATCTGCGTCCAGTGTTAATGCTGCAGCATATGCAGTGATAGATGTGGACTGATGTGGTTGCTTTTTGCAGTATTTTGAACAAGCTGACACCAGAGAAGTTTGATCTTCTAAAAGGTCAATTGATCGATTCTGGGATCACTACTGCTGGTATTCTTGAGGTTATTTCTTCTCTATTTTAGACTTGAACCCTTTTCTATGAACATGTCATTTATCTTTTGTCAAGTCATTTTCTTATGATGATGATAGATACTAATGTTGTTTCTGCTTGCAATGCAGGGAGTTATATCATCAATATTTGACAAGGCAGTGCTTGAACCAACATTTTGCCCCATGTATGCACAGTTGTGTTTCGATCTCAATGAGAAGCTCCCCCCATTCCCATCCAATGAACCTGGTGGGAAAGAGATTGCATTCAAGCGAGTTCTCCTGGATAAGTGCCAGGAGGCTTTTGAAGGTGCTGACAAACTGAGGGCTGAAATAAGGCAGATGACTGCTCCTGAGCAAGAGTTGGAACGTAGAGACAAAGAAAGAATGATCAAGCTTCGTACTCTTGGAAACATCCGTCTAATTGGGGAGCTTTTGAAGCAGAATATGGTGCCTAAAAAGATTGTTCACCATATTGTTCAGGTTCTCGTTGGAGCTCCGCCTCTTTCCCACCCTATATAATATGTATCAAAACATATCAGTTATTTTAGGGACCACTGTCTCATGTTAAGTTTATTTTTGGGTTGTGTGTGTTTGTGTAACAGGAGCTTCTAGGGCCTGATAATAAAACTTGTCCCGAGGAGGAAAATGTTGAGGCCATATGTCATTTCTTCAACACTATTGGAAAGCAGCTTGATGAGAGCCCAAAATCGCGGCATATTAATGATGTTTACTTCATCCGACTGAAGGAACTGTCAACTAACCCGCAGCTAGCCCCACGAATGAGATTTCTGGTTCGTGATGTTATCGATCTGCGTTCAAATAACTGGGTTCCCAGGCGCGAAGAGGTGATTATTCATTGTCCCAGACTCCCAGTTACTAATTTTCAAACAGTGGAATATTTTCCACTGTTTATTGATTTAACTTACTGTTATCTTATTCGTACTTTTTCTTTATAGGTGAAAGCCAAAACCATTACAGAGATTCATAATGAAGCAGAGAAGAATATGAAATTGCGTCCAGGAGCTACTGCAAGTATTAGAAATAGTCGGGCTATGGCTTCTTCTGCAGCTCAGGGGAGTATTAGCCCTGGGGGATTTCCCATCAACCGACCTGGCACTGGAGGTATGATGCCTGGAATGCCAGGAACCAGAAAGATGCCTGGGATGCCTGGAATTGATAATGATAACTGGGAGGTTTCTAGGTCACGATCGATGCCAAGGAATGATCTCAATCAGCCAATTGGACATGTTCAGCCGCCATTGGTTGGAAAGTCACCATCATTGAATCAAAGACTTCTACCTCAGGGAAGTGGTGGACTCATAAGTGGCAGGTCTAGTGCCCTGTTACAAGGTAGTGGTGCTCCTGTCCGCTCTCCCAACTTTGGTTTTAGTGTTGAACCTGCTTCTCAAGTCCCTTCCCCTGCTATGCCAGTTCCAACTGCACATGTGCTTCCATTCGCTGCCAAACAAATGACTCCAGCTGTAAGCTTGAACCCAGAAGAACTTAGGAGAAAAACAATCTCGCTTCTGGAGGAATATTTCAGTGTTTGTATGCTAGATGAAGCTTTACAATGCGTGGAGGAATTAAAGTCACGTAATTATCACCCTGAGTTTGTCAAGGAAGCTTTAAGCCTTGCCCTGGAGAAAATCCCGCCACGCGTGGAACTAGTTGCGAAACTCCTGGAGTACTTGTGCGCTAAAAAGGTTCTCACAGCTAGGGACATACAAATGGGATGCGTGCTCTATGGCTCAAACTTAGATGATGTTTGCATCGATGTGCCAAAAGCACCAAACAATTTTGGCGAGGTTATTGGGAAATTAGTTTTGGCTGGGGAACTGGATTTCAATGTGGTAAAGGATGTCCTGAAGAAGATGGAGGATGACATGTTCCAGAAAGCTGTATTTTCTGCTGCATTGAGGATTGTTGGTTCGAGTCCTTCTGGGCAAGCGGTGTTGGATTCACAGGCAGCTGAAATTGAGGCCTGCAAGAGCCTTTTTTAGCAAGATCCTTGTACTATTATGTAACCTTGTGATGGAACATCCTTATTTTCATTTTTCTTCACAGGTACCCATCCATTTGCACCATGAAGCTGGGCAACTA
Organism: Hedera helix; assembly: GCA_947179155.2. Taxonomy (NCBI): domain Eukaryota; kingdom Viridiplantae; phylum Streptophyta; class Magnoliopsida; order Apiales; family Araliaceae; genus Hedera; species Hedera helix. The sequence goes on along the minus strand of OX359268.1, from coordinate 48,791,302 downwards.
TATTTACACACGAAATGAGTTGGAGCTCTGTGAAGAACTGATGAATTTTTAGTGAGCTGCATATTTTCTCGAGGTTATTGGTAGTGTGTTCATCCGAAGAAATAGTCGAACCCAAAAAATGCCATGGATTCTGTCGTGTGACTAGAGAAAATGGACCTTTATAGGATCCAGTTGTTTTGTATTTGATTAGTTTTTTATTTACCTTTTTTACCGTGACATTAGTAATTTAGCTTTTTTGGGTAGAATGGGAGAGTTCATAAATGTGACTGATGTTGCATTAAAATTTGATTATAATGTTGTGATTGATAGATGATTTTGCATTAAAATTTTGTTATAATGTACTTTGCTCTTGGTTCCACTTAAGGAGCTTTCTGTGTGACAGCGTGTTCTTGATCCTATTGGTAAAAATTGGGTAGTGTTCTGAGCTTGGCTTGCGAATAGATGGAATGGAGAAAACCATCAATAATTGGCCATTTGATATGGAAGATGGCTCTGTTGAATAGGTTTTGAATATGTTACTGTGGTATTGCTTGATAGCCTTGGGATGTCTGAAATGTGCAGCACCGTACTACTTTGTGATGTTCTTTGTAAGCTTGGTATTTCTCGTGCGTGTTGGAATGGAAAGTGGTTGATCCAGTGGATTCCTGGACGGTATCAATTTATGATGCTTCTGCGGCCACCAGCACCTTTGCCGGCACCACCATAAGTATTTTCTTGCTAGTATTTGAGTCGTTTTAAAATTTGTTATTCCATTTTTGATAGCATCTTAATCCAATCGAACATTTACTTCGAATGGTAAAAATTTCATCGAGTCCTTTTGTCATTCTGTTATATTTTCACCACCCATTGTTGTCGTTGCCACCACTGTTTAATTGAAATTTGTTATTCTATTTTTTATTGCATTCTTAATCCATTTAAACATGTACATGATTTGTTAAGAAAAATAATTTTTCTCCATTTCATTTGTACATTTATTATATTTATGTCATTTTATTTCTTTGATCCAAATAAAGAACAGAGAGTATATTTTTTTGAATCGGTTTCATTATTAGATCTTTTGTGCATCCATTAAGAATACTTTTATGTCCTTAGGCATATACTCGGTCCTAAAATCTCAGTCAGTTTTACCGTTCAAGGCAATAGGTATATTATTTTATTGCACAACACTTTAAACATTTTCTTTGGACATTTTTCGTAAAAGATTTCCGGCTAATGTAACTAAGCTTTTTTTTTTTATAAAAAAAATGGTAACTTATTACTATCTCCGTTATAAAATGAGATACATTTTTGTAGAGTTAATTTATAGAATTTTAAATTGATATGATTTCATTTAAATTTTGCAAGTAATAAATTTTATAGTTATTAGTATTCTTATCTTTTAAAATATAAGATTATTATTGACTTTTTAAAATTAACTTGACACATTTTAAAACTCAAAATTAATAAATTCTTTTATTTTTAGTTATTATAATAAAAAATATTATAAAGTATCTAAAAAGTGCTGCTCATTGTAAGATTTATTATTTTATAATTTTTGATGAATTATCTCAATTTTAATTTTAAAATTGTCAAAAAATAAATTTCAAAGGGTATCAAAATTTTAAATTTTCATAATTTAACTGAGATTTTTTTTTCCAGAATAATTTTGAAAGGGAGGGAGTAGACTGAAATGTAGAAGTAACCCTCCAATTTGTATTAGTTTTGCAAAACTGTTCCTCCAACTTTTATTTTGGCAAAATACTCCCTCTAAGATGCATTAGTTGTGCAAAAAAGACCCCCAAACCTTTTAATTAGGGTATTATTTTTATTTTCATAAATTATCATTCTTCCTCCTACACACGAGACTATAATATGCACTATTGCTACTGTTTATTCCCTCTATACATGTTGATTTTATTGGTTTTTTTTTTCTCCATTTATTTTTAGTTTAATTATATCTTTGTTGTTGCTGAGCATTGTCCTCCCGTGAGTCCTTCAATCAGTAACGGCACGAGAATTGTGTTGGCATTTTTTCATTGAGTGAACTGATTTAACACTCTTCATTTTACTGATTATATGCTTAAATGCCACCATTCCCAAATTTTTTGAGCCATTCTCATTTTAAAAATTCCTCTACTTTGTTGTATTGTTTATTAAAAATTGTTATCCATACATTTACGCTGATATATCAGTCAACGTAAACTCTGTTCCGCTGCTCGCTCTCCCTCCTCCTTTTGCCATCCAAATTTACTGGGGTTTGCTTCTTCATATTTCACTGTTTCAGTCATTCTAAATAACAATAAAAATGTCTTTAACATGGTGTTTTATGCAGGAAGATTTGTATGCAAAAATATGTAGCCTTTCGTATATGGGTGACTTGCGCATGCTTTTTTGCAGAGGATAAAAATAAGGTAAGGCTAATTGAAGCGAACTTGGATTTTGAAGGAGAACATTGTAGCTTGATAACTTTGTCTAGTTTAGATATACACCAATAAATGGAGAAAAAAAAACACCAATAAAATTAACCCACCATGCATCGAGGGAATAAATAGTAGCAATAGTGCATATTTTAGTCTAATGTGCGGGAGAAAGAATGATAATTTATGAAAATAAGAGGGTTCTTTTTGCACAATTAATATATTTTAGAGGGAGAATTTTTTTAAAATAAAAAGTTAGAAAAACAGTTTTATAAAACTAATACAAATTGGAGGGTTACCTCCGGGAGGGAGTACTACCCATGGGCGTGGCATACGCCAAAGAGTTATCACTTTTCTAGTGGTGTAAAAAAATCAGAATCGTTTAATCGGGATCTACCTCCCGCCTTAATCAGGCTTATGATGGAGAGAGAAAGTTTAGAGAGAGGAGAGGGAGGGAGGGACATGGCGTCGTTTAGTGATGCTAATGAATCACTGAAGGTAGCAATAGCAATGGCACTTTTCCGATCAAAGCTACTCCGAAAACCTAAACCTCCTCCTCCGCCGCCTGCTGATCTTCCTTCTACCTCCTCTGCTCCTTTTCCTTCCGACGCTTTCAAATGGAAACGAAAGGTTCTCTCTCTTTCTCTCTCCCTCTCTCAAAATCGACCTTCATACCCTAACGTCGTTCGCATTACGGATTCTGCAGGCAAAAGAACGCAAACAAGTGATTCTCAGACTCAAAGAGGAGCTCAAGCAAGCTGAAGGTTTACTCTTCTTCTTATATCGCATATATAATTATATATTTAATATATAATATAATTTACTTTTTTTAATCTGTTGTTGTTTTATACTTCACTAGATGGTTTACAGTACGATTTGTTCCCACAAAGCGCCTCTTGCAAATGCTATTTCTTTGAGAATTTGGGAAAAATGAGCCCTAAGACGTTTGGAGATAACTCTGACTGGGGATTCAACGAAGTATTACGCAGAAGATTTCTTAGACAAGGTTTTGATTTATTGTTATAGGAATTGTTTTTCTTTTCTTTTCTTTTTAAAGATTTTTTTGCCCTATTAGATTGGTGCTCTGCTTATCTGTTTGATATTTTAGCAACTTTGATTTCACAGTACGGTTAAATGAGAGAAGGAGAAGGGGGACAGATGGTTCTACACATAAACAATGTTTTTCTGGTAAATAAATGACTACATGTACTACTGAACTTGGTTATTTTGCAAGCAGTTTGATTGATATCTTGATTTGAAAGTCATAGTTTTTCTGTATGCCTGAGAATTGTCTATTCATATACAATTTTTAATTTTTGTTACTTCCTGGATTTATTATTCCACTTAACATTATAAGTTTCTTGGATCAATTCTCTATGAAAAGAAGAAAAAATGCTATTTGATAAAAATTGTAGTCCCGCTGTTCCTAAACAATGAGAGTCGTCATTTAGAAACTCATGGATTTTAAGAAGAGTTGTGTCTCTAATTTGGCCTCCTAAATCAGTTTAATTTACAATACTGATATTTAAATAAAACTTGGGTTTGGTTATTTTTATTAAGAATAATTTTGGAAGATTATTTTGCTTTTTTGTCTACTTTTAGAAAGTAAGACTCTTAATGGGATCTAAATAAAATGGAAATGATGGACTTCCATTCGGGGACAGAGGTGTTGTAAGGTTATGAAGTCAAAATGGAATGAGAAATAAATAATTGAGTGCTATTCTGTGACCGTTAAGGTGGATAATTGAGATTCTTGAGTGTCCTGACATTTTAAGTAGAAGCAGTATACAGAAGAGTCAATTTTTTATCTCTTGGAAGATATTTGTTCAATTTTCTTTAACAATTGCAGACTGTAACAGTGAAAGATGAAACGGTTTTTCCCAAAAGTTAGATGTGTTTGATTATCTTTTTACAACTGCAGACTGTAATAATGAAGATGAAATGGAGCAGCTTAGGGCGTCGGTTGATTTTCTTGTGGAGCTCTGTGAAACTGTTTCTTCTATCCGGGTGTGTGAGTCTCTTTGTCTTATCTGCATTTCCCTTTGTTGATGACACTATGCGCTCGTTTAAATAAATATATTTTGCATTTTTTTTTACATTAAATTTTTTTATTGGCAGATAGAGGACCCTAAATTTGTGAACTGGTCTCACCAAGCTGTAGACTTCATTCTAGGTATTTGATAAAATTTGAGTCATTAGAACATGACTTTTACTCTAAAGTTATCAATTTTTATGTATTTTTCAAAATTGGAAGTGACTCTCACCTTCACTATTACAACATTATTATTATCTAAATCATTATGATTTAAACTTAAGATTTTTTTTTTCTCTCACATAGTCCCATTAGAATATTGCTTTCAGTATACTAAGAAACTGAGGATGTAAATCACAAGTATATGTAACATAATTGTAAATAATATATATATATATATATATATATATATATATATATATATATATATATATATATATATATATAATTTCTTTGCTCGGGGAATGATGCCTATTCAAGTGCATGAAAACACCCCTAAAAGGCGGTCAGAGAGTTAATTTATCTGGTAATAGATCAAAGAATGATAAGAAATCATATAATAATTAATAAATCACCAGTATCACATTTTACTGGAAAATGGTCTATTGGTTTTTAGTTGCTCCTGTTTGTTGTTGCTGTTGTTTGGTAACTTACCACTTACCAGTATGAAGATAAAGAGTCATGTTGCATGATCTGGTTAATGTGACAGAATGAATGAACCTATAATCAGGAGTGCTTTATTTAAATCACAAAACCAGTATGGACCAGAAATAGGTCAAACAAATGAGAAAGGAAGTAGGTTAAAACTTGTAAGACACCCGACCAACAAGGATTTTTTGTAGCCAGTGTTGCAAAAGAAAAACACAATACTTGCTACTTGGTTAGGTGATGGTTTCATAAAGTCAAGTTGAAATTTTAAGTTTTGTGAGATGTTTACTTGGATTAAACTTCTGCTGCAAACATCCCTTTTCATCCTCCAATGAGTCTTTTGGCCTTTGCTTTCATCAATCTCCTGTGGCTTGGTATAAATGGTCAAAGGCAGTTACATTTGTTTTTCTTTGGAATTATTGGGTATGGTGGTAGACAATAATAAAGATTTAATATTCTTTTCTGTGAAATCCAAGTTGCTTAAACTCATTTAAGGTTGCAACATGAGCCATCACTCTACCATCTCATCCTTATTTCCTTTACCTTTGTCTATTGCAGTCATATATTCTTATGTATTGTTTTTTTTTTAATTTTTTTTGAAGCTTCAATAAAGAATCTCTCATTTATGGGGAAGAATGTAGAACCTGTTGAAGGAATTGTTAACAGCTTAATTATGCGTTTGATGAGAAGAATGTGTGCTGCACTTGAAGGAGATGGTAATATTGAATATGGTAGTTATTGGAATTAATTTGTAATTACCCTAGTCTGTACGGTTTCTTTACTTTGTTTCATATTTATAAGAATTTCATGATAAATAGTAGGCACAATGGTGTTGCCACATTTTACTTTGATATTGAAATTCTGATATCTGATCTTTTAAAGGTGGAATATGAGCATGGATTTCGTAGAAAAACCCTTTTCGGCATGAACTTTTTTTTAAAAAAAATTCTTACTTAAAACTCTAATGCTAGGCTGAGTTTTGTACTTTTGTTGCAAAGAGATGTGTTCCAGAACATCTTAGCAGTTCAGAATATATTCAAGTTAATTGAGCATCTATAAAATAATATCTTAACGATATGTTAACTTCTCAAGTTTCTTCTATTTTCACTCGTATCTTTTTTTTTTTTTTGAAATTTCGTTGGTAGTTGAGTGTATCAAATGCTCTTAGAACATCTAATTAATCTGTCGGGCGCAATCTCCCCGCCCCCAGCGTTGCAATGTGAAAGTCCAGGAATAAGCTTTCATGATGACAAGGTTTGATCTTCGGACATCCTCATTATCACGGACCACATGCCGCTGAGTGAACCCCTTAGGGATTCATGGATATGTGTTGTTAAATTAAGACTAATAAAAAAACTTTATTTATATTCATAGTCATGTTAGAAGACAAAGTTGGGAGTTTTTTTAGAATGTTCCTGAGTTACCTAAATTTACTATCACTGTAAATTATGTCAAGCTTCTCAGACGTCAAATCATTCATGTTGGAAGGCATCTGGTATCTGTAGGTTTTGTCACTCCAGCCTTGACGCAGTTAACGTTTTCTGGACAATGACAATATAAAAGTATGAAAACAAATATAATATCTTTGGCTAAAACTTTTAATGTAGAGCCAATGAATGAGGAACCCCATCAACTATCAGTTAAGTTCAAGATTCCCTACTGTGAGACGGGCTTCCCATGTTCCGAAAGAAAGTCTTTGTTGTGATCTTAACCTGAGATAGTACTGCAGTGCTTCCAGGTTCTTGTTTTAGGCTTATATTTTATGTAGTCTTTTACTCAATCCTTTTGCTTTTGATATTTTGTTTCAGAAACAGAACACAATGTTACTGATGCCCAGTTCTGTGTTCAGCACTTGATTCGTAAGCTTGGAAGTGAGCCTTATGTTGGACAACGTGTAATCCTTTCAGTTTCGCAAAGAATTTCTGTACTTGCAGAAAGTTTTCTTTTTATGGATCCGTTTGATGATGCTTTTCCGAACATGCATAGGTGTATGTATATAATGTAAGTGCTCTAAAATGTGATAACCTCTGTTGTAATATTTAGTCAGCTTGCTGAAAGGTTCACATTGTTGGAACTGAACTTCTTATGGCATTGGCAGAATAAAATAAATTGTGGGATGTAGCATCTACTGTCATTGTCACTTTTTCTTACTTTTCAGTCTTTGCGTTGTGTAACATTTCATTTTGTATAGCAGTATCATTTAATATCTGGCATCCTTACATTTTTAAAGATGCGTTCATATAATAGACTTGAGGTAATAATACTAATTGTTTGATGTTTCCAGGATTTCTTCCTAACAATTGTTATGTGGATGGCAGGATCCAGCTAATAGAATTTTTGGTATCAGGTCATTTAGTGGCTTGGTTGAGTGCTGACGGTTTCGACTCAAGTACGTGATTTTTTAAAGTTCCTTTTGTTATTTTATTTAAGCACACGAATCATTGACATGTAATTACTAATCACCGATACTTCTTTGACCCTGTTACTGGAGAAGCATTTCAATTTATTGATTATGAAAACTGAGTTGAAAAGACCAAATTTTCAAGCATGAAAATGAATTTCAAGGTTGATCCTTCAGGGCTGTTTGAAGAGTGGGTGACATCACTTCTTCATGCACAGAAATCAGTAAAACTCTTGGAAAGCAGGAACGGGCTTTATATTTTATACATGGATCGAGTGATTGGCGAAGTGGCTAATAGAGTTGGCCAAGTTTCATCCCTCCAGAAGCTGAACCCAGATATTATTGATAACCTATTCCAGTGACTGTACCTTGTTTATTTCGCCCCTGCAATGTAAGCCTCATTTTTATAAGTTGTGAACTTTGACATATTTTTTTTAATTACTATAGCTTTGTTAATTGTTTGTTAGCTAGTTAAGGTTTTTTCTAACTACCAGTCAGCCAGAAGAATAGGTATTCGTGGGTGTCTGATAGACAGATACTTTATTGACTTAATACATCTGTCCTATCTTATAAAATTCCCTGAGATTGAATAGTGGTCGCAGAGTAATCTGCCAATATCTTCTCTCCCCCTCTCTTCTCTATATTTATAATTGTTATTTTGTGGGTAGGTTGCATTTAAATATAAAGGAGTTTGTGTTTCATTCTAATTCTAATGCTTCGTTTGGTTGAAGGAACGAAGGTGTGAATTATGTTTGGAATAAAAAAATTATGTTTGGTTGTTCTATTGGAAATGGAATGGAATATTTTCATTATTCTCATTATTCTCAAATTTATGAATTTTATTTTTTTGGGAGAGTATTGAATGATTCATTCTAATTAGAATGAAATAAATTATTTTACTCTCTATTTTATTTTTTTATTAATTTTATTCATTTAATCTAAACGTAACATAATCATTTTTAACATTTCCTTCTTAAACACATAATGATGCTGTCAGTGATCCAACTCATCCCAGTCCAAGTAGTCGGTAAAAGCGATGTCAGAGGTGTCACTTACACAGTTGAAAATAACAATGTATTAGAGTCTCAAGGTCAGACAAAGTTTTCAAATCTCTTTAGGGGTATCGTTGGACTGCTCAACTTTAGGTTCATATTTGCTAAAATGTAATTTGTTGTATCATTTTTCTTATAGGGGATTGCTTGGATGTGTTTCTAATCCTTGTCGATTTTGGATGGAATTTGATTTCATCCATGCCTTCCTTGCCTAATTGAGCTATTTGCATAATTTAAACTACTAGGCCTTTTTTTTGTTTGCAAGGATTGAGGAGATAGAACTATATAGCCCCTTATTTGTTTCTTTGAATTATAAACTATTCCCTTTGTCTCAAGATAAAAGTCTTTTATTGATTTTTATGATCAAATTAATTATTTTTTAAATTAATATATTTTATTATTTTTAAAATGAATAATTTGACCACAAAAATTAATAGAGAATTTTTATCTTAGAATAGAAAGAGTATTAGTTATAGAATAATATATTACTCCAAAATGGGAGACTATTTAATCCCCCTCCCCCTAGGTATGAGAAAGATAATCCTCGCTCAGATCACCTTGGCATTAAAAAAATTATATTAAAAATACCCTTATTTTAGCTATTCCATACATAACTCGTGACTATTTTTTTTTATTGGATAAATTAGTGATAAGATTATTAATCCAAGCATTATAGTCCACGTGATTGTTATCCCTTGAAAATACTTTTAAAATGTTTACACTTAAAGAGATAAGAGTACTGATGTCCCCACAATATGATCATTTGTTTACAGCACTACCTTGTCAAAGAACTTGTAATCCATCTGTAATTGCAATAATGCAGAAGCATTTTTATATACTTGAAACAAACTTTCAGCTTAGTCATCATTTATGTATGGTACATAGATAATTCAGTATTATGAATTTTATTGCAACTTTCTGATATTCTTGAATGTAATAAAGTCAAATTTCATGGCGGGCCGGCCATATAAACGATTTCTTATCCTTTAGAACCATTTTGGAGTTGTAAAAATTATATCAGCATCAAAAAGAACTTGCTTGGATTAAATATATCCAAGTGGGACTTTGCCCATCTTATTATTATAACTGTTTATAAGGCATACTCCTCAATAGCTGCGGAAGGTACAAGGCTTGTTCCGTATTACTCTACTTCCCAGCGAGGTCTCACTAGTCTGACTTGCCGATCTTTGATATGGTATGGTATGGTATGGTATGGTGCTCGTGAGAGTAAAGTGGGTAACGCAATATTATGAGAGTAAAGTGGGTAACGCAATATTATAATTTGTTAATTGAGTCGAGACTATGGTATTATATACATAAAATTCTTGGGCCAGGAGAAAAAGTGCTTTACAGGCATCCTAAATATAGTGGGACAATTTCCATAACTATATGAGGTCCAGCTATCATATTGTTTTCATCATACTTGGGCCACATGTATTGCTTGATGTAACTATCGGAAGTAATGCTTTTTTCTGGTTTAATTTCTTTCTTTATTTTTTTGGAGTATATTTTTTTCTCGTGGAGAAACAATCTTTCTCTCTCTAAATTAAGTAGTAGATGTCATCATCATTAATAATTTGAGCACTTGTCACTTGTCAATGATGACATCTACTGCCTAGAGTCCCAATTAATTTTTAAAAATTTGAAACAAAAGATTAAAAAGGATTGTAAGCTAATATTTACATGTATAAAATACTTAAAACTTCGTTATTCAAATATTTTTCTTTTCTTTTTCAAAAAAGAATTATGATGGAAGGAAAAAGAGAAAATATAGCTTACCTTAAGAGGTGAGGGGCATTTCCGGAAGCCAAAAAAAAATATGGAGCCACCCGCTTTATATATGGGTCCGCTTAATGTGTGTTTTAAGGGCACACATTAAGCGTGAAAAATAAGAGATGAATCTTACTAAATATTATTTTTTTATATATTTATACTGAATTCAATACATGGGGTCCACTAGTATATTATTTTTTTATGCATTTAATTCAGTACAAATATATAAACAAATAATATTATGTATTGAATTTTACGCTTAGCATGTGTCTTAAGGGCACATTCTAATAAAATCCTTTATATATTGGAAGAAAATATATACATATATCTTCTTTCTAGAAAGGTTACGAAACCCAGTGGATCCATCACGGGTCACCATCTTTCACTGTTGCTCTCTTCTAATTCAATCATCGCATTATTTTCGATCAATAAATGGATCCGCTCAGGTCCAGCCCAACCACATGACCCTTTGCACAGTGTTCTGTTCTCTTCTGATTTTGCCTCGTCATCCTGCTGGCTGCTGCTGCTAGTATTTTCCAATTCCAGTTATATATGTAGAATTGATTTGTTATGAGGTGAGGTGCAGGGTATGATGAGCTTGAATTCAGTTGAGGGAAATTAAGTGCAGCAGCAGAAGCATTGCAGAATAGTAGTCTGTCAGCATCGAGATGTCACCAGCTGGGATATTTTAGCTTAAGCAAACTATATATAAAATGACACTAGAATTCTAAATTTATTCTCATGTCACCATTATTTTTTTTTGGACATGCATGCCACCATTATTAAAATACAAAACTTTTTTTTCTTCCTATAATGACCCGCTGCGCTCGTCTTTACTTTGGGTTGTGATCATGAAGGAACTGAATATTTGGTAGAGATGGATGAAGATCATCCTTAGTTTTAGCCACACAAAAAAAAAAGATCATCCTTAGAGGTGTTTGGTATAAATTAATTTTGGTGATCATTTCATATTCTCAGTAATATAGGTTGTCATTTTGTAAATCGTACTCCCTCCGCCCTTTTTTATTTATTTTTTTAGAGAGAAATATTTATTTTTTTTATTTGTTATTTATAAATTTCAAAAAAATATTAAATGTTTAATTTTTTATACTATTTTTTATAATTAATGACTAATTTGTTTATCTTATTTTTTTAATAAATTTTGAAAATTTTATATTAATATTTAATCAATTAAAAAAAATTAATTGTAATTCTTAATGTATGTAAAAGTAAAACTTTAAAATGTCAAAAAAGGAAGAAAGGAGTAATTGATAAAATAATAATTATACATCCTGGATAAAATATCAAGATAGTCGCATAAAGTGGGTGTCCGAATAATCCGAAAAGAGTTGGTAAAGATTATCACTAATTGATCAGCTTAATATCTTCTTTAAAACAAAAATGCCTCATATTTTCGTAATTTGAACATTAATAATGTCGAAATGAAGTCATCCTCATAGCAGTTATTTAATAACAATTATTAAGAGTTTAAATAACTGTTATGCAGAACTCGATTTACATAAAATATTATTTATATATTTCAAATTAAAAATAAAGACTCTGCATAATAGTTATGTAAATTAGATTAAACTTATTAAATTCTTACAGTATAAATGTTATACAGTATCAATATATTTTTAAAATAACTATCACATAATTATTATGCATATGAGTGTCTTCTTACCCTAAAGCCTGATCTTATCTTCATTTTCTGAGATCTGTGTCATTGTTGGACTCATAAGCACTCTTAAGAAAAAGCTCGGGCAAATGATCGCATAATTCATAAGCACTCTCAGATCGGAGTCGTATACTTCCTTTTCTCGATCCAAATGACCCAGTCGATCCTTTAGTTGTCCACACAGCAGCCACAATTTAAAAAATGAAAAAAAGAGTTTTAACCCTTCATCAAGTAACCTTTTTTTTTTTTCTGACGCAGTGGAATATGGTTAGATTATAACGTTCTAACACAAATATAATTTATAGCTTTAAATGTACTAACAAGAACGTAAAATAAACTCTTGAATTCACAAGAAAATTATGAACTCACAAAGTGAACAAGAGATAATAATAATATTAATTGAGCAAAACATTACTATTAACAAACTATAATAACATATTTATAATACTAAACTACTTTCCTATGACTAATTAGAAAAGAAAAAGAATTAAATCCTAAACTAAATAAAATTATTAAAACTAAAACTCAAAACATAAACGGATTAAATATAAATTTAAACTACTGAATTTTTTTAAATAATAAATAAAAATACATCAAATAAATTAAAACTCTATGAAGAAAAATATATATGAAAATTTGAATCTTTCTCATTATTTTTCACTACATCAAACTCCTCTTCTTAGAAGAAAAAAAATTATCCTCAAATTTTAAAGTAAATGAGTACCTAGCACCAAGAACGAATTTGAAATCTTCGCGAGATCAAAACTCCATATTTTTTTTTTCTTAAAGAATAATTTTGAAAATAAATGGGAGAAGACCGATACCTTTGAATTTACCTGCACGAGAAAGAAATTTTCAGGAACAATAAAATCATTAATTTTAATATTCTCAAACACAAGAATAATCTTATAATCAATTTTGCCCGTTGCGGTATCCCTACGCATAGTATTTTCATCCTTAGATTTTGAGACATCTTCTATACTTTCCTCAATAATAGACAACTTGTTAGGAATTTGAGATTTTTCAACTACACTATCTTCAACCTCAGGTTGTCTTTTCTCCAAAGCAATACCTTGTGAGCTTTTAAACATGACAATTTTTCAGTCTGTGGCATACCAATAGGCTTTTGAAATTCACAATATGTAACCAAGTATTCTATCTATTCACGACCATCAATTTTGTACTCTTCCAATTTAAATTATAACTTCGAATGTAAGACCCCGAATTTTATGAAATACAAAATTTAATTTTTCTTCATATATATATATTTTTTGAAACAATAAGTGGTTAAATTAACAAAATTGAAAGTTAAGGATGTTATGTGCAAATTTTATTTTGTCGGACAATATTCGCTTTGTCGGGGAATATTCGTTTGGTCGGGGAATATTCGTGCCGTACGACGGCGCCGAAATAATAAATTATTGGTGGACCCCACAACGGAATATTTGTCGGATATAGAAAACGACAGAAGTAACCTTTTTAAATAAAAATAGTCAACGGAACTGTTAAAATACCGGTGATAAAAGAATAGTAGCATACGGTAGTTTATGGTATTTTCTGTAGCACACGGTACTCTACAGTAACACACGGTATTGCATAGTGTCTCATATTATTGGTCTGATAATTGACACCGTAACTGTTACGCATCATTTCATCGATAATTGTCACTGCATAATATTTTATATTATCAATTCAATAATTGTTGTTACACAGTATTTTGCATTATTGATTTAATAATTGTCATTACACTGTATTTTATATCATTGAGTCAATAATTGTTGTTGCACTGTTTTTAAAATTATTGAACCTAATAATTGTCACAGTAACATATGCACAGTAATTCACATTATTGAATCAATAATTGTCATTACACAGTAACGTATGCTTTATTTTACATTATTGTTATCTCTATTATGATGTTATTTAAACAGTTGTATTTCATTAATTTATTGACTTGATATCTAAGAGCTAACTATACTGTATTTATAACAATTAGTCATAATAATTGAATTGATAAAGTTATTTGTTTATAATATAAAGTTAGGTGATTATTAGGTGATATGAAATGAATGGTGTAGATTAAAGTGTGAATTATTGTTGAATAATTGAATTGATTTGTTTATAATATAAAGTTAGGTGATTATTAGGTGATATGAAATGAATGGTGTAGATTAAAGTGTGAATTATTGTTGAATAATTAAATTGATTTGTTTATAATATAAAGTTAGGTGATTATTAGGTGATATGAAATGAATGGTGTAGATTAAAGATAATATAATATTTGAAATGGATGGTGTAGATTAAAAGATGATCTTTAAATGAATGGTTTAGATTAAATGAATGATAAGATTTTTGGCTATAAATAGAAGCCTTAACTTAAGGATTTTTCATAAACTTCCTTACTTGTTCTTTCTTTCTCTCTCTAAATACTTCTTGTGAAAGTTCTCTCTAAGTGTGCTTAAGTCATCTTGAGTATTTGTGAAGATCTATAAGTATACGTGTACTGTTCAAGTTAATCAACCTCATTTAAATCAATATCCAGTCACGTGTTACGGTAAGGGATACCATCTTTTTCATCTTCCATTATTCAAACATACTATGGTAAGGGATTATCATTATTTGATTCTCGATAATAATATTGTTTCTTCCTTACTCATAAGACGTGCCTTTTATTTCCATGTATTAAATTGTGGGAATAACCTTACGGAGCGGATTGCCGCCTGTTGGTGAATAACCTTTCGTATTCATTTATTATTAATCTCTGAGAATAACCTTACGGAGCGAATTGCCGCCTGTTTGGTGAATAACTCTTTGTACTCAAATTCTATTAAATTGTGGGAATAACCTTACGGAGCGGATTGCCGCCTGTTGGTGAATAACCCTTTGTATTAATTTCCTTCACCTTTTGTTAATCAAACCTGCTACGGTAAGGGATATTATTTTCTTTCATACTCCTAAATCGAAATTTATTATGGAACTATTGCTTCTATAATTCCTGAAAATATTATATGTTCCATAATAGTTGAACTTCATTATTTCAACTGAACCTTCCTATTTACGTGAACCTTTCTATTGAATTGTAACCGTTATTCTGAACTGTGGATCTTGAATATCATTTTTAAATTTCACTCCACATCATGTTGACAATTTGGACATTATTTGAATCTGTACAAAGTAAACTTCCGATACTTATTGTTATCCTATTTCTTCTGTTCATCATTTATATCATTCTAATCATCCAAAAATCAAGCTGTTGTGAATATCTGTGGCCGGGGGCACAGATGTGATATATTTGTTGAACAGATGATAGGTTAAAGGCGATATAATAGGTTAAAGGCGATACATCTGTTCGGTGTCTTTTATGGCACGTGGTGAATGTTCTCTTTGGCCCGTAGTGCAAAGATGAACTGTTGTTTGGTATGATTATGACCAAAGGCTGAATCTGGTATAATCATGACCGTTGGTGCTATATTGAATATCTTTGGCCCGTAGTGCAAAGATGAACTGTTGATGTGCATGATTATGATCAGGAACTGTGAATTTATATTATCATGACTAATGGTATTTCAGATGATAAAAGTTGATGATGTTTTTACGAAAAAGAGAAGCGAGTGGACATTATAGTCTGCATTATTCTTCGAATAGATTGCTCATTCCGCTGCTATTATTGATCTGAACATTGTTTAAGAATTTAACTACAGTTTTTGATATAAACCTTGTAGTCTATTGTATTCTATCAAGAACTCAACTGTTGAAGGCTAATGATAATTTATTCGTCATTATCTTAGTCATGATATTTCTTACTAGGCTATTTGAGCTCACCCTTTCTTTTGTTCCATTGTTTTTCAACAGGAGATGAAAACATAACAGGGTCTAGCCGGGGAATGAAGTGAGGGTCCGAGGAATAGTTATCATAGTCTTCACGTTTTGTAAAATAGTGTGGCAATAATAGTGAAGACTTAGTTGTGTATTATTATACACTGTATTGTTGTACGTTGTGCTTTGTTGTAATAATTTTGTTGTAGTCTTTTGACGACTCAAGTTTGGGCTGTGTGGGCCCAGATTTGGGGGCGTCACATTGAAGACCTCATGGATTTATATCTATTTGATTGTTGAGGAAGCAAATAAATTATCTTTTTTCCCCAATATAAGTTATAGATATATTCAGAACCAAAATATTCTCTATGAAAATCATACAATCATAACTAACCTAGCAAGATACGTCCAATGTTTATAGGCAAAACATCACAAATCACCTTAATTGTATACCTTTTAAATTTAATCGGAACAATACACCAATACGATACTATGATTGAGGTATTATTAAGTCAAGGAATCTCAAAAGGATAAAGAATTTATTCGGACTGGAGAGTTAATTTGTGACGCCCCCAAATCTGGGCCCACACAGCCCAAACTTGAGTCGTCAAAAGACTACAACAAAATTATTACAACAAAGCACAACGTACAACAATACAGTGTATAATAATACACAACTAAGTCTTCACTATTATTGCCACACTATTTTACAAAACGTGAAGACTATGATAACTATTCCTCGGACCCTCACTCCATTCCCCGGCTAGACCCTGTTATGTTTTCATCTCCTGTTGAAAAACAATGGAACAAAAGAAAGGGTGAGCTCAAATAGCCTAGTAAGAAATATAATGACTAAGATAATGACGAATAAATTATCATTAACCTTCAACAGTTGAGTTCTTGATAGAATACAATAGACTACAAGGTTTATATCAAAAACTGTAGTTAAATTCTTAAACAATGTTCAGATCAATAATAGCAGCGGAATGAGCAATCTATTCGAAGAATAATGCAGACTATAATGTCCACTCGCTTCTCTTTTTCGTAAAAACATCATCAACTTTTATCATCTGAAATACCATTAGTCATGATAATATAAATTCACAGTTCCTGATCATAATCATGCACATCAACAGTTCATCTT
The DNA here is from genome assembly GCA_947179155.2 of Hedera helix. Taxonomy (NCBI): domain Eukaryota; kingdom Viridiplantae; phylum Streptophyta; class Magnoliopsida; order Apiales; family Araliaceae; genus Hedera; species Hedera helix. The sequence continues at coordinate 48,774,362 of OX359268.1, read as the reverse complement.
TGCACTACGGGCCAAAGATATTCAATATAGCACCAACGGTCATGATTATACCAGATTCAGCCTTTGGTCATAATCATACCAAACAACAGTTCATCTTTGCACTACGGGCCAAAGAGAACATTCACCACGTGCCATAAAAGACACCGAACAGATGTATCGCCTTTAACCTATTATATCGCCTTTAACTTATCATCTGTTCAACAAATATATCACATCTGTGCCCCCGGCCACAGATATTCACAACAGCTTGATTTTGGATGATTAGAATGATATAAATGATGAACAGAAGAAATAGGATAACAATAAGTATCGGAAGTTTACTTTGTACAGATTCAAATAATGTCCAAATTGTCAACATGATGTGGAGTGAAATTTAAAAATAATATTCAAGATCCACAGTTCAGAATAACGGTTACAATTCAATAGAAAGGTTCACGTAAATAGGAAGGTTCAGTTGAAATAATGAAGTTCAACTATTATGGAACATATAATATTTTCAGGAATTATAGAAGCAATAGTTCCATAATAAATTTCGATTTAGGAGTATGAAAGAAAATAATATCCCTTACCGTAGCAGGTTTGATTAACAAAAGGTGAAGGAAATTAATACAAAGGGTTATTCACCAACAGGCGGCAATCCGCTCCGTAAGGTTATTCCCACAATTTAATAGAATTTGAGTACAAAGAGTTATTCACCAAACAGACGGCAATCCGCTCCGTAAGGTTATTCCCACAATTTAATAGAATTTGAGTACAAAGAGTTATTCACCAAACAGGCGGCAATCCGCTCCGTAAGGTTATTCCCACAATTTAATAGAATTTGAGTACAAAGAGTTATTCACCAAACAGGCGGCAATCCGCTCCGTAAGGTTATTCTCAGAGTTTAATAATGAATGAATACGAAAGGTTATTCACCAACAGGCGGCAATCCGCTCCGTAAGGTTATTCCCACAATTTAATACATGGAAATAAAAGGCACGTCTTATGAGTAAGGAAGAAACAATATTATTATCGAGAATCAAATAATGATAATCCCTTACCATAGTATGTTTGAATAATGGAAGATGAAAAAGATGGTATCCCTTACCGTAACACGTGACTGGATATTGATTTAAATGAGGTTGATTAACTTGAACAGTACACGTATACTTATAGATCTTCACAAATACTCAAGATGACTTAAGCACACTTAGAGAGAACTTTCACAAGAAGTATTTAGAGAGAGAAAGAAAGAACAAGTAAGGAAGTTTATGAAAAATCCTTAAGTTAAGGCTTCTATTTATAGCCAAAAATCTTATCATTCATTTAATCTAAACCATTCATTTAAAGATCATCTTTTAATCTACACCATCCATTTCAAATATTATATTATCTTTAATCTACACCATTCATTTCATATCACCTAATAATCACCTAACTTTATATTATAAACAAATCAATTTAATTATTCAACAATAATTCACACTTTAATCTACACCATTCATTTCATATCACCTAATAATCACCTAACTTTATATTATAAACAAATCAATTCAATTATTCAACAATAATTCACACTTTAATCTACACCATTCATTTCATATCACCTAATAATCACCTAACTTTATATTATAAACAAATAACTTTATCAATTCAATTATTATGACTAATTGTTATAAATACAGTATAGTTAGCTCTTAGATATCAAGTCAATAAATTAATGAAATACAACTGTTTAAATAACATCATAATAGAGATAACAATAATGTAAAATAAAGCATACGTTACTGTGTAATGACAATTATTGATTCAATAATGTGAATTACTGTGCATATGTTACTGTGACAATTATTAGGTTCAATAATTTTAAAAACAGTGCAACAACAATTATTGACTCAATGATATAAAATACAGTGTAATGACAATTATTAAATCAATAATGCAAAATACTGTGTAACAACAATTATTGAATTGATAATATAAAATATTATGCAGTGACAATTATCGATGAAATGATGCGTAACAGTTACGGTGTCAATTATCAGACCAAAAATATGAGACACTATGCAATACCGTGTGTTACTGTAGAGTACCGAGTGCTACAGAAAATACCAATAACTACCGTATGCTACTATTCTTTTATCACCGGTATTTTAACAGTTCCGTTGACTATTTTTTTTTTAAAAAGGTTACTTCTGTCGTTTTCTATATCCGACAAATATTCCGTTGTGGGGTCCACCAATAATTTATTATTTCGGCGCCGTCGTACGGCACGAATATTCCCCGACCAAACGAATATTCCCCGACAAAGCGAATATTGTCCGACAAAATAAAATTTGCCCATAACATCCTTAACTTTCAATTTTGTTAATTTAACCACTTACTGTTTCAAAAAAAATATATATGAAGAAAAATTAAATTTTGTATTTCATAAAATTCGGGGTCTTACAACCTCCCCTCCTTATGAAATTTCGTCCCCGAAATTGACGTACCTGACATATCGAAGAGGTAAGGATACTTAGATTTCATCTCAGATTCTAGCTCCCAGGTCATTTCCTCAGTATCTTGGTTCCTCCATAAAACCTTAACTTGAGGTATAACCTTTGAGCGTAGGATCTGCTCCTTCTTATCCAGGATCTTAACAGGTACCTTCTCGTATGTTAAATCCTCTGCTATAACGTCTGGTTCTAACTCAATGACGTGGTTTGGGTCCTTCACATATTTACGTAACATAGATATGTGAAAAACGTTATGGATGCGAGACATACTTGGTGGTAGGGCTAGTCTGTAGGCTACGGTTCCTATTCGATCGAGGATTTCAAATGGGCCAATAAATCGAGGGTTGAGCTTTCCTCTCTTTCCGAATCTCGTAACCCCTTTCCATGGAGAAACACGTAAGAATACATGATCTCCGACGTTGAAACTTTCGTCTCTCCGATGAAGATCAGCATAACTCTTTTGTCGTTCTTGTGCGGTCTGTATTCGTTGTCAGATCATTTGGATCTTTTCGGTCGTCAAGCGTACCAACTCGGGTCCCAACAATTTTGCTTCTCCTACCTCATTCCAACATATTGGAGAGCGACACTTCCTTCCATACAAAGCCTCGAATGGAGCCATGCCTATGCTTGCTTGGTAACTGTTGTTGTAAGAAAATTCCACCAATGGCAAGTACTTATCCCAACTTCCTTTGAAGTCTAATACACAAAGTCTCAAAAGATCTTCGAGGGTCTGGATCGTCCTTTCCGATTGTCCGTCCGTTTGAGGATGGTATGCAGAACTAAAACGTAGTTCAGTGCCCATAGCTTTTTGTAGACTGATCCAAAAGCGTGAAGTGAATCTAGGATCTCGATCAGAAACTATGGAAACTGGCATGCCATGCAATCTCACGATCTCATTTATGTACATACCGGCAAGACGTTCAAGTGAAAAGTTTTCTCGTATAGGCAAGAAATGAGCAGATTTGGTCAATCTATCTACGATCACCCAAATTGCATCTAAGCCTTGAGAAACTTTTGGAAGACCCGTCACGAAGTCCATATTGATGTGTTCCCACTTCCATTCGGGAACTTCAAGTGATTGTAATGGACCTTTAGGAACTTGATGCTCTGCCTTAACACGTTGACAAGTTAGGCACCTTGAGATAAACTCCGCAATCTCTCTTTTCATATTGTTCCACCAAAATGTATGTCGAAGATCTCGATATATCTTGGTACCTCCTGGGTGGATTGCAAACGGCGTGTTGTGTGCCTCCATCATGATTTTATGCTTTAATTCAGGATCGTTAGGAACACAGAGTCGAGAGTTGACTCGAAGTATTCCTTTCTCGTCGATTCTTGCTTCGGGAATGGCACCTTCTTGTACTTTCTTTATCATGTTTATCAGTTCCGGATCGGTAGCTTGAGCAGCTTTAATTTTATCGATTAGAGTTGGTTCTACTCGCACGTGAGCAATCTTCGAGTGGGTCCCTGGTGTCTTTAGCTCTATCTCCATCTTTTGCAAGTCGTACAAAATACACTTTTGTGTTGTCAGCAGTGCACTTGTACTTGCATAAGATTTTCTGCTCAAAGCGTCAGCTACAACGTTCGCCTTTCCCGGGTGATACTGGATTGTGTGGTCATAATCCTTTAACAGCTCAAGCCAACGTCGTTGTCGCATGTTGAGTTCCTTCTGGGTGAAGAAATACTTGAGACTTTTATGATCCGTATAGATATCCACTTTTTCTCCGTACAAGTAGTGTCTCCAGATCTTCAACGCGAAAACGACTGCTGCCAACTCTAGATCATGAGTAGGATAATTTTTCTCATAATCTTTGAGTTGTCGAGAGGCGTAGGCTATAACCTTTCCATGTTGCATAAGGACACAGCCTAGACCTTTGCCAGAAGCATCGCTGTAGATAACAAATTCTCCTGATCCTGATGGTATGGTCAGAACATGAGCTGAAACCAGTCTCTTCTTGAGTTCTTGGAAACTTTTCTCGCATTCCTCGCTCCATATGAATTTTGTGCTTTTCCGAGTAAGCTGCGTTAATGGAGTGGCGATTCGAGAAAATCCTTCTACGAATCTCCGATAATAACCAGCTAGACCCAGAAAACTTCGGACTTCGGTTACTGTTTTGGGTTGTTCCCAATTTAGTACCGTTTCAATCTTCGCAGGATCGACTGATATTCCTTGACTAGAAATCACATGCCCCAGAAACGCGACCTCCTCAAGCCAGAACTCACATTTCTTCAACTTGGCATATAATTTGTTTTCACGGAGCTTTTGTAGTATCAATCTCAGGTGTTGTTCATGATCCTCGCGACTCTTGGAGTATATGAGGATGTCATCAATAAAGACAACCACAAAATGATCCAAATGTTCCTTGAATATCCGGTTCATCATGTCCATGAAAGCTGCAGGAGCATTAGTTAGTCCAAAAGGCATGACTAAGAACTCATAATGCCCATAACGAGTTCTGAAAGCAGTCTTTGGAATGTCCTCAGCTTTAACCTTTAACTGATGATATCCAGAACGGAGATCAATCTTTGAGAAATATTGAGCGCCTTGCAATTGATCAAACATGTCATCAATCCGAGGTAACGGGTACCTGTTCTTGATGGTGACATGGTTCAATTCTCGGTAGTCAATGCACAATCTCATACTCCCGTCTTTCTTCTTCACAAATAGAACAGGAGCACCCCAAGGTGATGCACTCGGACGAATGAAACCGGTATCCAACAATTCCTGTAGTTGGACTTTTAACTCTTGAAGTTCAATGGGAGCCATTCGGTAGGGAGCTTTGGAAATGGGCTTGGTACCGGGTTCAAGATCAATATAAAAATCAATTTCACGGTTTGGGGGTAAGCCAGGAAGTTTTTCAGGAAAAACGTCAGGAAACTCATTAACAATGGGAATATCATTTAAGTTTGACGTATTTTTGTTCAAATCAGTGACATGAGCTAAAAAGGCTTGACATCCGTTTTTCAATAAACGAATGGCTTTATGGCTAGAAATAACAGTTATAGATTTCAATGGTTTAGTTGCTTGAATTTGCATGACAGGTTGATTAGGAATATGAAAACTAATAATCTTATGAAAACAATCAATTTTAGCATGATGGGTAGTCAACCAATCAATTCCTAAAATCACATCAAATTCATGCATCTCCAAAGAAATAAGGTCAACAGGTAATATGAGGTTGTTGATTTGAACTAGGCAAGATTTATAGACAGTAGATGTAATGGTCATTTCTCCTAATGGGGTTTCAACTGATAAGTCAAAGTCCAAATTTTCAGGAGTTAAGTTTAAACGCTGAGCACATGCAGGTGAGATAAAAGAATGGGTAGAGCCAGTATCTAACAAAGCGTAGATTTCACGAGAATTTATGAATAGCTTACCGGTTATCACCTCGTTCGAGTTTCGCGCCATTTGGGATGTCACAACAAAAGCTCTCCCTTGAACTACAGATTTTCCCTTATCCGCGCTAGCTTTTGGTATCATCATTGCAGCTGGACTTGATTTTGTGGCAGGACAAAACCGCGCAAGATGACCCTCTTTCCCACAACTGTAGCACTTTTTGGACTGCAGTGTACAGTTTGGGCTGATGTGACCTTCCTGACCACACCTATAGCATCTCACTGGTGGTCGATCTTCTCCCCTTGAAACTGAGGTCGGTGCTGGTGTTGGTACTGGTGCTGGTGCCCTTCCATAATTATTATGGAATCTCTTTCTTTTGAAATTGTTCCCACTAGATTCCCCTCTTCTGTTATTTGGTGTGGAATTACCACCGAAGTGTTGGTTACCTCCTCGATGGTTCTCGTTCCTGTGGTTGTTGTCACTCCTTTCTCTATGCTGATCATTAACTCTTGGCTGCAATGTTTCATCTGTTTGCTCCACCCTTTGAGCCCTATCCACAACATCTGAATACAAACTAAATTTATGAGAGCTAAGTTGTTGACGAATTTTGAATCTCAAACCTCTTAGGAACATCCGACTCATTCGTGCTTCGTCATCCACAAGATGGGTGGCAAAGCGAGATAACTCGGCAAACTTGGCTTCATATTGGGAGACTGTCATGTTTCCCTGCTCCAGCTTAATGAATTCCACCTCTTTCATATGGCGGATGCTTTCTGGGAAATACTTCTCGTTAAACAGTTCTTCGAATTCTGTCCAAGACATTTCGAGTGCTGAAGGTTGGATACGTTTTACCGCTTCCCACCAATGGTCCGCCTCACCTCGTAACATAAAAGTGGCAAATGGCACCTTCTGATCATCAGCGCATTGTAAGACATCAAGTATTTTTGTCGTCTGCTTTAGCCATGCCTCCGCTTTGAGTGGGTCAGGCTTCCCGTGGAATTCAGGTGATCCTAATTCTTTAAATTGCTTAACAGTGACCATCCTCAAATTGCCAGCGTTTCTTCCGTTATTATTGACTGGATTTCCTCTTCCTTGATTCTGTATGAACTGCATGAAATTCCTAAAGAATCCATCGTTCATCATGTTATCAGGAACATTATTTCCTGAGTTGGCAGGAGGATTGTTTGGGGCCTCTTGATTCTCGGCTACATTTGCTTCAGGCATTCCATAGTTAACCTCTTGATTTCCAGATGCCATACTAAACTGTGGTCACAAAATAAATGTTAGTTCAAATAAACTGACTCATCACTTCATGTTCCTACATTCAAATCGACTCATTAGATAATAAAATCTATTTTAGGTAGGACACACTAGTGACTGATTCTATTCGTCTCTCCCCTCCTAGTTCTACCCCAGATCTCCATTAAAGACCATATCCCTAAGCTCTGATGCCAACTGTGACGCCCCCAAATCTGGGCCCACACAGCCCAAACTTGAGTCGTCAAAAGACTACAACAAAATTATTACAACAAAGCACAACGTACAACAATACAGTGTATAATAATACACAACTAAGTCTTCACTATTATTGCCACACTATTTTACAAAACGTGAAGACTATGATAACTATTCCTCGGACCCTCACTCCATTCCCCGGCTAGACCCTGTTATGTTTTCATCTCCTGTTGAAAAACAATGGAACAAAAGAAAGGGTGAGCTCAAATAGCCCAGTAAAGAATATCATGACTAAGATAATGACGAATAAATTATCATTAGTCTTCAACAGCTGAGTTCTTGATAGAATACAATAGACTACAAGGTTTATATCAAAAACTCCAGTTAAATTCTTAAACAACGTTCAGATCAATAATAGCAGCGGAATGAGTAATCTATTAGAAGAATAATGCAGACTATAATGTCCACTCGGTTCTCTTTTTAGGAAAAACATCATCAACTTTTATCATCTGAAATATCATCAGTCAAGATAATACAAATTCACAGTTCCTGATCATAATCATGCAGATCAACAGTTCATCTTTGCACTACGGGCCAAAGACATTCAATATAACACCAACGGTCATGATTATACCAGATTCAGCCTTTGGTCATAATCATACCAAACAACAGTTCATCTTTGCACTACGGGCCAAAGAGAACATTCACCACGTGCCATAAAAGACACCGAACAGATGTATCGCCTTTAACCTATTATATCGCCTTTAACTTATCATCTGTTCAACAAATATATCACATCTGTGCCCCCGGCCACAGATATTCACAACAACTTGATTTTGGATGATTAGAATGATATAAATGATGAACAGAAGAAATAGGATAACAATAAGTATCGGAAGTTTACTTTGTACAGATTCAAATAATGTCCAAATTGTCAACATGATGTGGAGTGAAATTTAAAAATAATATTCAAGATCCACAGTTCAGAATAACGGTTACAATTCAATAGAAAGGTTCACGTAAATAGGAAGGTTCAGTTGAAATAATGAAGTTCAACTATTATGGAACATATAATATTTTCAGGAATTATAGAAGCAATAGTTCCATAATAAATTTCGATTTAGGAGTATGAAAGAAAATAATATCCCTTACCGTAGCAGGTTTGATTAACAAAAGGTGAAGGAAATTAATACAAAGGGTTATTCACCAACAGGCGGCAATCCGCTCCGTAAGGTTATTCCCACAATTTAATAGAATTTGAGTACAAAGAGTTATTCACCAAACAGGCGGCAATCCGCTCCGTAAGGTTATTCCCACAATTTAATAGAATTTGAGTACAAAGAGTTATTCACCAAACAGGCGGCAATCCGCTCCGTAAGGTTATTCTCAGAGTTTAATAATGAATGAATACGAAAGGTTATTCACCAACAGGCGGCAATCCGCTCCGTAAGGTTATTCCCACAATTTAATACATGGAAATAAAAGGCACGTCTTATGAGTAAGGAAGAAACAATATTATTATCGAGAATCAAATAATGATAATCCCTTACCATAGTATGTTTGAATAATGGAAGATGAAAAAGATGGTATCCCTTACCGTAACACGTGACTGGATATTGATTTAAATGAGGTTGATTAACTTGAACAGTACACGTATACTTATAGATCTTCACAAATACTCAAGATGACTTAAGCACACTTAGAGAGAACTTTCACAAGAAGTATTTAGAGAGAGAAAGAAAGAACAAGTAAGGAAGTTTATGAAAAATCCTTAAGTTAAGGCTTCTATTTATAGCCAAAAATCTTATCATTCATTTAATCTAAACCATTCATTTAAAGATCATCTTTTAATCTACACCATCCATTTCAAATATTATATTATCTTTAATCTACACCATTCATTTCATATCACCTAATAATCACCTAACTTTATATTATAAACAAATCAATTTAATTATTCAACAATAATTCACACTTTAATCTACACCATTCATTTCATATCACCTAATAATCACCTAACTTTATATTATAAACAAATCAATTCAATTATTCAACAATAATTCACACTTTAATCTACACCATTCATTTCATATCACCTAATAATCACCTAACTTTATATTATAAACAAATAACTTTATCAATTCAATTATTATGACTAATTGTTATAAATACAGTATAGTTAGCTCTTAGATATCAAGTCAATAAATTAATGAAATACAACTGTTTAAATAACATCATAATAGAGATAACAATAATGTAAAATAAAGCATACGTTACTGTGTAATGACAATTATTGATTCAATAATGTGAATTACTGTGCATATGTTACTGTGACAATTATTAGGTTCAATAATTTTAAAAACAGTGCAACAACAATTATTGACTCAATGATATAAAATACAGTGTAATGACAATTATTAAATCAATAATGCAAAATACTGTGTAACAACAATTATTGAATTGATAATATAAAATATTATGCAGTGACAATTATCGATGAAATGATGCGTAACAGTTACGGTGTCAATTATCAGACAAAAAATATGAGACACTATGCAATACCGTGTGTTACTGTAGAGTACCGAGTGCTACAGAAAATACCAATAACTACCGTATGCTACTATTCTTTTATCACCGGTATTTTAACAGTTCCGTTGACTATTTTTTTTTTAAAAAGGTTACTTCTGTCGTTTTCTATATCCGACAAATATTCCGTTGTGGGGTCCACCAATAATTTATTATTTCGGCGCCGTCGTACGGCACGAATATTCCCCGACCAAACGAATATTCCCCGACAAAGCGAATATTGTCCGACAAAATAAAATTTGTCCATAACATCCTTAACTTTCAATTTTGTTAATTTAACCACTTACTGTTTCAAAAAAAATATATATGAAGAAAAATTAAATTTTGTATTTCATAAAATTCGGGGTCTTACATAATTATTTCACAAATTCGGGTGAAACTACATTAAAATCACTTTCTCTATCAAGAATAAGTTTATACACATTTGACTTGTAATGAACAAATGTGTGAAAAGTATATTTGGATTATGAATCATTCTATCAAATCAATTTAGAAATAAAAAAGTTTTTCACCATGGCAAGAGTATTAAAATTCACCGAATAATAAAATTTTGGGGTGTATTTTTAGTACATATAAAATATTGGAGTAGGTATGCAAGTATTTAAAAGTTAAGGGCTGGAGAAATATTATGAGAGATACTAAATTGAACTTTACCAAATTAATTAAACACCGATTATGGAGCACAACTTTCTGATTGTTCCGTAAAAGATGATAAACAGTGTGCCTTTTTTTATAAACGAAAATTACGTTCAGTCTTGGTACAAGAGTTACGCAATCTAAGTTCTAGAATTTGATTTTCACAAATAACTAGAAAATCCTAGCAATAATGCATGAGGTACAATCAACTATTACCTTATTCAGATACAATTATCTTGATTCTGATACCAATTAATGCAGTGGAGTATGGTAAAATTGTATTGCTATAACACAAATGTGATTTGTACGTTTAAACGTATCAGTAATAACGCAAAATAAATTCTTGAATCCACAAGAAAAATGTGAACTCACAAAAAGAACAAGAGATAATAATATTACTTGATTACTTGATTAAAACGTTACTGTTAACAAACTCTAATAACATATTTATAGTATTAAACTACTTTCCTATGACTAATTGGACAAAGAAAATAATTACATCATAAACTAAATAAAATTATTAAAACTAAAGTCCAAAACATAAATGGGCTAAATATAAATTTAAACAATTGAATCTTTTTAAATAATAAATAAAAATACAACAAATAAAATAAAACTTCATAAAAAATACAGCAAATATATTAATGGTCTCAGTTTGCTTAAATATAAGGTCATCTATCTCAAATAATATGTTATTAGTATATTAATTTAATGAATGTCTTGTGATCGATTGGGTGTTTTTGTAAAATATTCTCTCTGTTTTAAATTATAATATTAATATTAATTTTTTAAAAATTAATTTTAAATTCAAAATTGACATAAATTTATTTTATTTATGTCAATATAATTATAAATATTATCGATTACGTAAAAAATACTATTTATTATTTTAAAATTTTAAATAAATAGTTTCAATTTTAAAAGTTTTAAAAAAAATTCCAATTAATTTTTGTAAAGCCAATACTAATCTTATAAAATAAATTTTATCTTATTCAATATCATATCATTTGAGACCATGTCGATCATTTATATAAACATAATGACTCATTTGACAAAAAGGCTGAACAGTCAAGAAAATTATTTTCAACTCAACTAAATATATATACATACACGTGTAAGAAGGAGACGGTAGCTGATAGATAGTTTAGTAGTAAAACTTCCAGTCTAAAATCAGTTTAATACTCAACCAATTCAAGAGACGGGGGACATGTCTTAAAATTAAGAAGCAGCAGTTGAGGGCATGTTAGGGGGGACTGGGGACATGTCTTAAAATTAAGATGCAGTTGAGGTCATGTTAAGACCGCAGAATACTAAAACTACTGATTAATTAATTTGAACTAAACAAGAAAGCGATCGTGTCAACAAAATACTCGGACGTACTGCCTACTTTCAAAGAAATCTACCATCATGCTTCAATAATATTAATTAATTAATTAATTGTACATGTTTCAAAGCATCTTTACCAAGTCATTGTTCCACAATCTTGGTAGGTTGGCAAAGTTGATACTGTTCATTTCCATCGGACCACCAAATTTGGAATGTGTAGTCTTTTAATCTCTAACTTTAAGTACGGGCAAAGCTAGCTCAAGTGATTTGGATTGATCTACTTAATTACGTGAGCCGCTGATTATAATTAACATGGATTAATGTACTTGCGTACTGATCCCTTTTCTTGTTATGGTTGTTAACCGGTACTTGGTTGCTATGGACTACATCGGATACGCACATATTCCTGACAACAATGGGTTTCAATCTAGAAGCTTAGAAGCCTAATTAAATTTGTACACTAAAATGGACTTTTTATTGTTGGAAAAAGACATTAATTCAAAAGTCATGGGTCGAGGGAAATGCAAGTATGAAATAAGTATAAAGCATTGTAATTTTTGTTCACGTTATTATAACTTTAGTTTTTAAATTTTGGATATATTTAGTTATTTAACTAGCCTTTACGGGATTTGTAGTAATGACATTTGAAAATTCAAATGCGTTGCAAAAATTTTGGTAAATTATGTTTGAATTTCGTTCGTGAATTAAATATATTAATTTAAAATATTTTATTTGTAGACGAACACAATTTTCAAAAGTGCTTGTACTCAAGTCCAAACGCTCCTCCATAAATTAATAAACGAACGAATACTTAATTTGTTTCGTGTAAGATAAAATTATTATTATTATTATTATTATTATTGTAAGTCGTTTTTTAGTGTACGTACATAGTACATATCATTGGAAGTATTTTATAATCGAAAGTTTGGCTTGGTTAATAGAAAATTAGAAAAGGATAGCATATATGACGTAAAATAAACCTGATTCTATTTAATTAGTGAGAGAGTAGCTTTTGTAATTCCATTCCATATGGTTCATTCACCAAAGTTGTGACGCCCCCAAATCTAGGCCCACACAGCCCAAACTTGAGTCGTCAAAAGACTACAACAAAATTATTACAACAAAGCACAACGTACAACAATACCGTGTATAATAATACACAACTAAGTCTTCACTATTATTGCCACACTATTTTACAACACGTGAAGACTATAATAGATATCCCTCGGACTCCCACTCCATTCCCCGGCTAGACCCAGCTACGTTCTCATATCCTGTTGAAAAATAATGGAACAAAAGGGTGAGCTCAAATAGCCCAGTAAGAAATATCATGACTAAGATAATGACGAATAAATTATCATTAGCCTTCAACATGTGAGTTCTTGATAGAATACAACAGAATACAAGGTGTATATCAAAAACTGCAGTTAAATTCTTGAACAATGTTCAGATCAATAATAGCGGCGGAATGAGCAATCTATTAGAAGAATAATGTAGACTATAATGTCCACGCGCTTCTCTTTTTAGTAAAAACATCATCAACTTTTATCATCTGAAATACCATTAGTCAAGATAATACAAATTCACAGTTCCTGGTCATAATCATGCAAATCAACAGTTCATCTATGCGTTACGGGCCAAATAGAACATTCAATATAGCACCAGCGGTCATGATTATACCAGATTCAGCCTTTGGTCATAATCATACCAAACAACAGTTCATCTATGCACTACGGGCCAAAGAGAACTTTCAATATAACAACAACGGTCATGATTATACCAGATTCAGCCTTTGGTCATAATCATACCAAACAACAGTTCATCTATGCACTACGGGCCAAAGAGAACTTTCAATATAACAACAACGGTCATGATTATACCAGATTCAGCCTTTGGTCATAATCATACCAAACAACAGTTCATCTATGCACTACGGGCCAAAGAGAACTTTCACCACGTGCCATAAAAGACACCGAACAGATGTATCGCCTTTAACCTAATATATCGCCTTTAACCTATCATCTGTTCAACAAATATATCACATCTGTGCCCCCGGCCACAGATATTCACAACAGCTTGATTCTTGATGATTAGTACAAATAATAGTGATACAATTGATGAACAGAAGAAACAGGATAAACAATAAGTATCGGAAGTTTACTTTGTGCAGATTCAAATAATATCCAAATTGTTAACATGATGTGGAGTGAAATTTAAAAATGTTATTCAAGATTCTCAGTTCAGAATAACGGTTACAGTTCAATAGAAAGATTCAGAAAATAGGAAGGTTCAGTTGAAATAATGAAGTTCAACTATTATGGAACATATAATATTTTCAGGAATTATAGAAGCAATAGTTCCATAATAAGTTTCGAATCAGGAGTATGAAAGAAAATAATATCCCTTACCGTAGCAAGTTCAAGAGTGAAAAAAAAATGATATTTCTTACCTTAACACGTGACTGGATATTGATTTAAATGAGATTGATCAACCTATATTTTTATAGTAAAATTAGTAATTACCACATATAAATTTCAAAGTGTATGATAACTCGTATAATATGAACTATCAAAATTATATATATTTAACATAATTTTTGTAGTATAAAATACCAACTTTAAAATAGTTTTAAAAATAATATTTCAAAATAAATCTTCCAAAGAAAGCTTTTAAAAATGAATCTTCTAATAGAATAGTCTTCTAAAGAAAGATTTGTGGATACCGTGAAATATAGGAATTTATAAAATTACTACTCTTTAATAAAAGACTTACTTGAAAAATTCCTGCACTCCTTTTGGCTTTCAAACACTCAAAATAGCCTTACTATTCTCAGAGAAAACTCATAAAATTCTTATAGAAAAATTTATGTATTTTAGATATGATTTTCTTATTCAGCGAAGGGGCCTATTTATAACAAATGAAGTTACTATGCGTAGCACGCCAAGGAAGGAAAAAAAATGAGGGCTGCGCCGCCTAAGGCTGCGCAAACGTTTTAAAAGAAATTTTCAATACTTGCACAGTAACTTTGCACAGTAACTTTAAAATTTTCAAAAAGTGAACAGTAATGAACAGTAACTTTTGTCGGCAGATGAATAGTGACTTTCCCGAGATGAACAGTAACTTCCGTCAGTGAATAGTAACTTTTCCGGGAATGAATAGTAAATTCCGAGAGTGAATAGTAACTTTTGAAAAATAAAATTTTTATTTTTCCTGTGGGTCCAACATATAAAATAAAATAATGCTACAACAATAATTCAACAATAATGTAATAAACACGTTACAGATTATTATAAATTACAGTATATTTGCAACTGTGACAATTATTAGGTTTAATAATTTTAAAAACAGTGCAGCAACAATTATTGAGTCGATGATATGAAATACAGTGTAATAACAATTATTGAATCAATAATGCAAAATACTGTGTAACAACAATTATTGAATTGATAATATAAAATATTATGCAGTGACAATTATTGATGAAATGATGCGCAACAGTTACGGTGTCAATTATCAGACCAATAATATGAGACACTATGCAATACCGTGTGCTACTGTAGAGTACTGTGTGCTACAGAAAATACCATAAATTACCGTATGCTACTATTCTTTTATCACCGGTATTTTAACAGTTAACACCGTTGACTATTTTTATTTAAAAAGGTTACTTCTGTCGTTTTCTATATCCGACAATTATTCCGTTGTGGGTTCCACCAATAATTAGTTATTTCGGCGCCGTCGTACGACCCGAATATTCCCCGACAAAACGAATATTGTCCGACAAAATAAAATTTGCACATAACATCCTTAACTTTCAATTTTGTTAATTTAACCACTTACTGTTTCATGAAAAAATATATATGAAGAAAAATTAAATTTTATATTTCATAAAATTCGGGGTCTTACAAAAGTCGTGGCGTGCGATAATTCCAATTTCCATCCACTGAGGGAGGATGAGTTTTTCAGCTTTATTATGTGTAATAATTTATATAATAATTTTTGTAAAACAGAGTGAAATTCACTATTTATATAGTGAGTCTTACTATTTTTTATAAAAATCATTGTATAAATTATTGTAAAACATCATTACTCATATCTTTTTTCGGAGTTTCCTTCTGACCTCAAATTATTGTACGGAAGTAGAGTCCCTACATTCACCGGAAGAAGTTATTTGGTAGTTTTAGTCTCTTGAGTATCATCGTATCGTCACTTAATATTTTAAGTTATTAATATATTATTATTTTAATGTATATAATAAATTTTTTTATTATATATATTAAAATGATAAAATATGAATAATTTTAAAATATTACCGTAATCATATCTTAAAATTATAGAATAATTTTTTCTCTATGAACCTCTACATTAACACCGACATCCTCCCTCACTCAAAATGTGATGTCACTTAATAATTTAATCATCTCAAAATCACAAAAATCAGTAAACTAATAGTCTGATACACACCTCCTTTAAAAAAAAACCACAAAAATTATAAAAGAATTGGTAAAAGAATTTTATAGATGTGAAAAGATTTTAAACACGAGAACGCCACGCCAACATTAATATAACACGGCCTGGTTCATTTAGTGCCTGCCTATAAAACCCAACCCGACCTCCTCTTCCATTTGTCTTTATGTACTGGTTAAGTAGAATAGTCCGCCCAAAATATCTCTCTTTATCTTTCTCTCTCTAGACTTTTTTAGATCCACCATCTCCATGGCAAGCGAAAAGATGCAAATTAGAGTAAAAGAATCTACACTAGTTCGCCCAGCCAAATCTACACCTACGAAAAAGCTATGGAGCTCCAACTTAGATTTAGTGGTAGGAAGAGTTCACATCCTCACTGTCTATTTCTACAACCCGCCTACTATCGGCTCTCCGAATTTCTTCGATTCTCGAGTCCTCAAAGACTCTCTAAGCAATCTTCTCGTCTCCTTTTATCCCATGGCCGGACGGTTAGGCAGAGATGAAGAAGGACGAGTTGAGATTGACTGTAACGCCAAAGGTGTGCTGTTTGTTGAGGCGGAATCCGATTCCACGATGGACGATTTTGGCGATTTCCGGCCTTCGTTGGACCTCCGGCGCCTCGTGCCGGCAGTTGATTACTCCGGCGATCTCTCTTCGAATCCCCTTTTTATATCACAGGTACTTTTTTCTTTTTTTAAGGGAATTGATATTTCCGCGAATATTTTTGCATGTGGAGGTTGATATTTTCGAAAGATATTTAATTGATATTTCCGAAAAAAAATTAACAAGAATGAGACCGCAAAAATATTAGGCAACAGAAATATATCAGTTCACTATTAAAAGCCCCACCTATTTAATAAACTAATTTGAGAGATTCGTGCATTAGTTGGTCTAGTCTGTTTCATATAAACTATTGTTGCGTACTTTAAGCTGAAATGATAGTGGCTCTCAATTAACAAGTGTTCCATGAGCATTTAATAATTTCTAGAATAAAGCATCACCACATATAATAATATAAGGATCGTGCCTTTATTATTATCTACTACTTGGATCTTTATGGTTCTCAGTATTGTTTTCCCCGCCCGTTTTTGCTTTTTCAGATTTTGGCAATTTCTAAAAGCCTCTCTACAACTTACACTTTCTAATTCTTAAACTCAATAATAAATTTTTATACACCTTCAATTCAATTAGATAATTTAGTCTAACATAACTAATTTGTTAATCACATGGTCACGCCTGCCTGTGTATACAGTATTCTCTGACAGAGTGAAAATTTACTCCAATTTTAAAAACCAAATTCAAACCGAATGTTTAAATAATATCCAAAGGCGCTCACTATAACATTCATTTATGTATTCTTTCTCTTACTGATAAACGCTTAAATTTTAAATTACTATTCTTTACAAATTACAAGTAGAAACGACCGCATTCTAAAAAGTGGCCCAGGCGCTAAGCCCAAGACGGCAAAAAAAGACCTTCCAGAGAATTAAGCAGGGTTAGGTGAAAAAGGAGCCGTAAGATTTAGGCAGGATAAGGCGAAGCGTAGACGAAAATTTTGGGCTGCAATTATTTTTTACTGAACAGTTATAGCGGTCATTTTATTAGCTTAGATTATTTGATGACTTTATGGAAAACAAGGTTTTCTTAAAATGATTAAAATATTGAATAAAGAAAGACTTGGTGATATTAAAGTTAAAAGGGACCACATACGTTTTAGAGGTCAAGCAGCCACAGCTGGTTCAAAGACAAAATTGGCAGACCAGGACCACATGGTCTTTTGGAAAATTAATAATCGTAGTTTTCTTACAAGTCCTTGAGAGGACTAATCTTAAGCAGTTATCAAAATTGGCTAAACTGAGATTCAGGTGCTAGGCTCATGTTGAGCTACAAAACCTCAATTTTTGTTCAACAGTTTGGACAATTTGAGTGCTACACTTGATTTGCCAATTACTGCAAAAGAAGGAACTAGTGTATGTATTCAATTCTCCACTTTAAACTTAATAGGCCTGCTGTATGAATGTCACACTTAAGCAATAGGTCCTGTAATTATCTTGGCATATGTGGAGTCTTAAAGCCAAGCTCCCACTTGCCAGGTAAGCCTAGATGTGTATAAATATATACATGACCGCAGACATAGCGGGAAGCCAAGTCAAAATCAATTGCAATGAGTGAACTAAAAGCCACTTATCAGCCAGCACAAGCCCGTCTATAGCTCATTTGGTGCTTGGTAAGGCGCAAGGCTCTTAACCTTGCGGTTTGTGTGGGTTTGAGCCGCATGGTGGGCGATGTCCCTCCTTTTACCCAGGTGCATATATCATTTTTAATTTCTTAACTAATTGCTCCTATTTCATCTGTTTTGTAAATAAACAGGTAACCCGTTTCAAGTGTGGAGGAGTTTCTCTAGGATGTGGTGTGCACCATACATTGTCTGATGGTGTTTCTTCCCTCCATTTCATCAACGCATGGTCTGACATCACCCGCGGCCTTTCCATCGCTATCCCACCATTCATCGACCGCACTCTCATCCAAGCTCGCAATCCACCTACCCCTACATTCGACCACATTGAATACCACCCACCTCCTTCCATGAACACCCCCCTCCATGTTGCAAAATCCCAATCAAGTCCCAAGGCTGTTTCCACCACTGTCCTTAGGCTCACCCTTGATCAGCTGAACCACCTCAAATCAACTGCCAAGAATGACGGAAACACAAAGGATCACAGCACCTACGAAATCCTTTCAGCTCACCTGTGGCGTTGCGCATGCAAGGCTCGTGGCCTTTCCGATGATCAAATGACCAAACTCTACATAGCCACTGATGGACGGTCCAGATTGTGCCCTCCACTCCCCCCGGGCTACCTAGGCAATGTAGTCTTCACAGCAACTCCAGTTTCTACAGCCGGTGATCTTCAATCGGAGCCATTAACAAACTCTGCAAAAAGAATTCACAACGCCTTGACAAAGATGGACAATGAGTATTTGAGATCAGCACTAGACTACCTTGAGTCCCAGCCTGATCTATCAGCCCTAGTCCGAGGGCCACAATATTTTGCAAGCCCTAACCTCAACATCAACAGCTGGACTCAGCTGCCTATATATGACTCTGACTTTGGCTGGGGTCGACCCATTTTTATGGGACCTGCAAGTATAATATACGAGGGCACCATCTATGTGATACCGAGCCCGACCAACGATAGGAGCCTGTCCTTATCAGTGTGCTTGGACGCTGGCCACATGGAGCTCTTCCAGAAGTTCTTGTATGATTTCTAAGAATGTGCCTAGATGTAGATAGGAAACTTGTTCCAATGTGTTATAGATTCGTGATTTCGATTTAATCTTTCGATTTTTTCTGATTAAAAAGGATAGTTGTCTCTACTTTTGCTAATGTATGCATTCTAAAATTCTTACCTGGAATAAACGCAACCACCTTTTTATTCCTGTAAGGTCTTTTATTATTATTCCACAATAAAGAAAAGAAGACAAAAAGCACTATTGATAAACATGGAAAAAGCAAATACAAGATATAGAGTAATCATTTTGTCATAATACTTTTTGACAAAATGTCAAATATTGGTTCCAAAACCGCACATTCATATAATTTGGTAGCAAAACTGATCTGGCTAGTGCATCAGCCCACACCACATCATCAAAAAATTAAAAAATATATTAAAGGCCCCTCTACTGCCTTGCAAGTGCATCAGTAGTTCCCAACCATGCAAGTTTTGGACTTGAGAGCACGACTAAAGGACCAAAGCATCCGACCAGAAGCAGGTTCTTAATCCAATTCACTTGTGCCACAAAAGGTTTGACATTCTCAAAATAAGAAACTCTTAAAGGTGCAACTATCTTTTCAAGGAAATGAAGCAGTACAGACACCACATAACATTCTATAATATGGTATCACTCCATATTTAAATCTGTCATATTTGACTCGTTTCAGTTTTTTTGTTTAAGAAAAACCCTTAAAATGGCACTTCTTGGTGCTATTATATTTTTCCAAGGAACTATAGAATCCAATAACATAGTGAAGTGCCTTTCATCTCATTACACCTTATAATAAGAAGTCACCCTAAATTTACCCCCCAACAGGTAACAGTATTTCATTAAACATCACTACCCCCCACAAAGTGGGGTTAATGATAGCATAAAGAAATAAATAAAGAAAGAAAGAGAGAATCCAACTTTTATTTCAAATCACGGTATATCAATTATTGGGAATCAAAACTAATCCCTGCTACAATGGCCTATAAGGTTGTAAAGCCATATAAATAAGTGAAAGAATATGTGATATAAAGAAGTGAAAGAATATGTGATAACAAAGAAGTGAAAGAATTTGCAAGTCACTTTCCACGATAAACATCCATTCAAAATCTCAAGCTTTTACCATCATTTTCAGCATAACTGATTACATGTAATTCTCACCCCTCTTCCTGCTGAAACTTCCTCAAGTCTGCCCTTACAAAGTAGCAAATTCTAGCCACCAAACTATGCACCAACACCATCCTCCACAGGCCTTAGCTAACACAACTATAATCCACTTTTTCTATAATATTCATAAAAGAACACAACACATAAAAACTCAAAAACTTCAAGGAAAACAAGTAAGACTGAAGGCTCTTGCGTTGTTTGTTCAAAAGATTTAAAACATAACGAGAATGAGCTGAAAGGTCTGGGCACTTGAAGAAAATGCCTATAGAACTGCATTAGAAGACAAACCAAGAGCTAGGTATACTTAATAAATACACACCTGCAACTTGGAGAGGTTGTGATGTTGAAAAGCATAAAACTTAAGAAGAATCAAGGGTGTTAGATCAAAATATTCCAACTAAAGTATCAATCCAAAGAATCAAACAAATAACCAAATTACAAAACCTAGGATTGAAATTAATCCCATTGAAATATGTAGGTTTACCAAAGGATGCAGCAGAGAGCTGATGACAGACTGGAATTAGCATCAAGTTTCATGATTTGCAATTATGATATCTACAATCTTCAATAATTGGGACATGCATATTTCAACCATATCTCAAAATCAACGACTTAACACCATCCCTCAAAAGAAAACTGACACAGAATTTCCATGTGCATAGACACTGCTTGTCACACCATTAAGGAAATCTACTTTAATGAGCTTGATAACAACTATAGTCTCTGTTTCAAATCTTGTTGGAGCACATTTAGCTATATTTATTTACTTATCAAAAAAACAACAACTATACCTAGACTCACTCATCCTTTTGCTTTCCTCCATTCAACACAAAAGAAGTTGTGCGCCAACTAATCAGGTTTTCACAAGCAAAACACTCACATTTCTCAACAAAAATTAAAAATGCAAACATTCATGAAAAGTTTGTTGCCTAAACTGAACCAATCATAGACATCACTCATTATAAAGAATAACTCTTCCATTCGAACATGAGTTTTCGCCAATAGAGAAATGACGACAACATTACCCTTCATTATGTTTCTAGACAAATTATTTGAACATATGCTGTTAGGATGTGAATTATGCAAATAGACAGCTGTAGTACACTTCTACATTCTAAGAATAGTGCAATTCTACATTCTAAAGTTTAATTATTCAATCTTAAAGCACAAATTAAAAAACTATGGTAGGCCCAGGACGCAGAAAGCAGTTAACAGGTAAGTATTATTAATTTATTATTGCTAACCCCCTTTATTCATGCCAACATAACCATCTTCTGCTGGCCAATGCAAGTAATCCATTGATCTTTCCAGGAAGAGATTTTCACCATAAGCACTTTAAAGAGTATTCACAACAGGAACAATATATTCTGAGTAACGTGGAGCTCTGAAGTCATGACCCTTTACCACATTAAACCAAATAGGACCCTTTCTATTGTTGTCCTCACTTTTGGTTTAGTGGCTAGCGACAAGACACACACAACCATCCATAATAATAGCATGACCTAGACTGAAATAGTTATGATGACATCTGATTTTCTTCCCAAGTCACTATAATGCTACTAGAAAACTCCAGCACTGGGAAAATTTAGAAACTAAAGTTAATGAGATTTACGACACTATTTGGGTTTAGCTCAGTCACAAAGCAGAGGTTCCAAGATTTTAGTTGGCTTTACATACCAACAATTTGTTAACCAAGATTATACATAAACTTCTCCTAAATCAATAATTAATACAAATTCATAACAATATAACTGACAATCAAGGTGAAAAACAAAATAGATAAGTATGATTAAGTTTTCAAGTTCAATCGCAATACAAGAACATAAAGGGCGGAAAATGATTCAACACATGGTCAACTGGATAAATATAATTTAAGATTTGATTACAGCACAAAAAATTGAAAAGGAGAGAGAGAATAGCACTAATATTAGGCAAGAGTATAGTAATCGCCCCGGTACATATCACGATCGATGAAGACAATAGCGTAGAGTGCGTAGATAATTCCCGGAATGTACCCTAATATCGTCAACAGCAAGCATATGAAGAATTCGACCTGCAATTTGCAACAACATATATCATCCATATGCTATAAGTATATATAGAGAGAGAAATAAGGAAATATGGGAGGGCTTACGCTGCAGCAGCCGTGTCTGAAGCAAACACCGAGGGGAGGAAGCAAGATGGCAATTATGATTTCGCAGAGGATTTCACATCTCGTTGCCATTATTATTTCCAAACTGCAGAAACCGACTCTTTTTCAGAGAGAGATAGAGAGGGCAGGGTTGGGGGTCGGGGGTCGGGGGTCGGGGGTCGGGGTTAAAAAGCTGGGCAGAGAGGTTATGGTAATGGAGCTCTGTCTTTGTTTTAAGGCTAAATGCATAAACATTCCCTTGTACAGGAGGGCATATTTAAAGGCATTCCCCATGATGAAAAGATTTCATATTTACACCCTCTCACTACAATTTGTTTGCAGGTTTAGAACATGGGACTTACAATAAATTGTTAATCCCGTTTAAAAAATAATATTGTGCTTGTTTATTATCGCCAAACTATACAATAGTTTAATGTAAAAAAATACTTCATATGATGAACTAATTAGATGAACTAATTAGAGGAAGAGAAATTGGATTTTTCATAGTCTCCATATATTAGTTAGGAGAATTAATAATTCTATTTAACACAATCAATCAAGCAAAAAATCCCTATATATTTCAAAAATGTACATTTGAAATTTTTAAGGTTAAAATTGAAAGAATAATTAGTATTAATAGTAATACGTTAATTTTACATCGAAATATATAAATCTTAATTCTATATCAAAATATGTAGATTTGTAACGATAATTGTGACCTTTTGAATTAACTTATGACGGATCTAGATGACATAAGTTAATATTATTAAGACATGGATTGAACCTTCTTCTATACTATGTTAGTTTGGCACAAACAAACAAAAACACCACAGCAATTTTATAAAAGTACAGGGGGTGAATTATAAAATCTTTTATACCAGACCTCGTGTTTTGAAATATGACCTCTCGCTTTTGAGTTTGACTAAATAAGAGAATAGGGTTATACTTGGGTAGATCAGTCGTGTAAGCTGTGAGCGCTTTCTAAGCTAGTCAACTTCACAGCTTTTCTCTATTTTCCTCTATTTAACTGATAACCAGACCACATCAACCTATAAATTCATTGACCTTTCTTATATTTTAAGCAGGGATAACTCGTCTTTGAAAGCACAGTATAATTAATATAATAATTAAATATTATATTTAATATTTTTACATTAACTTTTTTTTAAATTATTATGAATTTTCAATTTTATAATAAAATTGAGAGTCTAACTATTAATACAAAAAAATTGATACTCAATCCAGCTATAATTTTTTTTTAAATAAACATTAATATGCTACTCATTCTTAATTTAAAATTAATTCTTGACAGGTTTGAACAATTAATTGATTGACAATAGCGGGGTCAAATTTGTATAATATAGTATTTTCGGGTATCTCACAAACCTTTCTTTTATTGACAAAACGGGATGAAAAGTTTAGCAGAATTTATTTGTCTCCAATATCTTTAACTATCGATCAATATATTCATGAATAATATTTTCTGTGAAAAAATGGTAGTATTGCAAGTCATTTGGTGGAATCCAATGAGAAAAAAAAATATGTAAAAATTTAAAAGAAAGATTTTTGCATATATATTGTCATAACATCAATTAAATCGCATTACCATAACATTTTTTTCTTTATATTTTTTTTTGAAATTGGACAAAAGATTCTCATACAATAAATCAGAGCTTACTACAATAGTTGCTCTCGATATAGTCTGCAGAAATATCAAAGAGATGACACGTAATTACCCGTGTCTTCAGACACGGTATAGATTAAAATTTCAAAAATACTCTGTTACCTATTATTATTATTATTAGTAGTAGTAGTAGTAGTAGTAGTATTATTATTATTATTATTATTATTATTATTATTATTATTATTATTACTATAGTATTGCTATTATTACTATATTATTACTATTATTATTATTATTATTATTATTACTACTACTACTACTACTACTACTACTACTATTATTATTATTATTATTATTATTATTATTTATATTATTATAATTATTATTGTTATTATTTTATTATTATTACTATATTATTATTATTATCATTATTATAGTGTAGTGGTGAATTTGATTTGTGCGGAAAATGTAAGTGGATAAATTTTTGAAAAAAAATGTTAAATTGGAGGGGAAGATGAGAGATAGATTAGTGACCGTTGGACGCTGAAACCCCAAATAATTTTAAACTGTTGGATGTTGAAACCTAAATTAATTTGAGACTGTTAGATGTTAAACTTTGGGATTTGAGTATCCCTGTTTTATATTATAGATTTTAAAAATTAATATTTTCATAAATTAATTTAATATTTTCACAAATAAATCCCATTTAATCTTATAAATATAACAAATTAACTTATAAAAATATCAATCTCCTTCATTTATATTTGAGATTTCCTATATCAAGATCACGTTTGTTGACAAAGACGGAATCAGAGGCATTAAGTAGTGTGGGTCTATGGTTATTCTTTTTACTTGTTTTGGAATACTTCAAAATTAAAATAAATTATAATTTTATTATAAATGATACAAAAATTATAATATAAAAAATAAAATAATAATTCTTGAAAATAAATAACAGATAATTATAAAAAAAATTAATCATAACAACAACTAATAAATACTTAAAATATTCCTAAAATTAGTCGTATTTAAAAAAGATAATACAACGTGCAAGTGCAACGCCGCGTTTGTTTGTAGTTAGGACATGTGAGGGGATTGGTAGTCCCATTTTTTAAATAATATTGTGTTTATTTTATTATTTTCATACGAGGGACAAGCTAGAGAGAAAGGGATTGGGTTTCATAGTCCCTATATAATAATAATATTTGTTAGAAAAATTAATAATTCTACTTAATTCAATCACTCAAGCAAACATGCCCTCTATATTTTAATAGTGTAAAATTGAAATTTTTAATGCTAAAGTTGAAAGAGTAGATAGTAATAAAGATTTAACTATAGCGTTAATAGTAACAATAGTCATCACCTTTTAATTAGACTTATAATGGGACAACATGATACAAGTTAATGTTATTAAAACGTGAATAAAAATTTATTCTAAACTCAATTTTATTTTAAATCGTTGTAATTAAGATTGAGGGTTAGGAATACTATTATTTGATGGGTAACTTTTTTTTGGCCTTTAATTCAATTGTCTTGTTTTCATCAACAGAATCACTTCTAAAGATCTCGTTTATCATTCTCCAATGGTGTTTAGTTGTCAAATCTCTCTTAAATCTTCTTTCAAATCAGTTATGGATATTATGTACGAGGGGTTTATTTGAGCAAAATTTTAACATTTTTATATTTAGCGAGAATAGATCTCAAGATCTCATACACTTAAAGTCTTATGAGTAGTTGTTTTATCATTAAACTATAAAAAATTTGGTGTACAAGGTTTATTTATCCTCTAGTTGAAAAGACCAAATTAATATTTTGTCAAATATTTTTCTCAAAATATTTATGACCGTTGGTACTATATTGAATATATTTGGTCGTAGTGCAAAGATAAACTATTGACTTATATGATTATGATCAGGAACTGTGAAATTGTATTATCATGGTCAGTGGTGTTTCAAATGATAAAAGTTGATGATGTTTTTCTTAAAAAAAGAAGCGAGTAGATATCATGGTCCATATGATTTTTCTAATAGTTGTTATTCTGCTGCAGTTATTGATCTGAACTTAACTGCAGTTGTTGAATTAAAACTTGTTATTTAAATTATTCTATCAAAAACTCAACTGTTGAATGTTAACGATAATTTATTTGTCATTATTAGTCATGATATTCTTTACTGAGCTATTTGAGCTCACTCTTTCCTTTTGTTCCATTGTTTTTCAACAGGAGATAAGAGAGTAGCTGGGTCTAGTCGGGGGATGGAGTGAAGGTCCGAGTTGTAGCTGTATTAGTCTTCATAAGTTATAAAATAGTGTGACAATTGTGACGCCCCCAAATCTGGGCCCACACAGCCCAAACTTGAGTCGTCAAAATACTACAACAAAATTATTACAACAAAGCACAACGTACAACAATACAGTGTATAATAATACACAACTAAGTCTTCACTATTATTGCCACACTATTTTACAAAACGTGAAGACTATGATAACTATTCCTCGGACCCTCACTCCATTCCCCGGCTAGACCCTGTTATGTTTTCATCTCCTGTTGAAAAACAATGGAACAAAAGAAAGGGTGAGCTCAAATAGCCCAGTAAAGAATATCATGACTAAGATAATGACGAATAAATTATCATTAGTCTTCAACAGCTGAGTTCTTGATAGAATACAATAGACTACAAGGTTTATATCAAAAACTGCAGTTAAATTCTTAAACAACGTTCAGATCAATAATAGCAGCGGAATGAGTAATCTATTAGAAGAATAATGCAGACTATAATGTCCACTCGGTTCTCTTTTTAGGAAAAACATCATCAACTTTTATCATCTGAAATATCATTAGTCAAGATAATACAAATTCACAGTTCCTGATCATAATCATGCAGATCAACAGTTCATCTTTGCACTACGGACCAAAGACATTCAATATAACACCAACGGTCATGATTATACCAGATTCAGCCTTTGGTCATAATCATACCAAACAACAGTTCATCTTTGCACTACGGGCCAAAGAGAACATTCACCACGTGCCATAAAAGACACCGAACAGATGTATCGCCTTTAACCTATTATATCGCCTTTAACCTATCATCTGTTCAACAAATATATCACATCTGTGCCCCCGGCCACAGATATTCACAACAGCTTGATTTTTGGATGATTAGAATGATATAAATGATGAACAGAAGAAATAGGATAACAATAAGTATCGGAAGTTTACTTTGTACAGATTCAAATAATGTCCAAATTGTCAACATGATGTGGAGTGAAATTCAAGATCCACAGTTCAGAATAACGGTTACAATTCAATAGAAAGGTTCACGTAAATAGGAAGGTTCAGTTGAAATAATGAAGTTCAACTATTATGGAACATATAATATTTTCAGGAATTATAGAAGCAATAGTTCCATAATAAATTTCGATTTAGGAGTATGAAAGAAAATAATATCCCTTACCGTAGCAGGTTTGATTAACAAAAGGTGAAGGAAATTAATACAAGGGTTATTCACCAACAGGCGGCAATCCGCTCCGTAAGGTTATTCCCACAATTTAATAGAATTTGAGTACAAAGAGTTATTCACCAAACAGGCGGCAATCCGCTCCGTAAGGTTATTCTCAGAGATTAATAATGAATGAATACGAAAGGTTATTCACCAACAGGCGGCAATCCGCTCCATAAGGTTATTCCCACAATTTAATAGAATTTGAGTACAAAGAGTTATTCACCAAACAGGCGGCAATCCGCTCCGTAAGGTTATTCTCAGAGATTAATAATGAATGAATACGAAAGGTTATTCACCAACAGGCGGCAATCCGCTCCGTAAGGTTATTCCCACAATTTAATACATGGAAATAAAAGGCACGTCTTATGAGTAAGGAAGAAACAATATTATTATCGAGAATCAAATAATGATAATCCCTTACCATAGTATGTTTGAATAATGGAAGATGAAAAAGATGGTATCCCTTACGAGTAGTAATTTTAAGAGTATGAAAGAAAATGACATCCCTTACCATAATAAGGTTAAGAGTATGAAAGAAAATGGTATTTCTTACAAGTAAGAAAAGAAAATGACATTCCTTACCGTAATAAATTTAAGAGTGTGAAAAGAATGATATTCCTTACCTTGATATTGTGAAACAAGTTTATTAGCCGAACAAATCCTTCCTTGTTTGTCTATGTAGCAGTAAAGAATCTGACTTTTGAGTCTTCTAGAGTTTTTAAAATCTCTTTATGTTTTTAAAATAATGTTACTCTCGAAAAGATAGGCGGCATAGACTCAAGAATCACTCAATTCGGAGTTAATATGAATGAGTTATGAATTTTCAAAACTAAGACTGAAAATAGTGACGAAAATCAGAATAGGTTACGGTTTTTAGTATTTTAAGGCATGAAGATGATTTCAGATGACTTTTCTTCCTTCTTCAAAGTTGTAGAGGACGAAAAACTGAAGAGACAGGCTTTTAATTCATTAAATTCTGACAAATAATGAATTTACTACGATTTTTCGAAAGAGTTGCTGTACATAAGAAAATTCTACTCGGGAATTCAAAGAAGAATGCAAAAGATTTCAAAACTAGGAATGACTTAAGAACACTTAGAGAGAACTTACACAAAAAGTATTTAGAGAGAGAAAGAAAGAACAAGTAAGAAAGTTTATGAAAAATCCTTAAGTTAAGGCTTCTATTTATAGCCAAAAATCTTATCATTCATTTAATCTAAACCATTCATTTAAAGATCATCTTTTAATCTACACCATCCATTTCAAATATTATATTATGTTTAATCTACACCATTTATTTCATATCACCTAATAATCACCTAACTTTATATTATAAACAAATCAATTCAATTATTTAACAATAATTCACACTTTAATCTACACCATTCATTTCATATCACCTAATAATCACCTAACTTTATATTATAAACAAATAACTTTATCAATTCAATTATTATGACTAATTGTTATAAATACAGTATAGTTAGTTCTTAGATATCAAGTCAATAAATTAATGAAATACAACTGTTTAAATAACATCATAATAGAGATAACAATAATGTAAAATAAAGTATACGTTACTGTGTAATGACAATTATTGATTCAATAATGTGAATTACTGTGCATATGTTACTGTGACAATTATTAGGTTCAATAATTTTAAAAACAGTGCAACAACAATTATTGACTCAATGATATAAAATACAGTGTAATGACAATTATTAAATCAATAATGCAAAATACTGTGTAACAACAATTATTGAATTGATAATATAAAATATTATGCAGTGACAATTATCGATGAAATGATGCGTAACAGTTACGGTGTCAATTATCAGACCAATAATATGAGACACTATGCAATACCGCGTGTTACTGTAGAGTACCGAGTGCTACAGAAAATACCAATAACTACCGTATGCTACTATTCTTTTATCACCGGTATTTTAACAGTTCCGTTGACTATTTTTATTTAAAAAGGTTATTTCTGTCGTTTTCTATATCCGACAAATATTCCGTTGTGGGGTCCACAAATAATTTGTTATTTCGGCGCCGTCGTACGACACGAATATTCCCCGACCAAACGAATATTCCCCGACAAAGCGAATATTATCCGACAAAATAAAATTTGCACATAACATCCTTAACTTTTAACTTTATCGATTTAACCACTTACTGTTTCAAAAAAATATATATGAAGAAAAATTAAATTTTGTATTTCATAAAATTCGGGGTCTTACAACAATAATAATGAAGACTTAGTTGTGTATTATATGAATATTGTATTGTGCTACGTTGTACGTTGTATTATAATAGTTGTTGTGTATTTTTGACAACTCAAGTTTGGACTGTATGGACCCAGATTTGGGGATGTTACATGACACACATGCCAAAAATTTTAATATGTATTATAAAATTAAATAGCATATATAAATGTACTAATTAGCATGAATAAATAAAAATTACTAAAAGTAAAAACTAAATTATTAACTACTCATAGATAATTAATAAAAAAAAATTAATGATATTTGACCTTAACCCTAAAAAATTGAAAAAATCAAATGGACTCATGAAAACAAAAATTGATATTTGAATTTGAAAGAGAATATTAGAAATATCCAATTGTTGATAAGTGATTTAATTTTTTTCTTAAGAGGGAATATTACTTTACCATGTTAACCCTATAACTTTAAAAATTTCCAAAAAATAAGGATGAGCACTTGTCCCCCTTTACCCCTTCTTGATCCACCCTGGTTGGACATGCAATCAAATACTATAAGATCAAAGGTGATCGAATGAGAAAAATAACACACGAAAAAAAGGAAAAGAAAAAGGGTAAAATGGACATTTGGGGTTCTGGAACTAGCAATTTTCAATTGTCAAGTAAAATAACAATAATTTTCAAAGAAATTAAGCAAGGTAACATGTTAAAAAAATAATCTTCAAGATGGGTCGGGCTTTAGGGTTGGAATTTGAAGACCTAGTTTAGGCCTCAAATAAAGAAAGGCCTTAGGCACTAAGTTTTAGGTTGTACAGTTGTAGGCATATCTACTCATAATGACTAATTGACGTTATAGTTGTCATTTTAAAATTTAATCGATCGAAGAAAAAAAAATAAGAAACATAAATAAAACAGGTAAGTTTTTAATAGAATCTTTCACAAATCCCCCAAAACTTTCTTCCTCTCCCTTCGTTCAATTCCTTAATTTATCGTCATTTTGTTAAGGTACATAAATTCTGTCATTCATAATTATTTTCAGTGATTAATCTTTCATATAAATAATACGATCATCATTCTTTTCATCTATCTTATTATCTCCTTTCGTTTGTTTCACACACACTATCTCACTCGCCTTCTCTGACTCTCTCTCTCTCTCTCATACTCTCAATCAAAAAACTTAAATTTGAGAGATTTATGAGAATTTATTAGATCCTTTCCATATAAATTGAATATATGTATAAATTTATCTAATCAAACATTTTTGATCTTTTTCTAAATCGTTTCTAATTTTTTATTTTATTTTTAAGTAATTAAATTTTAGATTTCTATCTAAATCTTTGTTGTCTCATAATTCAGATTCCCTGCGAGTTCGTGGTGACAAGCTTATAAACAGTGAATCTATCTAAAAGGTAAATTTTAGAGTTTCGTGCTTAATTTTTGCTTCATGTATATATATAAGATGTTGTTTTTTGTTTGAAATGTTGGGTGCTAAATGTCATAAAATATAAAAGTTGATGAGATTATATGGTCGGATGTTGTATTTTGAAATTTTACAGTTTATTTTGTATGTAGAGTACATGAAATTTGTAAGATTTTGACTGAATATTTTCTCAAAAATTAATCTTCTTGATGTTAAAATGTTGTTTTTTGTTTGAAATGTTGGGTGCTTAATCTAAAAATTTTTACAATTTATTAAGTTTAAACTAGTGATGTTACTCATTTAACTGAGATATGAAACTTACTCTACTAATTAGTTGAAAGAGTTATATGTTTATTTTCTTGTCACAACCTTTTAAAGTGTGCTAAGAAATAATAGATAATGGATGATATATATATATATATATATATATATATATATATATATATATATAAAATACAATCTTAGAAGACATTAAGTTTAATCTCAAAAGAGACACGGTATAAATAAATAATTGATATTTTTATAAGATCTTACTCATATAAAATGAGTCTTATTTAATATTCATGTGAGTAGAGTATCGTGGAAATATTAACTCCCTATAAATACATATATTATGTTGTTGGGATAAAAATTTTGTGGCTCAAATAATTGGGGCCCAGCCACCCAGCCTAAATAACCTGTCCTTAATACATTGGGCTATTGGCCCAATTATTTCAACTGGACCGATGGATATGATATTAGAGTTTTTAAATGATTACTCAAGTTTTAATCAATGATTAGTTGTTAAAATTAGAAAATATAACTTTATGGAGTTTGTAACTGAAATAATTACATCAAAAATTGTTTATTAATTAATGAGCATCAAGGGCAACTTAGTCTTTTCACATGGACAAAAACTAATGTCGAAGTTGGTGAAATTTCAATAGTCATTTTATACAATAGTAATTTGTAAAATTGTTGCGTCATTTTTACCCACTTTTTAAATATGGTTTATGATGTATAATTTTATTTGCAGCCTCCATTACTCTTCCTGTAATTCTATCACATCTCTCCTTCTTTATTTGGAAAAATTAGGTCACCTGATAATAATCTGACCCAATTTAAGTTTATTTACATTGCACAATATATAAAACACCATGTTTCTTTCTTATTAATATTGTAAATTGCATAGTCTGTAACTTAAAAAATAAATCAAAGAAAGGTCTACCCTAACAAAGAATAATTACTTAGCAACACAACAATTAAAAATACTCCATAATGTAAAAACAATATATTTATTGGAGAATATATAAATCTAGCTAACTAGTTGAATCACCATGCCATGCATAACATGGTCGGATGGACTAGGCGTTGAGAGGCCGACGCCATTCCTCGTCGGATTCATTGCGAACAACTATAGCGTAGATGGCGTAGATTATCCCTGGAATGTATCCTAGAAGAGTGAGTACCACGCTCAGAAAGAACTCACACTGCAACATCATTAATTCAACATAAAAACAATTAATCAGATAATTCATTTATATACACACACACACACACAGAGATAGATATTGCTATGATAGATTATATGCATACATTTGTTAATTAATTGTGCAAATGCTTTAATTAATTTGTATTCAGGGATCAGAGAGAAAAGAGGCATATTATACACTACAACAGCCGTGCCTAAAGAAGACTCCCAATGGAGGGATCAAAATGGCTAGGAGAATTTCCAAGAAGATCTCACAGCTTGATGCCATTACTGTTAGCTGCTTCAACCACAAGTATGTGTGTTTTCTGTGTTTGTTTGTTTGTTACTTTATGTTTGTGTGTGTACTAAGAGCCAGCTGAGAGAAAGAGAGATCCCAGTACTCCACAACTTGAAGAAAAGTTCAAAGTTAAGATATTAACCGAAAAGTTCTCATCCTCTATTATGTTCGGATATGACCAAGTAAAACTCCATACCTAAAACTTAGATAATATTGGACTGAAATGCAAACCTCGTCCTCTATTTGTATCTTTTTTAGGGATTCCTTTCTAAATTATTACTTCTTTGTATAACTCACCATACGTAATTATTATAACTATAATGGATACAAAATGATATAATTAATTGTGAATTTTGTGGTTGGTCTTAACTATCAGACCACCCATATCTAATGAACTATTAATTAATTATAATTTAACACGTTATTTTGAATTTATATTTCTGTATAAATATTTTGTCACTATAGCATTATTCAAAATAAAATGGATAGATTATGCTAATAACTTAATACATATTAAAAGTATAAAAGTAAATAAAACTATAGCAATATATATATGTGTGTGTGTGTGTGTGTGTATTTTAAGAATATAATAGTATACAAAACAATAACTATAAGAGAATAATACCATAATATATGTATAAGTTAATATTGTTAACAACAACAAGATATATATTTTCTTGCTCTTTTCATGGCAAATTTGATTTAATTGTTTTTGTAAAATATAGCTTAAACATCTATCGTCATAAAACTAACTCATTCCCGAGAGAAGTTTGTATCACCGTGAGAATATTGAATGCAATAGCTTTGAAAGACAAGAAGGGATCGACAAGTTACGGTATCGTTTGGACATCTTTTTTGTTTTCTGGTTCCAACAGTATAAAAACTCTGTCCAAACAGCCCCTGATCTCGAATTTTATTGGTCTTCTTGGAGTTCAGCTGGAATTTTGTTTCTAACGCTTTTCTTAACGGGTACCGGTATCCGGGTGCACTTAATAATTTGATCACTAGTACTATATTCAAATGAAATTTTTTAAATTTATTCATATTTTTTTTATTCATATTAAAAATAAATAAATATAATCTATTTTTAAATTAAAAAAATAAAATCAAACTCAATTATCTTTAATAAAAATAAACGGATAAAAAATATAATTAAGTGCTACTATTTTATTTTATTTTGCCCACAGCTTTTCTCCATTATCC
Source organism: Hedera helix (assembly GCA_947179155.2). NCBI lineage: Eukaryota > Viridiplantae > Streptophyta > Magnoliopsida > Apiales > Araliaceae > Hedera > Hedera helix. The sequence goes on along the minus strand of OX359268.1, from coordinate 48,739,800 downwards.
CTCTCTCATTACACAGTACTCTGTGCCCCACTATTCCCCTCATTTCAAATCCCTTCAATTTTCGAAAACAAAATTTCACACTTTCCCATGCGATGCGAGGTTTTCCTTTCCACGCATGTCTCACTTGTCTGTCTCACTGTCTCTGTCTGTATATACCTCTGGGACCCGCCATAGAAAATTGCCACGTCAGCACCACATTGCAACCTCCACTTTTAAGATTTCGAGTAAAATATAAAATTAACCACTGATATTTATTTTCGTTAACAATTAAACTCAAAATTTGAACCTCATAATTTTATTGTCTAATTAAATTATATAATATTATTATAAATTAGGTAACTTAAATTTTATTTATCCAAGATCAATAATACTATTTATTAATTTAATAATACAATATAGTAATAAAACTATGATAATCAATTGAAAAAAATTATATTATTTTATATTATTATTATTATATAAAATTAATATTTTTGCTTTGAAATTAATTTTCTGTTGATCTATAAAAAAATTTTTATTCAAAATTAACATGAACTAAGTTAATTTTATACAATATAATCATAAAATTTGTAAATTATCAAAATAACATTATTAATTATAAAAAAAAGTTTAAATTTAAATAAATTATATATATATATATTAAAATTAACTTTAAAAAATCAAATTTAATAATATCCGTTGGTTCTTTTAATTTTGTTTGTGATGAGAGGTATTTTACAGTAGGGTTGAAAACTTTAAATTATTACTTGTATGCATGACAACCGCATTCTGAAAAAGCCTTCTTGATTTTTTGTGCTCGTGTAGTCTAATTTTTTTTAACTGAAATTTAATACTTTATTTATTATATATTGAAAGACTAAATAATTAAAAATATTATTAAACTTTAAATATTTTTAAAATTTAATCTACGAGCTCTTGGGACTTGACATGAAAATTAAGATGAAAATTTTGAGTTTAATGTCTAATGATTCAATTATCAAAAATACAAAACTTTTTTTTTATAAAAGAAATAAACAAATAAAACTTTTTTTCGAAACAATAGAATAATTAGGTGCATTAAATGTTAGACTATGAATTATTTACAAAAAGATTGTCATTTACAATATTTATAAGTTTTAAAACTATATTGCTGAATAAAAAGAGTAATTACTATGTATAAACTTATTACCTCTTAATATAATATTAATAGTTCAATCTAGTAACAAAGTACACTTAGTTCACTAATATTATGTTAACTTTGAGCACAACAACAATGTATTTGCATTTACAGTTGAAGTTGACACTAAGTTTTACTTCTTGTTAAACCATAAAACAAGTTTACTTTTCAGCAGTTGATATGCTCCACTAGTACTTTCCCTGTCTATTTTGCATCATGCAAAATCAACATCTGAATAACCAATTAGATTAAAGAGATACTCCTTAGATACCACAAGCCTAAATTTGGAGTACCCTTGAGATATCTAAAAGTACTCTTAATAGACACCAAATGAGATTTCTTATGATTAACTTAAAATATAGCACAAATACATGTAAAAAACATTTTATCAGGTCTATTAACAGTAAGATATATTAGATAGTCAATCATATCTATGTACTGTGTTATATCAAAACCTTTACATTATTCATCATTGTCTACCTTAGTTGTAGTAGTCACTAGAGTCTTTATAGGGGTAGTTGATTTTATGTCATACTTCTTGAGTAAATTTTGATGTATTTGACTTGGTTAATGAATATGCTTTCATCAATCTGGTTCACTTGAAGTTCAAGGAAAAAGTCAAGCTCTCCCATCATATTCATTTCAAACTTATTATGCATAAACTTGTCAAATTTTTTACATAACTTTTCATCAGTAGAACCAAAAGTAATATCATTCACATAACTTTGTACTAATAATATCTTATCTTTGTACTTCGTAAGAAATAGTGTTGTGTCTACTCTACCTCTAGTGAATCATTTTTCAATAAGAAATACAGTCGGTGTGTCATATTATGCTCTAGGTGTTTGTTTTAATCCATATAAAGTCTTATATAATCTAAACACGTAATTAGGATGAATTAGATCAACAAACCCTAAAAGTTATTCAATATAAATCTCTTTTTGAAGTTCTCTATTGAGTAATGCACTTTTGACATTCATTTGAAAAACTATGAATTTTATATAAGTTACATATGTAAGGAACATTCTAATAGCTTTAAGTTTATAAACTAGTGCAAAGGTCTCACCATAGTCAATTTCTTCTTCTTGTGAGTATCCCTTGGCAACTAAACTGACCTTGTTACTTGTGATGACACCATCTTTATCTATCTTGTTTCCGAATACTTATTTTGTATCAATGACAAGATGATCCGTTGGTCTTAAAATCAGTCTTCACACTTTACTTCTCTCAAACTGGTTTAATTTTTCTTGTATAATTTCAATCCAGCTGAAGTCTTAAAGAGCTTCATCAATATGTTTGGGTTCCATTTGAGATAAGAAAATCAAATAGAAGCATTCATTATGTGTTGCAGGTCTTATGACTCTTGTATGTGGATCACTAATGATCAGGTCTTGTGTGTGATCTTTTGTCCATTTTTTTTTCAATTGGTAAATCAGTCATTGTGTTTTATTGTTTAAGATCTTTTAGATTAGGTTTAGCAGGTTCTGGTGTAAAAGGATTATCAATTCGTAGAGTTCCTAATTTTAGAATAATTAGCTCTGCGATCTCTTCAACTGGCTCTATGATATTTGGATTGTTAATCGTAGTGCCTTCCTGCTCTACTAACTCATTAAAAATAATAGCCTTATTTGGCGTTATAATGTTAGTTTCATCAAATGTAATATGTATTGAAATTTCAACATTTAATAAACGTTTATTAAATGCTTTATATGCTTTACTATCAGTTGAATAATCAGGAAAAATACCTTCAACTAACTTAGGTTGAAATTTGGTAAAATAACTCTTGTCGTTGTTGAATATGTAGCAAGTGCATAAAAAAATGTGAAAGTAACCAACGTTACGCTTCTATCCTTTTCAAAACTCGTAGGGTGTCTTTTTAAAAGTATAGTGAATAAGAGATCTGTTTTGAATATAACATGTAGTGTTGACAGCTTCATTTTAAAAGTATTTTAGTAGTCTTGTAGTTGCTAGAAGTGCCTTCTATGCTTTAATGAGAGTTATGCTCTTTCTTTCAGCTATACCATTTTGTTATAGAGTCTTTTAATGTAGAGAAGTTGTGATGAATACTATTATCTCCACATAACTTGTCAACTTCAAAAAAATCAAGTTATTTTCCTTGATCACTACTTATAACTTTAATCTTCTCACTTTTCTCATTCTTAGTCAATTTAAAAATTTTGACCAACTGAGCATTGGTTTCATGCCTAGAGGTTAAAAAAAAAAATCATGTAAATATTGTATAATAATTCATTAAAGTTAGTGTGTATCTCTTATCTCTAAGGCTAACAGTTAGTATATGCCCAAACAAGTTAATATGTAAACGTTGTCATGGTTTTGAATGAGATTTTTGTTTGCTTTCTTAGCTGACATGCTTTGCAAGACTTTAATGAAATAAAACTTAGATAAATCAGATATCAGATCCTTAAAGACTAACTTGGACATATTTTTAAAATTCAGATATGAAAGTCTTCTATGCCATAACCAGCTAACATCTTTTGAAGTTTTGACAAAGAAGCAAGTTGTTTCTATTGAGCTTGACTTTGCAAGGTTCACCACATATACATTTTCATATCTTCCAGTCAATTTTATTGAATGTTTACAGGTCTCTTACCTGGCATTAGTTGTTGATGAAGATAACTTGGTATCTTTTGTCATATAATTGACTAATGGTAATAAGATTGTGCTTTAAATCTTCCACAAATGCTACTATACTAAATGATACAATACCATTCTCTATGGTGTCATATTCTCTAATTCTTCTATAATTGTTATCTCCAAAGATATTAACAAGCCTTTCTTTTTTCTTCAAATTTGATAATAAAGGCTTGTTTTTAGTCACATGTCTTGAGTAACCACTATTTAAGTGCTAGGTTGATAAAGTGGTACTTTTATCCTACAAATGAAGTTAAATTTTACTTTAGTACCCATAATTGCTTGGGTCCTACTTGGTTAGTACTCCTAGAAACCCATACTTGCTTAATTTTAGGCATGACATGCATCAAAATCACACTGTTGTCCGAATTAGAAATTGACAAATTATGTGCAAATATACGCGATCAATAAACAATATAATGATAAGTCCAGTACCATCCCACAGAGAATTATTACTAATAAATTTCAACTACTAATTTTATGTCAATCAAATTTTATTTAAACAATCGCAATTTAATCTAAGAAAGTTATTAAATTATAATTACAACCTAGTTTTGCGATCCTTCAAGGCTTAAACCTCGTTTTACCTTTACCCTGTGACTTTTTAAATTCTAGACCAATATTGTGATCGATTATTCTCAGGAATCACAATCTGATCAGCAAAAATCATAGAATTTTGAATAGTAAATTCAGTTACCTGTGTAGATTTCACAAATACAATACTTCTATAGAAAGTAGAACATTGTTATTGTTAATCTTTAAACTTGTGCCCACACTATGATATGAGGACAAATCCTCAAATCATAAACTTGATATGTCATAACTACATTTTTGAATGGTGATCAGAGAGGTCATTGAAAAAGAAAACTTATTTCAAGTAGAAATTATTTTTTTAGCTCCTCAATCTTGAAGGTAATAATTAACTCATTTTATGCAGACTGCTCAATGATGTTTCTCAATTTTTCATTATCAGCCTCAAGCTTAGAGAGAGAATAAGTAGTTTCTTGAACTGTTTTCAGTTTAAGTTGTACTATTCCTTTCTCCTCTTGAAGTAGAGATTGATCCTTAGTTAGCATCCTGAACCACTTCATATATTTATGCAACTCTGATGTAATATCATATAAAACCTTTCTCAAGTCAGAAATATTAATATCAGGAGAATCAAAATTAAAAACCTCACTAATATCAATTTCTTGATAATCAGTGATGTTGCTAGTAAGTGCTTTAATGGTCATGAGACAGAGGTTTGCCATATGTGGCCCTTCATCATCACTTGACTCTGAATCAAAGTCATTGTTCACTTTCACTCCAAAAGCCTTCAGTTACCAAGCCATTGCCTTTCTTTTAAAACTTCTTATATGCCTTATTGTCATTCTTAGCATACTCATTTTTCTTGTCTTTTTTGAGCTACTCTCGTAGTAGCTTGTGCACTCAGCAATATAATGGCATGACTTTTTGTAATTGTAGTACAGGTCTTTGGAAGAGTCTTTTTTGTTGCTATTGTAATATAATATATTGCCTTTTTATTGCTTAGTATGCCTTTTTGTTATTGATTCTTCTGTTGTTGTTACTTCTTCCTTTCCTTGTAAATTTTCTTAATCATTTGGCTAGTAATGTTATATCCTTATCATAATCATCATCACTATCACTGTCATCCTTCATAGGGGCTTTGGATGTGACCTCAATTGTTTTTAGGGCTACACCTTTGTATTTCCTTCTTATTTCTGTTATGGTAGTATCTACTATTTGATTTAACTCCAGCTTATAGGTCAACAAATTAGCATAGAGCTTTTGCACAGTCAATTCATGCAAGATTTTTGAATTATCTGATGGTTGTGAACATAACAGCCTATTTCCCAAATGTTCTAAGTGAGTTGACTAAGATTTTAAACCTTTCATAGGTTACTATAATATCTTTTCCAGCATTATGAGAAAATTTCTCATGCTGTTGTGTGAGGAGAGACTGTTTATTTTCTCTAACTTCCTCTATTCCTTTATGCATCACAAAAAGATTTTTCCCACATCCTTGATAATTTTGTAGTTAACTACATTTTTAAAGAGTATCTTCAAGAGCCATGAAACATGATGTTCTTAGCCCTTTTGTCAATAACTGTCAGCTTATTCACACTTTTTACCTATTTTACCCTCCTCTTGATTGCAACTTTATTTGGATCTTCATGAGTACTTTTTTTAAAAAGTACTATTAATTATAAGATTTATTATTTTAAAATTTAAAATAAATTATGTTAATTTTAATTTTAAAAAATTCTTATATTAAAGTCAATAATCATTTCATAATTTAAAACAGATGGAGTACTATATTTTTAAAATTTTGATATTTTTATAAATAAAATTTAATATTTTTATAAGATCTCTATTATATGAAAGTAAAATTTGTTTTTATTAATATAATTTTTTTTTTATAAAATTATCATTTTTATTCATAAAAATATTAATTTTTTTTTAATGCAGTACTCTTATTAAGGGGGTAAAATAGTTGCATTGGAGCTCTGCGAAAGCAGCCGTATTACATACTTGCCTACCCACCAAGAGTAACGTGAAACCACGAGCTGAATTCGCGCGTGATACGAACTTCTTCCCACATTCCAAACCGAAGTTCAAAACCCTCCTCTATCTATCACTCTCAGTACAATCACAGGAAACCCTAACGGTTAAACCTCTCTTTCCAAATATAGATCAGTATATATTTAGAGAGGGAGAGTGTTTATTTTCTCTTTATGTTGCAATGGAATACAATTTTCGAGCCATCTATAAGCAAGCTTCGAATTCATCATATAGCCGTCCATCTTCAAATTTCACTTACTTTGCCGAACAAGCTGTCCGATGTCCGTACACATTCTTTGTTTTTGTTTTCTCTAGGAAATTTCGAATTGTTTTGAAAAAATGGAGTAGTATTTATGTGATTTTTGATTGTTTGATTTTCCTTGCCAAATTTTTTCATGCAACAAAGATGTTGTTTGTTTCACTCGTAATTACTTGTTGCAGCTAATTATTCGAACCCCGATTTCGGCCGCTATAACCCGTTGCATCGAAATCCTATCGATGTGCGGGACGCGATGATTCAGCGACAGCTTGAAAAGGAGAGGATCCGAGAAGAAATTATAGCGGCGGAGATAGCGAGGAGGCGCGAGCTGGAAGCGGAAGTGAGGAGAGAGCTTACGCTGGAGAGAGAATTGGAATTACGACGAAGAGACGATGGGTTTCCGTTCAGGCAAGGTCAACAGGCTCTGCCATACTCTCAACAGGCTGCAGGTCGATCACTTGAGAAGAGAATCGCATTGTCTCTTGAGGAAAGATTCGGTGGTGGTTACTCCTCGGCAAGCACCGAAATTGGGGTTTTTGAGAAAGAGTTGCCGTTTCAGCGAAGTGCTCAACCCAGGATCTCTGAAATTAAGCCTCTGAAATCAGAGGTTAACAAAGAGAAAGAGAAAGAGAAAGAGAAAGAGAAGGAGAAAGAGAAAGAGAAAGAGAAAGAGAAGGATAAAATCATTTTCCTGGTCAGTATTTCTTCTTCTGCTTCATTTTGCTCTAAATGTTTGTGCCAGTATTTATGTATTATATGACACTGTTTAGTACTAATATAGTTCATTCTGGATATAAAAAATCTCAATGCATTATTGTCTCAAATTAATTCCTATACGTGTATGTAAGTGCTTTATCAAGTTTGATTTCCATGCTTGGATTGTTTATAGGTTTTATAAAAGAGTTGCACATTTTTAGAAGGCATTTGATATCTGCATTGCCCTTTTTAGTAATTCGATGCTTCTACCAAAATAATAACTAATGTTCATGTGATATTTTGTTTTGATTTCATACCATGCATTACATTACAAACATATTGTTCCTTATGCAGCAAACAATATTTGTAAGCTTGTATAAATTTTCAAGTTTGAACCAATTAACTCATTACTATTACTTGTTCAAAATCAAATTGGTGAGCCAAACTGTCCTTTAGTCCAGAAATAGAAATTTCTCACTGTAAGCATTATATATACTATTAATTCTACTTTCTATGACCTACAACTTTGTTGAAATTTCTTTTATTTTTTGTTCTAATCTAGAAAATTTCTGTTTGAGTATGTTATTTTCCCTGTTACAGATGATTAATATTAAGAGTTAAGGTATAATTTCCATTTTTAGGTCCCGAAATATAATATGAATTTTACCATTGGTGCTGACTCCTTAATCTTTGAAGTTGCTTGTTATATTTTGTACGTACACTCCTTTCAATTCTTTAGTTCCCTTTCCTTGGATCTTAATTTTGTTGCATTTAATAGTAAGACTTTATAATTGATTGACATCTTTTTTTTTTTTTTTTAAATAAAATTTATAATAAAAATTAGCATGGAGAAGTGAGGAAGAAGAGTGCTACCCTTTTGTTAGGGTTCAACCACGGTAATAGCCCAAAATCCTTACAAAAAATAAAATAATAACAAAAAAAAGGATAAAAATAAAAAGGTAATAGGCCAAAGCTTCAAAACTCATTCAACATTCAACTTTAATTAAATTAATGGGGATTGCATTACTTCTATAGGTTAATCGGACAACTTAATTCTAATAGGATTCAAATTAGAATATTAGATAGCTAAGTTACCAAACTACTTAATAATTTGACTTGATGAAAATAAACTAAACCACCTAAAGAGTCCTGGAATTTCTTATAATCAAATAAATAAACATAATTACACAATGATGGTATTATTTGCAATTTTCCTATACATTTCCATGTCATTCGCCGTGAAGTTTAAGGCTAGATCTAGCGTGTTTGAATATGTTATGAGAAACAATGACAGTGTGAGGACATTCTTTATATTGGTAATATTCAAAAACAGGAAGAACAAGATTATGTCTTTAGTTTTGGAATGCAAGTTGTATTTCAAGGACAACTTAGCTTCTTTAGGTACAGGAACTTCAGGTTTTCTCTCATTCAACCTTTTCTTTCTGCTTCCTAAGGATCGGTTTTGTCTTCACATGGTTCTTTGTGGTTCTGCAAGTTGATCAACATTTTCATGTCTCATTGTTAGCTTACCTGTATTGTAATCTTCTATCTTCCTAATGTTTAACTAGTCTTAGAAATAGGTGCTCTCTTCTTTATTGTGTGTGTCTATATATATATATATATATATATATATATATATATATATATATTATGAAATCATGGGAGTGTGAAACCTGTGAGAGCATTCGATTAATCCCACATGTACACGCCCCCCACGGCCCCCATAAGATACATTCACTTGGAAAATCCAAACATAAGCTTGTGCGAATCCCTTCTAGTTTGCAGGATTTACCTTCCCCTTATCGAGGTTTGGCACTTGCCACTAAACAATCCCTTGGGCCTGCTCTTTTAATTTTGTGCATCATGTCTAAAATTGAAATTTTCCTTTCAAGGCTGACATACGTACAAGATATTAGTATCATAATAGGTGTTACTGCCTAATGATACTCTCTCAATCCCATTTTGGGTATTGTAGTTTTTGGGATATATTAGGCATGGATTTTAAGACATGCCGAAAACACATTTCCACATTTTTTAAATATATCTGAACTATATAATCTGCAAAGATATATTAAATCTAATGTATAAATATGTTTTTGGTGTGTCCAAAAATCAAAGCCAAACACATCCTAAAACTACAACATCAAAATTGGGACCGAGGGAGGATTAGTTGGTGTTCCATTTACTTGATACAGACCTTCTACCCATGCATGTGGTGATACTATTACTGGTGACAAGAAAATTAAAAGTCTGCCATGAAGGAGTACTTTACTCATTGATTTGGGAGATTATTTGTCCAAATTACCATACCAGTGATATTAGTCATTGGTATAACATTCTATTAAGAGTGTTATATTGGTGCTCTTGGCATAGGATAAGCTCAATCAACAGCTTCATTGATACCTGGTACTGATTATTTGTTCGAGGGTTTACTGGAGTCGTCTTCCTTGTGTTTGTGAACCAAGCTTCCTGTCTATTTTGTTTCACATCGTGAGATTAGGATAACAATGTTTCATTTGATTTTCTGACAAAATTGCTGGCTCTATTCATTATAAATATAAAACACTTGTGCACAAACATATATAGCGATCTCCTCACACAGATATATGCACTTATAGTCGCACCAAGATGGGAGTAAGATGGTAGAGTTTGAAGTTATAGACTAAGAATGAGCATATTCGCAAGTCTTCTTTCTGATCCAAACCTTTGTAGAATAAGATAGGAGCATATTCACAAATGCTTTTTCTGATCCAATTGTTCATAGACTACTTCATAGCTTCTATACATAATCTTTTTCTTCTCTTCTTGTAGCAAATTCTTCATGTTTTAGTTGGGCCACAATTTTGTGATAAATGTTACTTGTGATGCTGAAATGGTTTGTCAGTTGTCACTGACTCAGTGTACCAAAGGAAAGATTAAAATTACAAAGGTTGTGTACAAGAACTACAAACCAAGATTTCTCGGCTTATTTGGATGCTTCAACCTTCGACTACTATATGATTGTTTTTACTTCTCGTACTTTTGGAGAACTTTTTTTTACTATTATTTAATGGATTTGGGTGTTTACATATTTGGAAATAGAAAAGCATGAATTCACTTACATTATGCTTTTAATTGGATTATTTCCTTCTATTAGCGTGCTCATCCATATACAGCTCATACTTAAGTTATGTATATTGTTTACTGTTCTGTTGTCTAGGAGCAGAAAGGCAAAGATAACTGTCTGTGTCTTTATAATGCTTTATTTGACCTCTCGACTTGACACTGTTTTTGACTGATGCTATTTCAAGTCAGGATTGATGTGGTGAGGTCAACCAACCTAACTAACTGAATTAAATCTGCTACTTAGAGGTGATATATCTAATTTCGTCATTACACAGTATTTTCCGTTAGATGATGTAAACCCATAATCTATGCTGGCTGGTAGACCAGAAGTTGTTTTGGCTTAGTTGGCCCCAATCAATTTAGCATGTTCCCTATAGCTTACATGAGGAACCTACTTTATGTGACCAGGGTCACTGCTGTAGTTAAATTCTTTAAGATGTTCTTATCTCCTTTCAGTCTTCTTCATGGTTACAACTACTGCCCTTTCTTACTTTTTAGTAGATTATGCAATTAGTAATTGCTAGAGACACTCTTTTATAAGGGTGTCAATTATTGATAAACAGGAATTGTTCTGATTAGTTGGTGTCAATTATGGTAGTCAGGAATTTGTTTGTAGTTGAAAACCATGTTTTATCGAGAAAACTTTTATTGATGATGCTGGATGGAACTTTGAAGAAATAATAAGGGTAAATCAAATGATACTATTGACAAACTTTCCTGAAATTCTCACTATAAATATTCAAAATTACTTTGAAACCTTGAAGAATTTTATTAAAAAACTGCAAATCTTTTATAAATTTTCCTTTCTGTTTGTATTTTTTAAATATTCTATTTGGTGAAATCTGTAGTTTAGCATTTTTTTTAGATCTGAATTTCAAAGATGAGTAATGAACTTCCACTTTTGTTCCCACCTTTGCTCCCCTTCTGGGTTTGTTGGATAAATAAGTACTTATCGTATGAAAGATTTGTAAAGAAATCTTAAAGTTCTGTTTCTACTGCTTATTACCAATATTAATCTAAAAGTAAAAAATGATTCACCTGCTAGTTGTTCTTGTTTGGTTTTCCTTTCCTTAAATTTTATATTTGGAATTTTGCTGATGAGTGAGCATGCTTCTGCAAAATAATAAGGGTTGGACTTGACATTCTTGATTCTTGGTTATATGCAAATTAGAGGTTTAAGTCCTTGGAGGATAAAAGGACTCTTTTAGATCCAACATTTCAGTTGGCATGTTTCAGTTTTTGGCATGTTTGAGCTTAAAATGTTTCTTCGAGCAAGCACATGGAGACTCGATTTTCTGAGGCACTAGTACTATGCCATTCATCCAATTTTTTAAAAATAAATTTTGTTTTTTTTTTAATTTGAATGTTTTCCCCTTGGATGAACATGGTATTTCATATTGAGAAGTGCCCAAGAAATTCGCAGGGAAAAATAAACAAAGGGTGAGCAACGCACAAGAGTGAGATGGGAGTAGAGTTGAATTTTAGAAAGCAGATCTGTATTGGTGTATGGTGAAATGGTTGCCATTATATATGTTGATTATATTGTTTGGCAATTTATATGCATCAAGAAAATTGTTTCCAGCAAGGTTATGTTTTCATGTACCAGGAATCCTAGATAGAGCACATCTTTAAATCTTATTCATTCTCTCTTGGTAGAATGGTTATTCAAGAGTAGACTAGCAAGAGTTATTTTTCTCCTTCTGAAATCTTCAAGAATTTCGTTGTTTGTGAGGTGGTTCATAATATACTTGCGTTTGGTGATAGACTTTCTTTGAGTATTTTTGTTGCAGGCTAAGCCCGATGCAAATCTTTCTGGAACAAAACGCAAAGCTGTGACACCACCAACTGTGGGTGCTGGTTTTCTTCCTCTAATTGGTTGGAACAAACCTAAAGAGGAGTGGAGTTGCGCAATATGTCAGGTTAGTGCCACAAGTGAACAAGGTCTAAATGAACATCTACGTGGGAAGAGGCACAAGTCTAAGGAGGCTGGATTAAGAGCACAGAGGACAGGGAAGAACTTCAGCATTGGCCTATGTTCAAAGAAAACTTCCAATACCACCAAACCAGCTGACGTTACCGAGAATCCAATCTCCGAGCAAGGAGGGGAGATTGAGGGGAAATCACTGCAGTTTATCAAAGATGGGGGTTCATCATTTCTGAACATATGCAAGACTGGAAGTTCAAAGAAAAATGAGTTGCCAATCCTGCGCAAAGAAGAGGATACTGCTGATTCAAAGAAAAATGGGGAAGCAGTCCAGAAAATGCAGAAGATACCGGAGAATAAGAAAAAGAAATTTAAGTTTTGGTGTGAAATGTGCCAGGCAGGGGCCTTCTCTGAAAAAGTGATGAATAATCATAAGAAGGGTAAGAAGCATGTGTTTCGACTTCAGGAACTCAACAAAAATGGTGAAGCTGTGCCCGGTACTCAAATGGTTGGGATTACTTGGAAGGCAAATGAAGAAGTAGTGGTTGAAGATAAGAACATGGTTACACCAGAAGCTGTTGGTGGAACTGTAGATGGGGTTGATGTGGAAGTTCATCAGGCAGCAGAAATATCTGGTATTCACAGGAATTGAATACTGTGATCTTTCTTTCAGGTGAACTATTCAATTATTGGACATATGCTGAATGATGAAGGGACCCCTTGATCTGCTTAAGGCGAACTGTTTTTAATTCCAAAACTGATTTGGAATTGGTTAAACTTGTGTTATAACTTTTTGTAATGTGAAATGTAATCTGAGCTCTGGCTAGATTTTGTTGGCTCAAGTTTTCTGAATCCTTAAAAGGTCTTAATCCAAAAGGCCAGCTAAATTACATATGAACCTGGCTGCTTTGTCTGATAAACTGGCCCCCTTGTGTGTATTAGTTATAACTGACTTCCTTGGTGGATTGAAAAATATTTTTGTGGAAAGCTCTTCGGCTTACCTATCTTCGGGAAAGGTTTGTAGGAAGGGGCTGAAAGGTGTTCCAGAAATGTCTGCGATCGAGTAAATAGTATAGTTTAGCCAAGCTCTTGTTCTTGTTCTTGTTCTGTGTTTCTAATCAGTTATGCTTTTGACTGAGCAAATGTTTCATCTTATCAGTTGGTGTTGTATGGTCATATACTTTTCATGATTGAGGACTGTTTTTATCGTCAACAATGGCTCTAGTGTTCACTTGTCTGACCTCTATGTTTATGTGACCCAAATGGTAAAATGATATGTGGAGCTACTGAAATAATCATTTCTTTAAGTTGCATTTGACTTGGAGATCCTGCGTACTATGCAGTCATATCTACTACTAGAATAATTTGGCAACTGAGAATTGGCTGCGTAGATTAGAAATAATAATAAAGAAGGATTGCTAGTCAACTACAGGAGACACGAACCAGTTTAGTTGCGCACATTATTGTTTAAAGAGCAGTTTGAGTTACTTGAAAACAGATCAAAGTAGTATTCTGGGTATCTAAAATCTTATTTGATTCTCCCTGTTCCGAACTTTAATTTAGAAGGGATTATAAAGCTGCCAAAAGGTAACTGAGCTCATTTTTGGAGATCAATTTTGTACTTTCGAATGAATTGAGTTTACTTATATTGCATTATATAAGAAAGGGATGCAATGTATGATATACAAATTTTCAAAGAGAGTAAAACTGTTAGCTTGAGTTTACTTATATTGCATTATACAAGAAAGGGATGCAATGTATGATATACAAATTTTCAAAGAGAGTAAGGTGCTGTTTGTTTGTGTCTTAATGGCTCTTAATGGACAACCTCTTAATCGCTAAGAGGAACAAAGTTGTTTTTTTTTTTTTTTGTTACATCTGAATGCCTCTAAATGGTTGAGATACAAAATCAAATCTAAACCATTAAGAGGAGCATCTTAATGAACTTGGACAAAAATATCCTCTTCAATATTAACAAATTCCTTTTATATCCAACACTCAATATTATTATTATTATTATAATAATAAATATTATTATTATTATTATTATTTTTATAATAATAATAATAATAATAATAATAATAATAATAATTATTATTATTATTATTATAATTATTATTATCATAATTTTTATTATAATAATAATAATAATAATAATTATTATTATTATTAGTACTATTTTTAATATAATTATTATTATTTTTATAATAATAATAATAATTATTATTATAATTAATATTATTATTACTATAATTATTATTATTAATTATAATTATTATTAGTATAATTATTATTGTAATAATTATTATTTTTATTATTATTAATATTATAATAATAATAATAATTATTATTAGTATTATTATTAGCATTATCATTATTATTATTATTATTATTATTATTATTATTATTATTATTATAATTATGATTATTATTATTATTATTATTAGTAGTAGTAGTAGTAGTAGTAGTACTATTTTTAATATAATTATTATTATTTTTATAATAATAATTATTATTATAATTAATATTATTATTACTATAATTATTATTATTAATTATAATTATTATTAGTATAATTATTATTATTATTACTATAATTATTATTATTAATTATAATTATTATTAGTATAATTATTATTATTATAATTATTATTATTTTTATTAATATTAATATTATAATAATAATAATTATTATTATAATAATTATAATTATGATTATTATTATTATTATAATTATTATTATCATAATTTTTATTATAATAATTATTATTATTAGTATTATTATTAGCACTATCATTAATATTATAATTATTATTTTTATAATAATAATAATTATTATTATTTTTATAATAATAATTATTATTTTTAAAATAATTATTATTATTATAATTAATATTATTATTATTATTATTATAATTATTATTATTATTATTATTATTATTATTATTATTATTATTATTATTATTATTATTATTATTATTATTATAATGTTCAACTGTTCATAGGGTTAAAATGGTAAAATACTGTTATTCAGACATCTGAAAAAATTGATTATCAAACAACATTTTTTCATTCAGATACAATTCTATTCAGATGCTCTATATTATTCAGATGTCTAAATTATTCAGATCTTAATACAGAATTTTATCAAACAGCACCTAAAACTGTTAGCTGCCGACTGTGGAGATAATCGAAGTAAATTTTGTGTCTTATGTGATTGTTTTTTTCCGTTTTCTCTATGCTATTGTCTTCATTGTATTGTTATCCTCTAACAATTAGTTTGACTTGAGCCAATTTTGTTGTTTAAAATCTTCATTTGATTCTTCCTTTGAATGGTTGACGACCGCGGCAGAGAGATAATTAGAGGGGCATCAACATTTGATTCAAGATTGTTGTGCATTACCAATATGAATTTAGTGGTGGTAGAAAAAGATGGTTATAATAGGGCTTTGCGACTACAATACTATTTCAACACTATATAAGGTAATATTCTTTACAAAAGTGAGTAACAAATTACATGGGTGGTAATCACCATAATAAGGGGTATATTTCTTAAGCCCTCTCAATATTGTTTGGTCTTCAACTGTTTTCGTCTTCTATTATTTTTCTCACAAGTCCTTGGTCTTCTATATTGAGGAATAAATACTCAGACCCTCAGAGCAACTGGATCTTGCCACGAGATCTTTCTCTTCGCAGCACGATTAGAACTATCCCCAATGTTTCTACATGCAGACAACTTTAAATCACCAAGCTGGTCTTCATTAATCAAACCTTTCTTCAACTCCTCAAACCTCACAGGCTCATAATTATCTAGTAATTCCTCTTCTTCCCTCTGTTAAGATTAAATCAAAACAGAGTAAGCAAGCAATGCCCATTGGAACAAGCTAACAATATGTAATTCAATATAAGCTCTAACTATTTACTGAGATCTGGTTCAAATCGAAAATTGGAGCTTGATTTAGCATAGCCTGCTGTTTCCCACTAAAAGCTGTTTCCCTGTTATTTAAATCAAAAATTGGAGCGACGTTCTGCATAGCTGCACCACTTCCGTTGTATATTCTCTCCCGTTGGTTCAGATCAATGACTAGCATAGGGCTTTGATGGGTGCCTTCCTTTCCCTTGTATGATCTTCCCCTGGGGTTTACATTTGAGATCATTGTATGGTTAACTAGAGCTGCATTCTTTCCAATGTGTTGTTTTTCTTTAAGGTTCGGTACAAAACTTGGAACTATATTTTTAAGGGACGCTTCCTGTCCCATATATACTCTTCCTTTCTGGTTTGCTTTGAAACCTGGGGGCAGGTTGACTCTGTTGGCCTCCTTTTTGTTGGCAATAGGAACTTTCATACTTTTTTTCCTCTGGTTCTGTTGATACTTATGTTGCGCGAGTTCTTTTCCTCGTTCTTGTGGGAGGTCTAGAGACTTGCTTTTCAATAGGTATTTGTATCTTTGCCACAGGAATCTGTATAAAGAGAATAAGAGCAAAATACAGCGGGGTGTGATAAGATATCAAAGTTTACAATTTTTAGATGTGTATGGAACTATGTTACGTGGACTCGGATGGAGTGTCCGATTGGACATAGTATTTTGAAGAGTATGACACATGTAGTCCTCAATTTTGCCAATTTTTTACCCTAAAATGAAGTGTCAAGTACCCATATCGGACATGGCTACTCTACGGCAAAATGAAGATTTGTGTAACATCGGTATAGAAATACTCAATGGAGTTTCACAAGTTCACCCATCTCACAAAATAAGAGCAAACAAAAATTCCAAATGCATGCATTCTTCTAAAATATGACTGAACAAATTCATAAACCAAAATAAAGTGCATAAGATTAAAAACAAAATTGACTCGTCATTTCAACCTGAAAAATTGGAAATTACATTCATATCACAAATTATGTAAAGGGACTACAGGATCTCAGGCCTTAACTGTCCCATTGAAGTATGATGATCATTGTAAGTACAAAATATAGTCTGCTCACAAGTTAAATATTATACCTGACTTCAGCCAATAATGTCAGTTTCCTCCGTTTCATGTTCTCCAACTTGTTTCTTGAGGCTTCCACATCCTGTAATTGCTTTCATTTGTAAATTATATGTGAATAACTCAAAAGGATTACAATTCTAGTATTAAACAGCAAATACAAATATATAACTAAATTTAGTTCAAGAAAGAATAATTGACAAGGCAATAATATGAACATTAGCATAAATAATAAAGGAGTAATTTAGGGGGAAATCAATAAAAATCTAACTTTTTAATAGAGAGATATCAGGGAACTACTGAAGTTGGACCAAAAATGAAAAACTAATTAAGGAGGATAAGGGAGGGAATAATGTAAAAACTACTCCTTTA
Source organism: Hedera helix (assembly GCA_947179155.2). Classification (NCBI taxonomy): domain Eukaryota; kingdom Viridiplantae; phylum Streptophyta; class Magnoliopsida; order Apiales; family Araliaceae; genus Hedera; species Hedera helix. The sequence continues at coordinate 48,722,082 of OX359268.1, read as the reverse complement.
AACTGCAGAGGATAATTTATTTATTTAAAAACAAACAAACAAGAAAAAAGGTTTAGCAAAATTTATCAGCAAATTATGAGGAATTCAGAGAGTAAAAATGAAACCGGATTTATAGATATATATGTTGGAACAATCAATAAAATTGGATATAGTTCATGAAAGACTAACCTAATACAAATAAAACCTAACACAAATCAATTCATCAAACCATCAGAAAATTGAACACAACATATCAAACCCAAACCCAGAAAGAATAGCAAAACAAGACCGGGATGCTTCCAAGAAGAAAACAGATCAAGTTAATCTGAATATCAAAAACAAAAAAGGGATCAGATCGACAAAAATAGATCAGACTAGAAGCATAGGATAAACCCAGAAACGTGTATTCATAGAAATCCTCAGATCTTAAAAAGAAAAGGGGAAAAATTACCTTCTGCAACTCATGGTATTCTTGCACGAGAGTTTGATGCTTGATCATGGTTTTAGCATCCCCATATACACCATAACTTGATGAATCCAAAGCCACCCCTTTCATCTTCTTAGTCATCAGATCAGGAGAAATTCAAACAGTCTTAAGTAAATAATTGATGATCTATGTATACACAAAAATTAAGGGCTCCAGGAGGAGAGAAATAGAATTTGGATGAGAAAAGGAGAGAGAGAAGGAGAGGCGGGCAAGAAAAAAAATAGTAAAAGAATAAAGAGAAGATGAAGGGAGAGGGGGTTCTGGTTTTCCTGTTGTCTGTGAAAGTCTGACCGAGACAAGGCCCAAAAAGCCCATATAAATCGGGCAAGAAACATTGTTGTTTTGAGACAGTGAAGGGATGAAGATAGGGATTTTTTGGGGGGTTGCAGAAGGGTATTTGTGGCAACCAGTTTTTTGGTTGAGGTGAGTTTGGTTGGAGGACATTTGAAGAAATCTCGTATTTCTTTCTTTGTTTCTTTTTTGTATTGTTTTTGTTTCTCTACATAAATTTAGGTCCAGCTGGGCCATTAGAGAGTTGGGTGGGTTTGAGTGGACTTCTTTGTTTGTTTTTGACGAGGGAGAGAGGACCGGTGCATTGAGTTTCTATGTTTCTTCAATTTCTTTCTCCTATTCTCTCTCTGTTTTCTTTTGGGGGTTGTTTTGCTTATGGTGGAATAGGATAAGGATAGTAAATTAGGAGTAGGATAGGGATGATAGTAGATGCACAGAGAGAAATAAAGATACTGTTTTTTTTAGAGAGGGAGAGATTGAGAGATGTTTTGCTGAAAAAAGCAGGAGAGGGAGAGAGTAATGATCTTCTGTGATGAGTTGCAGTTGCTATTAGTCCCATGTTTTTAGGCCCCCTGGGTTTGGTATCCCTCTTTTGATTGTGATGCATTCCTTCTTTTCTCCCATTCCATTACTTATTTATGAATTAGGCACACTACTATTATTTATACTACTATAACAAAGCACATTATAAAAATACAAATATGCCCTTCTTGACTGTTATGAATGATTCATTCAAGGGGTAAGATGGTAAATTGCTTTTGTTCATCCTTTTATGATGTTGAGGAAGCAGCTATATCCATATACGTAACTTGCAGAATTGGATGACACCCATCCCCACCCACCTACCTGGCGTAGCCTTCTCAATATGATCAGTCAGTGTTCCAAATAATCCATCCCCACTTCGAAAAAAGGGCGGGGGGATACATGTATGTATATCTTTCCACAAATTACGGTAGAAATTAGTATAAAAATGAATGAATAGTCCACCCAGGTTTAGTGGGTATATACAATACAATAAGGTGAGACAATGCAAAGAAAATGGTGTTGGGTTTCTTGCCATATGTAATAATTTTGTCGGTCATAAATCCTTCTTTCCGATCATCTTCTTTTTTTGTAGTACTAATAGAGAGAGAGAGAGAGAGAGAGAGAGAGAGAGAGAGAGAGAGAGAGGTATTTGGGTAGTCTTTTTTCCAGTGATTAGCTGGCATCAGCTGCTCTCTTTTCCCATTAATAAATTGTTAGCTGCACAGAGGTGGGGGTATTTCACATGGACAGAAAGGAAGAGAAAACGAAGAGGTGGTGGTTAACGATTAACATGTCTTCTTTTTTCCTTGAGTTGGCGCTGGCAGGTGTGTACCCCCAGGCCTAAGCAGTATGAGGAAAAAGGGTAACATTGAAGTGTCTATTTTTCTTTTTTTGATCATGATAATCTCACTTTATTAATCTATTTTGAAATAAAATAAATAAATAAATAAGAGAGAGTCAATTAAATAGAATAATGAATGTAAATAGAGTTGAGACGACATGATCAATAATCATGAAATTTAATTCACCGTCTCAAAAACATCAGCTTAGCCGTTTTGGCCAAAGTGATCAAGTTCATACACAGACAGGTTCATCAAAAGTCGCTAAAAATTTAAAAAATTATATTACTAATTATTGTATTTGTTATTTCAATATTTAAGTAATGTGATTATTGATTATAATTATTATTATTATTTAAAAATAATTTGTGTTTAGAATTTTTGATTATTTTTATAAATTTTTTAATTACAAATCATGTTCAAAATTATTTATAAGTAAAATTAACTACTTATAAACAAATTACAACACCCTCTTAATAAATTCATAACAATATTAAATTTTAATCTAAACATAATATAAATGTCGAATAAAATAATAATCAAGGACTATAAAATAATATAAACTTGAAACAAAAGGCAGGATGTTAAACTTTTTAATGGCTACCATCAATTTAATTTAGGACATATTCTCTTCTTTTTATTTTATAAATCGTTTAAAATATAATTATAAATATTAATTTTTTTATTAATTTTAATGTTAAATAATTAGTGTAAATTTAATTTTTTATTATTATTTATGTATTAATTATTTTTTTCCTCTTAATTATTTTATTTATTAAGAAATAAAATAAGAAGTAATTATTATTTTTATAAATATATATAAAATATTTTATATTATAAAAAAAATTAAAACAATTTATATAATGAAAAAGAAGGGTTAGAATAAATAGGAATAGTTATAAATCTTTATCATTGGTAAAATAAATATATACTCATTTTATCCTCTCGACTCACAACCGTTCCTCTACGCTCTCTCTCTCTTCCACGACCGAACTAAAAATCTCTCTCAAAATGCCATCAACGAGTGCGCTCACAGCTCAGGTTTCTAACTTTCATGGATCAAATCACTGGAAAAAGCTCGCATCTTCAATAGCCTCCTGCAGTAACTCCTCTTTCTCTCTCTTTCGTACATGTATATAGTCCGAAATTTTAGAAATTAGCATACTTCTTGAAATGTAAATAGGGATTTTTGTAGTTTATATACTGATAAACAATGTAGTCTGTTTAGGGATACTCATAAATTAGGCTGCTTTGTACGATTTCTTATTATTATCTGTATTTTACTTCTTTGTTAGTTTATATTTTTGTTGATGCTGAATTAAGAATATACCCAATTCTCACTGTAATCCACATATTATGCTATTGCCCGGAGTAGGTTGCCTAGTTGTTGCTTCAATTAAGGATGCTGGGGATGGTGTGGGCTGGGTAACTAACCATTTCCATTTTTTGCCCGTAGACAGTAGCCCACTTTTATGCCTTTGGCCTGAGCATTTGCATTTCACCAACCAATGACCTTTAAAAAAGCATATAATCTTATCTTCTTGTTTTTTAAATAAATTATTTTAATAAAAATATTTGCAAATGTATGTTTGGCTGGGATGAGTCAGAGTGAGCTATATACGTGTGTGTATGTTTTCAGAAGGGGAATTTTGGTTTTGGATTTACTTTTACTGAAATGAAAGTGGTCAGGTGGGTATTAAGTCAGAAAGATGCATCAATCTGTAAGTTCATCTATAAGTCCAACAGAAATAGGTGAAGCATTAAGTCAGAAAGATGCAAATTAAACAAAATATATTCTTTTGAACTCCACAAACCAATTATTTGAACCTCAATATCCTAACAGTAAATTTCATTCTTCAAGAACCTCGAGCAGACTGCAAACAAATTCTTAACATAATAATAATATTTTGTACTTTGTTTTTAAATTGGCAAATTAAAATTAGAAGATTGAAAGGTGTCCCTCCAAATATCTAGTACGGTTTAAGAGCCAATGGACTGTAATACTGAAGGCTCATACATATTTATACAAGGATTAAGCATGTTAAAGTAAATGGGGGACAAGGTTTGCGCCATGAATCTTTAACTGAGGTAGAGGCTATGGAATATGGACAAGGAATATCCCTTCCACAAAGTGCAAACCCTTTTAAACCCAATCTCCTTTTATTTGGGTAGAAACTGAGATGCGTCTCTGCTCTCCAATGTTTTTGAAACTGTAATTGTGAACGTTGTGATGCTTCCATTTCTTTAATAACCTATGTGGTCCGCGACTGTATTGTCAGTAGAGTAGTAGAATAGCTTTTGTGAAATTGTGTGTTATTCTGGGTATTAGTGTTGGACAAGTTTAACGCCATCTATAAAATTCATATTTCCACTTTACTGTACAGGTAAGCTAAATTCGAACACAAATCAAGTTGGTATGTGGACTTCATCTCGATCCGGTTGTCAGCGTACATCCCTTCGTGTTTGTGGTCTATTTGGAGGAAAGAAGGAAAATAATGAGAAAAGCGATGATGCACCTTCAAAGGTCCACACAGTTGACTTTCACTTGTAGTTAGCAACATCTAGCAATATACTACCTTTTTATGCCCTGGACCCTAATTGCATCTAATTAGACGTTTTATGGTAGCCCACTACGACCATGTACATGTTAAATTGAAACTGTACTGTTCTATTTATGACACAATAGCAAGTATGTTTTGATGTTGTAGTTCTTACTACTTTTTAAATAGGATTAGATATGACAAGTTTAATACATGTTGGTAATGGAATGTATACTTTCAGAATAAATGATGGATTAAAATTCATTTAAATTAGCATCGCAGTTCAAATTAAATTTGAAGTAGTCATATTTAGTTCATTAAAAGTCTGAATTTAAGAGGTCTCTTGTCAGATTTGAATGCTTTATCACAGTGGTTTGAAAACAACGCTGGCTTGTTATAGGTTAGTGATTATTAGTTGCTAAGTGGCAAAACTATGAGGAACCAAATGCATTCATTAAACCTCATAGAGAAGTTTATCCTTGGGGAAATTAGTAGTTCCTCCATCCCAAGATACTCTTTCTATTCTGGGACGCCCTAAAACAAGTCATTTTTTAAAAATTTAATCTAAAAAATCTCATAATATTCAGAATATGCCATTTACTACAATGAAGTTGGAAAATCAAGTCACTACTTATGTACCCTGAACATTTGGCATTTGGATGTGCCTGCTTCCTGTTAATGTGGTTGGGGAGCAGAAAATAGGTTCATTGGATTTGTTTTTCTTTTTTATAAAAAAGAAAAATTTATTAGAAAATATAAAGATTGCACAATGAACTTGAACGCAATTTTCTATTGAAATTCTACTCCTAAATTTTGCTCTGGCTCCTGTACAAGCTGTAATGCTTCAATAGGTTCTTAAAGGAGAACGTGCAAGTGCATTGTAAATAGTATGTATTTATCTGCTCACACGTGGAGAATGGTCTTTCCATGAAATAGGCCATTTTTCTCATCTACTAACTCGCAATTGTTGAACACTAAGATTTTTTTGAGTATCCACAGAAGTAAAAAAAATAACAAATTTGTAGCTGCAGATGGTATGTAGTTTCTTTTTTCCTTTACCTTACCTACCTATCTCTTAACTAAATAATGTACTCTGCAATATAAGCTCCACTTCAAATTTTTTAGTCTAAGGCTGCAATTCGTATCTGTGAATTAAGAGATGTTTTTCTAACCTTCTGTCTCCATTCATTTATTAACCTTGCTTTTAATGTTGTTGATTTAAGGCTGGAATAATGGGGAATATGCAAAATTTATACGAGACTGTTAAAAAGGCACAAATGGTTGTCCAGGTTGAGGCAGTACGCGTGCAAAAAGAACTTGCAGTGTATGTTTTATATTACAAGATGCATAATCTTTTAACCCTTTTCTAAATTTAGTTTCCTTCCCATATATTTTTACCTTATGTTGGTTGTCTTCATTTTTTGTTCTGAACTGCAGAGCAGAGTTTGATGGTTACTGTGAGGGAGAGTTAATAAAGGTATGCAGTTTGTTATTGTTCTGACATTCATTTGAACTTACGTTGTAGACAGATCAATGTCTAGATTTGGATGAACTTGAGATAGTAGTTTGTGACGCACAACTGGGAAGACATGGACTTGTACAAAATATGTGAAATGACTCGGGAACAACATATATACTTACCAAAGAAGAAGAGACGTGGCAAAAGAAGCTGGATATGATTTCATATGCGCACTTTTGTGCCTTGTCATTAGGGGATATAGGATGGTCCCTAACATTACTTGTCTATCTCAAAGTTAGACTGCATTTCTATTTGGATGTTAGGAAAACAATGAAATAAAATATGAAAACAAGGAATATCTCCAAAGACCTTCTGTTACAAGCCCTCAATTGATTTTTCCTTTTTTCTATTTTTCAAGGACTCCCCATAAAAATGCTAATGAAAATTTCGTTAGGTAACATTATCTGGAAACCAGCAACCTATACGGACTGAAATCACTGAGGCTGCAATGGAATTAGGAGCAGAGGTGAGTACACATAATTTGCTATATCTTAGCATTCTTTCTTTATGATTCTAAATTTTCGTCTGCCTTGATAAGTGATGGTGTCACTCCTTGCTTGATAATGTAATTCAGTTACAGCTTATTAAGTGTACTCTATACATTTATTTGGTTTGTTTGGTGTCTTTTGAAGACACGTTGCAATTTTTCTTGGCACCTGAACAGTGAACACATAATTTGTTTTTTTTTGTATCGACGCGTGTATTTAGTAAAGTCAAATATGACTTCATAAAAATCGATAGATTCTTATCCAGTTTCCCTAGTTCTTGTACCTGACTGGTCATCTCAGCCCAAGCTGGTTATTCCACCTTGTTTTTGAAAAAAAGTGGCTTGCAAAGCTGGTTGGCCAAATCTGGATGTTAAATTTTATACAAGAAAGTGCCCCACAGGAGTAAAATGGTAATTATTTTTAATAAGTAGGACTAAAATGATACTTCAGTTTTCTTAACATAGATATCCGGCTCCAAAAGAAAAATAATTTGCATGTTTTCCGTTTTTATTTTTTAATGTAGACAAATCCATTAAACCTTTTGTGGTTTTTCATTCTTTATCCTTTCTTTTCTTGAAAGATAATGGCCGACTGGCTGAGGAGTCAGAAGTTTCAGAACTCTAGTACAAGCGTGTCAGTAATATAATAAATTTACTAGGAGCTCTTCCTGCTTAGATGTACAATTAGTTTGGTTTCTTTGCTATACTAAAAGTTCATTCAGAGATCTATATAGCTTTTTCTGAGCCTTTATCTTAGAATTTTCCTGCCATGTGTTGATAACTGGCATGAAGCCATAAACTTTTCTACAAGAGAATTATTTTATATCCTTTAGTTATCTTTATATTTTGCTCACAAAGTAATCTGGGATGGATCATACAATTTAGTTGCCAAGTTTGATCTACGTAGAAAATGACTATAGATGCTAAAACTATTTGACATTTTCTCTCCCTGCAGAAGCTCTCGCTTTTGATAACTGAGGCATACAAGGATGCACATCAAAAGAGTGTTCTGGTTAGAATCACCCAATTCTACTAGCAAACTTGAACCTTTTTTTTCTTTTTTAAAAGTCATTACTACTTAATGGAAAGTCTTTGACTTTGATTCATTCAGGCCATGAAGGAAAGAATGAGCGATCTTGCACAGAGCTTAGGAATGCCACCCGGCCTCGGCGACGGATTTAAGCAATGAGCCGTTTCTCATATACAAGCATCCATTGTGGAGATTCAGTTTTGTATACTAAACAGGCAAAAAAATCCTTGTGTACTTGAAACATAAGACTATATTTATCATTTTGAATCACGATATTTGATGCTAGAGCACGTCCTGAGCTTCGAGAGCGTGTCTTGAAGACTTCTGATTATAAATTCAAGTGCGTAAATTGTTGTGCCTTGCTCATGGAGATTCTGCATAAATTTGGAAATCAACATATGTATACCAGTAACCAAAAAGCTGTGACGCGTTCTGACAATGAACAAGCACATCCAGCTGTTTATGGTTGACTATGTGAAGATGCTTCCTTCCGAAGGTTGGAAGACTCTTTTGGTGAGAGAGTTATCATCAAAGCATTTTTTTCACCAAATTAACTTTGGTGCTATAAAAATTAGGGAGGTGAACCAAAGGGCTGGTACAATGATTATCCCATCATTGTCTAAAAAGAGGTTTTAAATTCACTCTTGTTGCATGATACATAGATGTGCTTGGGCACCTAAGCCTCTGGGTTGGGTAACAAAAATTTGCGAGATGCGAAATTCACATTGTAAAAATGCCAAATCCGTCTCTCTCACAAAACTACTATACATGTGAGAGAGAGCTGTGGGTTTAGCATGTTTCCTTGTGAAACTCAGTTGCTCAAAATAATAAGCTATATTTGCAGGTTTCTTACACATTAGGCAGTTCAAAGAAAAGAAACATTATTCATTGGTCAATGAAATTTCTTCATTTTAGTGGTGTTTTAATACTTATAGCTATGGGCTCACTAAAATGGAGAAATTTTATTGGCCTGGGGTACTATGTAGATTTGTCATGAGACTACTGGATAATCTCTTCAAAGAAAGACCATGAACCTAATTCAAGGCATAAGGTGATGATGAGGTACAATGATGTCTGCAATGAAATGCTTGAGAATCTGAGAACTCATTATTGTTGGTTTTAATTAAACAAGCATGCGAGTTCTTCTGCAAGAAATACTTTTCCCATTCCTCACATGCACTAATTGGAAAAAGAAAAAAAAGACTCCCTTATTGGAGATCTGTGAATGTGTTTTGCTTCATTTTCTTTTGCCTTTCCACAGGTTTACAGTACTGTTGTTTGTCTCCACAATTCTCCTATATCCAGCTCTCCGTTTTCCAGGGGCAAGCTAATAATGAAACTGAACAAAAATAATGGAAAGGCTGGAGATGTACTGAAAAAGTAGAAAGATTACAAGCTTGACTGACGTTACAAGGTTTTAGAAATTAAAGAGGAAAATTCACAATTCAGATGACCCTCTCTCACAGAGCTCTTTCTCTCTCATACAACAATTCTCCTTATCCCGCTCCAAAAATAAGTTTGAAATTCATAACCCCTTTCAACCGTAACTCTTGCCCAAATCTACTAAACCTATGGTAATTGTGATTACAACTGAATTTACCAGCTGTATAGAATTCCCATTTCCCCTCCTAATTGTTCATGTGACAATTGCTTCTGAATTATAACATTGTCGCCTCCTTTAATTGTCCTTGTCCTCAAGGATGGAATTGAAAGTCAGAGAATTGAGACACCATCTGTTTGGGCGTCCTCCCAAGTTGCATCCTTTATGTTGCTATTTGCCCACTGAATAAGATATTCCACCTTGGCTCTAATATTATGCTTTGTCATCCTTGTCCGAAGAACTGCTACAGTAACTATTTTAGGGCTTCCATCTACTGGACTAGTGCCACCGGAGGTAATGAAGGAGACACCACAGCCTGCATTCCAATTTTCTTCTTCAAGAGGGACACAAGGAAGACATTGTGGATTTGAGAGTAACTGGGCAGCTCTAATTTATAAGCTACAGTCCTAATTTTCTCCGGAATCTTATATGGACCATAGTATCTTGGGGCTAGCTTGAAATTGGATCTATGTACCAAACTTGATTGCTTGTAGGGTTGTAGTTTCAAATACACAGTCTCCTATCTAAAAAATTCTCTATGTTCTATTTTGGTTTACATAATTCTTCATTTTGACTTGAGCTTGCAATAACCTGTCCTTTAACGCTGATAACAATGTTCCTCTTTCTCTGATGAAATCATCCACAACAGAAACCTTAGGAACTTCAGTTTGGTGAAAATTAACATGGGAAGGAATATTACCAAATACTGCTTGAAATGGGATACATTTAAGAGTTGTAAGAAAATTAGTATTGTACCACCATTGGACAAATGGTAATTATAACAACCACTTCTTTGGGTGATCCCCACATACATATCAAATAGCATTCCAAGCACCTATTACGTTTCTCAGTCTGTGGGACGGTAGGAGGAACTGAAACGCAATTGTACTCCCAACTGTTTAAACAAACTCTGCCAAAACGTACTAAGAAATACTTTATCTCTATAACTGACTATAGTTCTGGGTAAACCATGTAATTTGTAAATGTGTTCCACAAACAGCTTTGCTACTGTAATTGCAGAAAATGGATGTTGCAATCCCACAAAATAGGCAAACTTAGAAAACCTGTAAACAATTACCAGTACCACAGTTTTTCCCTCTGAACTTGGTAGACCTTCAATGAAGTCCATAGATATATCAATCCATGGTTGGTTAGGGACTCTAGAGGCTGAAGTAGTCCTGGATATGGGACATTTTTTTGTCTTGTTTCTCTGGCACACATCACACTCTTTAACCCAAAGTTTAACTTCAGCTGACATATTAGGCCAAGTAAAATAGTTAGTCTATTCAAAGTGGTCTGAACACCAGAATGCCCCCCTACAGAACTAGAATGGAGTGCAGTAAAGACCTTCTTCATGATATCTGAACCTCTGCCTAGGTAAATCAAGCCCTTGCATCTCAAAACTCCTTATAACATAAATGAGGCATGTAATCTGCCTTAACAGATAATTGATGTATTATATTCCGAGCTTCTTGATCTGTATCATGATAACTAGAAACCTCTTGTAACTATAGGGGAAAACACCACTAATTGCCAATAGTTGTGGAGCTTGATCCTCTCTCTCCCTTCTAGACAACACATTAGCCACAACTTTCTCCCTTCCCTTCTTATATGTAATCTCATAGTCATATCCTAACATCTTGCTCAGCCATTTTTGTTATAATAGTGTGGTCAATCTTTGCCCTATAAAAAATTTCAAAATCTGGTGATCAGTTTTTATAATAAAATGAACCCCAATTAAATAAGCCCTCCATTTGGAAATAGCATGCAAAATTGCTAATAACTCTTGCTCATAGATAGATAATCCCGTATATTTTGGAGTCAATGCCTTACTCAGAAATGCTAATGGTCTTCCTCATAGCATAAATACAACTCCTATACCTTGGGAGCTGACATATGTTTTAACAATAAATGGTTGACTGAAGTCTGGTAAAAGCCAATACAGGTGTTGAGCTCATAACATCCTTAAATGTAAGCAACCTCTTTAGTCCATACAAACTGGTCCTTTTGTAGTAACTTGGTTAAGGGTCTAGTGATTTCACCATAACCCTCGACAAACCTTCTATAATATCCAGTTAATCCAAGGAATCCCCTCAAATCTTTTACAAATTTTGGCTCAGGCCAGTTAACCATGCAAGTAATCTTGCTTGGTTCTACAACTACTCCTTCCACAATAATAATGTGTCCAAGATACTCTAGCTTATCTTGAGCAAAAGAGCACTTAGATCTCTTAGCGAATAGTGTATTTTCACTTAATAATGTGAGAGTAGCAGTGAGGTGTTCAACATGAGTGCTCAAATCTGATTTGTACACTAGAATATCATTAAAGAAAATCAAAATGAATTTTCTGAGATAAGGGCCAAAAACCTAATTCATAAGGGCTTGAAAGGATGTTGGTGCATTAGTAAGTCCAAAGGGCATCACTAAGAACTCTTAGTGGCTCAAATGAGTTCTAAATGCAGTCTTGTGCACATCTTGTGGACACATCCATTTGATGGTAACCTGCCTTTAAATCTAACTTGGAATACAATTTGGCCCGTCTTAATTCATCCAACAATGATGGGTATAGAAAATTTGTCCTTTATAGTAATGTTGTTGAGTTCCCTAAAATCCACACAAAATCTCCATGAACAATCATTTTTTTTCACTAGCAAAACAGGTGAAACATTTGGATTTCGATTAGGTTGTACAATATCAGCCTCCAGTATTTCTTTGACAATTTTTTCAATCTCAGACTTTTGAACATGCATATATCTGTAAGGTATGATGGTAAAAGGGTCAGAACCAGTCTTTAGAGGTATACAGTGATCATGTGATCTTTGTGGGTAAAGACTATAGTTCCTGAAATACATCCTCAAAAGAATGAAGTATCTGTTGCATAGGATTTGGTAAAGTCTCTTTCTCTTACTGTAAATTAATAGAGAAGTACCTTTTGCATAGGATTTGGTTAAGACACTTTCTCCTGCTGTTGATTAATAGAGAAAACATAAGCCATAAGTGAAATTTGATCATTCCTCCAGGCTGTCTGTAAATCACTAACTGTGATCATGGAAATGGAAGAGCCCTGACCATCTTTAGTTCCCTTTAAAGTAATTCTCTCTTTGTTAGATTTGTAAAATTAAAAATGTAGTCCCCTATTGTCTTTATTGTACCCCCAAAACAAAATCACGACCCTTCAATGGTATCAACCTCATGTTAGTGCTAAACTTGTGACCTTGAGTGACCCACTCCAAGCTTTTACACCCTTTAGTACATAACATTTTGCATCTATCAGTCGCATATACTTGCGTAGGTTTATCTATTTCCTTAGGACATCTCAAATAATCTGCAGTCTTAGTGTTCAAAAAATTATGTGTACTTCCTGCATCAATAAGAATGATTCTCACTTTACTCCCTACTGCCGCTTTAATTCTTAAGGTAGTATCTGAGGTACTACCATTTATGGCATGAATAGAAATTGCTATTGGTTGATCGTGAACTAGTAGTTGTGCTGCATTCAAGCCCTTCTCCTGTTGCTCTTGTTGTTCCTTTCCCTCTTCAGGCTCATCATCTCCTATAATCATATAAATTTGTTTGGATTGACACCGATACTTAGGCTTGTAGATTTCATCACAATTAAAACATAGACCTTTCACAATTAAAACATAAACCTTTCTCCTTGCTGGCTTGTTTCCTCTTTTAGGCTCCTAATAAAACATTTTAGGAAATAAAATTCATCAAACCAGGGTTATCGGCTTCCACAAGAGACCTCAAAAACTCAAATCTCTTCTGATAATGAAGAACAGTAGAAGTCTTTTGGAGACTATTAAATTCAGCTAAAATATTATTAAATGAGGATTCCCCAAATCTAATCTCCACAACCTCAAGAAATTGTGTCTAAGAAATTGTGTTTAAGAACTAAGTCCCAGCTTCTCCTTCTAAATTCAAGGCAACACTCTTCAATTTTGATCATCCCCCATTGGATATAATTGAAAAAAGAAGTCACATTTCATGATCAAGTTCTTAGTATCATGACCATTAAACACAGGGAAATCAAATTTAACATCTCGTTAACTAAAAACTACTCCTCCGGAATTGTTTGCAGAAAAATTACCAACACCCTGATCCAAGTGAATATTATCATTCCTAGTGGAACCAATATTAGTATCCAGAATTACCTTAGTAGATGAAGACGGACCTTTGCCTTTCAAAGACCTCTGAAATTCAACCACCATTAGCTCCATAGTGCTCTAAATATGAGAAATTTATCCCCCATTTGCTTGACCGACTTCTGCAAATGATGATGACTATTCATCAATTCTTGGACCCTTGAATTTGTCACGCAAAGCCTTCCTCTAAAGCTTCTCTAGAACGAGTACCAGCTACCATTAATGGAAGCGGACAGGTGGCTCTGATACCAATTATTATGATATAAGCTCAGAAGGTTGTGAGTTCGATAAGTTTGATACCACTTGTTATGTTTTGGATTAATGGAATCTCAATTGAAAACGAAAAGAACAGAGCGGGTACTGAAAATGAACAAAAATAATGGAAAAAGTATTGAAGAAGTGGAAAGATTACATGCTTGACTAAGGTTACAAACATTAAGAAGGTAAGAGGAAAATGCACAAAAATGCACAATTCAGATGATACCCTCTCTCACAGAGAGCTCGCTCTCTAATACAACAATTCCCCTTTCCCCGATCCAAAAGTAAGTTTGAAATTCATAAGCCTTTTTAACTGTAACTCCTGCCCAAATCTGTTAAGCCTATTCTAACTGTGATTACAGCTGAATTTGACAGCTGTACATAAATCCCACTTCCCCTCCTAATTGCTCACGTGACAATTGCTTCTGAATTATAACATCCTTCTGCTGGTTCGCAAGCCGAAGTTCTTTTTTAAGGTCAAAGAAAAGCAAGGGGCCCATTACTAACAATCTTTTACAGGTGCAATGCATGAACAAATTTATTTTGTTGTCGATGTCATGCAAACAACACTTACAGACCCCCTAATCATCTGTTAACGTGTTCCCTGGTACTAGAAGGACCTCAGAAGAAACTATTTCCAGTTTCTCGAAGACTTGAAAAAATTTCAAACAACCTTGGAGGAAAAGAAAAAATAATGCTTCGCAGATGACCCTAAATTATTTAGGACAGCTGCTTTTGTTGGCCATTGGATGTGAGTTTGTCGCGCTCCCATTTGGTGCACGAGGAAGTAAGGGGAAAGGGGGAGCCTTTCCAAGAGAAGTAACCCCCAGTGCAAGTATTCCGCATTTGCCTTACTGTTTGGTACAACTATAGGAAGGAGGAGAATAGAGCGATTATTTTGTAATAATTTACTATAACCACTATAGCACAAGTGTAAAAAACTGAATATGTATAACCAAAGCCTCTTATATTATGTTATAAGATAGCTTTCAGCTTGTAAAATAAGCTTATGTTGTTACTGTATTAAGATAATGACCAATTGACCACCAAATAGCCTGTAACGAGAAATGGTACAGGTTGAGTTCATTGATCCCAGCTTTCCCTTGCCCCCCCAATCTGCTTACTTTTGGGTTTTAGTCTGAATAAAGTTGCAATAATTTCACAACATAATAATGCATTAGGGAGGTAAAGAGATATAGAGTGAGAGAGAGAGAGTCAACAAACTAAATGGAAGTAATGGTAAAGTTACAGCAACAAGGGACTAATACAAACCCAACATCGAAGTAATGAGATCACAATGGTGACAGTATGAAAGTTGTAACATGGAAAGCAAAATTCATCCCAAGTTGGTCACTAAGACCATAATAGACAGAGCATATACTATCATTTGAGGAGTGTCTTGATGATGGACTTCACGTTGAGCTTCTTCAAGTCAGCATAGGATTGTCCACATCCAACAAACATGACAGGTGATCCAGATATGTAAACCATCGAAAGGGCAGCTCCAACCTAAAAGCCCGATCATCAGATCCCAGTTGTACACCGAACTTAGGTATTGTAATCCAGTTATAAACACTCCAAAACATTCCACTTTTGTTCCCTATTAAATCAAGAGGTTATTTACCTTATCGTCAATGGTATCAAACTTTGTGAGAAGGATTCCATCAATCAATCTGGGATTTGGAGAGGGTGATAGGTCAGCTAATTTCTGCAGCAGAACAAACAAAAGCTACTCAATATAATGTAACCAAAGCAGTTGTCTCAAGTTCTGGCGTGGCCTTTAAAGTGAGGGGAGGGTCATGGGTAGCTAACATTAAAACTGATGCTTAAATTTTATAGTATCAATTACTTATGGTTTGTCATCAAGGAAAAGGTTATATTATAAACACCGGACCTGGTTGAACTTTGACAGCTGATCCACAGCATCATTCCCAACAAGTGCCTCACCAACAAAAAGGACCAGATCTGGACTGTTCACATAAATAAGCTTTGACAATGCTCGCATCAATGGTTCATTATCCTGCAAATGATAGAGAGAAGTGAGTTCAGATCAAGGTTTAAAACTATTTGCAACAAGCCTGCTCAGGGCCTCAGGCTTTCTCATCATGCTACATTTGAACTTTTTAGAAATTCTGATATTATATCACAGTTAAAGCAATAAAAAATACACGCCTCAATGCAAAACCCTTGAGAAAAATAAATTGTATTACCTGCATTCGACCAGCTGTATCAACAAGAACCACATCAGAACCATTTCGAGTGGCCTCCTGGATTGCTTCCTTCGCCACAATTGCAGGATCTTTTTCATAGCCCTTCTCAAATATAGGGATCTGATGAAGAAAGTTTGTTATATGACAATACTGACCGTCAAACCTGTACCACTAATACTTCCTACCATACGCTGTTCATTTACATTGCTAATCGAATTCAGAGGCTCAGATTAGGACTGTGCATCGGTATATTACCGTACTGGACTGGCCCGAACCGTCCCGCACCGGTTACTGATAGTACCCAAAACTATGTACCGATACCGGTACCGGTTGAACCGGTTTCTCGAGTTCGGTACAGGTTTTTACATACAGATATACCGGGTTTTACATTGTGCAAAGAAGGAATGTCGTTCAACATCTTCACCTAGTAATCCATCTGTTAAAGCTTACTGAGATACATTTATTCATCTAGACAATAATTTTCTATCTTTAATGCCTGTAATTAATATTGTCATGTCATATATTTGGTTCACAATAAGCTAAGAGCAGAATATTCAAAACGATGCAAGGAAGAAAGAGGCAAAAGAGTAAAGACTATTTTTTAAAACAAATCAGCAGAACTCTAATAGGAACAAACCAATATAAACTGAACGAATCATTAATTGGAAAGAAAGAGACATGTTTTTTCAAGTTTGACAGGTCTAAGTCATTAATTTGCATGTTCATGTTTTTATTGCTGTTAACTAATTTTACTTGTGATTTCAGTGAGAATAAATGAGCAAGCTCTCACGTGCCACCACTAGTGTTCTAAAAATTCTCGCATAGGTCCGATTAATCTCCGCCTAGGCGCTAGACCCGGCAGAGAAAAAAAATCCCTCCAAAAAAATTAAATAGGACTAGGCGGAGAAATTAGACGAGACCTAGGTGGAAAAATTAAGATTGCAATTAATTTTTTTTTAAATAACTAAGTTACAAAACGATATCATGAGAGTGGATAATGAAGTTGAAGGCTGTTCGGGCCTTACTTGAGAGGCGGTTGGTAAAGCAACCAGAGCAGATAACGTACTAGAGCCTAGGAGAAGTAGTAAAAATGTTGGAGTAAGAGAAATCCATAAAGAATATTTTTTATTTGATTATGACACGGAGGAAGAGGGAGATGAGGAGTATGAGTGTGAGTCCGATAAAGACATTATCTTGGAGGGATGTGGAAAAAAAGAGTTAGAGATATAGAGGGATATGGAGATGATGACTATTACTTTGTATTTTTTATTATTTGTTTGTATTTAAACTTTGAACAATTGCATGTGTGTTTTTGAACTTTGAACAATTGTTTGTTTGTGTTTGAACGTTAATCGAATGCCTTTATTATCTTTATTATAGATTATCTCACTTTATATTATTGTTTTGTATGGATAAATGTAAGATAAAATATTAAAATTGGTTTAAAACAAAAAATTCCGCCTAGCCCCCCCAAGGCCGTTTCCCGCCTAGCACCTTTTAGAACATTGGCCACCACAAATGCTCTTCTGATTCACTGAATGGACACTAGGGAGCACAGATGTATGCCTATCAACAGCGGTTTTGGCTAAGAAAATTAACACAACAGAAACAGAACCATTAAGATGAATCATCAGAGGAACAAACTGTTAATAACCTTCAGTCCTTCAGAGATTATAAGCCTTCAGAGAATCAGAGTGATGCGATGGGACGATTTGATTTCGGGCAGCACCGACAGAAAAGAGAACTAGAGAAGAGGCGATTCAGGCAAAGAGGGAAAGAAGAATGAACGAGACTTAGGTCTTAGGGTAAAGAGTAAAGTAAAACATAAAAGACTGTTGGGGAAAAAACCGGTTCAACCAGTTCGGTACAGTACGTACCGAACTAGTCAAACTGCCTACCAAAACTGGTACCGAAAAACCGGTTTTTTTGTACTGGCCGAGCCGAGCCGGGGATTTTTGTACCGAACCATCCGGTTTAGAAAACCGAAAAACCGTAGAAAACAAAAAATTTGAACAGGCCTAGCTCAGATATAAGGATAGAGAGATTCACGACACAAAAATACCTGGAGTCTACGGGCATGAGTACGTAGCTGCTCAACAGCTCCAGAACGGAATGTATCACATGCAGCCATCATTACATTGATATTGTGCTGCTGAAGCCAATAGGCAACCTGCAAAATGGTATTCATAGAATAGCGTGTCAGAAAAATATATAGGGGTTTAGGCAGAACTCCTATAAATGCATGGAGTTTCACCTTAGCAAGATTGGTAGATTTTCCAACTCCATTAACTCCAACAAAAACGACAACATATGGTTTGCTTTGCTCCTTGGCAGCATGAACATCCCTCAAAATGTCAATGGAACGCCTAGGAGTTAAAATGCGAACAAGAGCCTCTTCCATTGCTGCCTGCACTGTTGATGATATCCTTGTAAATGATCCAAGTTTTTTACCCTCAAGACTTGCTGCTACTGATTCACAAAGTTTTTCAGCTATTTCCTCGGCCTATTGGTCAACATAAAAGCCCATAGAATTTGTAAGATAAAATATAAACAAATTGGAACTTCTGAAGGAAGCTCAAATACAAGGATTATAAACCGACTTGAAAACTAAAAGTCATAAGCAAAGGGCTAGAGTGAAACGTGCCACATTCTTGGTCATGAGCCTGTCCTTGAGAGTTTTCAAAGCTGGTTCTAGGTCAGCCTTCTCCAAATTTGCTTTCCCAGCAATACTGAGCAGGAAGAAAATGGAAATATGTGATGCAGGCATCCAACAGCTTACATGACTAAGATTTAAAAATGAAATACATTGTGGTCCATCTTAGTATCTTAATCAATGACAACTGCACTATAACCTCAAAATAAACAAATTTTAAAAGCAGAAGACAAATGCAAAGGCAAATTAATGTTGCATCTAATATCCAAAAGAATCAAAATCCAATTGCATCCATAAATATGACAGACATGCCATTTAATTCCACAATCCTCCAAAGATAAGGGACTTTGAATTGACTGTGCTAAAGGAATCTCATCATAATCAAACTTTTCTTCAATTTCTCCATTCCAATAGCGAATTGTGTACAAGAAACGGTAACAAAACATAAGACGTAAAGAACAATTTCACAGAACATATTAGATCCAATATTTTTTTTATAAGTACCATACAACTACATATAATTTTTTTTAATAAATATTACTATATAAAAATATGAATTTGAATAGTATTATTATTACTAATAAGTTTACAACACGTGGAAGCACCAAATTTTGTTAGGTTAGGAGTACCCATTAATTTGAATATGCATACTGCATTAAAAAGTTAAATCCTTTAAAACATTGATAAACACAAAAAGCAATGAGGTGCGACCCTCAATATAATGCCAAAATCACAACAGCAAACACAGCTTACATATTTACTCTGCCTGTGTACCTGGGAGTGCAGGCTTTGCATGCACGTGTGTTCTCATGCAAGAGATATAGATGACAGGTTAATATGTATATGCATTGTGTGTGTGTGAGAGAGAGAGAGAGACTAATTCATTCAAATTATATTTCATAGTATCATATGCTCCAATGTCGTCCATTGTGACTTAATACACATGGAAGATGTTCTAAGTCTTGAAAGATGATTTCTTGTTTAATGTGAGGATCTTGATTCTAAATGTTTTTTGGGAAAGATCTTGATTCTAGATATTGATTCTAATAAGTCATTTTCTGGAAGTAATATTTTACAATATCATATGCTCCAAAATCATCTTTTGTTACATGAACACAAACAAAAGACGATTTGCGAAGTGCACAGGGTGAGTATCCTAATTCTATATGTTATAAAAGTTTTAGGAAGCGACAAGAAGACTAATCAAAGCAAACAGCAATCGAGGAGAGGAATATCTTTACCTCTGGAACATGGAAGAAAACCACCCCTTCTTCTTCGTATCTACCTTCCTATCTGTCTCCATGTCCTCATCCTCGTCAGAATCGCTATCACTACTAATTATCTCCTCTTTGTCCATCATACTCTCACCTTCATTAGCCGCAACAACCACGATATTATCATCCCCATTCTGAGTCCCTGGATCTGTAAAATCCAACTTCGACTCGGGTGGTGTCTCATCCCAAACTCTATTCTTCTTTGTCATCTTTTTCTTTGGTTCCACCTTGGGAACTTTGTTTACAACAGTATCTGTTTTCTTTGCACCTTTAGCTCTTAATTTTTGAAGCTTATTTACATCAAAAGCCCCAGTATTGGAACTCTCATTCTCTTTACCGTTAATGTTACCCCTAGCAGTCACTTCTCCATTTCCTGTATGATTACCATCAGCAAGACCATTTTCTGAATTACGACCTTTCGATTTTTCACCATCCCCACCGGCATTTCCCGAGTCACCACTGCTCTTTTTTTTATCACCTCCATCAGGACCCGTCTTCTGCAACTTTCCTTGCTTCTTACCCAAATTATTATTACTGACAGGTTTGCCCACATTTGATTTCTTCATTTCTTCAGCACGAGCTTCTGCCTCCTTCCTTAGCTGCCTAAATTTATCATCAAAATCATTATACACTGTCCGTTTAGGATCATAAATCTCTGAGAACTCTTGCTTAACCATAGCAAGTAGATCATCCACATACAAAAGATGTAGAATCCGTTGATACACAGCGACAAATACGAGGCCGAGTTCATTGTGGAATGTCCACTTGAGAGTGTATGCAGTACCTGGGGCATCATAATTGTATGAAGCTGCACCAGATCTTTCCTCCAAAAGGCAGGACCTGATCAAGGTATCAATGGGCGATCCTCTGAGAGCATTTCCAAGCTCTTTACACGTCCAGAGTATCAGTCCTCCTCTAGTAAAAATCAGTAACTGCTCTAACATTTTTAAAGTCTAGAAATATATCCTGCAATGAAGCAGCAAAAATACAATCACGTAAAAAATTGACTGTCAATGTAAAGTTGGGTCTAAATATATTAGAAAAGTAATCAAATCCTAGGAAACCAATAAAGATGCTGATAAAAAATATGGAAGCAAAAAATACAAAAGCTAACTAAATCCAACATAATTTAAATAAGTGGCGTGAATTGGGCTTAATCTACAATTAAGATATCTGGAAGGCACCCTAACTCTAAAACAACACTGGTATAATTTCAATTCTGATCCCAACATAATCCACAAATATACTCTAGAATTAAATTTAATCAATCAAACACAACATATATTTTCAAAGAATCAAACGTCTAATAAGCCGTAATCTAAAACTAAAACCCTAATATTCAAATAACGGAATCATAATTGAAGCCTTGGCTAAATCGGAAGAAATTGCCAGAGATCAACACAAAAAATCTTTTAGATCTGAAACACTAAAAAAGAGATAACCGAAAAAAACTGAAACGATTTCATGAAATTGAAAAGTATGCGATCGGCGAAAGAGTTAACAAGTACCTGTTTAACTCTTCTTCTCAATCAGACTAAGAAAAGAAAATGAAAAAGAATTTAAACTGGAAAAGGAAAATTGAGAAGGAAAAAAAAAGGGGGATGAAGAGAGAGATTCAAAGTGTATATGCGAATTTAAGACTATTTATATATGATCGGAAACTCGGAATTGTCGACTAAATTTCTTTGGCTGGCCAGTGGCCGTTCACGTCAAATCCCGACAGTCAACAAAAGACGACCATTAATATAAACTTTTTTAAAAAAAATAGAAAAGAAAAACGATCAAAGTTAAAAAAAGAGCAAAAAAAACAAAAATATTACTCCTAATTAAAAGACTGAAGGAAGACCATATATATTTCTGTAACTTTTTCTTTATGCAATTTTAAAACACTCCTAAATTGCATTAAGCAAATATAGCTTTATTTTATTTATTTTTTCCTTCGTTTGTTGCCAATCAAATGCAATAAAAGTGAAAATTCATGGAAAATATAGAGAAATTTTGTTTATTTAATTACACTTATCCTGAGGTTTATGGTACTTCCTTCTCTAAAAATAAATACCATTTATAAAAAATTATAAATAGAATAAGGCGTCTTTCCAGATGGAAGAAGTAATTTATAAGAAATTAATATGTAGGAAAAATAATTATACATATCCGACATACTTAAAATTGAATTATTTATATTAACTTAACATTACTTAAGACTATTTTATACTATGAATGAAGATTAATAGAATAGGAGATTAATAGATCTTTAAATAGTCTCATGGACTATGTTTTATCATTCCTAAAAATATAAGATTAATAATCTCTTAATTTTAAGTTATTAAATGACTTTATGGGACTATTAGTTCAACATTATTAAGAAAATAATAATCCTTGGTCAAAAAATTAAATAGTATAAAATAGTATATTAAATTAAGACAAATAATCTAATCTAAAATTTGTGTTTTACAAATAAACATAGCCAAAATAAAATAAAATACATCTCAATCAAAGTATTAAAGTTTATCTGCTTAAACACCAACAATTTTGCCGAGCCAAAATAGCATTGGAATCTGAGCAACTGCCACTAAAAGCAAGAGATAGTTTCGCTTAGTTGATTGGGATATTTCAAAACTGGGAACCTCTGTAACTAAAATCCTCTTCATTGTCTTCACCAAGAACACTCCCATGCAAAAACACTCCCAAAAGGTGACAATAAAGAAAGAGTAACTCCACAAAATCCTGGCAAGCACAATCACCGAGGATGCGGCAAACGTGTATCCAGAATAGGCAGTTATGTCGAGTAGTGGCACATCTCCACCTCCTAAACAATGGAGTGTAGCTTCAAGAAGTAAGGCTTGTAGGAGCCAACAGAGTAGTCCATTGGTAAACTGCACTCCCAGAGCTTCTGGGCTAAACCTAAAATATGAGGAGACTAATTTAGATAAATCTTGCTATAGTTTTTTGTGTTTTAAAGATTCAGTGATTACTGCATTTAAGTTTTGTTTTGTTAGAAAATTTAGTGATGAAATGATAGAGAAATTTAGAAGATTAGAAAATTCTCCCTTATTTTTTTCGAAATTCATAAAAATAAGCAAAGAGAGAGACTTACTTTTGGTCCACAAAAATCAGTCCTACCAATTCTTAAAGGGAATTGATATTTCTGCAAGTTTAAATAGAATTCACTTGTGAAAATATCAAATTAACTTGTAGAAATACCAATTCTGAAATATCAATTCTCATATAAAATTGATATTTTCAAATAACATTAAGATATGCACACACAAAAAAATGATTTTTATTTTTTTTCATTGCTAAATTTCATGTCGCCGGAGGTACATGTGCTGAACTAGTTAGTTCAGTAATTCGGCATTAGGAGATGTACATCCTACGCTCTACTAGTACAAAAACTTTTAGGCTGGAGGGACAGTAAATCTAAGGGTCACCTTCCATTGATGCCCAAAAAGAAGCCAGCAAGAACGACGTAGGTGCCAAATGCCATCAGCGGGATGTATAAATCAGGCGCGTTAATATCATAGACAGGAGGTTTATATGAAAATTCACCCCCAACTGGATCGATACTCCTCATCCAATGTCCCTTAATTTCAACATATATAGACATATTTAGTACAACAAAATTACATCATCAAACCAATAATATATATATATATATATACACACACACACACTGTCTCCGCTTTCAAAATGATGACTAAGAGTATAATTTTTTTTGTCCTCAAAATGATGAGTTAACATACATAAAATAAAAGATAAGTATGTCATTTAATGAGGTCCACTAGAATAAAAAAATAAAATACTTATTACTTTATGTAATCTTGTAGAGCCGCTAATTTATTCTAGTTTCTCTACTTTACTTTTTTTTAATATGTGTATTTGCTCATTCTTTTAAAGACGGATGGAGTATATACAATGCAAATCAAATGAAATGCCGTACAATTGCCAATTTTAATTCAATTAAGTATACGAGTAGTATAAACATACTTACCCTGTGTAGAAATGGAAACAAAACCACCTTCAATTTATTCTTTACGTATTCATCATTCACTTGAAAATAATATCGCGGGTTGGAAAAATATCTGTTTATCTGTAATACATTTTAGACAATTTGTTCATGGCCACAAACAATTAGCAAGAAGGATGATTTTCTTACTTCAAAGACAATACTTACATTGTTTTGTACATAATCAGAGCCGGATCCTAAAATTTTCTCTCCATAAGCACCTAATTCGGATTTTTTGAGCTCGGATCCAGATCCATCAAGTAAATTCCCAAAAGTGTCGATTTGCTGCTGACTTGAGGCACGTAGAAAAGCCGGATCATGAACTGGTGAATTCGTCCTATACATTACTGAAAGTAACAAGTATATCAAGTGAGAAAATATATAAAGCTAACTTAGAATCTATTCGTTAATTTTCTTGATTTTCACTAGAATTAGAGATTTTTTCAGGCAGCAAATATTATTTATGTTGTCCTACAATTACAAAAATGTAAGTTAATTATATATTTATTCCGGCAAAATTTTAAATCAATGTGCAGTCCTGCAAATTATTAGCATATAGTATAATTTGTTCCTATGAATACCACAAAGTTGTATTCATTGGCTTATTCTTGTTTAAAAATTGTTTAATTAACTGGTGGAAATTAGAGCGAGCACAATTAAGCATTAATTCATTCTAATGCTTTTCAATTTTGAATCTCATCTAGAACTATTACACTACTTACTATTTTTACATGAACTCTTGATATTTTCATATGGTTCTTTCTCAATCACATGAAGATGGAACTTACTTTATTCTCTTGTGAGAGAGAATCGTGTAAAAATATAAAAAAAAAATATGAAACTATAAGTTTCTTATAAAAGAGAGGCTATAGTAGTCCAAAAAGCTTCATGAATTTATGATACACATAAATGTAAAAAACCTAAGCGAGCAGCATTAATGCATTATAGTTCTAGCGAAAGACAAATTTTGCTGTCTACATTTATCACAACCCAGAATAAGTAAATGATGTCCAAACATTCAACAAGCATCCAACAAGAAGCATTGAGTTATTAGATTTTTGTAATATAACTTCATTTCACAAGCTTGAAGAATCAATTAAAGGGAGATAAATATACTACACTGAGGCATGGTTTGGTATGTTAATTAGTTTAGTTATTTCAGGTTTTAACCCAAAAAAAGAACACCAAGATTAATATATACACAATAACTAGGAAAAAAATAGCATACCTTTCCTGGCTTCCTTAGAATTTGAAAGCACAAAGTCAGAGCTTTAGTATTCCTGTTAAAATACCATCGAAAGATTTCTAAATTGAAGCTCAACTTTTGTAAGTTTCTATCTATCTATCTATCTATCTATCTATCTATCTATCTAACTAGCTAGCAATCGATGGGTACGAATACCAATGTCACAAGTTTCATGATAATGTACTGACGTTTCTTACCGGTACATTACAATATACTAATAGCTCCATGCATGTAAACCGCAGCGGACTGTGATTCGATAGAATTGAGACCGCATAACAAGAAGAACTTACTACACTTGGGCACCAACACGTGTGATTCTTGAAGTTTTCCCTATGAAAATTGTTAGCACATTTCAATTTCTTAAAGGTAAAATCCCATTCAACTTGTCCTCATTTTAAAATGCATTGCAGGAATATGGACCATCTTCTCACAGTTCCAATTGACAATCCCGGACAACAAATACAAACAAAATTAGTAATTCAATTATTTATAATTAAAAGAATTTAAATTAATTTTTAAATTTAAAAATATTTCAAACTAATTTTATAAAATCAAAGTATATTTTGAAACGGGTAGGTATTTTAAAATTACTCACCTTGCAGATATACGAGTTGTTGGGGGTTAATATATGTTTTAGTTATTGTACCATGGATCGATTTACATTGTGGTTACCGATTCTTTTTTTGTTACAAACGCATTACTATACTCAAATTTTTTTATAAAATGATCATTACTTAACATTCCGTACAAAAAAGTGGACGGGAATGCTGAGTAAACTAACGGTTAACAGTGTTAATTATGTGGCAGGTGACGTGGATCGAGTTAATTGATGTTTTGATCATTGTATTAGGCATCGATTTTTATTTTGGTCGCTGAAACTTTTTTGTTGTATTCTCGTTATCGAAGTACCAAAAATATTACAAATTAGTGATTTTACCTTCAAGGCAACACTGAATTCTCACTTCTTTTTTATTATCAAATAAATAATTTGAACATGTGATCGCACACGATAAAAGAATATATATATATATATATATATATATATATATATATATATATATATATATATATATATATATATATTATCACTAGACCGACACCTTTGGTTTAGAATATAATCACTTTAAAATTACAATTGCTTAACATAATTGTCACAACCCCAACTTTTAATTCTGTAAAATTCAAAATTGTAATTTAACATACAACTAAAATATAGAAATTAATTTATGAAAAAGTTAAATTAAATTTATGAAGGAAAGGTTGCAACTTGATTTTGAGATATTGTCAAATAGATTTTTGCAATTGGTCTTCTATTTAAGTCATGTTAGTATCAAATAATAAGTTTTGTTTACTGAGCCTAGAATGATAAAATCATATATGCACTACTCTATGATACTTTATTGTTTCAAATAAAAAGAAATCATTTCATATTTTGGGCACACAATTACATTCCTAGTTTATTAAAGAAATGGATATTTTAATAAACAACTAATGATTAATAACTAGAATTTACATTTATGTGAGAGGAATCTTGAAAAAAATATAAAAATTACTTGTAAAAATATCAATTTCATTGATTAATATAACCCTGTAAAGTCTTTAAATCATTTTCCTTTTCTAGAGTTTTTAAAATTTTCTTAAAACATATTTAGCCGTATATCCTTGAATGACACATAATTACACTCCTAATTAAAAAAAAGCAAACCATAAATTCTCTTTTATAACTAGTAAATTATATCCAAATACGACATATGCGATCTTCAATATTTTTCAAAGAAAAGGCCCATTGTAGGATGATATTTTTTAATTTTGTTTTTAAATAAGTTTGAAATATATACAACTTCAACATATAATTTTTAATGTAATTTTATTTGTCCAACTTTTCATATGTAGTCCTAGAAAAGCAATTTCATGGTAATAATTTATATATATTGAAATTAGATTCTTAAAATTAATATACTTGTACATATTTGAAAGCACTTGTAATTAGAGGTAGACAAGAAATTATAAAATCACTAATTTGTAATATTTTTGATACTTCGATAATGAGAATGTAATAAAAAAGTTTCATTAACCAAAATAAAAATTGATCATAGTACAATAATCAAAACATTAATTAATTCGATCCACATCACTTGCCATATAATTAACATGCGTTAACCGTTAGTCTACTCCGCATTTCCGTTCATTTTTTTTTGACGAAATGTTAAGTAATGATTGTTTTGTAATTTTTTTCTAGTATAATAATACGTTTGTAACAAAAAAGAGTCGATAATCGCAATAAAAATTGAGTCGAGTGACCATGTTGGCTACTTTTGGGTTTTGGTTACAATGAATTGGTCAAAAATAAGAATGTTAGAATTATGGGTTTTCCAGAAGATGAGAATATTTCCATAGATTGTGGTGAGGCATGAGCTATTCGCAAAGTTATGGTATTTACTAATGAGATTGGTTTCACTAGGATAATTGTTGATGATTATTATCTTCAACAGTCCTGATCGCGGATTTGTATGGATGATGATTAAATGACGAATGAAGCTCTTGATCTGCTTTTTAGTTCTTGTGAATGGATGACACGAGAAGGGATAGAGACAACTAATATTATTAGCAAATCATTGACAGTGACTATCGTCGAGTTAACAGTAATAATTGAGAGTGACTGTTGTTAAGTTATTGACGGATCTCTTAAACCCAGTTATTGATAATTACTTATTTGGGTCCTTTGATTAAAAAATGTCTTTTGCTTAAGGGAAGATTTGAGCCTATTTCTTTTTCTCATGTTGGTCGCCGTGGGAATTCTTCTGCGCACGGTCAAGCGCATTTGGCTAAGTCTAATATTGTGATTTCTACCTATTGGTTGCGTTTATTTAATTTTTGTTGCATTTATTAAAAGAGGGGAGAAACCCATAAAAAGATAAAAAAAGAGTAATTCAGCAATTTCATTTCATTTATTTAATTTTTTTATTTGGCAGTGAATGTTTTTTTGACACTTTTGCCCCTTTAAAAATAACCACGTGTCTAACGCTGTGAGTTAAAAACTTCACAAAAGATTTATATTGCGGTGTGTTCAAAGTCAAAATAAGTTGGTACTTAAGTCGGTCATTGGATGAATTTTAGATATATTATTTTTATTCACGAATCATGATGACAGATAAGCGTGAAACGGTTGAATTTGGTAATGAGGGATTAATGCAGCACCCG
This sequence comes from Hedera helix, assembly GCA_947179155.2. Taxonomy (NCBI): domain Eukaryota; kingdom Viridiplantae; phylum Streptophyta; class Magnoliopsida; order Apiales; family Araliaceae; genus Hedera; species Hedera helix. The sequence goes on along the minus strand of OX359268.1, from coordinate 48,693,789 downwards.
AAGTTTACTGGGAAATCCAATGACATTTTCCAAACGTGTGATTCTCACGTGCACCATTTCCCAGCTAATGGGTTTCATCTAGAATTTCAGACACGTCTAATGGGTTTCCATAGGACGAGTCTTTTGTCTTGTTTGGGTCTTGTGTTGGTACTTTTGTTATTCTCAATCTCTGACGGTAGAGAGAGATATTCTGGTTGGTGGAAATGATAATAATTCATGCAAAAATCCAACATCTCCTCATTTAGTGATAGTTTTTGCAATTGTAATTCGACGTAAATTTATAATAATACATAGCAGGTCCTAATTTTAATTTTTAGTGTTAAAATACAACGCCGCAACTGATTCTGTGCTGCAAGTGATCAACGGGGAGGCCTACACAAGTTGCAGAATAGAGAATCCAATCGAGGCTTACCAAAATAGCAACACAGAGATAAAGCTTACGAAGCAAGGGCCCTACTTTTTCATCAGTGGAACTAAAGCCAACTGTGAGAAGGGCCAGGGGTTGTGCCCTAATCATCATGCCTCAAGGGGACATCATCACTCTTGGACACCTTCTCCGGCAAACATTGCTCCGGCACCAACCCCGGCTAATGGAGGATGTACATGGTCTGAGGAATGGGTTTATAGGTAGTGTTCTTGTTTTTGAAGGTCTGGTTGGAATGGCTTTGGTTTAGGGTGTGTGAAAGCAAGAAATGGTAAAAACACATATGACATGCATGCATGCATGTATCCTCTTTGAGATTTATGGTTAATTTAATGGTATTTGCATTTCGTCTCATGTATGACGCCTAGAAAATATCTTTGAGTTTGTGGAAAAATGAAAGGTTAGTGAGAAAAATGTCTCAGATTTTTACCAGTTAATATGAATCCGTTGATTGTCCCAGAACATACGCTAAACCATTTTTATAGGTTTATTTATTTATTTATTTTGAAATTTGCTATAATATTCGTAACCTTTAAAAGATTACACTTTTGAATGCTAGTCCTTCATTTGTACATGTAATGTAGGCCATTAAAAATATCAGGACTAAGGTACATATGTACCTTCGAAGATCATTATTTTCAAAACAGTTAACAAGTTTTCCAGTATAATAGCACAGTTACATAGACTAGTTTTAATTTTCATAATATAATACCTTTGCATGAAAAGAAAAGAAAAAAAAACCTTAAATGCAAAAAGATACTTGAGGATGAATTTCATTAATTACCCCTCAATCTGATAAAATAACAGATAGTGCCCATGTATGGACATGCATGACAGGCGCACCCCTCTTTAGTCTTTTCAACTCTGTAGTCCGTAGACAAAAAAGTTTGAATATACAATTTTGACCCTTTTATATAATTAATTTATAAAAAAAGTTCAAATTTCTTCAATTACTAAGAAAATTACAAATAATATTTTTTTAGAAAATAGTAATAAATATTTGTGCAGTTTTAAAAATAATATTGAAAGTTCGAGTTAAGAAAAGTAAATAAAAATACTTATAAATGCCAAAACTAAAACATAAGAGTATATTTAAAAACAAAAAATTTAGAAATACAGACTAATTCAAAAAAATTTAAAATCAAAATAAAAATATTTTGGAAATTTATGTGCAAAAATATTATGAGACAAAACAAAAACTCTTACAAATAAAAGATAAAGATAAATAAATTAAAAAGAATAGCAAGGGTGTTGGGTTCAATCCCCCTCCCCATAGATAGTTAAAATTAAATTGTAATTCTTCTTTGGTGTACCAAAAAAAAAAAAATAACCAGAGAAAAAATTAAAAAAACAACAACCCCAAAGGATGTCTTGTACATGCTACATAGGGTCGTAATCGTAATGGTACCAACTTCTTGATAAGTTTACAGTAATACTGTTTTGAAATCTGAAAACTAGAAAAAGCCAACGCCTAGCCGGCTGTACCCCAAAGACCAAAACCATTTCAATTTTCCGCTTCTGAAATATCTCTCTTGGTGCAGTCTGAAATATCTCTCAAACGCGCACAATCGGTATGCTTTGGGACTACACATGGGAGGTTCTGTAGCTCGAATTCCATCGTTTTTTACTGACTAATTTAACCAACTTTCCTCTGTAGTAGGATAGTTGTTTGCGAAATTTGTATAATATAAATAAACCTCCCTTACAAAGTGCCAATTCTTCATATTTTTCTTATGCTAATTTATGATTTCAGGTATGAATTGTGGCTGCATTTACTTCCAGTTTGGCAATAAAGTTTTATTGGAAGGAAGGACACTTTCACCCCCTAAATTGGGAATTTTGAAATTCACTCCACACTGGGTTTTGGGTTCACTTGATTCTTTAAAGGTAAACAAGTTGTTTCATTCTAATTTTCATGTACTTATTTATTGTTTGTAGAAGTATGAGGTTGTTTTTTTGCTGCTTGTATTTTACCTTGATATACTGATTAATTATGATAATGTTTTTAACATAGTTAGAAGACTTTAAAAGACGCAGCATTTTAGTTAGTGGAGAATGTAAAAAGATGTGTTGAATCTGCTGATTATCCTATACTATGAAATGAACTTTTAAATATATTTATGAATTATATGATAATGACCCTGAAGTTTGCCAGAGTTATTCTAATTTGTTAAAAGAGTGTATTATGAATTTTGGTGGCCTTTTGGGTTCAGTTACGAGGATGCTTGATTTTATTTTTATTTTGTTGTGCACCATTTATACATGTTATCTTATATCATGTGCATATGTTTTGTATTATTTTGTGGCTCGATTCCTGCCTTCCTTTATTTCAATTTTTTGCTCATACAAGTTACAAGACATTAAAATAGACTGCATAATGATATAATAGTGACGCTCACTTTTCCAACTTATACCAATATGGCAATATCTTTCTAGAGGTTGCAATTCTTAGCTCTAAAGAACCTAGAGTTTGCTTATTGCCAGTTTTAACTTCTGTAATTCTTCATTGCATCAGTAGAATAACATAATTTTGGGTCAATAGCATCTCATCTGATTCCTTTTGTAGAAGAAATGAAGGTCTCGAAGTTCCTTCAATCTGCTATATTTCTATTACTTCCAAAATATCTCCTCTATCAAAGATACAGTTCTCAATTTCTCATTGTAAGGTATGATTTCTTTTCCAAGTATAGCTCCAACACATAGGGTTGTCAACAACGGTAACTTTGTCTTGACATTACAGTTTGAAGTAAATAAGACTATAAAAGGAATATATAGTGTAGGGCGTCTGGATGTGATGGCTACAACTAGGGATAACAGCAGAGTTCCTCTCCCCTTCTCCCAGATTTCCCTATCTACTGATACACTACAACGACTACATGTTATTTCTACAGCAAGTTCTATGCCCACATTATGAAACAACAGCTTTTCTATATTGATCTTCCACCTTTTTCCCCTTCGTTTTCCTATCTAGTAAACCACTGGAATCATACAAACTGTATTCTGCCACCAAATTCTATGCCCACAATATGAAATAACGGAATGGAACCAATTCCATATTGCAACATTCCTTTATCAGTAAACTAATTTGTAGGGTTAGATTTCGTGCTATAAATATTTTCGTTATCATTTTATGTAAAAGAAGATGCTTCTGTGGCTTCCGCTTGCATATCGTCCAATTATGAATTGATTTCTAAATATTAAGTATGTATATGATGGTATGTACTATGCAAAATGTAGTTTGTGTGTCATTCCTATATTTAATAACTTTGGGTCTTAAGATTTTTGAATTTGAATTCTCTATTCTTTTGATGGCTGTATTTCAGAAACCATGTTTAATTTTTATTATTATAGCTGTATTTTTTTTTTCAGTATGGTGACAATAAATTTAGACTTCAAACAACATTTAAAACCCAACAATGGAATTTATGTCACAGCCAGTCCTCTGTTATCAAATGCGGTCATCCTCCTCAAAATGCTGATTTCCCTCGTTATTATTCAAAAAAAGAGAAAAAGCCCTTCCCTATACCCATTGTGGAGTTGCGGAGAGCTGCTAGGGAGAGACTGAAAAGCAGGAAAGGCCAACCTAAAAGACCAGTCCCTCCTCCAAATAATGGATTTGCTGGTCAAAAGACTCATTCCTGTTGCATACAGTGTGTTTAATGCAAGAATTTCACTAATTAAAAATCTCTAGAAACTCTTGAAAGTGGTGCCTGCTCATGCCTTCAAGTAAGTTTTTGTGTACCATACATTTGAATGCCTATGGTTACTGTAAAGTTATTACTTATGTGAACTTTCTGCAAACTGGAAACTCCAGGTGGGCATAAAATTATCCATTCCACAGAGCCATGCCCAAATAACTCACTATACCAATGGAATGAGGAGATTGGAAGTAATTCCATAATTTTTTATGGTCTTGGCATTTGACACGGGAAGTATTATCGTCAAGATTCGCTATAATTTATGTTTTGGTATTTATGGACAATTTAAATATTTGATGTATTTTTATTTATTAATTAGGACAGCCTAGGTATAATTATTTTTGGGTCCGTTTATTTTTTGGGCTTAATTTTTAAGTTTATTGGATTTTTATTTCTTTGTAGGGTTTAGGTAGTATAAATAGTTTCTTAGGGTTATTATTGTGGAACAACTCTTATTATTATTGAATTATCAAATTATTTTGATGACTGTTCTATAGTCTTTTGGATTCTTGTGGTCACAAAGTTCTAGATTCAATTACTGTAATTGTTTATGTTTTTTACCCTTCTTCCGTTGTGTTAGTTGGCATCAGAGCCTGGGAATTAGCTCACGACAAGGACGATTCTACTGATTAAGTAAGAGACAACCCATTCCGATGTCGATGTAAAGGAGAATTGTGACACCCCCAAATCTAGGCCTACACAGCCCAAACTTGAGTCGTCAAAAGACTATAACAAAATTATTACAACAAAGCACAACGTACAACAATACAGTGTATAATAATAATACACAACTAAGTCTTCACTATTATTGTCACACTATTTTACAACACGTGAAGACTACGACAGCTATTCCTCGGACTCTCACTCCATCCCCCGGCTAGATCCCGTTATGTTTTCATCTCCTGTTGAAAAACAATGGAACAAAAGAAAGGGTGAGCTCAAATAGCCCAGTAAGAAATATCATGACTAAGATAATGACGAATAAATTATCATTAGCCTTCAACAGTTGAGTTCTTGATAGAATACAATAGACTACAAGGTTTATATCAAAAACTGTAGTTAAATTCTTAAACAACGTTCAGATCAATAATAGCAGCGGAATGAGCAATCTATTAGAAGAATAATGCAGACTATAATGTCCACTCGCTTCTCTTTTTAGTAAAAATATCATCAACTTTTATCATCTGAAATACCATTAGTCAAGATAATACAACTTCACAGTTCCTGGTCATAATCATGCAGATCAACAGTTCATCTTTGCACTACGGGCCAAAGACATTCAATATAACCCCAACGGTCATGATTATACCAGATTCAGCCTTTGGTCATAATCATACCAATCAACAGTTCATCTTTGCACTACGGGCCAAAGAGAACATTAACCACGTGCCATAAAAGACACCGAACAGATGTATCGCCTTTAACCTAGTATATCGCCTTTAACCTATCATCTGTTCAACAATTATATCACATCTGTGCCCCCGACCACAGATATTCACAACAGTTTGATTCTTGATGATTAATACAAATAACAGTGATACAAATGATGAACAGAAGAACAGGATAAACAATAAGTATCGGAAGTTTACTTTGTGCAGATTCAAATAATGTCCAAATTGCCAACATGATGTGGAGTGAAATTTAAAAATGATATTCAAGATCCACAATTCAGGATAACGATTACAGTTCAATAGAAATGTTCAGAAAATAGGAAGGTTCAATTAAAATAATGAAATTCAACTATTATGGAACATATAATATTTTCAAGAATTATAGAAGCAATAGTTCCATAATAAGTTTCGATTTAGGTGTCTGAAAGAAAATAATATCCCTTACCGTAGCAGGTTTGATTAACAAAAGGTGAAGGGAATTAATATCCCTTACCATAGTAAGTTTGAATAATGGAAGATGAAAAAGATGGTATCCCTTATGAGTATAAAGGAAAATGATATCACTTACGAATATGGAATAAAAGTGTCATGTGATAATTCATGTAGACAAATTATTTCCACACGAGACAAATAAAAATGGTTATTCACCAACAGGCGGTAATCCGCGCTGTAAGGTTATTCCCATCAATTTAAATACGAATAGTTATTCACCAAACAGGCGATAATCCGCGCCGTAAGGTTATTCCCATCAATTTGAATACGAAGAGTTATTCACCAAACAGGCGATAATCCGCACCGTAAGGTTATTCTCAAAGATTAATAAGGAATGAATACAAAAGGTTATTCACCAACAGGCGGTAAACTGCGTCGTAAGGTTATTCCCACAATTTAATACATGGAAATAAATGGCACAAGAAAGAAACGATATTATTTTCGAGAATCAAAGAATGATAATCCCTTCAAGTAATAAAGAAAATAATATCCATTTATGATGATGAAAAGAGTGATACCCCTTACCGTAGTAAGTTAGAATATGAAAGAAGATAATATTTCTTACCACAGTAAATTTAAGAGTATGAAATGAATGGTATTCCTTACCATAGTAAGTTAGAATATGAAAGAAGATAATATTCCTTACCGTAGTAAGTTTAAATAATAGAAGATGAAAGAATATGATATTCCTTACCACAGTAAATTTAAGAGTGTGAAAAGAATAATATTCCTTACCGTAGTAAGTTTAAGAGTATGAAAGAAAATGAAATTCCTTACTGTAGTAAGTTTAAGAGTATGAAAGAAAATGACATTCATTACCACAGTAAATTTAAGAGTTTGAAATAATGGTATTCCTTACCGTAGTAAGTTTAAATAATAGAATATTAAAGAAGACAATATTCCTTACCACATTAAATTTAAGAGTGTGAAAAGATTGATATTCCTTACAAGTAAGAAAAAAATGACATTCCTTACAGTAGTAAGTTTAAAAGTGTTAAAGAAAATGACATCCCTTACCTTAACACGTGACTGGATATTGATTTAAATGAGGTTGATCAACCTATATATTTATAATAAAATTAGTAATTACCACATATAAATTTCAAAGTGTATGATAACTCGTATATTATGAACTATCAAAATTATATATATTTAACATAATTTTTGTAGTATAATATAACTACTTTAAAATAGTTTTTAAAATAATATTCCAAAATAAATCTTCCAAAGAAAGCTTTTAAAAATGAATCTTCTTAAAGAAGAGTCTTCTAAAGGAAGATTTGTGAATACCGTGAAAAATAGGAATTTATGAAATTACTACTCTTTAATAAAAGACTTACTTGAAAAATTTCTGCACTCCTTTTGGCTTTCAAACTCTCAAAATAACCTTACTATTCTCAGAGAAAACTCATAAAATTCTTATAGAAAAATTTTATGTTTTAGGTGTGATTTTTCTATTCAGCTGAGCAAGCTATTTATAGGAGAAAAGATGCGCACTATGCAAGGTTGGTGACTGGCGTGCTGCACGCCAGTGTTGAACTTTGCTACGCAGCCGCCTGGCTGCTCTTCACCTACATCAGCAAATTTTGCATGTTTAAAATTCACGTGGCCCCCACAGAGGGTCCACATGGTTACTATTCCAAATAGTAAAAATTATTATTATTATTATTTTTTTTTTTTTAAAATTTATTTATTTATTTATTCTTCCTGTAGGTCCTACGTATATAATAAAATATACTACAACAATAATTCAACAATAATGTAATAAACACGTTACAGATTATTATTAATTTAATAATATAAATTACAGTATATTTGCCACTGTAACAATTATTAGGTTCAATAATTTTAAAAACAGTGCAGCAACAATTATTGACTCAATGATATAAAATACAGTGTAATGACAATTATTAAATCAATAATGCAAAATACTGTGTAACAACAATTATTGAATTGATAACATAAAATATTATGCAGCGACAATTATTGATGAAATGATGCGTAACAGTTACGGTGTTAATTATCAGACCAATAATATGAGACACTGTGCAATACCGTGTGCTACTGTAGAATACCGTATGCTACAATAAAATACCATAAATTACCGTATCCTACTATTATTTTATCTCCGGTATTTTAACAGTTAACACCATTGACTATTTTTATATAAAAAGGTTACTTCTGTCGTTTTCTATATCCGACAAATATTTTGTTGTGGGGTCCACCAAAAATTAGTAATTTCGGCGCCGTCGTACGGCCCGAATATTCCCCGACAAAACGAATATTCCTCGACAAAACGAATATTGTCCGACAAAATAAAATTTGCACATAACATCCTTAACTTTCAATTTCATCAATTTAATCACTTACTGTTTCATGAAAAAATATATATGAAGAAAAATTAAATTTTATATTTCATAAAATTCGGGGTCTTACAACCTCCTCTCCTTATGAAATTTCGTCCCCGAAATTGACGTACCTGGCATTTCGAAGAGATAAGGATACTTAGATTTCATCTCAGATTCTAGCTCTCAGGTCATTTCCTCAGTATCTTGGTTTCTCCATAAAACCTTAACTTGAGGTATAACCTTTGAGCGTAGGATCTGCTCCTTCTTATCTAAGATCTTGACAGGTACCTCCTCGTACGTTAAATCCTCGGCTATAACGTCCGGTTCTAACTCAATGACGTGGTTTGGGTCCTTCACATATTTTCGTAACATAGATATGTGAAAAACGTTATGGATGCGAGACATACTTGGTGGTAGGGCTAGTCTGTAGGCTACGGTTCCTACTCGATCGAGGATTTCAAATGGGCCAATAAATCGAGGGTTAAACTTTCCTCTCTTTCCGAATCTCGTAACTCCTTTCCATGGAGAAACACGTAAGAATACATGATCTCCGACGTTGAATCTCTCATCTCTCCGATGAAGATTAGCATAACTCTTTTGTCGTTCTTGTGCTGTCTGTATTCGTTGTCGGATCATTTGGATCTTTTCGGTCGTCAAGCGTACCAACTCGGGTCCCAACAATTTTGCTTCTCCTACCTCATTTTAACATATTGGAGAGCGACACTTCCTTCCATACAAAGCCTCGAATGAAGCCATGCCTATGCTTGCTTGGTAACTGTTGTTGTAAGAAAATTCCACCAATGGCAAGTACTTATCCCAACTTCCTTTGAAATCTAGTACGCAAAGTCTTAAAAGATCTTCGAGGGTCTTAATCGTCCTATCCGATTGTCCGTCCGTTTGAGGATGGTATGCAGAACTGAATCGTAGCTCAGTGCCCATAGCTTTTTGTAGACTGATCCAAAAGCGTGAAGTGAATCTAGGATCTCGATCAGAAACTATGGAAACTGGCATGCAATGCAATCTCACAATCTCATTTATGTACATACCGACAAGACGTTCAAGTGAAAAGTTTTCTCGTATAGGCAAGAAATGAGCAGATTTGGTCAATCTATCTACGATGACCCAAATTGCATCTAAGCCTTGAGAAACTTTGGGAAGACCCGTCACGAAATCCATATTGATGTGTTCCCACTTCCATTCGGGAACCTCAAGTGGTTGTAATGGACCCTTAGGTACTTGATGTTCTGCCTTAACACGTTGACAAGTTAGACACCTTGAGATAAACTCTGCAATCTCCCTTTTCATATTGTTCCACCAAAATGTATGTCGAAGATCTCGATACATCTTGGTACCTCCTGGGTGGATTGCAAATGGCGTGTTGTGTGCCTCTATCATGATTTTATGCTTTAATTCAGGATCGTTAGTAACACAGAGTCGAGAGTTGACTCGAAGTATTCCTTTCTCGTTAATTCTTGTTTCGGGAATGGCATCTTCTTGTACTTTCTTCATCATGTTCATCAGTTCCGGATCGGTAGCTTGCACAACTTTAATTTTATCGATTAAAGCCGGTTCTACTCGCACGTGAGCAATCTTCGAGTGGGTCCCTGGTGTCTTTAGCTGTATCTCCATCTTTTGCAAGTCGTACAAAATACGCTTTTGTGTTGTCAGCAGTGCACTTGTACTCGCATAAGATTTTCTGCTCAAAGCGTCAGCTACAACGTTCGCCTTTCCCGGGTGATACTGGATTGTGTGGTCGTAATCCTTCAACAGCTCAAGCCAACGTCGTTGTCGCATGTTGAGTTCCTTCTGGGTGAAGAAATACTTGAGACTTTTATGATCCGTATAGATATCCACTTTTTCTCCGTACAAGTAGTGTCTCCAGATCTTCAACGCGAAAACGACTGCTGCCAACTCTAGATCATGAGTAGGATAATTTTTCTCATAATCTTTGAGTTGTCGAGAGGCATAAGCTATAACATTTCCATGTAGTATAAGGACACAACCTAGACCTTTGCCTGAAGCATCGCTATATATGACGAATTTTTCTGATCCTGATGGAATGGTCAGAACAGGAGCTGAAACAAGTCTCCTCTTGAGTTCTTGAAAACTCTTCTCGTATTCCTCGCTCGAGTGATACCGATATCTAATAATGAAACTTTCATCTCTTGGCGTTCTATGAGAGCCATTTGGTATTGAGCTTTGGAAAAGGGTTTAGTATCGGGTTCAAGATCGATACAGAATTCAATTTCTCGGTTTGGGGATAAGCCAGGAAGTTCCTCAGGAAAAACGTCAGGAACTCATTAACAATAGGAATATCATTCAAGTTTGACGTGTTTTTGTTCAAATCAATGACATGGGCTAAAAAGGCTTGACATCCGTTTTTCAATAAACGAATGACTTTATGGCTAGAAATAATATTTATAGATTTCAATGGTTTAGTTGCTTGAATTTGCATGACAGGTTGATTAGGAATATGAAAACAATCAATTTTAGTATGATGGGTAGTCAACCAATTAATTCCTAAAATCACATCAAATTCATGCATCTCCAAAGAAATAAGGTCAACAGGGAATGTGAGGTTGTTGATTTGAATTAGGCAAGATTTATAGATAGTAAATGTAATAGGTATTTCTCCCAATGAAGTTTCAACTGATAAGACAAGATTTAAGTTTTCAATAGTCAAATTTAAACGTTGAGTACATATAGGTGAGATAAAAGAGTGGATAGAGCCAGTATCTAACATAGCGTAGAATTCACGAGAATTTATGAATAACTTACCAGTTATCACCTCCTTCGGTTTCTTGACTGTTATCGTCAAATCGAATCCCGAGTACTTCATTCGGATCTTCACGTATTTCAACCATGGGAATACCACTAAATAATTCTCTAACGAACTGTTTCTCGGATTCCTCAACTTCATCAGTAGTAACGTACCAATGATTTCTATAAGAATAGTATTTTCGATAGACTGCAGTTTCCATGATAGTGACTAACTTAACCTGAATTCCTTTAAATTGTAACGCTCAAAAGTATAGAAACATCATTTTTAAATAATCTTGAAACTCATAGCTAGAACACCATAAATCCCAAAGACTTATATGAAACGTCCATATATTCTGATCCTTTGTTATCGAGCATAACCAGGTGATGATATGTTTCCAACTATCGAGCAAATTAAAGGCAACAATTTCCGCAAGTTCCGGATATTCTTTAAAAAACGAATTTGGAAGAACGACGGTAGAACTTTCACCTTCTTCTTCTTTAGATCGGATACAAATAATTTTTGCTTTAGGCAAATTATTCAACTCTGAGTTTGTAGAAGAATTGTTTGTGGCCTCTACATTCACTTCGGGTACTCCGTGGTTAACCTCCTGATTTCTAGATGCCATACTTAACTGTGGTCACAAAATAGATGTTAGTTCAAATAAACTGACTCATCACTTCATGTCCCTATATTCAAATCAACTCATTAGATAATAAAATCTAATTTAGGTGGGACACACTAGTGACTGATTCTATTCGTCTCTCCCCTCCTAGTTCTAACCCCAGATCTCCATTAAAGACCATATCCCTAAGCTCTGATGCCAACTGTGACACCCCCAAATCTAGGCCTACACAGCCCAAACTTGAGTCGTCAAAAGACTACAACAAAATTATTACAACAAAGCACAACGTACAACAATACAGTGTATAATAATAATACACAACTAAGTCTTCACTATTATTGTCACACTATTTTACAACACGTGAAGACTACGACAGCTATTTCTCGGACTCTCACTCCATCCCCCGGCTAGACCCCGTTATGTTTTCATCTCCTGTTGAAAAACAATGGAACAAAAGAAAGGGTGAGCTCAAATAGCCCAGTAAGAAATATCATGACTAAGATAATGACGAATAAATTATCATTAGCCTTCAACAGTTGAGTTCTTGATAGAATACAATAGACTACAAGGTTTATATCAAAAACTGTAGTTAAATTCTTAAACAACGTTCAGATCAATAATAGCAGCGGAATGAGCAATCTATTAGAAGAATAATGCAGACTATAATGTCCACTCGCTTCTCTTTTTAGTAAAAATATAATCAACTTTTATCATCTGAAATACCATTAGTCAAGATAATACAACTTCACAGTTCCTGGTCATAATCATGCAGATCAACAGTTCATCTTTGCACTACGGGCCAAAGACATTCAATATAACACCAACGGTCATGATTATACCAGATTCAGCCTTTGGTCATAATCATACCAATCAACAGTTCATCTTTGCACTACGGGCCAAAGAGAACATTAACCACGTGCCATAAAAGACACCGAACAGATGTATCGCCTTTAACCTAGTATATCGCCTTTAACCTATCATCTGTTCAACAATTATATCACATCTGTGCCCCCGACCACAGATATTCACAACAGTTTGATTCTTGATGATTAATACAAATAACAGTGATACAAATGATGAACAGAAGAACAGGATAAACAATAAGTATCGGAAGTTTACTTTGTGCAGATTCAAATAATGTCCAAATTGCCAACATGATGTGGAGTGAAATTTAAAAATGATATTCAAGATCCACAATTCAGGATAACGATTACAGTTCAATAGAAATGTTCAGAAAATAGGAAGGTTCAGTTAAAATAATGAAATTCAACTATTATGGAACATATAATATTTTCAAGAATTATAGAAGCAATAGTTCCATAATAAGTTTCGATTTAGGTGTCTGAAAGAAAATAATATCCCTTACCGTAGCAGGTTTGATTAACAAAAGGTGAAGGGAATTAATATCCCTTACCATAGTAAGTTTGAATAATGGAAGATGAAAAAGATGGTATCCCTTATGAGTATAAAGGAAAATGATATCACTTACGAATATGGAATAAAAGTGTCATGTGATAATTCATGTAGACAAATTATTTCCACACGAGACAAATAAAAATGGTTATTCACCAACAGGCGGTAATCCGCGCTGTAAGGTTATTCCCATCAATTTAAATACGAATAGTTATTCACCAAACAGGCGATAATCCGCGCCGTAAGGTTATTCCCATCAATTTGAATACGAAGAGTTATTCACCAAACAGGCGATAATCCGCACCGTAAGGTTATTCTCAAAGATTAATAAGGAATGAATACAAAAGGTTATTCACCAACAGGCGGTAAACTGCGTCGTAAGGTTATTCCCACAATTTAATACATGGAAATAAATGGCACAAGAAAGAAACGATATTATTTTCGAGAATCAAAGAATGATAATCCCTTCAAGTAATAAAGAAAATAATATCCATTTATGATGATGAAAAGAGTGATACCCCTTACCGTAGTAAGTTAGAATATGAAAGAAGATAATATTTCTTACCACAGTAAATTTAAGAGTATGAAATGAATGGTATTCCTTACCATAGTAAGTTAGAATATGAAAGAAGATAATATTCCTTACCGTAGTAAGTTTAAATAATAGAAGATGAAAGAATATGATATTCCTTACCACAGTAAATTTAAGAGTGTGAAAAGAATAATATTCCTTACCGTAGTAAGTTTAAGAGTATGAAAGAAAATGAAATTCCTTACTGTAGTAAGTTTAAGAGTATGAAAGAAAATGACATTCATTACCACAGTAAATTTAAGAGTTTGAAATAATGGTATTCCTTACCGTAGTAAGTTTAAATAATAGAATATTAAAGAAGACAATATTCCTTACCACATTAAATTTAAGAGTGTGAAAAGATTGATATTCCTTACAAGTAAGAAAAAAATGACATTCCTTACAGTAGTAAGTTTAAAAGTGTTAAAGAAAATGACATCCCTTACCTTAACACGTGACTGGATATTGATTTAAATGAGGTTGATCAACCTATATATTTATAATAAAATTAGTAATTACCACATATAAATTTCAAAGTGTATGATAACTCGTATATTATGAACTATCAAAATTATATATATTTAACATAATTTTTGTAGTATAATATAACTACTTTAAAATAGTTTTTAAAATAATATTCCAAAATAAATCTTCCAAAGAAAGCTTTTAAAAATGAATCTTCTTAAAGAAGAGTCTTCTAAAGGAAGATTTGTGAATACCGTGAAAAATAGGAATTTATGAAATTACTACTCTTTAATAAAAGACTTACTTGAAAAATTTCTGCACTCCTTTTGGCTTTCAAACTCTCAAAATAACCTTACTATTCTCAGAGAAAACTCATAAAATTCTTATAGAAAAATTTTATGTTTTAGGTGTGATTTTTCTATTCAGCTGAGCAAGCTATTTATAGGAGAAAAGATGCGCACTATGCAAGGTTGGTGACTGGCGTGCTGCACGCCAGTGTTGAACTTTGCTACGCAGCCGCCTGGCTGCTCTTCACCTACATCAGCAAATTTTGCATGTTTAAAATTCACGTGGCCCCCACAGAGGGTCCACATGGTTACTATTCCAAATAGTAAAAATTATTATTATTATTATTTTTTTTTTTTTAAAATTTATTTATTTATTTATTCTTCCTGTAGGTCCTACGTATATAATAAAATATACTACAACAATAATTCAACAATAATGTAATAAACACGTTACAGATTATTATTAATTTAATAATATAAATTACAGTATATTTGCCACTGTAACAATTATTAGGTTCAATAATTTTAAAAACAGTGCAGCAACAATTATTGACTCAATGATATAAAATACAGTGTAATGACAATTATTAAATCAATAATGCAAAATACTGTGTAACAACAATTATTGAATTGATAACATAAAATATTATGCAGCGACAATTATTGATGAAATGATGCGTAACAGTTACGGTGTTAATTATCAGACCAATAATATGAGACACTGTGCAATACCGTGTGCTACTGTAGAATACCGTATGCTATAATAAAATACCATAAATTACCGTATCCTACTATTATTTTATCTCCGGTATTTTAACAGTTAACACCGTTGACTATTTTTATATAAAAAGGTTACTTCTGTCGTTTTCTATATCCGACAAATATTTTGTTGTGGGGTCCACCAAAAATTAGTAATTTCGGTGCCGTCGTACGGCCCGAATATTCCCCGACAAAACGAATATTCCTCGACAAAACGAATATTGTCCGACAAAATAAAATTTGCACATAACATCCTTAACTTTCAATTTCATCAATTTAATCACTTACTGTTTCATGAAAAAATATATATGAAGAAAAATTAAATTTTATATTTCATAAAATTCGGGGTCTTACAAGAATGATGTCGATCGAAGCTGCTTAGCCGGGGATTGCGAGCAACCATTCGTTCATCATAGGGACTAGTTAAAACTAGTCGAATTTATCTTTTGAATTTCTATATTTATCCCCAAAAAAAAATAGTTCCATTGTTACTGGACAGAAACAATCCATCATCGCCAGAAAAGAGTTTCACTGCTCCTAGCCGCTAGTTCAATTCCAAAGACATTCTGGTTGGAAAAAAAAGTAGTTCACGCTTTTGATTTGCAGAATACAAAACCCCCCACCGTTGCATCCATTGTTTTCAAACTTGTCTAGCCGCAATGTCAAATCGCAATGTCAAATCACAAGAGGTATTTCATAGTTGGTTTAGTTGTGCTTTATTTGGGGCAAGTTACAATTTAATCCCTCCTATCAAGTAATTTATTCTATTTGGGACTTCAAATCCTGACCATTTTGAATTTGACCACCCAACTCATAAATATACTTGATTTTAAGATCAGAACGCTGAGACTTAATTGTTTGGCTAAACATTCTCTTGAGTGTTAAGTTTTTACAATGTACTCCTTGTATCTTGTTATTAAAATGTCTCAAACTACAAAAGCAAAAATTGCACAAGTCAAGGACAAAATTTGTTATTTTAATGATAAATGTGAATTGTTGGACTATGAAATTTATATGCGTCATCGTCATTGTAAAAACTTGTTGCCCGAATATGATGATCTTTTAGAGGAATTGGAGAAAGCACATTATAAACTTGACAAATTGAAATATCGGTATCAAGTTGAGAAAGGACGAGCGCTAAAAGGAGATTTCTTTTCTAATTAATGAAGTTAAAAGGTGCCGTAAGAATTTTGTAGCCTGCACGAAAAATCTTCAAGAAAGTAGTGCCATCAATCCTATTTCTTAGTCATGTGATTTGTCCGTTCTAGTAAAAAGTGTGAATGACACGAAGGAGGATGAAGGAGTTTTAGTTAAAGACGAACCAAGCTTAGTGGTTGAGGCATGATTCGAAAGTCGACGTGACATAAGGATGCAGATATCATAGAAATTGAGATTAATCATAAGATTGTTCATAATCCTGTCGTGCCTAATCATCATTTGTTTAAACTGCAGGCTATTATATGGAGGCTTTGATTATTTTAGTTATTTTCAAAAAAATTCTTGGAGCTGCAACATCGTGCAAAATTTGTCCAAAGGAGATTGCTAAGCATAACTGTTGGTGCTTGATATTACTTCATTTTAAAATTTGAGGTCAAATTTTCTCCAAGAAAAGGGGAATGATACAGGAAGAATTATCTGTCAAGATTCGCTATAATTTATGTTTCGGAATTTATGGGCAATTTAAATATTTGATGTATTTTTATTTATTAATTAGGATAGCCTGCTAGGTATAATTATTTTTGGGCCCGTTTATGTTTTGGGCTTAATTTTTAAGTTTATTGGATTTTTATTTCTTTGTAAGGTTTAGGTAGTATAAATTGTCTATTAGGGTTATTATTATGGAACAACTCTCATTATTATTGAATTATCAGGGCTATCAGGATACGCTTAGAAGCTTTATTAGTTTATTAGTGGTCCTTTGTGAATTCTTGTGATCACAAAGTTTCAAATTCAATTCTTGTGATTGTTTCTGTTTTTGCCTTCCGCTGTGTCAGCATCAGGGCTACCAGGATACGCTTCTAAACAGCTTTATTAGTTTATTACTGGTTCTCTCTCTTTCACAAGCATGTTTGCAATACTGTTGAAGATTGAAAGATTTGTTGTTCACAATGTACCACAAAACTTTTGCAGGTGGTGTAATGAAATTCATGTGGGACCTGTTGGGCATCCATTCAAATCGTGTAGAGGCTCAAATGCTTCAGTGCGCAAGGGACATCACGAGTGGACAACTGCAGTTATTGAAGACGTATTGGTTCCAGTTGAAGCCTACCACCTCTTTGACCATCCGGGAAAGCGTATTCCTCTTGAGGAAAGGTTTTCAGTCCCTCGAATTCCAGCAGTAGTGGAACTCTGCATTCAAGCAGGGGTTGATCTGCCCGAGTTTCCCATGAAAAGAAGAAGAAAGACAATCATCCGCATCGGAAAAAGTGAATTTGTTGATGCTGATGAAAGTGAACTGCCAGACCTTGATTCAGAAGCTCCAAAGGAACCAATATTAGCTGAGATAACCAATGAAGAAATAGTGCCCCCGTCAAGCATGGGAAAAAATGAGAAGAGGAGCCAACAGGTTGATGAAGATGTACCTAGTGAGGGTTTTTGGCTATTGTCCCGAGTTGCACACGGGCCCCAGTGGGCACAAGGTGCAGAACTGTGGGGCCCATAAGCACCAGCAACGGAACGGACAGCACGGTTGGCAGGCCGCAGTCCTTGATGACTTGATACCACCAAGATATGTGTGGCATGTTCCTGATCTCAATGAACCCCTACTGCAGAGGGAGCTTAGGAACTTCTATGGTCAGGCTTCTGCAGTGGTTGAAATCTGTGTGCAGGGTGCTGCTGCTGTGCCTGAGCACTACAAACCAACAATGAGGTTCGACCAGGGGCGGAGCTAGCCTACAGCCTACAGTCAGGCTAGGCAGCATAAGCCAGGCTAAAGCCTGTGTAGAGGAGGTATAGATTGGAAGCCAGACTAATGAAAATAGAGGAGCTATAATTTGCGGCCAGGCTAAAGCCTGTTTAGCCTACTCCTGGCTCCGCCTCTGGGTTCGACGTTGGGATTCCAACAAATGTAAGAGAAGCTGAAATGGTAGTGTGATTTTTCTATTCTGTCTCTTTATCTTTCCCAACAGTGTAAAAAGTATGTAAAATATTGAAGGTGGATCTTTCTTGAAAGTATGTAAAAAGTTTGTACGTCCTGCGGGCATAATCAAATCAATTACACCTTCCTCATGATTTATATATAGCTGTTCATATCGATATTGATTTTTGACATTTCTAAAGCCATGAGAAATGATGATATGAGACTTATATATGAGCTAATTTTAACTTTAACAGATGATAACATATAAAACCATTCATATCTGTACATTTCGAACATTTCTCTTTTTACTTTCTTTTCCTTTTCTTTTTCGTTTTCTGTCTGGAGAGTTGAACAACGCTGCTAAAACTTACCTTCCTCTCTTGCTAAAATGGCTCTCGGTGGCTTAGGGGGTGTTTGATAAAACTGAATGAAATAATTTTGAATGATTAAGTAATATGAATGAAGCAGAATTTTAAATACTGAATGGAAAAAATTGTTTAATAATTGACATGTCTGAAACATTATTATTTTAACTCTCTGAAAAAATTTAAAGTTGTTGTAAATTTATTTAATATTACTTAATATAATAGTTAATATTGTAATATTTTTTTATTAAATATAAAATACTTCATTCAGCTGTTGGACTTAGTCATTCAGTAAAAAACAAATTAGACTTAGTCATTCAATCCAAAAATTTGACCAAATCAGTCATTTAGAAGATTTTTATTTAAAACAAACGCACTGAATAGTTGACTGATTCAGCCATTTAACCATTCAGATGCATTAAGCTATAAACAAACAGTCCCTTAGCCGTTTTGTGGCTGAAATTTTGTTTTTATTTTTTGAGTTTTTTGTAAGCTTTGTTTTTCTGGGGATTGTTCCAATTTCTTGGTTGTTATTTCTTAGTTTTATGTGTCTATATGTGTTGAAGGAGTTGGCATTTAGCCACAGAATAAATCAAACTACTTCAAGAAGATAAAAACAATGAATATTTATTGGAAGGAAACTTCAATTGCGAAAAACCCTTTTCAACAATAAGATTTAACATTACATTTGTTTGAAATGGTCACTATGATCCAACCCTATTTATCATACACAATTCAAAATGTTTTCATTTTTTTAAAAGTATTTATTCAATAAAGTAAGCACTAGTTCTCCTCCTGATTTCTCTTCCTTAGTCCCTTAAATTTTAAATTTGAAAGAATACTGCTGAGTTTCTTAAAAAAGAAAAGAAAAAGTATTTGATCAACGAAAAATATAAATTAACAAAAATCATAGAACACAAAATACATCTTAACCATTAAAAATTAGGATCTGACACAAAATAAAACACAAAATATATTTTAATTATTAAAAAATAGAGTCTGTCACGAAAATCTGTGGCATATTTTACTTTTTAATAATTGAGATGAATGCAATTTTAATAATTGAGATTGATACAATATTTAATTTTATATTTAATTTTTATATATGTTATAGTGTCGTTTGATCAATTTGTTTCTTCTGGCTTTAGAAACAAAAAAAGAAGAAGAAAAAAGTAATTTAATTCAATAATAATATAATGGGATTTAGTACTAATAAAGGTAAAATACTACCCCTGGGCCCTGGCCCTTTTTATTTCTTAAACCGCGTTCAGCAGCCAAAAAGACGGTTCTAAAAAGAAATTAAAAAAGCGTATTTCCCAAAACGTAAACAGAACCCTATAAGCCGAAGAAGAAATATATTATGCGTGTTTGTGTGGTCTATGAATGAGTGATAAACAGATAGGAATTTCTAATCAGCTCACATCTTAGATCCATGGAGCTATCTTATCAACCGAAATTCAATAATTTTCTTTTCCACCCCTCCACTCCAGCCAATCCTCGTATAATTCTCTCTCTATATGTATATATGTATATCTATCTGAATTTTACTTCCTCGTAGTAATTTACTTCTGTTGCATAATTGCTCAGGTAAGAAAGATGCAAAGTGTTTCTCTTCATCTTATCTTCTTCAGCCGGTAATTTCTTATTTATATCTTCTTTACATTTTTTAAAGGTGATATTTACACAGTTGTGTCTGTTGATTGTGCGATGATTACCTGTTTCTTGATTTGTTCTAGTTTGTTTAAGACTCGATAAGGAATTTTTTATACCAACTCTTTAGAATTTTCATAAAACATTTTAGTGATCTAATACTTACCAGAACAAAATAAAATTATACACCTATTCGCATGAAGACTTCAAATGCGGATACACATTAATCTTATGAAAATAGTCATTGGATTAACTATAAGTTCAAACATGTAACACTTTATATTTCTTAATCTTGAGAACAAAGTGTGGTATTTTGGGTTGATCAAGATGAAAAGAATGGTGTTTTTTCAATCGCTTAAGCATTGTGGACAATTGTATATTACTCGGATGTTGCATGGTTTCCTTTTTGGTTTCTGAGAGACAATTGTGAGGAAAGTCAATGGCAACATTTTTCCCTCTGGAGAGCTATATTTTTCTTGTTGAGTGATGGCTTTTACAAGTGACTCTGCCTTTAAAATAATTGAACTAGTAAGTTTGTTATAATAGATAGAACACTAATATAATAGATGATAGACATCAATATGCAAATAAATGTGAATGTCTAAAATTTGCAAAATGGTATATTGGAGCAAACTGGGGTGGATTGCCTAATAAATTTGGCCCAAACCAGGTACATATTCATCATAATAATTGTCTGAGACTCAAATAATGGGTATTCAGTAATCATAACTTAGCTTCACTAGGCTGTTCCCCTGTAATAAGGTTGCATAGTTCAACTAGATTTGTATTCCCCTTCTTTTTGGCATGGGTTATGCATTTTGTATGCCTCCTGGTCACTGTCAAATCAACCTTTGGAAATAGAAAAAAATGGGGGGGAGTGGGGGATTATCTCAAATTGCCGCTATTTAGAATGGTGAAGAATTCTAAATTTCCAAATCACTTCTCAGTCTCTCGATGATCAAGAACAGGCGTTTAATATGTATGGGTTGTTGAGCAAGCGGACAGCTTCTTTTTCATGCTGTAGCAGTGCTTTCTAGAAGGATGAGATGGATGCGTACGTTTGGAGAAATATGCTCATGAAGGTTTCACCATTCGTTCTCATATGAACTATAGGCTATAATATAGGCTTTCAGTTTATAGTGGTTTATGAGCAAACAATGACTTTTCGTGTGCTGTACAGGCTTTTAGAAGGCTGAAATGGATACTTACTTTTGGTGAAATGTGCATATGAAGGCACAATGAAGAATTTGGGGATAAGAGTGAACTCAGGAGAGGATTTACAAGTATTTTGACAAATATTTCAACATGGCTCATGTCTTATCCCAAAAAAAGAAAGAAAGAAACTTTTGATAGAGAAGCGGTTGAGCAGACAGCCTAATGAGCCTTTAGTTTTAGTTATGAAACTACCTGCCCTCAAAATTATTTGGGATAATTTGTGATGCAGGATAGGACTAGGCCAGACCAATAACCACAACACCAAGATCGAGTAACTTCTAGAGTCTTGTCCTGCCTAGGCATGCGTCAACAAGGTTGCATAACATTATGAGTAGTGCTCTAATAAGTTTCAAGTGAATGAAGGTGGTGTTTGATTGCATTTTTAATAGCACACATCTTAATGCTTCTTAATATTTGAAATTGGGATAAAAAAAATTCCTCTGAATGTCTCTAAATCATTAAGATATAAAATTAAATCTAAACTATTCAGAGGACCACATTAAGATGCATTAAGATGTGGACTATTAAAATACAATCAAACACACTCGAAGAGTTTCTTTGCATGCTTCCTACCAAGGGTGGAAAAGGTGAGAAGCATTAAGCTAAAAGTGATTTGTACAACTTTCCTGCCGAATGTGAGGAGAGGAGGGGGGGGGGGGGGAATTTGCCTTTTTGCTTGCATATAATCTTCCTTCTATAGTTGTCATGGGGAGCTAGGAATAATACATCTCCAATCTTTTGTATATCTTGTTGACCTGGAGAGTCCTTTAAATTTGTCATATACGTGACAAGTAGTAAATTGCCATTGCGCACATGTTTTTAAGTTTGAACAATGAACACTACTTTTCGTTGTAAGCATGCTTCTAGTTGCATTTTTACCCTATTCCCCTATAAAATGTATTTGATCTTGTAAAAGCTATTTTGTTTGATGGCATATTATAACTGAAAAACTTAAAAAGATATTTCTTTAGTTGACAATTATAATATAGTCATCACTCTGGTTCTTTCTTTTGTGCAGTTGTGTGCTGATAGAGGTCTTAACATAGGGTGCTCTCACTCGAATGTGAGAATATCAAAAAGATGTGGGTAATATTCCTTTGGCATACAATTTTACATTAGGATTTTTTTTGGCCTTTTTTTATTTAACGTTGTTTTGGCATTCTTATTACCAACATACGTCGTTCTCTGCCTCTCAGAATTTTTGTAACTCAATGCAATAGCTAGAAGTATGTTATGGTCTTGCATAAATGGTGATCATAGTTGTCACGGCGAGACGCGACGGTAGTTGATCGTTAGGACGCCTAAGTGATAAAGCGCCTGTCATGGCGTTCATATGACGACAAATCCTTAATAATGTGCAATTTATACAGTATTTATTTTACTTCGAAAGTATATTGGACAATAAAATTTTATACGCATTAAAACTAAAAAATATAATAATTAACACTATTGGAATACAATTAAAAACACAATTATATGAATATTTAACAATCAAAATTCAAAAATAAAACAATTGACATTAAAAACTAGTAGAACAAGTCAACAAACGGTACGCAGAAAATAAATAATCAACTAAGTTAACACCTATCACACATTATAAATCTAATAAGTAATAAAATTACACCATGTAGCTAGTACATAGGTTCTGATGAGTTGTGACTTGGATCAGTTACCAAGGCGTGAGCCTTGGTGGCTCGGCGGCCAAGGCGTCACCTGATGGAGATTCTTGCCTATGTCATTGATTTATTATACCTTTTGGTTTTCTTGGTCTATATATTTTAACCCTCGTCATTTTTGCTTAAGCTCTCTCATCAAATGAGTCTAGCTTGTCTCTACGTCAGCCAGATTCTGTTACAAAATATATTAACTATTAAGAGTTCATCTTTGTAAACTTAGAAACTAAAATTGTACTCCAAGCTTCCAAATTTGCGAGTTTAATCATAATTCTTGACCATTTGACGGGGTGGAAAATATCAATGAAGATTAGGATTTTCATATAATTGACGCAGCGAGAACTTGGTTAGTTTAAAGTAATAACACAAACATGAAGATTAGATAACGTTCTAATGCCGATGACAAGAATAACCTTGATAAAAACATTGAATTAACAAGAAAGATAGAGAACTCTCTAAGAGAAACAATAAGTGTATTATTATAAATTGAATTGAAATTGGTTACATAAGAAGTCTCAAGATGGCCTATATTTATAGGTCTAGGTTATTTCCTACATCTACTTTTAATAAATAACTATTTTATTCTACTTTGAAAAGGATAATAGATATCTGTCTTACTCTACTTTGAAAGAATAATAAAATTACTAATTAACTTTCCTACAAGTAGTTGAAAACTACTAAAATAAAAATAATAGTAAATCTAAATCCTACTAGAATTTCCTAAATAAGTAATAAAAATATATCAAATAAACTAAAACTCTGTAAATTATAAAATATTTGAAAATCTTAATCTTCATTGATATTTTTCACCCCATCATTCTCCCTTTCTTAAAAAGAATTTGTCCTCGAATTTTAAAGTAAGCAAGTATCAAGAACAAATTTTCAATTGGTGCGGGATCAAAGCTGCATATCTTTTCCCCTCAAAGGATAATTTTGAAAATAAATGAGAAAATGCCAGTATTTTTTGTTGTTGCTAAATTAATGCCAATATCTTTCGATTTACCTGCATGACAAAGAAATTTTTAGGAATAACAAAATCTATAATTTCAATGCCCTCGAACACTGGAACAATCTGATGATCAATTTTGTTTGTTGTAGTATTCCCATCCTTAAACGTCACAAAATTTTCAATGCTCGCCTTGATAATATGTGATATTGTGATTCTTCAGGAATTTGAAATTCTTCAAAAGTACTACTTTCAATCTCAGGCTGACTTTGCTCCAAAACAAAACTATCATCAACTTCTAAAATTGGTTTTTCAATAATTATAACCTCTATGGTAGTAATAGGTATGTCCAACTCAGAATTTGACTTTTCATTACTTGATCATCAATTGTCACATCTTCTTTAAATTCTCCATGTGAGTGTTCAAGAATTACAGGCGTATGAACGACTTTCTCACGTTCACTAACTAGAATATTGGGCTTGGACTCAATTATTTGTGGTACCTTAATGAACTTTTTGAACTTACAACCTTGTAAGATGATTGAAGGTTTCGGCGCACGAAACGTCAGCTAAATAACATATATAACCATTATATGGCTGAATAGAAAACTCCTCATAAGAAGGCTCAAGACAACCTATATTTATAGGTCTAGATACTTTCCTATATTTACTTTGAAAAGGATAATAAATAACTCTCTTATTCTACTTTGAAAATGATAATAGATAACTGTCCTATTCTACTTTGAAAAAGATAATAAAACTACTAATTAACTTTCCTACAAGTAGTTGGAAACTATTAAAATAAAAATAACAGTAAATCTAAATCCTATTAGAATTCGCTAAATAAGTAATAAAAATGCATCAAATAAACTAAAACTCCATAAATTATAAAATATATGAAAATCCTAATCTTCTTTGATATTTTCCACCCCATCACCATTCGTGCAGTAATAGATGACTTCAGAGTTCATAATTACATACTTGTCTTCAATCTGCATTATTGTGTTGCAATTTTCTGTATTTTCTTTCAAACATATGTATTCCATTAATTTATTATTGTTGCTGTAGTCTATTTTCTTTTCATTCTGATCATTTCCTTTTCCTTTTCTCCAGACAGTCTCACAGTTGGCCATTTGCTCAGCAGAACAAAATATGCTTCTGCATCTTGGTTCAGTTTTTATCCAAAGGAAAATATTAATGGGCTGCATCATGATTATAAACGGCATATGCAGGTTAAAATGTCGAGGTACATTGTTGCTAGATCTGAAATTGCCGGAACTGGGTGTCCTGATGCTGCCCGTCAATTATCAGGTTCTTCTTGAAGGGATTTAACCAACTTCCATTTTTGGTTTCCATCCTTATCATTTTTACCTTTGTCTTGATTCATTTTTCCTTGTAAGTGCAGAACTTCAATTAGGCTCAAAAGTTAGAGGAATTTGCTTCTATACTGTTACTGCTTCTCTTGCTATTTTTCTGTTCATGCTCATGCTGGTGGCACATCCCTTTGTGCTCTTGTTTGATCAGTACCATAGAAAAGTCCATCACCTTATTGCCAAAATTTGGGCTCTTTTGACTGTTACTCCGTTCTTAAAGGTTGAAGTGGAGGGAGTAGAAAATCTGCCTTCACCAGATACTGCTGCTGTATATGTGTCCAACCACCAAAGCTTTTTAGACATATATACTCTTCTCACTCTGGGTAGAAGCTTCAAGTTCATCAGCAAGACTGCAATTTTCCTCTTTCCTGTTGTTGGATGGGCCATGTTTTTAATGGGTGTTATTCCTTTAAAGCGCATGGACAGCAGAAGCCAATTGGTAACTCAGTTTCCTCTTTTAAAAAAGTTTTTTCACCTCTGATGCAACGTTTTAATTAGTTGGTGTAGGTTGGATTACAATCTGTAAATTTCACACTGTAATAATTGCTTCCCTGGTAAACTATCTTATCTTAAACTATGCAATTTATATTCATTGGTTTGATGAATGTAGCAAACTCTAAAGCGATGCATGGATCTTGTGAAGAAGGGCGGATCTGTTTTTTTCTTTCCTGAGGGTACTCGGAGTAAAGATGGAAAATTAGGGGTTTTCAAGGTGAGGTCTATATCATGGTTCTTTTTGCAACATTACCTTGTGCTACCACTTGAATAAAGATTTTTGGAGAGTTTCAAATCTTTTGTACTGATGATGTTTAGCTCCCCATCTTCTAAACTACGTAGAGGAGCATTGGCCTAAAGTCTAGCATTACCAAAATCACAACTTCTATTTATACTCCAGCTGAACTTTACTAATTCTCGACACTGCATTTAGACATTTGGTACTGTCATCTTTATTGCATTTGTCATGGCTAAGAAAATAGGACAATGGGCCCTATTTACTTATTTCTAGAGGAAGAATTTATGATGCCTTTCAAAAAATTCATGCTCTCTCTAAACTTTGTTTTATTTGCTCAATTTCTTATCTTTCTTATTGTTGATAAGGGTTTGCTGCTAAGGAAACTAATAAAAATTTAAGGAACTGCCTTTATCTGAACTGTATCATTCTATCTTTTTGATGATTTGTAGAAAGGTGCATTTAGTATTGCTGCAAAATCTGGAGTACCGGTGGTTCCAATTACTCTTATTGGAACTGGAAAAATCATGCCTGTGGGAATGGAAGGTAGATTAAATCCAGGGTCGGTCAAAGTTGTCATTCACAAACCCATAAATGGAAACAATGCAGAAGTACTGTGCAATGAGGCCAGAAATATAATTGCAGATGAGCTCATTCGTGAAGGATAAGGGATACATTGCGATAGCCTTTTTTTTCTTGTGTACCAAAAAGGACTTGCTGTAGATTGGAGGATTGAGGTTGCCAAAGGTGCGGATATGTTTGCCTGCTCTCTCATTTTGTAGTGGTTGCTGCCTGTTCTCTCATAACCTATGAGTCAGTTTGTGAAATAGGCTGTCTTTATGGTATCTAAATAGCTTTTGCAAATATTTGAAGGTGCGTAGTGCATACATCTGTATCACTTCTTGTTGTAATCTTTTTAAGGCTTGTAAATTCATGAACACCGAATAATATTGTTTTATAGAAGTTATGATAAGAGCAAGCAAAGCCACCAAAAATAAGTATAAACATCAACTGTAGTAAGAATCATCTTGTTACTTTTTTCTCAGTCGATTAAAATATGTAGTATGTACTGAACTTGAAAGTGGTTTATTCAATTCATCAGGTAGTTTGATGATTTTATTTTGTTCCATTCTGAAGTTCTAAGCTGTATACGTAAAATACTGTGTGAACGTCTTCACAGGCCACACTTGTGTGGTAGAACATTTCTTCCCTTTTTAAGCTCACTTTCTAGCAGTAATGACAACCATCTGCCACACTCAAACATAAACTTCCCCAATATAAAGCAAGGAATACAAGTGTGACTTTACTCTAATGATAGATAGAACTAAATAAACTTCAACGGCAGAAGAACTACAATACATGCAAGCACGTTTTGCGTGTGTGACCTGTGATCTCCTCTTTGGGGGTTTTCATTTGTTTCTTTACTTTTCCTTTTGAGAATTGAGAGAGAGCTACATATGCGCCCATGTGTTACCCTTAATCTAGTATGGCTAATCTTGTTTGAGATTCCCTTCAGGGGGCTTCCATACTCTTGAATTTGAAGTATTATACAGTTTTCTTAAATATATACATTACTTTAAGTAAAGCTTGAGAAGTAGAAAGTTGATTATAAACAAAGTCAATGGAGTCGGTGCCCACAATTTTTAATTACTTAGATGAACTTGTTTTAGTTCATGCCCACAAATATTTGTCAATGGATTTGCAGATGACTAGTGTGTGGGCGCCACCAAACCCGTCATTCTTACTCCTTTTAATTAAGCACTGGAAAGGACCCAGGTCCATTAGCATTAGTTACAGGAACTCTTGCATGCATGTTATGTTGCGATTAATTAAGCACTGGAAAGGACCCAGGTCCATTAGCATTAGTGATAGGAACTCTTGCATGCATGTTATGTTGCTATTAATTAAGCACTGGAAAGGACCCAGGTCCATTACCATTAGTGATATCAACTCTTGTATGCATGTTATGTTGCGATGCCATTTACTCTTGCAGTACCTCCTTTGCCAGATTCACATTTGACCACTGATTGCTACTCTTTTTTTTGTTTCCCCTTCTATTTTCTCCTACAGATTTTTTAATGTTAAAACAAGTTAACTCCAAAGCAGCCAAATTGGAATCCTGCAGGACTGCACTCTTAAGAATTACTGGATTTTGAGATTAACTTTTTCTATACCCAGCGGTTCTCAAATTTAAAGGTGATTTTGGCAAATCCCCTACTTACAACTACGAAATAGCTTCTAATTCATTATTTTTGCCTAGCATGACACAATATTCTGAGACGTGCTTCCCACTTGTTATCGGATAGATTGCCAAGTATGTCAAAACGACTGTGGCTGTACAAGGCTTGATTGCAAAACCCTTTTTCATTTTTTTTCTTTTCTGTCCATTTTAAAACTCAGTAACAACTACAAGTTCCATCTAGTATATACATCTTCAAATTGTGATTGAAGTCTGATTTAGCTTTCATATGTCAGTCATATCTAAAGAACAATGTGTGTACTTAATCCTCCCCTGCATATGCATACAAACAAATCTAGCCATTATATATGTGTTACTATGTTGTAGCATACACAAAAAATTGTGCAAGTTGTAGCCATTAAAGTCAATTTGAAATATTTTTGAATTCAAAACCTAGACAATTCATTAAAAAATATGAAACAATAAAATTTGCAATGAGTAATACTTATTAGATAGTTTATAATATTTATCATTGTATCGATTAAACTTAAAAGAATATCTGTTATTTTGAGTTTAAATTTTTTTTAAGTTGACTTGAAAAATAATCAAATAATATGGGAGGGATGGAGTATTATTTAACAAATATGGGATTTTTTAACAAGTTGGGGGTGGCATTTTCATTTAGGAAGGATTAATTAAATAAAGCATTCATCCCCCATGTTATAAACACCCGCCATGAGTATTATAAAGGCACACTGTAAGTGTATTTATAGTGATAAAATCATTCGTGAAGTACCCAACTAATTAGTCTGAAGACAAGAATTTGAATGGTTATCACCCAAGAACAAGGCGCTCAATCATACGAACACTTGGTTTGATTCTATTCTGGCTCTCCTAATTTGAAAAAGTAAAATAGCCGGTAATCATCATTCTCAGGACTTGGTTGCATCACCTCATTTACCAAAATTTATATATAACATTTATGACTGAATAACTTTATTTCCTTTAAAAAATTCATACATAACTATTATTACAACTCAAAGTTGGTATCATCTATCTAGCCCTTGCAACGTTTCAGGTTCGAAACCACACCCACCCCTGTAATAGATTGTAATAACAATGACTTAAAAATACTATAAAAAAAATAAATAAATAAAAAGCTCAGTAATAGAATGGTTTTAATTAATATTGTTCTAAACTTCCACATCATTGATTGAGTATATTAAATTCGCCTCATTAAGAGAAATATTAAATTTGTTCTATAAAAGTTATACGTACTAGTGAACTTTCAATAAATAGATCAAAGTGTTTAATTAGTTTCACAAATTTCTTAAATTTTTTATGTTCAAGAATATATATAGGCTTTTTCCATCATAAGTTTTTATTTATATTCCTATACAAAATTGTTATTTTAAGCCGTAAAGAAATGTTACAATTAAAAAATGCGACATTGTAATGCACAACAGCTGAAGATTTGAATAACAACTGAATTATTTATTAAGGTATGTTAACTTATTTGATTCATTAACTTTTACACGCGGCTTCGTATAGTATTTGGCAGGCTGGCTACCCCAACCCACCAGCATCATATGAGGATGACTAATATACAAAACCAAAAAGTTAACATTAAAATAATAATAATAATAATAACAATAATGATAATAATAAGAGAGAGAGAGAGAGGGATAAATCAGAGAAGAAACGACCATAATAAAAAACAAGTGGACGCCGTCAATTTTCAGTTTTTGGTAGTAAAAGATATTTTATTATTTCTTTGACTTTGTTTTGCGTCTCTCCTTGCTCTCTCTTAATCCCAGTGGTCGCACCCGTTCGTATATCTCTCTGTGTAAAAAGTATCCGGTTCTAGGAAGGGGAGGGGAGAGAGTTCAATTGATTGCATGGAGTAATATCTTTATACTTTCACAGTAAGTCGTTGTTCTCTCATCTTCTATTTTGTCTACTGTTCACTCTAATCTCGATTCTATTATTTAAATTTGTTGCAATTGAGGTTTGAAATTGGTGGCGTTTGGATTCGAATACGTTAGACCCCCCTGCTTGTGACATTAATTATCTGATGCTGTTTAGCTACATGCAGTTCTTGATACACAGTGATTATATCCTAATTCATTTGATTATCAAATCTATAAAATCTCGACTTTGTTCAAGGTAAAACCCCCTAAAATGTTTTTTTTTTCTTTCTTTCTTTCTAGGTGGTCAAAATCATGGAAATTTGATTATAAAGGAAGAATGGATCTATTTTAGGTTTCTTATGCTGATTTATAATTGTGGGGATTACAGGGTGTGTTTATATCATTCCTAGCAACTGTAGTCTCAGTTGCCAAATAAGTTTTGCTTGAATTTCAGAACTAGGTCATTAATCACATATATTAGGAATTGATGCTGCTATAATGCTACGACTGCAATATCAAGAACTAACTAATACTATTATTTGCAGTACATAGGTTTTTTTTACCACTGATAAAAGGTGAAAGCTTACTTGTTGAGTAGAGAAACATAATTTATAATTCTCTCGTGAACAATTAGTCTCTCTGCAATATGTAGTGCTGAACAAAACTTATGATAATTGCTTTGTGGAGAAACAACTTCAGCAATTTTTTGCCCTAATGCCCATGCAGATAAATGAAGAAGAATTTTAATGAGTGTTAATTCTAAACAAATCATGACATCCTGATACATCAACTCCTGCAAACATGTGACAATGTTATGTAAGAGCAATTTATTAACTAAGTTTTCTCTAGAGCCCTAAGGATCTGCAGTCAAACTGTCAATGTAAATTTCCAGGTCCTGGTGAATAAGGTATCATAAACTTATATTAGTAACTGCAATTTTTATGGAAACAGACCGTTTATAGATGTTGCAACGTTTGTCTATTTATTTTTGTTTCTGATATCTACACTCTAAAGAATAGTAAATTTAATTTGGAATACCGTTGAGCTTTTTCCCACTCTAGAAATTACGAGCTTAGCTGGTCGATTAGAGCGCTAGCTTTAAAAAGAAAAATAGGTCCTAGATTCCCACTGCATGATGTCTTAATATCTTTGAAATGGTTACCTTAATTTCATTTCTTCTGTTGACCCGCAGGCTGCAGTTGGTACAAAATGTTCGATTGCGGTTCCAAGTCCGAATATCTGGGTGGTCACCGAGAGAAATTTGTAAGGTAATCTAGTTTGTTCTTCATAGTAGATTCAACTTTTGGTTCTTTTTCTAGTGAGTAAAGTATCTTGAAGATCCAGTTTTGATGCTACGCCGTCCATACGTCTCACCTTAGGAATCTATTTTATTTTCTCACCAACTTTCTGTTTAGCTGCTGATGTTTAGTTCAACAACTGTTCATTAAAGAACAATCTAAATTGTTTAGGCAGCTAAAACATTGTCTCATCCATTGTAATCTTCCAAGCAACAGTTATCCTTGTTTAAAATATATTCTTTTATACAGGCAATTGTTTCTCTTATCTGTTCCTGCTTAGAAAAAATTGGACCGTTTGAGTTTGATTTTTTTGAATGGTGAATATTTCCTTTTCCTTTTCTTTTTGTGTGTGTATGTGTCCCCCTCAGTGCACATGGCATCTGATATTGCTTATATTGATTCTTGTATGATCAGGTTGGATGACTTGGATTCTAGATCATCATCACCATCTGCCTCAATTGCAATGAACAAATGTGGGTTTAATATTGAGGGTTTGGGTCATACTAGCCATGCAACTAATACCCCATCTAAGTCTTTTAAGAAAGGAGTGCAAAAAGGATCTGAAGGACTTAAGTCTATTGGTCGATCATTTGGATTTGGTGTTTCTCGAGCAGTGTTTCCAGAAGATCTTAAAGTCTCAGAGAAGAAGATATTTGATCCGCAAGATAAATTTCTCTTGTTGTGGAATAAACTCTTTGTTATTTCATGTATCGTGGCAGTGTCTATAGATCCGCTGTTCTTCTATCTTCCAGTTTTTAGCAAATCACCAAAATGTTTGGGGATTGATAAGAAGCTAGCCATTGTTGCTACAACACTGCGTACAATCATTGATGTTTTCTATCTCATTCACATGGCTCTTCAATTTCGAACAGCTTATATTGCCCCCTCTTCTCGGGTTTTTGGACGAGGTGAACTTGTGATAGATCCTGCACAAATAGCGAAGCGGTACTTGCAGAGCTATTTTATCATTGATTTTATTTCAGTGCTCCCCATACCACAGGTTTGAATATCTTCTTCTCTGAAATCCCCAATCTCTAGAGGTCCACAAGTTTTTGTGATTTTTTGCTGTCAATTTTAATTTCTGAATATTATCTTGTCAGAGTTCTCCATTGTAGAAATTTAAATGGGTCCATGTCTACATGTTCTATTTCCCCAGATCGTCTGCATTCTTCTACTGTTAACAATCACACAACAATATTGAATGTAGGTCTATCAAGAGCCCAGATATTTACGAAACTGGAAATGTTGTGTTAGTCTGACTCCAATAATGATTTATTGCAAAAACTTTTTCCGTAAGTCTTACAATGATTACTTTTAGATGTTACTATCAAAAGTGACCATGGCACTTTTGCAGTCCACTTTCATTATACATTTATGCCAGGACACTTTTATGCTGTTGCTTAGCGAACGCCAAAATTTGTCACTGGAATTGTCTCCCTTTAAATTTATACGTATTGACTTGCCAGAAATGTTGGTCCGAAATTTTACATAACCAAATATCTCCATGAGCATGCATAAATTCTAGTTCCTAATTAAGCTGGCTAACTATTAACATCTTAGGAACTACATATTGAAATTTTGCATTTTATATCTTGCCCCTTCTGTTCTTTGGAATGATTTTGGATCTCCATTAGCATGGAGGTCTTCCTTTCGTTTGGGCATTGTTGTTTTTTCCACTTCATGTATTTTGCTGGAGGACCCCACATCCTCCTTATCTGTAATTTCTTTCCTTTATAACGAAATTTCACCTTTTACCTAAAATACAAATTCGCAAAATTATATTTCATAATTTGTTGAGGATACTCAGATATTTATATATAAATGTTGAAACTTGTAGCAGTACAGTAGCTTCATTATTCATTGTGATAATGAACTTACTTCTACAGCTAGTTAGCTACTATGAGAACTATAAATGAACATATAAAATTATTAGAGATTTAGTGATTTTGGTCTTATCAAAGTCCAATAGAAGATATGCAGGATGTTGCCATTCTGGAAATGCTTGATAGTGTATTGCATAATTTTACTTATAAAAAAAAACTAATTGCATAATGTTTGGATTTTGTGCAGATAGTTGTCTGGAGATTTCTGCAGAGATCAAAAGGTTCTGATGTATTGGCTACAAAGCAAGCCTTACTTGTTATTATCTTGCTTCAGTATATCCCGAGGTTTGTACGCATCTTACCCTTAACCTCGGAACTGAAAAGGACTGCGGGGGTCTTTGCTGAAACAGCATGGGCTGGTGCTGTATACTACTTGCTGTTGTACATGCTCGCTAGTCATGTAAGCACCTGTTTAAGTTGGTAGGCCATGCTTCCTAATTATGATTATTTGTTGCCTATCATTTTACTCTTTTGTAATCTCATACTCCTGAAGTTTAAAATATATTAATGTGCTTGTCTTAGAAGAAGCCATAGCCTTCTATCCCTTTTTTCAATTTATATTTGTAGAGGTTGTCTTGTCTTAATAAACTATCTTCTCATGACAAGAATATGTACAGAATTTGTACATACTGATATCTGCAATTTTTTTGGGACTATTGTTACTATATCCTAATGTGGAAGAGAGGGTGAGATGGCCCTGACTAAATTGCATTGCGTTGCTGCTGATTATCAGTTGCTCCCCTTTTTCTACTTGTTTTGCTTCTTGAAGCCTGACCCTTTCCCATGGATAGAATAAGATTAAATTAATGTTTTTTTTTAAAATCATTTTAGCTCTCAGTTTATGGCTTTCTATCTTATACTAGACACAACTGTCTATCGGCAATTATAATTCAGCCTCCTAATCAGCATTTTGCGAGAATTGCTGTTTTTTATTTGTGATGGATCTTTTTACTCTCAATCAATTTAAAATCTATATCTGTAAAGTGTATATTTTCTAGGAAATCGAAGTTAAAGTAACTCCTATCAAAGTATCAAACTTTATAATGACAAAATTTTGGAGTTAAACTATATAAACTACTTGCATAGTATCTAACTAGAAGCTCGTATCCGTGACAAAAACAGTTAATTCTCAGAAGATCAAAGTTTAAAAATTCAAAGAATTGTGAGAAGGGAAATTTTCTAAATAGAAAGATGCTGAAGAATTGTGAACGACATCTCAAAGCTTGGAATCCGAAAGCACGGAAAGTTACTATGTAGGTTACTTATCAAAAATAATACAAGGTTACTAGGTAGGACAACAGTATTGTTAGAGTTTATGCCCTAGAGGCTAATTATTTGATGTAATTGCTTAACATTTTTGATATTATATTTGATTGAATAAATGGATTATTTTATTATGATTTCATTTACTGCGTTATATAAATGTTAACATAATAAAAGCCCTTAGAATAATGATACGAATTATATAGCTTTAAGTATGTGACTTGAACATGAGATTATATAATTATAATTAGTATCATTGCTCTTAAATGTCCCTAGTCGAGTATCATTGTTAATGGGACAACAATGATGCATTGAGACTAGTATGTGGATTGACTGATGGCCAAATCTCATTGGTCATAAATATATGAGATATTTGAGTCAATGCATAGGTACATGTTAGAGAACAATGTACTGGACTCCACCATGAGAATTCTACATGGAGCATTATGCAAAGTGTCATAAGAAATTCTTATAGTGACAATGATGTAATGATCCTCCGACCTGAAGTCACTATATTATTATACGAGAATTTATGTACTTTGATATCATCAAATGTCACCTTTAATAGGGTGGACAATAAAGGTGATCATTGGGTACATCATGAATCGTGTGAGGAATATGAGTGATCTAGATGGAATTTAACCCTCCTATATATTAGGGGTGATATCCATAGGCTTCTTGATTGAGTAGGACTATGAAATGCATGGTCATGCTCAAATATTGATTTGTTTCATATAGTCTACTCATTGATCAAGAAAACTCAGATTAAATTATGAAGAGTATGACACATTCCATGCCTCGAGTTTAATCTAGGATATAAGGTTAAAAGGATTAAATTACATAGAAACATTGGTCACGAAAAGGTTGTATCGAATCACCGATCTTATTATTATTTGGGTAGCAGTGATGCATTGCTAGATGCCGCTCACTGTTTATAATTTTATAATATGATTTTAAAATTATTGTCAACATAATAATAACTTATAGGGTCACACACTTAGAACGTAATTAAAAGGGAATTAATTTAAATTGTAAGTATTTTAAATATGTCAATATGATTGATAGTATTTAGAAATTACGAATTTAAATTAATAGAATAATTTGTATATATGTATATTAATTAAGTAAGACTTAATTAAAATATAATATATATAAATTCGGATTTTATTTTTCTATTTATTTTAGGTTTTAGTTAATTCCTATTAACTACTATATATATGATATATCAGTAGTCTAAAAGTCACGTAAGGAAAAACTAAAACCCTAGCCGCTTTCAGAAAGAGGCTAGAGAGAAAAATAGGTTAGAAATCCTGATCTTGGTGGCTAGTACCGCAGATCCCTTTCGCTGCAGATCGTGTGACGGTTCGCGGAGCGTTCGTGTGGATACCATAGAGACGTAGTCGCTGGATTGCGTTGAAGATTCGAAGTCGTTCCAGAATTCCATCGTCTCCTGTTCATCTTGGATAATCGGTAAAATAATCTAAACCTCTGATTAATCTGTTTTCGCATGGATCCTGTCTTAGGGTTTCGAAAATTTTTAAAATTCCGCTGCTTTCACTATGTCGAAACCCTAACAAGTATTACGTATTCTTTTACTCCCAATTCTAATCAACACCTCTTATCACAGCCTTGCCTCGTCATCGTATTGTTATTATGACATGAATTTACGGAATTCATTATTTAGCCACTTAATGGTTTTTTTAGGAAACCATCAGTACGAGATTCGTGTTATCTTCATTTGTATTGTTGTTGTGATTATTGTGTTATTAGAAAAGCAGATTTGTGTAATCTTCTGGGAAGGGATTATAGAGCTGTTGCAAGTTTGTGACATAGTCCTAAAATTTTTATGCTTTATGTCTTCTGTCTTTGCTGTAGGCATTTGAGTATTTGACTTCATTCCTCTTATTATTTTTAAGTTAAAATGATTCTCATGCTTTTCAAATCATTATTTTATTTTCATCCTTTTCTCATTTATATATTCGTTTCTGTATACTTTGTGCTTTCATTAGCTATAGCTTAACAATATAATAAGTTCTTGCAGTTTGTTGGGGCATTTTGGTACTGGTTATCAGTAGATCGTTTTGATACATGCTGGCAGAGAGCTTGTAATAAAGAGAGCGAAAAATGCAAAACAAATTTCTTGTATTGCGGCAACCAGAACTTGAATGGTTATAATATCTGGAGCAACATTAGTGATTCTGTTCTGGATTTAAAATGTGCTGTAGAAGGTGAAAAGACACCATTTGATTTTGGAATATTTGAGCAGGCTTTATCATCTGGTATCGTTTATTCTAAGAAATTCCTTTCTAAGTACTGTTACTGCCTGTGGTGGGGACTACAGAATTTGAGGTGACCTTTTACATCTGTTCTTTCTTATATTATTTATTGATCCATTTGATTACACTGAGCTTGTGTCTTGTTTGTTTTTAATGACACATTTGTTCCAATGTGCATGCTTGCATGCATGTCAGGGTGAGTGATCATGCTGGTAGGGGCACATGCTACCTGTATGCTTCTCATCTCATCAAATTCTTTTTGCATGATATCAGTTAAATTTTCACTTGTGTCTTTTCTGTTATACTTGCTCATCAGAATTTCTACTGCATCTCTAAGTGGCACTATTTTATGGAAATACGTTAAGCATAAAAATTTTACCTGTTGAACCAAGTGGTATTGTTCAAAAGTATTTCTTGAAGCATACTTATCATCCATCAGAAAGGAGAGAGAATCAAACAAATTAGATGTCATATTGAGTTGTTATAAAGCTCGTCTTTGTCTCTGTGTTTCCTTTTTTTGGGTGATGTTTTAGATAAATACTACCAATGTATAAAACTGTTCTAGTGTTTTAAAAATATTTGGATAAAGTGATTGACGAGTAATGAACAAATATATTTATTACTTACTGCAATTGCATTTTGATTTTCATTGTCTTGTTCACTGAGAGATCGGATCACAACTGTTGATAAATTATTGTTGTTAGAAACCAACAGTCCTTCTATTTAGTTAATCCTCTCTTAAGTTAAGGACCAGCTACCTGAACCTAAT
Source organism: Hedera helix (assembly GCA_947179155.2). Taxonomy (NCBI): domain Eukaryota; kingdom Viridiplantae; phylum Streptophyta; class Magnoliopsida; order Apiales; family Araliaceae; genus Hedera; species Hedera helix. The sequence goes on along the minus strand of OX359268.1, from coordinate 48,655,947 downwards.
AAATTTCTGCATGCAGCTTTACTAACTTGAGAATGGTTGTTACTTTTTTAAAAGTCTCCTGTTCCTTACAAAATTAGGAATAATTTTTGCGTTTTGTCTTTTTCTTAAATTCACTAACAGATTCCAAGGAGGATTTTGGTTGCTTCAGTTACAGGCTAAATTCCCTAGATGACGTTATTTTCAAATTTAAAAACATAGTGCTTTAGAGAGCTGTTAGGTTAGTTTTGGTAAGAGGCACTCCTCTCTCCCTGTCTCTCTATGCCTGTCTCTTTCTTTATTTCTTTCTCCCCCAATGGGACAGCTTGTAAGAGATTGTCTCTGTTTTGATTCTCCTGATTTTCTATCACTTGCTTATATCCTTAAGCATCCTAGTTGTTGCTTATATAAACTTTTTGGTATGTTTAAGCATGCTTGCTTGCTTTATCATTCAGAAATCAGACCTCTGTGGAATATTATCCAAAAAGAAAGAACAAAATATTAATTTTGAAATGCACTCTTTCAGCTCCATGATGCTTTCAAGTCAAGGAAGTAATTTAGAAAGAAGTAAAATTGAAATGTAGTCCCCGCTTCTCCATGTTTTAGCCTAATCAAATTTGGAAAATTACGTGGGCAGAAAATTACAGAGTTTAAGAAGACATAAGGTCTGTGGTCTTTCAATTTTTGAGTGCATGTTCAACCAGCACTGTGCATGGTGTCATTGGTTATATTTCCAATTAGAATGTACCTTTGAACTCAAGGTTTATCAACAGACCTGTATCATTTTACCAATTGTGTTTGATATAGTTTAGTATGCGTCTCAGAATTTATTAACCTAAAAAATCCTTTTTATATATTTGGCGTTTCCTAATAAATCTTGGTCATGAATATGTTTTATATCATGAGAGATAAATTGTTGATAGTAAATGACCTATGCTTGAATTCTGAACAATCAGTATTCGGTAACATTTTTGTTTGCTCCTTTCTGCAGTACACTTGGCCAGGGACTTCAAACCAGCACATTTCCTGGAGAATCTATATTTTCCATTGCATTAGCCATATTTGGCCTCATTCTCTTCGCATTATTGATAGGCAATATGCAGGTAATGCCAGAACTGTTATTTAACATAACTGTTAAAGCCTTCTAAACTAAGATTTTTTTTCTTTTTCCTCTTTCTATATGTGTTTTTCTACGAGGCAAGAATTCTTCTATAGGTCTGGGATTCTTGTGGATTCTTTCAGGAGTCTTCTGTACTTTTTAAAAAAATTTAAGAATTGATTATATCGCTAATACAAGATATTATATTTATACTAATTATTATAATACTTAATATACTAATACTATCTAGGAAATTAGTATAAGAAGTAATTAGCCTATGTTTCTTAAATTCCTAGAGAGTATTAATAAATAAGTATTTTGTGTTTCTTGAATGTTTTTACATTTTATCATGAATTATTTTTTCTTGGTACTGAAAATTTTAATGTGCGAGTGTGTATTTATATGTATATAAATAATTTTAGTTATATTTAAAATATGCTCCAAAAACCTAATTCCTGCAGTCCTGCCAAACTAAACTTTCCATTTTTGAGATTTTCCAAACTGCCGAATCATGTATAGTGAAACTGAATCCTTGCTTCTTAGGTCTTTTTGGATTTTATTTTTTGTTTGTTTTGGGTATGAATCTCATGTTAGCTATGGAATACGTCTACTTTGCTCAGGTGGTCATTGTAGATATAGGTTCTGTAGTTCTGTGCTTCTGTGTTACTGACTTTTATTGTGTATTTGTGTCCTGTTCTTACAGTTTTGTCTTCTTACTTTATTATGCGAAGTGCAGTTCTCTAATTTTATATTGTGCTTTCCTCTTGTTTCAGTTTTTCCTGCTATTTTGCTTCTTTGAGGACCGTCTTCTTTTTAATTTTTCCATAAAAACTTTTATCCTATATCAAAAAAAAAAAATGTATAAAGATGAACGTGCTACAATAAAAATACACCTATTATAAGAAATGTTGTTTCTGGACTACTTGTTTGTGTCGATCCTTGAGTTTGATTTAATCACTCCCCACCTCCACACAAGAAATAATAATAATAATAAAATTGTCATCCATGTCATAAATGAAGTTGATTGGAGCCTGAGTATTGGACCCTGTTCTTTCAAACAAGTTCTATTTGATGTGCTTGGCTTGTGTGATCAAGGTATCTATTTCAACCGTGAGCTTCAGAAAATATATGGTTTCACATAATTGTTATAAGAATAGCCATCTTTATAAAAAGTGGGAAAATTTCATTTTTGCTTGTTAACATCTTGTCATAAAGAAAATAAATCTGGTATGTGAAGCTGAATAACAATGAACTAGTGCTCACATCTTTTGGTTGTGTTATTATAACAGACGTACCTTCAGTCTCTTACCATTCGACTTGAAGAGATGAGGGTTAGAAGGCGTGACTCAGAGCAGTGGATGCATCATCGCTTGCTCCCACAAGATCTTCGGGAACGTGTTAGACGCTATGATCAGTACAAGTGGTTGGAAACGCGTGGAGTAGATGAAGAAAATTTGGTTCATGGTCTTCCAAAGGATCTGAGAAGGGACATAAAACGTCATCTTTGTCTGGCTTTGGTGAAGAGGGTAATTATTGAAAACTTGTGTTTTCCTACTCTCTATCTTGTTTACTTCTCCTTTTCAGATATTAGTCCGGCCGGTTGAATTAGTTACTGTGCACTTCTGTGGGGTTCTGCAAGTGTTGTGCCAATACTATACCTAACTACACATGAGCAAACTTCTTGTTGCCATTAAATTCATATGCGAAAAATGCTTTTTCAAATACCCAAAAGGTTGATGATGATCATGTGGAAAATTCCTCAGATTTCCCCCTCCCCTCACTCTTCAGGATTCTGTGACTATTCTACAGAAATGCATGGCATGGACTCTGTGTGACTTCAAACTACACGTATTCTAATCTTTTAACATAGAAATACATGCTATCCATTTTCATACTACCTAAAATTTGAGGATGATCACTTGATTATTTGAGAAATTTCTTTTTTCTCTACCCCACCAAAGAGAAAGTAAGAGTCCCCTTGCTCATTGTAGTTCAGTCTTTAAATTAATAAAATAATATTGACTTTCCATTTTCATAAATTCTTCCATCGTTCTCTAATTTAATTAACCCAAGGCTTGACATTTTCCCTTGCTAATCATTATCATTGCCAACTCTATTGCAGGTTCCTCTGTTTGAGAATATGGATGAGAGGTTGCTCGATGCAATTTGTGAGCGGCTGAAACCATGTCTGTACACAGAGAGTACATACATAGTTCGAGAAGGAGATCCAGTTGATGAGATGCTCTTCATTATACGTGGACGCCTGGAGAGTGTAACCACCGATGGTGGGAGAAGCGGTTTTTTCAACCGCAGTTTGTTGAAAGAAGGGGATTTCTGTGGAGAGGAGCTTCTAACGTGGGCACTGGACCCAAAATCTGGCGTTAACCTTCCATCGTCTACTCGTACAGTTAAAGCTCTGACGGAGGTGGAAGCTTTTGCTCTAACAGCTGATGAGTTGAAATTTGTGGCCAGTCAGTTCAGGCGTCTTCACAGTAGACAGGTTCAGCACACTTTTCGCTTCTATTCACAGCAGTGGAGGACTTGGGCTGCTTGCTTTATCCAAGCAGCCTGGCGACGATATTCCAAAAGGAAAGTTTTGGAGCTTCGACGGAAGGAAGAAGAAGCAGAAGGGTTGGCTGGAGCCAGCAGCAATGCTGGTGTAGGTTCTTATAGCCTAGGTGCCACCTTCTTAGCTTCTAGATTTGCAGCAAATGCTCTTCGAGGGGTTCACCGGAATCGGAATCTTAAGAGTGCTAGGGAGTTGGTGAAACTACAAAAGCCTCCAGAGCCTGATTTCACTGTTGATGCAGATTAATTTGTATGTCTGACAAAAACACTTGGAATGGATGATAAGATTGTTTATATTGTTCTTTACATGGTTTTAGTATCAATGCAGTTGGAGGGTTGCTGCTACAAATGTAACTACTTACGCTCATATTGTTCTTGTTTTGTATCCAACTTATTTTGCAATGTCAAGTATGATTGGTTGATCAAAAATAATAAAACTCTCTCCATCTCAGGATAATTGGTTAATTTTTTACGCATATTAAGAAAAAAGATAAAATAACAAAATTATTTATATTTAAATTTTTATTTAATTGCATAATTTATTTCACGTGGTTAGTAATACTCTATAAATATGCATGGAGAATTGAAATAAGATAATTAATATTAAAGATAAATTATTATAAAAAATAAATTATTTAAAGTAAGTAGATATTTAACTTATAACAACCTAAAATAATAATAAAAACTTTTATCTTGGACGGTGGGAGCAATAATAATAATTAGTGGGACATGAAAAGTGAAACTTCAACAAATTTCTATGTTCATAATACGCTTGTACAACGCCGCAAAAGTCTCTCACATGGATTTCACAAGGAAGTAAATGAAGTAGGAACTTAACACAGGATCAAGCAGACTAGATTCTACCTTTCGCGTCTACTTCTATTATTATGAGTATATTGGGTAAGTTTGTACAACACCACTCCGTATGCTATTTTTAAGTAAATTTTGCAATGATTAAAACAAGTTAAAAAGTATCTAAGGGGATGTATAAAGGTTCTCACGTAGTGTCATTCCTGCCTAGAGTGTCCAGCATGTGCATTATTGAAGCAGTTGGTATCTGCTGTATGCCCGTATCAGCTTTATGGGTGGGTTATGCCATTACAAGTTTAAAGTTTAAACCTCACAATCACCCCCAAGATTCCCTTGGTTACAAAATGAGTGAAAATTTGAAGGTCTGAAGGTTTTTTGGGTGGGTGGGGAATAGGCATGTTTGAACCCCACACCATTAGGCGGTTGATCTTCGCCAACTTGGCTACCACCTAACGATTGCAGATGACCAAAAAAAAAAAGGGAAGGAGAGAATATAAAATTACCAGGTAATGGTTAATATTACAATTTACCATATTATACCATAAACAATTACAGATTCCTGCAATTACAGATTTTAGAACACAACATAGAAACTGGTTCCATTGCTTGTGAAATAATGTGTTCTAATGGTGTTTCAGCTGGCGAAAAAACAAGAAATCAACAAAAAATTAGTTGACTATACATATGGATACAGGAACCGGCACGCTCCAAGTAAATAAGTTACGGGTGCATAATTAGCAGTTAATTCACCTCAACAAACAAAGTTTCAAATACAAGATGATGCCTCTCATCTTCTTTAGCAGGGAAGCACTGAAACGTTAAAAAAACAAATAAAATTTTTCGGAATTCTTTGTCATCCAGCGTCTGAATACAGAACATTAAAATGAATGAAAAATGAACGAGGATAAGGAAAACTGATTTTAAGGACCTGCATTGAGAAGTTTACAAAAAAAAAATCTATATTAAATTACCCAAGCAGGTAATTTTAAGGGGTATTAAGGGTAGCCTACAGTTTGGATGCTCAATCACGAAGAAGTTATACTTCCTCGAGATGAAATAAAGCAATCATTAACCTCCTCGTTAATTAGTTAGTCAATCTTCACTGATGAATAGACAAGCCTTGTGAACCAGAAACATGCATAGAACCCAATTGTACCAGTGAGCACGAAGAAAGCATAAGAAGCAATCAACATGTAACCAAAGTACAACATGCCAGACACTGGCTTCGTGATATTGAGCTTTGTGAAGAAGTAGAATGCCGCGTATAGGAAAAGATAGAGTGCAGAAGAACCTGATGTCAGGTACGACCTCCACCACCAGAGGTAGTCCTCACTGCATAGCTGGAAATAGCATAGCACAACTGTGATCTCGGCACAAGTGACAAGTAGGATGAGGAACACAAGGAAGAGGAATCCAAATATGTAATAGAACTGCTGCAACCAAATGGACGTGAGGATGAAAAAGAGCTCGATAAATACAGCTCCAAAGGGCAGTATCCCCCCAATCAAGATAGAAAAGACTGGGTGCATGTACCAAGCCTGTTCAGGTATCTGCCTTGGAATCTTATTAGTTTTTACAGGATCCTCAATCGCAGGCTTCTTAAACCCAACATAACTACCCAGAAAAACTAGTGGAACTGAGATGCCAAACCACAAGAATACCAAAGCAAACATGGTACCAAATGGCACAGCCCCAGAGGATTTCTCACCCCAAATTAATGCATTCAATACAAAGAATATGGCAAACGCAATTCCAGGGAACAAGAAGGCCGTATGAAGAGTGATTTTTTTCCATTCTGTTCCCTTGAACATCTTGTAGAGACGGGCTGAGGCATACCCAGCAAAAAGGCCCATGAAGACCCAGAGTAGAAGTAAAGCTGTCATCAACCCACCTCGGTTTGAAGGGGATAAGAACCCAAGAACAGCAAAGATCATAGTGACTAGTATCATCCCAAAAAACTGAACACCTGTCCCAACATAAACACAAAGTAAATCCGAGTTCATCGGAGGCCTGAAAACATCCCCATGAACCAGTTTCCATCCTGTTTCTTCTTGGGCTTCTTCCTGGGTCTCTAACTGGTTGTACTTGGAAATATCACGATAGAGTGTCCGCAGCATGATCATAGCCACCATTCCCGAAAGGAAAAGGACAATCATCAAGGAATTGACAATCGAAAACCAGTGAATTTGATCATCGGCCATCAGAAGATAACTATCCCATCTAGATGCCCACTTGACATCGCTTGGCTGAAGGATGGTAGAGAAGGGAAAGGAGATAAACAAACAACATTAAGACTCCTACTTTCAACAATAAATGGAATTGTGATTTACTAGGCCTTACCTCAAATTCAACATCATATGTAAAGATGATTTCCTTCTTATCTTCAACCTCTTGAGGAGATTCAGAGCTGGTAACTGCGCGCTTTGCATGAGGATCACAGGTTGTTAAGCGTGTCTTCTCAGTCCATCCACCTTCATATTCATGCTTAACACTGGACCCACCAAAAGAATTAAACAATAGTCAGTGGACATGAACTTCCACTGATGTTAGATATAAAGTCCACCACATTAAAACTAGTACAGCATATCACCTGAAAGGTTTAACTTCAAATCCTACAATCCTTGTAGAGTCTGTTTGTATAGCCTTGTGATACTTGACTGTGAATGTCAAGTGGTTATTGATAAAATATTTCTCATCCTTGCTCTGCACATAATTAAATAGAAGTGTAAGGTCCAATAATTTGCACCTGTTGAATGCATATGTCAAACACCTTGATACTTACTCCAGCATACTGTCCTTTGAACCCAACATGAAAGCCATGTTGATATACAAACGAAGACTCCCGATCTAGCCTTTTTAATGGAACAACCAGGGGAAGATTATCCAAAATCCTGTCATACACACAAGAAAACGTTAAGATAGATTGGTGCCAAGACAAGAAAGCTCTTCACATGCTAAAATGATGTATACATTCATGTGAACTTCGCCAAAAAGGTGTCTCACATGTTCACTCGGTACTCGTCATCAATCTTTTCCTTAAATTCCTTGGCTGTCTTTCCATTCAGTGTTACACGACACAAAATATTGCACATCTGTGGTTCTCTCATTTTGAACTGCAATATAAAATCAATGAGAAACTTAGTATCTAAACAAATTAAATAGAAAAATTACCGGGAAATAATCTAAGAAAAATAGCTGACTTCATAAGGGGAGTTCTCAATGCGATCACCACGAAGAACTTCCCCAAGATTCTCTGCGCTGTCGACTATGGTCATCGGCCGACAAAATGGGAGGGTATAGTAGGAGTAAGGGAGCTGTGTTTTTGTGGAAGTCAATTTGTTCACTTTCACCTTCAGAAGGTCACCCTGTGCCACATAGACAACAATCAATTACATTTTTGAACATTAAACTATCAAGACCAGAAATAGAGCAAAAAGATTATCATGTCCTGTCCATCCACAAACTTTTTAGAAATGACATAATTAAAATACATGCCTCCTTTAGATATAAACAGAACATGCAGATTTTGAGGTCTCTTCAAAGCTTCCAAAAGTTTACATTATATACATAATCCCATTCCTGAAGTTTGAGGATTGCTATATGACCTGGATTGATTTATTCGTTTCAAACACAATATTATATTCAGTAGTTAAAAAGTCTACAAGTTTCCGGTCATATGGGTCATGTTTGTTTGCAAAGATTAATAAAATGACTTGAAAGGAGGGACTATTTATTGTCATGTTAAAATAGGTATTATAATCCCTACCATTTGGTATTAAAAAATTTGTCCTTAAAAATTTGTGGACAAAATTAACATTTATCTTTATTTAAAATGACCGATATATCATATTCTATCCATCTATACTCAAACTATTGAGAATATGATTTCTATGTTATTAGTAGTAACGGTATAATAGTCCGAACGATAAGTTTTTATCCTATCTTTTAAATAATCTTAAACAAAACGAATATATCATGAGATTATGTTAAGTTATCCCATGAATAATCTCATTAAAAATAAACATGTGACTACAATTATTCAATACTAAAATTAATAGTCTTGGGATTATAATCCTAGCAAACAAACGTAGCCCTGGAATCATATAGCAGCTGATATTATGATTATTATCAACAACAGAGCCCATATATTCTGTGACAAACACAAATGGAATCCAGAACATAAGCTACGAATGAATCATGATCCACACACTACAGAAGTTTTATCACTCTCAGTAATTAGGCAATGTGCCTACAGAAGTGTTAAGCTGACAAAAGCAAACCTACCCACCAAACTGCAAATGACTGCCACAAACAAACTAAAAAAGTTAATTAATAGCTATGCAATAACTGAGTTCAAAACCAATAAATTTTCATCCCTAAGACCAGAACTAATACAGATCTAAGAAAAATAACATTAAGCAACAAATAAGAAAGCAACTGTACACAATAAGTAGTCCATACTCCACCGCAAAGATCATCAATATTCAACGCTAATTACAAACACGTGTGCGTGCGCGCGCGCGTTTGTATATATATAAGACATTATACTTGCCTTCTGAAAATCCTCGGGGGCGACTCCGGGGAGGTAGAAGGAGTGGCCTTGCACGAAGAGGAGAAGAGAAATTAAGATCCCCAAATGAAATGTTGCTGCTGTTCGATCCTTGGCCATTGCCTGCAAATTATACGCCAAGAACACAACACAAACACTAGAAAAGATTCAGATCCACACGCTTTTTAGATACATACACATAAATATATTATGTAATATGTATAACTGTTTTCTCACTATAATATAAAACAGCCAAATACTCTCTTTCTGGTTTTGGAACGAGACAGACGCAACACCAAATTGGGGGTCCACGGAGAGCAGAGGGAGGGCGTGGTGTGCGCGAATAAACATGTACTATGGCTTGATCTCAACCGTCGATTATTTTCTGGGACGTTAATTGCGGTTAAATGAAATTTATTTATAAAAATATTAATTTTATATAAAATTAATATTTTTATAATTTAATTTAATATTTCATAAAATCAAATAGAATTCACTTGTTACTAATCGTAAATAAATAAATAAAATAAGAGCTAAAAAAGAAAAAGATACGAGAAAATAAGGAATAGAAATAAGAACAAGAGAATGATAAAAAAAAAAAAGAGCGAGATTATTTTAAGAAGAATAAGTATTTTTTTTCCCTCACCCTTTATAAAATGTGGTACATAATATGTATGTGCAATAAAAAATAAAATATTTGGATAAAACTTAAGAATCCGCATTAGCGGATCTAGCTTATGGCCGGAGTAAGCAATTGCTCTACTTGATTTTGATTTTATTTTTTTTAATTTTAAGTATTTATATTTATACACGTAAATATATTTAGAGGGCCAGTTCAGCCACATCAGTAAACAAGATTAATTTATTTTAAAAAATTAGGATCTGAATTTTAAAAATAAATATAGTCAGATTAAAGAAACCGAACAATTCTCCCGCTTCATATATTGAAGAAGAAGATGGATAATAAAATAATGTTTTAGTCCTTTAACAAGTAACTATACACACTAATTATTGACAACGATATCAGGAAATGGTGAGCAGATCAAAATTTTCATTTATAACTACTACTACAACCCACGCATGAGATTAAAGAAGAACCGAGGTCACAACTTTCCTTTATTTTTATTTATAATTTTTCTTCAACCAAACTTTAACATTATTTAGAGCTCAACCACATTTGCTTTCAAGATTATTGTGTATGTATTTATCATCTCCATGTACCTACGCAGAAAAAATATTCCAATAAAGAAATATATATATATGAAGACATTTTGCATGCATGCGAATATTCAAATGGCCAAAATCACCATTTAAATAAATAATGACACTGTCAAAGGTCACAGAAAATACTCCATTCTCTACAAAATAAATGAGAGTGCATGGGAGTCATTAGTTTTAAATTGAATAACTTAAAGAAAGCCATCAAATATAAATTAACTTCAAGAATAATTAGGGTAGTGTTGCACATCATAGTAATGATGAGAGAGAGCCATAGGCCTTGTTTTTCCGAAGGAGGATTGTAAAACACAATCAAATACTTATCATATATTCCTTCCCTGTAAAAAAGAGGAATCTAAGAAGCATGCCAATTAAAATATTCAACTTGTTTTAGGCATAAACACAACCATATAGTGTGGACCATAAACTGCATAGAGAAATCATATATGGCGAAACCCACTTAATTAAACTGCAATACCAGAATTAAACTTCAAATTCTAAACTGACAAACTCACTATATAATAGATAGATATAGATATATTAGTTCAATATTAATCTAAGTAAGTATAATAGAGAAAGTAGGAGATAAATATTGTTAAAGTTGTGACAAGTGATTATTTCTCTTTCTCTCCCATTATATAATAGAAATAAGAAATTAATCTAAGTATAATAGAGAAAGTAGGAGATAAATATTGTTAAAATTATGAAAAGTGGCTATTTTTTTCTCTCCCATTATATATATATAGGGAGCCGATCCATAGCAAGTACTTGCTATAGAAAAAAAGTGGACAAACACCATCTTCATCGTCCAATATTAATGCAACGGACGTGATTAAAAGTGATTTCCCGTACGTCCGCTAGTTGTACTAGCGGACCATTAAATGAAAATTCATCCCGTCCGCTAGTTGTACTAGCGGACGCACATCAGTCATTATGCTTTAACGGATTGATATTTTTCCACATGTTCATGTTCACAGAGGTACTCAAATAAGGATAATACTAAATAATTTACAATTGCAAATGCTTGACCTGCCAGCACACACATGACCATGAGGATAAGGGAGAAAAACATATCATATTTGGTCTTCCAAACCTGAAAAGTTAATGACTGAAAATATTATATTATATAATATTATTATATTAAATAAATAAACTAAATAATTAATAAACTTTAAACTCTAATTAGTGAACCCTAAATCTTAGTTAATAAAACTTAAATTCTAGGGTTCACTTACTACAGTTTAGAGTTTATTAACTAGAGTTTAGAGTTCACTAACTAGGGTTTAAAATTTATTAATTAGGATTTAGGGTTCACTAATTAGAGTTTAGGATTTATTATTTAATATAATATTTAGTTTATTTATTTAATATAATAAATAAACCCTAAACCCTAATTAGTGAACCTTAAAGTTTATGATTTATTAACTAGAATTTAGGGTTCAATAACTAGAGTTTAAGATTTATTAACTAGGGTTTAAGATTTATTAATTAGGATTTATGATTCACTAATTAGAGTTTAGAATTTATTATTTATTTATTTAATATAATAAATAATTAATAAACCCAAAACCCTAGTTAGTAAATCCTAAACTCTAGTTAATAAATCCTAAACCGTAGTTAGTGAACCCTAGAGTTTAAGTTTTATTAACTAAGATTTAAGAGTTTATTAATTATTTAGTTTATTTATTTAATATAATAATATTATATAATATAATATTTTCAGTCATTAACATTCAGGTGAAGACCAAATATTATATGTTCCCAATATTTGTTTTGTTTTGTTTAGATATGTTTTTCTCCCTTATCCTTATGGTCATGTGTGTGTTGGCGGATGTAATTTGACATTGATGTGCGTCCGCTAGTTGTACTAGCGGACGGGATGAATTTCACGGCGTATTTTTTTTAGGGGTAAAGATGTCCACGAAATTTGATTTAATGGTCCGCTAGTACAACTAGCGGACGTACGGAAAATCACTTTTAATCACGTCCGTTGCTCTAATATTGGATAATGAAGATGCTGTTTGCCCACTTTTTTCCTATAACAAGTGCTTGCTATGGATCGACTCTCATATATATATATATATATATATATATATATATATATATATAAAAGGTGTTCTTAACAAGAAAGTATACCATTTGTCAATTTTGTGTGATTTAACGTTGTACTTTTTTAACAGTACAAAAAGTACCGAAAATATTTACAATTCATAAAAAAAAGATTGCAAGTGAAAACGAATACAAACATAATCTCATCAGAACGATTAACAAATCATTCAGGATAATTGGCCAATGGTAGCCAAAAACTAATAAACACTATAATAACTAATAAAATGTAGACATCACAAGTATCAACAACAATTACAGATATCACTAATTCTTCAATACAAGAACTTTATAAATGAAAATGACATATTCAGTGCGATTAATTAACTTTAATTAATTAAAAATCTTTAGAAATAGATTGCCTTCGAGACTTCATGCTTTGCTTGCTAGTCTTTCAAGGGTCTTCCACGTTGTTTTACAGACTCAATCGTCAATCGCGGGCATTACTTATTCTTATCCTATAATATTTTAATAAAAGTATACAGTAATTATTTATTAAGTAATTAAATAAAAACCATTACCCAACACACATTTACAGGGGGAGTAATAAACACACATCCATGTGCAATGATTTGGATTGGATTCCCATACCTACCCTCTTGGAACTGTTAGTCACAGCAACTCAGGCCAACAAGTGGTGGAAAAATTATTGCATCAAACATCATGTATATCCCACAAATGTTCTAACTCTTCATTCATTAGGTAACTTTCTCGATATAGCTTCAGCTATGGAGTAAAAAGAACAGTATACAAACATTTACTAACAAGAGAAAAGGATATATTTAAAAATTCAGTGAATTTATGAAACGCAGAACATATCATTCAGCTAAATGGATTATCACACCCCCACAAGCTGTACTTCAAATTTTTCAGAAGCTGGCACCACATTTCACAGTGAACCAATTAGAATGTTTCACACACACACAAGATCTTTGATTCCACATTCTTTTGCCAAATATATCTCCAAAAAAAAATTAAAAAAATGAAACTTTCCACAATTTTCAACATCTACTACTAAGCCACCATGCAATTTTTTATTAAACCACTCAAGAAGTTTGATTCCATAGTATTTTGCCATGTACTCGAAACAATAATAAAAATTTGACATAGGGATATATAATAAAGGGGGAGGGGGAGAAGATTCCAAACAAAGTCGCTTTAACTTCCATCTCGAGCAGGTGCCTCGAGCAATCTCACACTACGAGGAAGCATAAATTCAGCAAATATGGGATAGTGAGAAGATGGATAATGCCCATCAATGTTATCACTCACCACTTCAGATGAGACAGGAATCAGGGCTCTTCCTCTGAAAAGAATCCAGTCCACGTGCAAGTCCTGAGTTTGGCGATCCCAGCAGAGGCAAAATGCTCTGAAAATTAGCTTGAGGAATTCAAGAGCTCCCTGCTTGTCACCTGACCAAACCAGACATAAACCATGGCAATAGTTTCATCAGATTAATTGAACCTATCCTGATAGTGGTGAGAGTGTTGGGAATAAGTACCTTTAAAGCCATGATAAGTGCGTATGAGAGAAACATTCTTCCTCACCCGAGCATTGGACCATGCATCTCTCATGTCACCTACAACACCGTGCTCTCTGTTGGAGTAATAGTTAGAAAATAAAAGGTCAGCAGCCAACCATCAAATCCCCGCCAAAAAAAAAAGAAAAGGGAAAGAAAAACAAGTCCCTTTTGCTAAAATTAAGTAGAATATATAAAGGACAAGTTCATAATATCCAAGATGGATAAAAGTGACTTCCATAAATTGTGGGAAGTCTTTAGAGGTGAATTGCTTACCTGTATTATACCCTGAACCACTTCGGATTATACCCTTGTATAAAAAAATTAAATTACTCATAAATGTACTGACGGTCACACATTTGATAAGCTCGTGTGGATTCTTTATTTTATTGTCAAACAGGTCGCAGGATTGTGGGGATGGTATTGAGGCTTTCCAAAGAACCTTGAGCTACCCAGGTAGGAATTATTTTTCCCGAAGAGGCAATGAAATTTTAAAAGGGATTGCAGGTATAGGATTTCTTTGGAAAGAACAAAGAGAGCATGTTACAAGAGATGGGGTTGGTAAGAGGTTTTCCAAAGCTCGATCTTTCCGAATAGGAAAATGTTTTCCAATAAGAGATACTCCCTTCGTTCCATAATAAGAATCTCATTTGCAAAAAAAAAAAAAAAAAATTGAAAAATATATATATATATAATTGTGGAGTCCTCTTTTTATTAATAGTAGTATGAAATAATAAAATGTCCTAAGTTTTTAATTATAATTTCATTGCCATGTCATCACTACTAAACTATCAACTTAGTATTTTAAGAGTAAACATGTAGAAAAATACATCCTTAATGTTTGCAAATTTTACAAATGAGACTTTTCTGGTAGAACAGAGGGAGTAGTAAATTTCAACATTATCACAACAAATATACAATAGATTTAGAAAGAGAAAAAAGAAACAACATATAGTTATCACTAATTAGAGATAATTATTGTTTAAAAACAACATTGTGAATGTATTATTTATAATATATTTTCTAATATTCAATTTGGCAAAAATTGTTTAGGAAAAAAGGAAGAAGAAAAGACTAATTTGACCAACTGTTTGTGAAGTTCTGTCTAAGAACATTGTGATTATACATGACTCAATCATACCAAGACTATAATATGATATCTTATACATATTTTCAAACAGTATTCAAAATTATTTAGCAGTTTTATCTCCCTTTGAGGAAAACAGAATCCAAATATATTGGTGTATTACCACTCTTTAGTCTTCACATAAATGATTTAAGTCGCCATAAACATAATAATGCCTTCATCTGACTACATATGAAAATAACTTTGATACCATGTCTCCCTGTCTGTACTTATAACTATTGTGTGAAAAGTCATTCTTAACCCTAATAGATTCAAAAAGAATAAAAATGATGTATTAAGGAACATCGAGTGCGATAGTTTGTGATCTAGTTCACTTATTAAGAAATTTCTAAAACTGAGCAAGATACTCTACCTTATCATGGAACTGTAATTCAAGGGTGAAAAATCTTGAGCTGCTCTAAATTTTTATTTGATTAAGAATCATTTTACAATCACATGTCAACTCAACTAAACCTTTTTATCCCAGTATAAAATAAAAGTTCAAGGTTGTAAATATATATATATAAGATGGCAAAAAAGTAAGGAAGGAAAATAGAGAAAATAATAATAATAATAATATAAAATTTAAATTAAATTATCATAAATTTACAATCACATGCCGTGTGAAAAATATCACTAATTGAAGCAATGCTATTACAACACTTCTTAACTTGATAATATGATACTAAAGTAAGGAGAATACTTGTGCTATGGAACACAACGTTTGAAAGGCTTGAAAAATCATATTGCAATTGATTAGAATACCTTGATCTCCCAAGAAGAAAACGTCCTGTAGTTGATTCCTTTTGTGTGTTAAATCCTCCACAATATATGACGGGTAAACTAGGAGGTAATGATGCAATATGCTGCCATGTGAGCAAAGCACTTCGCCTGCGAGAACGAGGACTGAACTCATCCATGTTTGTATTTACAATTTGAAATGAAAAACCAGGTGGCTCAACTCCTTTTAATTGGAATGTGTACACATTTTGTCAAGGTAACAGTATGAGCAAACACTCTATCATGCAATCAAAAAAAAATAGAGCCAAAAGCGATAACACATGGATCTTAAACTTCAAAAGGATATTGCCCATGTTGCAATGCACGGAACTTCACACCCCCATGAAATGCTTCCAGGAACTGATGGAGACTCCGACAACCAAAAAGTTCCACCTTCTAAAAGCTCTACCTACATTCAGTAAGAGCATATGTAGAGATAACCAATAACTTAATTCTTAGGATATAGAAGAGTTATAAAGTTATTATAAAGTTAAGTTATGATTGGAAGGAGGATTGAAATTTCACCTTTTCTTTGTCATAAAAAATGGTGCAATGTTCATCTGAAGTGTCTTCGGATCCTTTCCTTGAAATTCCAAATTGATCGTAACCTTGGACATATAAGATAACCAGTCCCAGCGTTATTTAAGTTTTGGGCTTACAATCACAATGTGAGGGACTATTTGGACAATCACTGATGATAGGATCATTCCATATCATTGTTTCTCTTTTCCACCCTTTTCAGAATGTATGCAGTCTATATAATGGAATTCTTACAAAGCAGAGGAATCATTTAGTTTTAGAATCAAAATGAAGTAATATCGTGAGATTCTACCAATGATATTATGGTTGTATCAATAGTTTGTTTTCAATTTTCATCAGAAAACAGCACCTTGTCAAGAATGCCACACAGTTAGAAAAAATGATAGTTTTTACTTGGCATCTGATTATTTCATCAACTGGTATACATGATATAGATACTTGCTCTCTCAATCTCTCAATGGGTGCTAACTATTTCCATATCTCTCTTTACAACCCAACATGTCTTACTCTCTCCATGAGTGCAGATCTAAGAAGCACATATTATTCTCTCTCTCCCTCTCTATGGGTGCTTGTTTTCCATATTTCTACTCCCCATCCCGACACCTTTTAACCTCTAGCCCTAAGTGCACATTTAGGAAGCACATCTAGTTCTTACACAATTGACATATTTGTATACGATATATTGATTTTGAATAGATAATCTCAGTAAATGTTCAACACTTCTTCGCGTTCACAATTATAAATATTTCTCCTTTTGTAACCATTGTTTGTTCAATAGATCTTAAAACACTACTGAAAATGTAAGATGTAACTTTCGCTTGTGCAAAAGAAGTCGAATGTTACAAATAAACAAAAGGAAGTTGTACCAAATTAAAATATTGAAAGAAAATACTTCACTAAATGAATACATGTCAAAAGAGAGAGCACGTATTTAAGCATTCAAGTTGCTCAAAAGGTACCACGTATTTGGTAACGGCAAAGCATAGCAAAGCCTATAGCTATCTTTTGGAAATGAAGTAATTATCAACCAAAGATAAGTCAAAAGAGTATATATATGGGGTCAAATCCTTAAATCTACATAATAGTATGGGACTCTTGCTCCTAAGGAAAGTGAATTGATATCCAACTAATTTATTCCACACTGACAATTTCACAAATTAAATTGCCGGATTTCGTACACAGATTATATATAGATTTTGAGTTTTTGAGTAAAATGGATCGCTTTCACTGAATGGAAACGACTGAAATCAAGAAAGTGAAAACACTAGTAATGTTTTCAGTGCATTAAATATAGAATGAGAACTGAATCAGGATATTTATTTCAAAAAGATTATCAGAAACATTACCTGGCAAACATTGCTGAAGGTACTCCAATTGTGACTTTACACCTTAAAATGAACAACAGAAAACATGAAACCGTGTCACATAATCCAGGTTAACAATATAGTTAGAAGAGAAAAAGAGAATCACAGTTGAAGGAAAAGCTTTCAACAAAAAATACCACCCAATGTGAAAGCTGAATAACATCCATAAAGAAATAAAACCCAACTCCAAAATACAAATCAAACCGGACCCAGATAGCAGTTTTGAACAGAAAGCATCAAACCGAATAAAGATTACCTTGCTGGATACAGAGAATCATTGGGGAGTAATTGGTGATGACACTTGCACACAAATCCCTCCTCTTTCCCCACGAGTTTGGGCTGTCTTCTGGCTGATCCTCAAGAAGATTAAAGGTCATTACAGAGAGAGAGACACTCATTTTTGCTCACTATTTTCTCTCTCTTTACATGGTCATGGATCAATAAGGCAACTACTATATTCCCCAAACATAAGTAGCCGTTGTTATTGAGCTCTTGTCGAGATTTGATTTTGTAGTAAGGTTGTACCAGCTGGAATGAAATTCAAAGTAGCACACTTCACATGAGAAGGAACACGCAAGAATCGATACATTCACGTCTGAACTCTGATGAATCGGGGTCGGGGTTAACTCACACGTGCTGTGTCACGTGAATACTCTAGTAGCATCCTAGTTTCGACTAATTACTCAGCGGTACACCATATGTTATTTTTATTATTCATATATTATTATTTTAACATTTAAAATATGAATTATTTTAAAAATATTTAATAATTTTTCTTCATTTTTTTAACTTAACTCGCTCATTTGTGAGTTTTATTTGGGAATAATTAATTAAAAAAAGTTGGCAATCAATTTCAAAATGTACCATATTATTAAAACAAAATACAAAGTAAAAAAAGAAAGAAAAAATTGAAAAGAAAGTACGACATCCGTAAGTCCACATTTATACACGTAAGAAGTTATTACTTTGCAAAATTGTAGAAATTTAAAGTTGATACGATTTAAGTAAATTTTAAAAAGTACAATTCATATGTTGTGAAGGGTATTTTATTAAATTAAAATTAAATAAATTTATATTAATTTTAAAATTAAAGATTTTATAATTTGAACAGATCAAAATGAGACTCTTTCCATTAAATAGAGATGGTATGGATTTATAGTTGTGACACGTAACCAAAACACAGAAACTTAATTCAAACTCCAGACTTGGTTTTGGATGCTCTCAAATCGGAAGGAAAAACATCAAGAATTAGAATGGTAAAAGGAGTCGATGAAAATGATATCTCAGCTCATCACTTTCATTTCTTTATAACGTTATTTATTCTTGTACAACCAAACCACCTTTAATGATGCATTTTCTTCTTCTATCAGTCTACAACTTGTTGAGTGTTCAAGTGTTGACCCCCGCCTCAGAGCAGCAGCATTTTCAAAGGTCACTAAGATGACGAGTTCTTCAGATTTCAGAATCCATTCCCCCAGAGTTGAAATGCCGAAGCCTGTTGCATCTTTCCTCTTGTCATTCCATACAGGGCCAGACATCTCGATAAGCAGCCATTGAACCTTCTCCTCAACAAACTGCACAAAACCCAGTTGCAATGTCAGATTTCCTCAACATTATAGTTAGTTCATTATAGCCATTAGGACTAGTAGATTGTAGGTAGAACTGTAGAAGGCAGTGCTACTGTGCAGGACACTTGTTAACTAAAATACAGCAACTCGAAATACTGATCAATGTGTTTGTTACCTGCTTCAGGAAAAGAGCTGCGGTAATGGAACCACCCTGACGACCACCGGTGTTGACCATATCAGCTAATCCAGATTTCATGGACTCCCAATAACTTTCTTCCAAAGGCAACCTCTAAAGTTTTTCTCCAGCAACTTCTGAACCTGCAAGTACCTCCTCCTTTGCCAGGGCATCACTAGGTGTAAAGATTCCTGCTTAATTAGGAAATGTAAAAGATGTCTTAGGTTTTCCCAGAGATTTAATTTAGATTCTCATTCTAATTTCTATGAAAATGTGAAGCAGAACATAATGGGGCACCACAGCAGTAGCCTTAATACCTAAAAGAACTACAAACTAGTTGGTGCATAAATAACATGTTCCCATAAATACTAAAAGGAAAAACTACTCGAACTTCAAAGAATTTTCTTCTTTCCAAAAAATCCAACAACTTGAAAGTCGAATTCATAAGAAGCTTAAGTTCTATTGTAGAGACATATATCTCATTCCAACCAGGAACATATCACATGTTACATGCCTGCAATTGATGTCCATAAATAAAATTTGAACTAAATTTTGTAATTGCTCCTGGAGATTGTTTATATTTGTCCGTAGTTGATTGATTTTGTTTTCATCGGCCCTTGGACATTCACACCTATGAGGGCTACTCTTTCAATTATTCCACCTACGCTTATTTGGAATACCACGACTCTGATTGATTTATGGATAGGTTCTTGATGGATATGAGGGGGTGGAAGGTGATGATGGGAGGGTTGCTGAACATTAGCATAGTTTGCATCTTACTCTTTGATTGGTAGAAGATGGTGGATGTGAATGATTATGATTTCGTACTGAACCATATTGATTTTCAGGATTAATTGTGAGAAAGAAATAATTTTTTATTCATTTTTCACAGACGATACTAATTTGACGCGTCAATTGGCAATTAATAAATTAGGGTTTCGCTCAAGCCATGCACTTTGACTTTGACCGAAGCTAGGGACTCTAAAAAAACTTCACTAGTAGAACAATCCGATGGTTAAGTCAGAACATTGATATGGGGGGGAGATAATTAATATTAGAATAAATTGTGCACCTTAATTGTGTTGGAGCAGCATGAGAGAGTGCTCTCCTTCAATAGTTAGGAATTAAAATCCTAATTGATTTTAGAGATCTTTCAAGTTATTAATTCTTAGTTGATTAAGTTTTTTGAGAATTTTATCCCTTATTGAATTTGATATACTTCTAGAATACCTAGTGAGTGAAATTATTTTGGTGGCCTTCATTAATAGGTTTCTAAAAATAACATGAATCAACTTGTCTTTGATGGATTTATTTTTACCCACATCAATAGACATATGATTCAATATAATATTATTATTTTATTTTTATTAATTTTATCATGCATGCGTTAAGATATGATTCATTTTTATGTATGTATTATTATAAATATAACTAAAATTATTTTTTTTTTAAATAAAAAAAATTACAAACTATTACTCCCTGTGATTGATTTAAATTGCTTTTGGGGTTTAAATTTTGTATGGGGCTATGGATAATTATTAAAATTTTAATGTCCGCAAAAAGTAAGGCAAGTATGGAGAATATTTATAAGACCGAAGATAAGGTGAAATGTGGAATCTCCACCTTCGTCCCCACCTCGCCTCGCCTAGCTGATTGTCTCTTTAAAATATTTATTTTATTTTGGAAGAATTAAAATCATATAAAAAAAATTTAAAATATTTATTTTGCTTGATAAATTTGATGTACAAGTCATTTTAAAGTTTAATATCATTCATTTTTATTTATTTTGCCTTAATTAAATTGAAGAGATTGATGAAACATAAAATACTAAAGTAACAAATAATGCTCTTCAAATTACCACATAGGTCAACAAACTTCAATTCAAATAGTTTTTTTTGCTATTACTCTTGGAGATACTCTTATAATACATATAATAAAGACTTAGACTTATGTTGATTCATTCTATTCCCGTTAAAATAAGTTATTCTATACTCTCCCTCTAAAAATAAAATTTAAAAGAGATAAGAATGATTCATTTCATTTTAATAAAACAATCGAACACAATTTTTTTTTATTTCATAAAAATAAGTTATTTCATTATCACTTTCATTCTTTCGATCCTAACATAACATTAATATGAAGATAACACAGAACATTCTTTGTCTCTCTCATTGTTTCTTGAATATTCATCAATGGAGTAGATCAGCTCAGTTTTATTCTTCCTCGGCTAGCATTTTTCAATCTAACGAAGAACAATCTTTTTTAAATAGATTTAGCAAAAAAAAAAAAAAAAATCTTTTTTAAATAGTGCAGCACAAGATTGGCTGATTACTGTTTATAGATTGATAAACACGTACAATTTTTTTAGAACAATAAATAAATAAATTTGCTTATGACTCAACGGAAATTATGAAGATTTATTTGTGATACTGAGGGTTTGTTCTTGGTGGTCAGTTGCCCCGATAATAATGAAGATACGGAGAAACAACATAATTAGGTGCGTTAGTATGTTGCTGCAATATTAAATATTGCCTGCCCCCGTAGCAAAAATATATACCAAATGAAACAACATCAATAAAGAATCGCATTATTCCACCAACCTTGCCCAACAATTAAGTAGATCTAATAAGGTATTTCATACAATAACTTAATTGTCAATCTGTTTTGTTAAATTATTTTGCAATTTTTAATAAATAAATAAAAATAGTATTTTCTCTATAATCCATTCCACTTCTATTTAACTTTGATATTAATTAATTTTTAAAATTTTATAATTTAAATTGTGATACAAATTTACTTTAAATTTTAAAATAAGTATGTTGTACCTAAAATAATATTTTGTAATAGTTTATGATTAATTGAAATTAAACAAATTTATATTAAATTATTTTTAAAAAATTTGTAAATTAATTAAAAAATTAAATAGAGTAGAGTAAGACAAGTGACAAAATTGTCTGCTTACTAATGTGGCTTTTTTTTTCTTTAAAAAAAAAAATATCCAGAGTCCCCAACAAAACGCAAAGCATGCCTCCAAAATCCAACCCGGTCATATGCTTCTCCGAACCGGGTTTTCCGGGTACCATCCCAATGATTATATGAAAAAAATTATAAATAAATAAATAAAACTCTCCTCAATCTTTTTCAATCTCTCTTCTTCCTCAGATCAAAATCTACCCACTTCCTCAGCGTAAGAAAAGGTTAGTACTTTCAGTTCAAGAACCCATCTTTCAAACTTTCTCTCTCTTCTGGTAAAAAAAGAAAAGGAAAGTTATAGAGTACTTCGCTTGGTAATTAAAAAAACAAATTGTCAGCTTTTCATTATCCATGTGAATGAATAAAGCTCTGGAAAGACAAGTCTCGGTTCATTCTGTGAAAAAATGCACCATGGAATCTCTCTGATTCGAGGTTCATTATAATAATATCAGCTCGCACAGAATCCCATTACAGCTGTCTATGCTTGTACATTTGTAATATATTATAGATTCATGTGTATTGATGCCTACTTAATGTTTTTTGTTTATTTGAATGTGTTGTGATTCATAAGGAGGGGCTTTGAAGATATTTGAAATTTTGAATTTTGAGGAAAAAATGAAGCTTTTAGTGATGTATAGTAGTGGGTTTAGTGATGTGTTTCTGGGGTTGGTTGGGATGTGACTAGACCTTAATGAGTGGTTCGACTGGTAGTTTGGGGATTTGGGGGTTAGAAACTTGAAACTAAATATATTAGGAACTCTCAGGTTGAGACTAATGAACCTTTTTTGGTGGTATTGGGAGGGATTGAAGGCATAATTGTGTGATGGGAGGAATTGCAAAAGACTCAAAAGATCTTTGAAGTGTAATTTCTTGGAGTTTGAGGGTCACAATTTGAGAAATCTGTGTGAGTTGTTCCTCAAATGTGCCAGATTTATGAGAAATTGGAGGGCTTAAGTTGGTACTTTTGAGTTTATGAGAATGCCTAAGGGCTGGCAGAAGTGGAAAATGGGAAATTTGGATTGCTGAAAATAAAAGATTGTTGAGAACCAAAGGAGGGTTTTCTTTTGATGTCAGGAGCTAAAGTGAGGCAGATGAATGTGGCTGATTCAGAGGCGAGGTCGGTCCTTGGACCCACTGGAAACAAGGAGCAGAGGTCATCTAGTGCTCAGAAGCCTGTATCAAAGCCATCAAGAAAGGTGGATATATTATCACCAGAGGATGCTTCTTTGGAGGAAGATAAGAAACCTCTTCTATCGTTTACTGTTGTTGCATCATCGTCACCGCCAATGCACTTAATGTCTGTTCCTTTGATACTTCGTCGACAAGGGTCATTATTGCATTCTAGTTTGTCACTCACTGCTTCTTGTTCTTCTGATGCATCTTCTGATTCATTTCATAGTCGCACCTCTACTGGTAGGATATATAGAACAAGTAATACAACAAGTCGGAGCAGGCAATTGGCCTCAAAGCCAAAATCTGTTGTTGCTGATTGTGTTTCAGAATTTTTGCTTGATGGTTCACAGCCCAAGAAAAGGTGCGCCTGGGTTACACCCAATACTGGTGCGTTCTTAGTTATTATTTCCTTACTTTTGAAGTATGTTGATATGATCCTGCTGGCTTTTGTGCACCTTATTTTGCTTGCGTTTAAGTTTGCTTTAATTGACTATATGAAAACATGTCGAGTTGGGGCAAACTTATAAATGTAGAGTGACTTCATTTATATTAAAATTATGCATAGTGAAGCACCTCTTTCCTAAGCATATGCCACATCGTTAATGTGTAATGATCCCTGGAATCTAGAACAGGAAGAAGTTAAATTAGTAAGATAAATGTATGTGAGAATTTTTAGCCTTAAGAGATTGTTAATGTAGGTTGACTTGGATTAGGCTGGCCAGTCATTTATAACAAAACAGAGTGTAATTATTATGTCTTTTCCAATTTTAACTTTTTGTGTAAGGTACTGACTTTTTATCCTTTGTAGGTCGCTTCCCCTACCCACCCACCAGAGGAAAAATAAAAAGATTTCACTCATTCAGATTTAGCCTAGTGGCAATGTAGTTTTACTATAACTTCTAGTTTGGTTAAAAACTTCAACTATATTTTGCAGTTGCAGTACGGGGAATTATTTAGTTTCATGCAACTATTCCCTTTTGAACAACTTGTTTTCTGATGCTTTTTGTTATCATAAAGGAACATAGATTTTTAGATGCATATGTATCAGCTTTAATTGGGCACTTCATTGGGTGGAATGGTTGCTGCTCTATCAAACATTCACTCCTCAATCTGTAGTGAATTGACGATTCAAAGTAAAATGTTGAATATTTTTCAATCTTTTTCCCCGTTAGAGAGCCATCCTTAAACAAGTTGGTTTTTCTTTCTGAAATCTACCCACCCAGTATTTGGGTTGACAATTCCATCAAATACTAGAACTATTGTCTTCTAAGGATATCAACTTGTGGGGAACTGGAGTTATTGATAGATCTCTAATGATGGCAATATGAAAACTTCTCTCATATTTTGTCTCTTGAATATGTCATGCATTACATCTTTCCAATGGAATTGGGCATAATTCATTGGTTCTTTATTGGCTATTTTGACTGCAAGTGTTTACCTTGTAATAGTCTTATGCACTTAAAACGTATTAATTGTTGCCTAACACGGGTTTTAATTTTTTAATGGGTACAACAATATAACTTGATAATGAATGCGTTTATCATTTTAATTTGATACAATTGATATGTGCGCTAACTATTTTATCTAGTGTAAGAGGCCTTCTTTTTTCTTTTCCTAATAAGTAGTACTCTCTCTTAGTGCACTTATGGTTTGATCTTGTCATTATTTGCTCAACTTATTTTTTTTTTCTCTTATGGTCTAAAATATGGAATATAACTTCAAGAAATTTACATTTTAAGAAATAATTCTAGTTGCTGAGTTTTTAGTGTATTTAAACCAGACTCATCTTATGCCGCTTTCCATGATGAAGAATGGGGAGTCCCAGTACATGATGACAGGTAAGTTGGGGCATCATTTTACTTTACATCTCACTTCCAAAAAGGTCTTTGTTCCAAGACTATCTGACTGTACTTGTTTTGTGGAAAACTTGAACTATATGCAGGAAATTGTTTGAGCTTCTTGTTCTTTCCGGGGCTTTGGCTGAACTTACATGGCCTGCCATTCTAAGCAAAAGGCGTATTTTTAGGTACTGTTTCTATGGATTTTTTTTTATTACTATAAAATTTGTGGCAGATTCTCTGCACTTCCAGTCTTCCATATCGATTACTTAAAGGAAAGATTGGTATGCTTTATGGTTACTTTCTTTCATCCCCTCTTCTCTTCTGTGCCTGTGTTTTTTATTTTCCTCTTACGGCAACATCCTTTATGCAGGGAAGTATTTGCTGACTTTGATCCTATCGCTGTGGCCAAATTTAACGAGAAGAAGATAAGTGCACCTGGCAGTACTGGGAGCTCTTTGTTATCAGAGCTTAAAATGCGGGCCATCATTGAAAATGCTCGTCAAATGTCCAAGGTAGAATCTCAGTTGCTTTATTTTTTATAACCTATCTGGATATCTGATGATCTCCGAATAGCCGAGGGAGACCCATAGAATTGGTGTTAAGCAGTTACAACTAGGTCTTTAAGCTGTTGTTCAGCTACTCACCTGAGAATATTTCTAGGGAAATCCCAATTTCTGAATTCCCCCATATTTTCACCTGAAACTCCTGATGAAAATGAAATTTTGCAAAAGATAATTATTGTTAATTTGTTACATCTTGCTCGTAGTATTGGTAACCTTCCTGCCCAGGCTTCCATGATTGATTCAAGATTCCTTTCATTCTATGGGCCACCTTCAAAGATAACTGGTCCAGTAGATTGGATAAGAAAGCAATGGAATGGTGGTCTGGCACCTTTCATCAATAATGGGCAGACATCAAGTAAAATTTCCATAACAGCCTGGCATTAATATTCCTCTAATTTCAATAGTTGCTTATGCAACCTACTTAGTCTCTTTATTATTTTTAGTCAAAGCAGTTGGGCCATAGCCGCTAAACATAGGGGTAACTCTCTCCACCCCATTGTAGGTAAGATGGATCCTTAACAACTGAGTCATGCACTCGTTCTCAGTTAGTCCTCTTATTGAACATGTCAACTTGCTAAGTTGGTAAAGCCTGCTTACTATTACTAGCCTTAGCAGGGTTCCCCCTTATGGAGAAGCAAAATGACCATACTTCAATTACTTAATGGTTCTTACTATAATTAGCAGTGAATCTAACTTTTTGCAGGTTTTGTTGATACCAGGTCATAGATGAATTCGGGTCATTTGACAAGTATATCTGGGGCTTTGTTAACTACAAGCCAATGGTTAGCAGTTTCCGGTACCCTCGCCAGTTACCAGTAAAGATCCCTAAAGCAGATGTGATCAGCAAAGACCTGGTTAGGAGGGGTTTTCGGAGCGTGGGACCTACAGTCATCTATTCATTTATGCAGGTAGCGGGTATAACAAATGACCACCTCACTAGTTGCTTTAGGTTTCATGAATGCACATCTGCCACAGCACGAAAGGAAGAAGGTGAAGTCGAGGATAAAAGGGAGGAAAAGAAAGCTGGTGAGGTAATGGAATCAGAAGCAGGCATAACTGTTGATAAATTGAATCTCTCTTTGGAATGAGGTTCTTATGTTCAGTCCATCAGTCAGACTTTGTTAGTTGATAACTTATTCTGCCACACTTGCACCAAATAGTGGCAGAGTTAGTTGTGTATAATTACTTTATAAATTCCTAGGCATTATATGTTACTAGATTGTAAATTATTAGAAGCGAATTTTACTAGTTATGAACTGTCACTTTCTGTGTACATTTTTTGTACAGTGGAAAATGCTCGTGATTAAATTTTCCTCTTTGAAACTCAGGAAACAGCAAAATCTCTTATTATTGTATTTGCATAAAGATTAAACATGGCTTTTAATTAGGTGCTGATCTGGATGGTAGTAGCTGTGGGGTATGTCTGGAACTTGATTTGGTAGTAGCCGTAGGGTATGTTTGGAACTAGAAAAGGCGGAAACTTGAACAATCTTAATGAACACAACTCTAATTGTTTCTACTTGTAAAATTTGTCTAATATCACGAACAAGTTCAAATTTAGTTTAATGGATGGTTAGGAAAGTTTCGTTAAAGTTTTAGTTGTTAATTCCTTTTCCTTTTTCTAATGCAGAAGAAAATTAAAAAGAAAGTAAAATTATATAAACTAAAAAGGCTTTTTAAAGAAAATGTCTAATAATTTGTACTTCAAAAAAAAAAAATCTAATATGAAGATGAAATTGATACATTTATATATTGCTAAATAAGAAAAGCTTCAAGAATCCTTGTAGACATCTAATTGCCGCCCCCGCCGGTTTCTATTTGCTACTCTGAACTCTGAAGTGTGAAAGGGAAGCTCCCAACGACTTCTTTCTTTTTTATTAAAAATAAAATAAAAAGAGGTTCATCACTACATTCATCTTCAACTTTAAAGTTTGTTCAAATTTAGCCATGACGACCATGACCTTTCAATGATTGCACACCTTCTTTTTTCTTTTCTTTTTTTATAGTTTTGACTTACTTCTTCAGTAATTTTTTTGAGTTGAAATTAAGATGACCCGACCTGATCGGCCGGGCCTGCGGGTAATTTTTTTCTTCTTCATATTAATGAATGAAAGTTCTAAAATCCTCCCCATAAATCAGTACTGATTTTCAAAACATGAATGCTAAATTTTACAAACCAGTGACAGAGACAATTTTAGTGAAAGTTTCTTACATACAGCATGTACCAGTAATTCAAGAGAAAAATATAAAGAAACCTAAATAGCAGTTATATCAAGGATGGATGGGGCAAACACTAGTACATTACATGCCCTATGTCTCATGGTTGATAAGCTCAATCATACAAATTAACGATTTGAACTCATATATGTGTGTTAGTTTGATCATATTATACGAATATGTTCGAGTTTGATAAATATTGTTCGAGTTCATCAAAATTCGGATCGAATCGTTTGCAACTCTATACATATTTTATGTATTTTATCATAAATAACAAAAAAAAATTATCTATTTTTATTGTGTTTATAATATCAATCAGTATTCTCGTAACAATGATCTAACCTTATAACTTCTTCCTCCACATTCTCATACCTCAAAAAAAGTTTTACTTTGGGGGTCTAAATGGATTTAATATTAAAAAGTTTAAAAATTACCAAAGGCTTTTGACCCGGTGGTAAGGATCATATCTTGACAAAGTCAATATAAAGTGCGTACGTATATTCAAATTTTATCTGAACTATAAAAAATTTTAAAAATTATAATTAATATATTTCATCTTTATAAATAATAAATTAGATTATTAGTACTCTCTCCATCCCTCACAGAACATCAATAATTTTAAAAAATATTACACACCAGAAAATATCTTAAAGTACACAAGTTATATACTTTAAACTTTATTTATATACTTATGGCCAAATTACTTTCTGACCTTATGTTATATTTGTTTAGGTTTTAATACCTTTTAATAAACTAACGCCTAAATCGATAAGAAGTAAAAGTTTGTTAAAATTTTATTTATCTCTTAATACTTTTTAATCGATAAAATATAAAATGAAGTCCAAATCATTAAGAGTTGCCTCTTAATGATTTTTTTTTATATAAATACATTTAACAATATTATCCGTTTATTTTTATTAAATTGAATATTAAATATTATTAAATAAAATTTTACTCTTTAAAACAATGTCATTAAGAGACAACTCACTTTTTAGTTATCAAACAAATTTTTAGATTCAAATACTATTTTATTTATTAAAATATACTAATAATTGAAATATTAATTATTCAGTTTTTATCATAACACAACCTTATTTTATACTCACACTTTCAAGTTTTACGATTAATAACAGGAGTTGCTCCTTTCCCTCGACCCAAGAGAAATTGTTATCCAATTTTTGGAGTTCCAAAATGTAAAGGAAAAAAAACAAATAGAAGAAAAGTTTTAAAATTAATTGAGGCTAATTTTTTTTTTAAAATTACTATTAAGCCCAGTAACATCCTCTCTTTTTTCCCTATATTTATATTTATTTTGTGCATAAAATTAGAGGGCAAAGTGGTCATTGTGTCAACGAGTCCCATAACGAAGTAGGTGCTTGACTTCCACCAGCCGGTGTTGACTCTAGTTGTACGCTCCGATAATAATTTTGCAGATAGTTAAAAAATAAAGAGAATGATTAATAATAATTCATTCTCTTCCACACATATTTCATCTACAGTTGTTTAGCATCCATTACTTGCAATGCCGACAAACAAGTTTACAAACACGTTCTTCTGATTCTTAATATAATACTAATATACTTACTTCTGTAGGAGTAATTACTAGAATATCTAAGCTTTATTTCGTGTCAGAAAGAAAGAACGAGGCTCCATTGATGCATCAGCCACTGCTTCAATCAGGTGTCCTGAAATTTACTTGTTTTAATTTTTACTTATTTTTATTTCTCATTTCTTAACTTTTATGCCCAAGATTAATATGGGTTCTTCAATTTCTTCACTATTATTATATGTAAGTTCTTCTCTTTGTTTCATAATAATTACACTGGATTGTTCTTTCTGATTTATAGTCATGTGAAATTCCCTAAAGTTGAAATATTTTGGAAACAAATCTCACTTGTAATCACAATTCAGTACATCAAAATTACTCCAAATTTTGTAATTTCACCTAATTGTTGAAACTAATGGAAACTCTTGCAAATAGTCAACTAGAGAAGGGCATATCTGTACTGTATGGTTGTATATGCTTTTGAGGGATCTGAAGATAATAAGCAACTAAACTTGAATATTGAGCTTTAGACAATTTGGAAAATGTATATATTTGTTGTAATTGGAAGATGGTGTGTTGCAGTGAACCCATCCTTGATTTAATTAAAGAACTGTCTGGGTATTCTTGAAGGTCACAAATTGAATTTAAGCTTTACTCTGGTTGATAATGAGAAACTCTGTAGGTTTTCAGAGGATCGAACAATCTATTACTTTTCCGCTGAATATGTAATAATCAATAGGAACCCTCCAATAGCTTGAGTTAAATTCTTACCTTTCACCAACCACAGGTGTGATATGTGAAAGTTATCCAATTTTGTTATTTTTGCTTCATGCTCCCAAATAAAATATATAAACATAGCGTGATAATGATAGAGATACTGTTACGGATAATTGGGCTGCTTATTCAATACATTCTCCTCACTACGTCAGCTCGGGGGGAAGGGTTGGTTTGGTTAGGTGTGGCTGGGGTGTCTTAAATGTACCCAAAATTATTTTTTTATGCCAAGATGCTCTACTGGTTTCCAAAAGACTGAACCCTGCCTGTCTTCATGTGATACATCGTAATTTGGAAATCTTTGGAGTTTCCATGCATCTCTTTTAAAATAAATTTCTTTTAAGGCAATGATCGAAGTATTGTATGTGCACCATGTTTAACTTATTTGTGCATCTTCCCTTTCACTAATAGATCTGCTTGTGATATTATTGGTTTTGATGTTGTTTGATGATCATCTCTTCGTGTTAGGGATAAGTATGGATGAAGCACCATTAACAATGGAGAAGGAGCCCCCAAAACGATTGTGGGACAAGATTACTGTCTACAGGACCATGGCTAGAGAAGCATATAAAAGCAAGCCAATCTCATACTGGATCCTTCTACTTCTAAGCAGTGGAGCAATACTGATAGCATTTCCTGCTTCCAGCCTCCTTTCTCGTCTCTATTTTTCAAATGGGGGAAAGAGCAAATGGATCATTTCGTGGGTTGCAGTGGCTGGGTGGCCTCTGAGTGCATTGATCTTAATTCCCATGTACCTCTTTTACGGAACCTCTCCCACTCCTCTGAATTTAAAACTCACACTTTCTTATGTTGTCTTGGGTTTCCTGAGTGCTGCTGACAACCTCATGTATGCATATGCCTATGCCTACCTGCCGGCATCAACTGCTTCTCTTTTGGCATCAACATCTCTGGTCTTTTCTGCACTTTTTGGATATCTTATCATGAAAAACAAAATTAATGCGTCAATAATTAATTCTCTTGTGGTTATTACTTCTGCTATGATCATCATTGCTTTGGATTCGGATTCAGACCTATATGGAAATATCACCAAAAGGCAATACATTTTGGGTTTTGTATGGGATATCCTGGGATCTGCTCTCCATGGGCTCATATTTGCTCTTTCCGAGAAAGTTTTTGTGAAGTTACTGGGGAGACTATCCTTTCATGTTGTGTTGGAGCAACAAGTCATGGTTTCTTTTTTTGGCTTTGTATTTACCACAATCGGGCTTATTGTAAGTAGTGGTTTCCAGGGAATGAGCTCTGAGGCAAGAACTTTCAAGGGTGGTAACAGTGCATATTACTTGGTTATTATTTGGAGTGTTATTACATTTCAGTTGGGGGTTTTGGGAGCCACTGCTGTGCTTTTCTTGTCTTCCACAGTGTTAGCTGGTGTCCTGAATGCAGTAAGGGTACCTCTCACAAGCATAGCAGCTGTGATATTGTTAAAAGATCCCATGAGTGGTTTCAAGATCCTGTCTCTGATTATTACCTTCTGGGGTTTTGGTTCCTTTATTTACGGAAACTATCCTGCAAGTAAGAACCACACATAATCATGTGGGCAAATTATTCACTTTCCCCCACTTTTTCTGTCATCTGTTAATTAGAAGGCAGGCTTATCGACTTGCTCATGGCTCATTTTTGAGTTGTGCGCAGCATTGAAGATGTAATTAGGTTTTCTGAGATTGGAGATGAGATGAAGTTTGTCAAGGTGTTAAAACGTCCCTGTTAATGTCAACTATGTTTGAGTTGGTTAATATCTCAAGGAAACTGATATTTTTATAGGGTTTTTTGATATTTTCACATGAAAAGTGTAGCTATAAGTCTATAACGACGGTTTTGACCGTAGTTATAGGTCTATAGTAATAGTTTACATGTAAAAATACAAAAATACCCTGTGAAAATATTACTTCCCTATCTCAATTGTATTGTATTTTATATACGCTATATGAGTGTATTGTGTATTCTTCTGTGAGAAAAGAAAAATGATTAATGTCTCCGCTTTATTTTATATTCACAATTTTGTTTAGTCTTTTGTAAAATAAAAGGGTGTTAAAATGTTCAGCATTGATATTATAGAATTATGATAACTTAAAAGAGTCATTCTTTCGCCCAACAAATCAGGCAAGGCAACAAGAAGAAAAGGATACCATTTTAAATGAAAATTACAAGTTGATAACACCGATATAAATATGGCAATTCTTACTCAAACTAGGGGAAGCCTTCATTTTCATTCCTTGAAAGGTAATTCATATTACCTAAGATGTGAGTACGATCTAAAAGGACCACCGGCATAGAACACAAATGTACCTACATCATAACATGTGTTCCCATTTCTCAGCCAACCTGACGCAATGAATCATGTTATCAGATGCTACGTTGAAAATTTTATGCAAGCTCTCGTAGTGATCCTGTATAAGTCCAAAATTTTCTTGTACAGTTTACAATAGGCTGAATATCAGCCGGTGTAACCCAAACCTACTAAAGATGATTAGCATTCAGTTGGTGTAATCAAAGATTATCTATACGTAAGATCAACATGACAACCTCGTAAGAAAAGTAAAAATACCTTGGTGATCTCTAAATTTTGCCAAAAGCCAAGTCAAGCCAGGTACATAGGCATGAATGTAAATCAAAGGCCAGCATTCTCAGGCTTAATAAAGGTCAACGATCAAGCTTTACAAAAGAAAATGGAATTTGTATAAATTTCATAATAATTACAACAACAACAAAGCAAAGTCCCACCCTATGCGGATCATTCGTCCACTCCATTTTCATAAGCTGAATATTAATTTAAATTGCACATCTAAAACCATCTCAACAGAAAAGTCCATTTAAATTGCACACCAACATTTAGTGCGTAGAATTCTAGGACAGATGTTTTGAAATGGCTATTGCTATTACGGTCACCACATAATTATTTATTTAGGACCAATATCCTTAAGGGCGTTGATCTGCTCCTCTCCCATAGCTGACATGACACTCACCACAAGATCCTTCCCTTCAGCAAACCCATCTTTAATCTACACAGACGATAAGAAAACATTTAATTTATTTTAACAAATACAATTTAACAAGATGAAAAACTCCAGTACTACTATAAAAATAACCAAAAAGGGTTAGATTCTTAATAGAGATGGACCTGGCTGAGTAGATTTTCATCGGTGGGAAGCCTCAAGTCATCTTTGGTGTTACCATTTTCAGTCAGAAGACTCACCTACCAAAAGTGTGCAAATACAATTAGTTCCTACTACCAAATTCAAATACACCATGTATTGAGAGAGCATGAGACTCTTACGTTATTAGCAAGAAAAACTTCAATATACTTGCAATTCAAACATCAGAAACAAACATGAACAGAACAGTGTTAATACAAAATGCACATATAATGGATGCATGGACCCTCCACAAGCAGAGTGTGGTGTACAGAATTCCTTCCCTAGATAAATCGAACACCATCACCCTTGGAACTTTCAGATCCCCCCCCCCCCCCCCCCTCCCTCCTGATAAGCAAATTTTCACATCCTAACTTGATGAGAGAAAAATATGAGAAGGTGAGGTTTGCAGACTATTCATTATGGCATATTTCAATCTAAATCACAAAAAAATAACTTACAAAACCATCCTCAGAGATGTCAATCAGCTGATAATCAGTGCGAGTAACATGTGGCACCTGAGAAATGTACAAAATGAAGTATGTGAGCAACAAGTAATATCCACATCAAAGATAGCTGGAGAACGGGGATAAAGATCCACAGTTGGTCATGTAAGTTGCAGCTAATGGATACATGCAGAAAACTAAAATCATAAGCATTTTTGGAAAGAAAATGAGGATGCAGTAGAATAGTACAGAAAGGATGAAATATAATAGCATCTGAAAGAAAATTTTACATCACAGTTGTGGGAAGAGGGAACAATATCTTCAAGCTTCTTGCCGTTAAATATATCAATTCCCACAAAGTGGCACTTTGCATGTCCATGCTTGCCAGTTTTTGAGGTGGAGACCTCTACAACCTGTTTAGAACACCAACAAAGACCGGTTATAACATGTAAAAGTGAAATCAAAGGCTACCGAATAAACCACTTTTACCAATGTACAAGAAAACATCAAGGGGCAATGAGATTTTTTTAGGAAGAATGGTGTACACTACAATAACAAATGACTGACTGTTTTGAGCAGTCAACATGTAATGCATGATTTTAAAAAGAAAAAAGAAATATCTACTCAGAGTATTTTCTTTCTTTTGTATAACATGTAAAAGTGAAATCAAAGGCTACTGAAGAAACCACTTTTACCAATGTACAAGAAAACATCAAGGAGCAATGAGATTTTTTTTAGGAAGAATGGTGTACACTACAATAACAAATGACCGCCTGTTTTGAGCAGTCAACATGTAAAACAGGATTTTAAAAAGAAAAAAGAAATATCTACTCTATTTTCTTTCTTTTGTTAACTACATAGAAGACATTAGCAGAAAATTACATCATTAAGTTTGTATACATCTCATGTACATTGGTTTTGCCCCAGATTTTGGAGTTTCTTGTATAAGCCTTACTTATTTTGTGTGTGTGTAATTTGGTGTTAATAAACAAATGTTTGCCCCACAAATAATCTTTCCCCACAATGCATATAAAGCCAGTAAAATGTAAGAACTCCAGTAATTCTTTTGCAAAATGTTAAACATATTCTCCAAATGAGCTAAGATCCCATAAGAAATTACAGCAGCAGGGATATCTCATAGTTTGACTCAATTATGTGCATGGGTGCTAATATGTCAAATGTCCGGTGAAATCTCCAACTGATAAGATCTAAACTATTAAACACAACAAATATATTTCTCCAACCATAAATATTTTTGTTAAACTTCTTTGCTTGTGAAACAAAAACTTTCACTGTAGGCTTCTTATGCATAGAACTTCTATAGCCAAATAAATAAAGCACAATACGTTCATCACGGCAAGACCTCATTGCTCCCCATCCAGCCATCCTTCAAACCAATTCCTTTTCTTGCTATTCTCAATAAGCGTCATCATGATATAATAAACCAATTTCATAGCTCAGATGTTGTTATAAGTTCATGATTTTGAGCTGACTCATTTACAATGTAAAATAATTATAATTCAAATGCAGACTAGGAATACTGACAGTTGATAAATAGCAAGAACAAAGTATAATAATGCGTAACAATTGCAGAATAAGGAGCAATACTAATCAAATAATAATACTAAAATCATCACACAAAAATATGTTAGTTTCTTTTCTTTACTAAACTCAGAAACAGTAGGAAAGTTGCTTTGATTTTATCTTCTTTTGTCTACCCAAATTCACAAACATTGTGCAAGTGCAACTATAAGAATGAGTTATCTGTTTATGTTCGTAAAGGCGCAGATAGGCAAGGAAGTCTGAAAGGAGTAAAAGATTAAAAACTTGCTAGCTGCCAAAAAGGAAAAAGTATGATACCCAAGTAACCAACATACACACAAACACAGAGACTAAAAAGGGGAATTGACACGATCCTGATCGTGTCTACATCAAACGAAGCTAAGATTTATGACTTTCAAAACTTTATTGGATTGATTCAAGATACTTGGGCTGAAATTAATTGCAGCAGATTCAATAAAGGAGCAACTCAAGTTCAATAGCCCAAAAATGGTGAATTTTAGCACTTAATAGTCCAATTGGACAGGCCCAAAATCAAGCATCTAAGGATCCAATTTTCAGCAGTCCAATTCAGCATTTATTAAGGCAAAGAAGAAGGCAACAAGGAAGATTTTGTTTCCTTAGTTATAATTATATTGTAATTGTTTTTCCAATTGTAATTAGGAATTTTAATTATTTTACTTTTCCAATCAGAGTTTGGATTTGTAATTAGGGATTTTATTTGGAATTCTTTCCATGTACTAGTATAAATAGGCCCCAAGGCCAAGGGTTTTAGTCACTCATTGAATTAATAATACTTCTTCTTTTTAGATTACTTGAGAGTATTCTATCTTTGTTCCTTTTAAGAACTTCTTGATCTTATCGGTGTGTCCGTGGACTTATCAAGCCTCAATCCATAAATATTTATGACGTCTTCTAGCATAAATCAAACCGTTAATTGTACCAAAGTTACCACTTTAATATAATCAAGGTGTCATTAATGTTCCACCCATAACTATTGCTAGAACAATCCGGTTGACGACCACCTCATGCAGCGTGCCACGGAGTCTATCAGGAATAGATTAAATCTAGTAGGAAAATACAAAATCAACATCACTCAAGTCATCTATGATCAAACCTAATGCATATATATCTAGTTATCAAACAAAATTTCTTACTCAAGTCAATCACAGAACATATGTATCTCCACGCAATTCGCAAGCACAATTATCAGGAAAAATAACTCATACCCACATCTTATACTAGCAAAAAAAAACCCACAGCCATATCATCAATCATCGTAAGAAAAACTAACAAACCAAATAAATAATACACCCATGTATGTTTATATATGCATATACATGTAAAAAATCAAACTAGCAAGATCTAAATACGCAGAAGAAACAGACAGTAAAAATGAGGAGAATACATGAGAAAAACAATCAATCAATAAAAAAGAGGAATCAGAGTCTGCATATTGATTATTAATATGTATATAGAGAAAGAGAGAGAGAGAGAGCGAGAGAGAGAGAAAGGAAGACCTTGCAAGGCCTGTTTTTGATGTTAATGTAACCATTCTTTCGAATGGTACCAGCCTGCTGGGGGAAGGTCTTGGAAGCCCCGGCGTCGGCCTTGGACTCAAAGTGATGCTCCTCGTCCGACATTTCTTTCTCTCCAAACAAGTTTTCGTAAAAATTAGGACTTCTTGTGAAGGAGGGCCAAAAAAAAAAACAAAAAATGGGAGTGGTAGCCTCGTACAGTCGTACTAGTAGCAGAGTTGGGAGGAGAGGAGGGGGGTTTGTTCTTGGGGTTGCTAATCTAATACTAACAAATGCTAGTAATTCAATCCTTCATAAACTTTATTTTTTGGGTTCGTAACCTGCTATATACTTATGTCATCCTAGCCGTTGGATCAACGTATCCGGTCACGAGACTGTCACGTGCATGACTTAGTAAATTTTCCTTTTCCCGTGTTTTACTCTCCTCGCAAAATTTATGAATTTTAAAAATATATTTTTTATACTCCTTAAATAATAAATTATTAATTTAGCAACATTGTATGAGAATAAAATTTACTAATAAACTTAAAAGTATAATCTCATTTTATACTATTATCACTTTTTTAGTAATTTTTTTATACAAAAAAATTAGACTTTTTTATAAAATTGAGAGAATCTCATTTACGTGCACTACTATTTTACTCTATTTTTAACCAAAAAGTGTAGTATTTATAAAATTAATAAATAGAAAACATAATTTTAATATAACTTACTGTGAAGATAAAACATTTTTAAATTATTATAAGATTTGGTACATTCATTTTTACCGAAAAATATCTCAATAAAAAATAATACATGCATAAATAGAAAAGTACTTGGAAGGAATTCAAATCCACATGTTTTTATTCTCTGACTTTCGAATAATGAATTAGATACCCCGGCATATTTAATTATGAGCAAGTATACACATAATAATAAAATATTACTTTAAATATTATATTTATTTATATTATTAAAAAAAAAAGTAAAGTATTAAAATTCGTGTCATATTTTATTTTTTAATAATATAAATAGATATAATGTTTGATTATTATGTGTGTAAACTTGTCCTTTAACTATTAAAATAAATCTCAATATGTTAGGATAATTCCTTATTCATCAGTTGCATTAAACATCTTTAATTAGGGGGGGAGCCTTTAGTAGGTTTGAAGGGTTGTAATCCGATCCCAAATTATTATTTTTTACTAAATATATTATATAATTATGTAGTTCAAAATAAACAAGTTGGAATAGTCTGAGCCAACTCAGCTCAATTATCCAAATGTACTCCCTAATTCAACTTAATTAAAATTCTTGACTCCACTCCTGTCTCTAATACATTCTCAATTTAGTTTTAAGTTGAATAATGATTGGTAAATAATTTATAGTATTAATATTTTGATAAGTTGAGGAGAAAGGAAATATATGGCTTACCACAGTTAAATTTGACTATAAATACCCTTATACATTTTGTTTTTTAATTATTTTTATTAATGATATTATAAATATTTTATTATTTTATGACAAAAAATTATATGGTATTTATAATTTATAACCCAGTTTAATCGTGACAAGGCACATAATCCTCCTTCCCAATGTATGTTTGCCAAAAATACTATTGCTATAATACCTTACACTTTTTAATGATAGTTTTAAATTGGGCTCTTTACATAAATATACAATAATTAGTAAATAATTACAAGAATAGTGCACAAATAAAATAATTACAAAATAAGTGCAATATGGACAAAATAATTACAAAACATATTGCCTCCATTTCTCTCTCCTACTTTGCCTCCACTTTCTCTGATTATTTCTCCTTCTTTTCTCTCTCTTCAAATTCTAAACCACTTCATGTGGGGTTCTCATCAATGGCCGAAACCCCATCACAGCAACCACCATCACTGTCATCGCAAGCTCAATCGGCTATCATATCCGATTTCGATCGGGTGTAAGCAAACCATAATCTGAATCTGGATCTTGATCTTGAAATCTCATTATACTTGGAGGTTGGGGATGGAGGTGAAGGCGGCGGTGGTGGATGAGATACGAGACTAGTGTTTTGTTACTTAGATTTACTGCACGAAAAAATTAGTTACTATACATTTAGGAATTGGTTACCTCCATACTAGTATTTGGTTATCTCTAGAAACCTGCAGATTGTGTTTTAAAAACAGAGCATCGTTTTAAAACCCTGCTGATTGTGTTTTGGTTACCTTGGTATGAAGGTTTGGTTACCTTGATATGAAGGTTTGGTTACCAACTGCATTATGAAATTCACATTAACAAACTCACAT
The DNA here is from genome assembly GCA_947179155.2 of Hedera helix. Lineage (NCBI taxonomy): Eukaryota > Viridiplantae > Streptophyta > Magnoliopsida > Apiales > Araliaceae > Hedera > Hedera helix. The sequence goes on along the minus strand of OX359268.1, from coordinate 48,616,490 downwards.
TAACAAAGACAAAATAAAAGGAGGAAGAAGACTAGTATTTGGTTACCTAGATTTATCAAACGAAAAAACTAGTTACTACACATTCAGGAATTGGTTACATCCATACTAGTGTTTGGTTACCTCTATTCTATTGTTTGGTTACCTAAATTTACTGAACGAAAAAATTAGTTACTACACATTAAGAAAATACGGCTCAGAATTTCCGGCAAGGAGGAGGTGTGAACGTGAAGAAGATGCAATTCAAACTCATCTCTCTCTCTCTCTCTCTCTCTCTCTCTCTCTCTCTTATTTGCATGTGTGAAAGAAACGAATCAGAGTTGACAGAGACGTGAGAAAAAAACCCAAAAAAAGAAGTTAAAATTTATTGCAGATGAAGAAGAAGATGACGAGGAGAGGAGGAAGAAGAAGAAATGGAGGAGAGAGAAAGTGAGCAAACACATCCACTTCCACGCCACTAACTATGGAGGAGAGAGGAGATGGAGGAGATAAAATGGAGGACAGGTAAAGGAATAAAAATCATCTAATTTGATTTTTGAATTTTAAAATTTGAAACCAACTACCCATTAAATCACCTAACTAAATTAAAGGAATAAAAATGCACTAATTTATAAATTAAATATTGAAAATGCACTAATTTTATAAATATTTTATGTATGTACTTTTGTTGTAATATTTTAAAAAAATGTATTGGTAAATGTAAATCTCCCTTTTAAATTTTAAGAAAAAATAAGTCGTTGACCCATTCCATCAATTAGACACTTGTAGAAGGGCTTTCATACTAGAGTTTTGGCATGGTGCTTTATGCTAGTGATGCCGTAATTGGGCCTTTACTAGGGCACTCAAAAGCCTACTTTTCAAAATATAGCGGAAGGGAGAAACGACCATTGCCACTATGACTTTAGCAGATAAAAATTTTAGTAGTGCAAAATACTAGTGTATGTTTTCTTGAAAAAAAATATGATACAAGTGTAATTATATAATAATTTGCATTTATCATGTTATTTATAAATTGGGGTTTGAAAAGAGAATAATATTTTGGTACAATTTTTAAAATTCTTATTATAAAACAGTTCGACCGTACGTTAAATATGCTCTATAAGTCCCAACGAATCCTTTTTTTCTTTTTAATTTAAAAGACGGGTATTGCATTCGATTCAAAATACATGATTTTCAGTATATACATAATAATATAATTGTCTAATGCATCATTTGCACGGTAAATACAAAAAATCCGCTGAATATCAACTGCTGGTTAAATATAAAATTTTTTGGCTGGTGACGTCCGTAGCTATCATCGGCTTGCAATCAGAATTTTTAACAATTAATTTATGAACATTTCATAACACTATTGGTAGGGATTAATTCTGATACGACTTAAACCTCATAATTAAGTTGCAGTTGGAGTAGATTATTAGTTACACACTGGCTTGGCTGATGCTGGAAGCAACAAATATGCCGCATTCGAAATGTCAGAATTACGCCTATTAGACAAGTAGTACTAGTAATCAAGATTCCCAAGTGGGCGTATTATGATTTCATTAGATAATTATTAATGTCACTTGTGTGATAATTGCGCATTGCTTGTGGTCCGCCTTAATCATTATTCCAGCGGTTGGTGCATATTAATGATGATTCAGTCAAAACGTGAGAGAATTATATTTCAAGTTAATTATTGACATTTTTCATTATGTTGGAAATCAGGAGTGAGTGGGCGCAATTGTATTCCATCTACACGTACCTGTTTCTTGCCAACTACTCAAGTTGTAGTTCCTTTTAATATTTATAATTAAATAAATTTATATTAATTTTAAATTTAAAAATATATTAAATTGACTCGATATATTTCCTGACCTCATTGGTCACTCTCTACTCACTATTAAAATACAATTAAAACTTGTATAATAAGGAGGCTATCAATTTTCATATAAATTTATGAAGAATAAGTTATATATATCCTTTATAATTCATCTTTAAGATTCTGTACCATTGAGGAAAGTTGATGGAACAACCCATGGTAATTGCTTGTTAAACAAGCACAGACTTCATGGGGACTACAAGTCCCAAATTGTGGTCCGTGATATCACTGAGTGGCATGTTACGGACTGCAGGAATGTCATGGTGCTTTTAATGTTATTCGGCCCATATCCACTCGTATAAGATCATATTTTGATTTCAAAAATTAATTAAGTCTATGATTTATTAGAAGATATATATCATTGATTTTTCTCTTTGTATTTCAATATAAATTCTTGTGTTCCAATATGCTTATTTTACTAGCACGTGATAATTTCTCCCTAATGCGTAATCTTTCAATACGTAACAATATCAAACTCTTATTTGAATTTTAATCATACTCTTTTAAAAATTATCTCATCATTTTTTTTAATTGATGAGTCACCATTTTCATATTCTCTTGTTTGATCTACCAAAAATCTTTATTAAGTCTTTTTTATCTAATGAATTTATCTTTTAATATCTTTTGTTTGATCCACCAAAAATCTCTTCGGAAATAATCTACCGCTTGCTCAAAGAGTACATAATCTACCAAATATCTATTAGTCATTGAACCTAACCTATCATGCCTCTTCTTAATGACAAGTCCACACTAATCAATATCTTTTATCAAGAGTCAACCAAGAACCTATGCGAGAATAATCTATCACTTACTCAATGAATTATTTTTCGTTCATTATGTGCAGTCCAATACTATATTTATGACCAAAGTTTATAGTTATGACTCTGATATCAGTCGGTGGATATGAATATATACTCATCTGAAATTATAACTTGATCTAAAAAATTAAACTATTACATATATGATCTATTAGAACACATATATCCTCAATTTTTTTTCTTATATTCCGATATAAGACACGTATTACTTCAACACTTGACTACAGAAGCTGCACCCTACAAAGAAGTACTAGTAAATTACAGGAAAGTTGATTATATTAAATTTAAACTGGTGCATACGCCTATCTTTGAAGACCGTCTAATATCCAGAAGCAGCATTTGTTTCTCATTTAAGAAACATGGCAACCCCACTAACATTACGTCTGGTTCTGTACAAAGAAATTGTTTAATATCTTAAAGACAAGAAACAAACACCCATATGTTTTTTTCTTGGTGTTAAAATGTTTCTCTGAATTTCTTTCCACGAGAATGTGGCAATTGAAAACTTTCATATTTGCTTACTTGCATCTGCTACTCTCTCGATCCTCTAAAAGTGAAAAAACAAAAACATTCAGTGCTGTTTTTACTAAAAACAAGTAGCAGTAGCAGGCATAAAAACTAAAACCATGTTTCTAGTTCTACTCTAAAAGATAACAAATGAATAAATACTTTCTGCATTTATTTTTTCCCAACAGAGCAGAAGAATGCAAATTAAGAAGCAAAAGAAAAGTTCTATGAAGAGTAGGTTTTTTTTTTTTAACTCCGACTGTTGGCGCAGTAGTTTAAGCTTAACTCTGGGATGAACCGTAAACTCGGACGTCTTGGGTTCGAGTTCCACTTGCAACAAGAGTTCTATTTTCTCATAAGAACAGGTAACGGGGCCACAGATTTTAGAAGGGTTGGTCCGGGTTGAGGAGATTAGTCCGACTGCGGTTGAGAAACTCTACATTATCAAAAAAAAAAAAAAAAACCTTTCTTTTTAGAGAAAAATCCATCCATTTCTGGCCTTTCGGCTAAATCAAGTATAACAAGGATCTCAGTCCAAACTTGCGTGTAAAGAAGAGTTTGTGCCACCAACAACGGCAAGCTAAGAAGAAAAAAAAAGAAGCCAAATCCAAAACAGGATATCAGAACTACTGTACAATCCCCTCAAGGCACAATATATAGAAAGGAGTAAAAAGAGTAAAACAGGTTGGGAAAAAAATGCAAAGAACTGAACTTTACATTTCTTCATTGATTCATGATCGGTTCGATATCCTTCAGAAGTCCCACAACTTGTTGCATACTTGGTCGCTTAGAGGGAAGATTAGCCGTGCATAAGTATCCAATCTTTAAAGCCTCCTCCATTTGAGTCTCCGGCCCTGTTTCACGGATTTTTGGGTCAATGGCTCTTGAACCTTGGTTCTTCCTTACTAATTCTCTCACCCAACTAACCAAAGTTGCTTCTTTCTCTGGATAATCATCTTCAGCAGGCTTTTTCCCAGTAATTAGCTCAAAAAGAACTACTCCAAAACCATAAACATCGGATTTTGGTGTTGCTGCTCTCGGGGAGCCAGTTTCGGGCTGAAGGAATTCTGGTGGCACATACCCTGGTGTTCCACGAGTAATCTCATCCTCTAGACCATTCCCGAAAATCTTAGCCAATCCAAAATCAGACAATCTTGGTTCCAAGTTGAAATCAAGATAAACACTACTAGCTTTAACATCTCTGTGGATTATCGGAGGGGAGCAGCCATGGTGTAGAAATGCCAGTGCCCTGGCAGTCCCAAGTGCAATTTTGTGCCTAAATCTCCATGTTGTTAGCAGCCCTTCAGAGCCAACATTTTGAATCCCATTATTTTCATCTTCTTCCCAAGTATCTGTACTCCAATCTTCTGTAGTTTGAACTCCAAGTGGCAGGTCATGAAGCAAATTCTGCAAATTTCCATTCTCCATATAATCATAAATGGCAATCCTTTGTTCACCAGCCAAGCAATATCCAGTCAACGGAACAAGATTAGGGTGTTTGATTCGACCAAGATACTCGAGCTCTCTCGCAGCTTCTTGGTCTGTCATGGTGGATCCGTGGACCAAAACTTTAACAGCTACATGAATTCCACCTTGTAAAAATCCTCTATAAACAGGTCCAAACCTCCCTTCAGCCAACAATGTGCCTCTATCGAAGCTTGAAGTTGCAGACAAGAGGTCTGAAAATGTAAAGTTCAACAATGGCTTCTCAAAGATAACTACTGGGACTGATGTCGCGTGCTTAACATCAGCTACCCAAGTGGTGGAATCAGTCTGAAATGAAAAGGGGCCTGAAATATTTTGTTCTTCTTTGTAAGAATATTGCTTCACAGCCCACATTATGGATTTTCTTCTGCAACCAAAGGCCAAAAACAGCAACCCCACTAGCAAACAGATCATAGAGAGGGCTAAAGCCAAAGCAAGCTTTTGCCCCCTGTGTCTTGGAGCTTTCCTTTTAAAGAGATTTTGGTTTGCAGCAATTGGGCAGCTGTTTAATGACCCAATGAAAGCTGATTGGAGGGTTTCAGTGGAGAATTGAGTAGCACAAAGGGTTAAGTTGTTGTAAGAGAAGTTGAACCTCTCCATCCAAGGGAGTTTCTCTAGGAGAGATAAAGGGATGTCTCCACTTAAGTTGTTGTATGAGACATCAAACATTTGGAGGTTTTTGGCACTCAAAAAAGGAATCTGACTGCTGAGATGGTTTTTGGAAAGATCAAGAGTTCTCAAATTACTCAATTGTGAGATTTCTCCGGGAATGTGGCCAATTAAATTAGTCTCAGACAAGTTCAAATACTCTAAATTAGAAAGAATTTCAATTTGCAAAATTTTTTGTTTGGAAAATCTATTGCATGCAAGATTAAGGTGTTTGAGATTCCGGGCTTGGTTCAAGTTATCAAAAAACTCTCCACTAAGCTGATTTACAGACAAGTCGAGATAAATCAAATGAGACCAATTGAAGCTGAAATTGAAACTTACCCGAGAAATATGACCTTGTAACTTATTTAGGCTCAAATCAATCACCTCCAATGGCCCCTGAAAAACATCAACCACAGAACCCTGAAAAAGGTTACTCGAAATGTTAAGAAAGGTGATGGATATCATCCCTGACAAATCTGAACCCCGTCCATGGATCTCATTGCCAGCAAGGTTCAAGGATTTAAGCTTTGGAAATGCAGCAGCAAAACCATCGGGAAGAGTACCATTAAGCCGATTTGTCGAAAAATCTATGGAAACCAAAGAATGACAATTCAGAATCCCCTCTGGAATGCTAGACTCAAACCCATTTTGATTGAGATTAAGAACTTGCAAACTCAAAAGGGAGCTAACAGCTTCAGGGATATTCCCAAAGAAATGGTTGAAAGAAAGGTCCAAGCTTTCAAGTAGACCAAAATTGCCTATGTTGTTTGGGAGGTTCTCAGATATTTGGTTAAATGAGAGATTGAGAAACTTGAGTGAAGCAAAACTCCAGAAATCAGAAGGCAACCCAGTGATTTTATTATTGCTTAGATCCAAAGATTGAAGCTTTCTGAGTTTGCCAATGGTGGTTTCAGGAATTGAACCAGATAAACCCAAACCAGAAGCTGCTAGCTTGATAACGTTTTCTTGTTTGGTATCACAAAATACACCTTGCCATGAACAAACAGGATTGGAAAAGTTGTGAACTTGAGAAGAAGTTACACCCATCTTTTGCAAGAAGTCAGAGACAAAGAAGCCATCTGTATTGGGTTTTTGACAAACCAATGGCCTAAAGAACAGTGTTACAACCAGAATGGAACATAAAAAACTAACACCCATTTGAAGAAAAAGGGTTAAAATTCAAAAAACGAAAGAGAGAAACTCAACCAAAACCCTCCAGCTACCTCAAAACCCTCTCTCTTTCAGTCCTTGAATACCAAAATTTTATCATAAATATATGATTTTTCTCCATTTACTACTCTGCAGCATCTGAACCTGCCATTAAATCCATAACCACCACCGTCCCAACCCACGGGCCAGAGGAATTTCAATGGAATTAATACTTAACTGTGACTCAAAACTCAGAGATGAACCAACAATTTTCTGCAACTTATGGGCAAAATGTTCTTTTTCCCAGAAAAATCTCAAAAGCTCACAGTAAAAAAAGAAACGGTGGGTGGGGTTTATTAGGTATAAAGAAGTAACGGTATTAATCAAATAATATTGAGCGTATCCTTCAACAATGGAAAACAACCTAACTGAGACTTTTTATCCATTTGTTGAATAACAAAACCTCATGTCTTTTTCTGCGACTTTTATATGACTAGGTTAAATGAAAACAAGGAGGGTTGCAGAGGAAAGTTGGGAAGATAAACTATACATACATACAGTGGTCAGAAGTAGGGCTTCATAAATGACATGGCTTGAAGGAAATGTCTTTTGGGTTGTTGAAATTTATTAGTTAGTGATCTGTTGAGTGGAATTCAATGATTCTGCCGAGTTTTTCTAATAATCATGGATATTTTATTTTTTTTGGCATAGTGACATAATTTAGTGACAAAAATCTTTATTTTTTTAATTTTTATTTATTAAAGTCTCATATCAAAAATTACCCCTAAAAATTCCATAAATTGTCTAAATTGTTGGTGGAGATTGTGTAAATTTTTATAAAGAGAAAGTGAATAAAATCTAGAGAGATATAATGTGTTAAATTTTTAGAGAGGCAGAAAATATGATAATTGTTAGAGAGAGAGAGAGAAAAAAATTATGTAATTAATTTTAGATAGAAAAAATATATGTTTTGAACCTTTTAATATTAGTGTATATTTTAATGTGTATTATGTATTTTAAGTGGAATGAAATATATCCCACTAACAGTAAGAATAATCACTTTGTTGAAATACTAATTCACTAAATTTATTTACAACCAAACAAAAGAATAATCATCCCTATAAACATGAGCATGAAGACGCTATATATTCCTCCAACTAATCATGACATTAATTAGATTTGTATTTGTTATGGAATTAAACAATCTCATGAAAAAGACTTGTCCCAAGTCTTGTATATAGTACCAATCCCCCTTGTCATAAAATATTAAGTATTTAAAACAAATTTTATATTTGCTACTTATATTTTTTGTGCAGTTTGAACTATGACTATAATCTCATCGACATGCTTAATACTATGAATTATTATTAATGAAGTTTGAGAATCATAAAAAAAATCAAGTGCTATTACGGAGTTTATTTTAAATTTTAATAACAACACTCCGTTTGTTCTGTAAAAGAATTTTATTAATTAATTTTTTTAAACGATTTTTTTTTTATAATAATATAAATTGATACAATATTTTAAAATTTATCAACATATTTTAATATTACATCATTATTATTAAACTAAACGTTTAACAAATTTTAATATATAGTTGTATATCCTTAACTTTGTAACCAACTCCACTTGAATTGTGAATGAAGGGTTACGTGTGTTGAATGTTTTCTTCTAGTAATCCATTTTTATTTTTGACCAATGATATCATCTATTTCTTTTTTCGTTGGATCTCTTCCTCTTCCACAGTGGAAAGAATATTAATTTGTAACTATATCATATAATTTATTGTGGCAGACCTATATATATATATATATATATATATATATATATCTTAGTTGTTCTAGTATGATAGGGTGGGTCAAGCTATGATCATGATTTGAATTTAAGCAACTTAGAATCTGTATGATTAGCCTTTGGACAAGGCCCTACAGTCACAAAATCTCTTCACTAAGCTAAGATCATGATTTGAATTTAAGCAACTTAGAAACTGTATGATTAGCCTCCTAAAGTCACAAATCTCTTCACTAATCTTTACGTTTTAATGATTTCTAATTAATGTTAAAAATATACTCTTATTAATTTTTTTATCAAACAGTTAAATCGACTTAAATATATTAAAAATATAAACCTTTATAGACAATAAAACAATTACAATACAAAAACTTAAAATAGTATAATATTATTTTTTTCAAAAATAATAACAAATTGTAAACTCTTATGTTGCGTTTAGATTGAATGAATAGAATAGAAAAATGAATGTAATGATTTTAAGATATTTTAAATAAATGTTTGGTTGTTGGTGAAAGTGAGTAATATAATATAATAGCAAAATTATCACACATATTTATTTTATTTGAATAAACTTTATTCCACCACCTCTCAGTGAAATAAAAACCAAAGAGATAGAATAAATTTTTATTCTATTAAAATGGTTTATCGATCATCAAATGAAATTATTTTTTTTATATTTTATTTATTTAATCCAAACATAATATTATTAGTTATTATTGCTATATTTGATGTATAGTGGAGTGGTTATTAAGCTCGGTTAAAAGGAATGATTTATCTTGTTCAGGAAAAAAAGAAAAAGACTTAATCATTGTCAGAATATGAAAAAATCCGCAATGATTTGGGTACCTCTAGAATGTGGAGTTTATTATTTAGGCATGCACCGACTTTTATAAAAAGTTGAGAGATGGTTCATCTGAAACCACATTTATAAATCAATTTTGTAAAATTTAAAAGTTAAAAAGTATATATATATATATATATATATATATATATATATATATATAATATTTATTAGTGTCTTTCTAATTTTTAATTAAAACGATCAACCAATTTAGGACGGGAAGTGTACAATGCTTTTATCAATCGAAAAGAAGACGGTATATTTTTAAGGACAGTGGGAATATTTTTATTTGAAATAATCCGACAACTATTCGAGGGAGACTATATCGAGGTTCATCATTTATAAATTCTTAAAATAATTAATTTAATTATAAAAGTCAACGCAATATAATCATATTGAGACGGAGGGTGCAAAGCTTCAATGCCATGTTACTGCCAGCATTCTTTATATTCTTCAAGCAACGTTCAATCATGCATCCAAATCATCCCCAATAATTTATTGCCAATATGTATACTCCCTCAATTCTTTAAAAAAAAAAAGGATTTAAGTTTGATTTTTCAGACATTTTTGGATTATAAATTAACGTGATCTATTTAATTTTTGAAAACAATAAATTTATAAGTAATAACATTTTTTAAATAATTTAGAATTTTTATAAGAGTAATAATTTGATAAACAGACAATGTATGTATGAAATAAAGATAATGATGCCCAATGTAAGTATTTTATTAATTTGATGTCATGATCCTAACACCGCTTATGTATATACTGATAGTGTATAAAACTTTAATTATTTTTTTTTATAAATGTCTTGTCTATAATTAAATTAATTCTTAATAATTTTAAATTAAAAAACATCTCAAATTAATTTTAGAAAATCAAAACTAATTATATATGGTAGAACTGAGAGACTACTTGCTTCATCATTAAGTGTTGGAATACTTATACTCCACTTGACGGACGGATCAAATTAAAGCTGATTCTTTAAGACCAAGTGGTAACACACAACATGCATGTTCCAACAAGAGTACTTGAACTTTGCACAACCAATTACAAATTAATATTATAAACTTTTGGTGACAAATTATTTTTGTTGAACTCTTGTAATTGGTGGTAATTTACAAGTCTAGCTATCATTTCATATTTCTTTATTCTGGGCACATATATGTGTACACATACAGACCCTACAAAGAAGTTGGAAAAATATCACTCCATATATATATATTTGGGCAATGAAACATTGGTCAAATGAACATCCACGTCCTTTGGCATATATATAAATGAACATGTAATCAATCGGATGGTGATTGAAAAGCACTTTCGGACATGAATCTGTTTTTTCAGATGCCTATATTTGGTTGGTGACTGCCAAAGTTGAAAATATAAATAATAAGAGATTTTTTTTATATAAAAAAAAAAAAAAGTGAGACGAGGGACCATTTTAAACAGATTTTAAGCCATAATTGACGTGATGTGTAGATAATGATACCCATTGGGGACATTATGGAAAATTGATATTTCTATAAGTAAATTTTGAAATTTTTACAAAAAAATTCTCAAATAAGTGTTAAACTCGTTTACTATTCATGCGAGAGGAACTTTATGAAATTATCAAGTAAAAATATCAACTCCCTTTTATCCATTTATTTAATAAGCAACTTTTGATTTACACAATTTCAACTCAGGAAGGAGTACAAAATAAAAGATGGGATGATGACGAAAGGAGAAGCGTTTCTCCGGTCCATTTGGCTTATCTCAACGGGTTGCCATACAAGATGCATCCGAATTCCTAAAAGACCGATATAATTACAATCACAACTCGACCTTTCCAGTTTTTAAGAAACTTGTCCATATACGGTCAGGATCCACATCTAACTCGACTATGGTAAATAGTCCGCCCGCAATTTTCAGCTGTATGGCGGATCCAGAGTGGTCACTACATCCAACCTAACGTTGATGATAATGTGCAGTAGAGGCGAGATGCTACATTGAATAGTTTGAGGGGAGAGTGGGTCTGGGCATGTAGGATGTGGAATAAGATGGGATTGGGATGTTTAACCGTACCCAGAGGGAAAAAAACATACAAACTTGAACATAAAAAATTTAAGGAAATGTAAAGAAGACGCTTTCTGGAGAATAGAGGGTGCATTATCACTGCCCATAAGCAAAATGATACATTTAAACTAGGAGACATGAAACAAGCACCAAAATAGGAGCATCTTTGCTATAGCATCTGCACAAAAAGGGGAAAATAAGTCCAAAAAAATGGTTAACACGAATACCTGCACTAAAACCCGTGCACCCTTTGTTAATGGGGCTCATCTCCGAGTAACGTTGATATAAGTTATTCAAGGGGCATGACTATTTCTTAAAGATTCCAACCGGACATGTTTAAACTAATATCACATAAACTTGATAGTGCAAATTTCTGGCAACAAAAAAGATTATTACGTAAAGACACTGATCCATCAGTGGTACGGATCCAAAATAATTTCATCATTAGTCTCCCAAAGAGTTACTAAATAGAAGAAATACATCAACTAAAGCTTGATACATTCCTCAACACAGGAAACCTCTCGCTGGCTCAAACAATTATCAAACAACATTAATAACTGTAAATTCAAACACCCAGGTTCAAGCCTTCCTAGACGAACAAAACCCCGAAGAAAATGAAACAATTTTTTTCTCTCGTTTATTCCAGAGCTACTCGTAACAATTCTCTCCGCTACAGCATGACACTGACAAATAGTACATATTATATATTATATATTAATAGAGAAACTCAGTAAGATTTCTAACCGCGAATGGATGTAGATCTGCTCCCATCATATTCTGAATGGCTTGTTTCCAGAACTGGACTGGTCCAACCTTGCTTTCTTTAGCTTTGCATTCATGGTTGCAATTTCTTGGAATGGATTAGGTCCACTGAAGTCATTCTTAAAGCTCCGTACTTTTTTCCTCTTCCCTCGGTCATATTCTTCATCCCTGGTGAAGTCATAAAATTGCAACCAAAATGTCAATGCAAACAAAAATTAGTGCAGTTCATAAAATATAATGCGACCACGTTTAGGAGCAACCTGAGCTCATGACCAATTCGAACTTAAGCCACATTAATACTATAAATTCACTGAGTTTCAATATAAAAGTATGAAACTTCTCATTTAAGTTCTCATGAATGTGTACTACATTCCCTAATGCATAAAATTACCATGAAATATGTAAAGCACAAAGTCAACTAGAAATAATGATAGACCTCCTACTCCACAACCACCGTCCCATTTTGGAGGGAGTATTAACAGACATTGTATAAAGAGCTTGCAAGAGATCAAGTGTAAAATTTCTGATAATGATGTCCAGGCATAAAATCCCCAATCCAGTTCGTTTTGGATACACAAGTGAGCCTCATCCCAACTACTTTGGTCAGCTATCCTAATCAGACAAAAAAGGTTTTAGCCAACATACATCCTGTTTTCAAAGTTGATTAGAGGGGAAATTCTATTATTTCCTTAAGCAACAAGTGCTCAAACGATACATATATAGACAGAGACAAATACATTCAAGGAACTACTAATGTAACCAGTTCTGGAATTACCGTGATAAATCTTTTCACAAGCATTTCACCTAACAAACATGGATGATTCCACGAGGTGGACATGTCAATTATGGAAACCAACACTCTCCGGACACATAACTGACCCTTAAGTTACTTGACTATATTTTAAATATATAATTCTAAGCGTAGAGGCCACGACACTTGAGGATAAGTGTATCAGTGTTTCCAAAACAATCAAGCCAATATTATCTTTGCATGTCTAGAAAGTAAAATTGTTAAAACAAAGAAAGTAAATTTGTATCAAGTACAATAAGAGTAAACTAGTAAAAGTAGCAGTCAAGACAGGAAAAAGTCATCATCGGCTCATCGCAAATGAGTGTAGTCACACACTGTTTGGTGGCTTACTTTTTTTTTTGGAAGTTGATAGGGAGGGGAAGGGCTTCTTTTTGGAGTTGTTAGGAGGTGGATGTTGTCTGTTATATCTTTTGTTCGGTGGAATTTATTATGAAATAATCTTTACTTCTAAAATGATGTTGAATATGTTTTGGATAGACGATATGACAACATTAGTTCTCTTGACATGTTGTATCTGTTTTGGAGGTAATATTTTCAAACTTAAACTGGAGATGATGAAAAGGAAATTCCTTGTGTTATGACACTCAAAATTAGAGGATCTTGTTATCCCTGATTTGATTGAAGTAAGAATATATATACAAAGGTCACCTGTTAAATTATATATATAAAAAAGCACCTTCTTATGACAAGAAACTATCGATCCTAATACTGGAAGAAACTTGAAGTGACCAATTTTACCCACTGACACAAGCTAACTTAATCTGAATCTTTATCTACACAGTGAATGTAATATGCAGTATACAAACCTTTGCAATCATCATCAACACAATGTTTCAACAGACGAGTGAATTTCACATAACACAAATATTTCCATACACCGTGCATTTCAACTTACCATTCATCTGCAACATAACCATTACAGCCAGTCTCGACACCCCTTGGTTCCGTCTTCTGAGATGGATATGACTCTATCTCATCCCAACGTGCAACTGGAATCAAAAACAAAGAGCAAAGAAAGTACGTTAACCAAATTTTACTAAACAGATGAAAGCCTATGCAATTTTAGTTAGCTTTCCTCAGTATTGAATGAGGGCATAAAGGGAATCACAAATAATTATCACCTATTGTCTCTTCTAAACCTCTGGTAAGCATATTCATCAGACCATTCTTCATCGAGTCTCTTCTGCTATCTTTTGAATTATTGTGTCCTCTAGCATCCAACTGGTTTCCTGCTGAACCTGTAATATAACTCTTCTGTGATTGATCATCAGCTGCAAGCACAGCATCCTTCTGACCAGTTCTCCCAATGTACTCTTTATCAGCAACACCCGTCAACAAATTACCACTACAGTTTGACACCAGATTATTTACTGCGCAACTGTTCTCTTTTTTCTTGTTAAAAGATTTCTTCCCTTTCCTTTGAGTGTGAGATAAACCATTAAATCCTATTGTCTTGTATTTCTCAGAAGTAGATGGCCCAAGATCTGATGAAATACTGTCCCCAACCACCAAATGTTTCTGACTAAGATTTGTGGTCCCTGATGTGCACTTTTTGCTTCTTTTATGCTTTTTCTTCCGCACATGTAAAGATGTCCCTAGAAGGATCTTTGAGCTAAGATGCATTTTTATAATCGGACACTTACGAAGCTTCTTTTTCAGCATTTGGCAGGGTTTTCCTTCAAGAACATTCTTTCGTGATAGTGTGGCTAATTTGGCCTCTTCCATTCCCTGAACATTATCATCAGACTTTTCACAATAAAAAAAGAAATAATGGCCTGACAAACTAAAGTTGAAGGTATTTACAGTGACAGATACCTGACTATATTCCCTGCTAGTTGGACTAGAAGAAGTTATAGGGAGGATTTTTTCCATTGTTCTCCCACTAGGATCCAGTGATGAAGCTTCACTACCATTCTAAATGAAAGAGGACAAATCAATATTACATTTACAATAATATGCCACGCATAACAGAAACAGAAAACAGCACCTGACCTGGGACTAAAGCATTCAAATACCTGTGCTGAGGAGGCTTTCTCTCTCACTGAAGTAAACCCAGGAGTTTTCTGAGGGATGCAGCAGTTGGGTGATATAGTAATCGAATCATCAAGATCTTTTTTGGGGCTTCTGTTCTCATTGCCATTTGGCAATATGGCACCTGAGTCGCTTAGATCTTTACCATTAACAAATTTCGGATTGCTGTCACAGTTGGGTGATGCAGCAATGAAGTTGCTAGCATCTTTTTTAATACTTCTATGTGGATTAGAGCCCTTAATAAATGATTCCTGTTGTTGCAAACATGCTCCATCTCTGCGGCTTTTGACATAAAGGCTCTTCACAGAATCCTTTAGTGGTAGCAACCTTGAAGAAAATTCCAACAGAGAATCCTTATTAGGTACCGAGCACTCTTCTGCCGTCAAGCCACTATGATTCTTACTGGAGGCATCTTTGGTTACGGGTGATAAACTGGCATTTGATGAATCTCTCTGAACAATAGCAGCAGAAGACATTGTACCATTCACTCTTACCTCAATTCGACCACTTTGGATGGTTTCTTTCATTCCTTGAGTGAAATTAGGATAAGCTTTATTCCTTTCCATGGCATATGCGGTCATTTTCTGTTTCTGAACAACATCAAGAGGCTTCTTTGAAGCAAAAATTCTTCTATCTCGATAATAGAACAGCATGTATGCCTTCTGATCCAAAACCTTCCTCTCACTAACTTGAACCACCTATTAATCATCATATGCAGCAGAAGTCAATTTCCAAAAACAATCATAATGACCGAGGACTATTAAACCAAGTAAAGTGGTGTTTGGCCACCACTAACTAGAATTAGAAGCAGCAAGCCTTCTCCCTCCTTCCAACTGTGCCAACAAGAAATTTTCATATTGGACTCTAATCTCGCAACAGTGCCATATGACAGCTTTATTGACAATCTTTACAGTGGATTGGCTGTGTAAAGAAGATGGGAAAATCAGAACCAAACGAAACTATACAACGATAGTATTCAGAAATGGTGGGATTGTACAAAGTCGGACACAGGAAGGTAAAGAAGACCAAGCAGAAGGACCACGAGGAGAATATGGGAGCCTGAAAGATGCTCTTTGTTTCTCTAAAGACAGCTGCCAGTGTTAAAAATCTGTTCCCACTTCCTAATGTCCCACATTATCATTATATATAATGTATATGTAAAAATGAAAAGGAGGGAGAAAAGAAGCAAAAACAAATCTGAAGTTGTCACAGCTTTTGTGTTTGTTTTGAAGGGTGGCGCAAGCGCACGAGCAAAAAGAAAATAGACTACCAAACAATTTTTATCCAAACCACCCCTAAATACAACACCCATTATTGAAGTTGTCTCTATTACCCGATTGTCATCAAGGGAGTACCACATGCCTCTTGATGTACGTACAAAGCAGTAATAGTGACCGGAATGAGTGCTCCACCCAGCATGAACCAAAACACCATAAAGGGTGTACTTCAAATCGCCATCCTGCATTGTATGTGAAGATAGGATGAAAATAACCATGAAAGTTGTAAGAGATAGCATGAGGTGAAATTTAAATGAGAATTCAATGTCATCTGTGCCACTGGCGAGATATATCAAGCACTATGCAACAGCTAAATCAATACAATTTAAAAGTTAATTAGAAATGTTGATTAACTTCGCTGATTGCAAGTACAGTGAACAATATCAATTAATAACTCTATCCCATTAAAATTAATCCCCATTGTTGTGTATTCTGCACAGATTTCATTACGTTCTGA
Organism: Hedera helix; assembly: GCA_947179155.2. Lineage (NCBI taxonomy): Eukaryota > Viridiplantae > Streptophyta > Magnoliopsida > Apiales > Araliaceae > Hedera > Hedera helix. The sequence goes on along the minus strand of OX359268.1, from coordinate 48,600,000 downwards.
AAAAACATTTAAATAGTATTTTGAGAATATGACACATCTATAATCTATGTAGATGTGATCTGATTTGGACACCTTAATTCCCTGTCATGTGCACTTAAAAATAGAGGACTACTAAAATGGGACAAAAGGTGATTCAAGTTTCATAGATTTGCCTAAATCCCAGGTGAATCTACCAGATTGAACATAGCGATAATCACATCACTAGTATGCCTCCAACATACATAACTAAGTCCCTTAAAAGAACACAACAGCTAGCCAAGTGTTTGATTTTTAGGAAAGTGCATTAGGAGAGTGAAACAATTGCTCTGCACTGCAAATGAAATGTAAAAATGCAAGGTACACTATGTAATATGCCATATTATAGTGAAGATGCACACAAATAGTGAGGAAAACATGGGGCGGACACTTTTATATTTTTGTTTTCCTGAGTAATTCATTTGATTCTTCTAAAATTTATAGGAAATACCCAAGATATATGAAGATATTGAGGAAAGCATTAAGTGGTAGAAGTTAGCAATTGATTATTGTCAGATTCCACCTCATAAATCTTCCGCACAAATAGAAAATTCTTTAAGGTGTTCAGTGATATATCCTCATTTCCTCAAAGGTGTTTCACTTTGCAGTAAAGCACTTAAAAAAACTATTTCACCCATGTTTGAAGTCACTCGGTAACAAAATTCCAGTAAAAAAATTAGCGAGAACATGGAATGCATGTATGTAACATGTTACATTAACTGATGTTTCAGAATGCACTCAATCTTTCAGTAATCTCTGAATTTATAAAATCTTGTTTTAAGAATAAATATATATATTGCCTTGAATAAATAAATGAACTTACATATGGATTAGTTACAAAAGGTTTCAAGTCCAATGTAGGACCAAAAAGAATCTTCTTATCGATCTTCTGTCCAGCTACATGTGAACCAAACCGCTTTAGGTGGATAGTAAGGACATAAGGTGCCTTGTGAATGGTAAGCTGTTTGAGAGCCTTAACTTTCTGCTTACATTGCTGGCACTGGTACTGCCTCTCTCCTCCATCTAACTGCTCTTTGGCAGTGAAATGAGCGAGTGCCTTATATAAAGACTCTGCCTTCATAATTTCAAGGCTCAAATCTATGAATGGATCAAAATTGTTGGAGGAAAAGGAACACTGCATGCATTTCACCTGTAACAAATAATGAGGCTATCAATGATGGCAAAAGCAGGAGTGTAAGAACTGGAAAAACACTGCAGAGCACTGTAAGCAAACCTATCCCAGACATTTCCTTACATTTTGCACCATGTTTCTTAAACCACAAAACTCTGACTTATGCCTGAAAAGTAACATATCATCTCCCTCTACATAATTGAGACAGAGAACATAGAAGAGCAAAGAGTTACCTGGCTACGGAGGCGACCACCAAAGATCTTGTGGACCAAACTTTTATCATAAGCACTTGGTGATTCGCTAGGCACTCCTGAAGGTAAGCAGCATTTGTGCATCGATTCCAACAAATTCACCATGTATTCATGAGCATCCTCCTGTCTGGAATTCCGGAAATTGCGTGATATGCCTAATACGTGGTCAAGGCTTGTAAGTGTAGAAAATTCATCCCTTATTAAATATCAGAATATAAATACTTGACCCTAATATGATGTGACTTGGTAAAGCTTCCTGCATGCACTTTACTACCATATGTAGAAACTTTTATTCTGACACTTACATATGGCACTAAGTGTAGAGGGGCTAAGGTAACTTGCTTTAGCACTATCACTATTCCTTTTTCTTCTTTTCAGTGCAGAAAGTATAGTTGGTGGACCTTGATTTTGGGAGGAACAAAATGTAAAAAGTTAAAAATAATCTACTTTTTCGAAAATAGGGGAAAAAGTGTAAATATATAAATCTATACCCACCATAATTGCTGGAAAAAATATACTAAAACATTAGATATTGACCACCTTATTTTATAAAATAGAACAGAATACAACATTGTGATTTTCTTGTGAAAAATCTTTGTCATTAATTACTTTTTAAAAACCATCTTCGAATATTATTTTGTTTGATTATTATTAACCTATAAAATAATTATTACATACTGTTCTTAGAAAAAGTTCTGGTTCCGCAATAAGGGAAGCATCAACTACTCCTACCATTCACAAAGATTTTCACTTTTCAGTTCTATTTTTTTTTTAAAAGTGAGTTAAGCTCTTTTAAATGTCATGTCATGTGATGCATTGTGTAAGATATTTCGATGGACAAAATGTGCTAGCACATGACTTCTATTAGTTGAGGATAATGTTGGAACTCTTTGCATGAACTCAAATTTCAGTAAACAATAATGCACTTCTTTGATTTACGTGAAATCAAAATAGACAACCTTTGTGAAAAGGAGGGAGTATAAAATATGTTTGAAGAACCAAATAGGCAGTAAACCCAAGTATTACACATAAACATATTTATTACTTATCAGTACATACAGGATACTTTTTCTAGAAGCATAAAAGAACAGATCAAAGGACCCCGGGAAAGGTGGCCCAACTTGGTTGTCCCCATTTGGCTTTTACACATTTTAGAAGGGAAAAAAACTAATAAAAAAAGGTGTAAAAGTTTGGAGTGTTTCAACCTTTCCTTCTATTAGGTTCCATCCCACATATTTATAGATAAATGTAGACCCCACCCCATGTAAAGTTTAAACTAAAAGACTCAGATGAGGTCCACCTATCAAGGCCTCTTATTTTTGTAGAAAATGTATAGTAATTAAATATTAAAAAAATTAAGATGACAATCTTGGGACAGCATAAGGAATGAGGGACGACTAATTTGGGGGGGAAGGAGTAAGTTCTATTTCAAGAAAGTTATACGCTTCAAAAGCTTGTCCAATCTTTGGAGCTACTACAAGAAAAATAAGCAAAAAGAATAGGAAATTGAAGAATTAGAGGTGGACAATCTTTGGAACTTAAAGCCATGATGCAGGTAAAATAGTTCCTAACCAGAAAAAGGTAGCAAAGATGACAAAAGATTTTCATATATAGAAGTTGAAAACAAAGCTATATGCTACAAAAACTATAGGGAAACTCCAACTGATAATCAGGAAATCAATCCAACATTATAAGGATACAACGCAAATTCGAGACTATCTCCTTGGGTGCTAATATTCTCCCAGTTGACTGCAGAGCACGGCTAACATGTTTTTGGATGGCACACAAAGCACAAAACCCAGCAATGCGACCTTCAGAAATCAAATTATTAGAACAGAAAAGTATTAACATCATTTTCCATCAGAAACCAAGGTAATAAAATGGGTTCTGGAGACATTTCACAGTATAAGTTATAAAGAGCATTAAGTTCTGGATAAATTTTTAAATTTTTATGAAAATCATTCAATTAAGCTATTTATCCTCTTGGGCCAAACAGAGATCTGGCCTTGTTTAGGGACTCAGAGTCTTTCAAATTGAGGGAAAAACTTGCCCCTCTTCTGATTCTAGTTATGCCTTGGGATTGGGACTTCCTTTAAAGGAATGGCACGACATCACTCTGTCCACCCACAGTTGAATGTAGCGGCTACCTATTTACTGGAATCGCTCTTAAAAGGATCTCCTTTAGCAGGTTAAGACAGGAGTGGGGGCCACCTGTATGCTTTCAATATTTAAATCTAGCTTAGGTAGAACCAACTGTTAAACAAACCCTTGGTACAGTCAACACCTTCCCTGCAACTTGCTAAAGTATAGCATTGTTAAAAAATTAAGATACACTAGTGGCATCTTATAATTGACAACCACGCCAAATTAAAAAGAGTAAATACATCAGATGAAAATTGTGTACATGAATTTAAGGCAAGTTAAAGACGCATGGTGAAATATGAGTATGCCAATAGTTGAGGTCTTACACTTTCATACTTCATTTTGAGGTTTGCTCCCCTAAATCAAATTAGTTTAGATTGGGTTCCCCAACGCTCTACTTAAAAGCGTACAAGGTATGGAATTTAGTATAAAGAAGGGGGTGCGAATTTGGGGATTGATTGCAATGAAGGGAGAGGAAGAGAGACTCACAAGAAGTTTGATGCTTTCCGCTCTGTAAATATGCTGCTAAAGGCTCAGTGTATGTCAGACACTGTAATACTGAGTTCAGAAAACAAGTATTTCCGAGATTTTCCAAACCAGCACCCTGTAAATTATTGATGGCATCATGAAAAACATGAAAGTGGATATCTTCAAACAAAATCACACTTCTATCAAAAAATTGAATAAATATACGTGATATCAAAATAATCAAGGCCACACTGATTGATAATAAAAAAATCTAACCAGAAAAAATGTGGCATAACAAGGTCTAAACAACAAAACAACATTATACACCAAATGGAAAACCTAGAAATGAAAAGGAAACGGGAAAACCATATTCAAAGGAGCATCTGAGCCTTGAGATGAACAAATAAAACAGAATGCACAACATACAAGCAGTCAAGCACGGATACATAATTTTGATTACTCCAAGTTGCGAGCCACCTTGGAAGTTAGTACTTGTTACAATGAGGATGATTTAATATCAGCAATACTAATAAAGTTGGAAAAAGAAACATATAATGCAAGCTGAATTGAACGATGACACTAAATAGTAACTTAGTAGAGATATTAACTTCATAGTTAAAACTGAGGTATTGTGACTTTTAGGTCAATATGTTTCTCTTATGCGAGACTTATTTGTGAGTTTATTTCTCCTTCCTCTAATGAAGTTTGTTTGTTTTTCTGATACTGTAATATTGAATCATGTACGAGATTGTATTGTAGTCCAAAAAGTGGAACTTTAAAAAAAACTTATAAACTTATTGATGAATGTAAAAAGCTACATCATCTGATTACATTTGTCAATTACTATTATAACTTTATTAAAATAGGGTATTGTAATATGTGGATAAAACATGATATTTTGAATCGGGTTCCCAAATATAAAATGATATTGGCCAACAAATATGTTTCGTCAAGTGAAAATGACTAATACAGTTGCGAGCCACCTTGGAAGTTAGTACTTGTTACAATGAGGATGATTTAATATCAGCAATACTAATAAAGTTGGAAAAAGAAACATATAATGCAAGCTGAATTGAACAATGACACTAAATAGTAACTTAGTAGAGATATTAACTTCATAGTTAAAACTGAGGTATTGTGACTTTTAGGTCAATATGTTTCTCTTATGTGAGACTTATTTGTGAGTTTATTTCTCCTTCCTCTAATGAAGTTTGTTTGTTTTTCTGATACTGTAATATTGAATCATGTACGAGATTGTATTGTAGTCCAAAAAGTGGAACTTTAAAAAAAACTTATAAACTTATTGATGAATGTAAAAAGCTACATCATCTGATTACATTTGTCAATTACTATTATAACTTTATTAAAATAGGGTATTGTAATATGTGGATAAAACATGATATTTTGAATCGGGTTCCCAAATATAAAATGATATTGGCCAACAAATATGTTTCGTCAAGTGAAAATGACTAATACAGTTGCGAGCCACCTTGGAAGTTAGTACTTGTTACAATGAGGATGATTTAATATCAGCAATACTAATAAAGTTGGAAAAAGAAACATATAATGCAAGCTGAATTGAACAATGACACTAAATAGTAGAGTAACTTGTCATCAAAACATAAAAGAAAAAATAGGAGAGCATATGATTGTTTTTCAAAAATTCAGAAAAAAGAAAGAAAAAAGATAGAGAATAAACAAAAAGAAACCAAGTAATTAAATGCAGAGATGACAAGCATCAGACAAAATAAGAAAATCAATTACAAACAAAATAACGAATCAAAGAGGAAAGTAACAAAATTATATTCAGTGCATAGTTATGATCCCGATGAAAGAATAAAAATAACATAAATACAGTTTTAAGCTAAGAGAGAGAGAGAGAGAGCAAAAAACTATGCTAAATTAGAGCATCAAAGCTTAATAAAAAAACTGGAACCATACTTCTAAAAACAACCATTCAAATAGTACAAAAAACTCAGACATAAAAAGCTTACTAGTTTACAGATAATATATACTGGATATTACAACCTTGAACCAAGCTCAACCCGGAAAAAAAAACTATAAAACGCACAAAAAACTTTGAAACCACAAACACAAACTTTAATACACCCTCAAAACATAAGGGAATAGAATAATACAATGCACAAAAAAAAAAGTTCAAACAATAGTATATAGCTATAATCCAAATATATAAACATATCTGGGTCACATTTGTCTATGAGAAGATCACAAATCGGACAACTGCTCAATATTGCAATCACAAGTATCCTGAAGTTATTCTCGAAAAGTGAGCTCTGGATTCTACTATTGTCCATAAACTCCAACCCTACTGCCTTCTTCCCAGCCATAACCAATATCCCTTGCTCAACCCTGGTCTCTGGGGCCTCCCCCCTCAATTATTGGTCCAAGGTCTCTAACCAAAAGTTCAATTATTGTACACGGTGAATGGCTCCCTCCTTTGGTGGTACTTAATTTTATAGAACAGATATCCTTTTAGTGATGGACCAGAGATCAAATACGCATTTTGGTGAGTACTTCAGTTGAAATACTCAAGAGCTCAGCCATTAAAGATTTTCAATTACGATTGAAAGATACAAGCTCAATAATACAGCAACAAAAAATAGCAGAGAACCAATACCAAATAGAACTCAAGTAAGTAGAACAGAAAATGAAAGAAGAAAAACAATTACCAAAGGGCAAAATGAAACGAAGATAATCACCAATATAAAGAGTATAAAGTAACATCGGCAAAATAAGTAACATACGGAAACCAAATTCATTTAAAGCAAAAGAGAATTGAATTCATAAACATCAAATCAAACCCAACAGAGAAAAGTACATTTAAGAAGAAGAGAGTAAAGGAAATAATATTCTCTCACTGAAAGAGGGAATGACCAACTTAATATAAACAGAAAATGCCATTTAAAAACAAAGTTTAAATAAATAAACAATTAGACTGAAACAAAAATGCCAAATAATTTACAAAAGTTAAAAGAAATTAAGTGAAAAAAATATCAAATTAATATACAGTTCACTAGCAATATTCCCAGTAAGAAACTACAAAAAGAAAAAAGTTGAAATAAAAGAGAAAGTAAAACTCAAAATTGATGAGAACATCAAAATTTAATGAAATCGTTGAGAACGTACAAAAAAAACACCATTTATATGTTTTCAAGATTTGAAAGTGAACATACTACTAGGAACAAAAATTAGCCAAGCTCATTGAAAATAGAAATAGTACAGTGCAATATTCAAAACTGTAGGAACTAAACACAAACTCCTAATCATCTACTGTACTGGTAAGTATTTAATGGAACACTCAAGGAATCAAACTAAGTGAAATATTGGGATGCCAATGAGATAAGCATAAAACATGTTGACATCTACACTATTATATGAGAATCACGCATTAAGTTAGCTCTCAATGGGTGCACTTGCAATTGTCCTCTAAGTAATTCTAAAACAGAGCTCCGGAACAAACCCATCATCTAAAACTAAAAACAGTGGGAATCCCAGTAAAACGGAAAAAAAATAAATTACAATAAAACGAATGTTAAACCAACCAATGCGATAACATTTAAAAGATTAAAAACCCAAATTACATTCACACATATCACAATAACACTGAACACAAATACTAAATTTATTTTAAAAATAAAACTAAAATTAAAAAGGTGAAATATCCAAGTTGACGAAAACACAAAAATGCATAGTAAATAACAAATAACATTTCACAATAATTAATTTTGGAGGGGAGGAAACTGAACCGTGAGAATCAAAATAACAGAAAAAACAACAAAATATTTAGAAATTCGCTCAAATAGAAATTAAGAGCAATTATATGGACAAAATTAACAAACCGAATTTCAGCGTATTTATAACACAAATATTGGATTAAAGGTAACTCAAAAAAGCAAACTCACTATTCTCCTAAAGGTGATCCCAAAACTGAGCTCCGGATCCACTACATTTTCCAAAACCTCCGACCCATCTGCCTTCTTCCCATTCGACGGGTTGGGGCCTTGTCTCTGGGGATTTGAGCTGGTAGGGTTCAGAGTCTCCAACTGAAAATTTGTACCGCCATTACTGAAACCAGTAAACGGTTTCCTCGGTAGGTGAAATTCGATTTTCCTCTGAAATATGGATAAATCTGACGAAGAAGCCGGAAGTTCGGATAACTTATCTGCTTCATTGATCTTCAGAGTTTCAGCCGCCATTAAAGATGAGGTATTCGTCATGTATAAAAATACATATGTGTGTGTTCCTGTATGTATCTAAATCCTTGTGAAATGCATCAAATCTTCCTCTCTCTATAACTTGAGAACGCGGTGATATGACGGCTTCTATGACAGATATGGCGAGGGATAGGGGGAGGAGTGAAGCAAAAAGAGCACTAAACCCTACAAATCCTCTATACATAAAATAATGTTAAATTAAAATTTATACTAGTATTTAGTTTTAAGTCTTACCCAGAATTATCTATTAAATATTTTAAATTTTGTTTATCAATTTTTTAAAAAAATTCTTACATAAAATAAAATTAGTTTTAAGAATAAATAGAAATCATAATAGTGTAAGGGTTTGGTCATTTAAGCCCTAAGTTTCCTTTTTGATTGACTAAAATGGTCATGTAGTGAATTACTTATGTGGTTGAAACTCGTTTTGTGGATCCTATTATTGATATTCATGTGTTTTTTTGGGTCTGATTACATAGGATAGATATGTCTTTATCATATTTATTTCGTATTGAAATTAGACCCAATGTCATTATTTTTTGTAATATTTGTAATCTTATAAATACTTATTATTCTATTTAATTAATCAAAATAGATATAAAAATATGTATAAAATTTTGAAATTTTTATCATCTTTGTACTGAATTACACACATTTCGTTTTGTCACTTGTAAAAAACAAATATAATATGAATATACACATGTTATAATTACGAGTAATGAGATACGTATATTTAATAATCTTTTTTTAACATTACGAATATTATTCAATTCTATTATCATTATTCTATTTAACTACACTTATAATTTAGGTATTAACGACGTGGGAAGTATGGCATTAAGCCATGAACTAAGAAGCCTTCTAGCTCAATATTTTCTAGATGATTTTCCCAAAGAGATGGATTGTTACCGATTTAAACTCGGTAGACTTGGAAAAAAATTTGCTGAAGAGAAAGGAAGATGGAAAATTGATTTGTTATATCGATGTCCTTCTCAGTCCAAAGGTGAGAGAGAGAGAGACTCTTAAATTACTCTCCCTAAATCTTAGCCTTTCATCCTCCCTTACTACTAATTTAATCATATCCCTACATTTTTGACTAATTATTTTAATATTAATTTACCCAGTGCACCTCCCTATACATTATATTATAGATAAGGTGATGCTTCTTTCCATAGACTTTAATTTAAATTTTGGAATGTAATTGTTTGTGTAACGATCAATGAGAGCTGGGAAGCTCTCTTAATGTATTAATTTTGCATTGGAACCAAATGAGTTCACCCACATGGGAGTTCTACTTTTAATTTTGTACTCGATTTCGTTCTCTCGAGCTGGAAGAACTCTGAGGTGTGTTATGTTGCATGCACCATGCAATTCAAATACTCATTATTTCAAAAAAATAAAATTCTTAACACAAAAAAACTTTTGAGTCTTGTTTATTATTAGTGAAAAGAAATGATATATACAATCGGATATATAGGGTTAAAATGTTCATATTTTATTTTTATTTAAAAAAAATAAAATTATGCCGATAAAGTGTTAACATAGTGGTTAAAATTGAGGTATCGTGACTTTTAAATTAATATGTTTTCTCTTATGTGAGACCTATTTGTGAATTTATTTCTTCTTCATCTAATAAGATTTGTTCGCTTTACTTGTTTGTAAGTTTATTTATTTCTCTTTTAATAAAATTTGTTTGCTTTTCTGATATTGTAATAGTGAATTATGTACAGACTATATTATACTCTCTAAAAAATAATTCTTTTTAAATTAAAAAAAAAACTTATTAACTTATAATATAGCGGAGGAATACAAGTGGAACATTGTATTTATCATTATTTCTTTTGTCACTGAGCTGATTGCCACTACGAATTATGTGGTTGAAACTCGTTTGGTGGATCCTACTATTGATATTCATGTGTTTTTATGGGCCGGATTACATATATGTCTTTACCATATTTATTTCATATTGAAATTAGACCCAATGTCATTATTTTTTGTAATTTTATAAATACTCATTATTCTATTTAATTAATCAAAATAGATACAATTTTTTTTTAAAACAATTGCTTTTTTTCCCACCTTTATACTGGATTACACAAGTTTTATTTTGTCACCTGTAAAAAGAATAATATAAACTAAATATAAGTGTGTTATCAATTTATAGCCTTAGGCAGATTTTGAAAAAAATTGCTGAAGAGAAAGGGAGGGAGAAGGCTGGAAAATTGATTTTGTTATATCGATATCCTTCTCCGTACAAAGAGTGTAGAGCCTTTTATAGCCGTTCGTCCTTCCTTACTACTAATTTAATCCTGTCCCTCCTTTTTCTACTAATTATTTGAATACTAATTTTACCTTAAAGACGCGCAACGGTCGATTTTGTATATAATAAAATAATTAAATTATTTAAGTCGGTTATAAAAAAGTAAAAATTTAAATCATTTAAATTTTTACTCTATAATCGGTATCGTCTTATTCAGTTGTCGGTTAAATCGATCTATTTAAATAATTTGATCGGTTATAAAATTTAGGTATAAAGGATAAAATTAATATGTACTATGTACCTAAGATTACCTTGCAACAGGCTCTACCACATGTGGTAGTTCCAACAGTCTTACTGCATACCTTTACTTACTTGTTTATATAAAGTTATTCCAGGTTCTGGCTTTTCTGCTGCTTCAAAGTACCATAATTTCTTGCAGTTGCTTCCCCTTCCTTTTTATGTCTCATACGATTTATGAACTAATCAATATAAAAGTCTGTTGGAATAAGCATGTTGGTGGTGCCACTTGCAGTAAGCCTTTTGGAGCTGCCACATGAAGTAAACTAATAGATTAATGTATTTATATTTTATCATATATAAATATATAAAATAAATATTTATTAGTAAAGTATATAAAATATATAATTATATTATGATTTTAAGAATTCGGTCAGCTCGTTTTTTTTAAAAACTAAATTAAACCGTCCGAACTTCGGTTATTTTATTTATTTTTAAATCGGTTAATTGATTTTGTAATTGTCGATCAAGTTCGGTTCAGTCGATTTTTGAGTTATTTTCAATTTATTGTTCACTCCTAATTTACCTAATACATCTCCTTATTTATTTATTTATTTTATTTTTCTAGAGATTCTTCTACAGACTTTAATTTAAATGTAATTGTTTGTGTCTAACGAGCAATGAGAGTTGGGAAGGTCTCTTAATATTAATTTTGCATCTGAACCAAACGAGTTCACCCAAATGGGAGTTCTACTTTTAATTTTGTACTCGATTTCGTTCTCTCGATCTAAAAGAACTTGGAGGTGTGTCATGTGGCATGCAATATGCAATTCTAATACTCATTATTTAAAATTAAAAGAAAATCTTAATCACGAAAAAACTTTTTGAGACTTATTTATTATCGGTGAAAAAAGGGTATACACAATCGGATATTTAGGGTTAAAATGCTCATATTTTAGTTTTTGTTTTTTTTAAATAAAATCTTATAATGATGAGATCTTAACTTAATGATTAAAACTGAGGTATTATCTTTTAGGTCAATATATTTTTTTTATGCGAGATTTGTTTGTAAATTTTTTTTTTCCCTCTAATAAAATTTATTTGTTTTTCTGATATTATAATAATAAATCATGTACGAGACTATATTGTACTCCCTCGAAAGTGAAACTTTAAAGAAAAAAACTTATAAACTTATTGATGCAAAGAGTATACATGAAAATATAAAAAGCTACATCATCTGATGACATTTGTCAATTGCTAAAATAACTTTATTAAAACAGGGTATTGTAATATGTCCATGAAACATGATATTTTGAATCGGGTTCCCAAATATAAAATGATATTGACCAACAAATATGTTTCGTCAATTGAAAATGCCTAAAACATCAAGATGATCATTACTACTAGGGGCTTCTGCGTTCACCGGCTCCTGGAATTGACCTGTAAAATTAAAGTCCATTTGCATGCCTCTTTAAATATGATAATAATAATTAATCGATGTTCAACCTAACGCATTAACGCCTGACCTTATAGATTCGATTGGTATTACTTGGAGAAAGACTAAAGGTTGCTGTCAATTAGGTAAAAAAAAACATGATATGGACTCTGAGAATGGTCGAAATATGCTACGATAATAACAAAAGAGCACAAATAATTTAACAAACATTAATATAAAAATATCAATTTCCTATATTTTTGCTATATGTCCTTAAAAATTAATTTATTCATATAGTTTTAATTTAGCAATAACGACAATAATAATAATAATAATAATAATAACAAATTATGGCAATAAATATAAAAATATTGTGTTATTTTATATTTTTATCAAAATAAATGATACTCTTTTTATAAAATTGGCGAATGAACTTTTTTGTTGAAGTGACGGGAGTGTATTTATTTTGGTCTCTATCCTTGCTTAATTGGAGTGGAAGGAATCTTCTAATGATGATTTCATAAGAGTTGAAGTAAAACTAACTTCTTTCTGGGCATTTGGATTATGTGATGGAGTAGTTGTTTTACAAACATTTGTGGACACTTTTTTTGGAGATGTTTCTTGTCACTAAAAGAAATTATTGACATGAGGAAAATTACTAAGATTGCAATTTGAGAAATATATTAGTTGAAATAAACTCCAAAAATATACTCCTAGCTAACGGCTCCACCAAAGTCATATCTAACCCGAAAAGAATATATCTATCTATATATCTATCTATATATATATATATATATATATATATATATATATATATTTGATTGACGTATGATAAGAAAGGCCATCTAATTCATGTTTATACGATTAAATTGATTGATATTACCGTGAATTTTCTTGAGTAGACATGATATCTCTTTTGCTTCAAGCGCAATCCATACACACACGCCCACCAAAAAATAAAAAACTTTTGAAGATGTGTTGGAAATGCTCCTTCCATGAATGTGGAGGTAACTAACTAAGCCTATATTCAGGCTAATAAAGAATTATCTTGATTAAAAGCTTTTGAAGATGTGTTAGAGATGCTCCTTCCATGAATGTGGAGGTAAGTAACTAAGGCTATCTTGAGGCTAATAAAGAATTATCTGGATTAAAAGTACAACAGTAATCAATATTAATATATAATAAATTGTGAATCGATTTCAATTTGAATCGGCTCTTAATTAATTAAGAGTCAATTTCGTTCGTACTGAATTAATTTGGCCTGTTTGATCTAATTTAAAATTCTATTCTCTTCTTTTCTAAAACTCTTATTCTCCCAAAAAAAAATTTATTTTTTTCCCAAGCAACTGATATATAAATATATACATACACATATACTCTCTAATTTAAATTGTAAGAAAAACAAAAAAATATTTAGAATTTTTTATCTCTTATCAACCTGTCGTAATATGTTAACCCGGTTCACTAATTCGATCTATTTATTTTTGTTGGTATGGTAGAAATATACCCTTTTACGATAATGCCTCATTTTTTTTCATTATTTGTGATTTGCTTGTATATATGCTTATATATACAATTTGTTTTTGTAGATGTTTGAAATTTGTAAAAAAAATCTTCAATAATAGAATATTAATGTTTTTCTTTACTTTTTTTATGTTTTAATTGATCTAAAAATTTCGCAAATTTACCGGGGAAAGGTATCATGCTTGTAACAATAAAAAATAATGAACATAACATTTAATCTAGCACGATAGATAACTTATCTATAATGTCATTCAAAATGACGTAGTTCATATTAATTAACAAATAAAAAATTAAATTTTTATATTTGTAATATGCCATGTATATTCGATTGTTTCAAGTTACTTTCTCCATTTCATAATGTTTACACCCAAATATCAAAATTTTAGTTTTGGGTTAAATAAATTTTGATCAAGTGCTTAATTCAGTTTACGAGACATAACTGAAGTATTATTGTTAGTGGATGACGTTCACACAAAGATATTTAATTAGGTCAAAAATTAAGAAAATAATTAAATACGTGTTTGACATAGTTAAATATTTCTCAATAACAATTATACACGTATATTCTTACAAAACAACAATATGAAAATATCACGTTTAGTTAACTGACACATTAACAAAGGTAAAAAAATAAAAATTATTTTAATTTATTTATTGTTTATAACCTTTTAGCAAAATAAATTATTTATTTTTTTATATCACACTTAAATTGTCTCGTGTTTCCAAAAAAAATTTCACTATCGTATTATTTGTTCACAATTTTCGATAAAGGGATGGTGATAAATTTTTATGTAAATCTTAATTATCAAATAATAATATTAAATAATTTTTTTAATTTATACGCATGAAGTTAAAACGATTATTTTTATAGAATAAAGATAGTATAAGTTATCTATCTAGTGCGACATATGTTATTTTCTCTAATTATATTGATAATAAATGTTGCTCGTCTAACAACTATTTCATTAAAATAGGAAGAGTTGAAGTTTATTTCAAAATTTAATTTTCCCTAAATTCTAAAATATAATATTATTATTAATTTTTTAAAATTAACTTAAAATATTTTTAAGTTTAAAATTAACATGATTTTTTTTAATTTTAATCAATACAATAATATGATAAAGTATCTATAAAGTATTATTTATTATAAAATTTATTATTTTATAATTTTTAATAAATTAATTTAAATTTAAATTTAAAAATATTTTTAATTAACTTTTAAAAATAAATAATAATCTTATAATTTAAATAATAGCAAAAACTCTAAACAAACAGCCCACAGAAATCTGTGCCTTGATATCTTCCACCATTGGATTAAAGTTTTAAAACCCATCGAACGGTCAATACTTCCCCAAGTCTACACGGTGAAACGGGACCCTACCACAGACCTTTATTTTATCAAAGCGACCTCAGGCCTCAGCAATGTTCAGACCAAAGACCAAAAAGAGCAGAACAAACGTGGAGTGTGAGATGGAGAGGGCAGAGGAAGAAGATAGAGAAAGTAAGATTAAAGCAGAGTCTATAATTTTGAAACCCAACCGCTCCAATTCTCCAAATCCTCCCCACCAAATCTTACAAAATTAAAAACCCACGTCTCTAATTATTCCCTCCTCAATACCCAGATCTTAGTGTCTCAAATTTTGATCATATTTCTTTGCATCTGGTTTTCCCCCTGCTTCTCTAAGCGTGTCATGGTTTTTCTGCTACAATTATAATCGAAGTTTCAATTTTCAGTCCATTCCTCAAAAATCAGGTCTCATAGCACTCCAGTTGTTTTCTTTCTCTTGCGTTTACTGAGATTTGTTCTGAGAATTGTAATTGATCTTCCCCAATTGGATTTCAGTTTCAATTTCAACATTTTCGAGTTATATTAACGTAATCTGTACTTGTCTATTAATCCCTGTATCTATCATACTAGCTTCACTTTTGAACTGTCATTATTTCCCCTATTTTCCTGGCATCCCAAATTCAAATTCCCATTTGAGTCCCGCTAATTTGTGGGGAATTAAAACATGGGAATTCAGAGGGACAGGGTGAAATTCAATGTTGGAGGGAAAATCTTTGAAACAACAGCCACAACCCTCGCGAATGCTGGGCGGAATTCATACTTCGGAGCAATGTTTGATGAAAACTGGGACCTCCGAGTTGAAGATCAGACCGCAGAGCACTTTATTGATCGAAACCCGGATTGCTTTTCCACCCTTCTTGACCTCCTCAGGACAGGGGAGCTCTTTATTCCCTCCAACATACCCGAAAAACTCCTATACAGAGAAGCCCTGTTTTATGGCCTTCTTGATCATGTCCGGACTGCTAAGTGGGGGCCATTTGACGGAAATAGACTCCGGCTATCACGGTCCATCAATGGCCGTGCTCCTGGCGATGGAACAGCCATTCGTGCTGGTCCTGATGGCGGATGCTGTGTGGCTCACGGTAGTATGGTACATGTGTTTGATTGGATGTTGGAAGAACACCCTCCAATCAATCTTGATTACCAAAGAGTTAATGATGCAGGTTGGATTGATCCGGACCGCCTGGTGATCAGTGCCTTTGAGCGGCTTGGTCGTGGGGATGGCGGGATGGGATTGTTCAGTACATCAGCAGGGGAGCTAAGGTATAAATTTCATGTCACACATGAAAATCAAGACAAGAGTTACACAGCTGGTGCTTTAAGTTTTAGTTCAGATAACAAAATATTTTCAAGTTGTAAAGGTAGGAGCAATGAGTATGGAATTGGTGTTTGGGACCAAAACACCGGACAACAGATTGATTTTTTCTATGAACCCCCTGGCTGGTCACTTGGGGATGCTGACAAGCTCCAATGGTTAAATGGTACCAATTGTTTGTTGGTGTCAACTTTGTTTCCGAGGAAAGACAACTGTTACATTAGTTTGTTGGATTTTAGAGACAAAAAGATGGTTTGGTCTTGGTCTGATGTCGGGACTTCTACAACGGATGAGAAAAGGGTTCGGGACGCGATTGCCATGGAAGACACTAGCTCTATATGTGTGGTGAATGAGTATGAGGATTTAGGATTTATGGATTTGAGACGAAGAGCTGGGATTGTGAGGTGGAGCTCGAGAAGTCGGCTGATGAAGGGGAAAATACCGGATGAGCCTTGTTATCCAAAACTGGCATTGCATGAGGGGCAGCTGTTTTCTTCCATGAATGATAGTATTTCAGTGTTTTGTGGTCCTGATTGGGTATTAACATCAAGGCTTCGAAGAAGTTACGGAGGCTCAATTTGTGATTTTTCAATTGGGGGTGATCGGCTTTTTGCTCTTCACAGTGAAGAAAATGTGTTTGATATTTGGGAAACTCCACCTCCGCCCATTATCTGATTCCGGTCAAGTCTTTCTTGTTTGAAATTGAGTTTCTTTTACTTTTGATCTGGGTGTCTTTTGTTTTTCTTTAGATTGTAGAGTGTGGAACTATAGTTGATGCTTATAGGTTAGCAGAAAGAGAGATTCTGAACAGGGTTTTCTCATAATACGGCAAAGCTAGAAATGAAACTGATTGCTTAACATCCAAAATTCAACATCTTTGTTTCCTTCTTGTAGGTATGTATGTAGATTTTCCAATTATTGGATCCACTTGGTGTAAGCTTTCTTCTGAACAAAATCCTTATCAGTTATCTTCTCTTTAGCTTTTACTTTTACAAAGACGATTCTTCTCCATGTAAGCAGTTATACGACGGCTACGTTAGAGTACAGATTATGTTGATGATTTGGTAGGTTCGATAACTTTCAGCAGGTAAATTTGATCTCGGGGCCAGTCAAAATCTGATTTTGAAATAATATTTTCTGGGCACCAACCGAAACTCATAATCATGACCACACCAACAATCTTCAACCCGCCGTTTAGACTACGCAATTTACAAAAGCCTGGTTCAACGATCCTGTATTTACGGGTTTCTTTAACTTTTGTTTCATTTGTTAATGCTTGTTTAACGCGTCTTCATCTATTTCAGTAAAGTTGATCAACCTGCAATCCATTAGTTGTATACAAGTCCAAATTGGAACGAGTCCCTATTTAGTTGGTATCACCTAAAGGCATCCGAAAACTTGTTTATTTTGACTTTCATTAGCTCAATGGTTATAGGTTTTCAACTACTTATCTACCCATTAATGCTAATAACAGAGTATGGTAATCAGGATTAACATAACAAATATAATATGAATAGATACTCTGTACCCAGAAATCTCTGTCAGCCATCCATTATAAAGTACGGCCGTCCCAACAAATATCACCCTAAATTTGTAAAATTATTAATACAATTATACAGATAATTAAGAACTCGGACATAATGTCAATAGTTGCAAAAAGAACAGTATATTAATCCAATACAGACGGCGAAGATATTGCAAAGAAACTCTAATTAATTTAAAGAGGACCACGTTGCTTGAGAGTAATTAACCTCATGCAATACATACGTGGGGTCTTCATGAAAAACCACCCACTAGGAACAAGATTATGAACTACCACGAAGCTTCCTTCAATGTATTTTCATCTACTAAGACTATGTAATAAAGAAATAGAAATTGTTTGAGCAGTATTTACTATTTAGAACGTGTTAGATGATGGGATAGCATTCCAAAAGATAGAATAATAGAATGTTAATAATTAGATTAACAAGGGGGTGGAGCCCCTAAGGCACGCCAATATTGTATCATGCATAATCAGGCATTACTTGTTTAAGAAACGTAAGTGGTTGGGATTCTTCAGGGGTGACCTCGTCAAAGCCGACATAATTTTTCTCCTCATGGCACACAGTTAATATTGTCTTCATTAGACGCCAATTCCACGTAGCCTTGTTCATATACTGTTGATGGAAAAGC
This sequence comes from Hedera helix, assembly GCA_947179155.2. Classification (NCBI taxonomy): domain Eukaryota; kingdom Viridiplantae; phylum Streptophyta; class Magnoliopsida; order Apiales; family Araliaceae; genus Hedera; species Hedera helix. The sequence continues at coordinate 48,581,466 of OX359268.1, read as the reverse complement.
AGATGACCAGTACTAGTAAGTTATAACCATAATGGAATTCAACAACATTTTTGTAATTATCTCTTGCATCCAAAGTTTCACGATTCTCAGTGCCCTTTTTCTTTCCCATCCCTTTTATTTTAAGGTAAAATGGTGATCTAATTACCATCTAAAAGTAAAAAGTATAGCAATAAGAAAGAGTGATTAAAAAGGAAAAAACTGCATTGAGACGGAACATAAAAGAGGAGCTAATTAGTTATACTTTTCCCCAATTCTCTTAGAGAGATTGATGAGCAGCGTGCAGATTGTAGCTTGGAATCCTCGAAGAAACATGGTAGCGGATGTGGACGTTGATATCATGACACAGGATCTCTATCCTGTCCAGGAGAAAAAAGGTCGTTTGGCAAATCCATTTTTGTTAACTGTTGGTCAACTGAGAATGAAACTAATCTGACTTTAGTATCATAATGGGTATAACTCTTAAGCTAACTGATCTGAAGAAAACATCAGAATCATAATATAGGATATCTATTTCTGATACCTCTCTTATCAAGTTACAGTTCCACTTACTATAACAGTCTGTTCAGGGAAATAGTTAACAGCAATTAAATATGAAGAGCTTCATTACCAGCGAGGATAGTCGCAGTGAATTGTGCCAGTAAGCTGGGCCTTAGCATTCCACTCATCCGAGGATTTGAAAGGTATGTGAGGAGCTGTATGGTGGACCATTGTGAAAGTACTCGTATGTGGATTCAGCGGAAATAAAATAGATGTGTTTCAGATACATGTACACAAAATTTTATATTAAATGATGAAGCTAACAAACTTGAAGTTCCTAGGAAAACATAGTAGCAAAGTTGGCTGTTATTAAATGCCATTTTTTTAATTCAGTTTCACATCATTTGAGACAACAAATTGAGACCCCTAACATTACCTAATCTAATATGCTTGGATTCACTCAGCAAGCACATCCACCCACATCCACCTATACAAACTCAAATTACCTGAATTTTAATAAAATATCATAGAAAGTATGGCATAGCTTTGATGCTTTCAGCTTGAGAAATAGCAGTATCAAAATTTAGCAAAGTACTGTGGAGAACAAGAGGAAATTTTGCAATTTTCAATTGAAATGTTGTGACCATACATGTTGAAACCAATTTAGAGCAAATGCATTTTATTTATTTTTTTGGGGATAGGTAGCAAATGCATATAGTTTTGGATCAGAAAGGACTAAAAGCCATAAATCACAGAGTTTGATACTAAAATACTGTGTAAATCCTATGTTCTTACACAACTAAAAAATAGGACTTGTTATTAGGGCACCACATATGGAAATAACCAGCCCGTCTGGCAGTAGGTCTGAATATGGCACACTGATCCCAACCCTTCCATTGTTAGACCAGAGCTAGGACCCTTTAATTTTATTCTAGGCATGCGTTGCTTCCATGGAGTTGACCGCAAATTTCCATTACAAAATGAACTGAACTTATTTGTAATATTCACTATATCTGCTAATGAGCCATATTTAAACTGTCTGAAAGTTAATGAAAATCCCACATAAGGTGTTAAACTACTGGCACAATGAAGGGGCTGCATCAAATGATGGCTCCAGCCACCCTGAAATGATTCATACATATTTACGGCTTTGAGAGAGCAAATTGTATAAGCTAGACTTTTCTAATAGCTGGATGTATTTTCAAGATGAAAGTTTCATATTTTCCATGTTCAGTTGGTTCAAAAATGCACAGCGAATCTACATGGTTATTTTTCTTTTCAAAATTGAACCAATCTACAGTTTTAGATACTACATACAGAATTACAAAGAAGAGGAGAGAAAGTCGTATTACCCAAAAGTGATAACCCAACCATGGCATTAACCAGAACTTGATCCATCCCATTGCCTGTCTTGAAGACAATCAATGGCTGTCCAATTGCCATGAATGCAAACACACAAGCCAAGCTTATCTTCACCCTTTGAACTTCATTAGGTTTGAACTTCTTCAAATCAAAATGCCAGATAAACCTAATGTGAGGTGTAAATATAAGACATGTATTATATGTAAATAACACAACACCATCATCTGAATTACCAGTGAGCTATAGACATCCATGTCCGTAATGGACCATACACAAATATAATTGCCTTTTGGAAAATTGGGGATGCATTAAATTCCTCTATTTTAGCAAGATTCCAAGCTCTATCCTCCAACAACCTGGAATGGAAAGGGTAAAGTCTTATGAGTAAATACAAACTAGAGGATACAGATTTTCCCTATTTTATTTTATCTAGTATCCATTTGAATGTTTCTTATTCTGTATTCGCAGATATTATTAACTTATATTGGTATGTAATATTTTCTCCAAGATATAAAGTAAGTAATTCAGCCAATATTGGAACAGTCCTTACCATCAAAGGGACTTCCAGAAGTAAATTACTCAACAAAATGCTACTCAGATCAGTTATTTAACCACTTAATCTTTAGCATTTTCATTTAATTCTAGTCCGAGTTAACCATTGAACTGCAGAAACAAATATGCATAATATTAATAATATGGAAATATTACAATTCTGATTTCTTCACATCTCAATTCAAAATTAACCCTTAATAAATGAATTTATGTTTAAAATTTAAACTATACCAACTGATAATGATTTAACTAACAAAAATAAAAAATCAAAAGGAATGTCACACTGACATGTTTGTTTTTGCGTGATGTCCAATCATGCTTAAAACGCAATGGCTCATAGGGGTATATCAGCGGCAAAAAGTTCAAAGTACCAACAATTTCTTCCAGCAATTTGTTCCTCGAGAATGATTTATGTGCACAATCATGACCTATAACAAAGAACTTCAAGAGGAAAAGAAAAAAAAATTGGATCTATATGCAGCTGATGAGAAAGACGAAACAAACTAGGCCCCCATTGAGATCTTCAGGGGCGGAGCAAGGAGGGGGCTGGGTGGGCTGTAGCCTGGCCCCAAATTTCACTTATAATATTGCAATAGATACTGCAAATCAAATAGTGAAGCCTGACCTCTAAGAATCCTTCTCAGATGATCCTAGCAATGGATGCTTAATAGTTAATATAACTAACAATAATATATCTACAGTAAAAGTAACAAAGTAAACAGTTCTGCTATCTAGGATAAGCACCTCTAACATTGTTCATATTCAGTGTTCCAATTCTATCTTGTCCATTGTTAGAACTTAGAACTACTACAGTGTAATAATGTCTTCGAGATTATATATATGCTAATTGAGAACAGTAGTCTATCACTCTGGTAAATTGTGTCATCTTTTAAATCTGCAAAGATATTAGCTTTTGATAACTTGGGTAAATAAACTGCACTTAACTTCATTATGAAAACAAAAGGAGGACCACTAAAAGGACTAGTATTTCTTGATGAAGGATGCTCCGAGCCTGTAAATGGATGGAGTAGATCTTACGAAGCCTTTGACACTATTTTCACAAATAGAGTACAATTAGATTTGAAAGCCACAACCATTAGGTTGTTCAAGGTTAGGAGACGTTGAGAAGGCATGAGCATTGTTTGAGAAAATGCAGTTAAGAGATCTTGCTTCTTGTTGATGTGTAGGGCTGCCCAATAAGGATGTGGTAAAAAAAACATTGGTTGTATTTAAGAAAATGATATAAACAGGTTTGAAACTGAGTTAACCTTTATTGAGATTCTCAATACTCGTGCACATGCGGGGTTAGTTGAGAAGGGCCGTAAATATTTGAAGATGGTTTCTTAGCCCACCCCAATTGAAATTCCTGGCTCCGCCCCTGGAGATCTTGGATACCAAAAGGGCAAGAACATGAAACTATGAGTGAAATTTTGTCTGTTTCATTGTGTTGGAAAATTATGAAGAAAAGAAATGATTAAAGAGACAGAGAGAGAGAGAAATAAGTTAGAAAAAACATTTCTCTAGCAGAACAGCGAGAAACATAAGGAATTTGTTAGCGACAAATCAACTTTTTGTAGATATTTTTTCAGTATACTTCTCGCAGTTATTATGGAGTAAGGCAAAACGATACAATAAACAACAAAGTTCAAAGAGAAGATATACACAAAACTTAACCCTGTGATTGCAGTTCCTGTATATGCCCAAGCCAGAGGAAGTAGATACCATGGGGCTTTGGAGATCATGAAGAGCCCCAAAGCATAGGAAGTTAAAGATATCAAAACTGACTTCCACATGTTTTCATATCATCAATCTCAAAAACCTTCAAACAAAATTTGAACTAAAGAGTATTAGAAGGCCAAGATGACTTCAGTTTAAATTGAACAAACTTACATAACCTATTACGTAACCAATGTATGGGAAGACAGTTCCAAGATCTTAAAGGTAGAACATGTTTGAATCAGATAAAAGAGAAGGAAAAATTCTGGCTTCATGAATTCAATGTTACTAATAAGTACCTTTTGGGGGAGGGAATCAATAATGTTCTTCAATGTAACATTATATGGAAGTGGTTCTGCAATTTTCTTGAAGCCATAACTTTCTCATAATTGTCTTCTTTGGTCCGTATGTCTGCAGGAAATGGTGGTGCAACCGGAACTGCTACAGCTTGAACAGGTTTACCCTTTCTCAAGGGAATTAAATATTTTTGGTGTTGGCTTCTTCTTTGGGGTAGACTTTCCCACTTGAAGTAATACCTGCCTATCTATCTTAATGAGCATTACAAATAAACGGATGGATCAAACACCTTAGGAAAGATGAATCCATAATAACTTCTACTTTTAAATATAAGAGGCTATGTAGTGGGCACCTAATTGAATGGAATGTATATAACTAGTTCCAGTTTACAATATATAATGTGATCCATGGAGGAAAGTCTGAAAACTAACGAATTATTGAACGAGGAAAAGACCTTGAAGTGCAAGGAAAGCTCATCCATCAACCAAAGCAGAACAAAACACAAATTTTGTACTTTACCCAATAAAGGAGTAGCTTGACATCAAGACCCAATTCTCAAAATCCATTTTATTTGTAATCTAAAGTACATTTTAGCTCACTAAAATCCCAACGGTTTATATGCTATGCCAATTACAAGTAAATATTGATTCCCATAATCAACTAAGACCAGGTGCTTTTGCTGCTATTCCATTTAAAAAAATGTTTGCCACTCTCTAAGCTGTAATCTACTAGTTCAAAACTAAGAATGAAAAGAATTTAAGATTTTACTTAAAGAGATGAGAAAACAAAGAAGACCCATATCCCAACTTTAGGCACCAAGCCATTTGACAGAGAAAAAGTCAGAGAGAGATAAATACCTGGAACATTAAGTCGGGAAAAATATGGGTCCGAATTGGCCTTCGTTTGGGGGGGCCTGTAAACAAACAAAAAGGGGAGCCTGCTCTTCGAAAAGTTGGGGACTCTGAGCTGCAGTCTGCAGATAACGGGCAAGGAGGAGCTTTGAAGGACACACCTCCACGTTTTATATTTTGCTCATGACTCATGAGGACATACAAAAGCTGCTTACCCCACTGTGGGCGGAATTAATTAATGTGGATAGAATTTGTCGGGCCTTGCTGCTTTCTGATTTCGCATAACGATTTAATGCCTCCGTAAGAGAATAAATATTTTCAACAAGTCAAAAAAAATTCCACACAATGCTAAAATGTAACAACATAGTTCGTGGGAGAATTCATGTTAAAATATTCAAGTTATATTAACCCACACCATAATTCATACTACTACTATAAAATCTGGGGTGACTTTCATATTTGAGTTCATAACATAATTTAGAGAATTAATATTTTTATAAATAAAAATAATAGTTTCATAAAAAAAATATATATGAATAGTAAATAGATCATTTATTTACATGAGAGGGGAGTTTGTGAAACTATTATTTTTGTTTTTAGAAATATCAATTCTCATATAATTTATCTTTTATTTTTCTAAAACTTATATCTTGGCAATTAGTTAATTAAAATATGCTTTTCTTCTTCTTGAAAATGTATCCTTATAATTGACAAAAAATTATTGTCTATGAATTGTTTATTTTTGAATATGAATAAATTGGAACAAATTTTTTTAGAGAAAAATAAGAAAACATATCTGTGTTATTTATCACACCAATTACATATACATCTGTATCTATATACATATGTGACTGTGCATGTATGTGCATGCGCGTGTTTATATTTTTTTGGACATGAGATGGAATATATCTATGTATGTACGAAGCACCAGATAACAATAAAATAAATAATAATAATAATGGTAATGGCCCAACTATTTCAGCCCATAAATTGGATTGCAAGTGTATTATCTGAGCTCGAGCCCATTCTTTCAATCCCTAGTTAAAAATTAAAATGGTGAAGTATCAAAGGAGCTGGAGTAGACCCAAAACGAGAAAAACTATGAGTGGAAAAAATAATTATGCCAATAAGGGATTATTAGATTAATGATTAAGATTGAATTTTTGTGACTTTTAGGTCTTATGTTCAATTTTGACTTATTTTTTTTTTATTGAACTTAAAGGCAGTGTGCATTTTTTAAAAATATAGAAGAATAATCTTTCACTTTCACTTTCTCTTCCACATCTTTTCATTTTCATTGGCCAGTGGCTACCGTGGATTTGGGTTAGTAGTTTTGGGATCAAGGCTCCCTAGTTAATCCAACTAGTTAGTCAGTCAGTCTGGTTTAATTACACCAGCTACCCCAAAATCAAGACACAAGTGACTTTTATCTTAAAACTACATCACGGCCTTTTTTTTATAAAATTCGTATTTAAGTTATATAATATTAATTTAGAGGTGTTATTAATTACTTTAATGTATTATTTTATTCAGTTTTGATAATAAATAATTAGCTTCTAAATTTAAGTTATTTTAGATAAAAGTCATTTGCAATATGCGCGCGCATAGATAATATGTTAAAAACATGATATATTTTCATATGTCGAATAATTTGAGCCTAACAATTGTATTTTCATATCTATTAATTTTTGAATTATGTCATACATGCATTTATGTATGTATATATATATATATATAATTATTGCATGAGAAAAATAAAGAGTTTTAAATAATTGAGTCACTCGTTATTTAACCCTTGATCAGCCACCTATAGTCTATATTACTAGTTCAATATTTAATTATTATGTACTGTATTATTAGTACGTTTGAGAAACTTTGGACGGTCGAACAACTCCGGTAGTTGTGGAGCGTCCAAAGAAAGATCCGTTTAGTGTGTCTTTAACTATTCTTATACAAGACATGCCGTTAACCGGAGTTTTTGAATGATAAATTAGATTCTGTCTCGCACATGCACGCTGTCTCCTCTCTCTCTCTCTCTCTCTCTCTCTCTCTCTCTCTCTCCTTTAATTATTTTTGCTCTTTGTTTGGTATGTCCGGTTAGTAGTAGCCAACTCATTAGTTAAACAAGTGGGAAATTAATTACTGTCACCACCCTGCAAAAATTATATATGTATAATTAATTACTGTCACCACCCTGCAAATAATCACTTGTATCAATATTTTCTTTTTTTGAAAAGAACAGTTTTGTGCACGCACACACTATATGCTAAAATATTTGATTATTATTATTATTATTATGTGATTTTGTATAATTATTTGATGATTTGAAGATAAACAATATTGATGATTAATAGTATACTAATTATTATTGTTTATTAGTACTTCTTCTTTCTCAAATGAGATTTACATTTGAACTTTTAGTTTTTTTTTTAAGATAAACTTAAACCTAATTCCTTTTTTTTTTAAATGATCATTTGAGTATTGATATTTAATTAAGAACAAATATTACCAGATAAAAATTATGCCTTGGGTAATGATTAAAATTAGAGCGTAAAATTGTAAATTATATTTGTAGAGTTGAGTTATATCAAATTTCAAAGTGAAAGTTAAAAAAATAATAATCGTAATAAAAAGGAAAAATGGAGGGAAGGAAGTGTCGGTGCTGGAATTGTGCTGAGAGCAGGATACAACCATATACTACATGCACGGGTAATAAAACTTCCTTCGTTTCACACACAAAATCATTTAAAGCTATTTTTTGTTAATTTTCAAAAATTTAAAATTAAAATTAAAACGAGAGTTTCATTAAACTTTAGAAATAACACTTTTATACTTGTTAATATATTTTAAATAGTTTATAATATTAATTATTATACTTATCAAAATTAAATAAATTTACGTCAATTTTATATTTTAAAATTTTATAAATTGATTAAAAAAACCCATCAAATACGTGCGTATAACTTTTGAAAAAGGAAGGGATAATCTCTTATTATAAACCCTTTAGCTTTTTATAATTGTTTATATATATATATATATATATATATTTTTTTTTTTTATTTTTTTATTTTTTTATTTTAGGTCACATCTTATCCTAAAAGGAGTTTAATTATTTTTATACCTGAAAAATAATTATTATCTCCATGTCCACTCACCTACATTAATTTTTTTTTTAACTATTTCTCAAATCTCTCTTTCACCATCCTTTGTATTTAAAATAATAAACGAGCAAGTCTAATTTATACATTTTATGCTTTTAGATCAATTCTTTTATATTTTTAAAATTTTGTATTAATTGTATACACATCTTCTTGTGTGGTCAATGGCTAGTAATAACATAAAACAAATTCAACCGACACTGAGGTTAGCACGTACTTTTAAATATTCATATTCGGTCATGCAATTAGGGAGTTGTTGGGCTTTAATCAAATTGGTGAATTAATTAATATACGGATGAAGATGGAAAAATTATGTGAGGTGTAGTATACGGTGGATTTAATAGTATTTGGAATTAATGACTTTTTGGGATCACTCAAAATTTTATTTTTATTGAAATTGTGTATAATTCAAACATAGTATTTTCGATAAACTATAAATGAATATCTTAATTGTTTTTTGAGCGATAGTTCTACGATCTTGACCAGTAATTTCGGGAGTAGGGTCATCGAATAAAGGAGTTTCGAGATAGAGAGTTTTGGAAAAGATACTGTTTCCAAATTATTATTTTTTATATCAAGTAACACTAATTATGAGCGGCATTATTTTTGACATGCCCTAAATTTAAAGTAACAATAATAACACTAAGAACATGTTTTACTTCAATTGCTCATCATGTGGATTCAATAATGATATGGAAGTTGCATTGGATCTGGGAATCCAAAGTTAGAAGATTGACGAATAACCACGAATCTTTTCTTTTTTATAAATTGATTATTTTATTATTTTAAAACATAATTATGTAATGTCTTAAAATTATTCACATATTATTATTTTAATATTTATAAAAAAAAAATATTATATATATTAAAATAATAATATATTAATAACTTAAGACACACCGTGACATACCCTAACACCTGAATAATTTCTTCTAAAATAGATACACCAAATCCTTCATCCTTTTCACACAAAAAGTGAAGTAAATGGAATAATTTTTATTTTTTTTAATTTATAAATCTCTGATCCATAAAACAAATTCTTTTTCATCATCATCCCCACCTTATCTCCCCAACCGGATTTACTCAGCTTTCGTTACTTTTCCCTTAACTTTATACATCAAACAAAATACATGTACGTATATAGTCAGGGCAGGCTGATGTACATACAGTCAAGGAGGGCAAGCGCCCTTGGGTTTTAGGATTTTTTGTAAGGATAGAGGTAATATAGTAAAGTTGTGGCCCTTCTTAAAAAAATAAATATTAGGTCACTTATCAATAATCAGATATTTTTAATATTTTTTTTTAAATTTAATTTTCAATTTATATTTTTATGAGTTTATTTATTTAGTTTTTTAATTTTTAAGGTTAAGATTAAATATAATTAAAATTTTCTCTATTTTTTATTAATTATACATGAGTAATTAAGTATTTAATTTTGATTCTTATTTATTCATGCTAATTTATACATTGGTACATGTTCTTTAATTTTATATTACGTATTAAAATTTTCAGCATGTGTCTCATTTGATATTATATTAAATCAATAAAAACATGAATTGTGAATATATAATTTTGTTTTAAGATCTTATCACTGGGTGTTTGATCTGTTCATATTATTTAATTTTTTATAATATTATGAATTTGTATTTGATATTTTAAATGATGATAAATAGATGTATAGATAAATATTTTTCAAGTTCTAACGTTACTAAATATTATTAATTTTAACTTTTTTAAATGAAATTCCTCAAGAATCAATTAGTTATCAATTAAAAAAATAAAATCTTGAACAATAATTTTATAATGACTTTTATGTATTTTTAGTTACAATTTATATTTAATAAATTTTAATAATATTTTATTTAATTATAAAATTGTCCACCCTTACTGAAAATCTTGCGTCCGCCTCAGTGTGTAGTCTGATGCAGAAAACTACAAAAAAAAAAAAAGGAAACGAAAATTAGAGAAGGAAAAAAGAGAGAAAAAGAGGCGAAAATTAAAGAAAAAAGTGAACACATCCACGACCTCTGTGCTTCTCTCTCTCTCATCATACTTAGCAACCGCCATTTGTTCAGCTCCGAGCCTCTCTATCCATTAATAACAATTGTGTCCCCAGTGTAGTCGTTACTGTTTAGAGAGAGGGAGTAAAAAGTGAAAGAAATGGATTTGGGTAACAGAAAGGTGGTCGCGTCAAGAACTGGTGTAGTAGCAGGTTCAGTTTGGGAGAGCAGGATGAAGGTTGATCAAGTCAGAGGTGGAATTAAAGTTTTCAATGGCGATGACAATCCCCAAGAAATTGGGGAAAGCACTAGTAGTACTAGTACTAATACTGAGATTCAAGTGTACAAAAGGATGAGACCCAAACAGGGTCTTGCTGGGATTAGTGGCAAGAGAAAGACTTGGAACACTGAGAATTCTGATGGGGCTGATAAAAACCCAATTCAGATTGCTAGGCAAAGATCTGAATTGACCAAGAATTTGGATGACCAGTGTAAAGAATTGAGTGTATCTGTTGATGGGATTAAGAAAAGCCCAATTAAGATGGCGAAGAGAAGGTCTGAATTGAGCAAGAATTTGGATGAACAGGGTAAAGAATCGAGTATATCAGCTGATGGAATCAAGAAAAGCCCAATTCAGACAAGGAAAACAAGATCTGAGGTAAATAGGGAGCTCAATTTGTCTGTTGATGGAATGGAGAAAAGCCCAAGTTTTAGGAATAGATCTATTGATGGAATGGAGAGGAATTCAGTTCAGCTGAGAAAGGTGAAATCTGAGTCAAATAAGGCTTCAAATGAGTCTAGCGATGGAACTGAGAGTAATGCTGAACTGAGGAAGGTTAAATCGGAATCGAATAAAGCTTTGGATGAGCATTTGAATGGAAATGGGAGGAATTCAATTCAACAGACCAAATCTAAATCAGTTTCAAACAAGGTTTTGGATGAGTCTAGCGGGGATTTCAATAGTTCGGGTGATACAATTGGGAGGAAATCCGTTGACTTGCAACAAGAAAAAATCGAGTCGAATGATGTTGTTGATGAATCAAGAAAGGTTCTTGAGGAGTCTACTCAGGAAATCAAGAAGAGCCCAGCTGGAAATATGAAAACTGGATCTGATGATGAAAAATTTGAGGAGTTTGGTGAGTGTGAAGAGAAGGTCATTACAAGCACTTTAGGCGATGCGAGTCAAATCAAATCTCCTCCTAAATTGTTGTTGACTTGTGAAGATGGGGATTATTGGGATGAAGAATCCGGGGACGAGGAGGTTTTTGAGGAAATTGAGGCTGAGATTGAAAAGAAACGCTTTGATGTGAAGGAAATTAGCAGCATACCAGAACAGAAGGCCAAGAAGATTGTGATTGAAGAGAAGAAAATTCACCAAAACAACGTAAAATCAGTCCCCATTTCACCAATTGTGAAAAAGCAGCTTCCTCCCGTTGTAAACAATCCCAGAATTGTTGCCAAGCACACAAAAACTAAACCAAGTAAGTTTATATGTTTGTTTAGTTAATTAACTTAAACCAGGCACGTCCTGTTTGGCTCAATTTTTTAATGCTAATAGTCGTTTTTATGATCTGAATCTTCCTTAAATGTTTCTTGGTGTTTAGTTCCATTTGCAGATGAATTCCAGAGAGTGCCTAAGACACATAGCAAACTGCAGAGTTTAGGTGGGTTTCTGTTTTCTGCAAAAACGCCGGTTACTCATCTTTATTAAAAATCTTGAAATTTGGGAACTAATTACCTTTTTATTTTTACGGTTGCTGAATTTTCAGTGGATTTAGTAATGTGGAGAGATGTATCGAAATCGGCATTCATCTTTGGACTCGGAACATTTATTATAATTTCGTCTTCATATACCACTGATATCAATATCAGGTCTGAAATCTTTATAATTTTTCAGTTGTCCATATGTTTACGTCTCCTTATAAGTGATCCTTTGTTTTTTAGGCAGAGCACATGACTAAATATTCTGTGTGTATGGCTTTTACAGCTTGATTACTATACTTTCCTATTTGGGTCTTGTTTATCTTGCTGCAATCTTCCTTTTCAGATCCATTATTTGCAGGTAAGTTTCATGGAAATTTTGATAATTTGGGTACTCAAATTGTGTTTATATCATTAATTTAATTTAATTAATTATTTTTTAAAAATAAAATAAAATAAAATGAAAAAACAGGGGAGCTATAAATGAAGATGATACAAGCCAAGAACATGTTGTTGGGGAAGAAGAAGCAGTTTGGTTACTAAAATTGGTACTTCCTTACATAAATGAGTTCCTTTTGAAACTCAGAGCTCTCTTCTCTGGTGATCCTGCCACTACAATGAAGGTAAAATGCGCTCCTTCTTTTCTCATTGCTCATTTCTTCATCCATCCAAGTCAATTTATTTTATTTGAAAATTTGACCTTTTGTCTAAACTTGAAAACATTTACCAAAAGTTGACAAAAATTCCGTGACTGGCAGTTGGCAGTGCTGCTCTTTGTTTTGGCACGGTGTGGGAGCTCCATAACCATTTGGAAGATGGCCAAATTGGGTAAAAAATTATACAGTCAAATTAAATTACTGTGATAGTTTTTACAGTCAAACATATGAGTTTAATTGTGGTGATACAATTTGGTTCACTCTTCTCTCCTGGTTTTCAGAGCCTGTTCGAGCATCAGCAGTAGCCATTTTAAATATAAAAGTAGATCCTTTTTTATGGATTAAAATTGGGGAAAAAAGAAGTTGCATCATTACAAAACGAATAAGAACATGGGTGCTCAAGTTTGTTGTAGTACACATAATGGAGAAGAAAAGAATCTCACCTTTTGAGATGAAATATCAATTTGGTAGGATTAGCATTGGACCCGGGTTATGCTTTTTGGGAAGAAAAATCAATGAACTGGGAAAAAGATGAGTAATATATAAGTATTATTTATAGCAGCCACTAGATGGGTATATCTGAAACTTACCCAATTTCCATCTGGGTTGTGGGGTGGTGCCTTTTGGGTGGGTAATCATCAAGTTTTGGGTAATTTCCTCCAATTTTTCTGATACTTAAATCTTACTGACACTTGGTTTGCAGGCTTTTTTGGAGTTTTCACTGTACCGAAAATCTGCTCTTCCTACTCATCCCAGTTAACTGCATTCGGTAAAAATTTCTTAAAGCTCTGAATTTCATGCTTTTTCTTACCACTCGATTGTGCATTTACTTAATATGATGCTATGCTGTTAAAGTGCACGAACAAAAATATAGTGCATGATGAATTATACAACGGCTCTATTAGTTTTGTAATGTAAAAGAGTCTATTAATAGCTGGGGGCCACTACACACATATATATATATATATATATATATACTGGTGACTGTATCAAGCAAGGATAGACCATATATATTATATCAATAATCAATCCTTATGGCTTATGCCTGACGGATCAAGTAATTATATACCATATATGAGTAGTTTCTAACATATATATATTTGATTCAAAATTTGAAATAATATGATTACCGGTTTTTAATTTGTATAAATGCAGGTACATTCTGGATTCGACGCTTCAAAGACGCTTGGGAGACCTGTTCTCACAAAAAAGGCGTAGGGTTTTTCATTTTTACGGTTGTATGGAACCTTTCTTCCATTGTTGCTCGGATTTGGGCAGGTAATTATTTTTTTTTATAGTTACGATCAATTTAATTTTGTTAAGGTAAAGATTAGTTGATAATGAATGGTATACATCGATCCGCATGCAGTGTTCATTCTGTTTGTGGCCTTTAGATACTATCAGCAGCAATATTCTTTGATGAAAGAGGATGATTGGATAGAGGAGGAGGAGGCAAGAGAAGGATCAGTTGAAGAAAAAAATGGAGGAAACAGAAGACAAGGGCGTCGTGCTCCCACTTTAAATGATATAAAGAAACAAATGAAAGGTTCATAATTAAGATTATTATTTACTTATAATAATAATGTATGCCACTTTTTCTGGTGTACATTTATATATATATATATATATATATATATATATATATATATATATATATATATATATATAGGTAAATTATAACGTGGGTGTTGTCAATTTTTAAATCTCTCTCAATTAAGTCCTAGGTTTAATTAATGTACATATTTGTTTGATGATTGATAAATTTGTTTGTGGGGTTATGAAATCAGTAGGAAATGTGGTTCTTTTTCCTTCTTTGGCCGCTCAGTTTGAAGTTGAGAATTTTGATGATGTATTATTATTCACTTTACTGAATTAATTAATTAATTAATAATGTTAATTTGTTCGTTTGTTTTCCTTCCTCTTCTCTTCTATTTGTCTATTACAGATTTACATTCTTAATATAATACTTGTAAATTATAAAATCATTATATATATATATTATACAAGGCCTTGAATTTGGGCCTGAACATTCTCGGGTTGGATACTGGTGATTGCTGTGTTGGGCAGCATATAGCGTAAACACGTTCCTTCAATTTTGGCCCAACAGGCTACATTGGGCTAGGAATAGTTAATGCAGTCATTTTTTTTCATAACAAAACATGCAGATGGTACTACTTTTTCAATCCGACAAAAGCAAAAAACAGATAATTAACGTATTTTGCCCGTCTGTCTGTTTTTATATAGTGAAGTTACAGGACATTCAAATTCCAAGATTGTAATCTACTAACGGGTGATGATTAAAATCCACTTAAGTATCAATGCGCCCAAACCAGTTTTGAGGAGGAGGATGTGATGTAGTTGTTGTACGTTATTTTGAGGGTAATTAAATATTTTCGTAATACAAAATTATTTTCTTTAGCCATTAACATAATTTAACTTTATATGCACATTGAACATTTTACTCCTACATTATAACACAGCCGTGTGGAAAACATGCATGTCTACTTGCTCATAGTGATGATGCTGATCAGGTAAAATATTTGTGTATCATGACAATCATCAATGATGTAGGTAAACATGAATAAGTGTAAAGTATATATCCTTTAATATATATATATATATATATATATATATATATATATATATATATATATATATATATATATATATATATGTGTGTGTGTGTGTGTGTGTGTGTGTGTGGACCGATCTATTGACAACGCAGTAAAAAATAATTTATCCTTACAATATATTTCAACCGTCTAGGCTGAGATCTGACTATTTAAATGATTCTCGTCCGCAGTATAATATTCATGTATTCGTAATATTATACTGTGGATGGTATTAAATTTTCAAAATAACCCCAGCATTTAAATGAATAAACTCATCATCTACAGTATAATATTGCGCATGATGAAAGTTGTAAAAATGTCAGCTACAATATTAAACAGCTGATGGCATTTTTATAATTTTTATTGTCTGCAATATTATACTGCGGATGATAGAAATAATATACGTCGACGTTTTTGGCTTTGACTTTTCTCGTCGACAATATTAAACTAGCAGACAGTAAAAATAGTTTTTTGCTTTGCCTTTTTCCCAATCCGCAGTTTAATAAGTAGATTCACATCGAATATAAGAATATATTTATCAATTTAATCCTCTTTCAAAACTGGCTAATACATCTTCTTCATAATCGTATTTTTCTTAGTGTATATTTTGACCCCATTGAAGAAGAAAATAGCACACACAATACATAAGAAAAATATATAACAAAATAATTGAAAATTTTTATTTTCTAAATAATATTATCATAATTCATATGAGATTTTATTATGTAATTAATTGTTTGTGTAGATGTTCAATGTAAATCTATCTATTATTGGGGAGAGTCAAAGTAAAAAGCATCCTATATTATTTCCAACTTCTTTCTCCATCTATATATTTTAGTGTTATTATACCTTTTTTTTCCTTCTAAGATCGGTTTCCTCCCCTGCTCGAATAAAAAAATCCCCTGCCCATGGTATAATACTGCGAAGGGATAAAAAAAAAAAATTATATTGTCTACAGTTTAATATTACGGACCGTACATGTACATTCACCGAATTTGGCTTAACCCAATTTAGATTGTAAAATCTAAGGATTGTTTCTTCCCAAACACAAGAAATAAACACAAAAAAAATATGAATCTACAACAGAAAAAGAAGGGGAAGAAACATATTTTAGAGAAAAAAAAGGAGGTAGAATAACACGAAAATCTATAGAGGAAGAAAGAAGTTACAAATAAAATACGACGTTTTTGGCTTTCCCTCCCCCAATAATAGATAGATTCACATTAAACATCTTTCATTCATTTACTATCCGATGAACTTCATGGTTTGAACTAAATAAGATGACAGATTAAAGAGGCCAAAAGCATTTACACAAAACAATTACATAATAAAATTTCATTTGGATTATGATAATATTATTTAGAAAATAATTTTTTTCATTTATTTTGTTCTATCTTTTTATTTTGTATTGTGTGCACTATTTGATGATGAAAAAGATGTATCAGTCAGTTTTGACAAAGAATTAAATTGATAAAGCTATTATGTCGACGTATACTATTTCTACCATCTGCAGTTTAATATTATGGACAATAAAAATTACGGATTGGAGAAAAGTCAAAAACGTTGACGTATATTATTTCTATCGTCCGCAGTATAATACCACAGACGATATAAATTGCAAAAATGTTATCAGTTGTTTAATATTGTGGATGATATTTTTTCAATTTTCATCATTCGTAGTATTATACTTCGGACAATGAGTTTGTTCATTTAAATGCTATGAGTATTTTGGACATTTAATATCGTCCACAGTATAATACTGCTGATACCTGAATATTATGACGAGAATTATTTAAACTGTCAGATCTCAGCCTAGACGACTAAAATCTATTGTAAGAATATGTATATTTTTATAACGTTATCAATAGATCGGTCACCTGTATATATATATATATATCCAAATTTATTATAAATTTAATAACAATCAGACTTAACAAACGAAGGTTAATAAGAGACAAAAACAAAAATTATAAATATATAACAATCAGGCTTAACAAGAGACGATACCTCGAGACAAAATATACACTTAATTAATCTGTTAACTGATAATAATAGGAATATATAGTTCTTTATTAGTAAATAAAACACATGACACCATTGTCACTAATTCAGCTATTCGGGGAAGGCGTTTAATTAGAATATTTGAAGGTACTAATTCTTTATTGTATTACATTTTATTAATCTAAATTATTAACTAACAACATAATAATTGTGTAACATGCACATCAACCATGCAAATTAAAATTTAATACAAGTTGAAGTCATAGCATCGATCTAATAATTAATCAATATGATTGAAATAATTGAAACGCTTTATTAAGTTTGACAATAACGCTCAAATACAAATCTAGCTACAATGTGCTATGGAATATATAACCAAAATGTGTATCTTATATAATTATGCATGAACCTTAAGCCATAATAGACCAATCTAACCTAAATATTATTAATAATCATACTTAAGGGCAGGAATGACGTGACGTAAGAATGTTAAATAATTGAAGTTGTTGATTAATTATTTAACATTAATGCTAATCACTCTCGAATATATATATATATAACTTCATTTCTCAATTGTTTTCATTTCTAACCAAAAATTATATAATCGCAACAATTAACTTCAATTAAAGGCAAAAGCAGTAATTATGTTTAGAATTTTTAAAAGCTCAAAAAGATAATACTAAAAATCTATTAAAACTTTGTTAGCGTTCAATCAAAACTTCAATATTACACTTGATATTAAAGTTTTAAAAAATATAAATGATTAAATTTTTATAGTCATTAACATAATATTTCGATTTTTACGTTTATTTATACTTTACTTTATTTCCGACGTCCAAACTTTGCCGTATAGTATTTCGATACAATTGAAAACTCCCAGCTTTGGGTACAATATTCGTATCACAAATGACGCGCGTAACATGTTATTTGCAGACCAAGTAGAATCTAACATAGAATTAGAAGCATGAAATAAAATAATTTAAAGATATTTCAATTGTATTTTTAGTTATTGATAGTAAAAGGTAATATAATATGCTGACAAAATTATCACATATATTTATTCAATCAGAATGAATTTTATATTACTATTTCATGGAATAATTTTTTTTGACTTATCCTCCAAAATAATAATTAAATATACTATTTTAAATTTAATTCTTTTTATTTTATTTTATTCTCTCAATACAAACATACTATAAATATGTTCACATATATCTTGCTCAGAGAGAGAAGATTCACCACCAATCCTGAAAGCTGTGGTGCCTGGGCTGGTTGTACCATCAATCAATTGAAAAAAACTTGATAATAAAAACAAAGATAACCAACCTAAACCACCAACCTCAATGATGTAAAGAAAGATAAAAAAATTATAAACTTCGTACTTGATAGTTCAGATAACTGGCACTAAAAGGGACCAGAAATGCATGATCAGCTAAGTTAACCTAAAAAAAATTAAAGTGGTGTACATCAGTACATATACATATATATCCGATGAAGCACGTTCAAACTTTGAATTAGCAATGCTACCGATAACCAATAAAGAAGACAAGACAGGCACCCCTTCTTCCAATTCAAAATCTTCCTCCCCGAAAACAACATTTTCTCCTTTATTATTAAAATATGCTACATCAATCACAAAATACCTTCAAATGCGGTGCCTTCCATTGGTATACTCACACAAGGAGAAAATAATTCTATTATTGGAGTTGAGTTGCTTTTCATGCACAAATTTTTTCAAACCCCCAGTGAAAACATAACTTTGGCTGCTCCTCCAATAACAGTACCGAAATACCTATGATCTCATTGATCTGTCATAAAAAATTAGATCATCCGCTATTGCACTAGACTCATTTCCCTCCA
This sequence comes from Hedera helix, assembly GCA_947179155.2. Classification (NCBI taxonomy): domain Eukaryota; kingdom Viridiplantae; phylum Streptophyta; class Magnoliopsida; order Apiales; family Araliaceae; genus Hedera; species Hedera helix. The sequence continues at coordinate 48,562,223 of OX359268.1, read as the reverse complement.
CGCCATCAAGAATACGTGGAAAATAACTCGAAGCATATTTCTTTGGAATCACAATTCGATTGAGCTTTGCCTACATCGCTAGGTGTGAGTTCCTTCTTGAAAAGTCGTGTGCATAAAATCTCTCCTTTCCAGTGTGCTGGCACAAAGTTAAGACCAACTTCTAACTCCTTTGATTGAACTTGCTGTTTAAGATAATTAGCAAACTTGGATGGGTAGGAACCATCTTTGATCATGGGAAGGACCACTACTGTGCTGAACTGACTCTGAAAGTTAGGTTCGTGTGCAGTGATGCTTGTCCATGGAAAGTTTCTGCCGGACTGTCCGTTCCGAATTTTAATGGCTGCGCTATCATATGCCCTTGCAGCTTCCTTCTCTGATTTGAAAGTCCCTAGCCAAAACCGCTAGTGATAGGCATACATCTGTGCTCCCCAGTGTCCATTCAGTAGAGTGACGACTCCCTTGAATCTCGAATTATAGATATTGCTATCATGTCTTGCACCTTTGGTACGGGACAGGTTACAGCTGGTACTGTTTGAATCTGAAGCTTCCCCAATCACATTCGTGGTGGCACCTGAGAGCTTGCTCATTTCTTCTCCCTGAAATCACAAGGAAAATTAGTTAACAGCAAGAAAAACATGAACGTGCAAATTAATGACTTTGACCTGCAAAATCTGAAAAAACACGTCTCTTTTCTTTCCAATTAATGATTTTTTCCCGGTTTATATTGGTTTGTTCCTATTAGTTTTCCTATATTGCACCAAATAGTAACCCACACTCAGGATGCTTAGTGTGACACAAAGCAAAAACCCAATATAGTCTACAAAATATATGTAAAATTCATAGTCTACAAATCCTGAAAGTTTAAAAACAAATATATAAAACACCAAAGGTCATCGAATAAAATTCTAATATTCTTTTATTTACCAACAGTATCAAAAGATAAATTTCTTCTACATAAAAGGAATTTTATTAGGTACAAAAGAGTAAACAAGGAATTCCCCCAAGAAAAAAGATTAAGAGTACAACAGACTAGAAGAAGGGTGAGCGCCAATCCCTATGAATATTGGATATAGATATCCCCGGTAACGCCTCAAAAACATAAGCAATCATGGAAGCTTAAAGTCACCCTCTCCATTAAAAAGATCAAAATGTCAGAACCTATCCTGGAAAACCCTAGAATTTTTTTCAATCCCAAGGCCCCATGGAGTTGCAAAGCAACCATACAGCCACAATATCCTCCTTTCTTACCATGAAACCCGGGAAGAAAGAATGTCGCAGTGAGGAAAGACATACCCAATCCTCATAAAAAATCAAACAAAGAACTCCAAAAGATGCTATGCAGCAGTCTATCTCACTACTGTGAAAACAGAAACATACAAACATAAAGAGACAAGCATTTATGCTGCCTGTGCCGATTCATGTTCATGTTGAGCCTACCACAAAAAAACATTGACATTCTGAATAAAATATGACAACAGGAAATGAAGATGGGATTAGAAAGTCTAAGAATCTGAGGTCCAAACTCGATTGTGATCAGGGGGAAAAAGAAGGAAACATGAAGAAAAGCACAGCCACATCCTTTGCCTCTGTCATCATTAATCAGTATCAAAAAAACAAAAATTACAACAATGCCACCAGAAAATATAATATAGAATACAGAGTCTAATTAAAATAACCAAAGCCAACCTCATTTCGATTAGCTTAAATACAAAACTAGTTTTCCTACTACAGTTTACACGTTTCACTTTGTAGAAATAACTCCCAACTGCCTCACACCTATTGAATCCTCACTTAGGTTACCCTAATACTAGGTTTCTCATTCTAATAGCTTATACGGTTATACCTATTGGCCAAGATAAGAGCCATACAGCGATAGCATCAAAATGGACTAAACAGCATATCTAAAGTAGAGAAGAATGCTTAATTTAAAATATAAAGAAAGCTAAAAAAATCTTTAAATGCCTGAACAGTAGACTAGTAAGACGCATGTTCCAAATTTCATTACTTACACGAGAAATATATAGGTTTTTCTGCAAACGTATCTGAGTTATTTTCAATGTTTTCACTAAGACAGCAAGATCTTAGGAGAACTACCCACGCCTTCATCTTTTAAGCGGCTTTGTATATTACTTCATTATTCGTTCTACGTGGTTGCACATAAGCGAGATCTAACAGGCTATAACCCCAGGAGAAAAAAAAAGGTCAAGGCATTGATACTGTAAAGTCATCATTTGCTCAAGTATCTTATGAGAAGCAACATGGTGATGAAACATTAACTGCATATGCATTCCAATCAAATCAGAGAAAGACTTCCCTTTTACATTTGATTTACTGAAGTAAAAAGTCAAGGAAACCAAAGACAAATGCACTAGTAAATGAGAAGCCTAAAAGATTCACACAAAATTGTTAGGCATACACAAAAGAACCAGAGGATTGAATTCTCAATAATCAAATAAAATAATATCCCTATTGATACCAAAAATCATGTTTTATCTCTGTACACTCCAGACCAGTTTTAAGTCCACAAACAAAGCAATTACATGCATCTTAAGAAAAACAATATGCAACATAACTTGACAAATATAGTCAAAGAATATCCCAGCACTATAAAACATGATCAACATGCATAATATATTTTGATGATTCATTTCATTATTTATTCATGCAACTCGTTAAACCTTAATCTGAAGCATGTTAAGATAATTAAGATAAACTCATTTCTTGTTATAATTGATAATCAATTAGTAGGAGCTAAATCTTGGTGGATATAGATTTGGATAAAACTTACATAGTTACTGAAAACTTACAAAACTTCTATGTTGGAGGGGTCGGAGGGTGTATAGTACTTACTTATAGAAGTGACTGTAATTGCTTATAGAAGTGACTGTAATTGCTTATTGAAAAATCCAAAGTTTATCATAGAAAGATACAAGGGAGGGAAATTTTAATTTTAAGCACAATAGATTTCAATATACAAAAATGTTGGTACAAATTTAAAGGCAACCAAAAGGATTTTTATTTTTATTTATTTTAAATAAATTATCAAGCTGTTAGTAAAAATTCATATTAGGACATTAGATATTGTACTTATTATGAGGAGATTGCATGAACTATAAAGCATGATCAACATCATATAGATTCATTTCATTATTTATTCATGTCACTCGTTAAATCTTAATCTTAAGCATGTTAAGATAAATAAGATACACTACAAGAAAAAAACTTATTTTCGATAGACAATTTCGTCAAAAATAAGCTTATTTCCGACGGAATGATTCGTCGAAAATTCAGTCGTAAATAATCGCGTCGGGATTAATACGTCGGAAATAAGCCTATTCCATCTGAATATGGACATTTTTTCGTCCAATGTAACACTTTTTCCAATGGATTCCGTCGAATTTACTTTTTCCTATGGAAAAAAAGCTTATTTCCAACGGAATAAATTCCGTCGGAAATAAAATATTTTTTTGTAGTGATAAACTCATTTCTTGTTATAATTGATAATCAATTAGTAGGAGCTAAATCTTGGTGGATATAGATTTGGACTTACATAGCTACTAAAAACTTAAAAACTTCTATGTTGGAGGGGCCGGAGGGTGTACAGTACTTGCTTATAGAAGTGACTGTTATTGCTGATTGAAAAATTCAAAGTTTATCATAGAAAGATACAAGGAAGGGAAATTTTAACTTTAAGCACAATAGATTTCAATATACAAAAAAGTTGGCACAAATTTAAAGTCAACCAAAAGGATTTTTTATTTTATTTTTTTAAATAAATTATCAAGCTGTTAGTAAAAATTAATATTAAGACATTAGATATTGTCCTTACTATTAGGAGATTGCGTACTATTAGGATATTGAATTAAATCTAAAACATGATCAACATCATATATTTTGATGATTCATTTCATTATTTATTCATGTCACTCGTTAAACCTTAATCTTAAGCATGTTAAGATAATTAAGATAAACTCATATCTTGTCTTGTTATAATTGACAATCAATTAGTAGGAGCTAAATCTTGGTGGATATAGATTTGGATAGAACTTACATAGCTATTGAAAGCTTACAAAACTACTATGTTAGAGGGGTCGGAGAGTGTACAGTATTTGTTTATAGAAGTGACTGTTATTGCTTATTGAAAAATTCAAAGTTTATCATAGAAAGATACAAGGGAGGGAAATTTTAATTTTAAGCACAATAGATTTCAATATACAAAAATGTTGGCACAAATTTAAATTCAACCAAACGGATTTTTATTTTTATTTTTTTTGAATAAATTATCAAGCTGTTAGTAAAAATTCACATTAGGACAGTAGATATTGCACTTACTATTAGGAGATTGCATGAAGCCTAATTTTTTGAAAGTTTTAATTTGGCATAACTCATTTTTGTGTTTTGAAAGGAACCATGAATCAAGGAATTATTTCTTGCTAAATTTCGTAATCTTTACTTTTTTTCTCCTTAGAGTGCATAACTTTAAAAAATCAAAGGGAGCAACTTCATATTTTAGAAAGTAATTAACCTAATGCTATACAAAGAATGTGTTATGCGTGAATGCCTAATTAGTACGCAAATTAATTAGTAAAGAGAGAACTTAAGGAGGAGGATGACCCTTGCCTGTCCCCATTTAATTCCGTCCTGAGCCAAATGATGCAGAAGCTAGATTTTTAATAGGCATAGTATATACAAACAACAATGAATATGTGAACCAATCAACCAGGAAAATATGAATTGAGTGGTTCCACAACTTATACAAAAACTAACGGACCTTTGATAAAACATGAATAATATAAGGAGCATCGAATTTGGGACTACAAATTAAAATGCATGAAAAAAATGCCATTGTTAACATGATGCTTGTTATTATATATAATCACGTTGAAAAATTATTTTGTCAATATTTACTATGGTCTATGGATAAAACTTTTCCAATTTTTGAAGCTAAGCTCGTGCATTTAGAAAATCAATTGAGCTTTGCCGATATAAGTTATAAACTAGTAGAGTTTAACCGCAATTTTTGAACTTGTTTACCAAATAATAATAGCATAAACGGTGGTTAGCTCCGATACAATTGATTCATTTGCAGTCTTGACAACAACCTCGGCTCTCTAGAAAGATCATGGAATGTGAATAGCAACTGCAACCCTCCGTACCGACCAATATATTGGAAGGCTCATATCTGAAATACATTTAGACAACTGTGGGTGTTTTTACGCTCCAAGGCCCTACTTTTCTCCTATTAGAAAGGACAGAAGATGTTGAGTCACATCAAGACAACAGACAACTTGTCCCTTTCCCAGGCAAGCTGATATTAAAACCTAGCTGGGAGCTCTCATCCCTTCTCTCTTTTTTGGCTCCATTGAATCATTTCCATGGATTATATGCCTTCTATCCTTCTTTCTCGATCTATGGGTCAATATGCCCCTAAACTGATATGTAAAAAACTAGAGTATACAAGTCAGGAAAGGAGGAGAAAGGAGAAAAATGATGATTTGCGCCATCATAAGGAATCCATCGGCTCACATGCCAAGATTAGTATCTTCATCACCAGGAATTGGTAATGCACTCAGACCACAAGCAGCTTACTTGAATGTCTCTCCAACTCTCTTGCAGTAATCACAATGATTATATAGGAGTTAAAGGCAACCTAAATTACTTGGACTATAAATCCAATCAGAAATACTTCTAAAAACCTAACCATTTTAAACTAAATAATTAGCTACCATAACTATCTAACCTAACATCTACAACATACAAATATTAAAACAAAGGATCTCAATTTAATCCTAAAGTATTATAAATAAACTTGAAACATAATTGATTTAAAAAAAATTTAAGTCCCTTATAATTCATGCCAGTGGCTTCAGCGTCAGATTACATTTACCCCCTCATTGTTTAATCAGCCTTGTCATTGTGGCACTACCCTATTTTAGTTTAGATACATCCTTCTACGTAAGTTTTGCCATTGTAGCAATACACTTTTTAGTTTGGTTATAACATTATACTAGGTTTGTTCAGTGATATGTAAGTAGCCTTTACTTAAAAAACCCAAAACCCTCTTTAACTGGATGTCCTACTTATGAGTGAACTAACTCTACGTTGTATACACATCAAGAGAAAATAATTCTAGTTTAAATGCTTTTAAGTAATTTCAGCTGATCTTAATTTTGAACTTTACTTTCCCCAAAAATATAGTAAAAACTTTACAATTTCTTCAATTTGTAAAAACTAGTAGTTGTAGAATTACCAAATCAGAAGATTGAAATCATTGAATTAATTATGCCTGGAAATTTAAAAAATATTTTCTATAATACACCTTAGATATGTGAGTTAAACAAATGCTTCTAAAGATGAAGAAAGGAGTTTTGACAGATTAATATAACATTTAATACTAGTATATCATTGTGTCACAACCTTAGAACATCTACTGGTGCACAAAAAACAGCTCTAAATCCTAATTATTCACTTAAAACACAACAATAACATGAAGATGGTATCATTTCCTGCAAAATCAAGCCGTACAGTTTCATCACCACCAGGCATTATTCCAAAGAAATTAAGAAAACAATTGCAGCTATCTCCTAGAGGCTAGAATATATATTCAGCTACATTTCAACGCATACAAATATTATACTTCTTCATTTACAAGTAATCAAAATAGCAAAACAGTTACAAATTTCCTAAGGCCAAATTTATGTGATTGTGGTACTGAAAAAATTGAAATAGCTAGTGCTTCAGTAAAATAATAATAAAGCCACAGCAACACTATCTCAGCCAATCTTCAAAATTAAAGGAATCGTCATGATAAAATGTAAATGACTCACGCAGCGTCTCAAAGATAGTGTATTGAAATTTGCATTCATGAAATCTGAGTTTCCTAACTTCTTATTTTATTTCCCTCATATCCTCCTCATCCCTTGAGCTTAGAAACTTCAATATGACAAACACCATGTCATCCAGCACATATACTTTACCAATAAGAACTCTTGCAGAAAAATAGGAGCAAAAGTGTGTTGAATACTTGAATTGAATTTAGTATTCCACTTTCATCCTCTACCTTTATAGTGTCAACATGATGTGGTAATTAAAGTGTCCTTTCTCCCCAGTAAATCCAAGCAAAAGGAATTATGATGGCCATCAATGCATGAAAACATAACTGATTTAGTCCAAAATGTTTGAAGAGAAGCAAAAAGAAAATGATAGGTAAGTTTGGCCCTAAGTATGGGGATTGGAACCTGTATGTGATCTTGGGTTTTCAAAGAGAAACAAATTCTGGAGTTGGTTTCTCTTTGAAACATGCATACTACATTAAATTTTAGTTTTAAAGTATGACAACTTTTAAATATATAAAATGTTGGTTGCGTATTCATATTATTTCTACTATTTTTAAACTCTAGGATATTATATGAACCTTGATGAATTGAGTGAAAGTCAAAGTTTTGATATTGGTTTCGCTCCAAAAGAAACTGGATTACTACGTATAGTACTCATGTTTTGGCTTTAACATAGTCCAAATTAATGAAAATTAGCCATTCTATTTCTATATCAGTGGTCAAGATTACATATGCTCTCAAACTTTTTGAGTAGAATAAATTATTTCTCGTCATCAAACATAGTTTTATGTCATGACTACGGTTTGATACTAGAAACCTTTATGCACAGATTTATAAGATATATAGGTTTTTAGTAATCAAAAGTTGATGGTTATCATAATTGGGTATCTAAAACCTGCTAGGTTAAAGATTAGAAATCATCCTAATTATTAAAAAAAATGTAGTCTTTAATTTGGTTGTGCTTTCATCCTAAATTCTCAGTCCAAGGTGCGAGCGATGGCAGGTTCCACGCATGACTGTTGTTTGAAATTAGTAAGGTTCTACTATTCTGAACACATGTTACACCAACTCTTGATGTTTGTGGCTTTGCTATCCGCTATTAATCCCATTATCTTTTAATGTTTTTATATAAGTAATAACCAATAACAATTCCTTCTTAGGGGCGCATCTAGGAACTCCAAGGCAGTTTGTTTGGTCCAGTTATCAAGAGAGGGGCAATAGGCTTGATATCTGGATAGAGCTTATTCTATTTAGACGATACGGGTACTTTTATTTAGAAGTGTGTTATACCATTCTCTTCATTTTCTTTCCCTGTTTTGGATTCCGAGGATGTTATGGATACTCTTGAGAGGTTGATTGATGAAGGCTTTCCTTTAGGCAAGAGATGAAGAGAAGACATGGGATCACTAATTTAGTTGAGAGAAATTTCTAATTAGTACTAGAGATCAATAGGGGTTCAGGGATACATTGTTTTTAAAACATACTCTTTAGTTGGTAGGTGGCCTTGTTGTTACCTTTGAAAGTATGTACACCAAGGTTATAATAAAAAATTTAGCGTCCGTTTGGTAATTGTTTCTGCTTCCAAAATTTTGTTTCTACTTCTCCTTTCTTGGAATTGAAAGCAAAAAATAGTATTTGATAACTGTTTCTAGTTTGAAAAAAGTGGTAGCAAAATCCACTTTGGCAACACAAGGAGGCATTCCAACTTTAATGAGGTCCAAACAATAAATCTTGTTAACAATAAAATTTTAAACTCTACCTCTTCATAAATAATAAATTGAACTAACATTCAAATATAATTATTAAACAATATTGTTTGATTTTCATTTTCACTAATGAAAATAAGTAAAAGTAGAAACATATGAAAACAAAAATAAAAAGTAAAAACATAAAGTAGAAACAATTACCAAACATACCCTCAATTTTCATTTAATAGATGTTGCAAAACTTCAAATTTAAATCTCTCATACTGGTCCCCAGAATTCATCTCACAAGTTGTCAATTTTTCCCTTCAAATTGTGAAATAAAAGGAAGGGATCAACATCATGTTTATTTTTAAGAAAATGTACAGTTGAGCGAGGCTTCTTTCTTTATGATTTTCCCTTACCCCTCTTATGCCTTGAGGATGCCCATGTCTATATTTTTTAAAAGAGGTTATGGATTTTAGATGTCTCTAGAGCACTTTTTGCACTTCTTCCCTTATTCATTTGACACATACTAGTTCTCCTGTTTTGGAAGGTAAAACCTCTTTCCAAGTCAAAATTTTTGTCTTGTCTTCGATTACTAATTGATTTATAACCAACTCTAGCAAGTAACTAGACTCGGTCGACCTTATTTTTGCGCATTTCAGTTATGTGTAAGCTTATTAAGCTGTGAATCACATCCTCACTTGTTTCTACATAATCCATTTGTTTGGCGATCTGAACTCATGCATTGAGTAATTTGAAAAAGGACCGGATTTGTCCTTTGAATAATAGTTGGCTTCTTGTTAGAATTGAAATTTTAATCGTCCAAGGATGTGAAAGTCCTACGAAAGTGTGGTTTATTGTTGAATCTTTGGAGCATCTAGATGTATGCATAAGTACTAGTGCGCCCACTTTATTAATTACTAGTGGCGGCCACTTTATTACCCTTCCTCGTTTTATCAGTAGTTTAGTGGTTGAATTCATTATTGAGCTAAAAATTGTACAAGTATCGATTATGATCCTCTAACGTGCGTAGCATATAGATCTACATCACTATGTCAAACGTGCATGGTGTACCACCATAATTTCTGCTTCCAAGGAGCACCAAATTTGTTAAGCTCTCTTCATATAATCCTAGCTCAAAGTAATACCACATACTCAAGAATCAGAAAAGTTTGTGACGCAATACTGTGCATACTTCATCCAAAGAATCATATTCATATATATATGCGGTTGAAAGCTATACTCCTTTAAAAATTTATATTACATATGGCAAAAAACCGACTCTATCTATTACACTACTAGTAATCCATTAAATTCAAGGAATATATACTTTTGTCGAGTATTTGCTAGGCACTATCTTTAGCAGCAGGTAGCTTCAGCCATGCCATGACTAATATTTATTTTGCAGATCACATCAAGATCCTTTTTCATTTTCATTTTTCTTTTTTTTAATTGACCAATAAATAGCGTAGTATGAGAGCTGCGCTTTAATTATTCATAGGAAATTTATGGAACATATAATTACACCTAACATTTTAAGATAGGTATGATTAAGCTAATTCACATCCAATCAGTCCATACGATTTAATTATGAATAATTTAGCATTCAAAGACTTAATCTCTTACTTGCATACACACATAATGAGAATAAGGGGGGAAACATTAAACCATATGGAGTTTATACATGAGAAATATGAAAAGGGGTCTATATCTAAAACATGATCAAAGGTTTCCAGACAAGTCATATTTCCAGGGCATCTTCCCGTGTCCAAATTTTATGCTAATTATTCAGTACCAAATCCTTTCTTAACATCTTAATTCAACTTCTACAAAAATCCACCAAGTATAGAAATCCACTCAAAAACATTGGCATAAATCTGATATATAAAAAAATCATAGAATAATTCTCAATGTGATAGGAAAATTGAAGGAGAGAACACTGGTGTACGTACATGGACAAAAAGAAGGAATGAAAGAACATAAAATTACATACGAAAATTGATTAAGATAGGTAATTAACGACCAAGTTCATGAATACCTGGGCTATGAATGAATGTAGTGTATTTACCCCAACACCAAGCAATTATTGCTCTTACGCCAGAAACGAGGGAGAAATTAAGAAGATTGATCTTGAAAAGGGAATAATATATAAATTAAAATTGAAAATTATGTATATGCGGAAGTAAATTACAAACCTGTATATAATAGTAGGGTGAGCATGATACTACCAGGTACTGGTGCTATGATTTGATGTGGATCTTTCCAGTATGGTAACGATATCCTTCCATATTTCGCTGCAACATGCATTCTCCCGGCGTTTGCCTTCCCCAAAGGGTAAAATACAGGACTAGAAGCTGCAGATCAAAGTAAATTTATATCCATACATATATATAACGGAAATTTTAAAATTTTCAAGTTTTACGCAAATATGTATACACAGTTTATATCTAGTTACTTATACACAGTGCCAAATTATTTGCGGTATCGATGGAAAGGATTTCTTTCGTTTTGATACGCTTTTTGAATTTACCAAGCAAGCCAATCAGTTAATTAGGCGAGAAAAAGGGGAAAGATTTAGGCAAATCAATTAAACCTAAGATTTGGTTTGATTTGATTTTGCAGAAGAAACCATAAGAAAATATATAGAAGGTGAAATGAGACGGAGAGTTTGCCGTTAAATGAGAACAGTAAAGAGGCGTACCTTGAACCGGAAGCCAACAAATAAGAATGATATGAGTGCTACTGGATGAAGAAGGTACATTCCAAACTCCAAAGCAGCTCCACAACAGATAAGAAAGGGTACATAATAATAATAATAATAATAATAATAATAATAATAATAATAGCGGTACCTATATGATATTTGGGGAGTATTTACATAGAGTAAAAGGAGAATTAAAATCTGAAATAAAAGAGAGAATTAAGTAGGCTATTAATTAGCTAGGTATGCATTCAGTCTTACCTCCGCGAAGATTTTGGTTTTCTTCTGCTTCCATTTTTGGGTTGGAGAGATTGGGGGAAGGGATGGACAGTGAAAGTGGATTTGAATAAAGAAAAGAAAAAACGGAAAACTGGAAAAGTAAAGGAAAAGGTGAGGGGTGTGATAGGATATATCAGTGGTAGTGGCAGTGGCAGTAGCCGTAGCAGTAGAAGTGGTGCAATGGTATAGTGTGGCTGTCCTTAATTTCCTTATTCCAACTTTCATCTTTCATTTTTTGCCGTCAAATTTTCAAGGCAACTGAGAGAGAAAAAGATGACATCATTATAATAATATACTATATTGTTGTTATAGTATATGGATAGATATTAAGTGTGAGAGAGACACTGATTGGTGGTGATCATGTATTGGACCAAAAACCAAACCTCAAGATAGGACAAATGATATCACAAAGAAAGAGAGAGAGAATGGAAAAGAGGGATGAGGATGAAGAAGATAGTACTCGATCCAACTAAGAGAGAGGGGTGACAGAAAGAGAAGTGAGCACGCGTAGAGAAGACAAAGGTATAACCTTGTATACAATTGCCTGCGTGTGCTCACTCTCTTCTGTCACTCTTCACTTCACCCCATTCTTCCCCTTTCTCTCTCTTAATTCCACTGATTTCTCTTCTAGCTTCTTCCACCTCAGATGATGATGCATGTATCTCTATCTACCCATGAGTCAGATCTGAAACCCACACACCCCCATTTATGGAAACAAATGCCCACCATTTCATTTTATAAATAACCCCATCATATATATCCCGGCCACCATCACAATTAATATTATGCTTTGATTGATTTGATCCACAAATTAAATAGATAAATTAGGGTTTGTTTCAAAACAAATTACAAAAATATTCCACTTAAACCCTTATTTCCTTTCCTATTTTCCCTTGTACTCGTCTCAATATGTTTAATTGTACTCCGTATACAGTACTACTCCAGTACTTTCATAATTATTTTACTAGTAAAGTAGTAAACAGATGTTTGACTACTCTTCTCATCTCATTTTTCATGCACTTCAGGCCTATACATAAATATATATACACACACACACACATATATATATATAACTAATCAATATTCTGGCCGTGAATATGAGAAGAGAGAATTGTTATCAATGACAGAAGGTGGTTCAATTGTTTTATACATACATTAAATGAGGAGGAGGATGAAGAAGAAGAAGAAGAGGAAGGAGTTTTACTGCTGTACTTTCCCCACTAGTCCACTACGCAGGTCAGTCGGGTCAGGCCACCACATGTTTGGTTTGTTAGTCAGAGAAGGAAGAAAGGAAGGAAGAGGCAGCTAATAATAATAATAATTTACACGACAGAGACAATTGTATAATAGGGGTGATATACTATTACAAACGACGGTGTATTTGTGTGTGAAAGAGAAAGAAAGATAATTTGAAAAAGATGGTCTTCGTGCTCCTAAGGGCTTGTCGATCTGGGATTGGTTGTTGGAGCTACGTGGAATTTGGAACAACGGCTCAACTTACCCACCACCTACATAAAATACATATATAGAGTAATTACCCAAAATAAAATTACATAAAAAAAAGGTGAAAACAATTCCCCACTCCAAAAAAGAAACATGGTGAGAAGTTGTTTACTTGCATTTCCATTAAATGGAAAGACTTGTAAGTAAGTAATTCTTCTTCCCTTCTATTTTCAAGTTACCAAACTGGGGAATTTTTTGTGAATTTCATGATGTTAGTAGTTGAACATAAAATTAAAAAATTAAAAAATTAAAAAATTAAAAAACAAATCATTCCCGAAGGCCATTGTTCTCGAGTGGTATCACCCAACCCATAATATCCATGAAATTAGGAGTTCAATTCTTGACAAAGTGTGAGTGGGTGGATGAGTCAAATTAACAAATAAAAAATATGAGATAATTAGTGAATAATTTATTGGTAAATTTTGTGGAGGAATAAAAAAAAGTTTTTTAAAAAGAAAATGTGTGTTTTATTAATTATATCATGGAATATTTTATGTTTTGAAATTATTAAAAAATGTAAATTTGATGACTATGCACGTACATGCATGAAATATTTACAAATAATGCATTTCTTGCAGAATGAAAAAAAGGGGTGCTTTGGTGAATTGTGAGATCATAAAGGAAAAAACTATATTGAGAAATTGTAGTGTGTTTTCGTTATGGACTTTGTGATAAGTTGTTGTGTTTTATTATCCCATCCATGTGACCTATATATATTGCTTTTCAGATTTTTTAAATTTATTTTTGTGTGAAAATAAATTCTTGAGAAAATTTACTATAGAGGCTTATGAATTTTTTTGATAAAAATACTAATGTGTGACAGAGGTATTGTTATTGTATTTGATAAAAATAAAAATGTGGCTACTAATAGTTAAAGACTATTGGCCGCAACTTTTAGGATTAAAAAAAAAATTATGGTTCATAATAATTTGAGATTGTTGACCACTATTATGAAGCAAAAAAATTATAATTAATTTGTCTTAAAAACAAGGTTATGAGGCTATTGTTGACAACTAAGTGTAAGTTAAAGGCATTGCTATGCACACAGTCCTTCCTTATTGAAGTCCGTGTTTAATATTTTATTAAAATAGAATGGGATTGTTGAAATCATTTTAACAAAATAAATTATTTTAATATTATAATATCAATTACGAGTTATAATCTTCATAGGAATTAGAAAAGAATTAAATGGTTTTATTTGTTTTAAGAAATAGCATTCATTCATTAACTGTGATGGAGTTACATTTAAAAAAATATATATTTTATATAAGTTTGGAATCTGTGTGAGGCATGGGCTATTTTTATTATATATTTCTTATTTCTCTTTCTTTTCTTTTCTTGACTATTGTAATTTATTTTAATTTAGGTTCATTATTTTTTATAATTAAGTATTAATGTAATGATCAATTAAATTAATTCAATTATAGATTCCTCTTTTAGATTATGTATACATATATAGAGAGAGGTTTTGATTGATTTAATGAACAATTAAATTAGTTCAATTGTAGATTCTTTTTTCAGATTATTATATACATAGATAGGGAGTGAGATTTTTATTGATATATGAATAAAAAGATAATATGAATAATACATTATTTAAGAGAAATAATTATAATTATATTTATTATATTTGAACATTAATATTATTATGTAATTTAAATTTAAAAATTATAAACTGATAACTCTAAATTATTATCTACTTCTGACTTGTAATATATTCATATTGATTATTACGGTGGTTTACCGTAGCTTACCGTAGCTTGCTTGCATGTATATATTCTCTTAAATGCTTGGCAGATATGTTGGTAAATATATTATATATATAAGAAGATGATACATATTCGAGTTATATGTAAATTAATATATTGTGTTAAAAATTTCATTGAGAGTACGTAATAGCATAAAAATTATATTATTATATTTTGAATATAACATGTCAATAATTTGTTATATTAAATTAAGTATTAAGAAATAAATAATAATTTCAATAGCCATCTTTTCCTTTTATGAACTTATTAAAAACACATAAATTATTTATAATTTTTTTTTAAATACTCTCTCTTTTTTTTTGTTCAAAAATAAGAAAGACAGTGTTATCTATTGAATGGTTTTCATTTTTGTTGTCAAGTATTAAATGATGTCAACACCAGTACTGGTCTTATGCAAACCCTATTGATATGACTATCTGGATGTTGGATGTGAGGATAATGTTGAATTCCCGCCCTTATCCAAATACCTTATCCTATATGTGTATATATATACAACGAGATAATTAAAAATCATATTTAAATTAATTTAATTAATTATTTTAAAACAATTTAATTATTAATTATTAATTTTAAATATAAATTATGTAATAATAATATATTTTTAAATATAATTATAATTTAATATCTATATATACATTCATATATGAATCTCATTATAAAGTAATATATATATATATATATATATATATAAAATTTAATATCAAATTCTCTTGAATATCTTCAAAAATATTTTAAAGCAAGAAATTTTTATAAATTATTGAAATTATGGACTATTAATTTTTGAAGTGCAGCAAGTACCCACACATAATTAATTATATAACTTTTTAATCTAACACATTACACACACGCACGCATATATATATATATATCTTTTGCACATGACTTTTATGATAAAAAAAAAAAAAAAAACTCAAATTAAGAAGCTAATTATATTTGTTGGTCAATAAACAAATGCATACAATACATTAAAATAAGAAATTAAAAATTTGACATAATTTATTTATTTATATTAATTATCATATAATATATAAATTTGAAAAATATAAATTTTATAAATAAAAAAAATCCTTACCTTGCATAGTTTACCAATTTAAATATATAAAACTAAGAAAGGATACAAATCAATTTGACTGTCTGAGTTAACTTATCAATTAGAATGAGTCATTCTAATTGATGGGTTAATTTGGATGATTATTATTATATTTAATATCTATACAAATAAATTTGGGATAAAAAATGGGTTTAAAAATATTACATAATAATTCAATACAGTCATTTGTACGAATAAATTTGAGATGGAAAATGAGTTTATCCACCACTTCGATATTTTAAAATATATAAATATTTTATATATTCATTTGTACAAATAAATGTATCCATGTAAGTAAAAGATTTTATCTAATTATAAATACGTACAAAATTATTCACCTTCTAACGTAAAACTTCAATTAGTATAAATAACATTATAAAGTCACAGTTAGACGGGCATTAAAAAAATAGGATAATTATCAACAAATCGTAATAAAATGGAATCAAAGTATGGCTCAACTCATTTATTATGTTGCATATAATTTTATAATTTATATATATATTTTTAATATACTCATAAACCAAACACATTGCTTTCTTTCATGATAAATACAAAATATATCAATACAATTTAAATTCTTTGATGTTATATGTCACGCAGAGAATTCAATTTTTTTTTTTTAAAGATTTAGAATCCAATATGATTAGTCAAAGTATTTTATCATAGCAACTAATAAATACAAAATATGTCAACATAATTTAAATTCTTTGATATTCTCTTAAATTTTTTATTTGTCCTATTATTAAAGAGTGTATATTTTTAATTTTACAGATCATTATTAAATAATTTATTCTCATGTGTTGTTATGTGTACAAGTTTGATAGTCCGTGTAAGACACGGGTTAGTGTTAAAGATTTTTTTATAAAATATTTTAATTTATTTTATAAGTATTATTTATTTATTTTATTTAAATATTAATCATCATGTGTTGAAAAAAGACTTTTATAAGAGAATAAGAGTTTGGGAAGAAACGACTCTTCGAAGAGAATAATTGGATTTGGGATTACTTTTTATTATAAATTAAACTATTTATTTTCTTAGATGTTCCAATTTTATTAAAATGTTTTTAAAAAAATATTGCAAATACTCTCTCTCTCTCTCTATATATATATATATATATATATATATATATATGTAATGTATAAATATTACAATATTATTAATACGTGATATATATTTATATTATTATTTATTATAAGTATAATTTTATTGATTCATAAATATTTAATTTATTTGGAGAAGAAAAATTTAGGAATAACTATTTGAAATAAGAGTTTTATGGGAGAATGAGAGTTTGGAAAGAATAACTCTTTAATTTTATCCAAATTAAATTAAGTCAAACTTTGTTAATTGACTTGTGACTAACGAAATTAATTTAAAATAATTAGATTTGAGATTATTTATTATGTTATTATAATAAAATTTACTCTAAATAATTAAATTTTTAATTATTTTTTGGATTGTTATATATTAATATCGATACCCTACGAAGGAGAACTCTATTTTGGTGTAAAGCAACATCTATTAGGCAACTGAATGGGTGGGTGGGGGTGTCGACAAGATATACATAGGCTAGGGGACAGCTGCTTTTAAGGTTATGAATTAGTAGTATACATTACATCTAAATTCAATGTACCAGTTTCTCAACATCAAAAAAATCAATGTACCACTTGGCCAACTTGTTTTTTCAATGTACCACTTGGCCAACTTGTTGCCTCTCGTGCCCTAGTACTCAACACCCCACTCATCCTGCCCCCTACTTATGAACTCCGCAAGTATTTCTATCATCCTTTGGATAAACTAGCTATTGCTATGTATACTACTCCTATATATTAGCGTTTTCAGAAAAATATAGTCAATAATTACTCCTACAACTAATTCAATTTAGTCTATTTATTGGGCAATGCTAGGGTTTGAAATAATATTAAGAGTCTTAAATTTAAGTTCTCAAATATTACTAAAATATACACATAATTATTGTATTAGTATATAATGCGCCATGATGTTGAATAACTAATATAATTAATAATGGATTGTGACAACCCCAAATCCGGATTCATTAACCTCGGGTTTAGTTCTCACTGTACAATACATAACAACAATAAAATACATATATTGTATTCAAACTTCGCGGAATAATACAAAAGGTTCCTTAATCAAAAGGCTACACTTCCCAAGGTCTATTACCTTAATCTTAACATTACATATCTTAAGGGAAATACAAAAGATTTACAACAGTAATTACATAACAGTAATATAAACTAGCATGCAATTACTAAAACTAAACATTCGCTTTTCCCTTGCCTTTGTCCGATTTAGAGCTTTAGGGAATGGCTGAAATATAGTCATGATATAGCAAGAATGAGCAACTAAATGGCTCAGCAAGTTTATAAACAACAATCATACGATATATCATGATAAAGGAAAATAACTTCAAGGTTTCAACAATAGCAATTGTGAAAGATAACAAGAATCAATGTTCAATAAAAGAAGGAATTGACTCTTTACTGCTGAGTGGTCTTTAATGACCATGAACTGCTACTAAGGTAGAACAGACATACAATGTCTGACTCCTTGTTAAAATAACGGGACACTTGAGGGGATCAGTCCTCTCATGTCCTATGTATATGCATCACATTTAGATTTCTTGCGCGCTGTCGGTTTTCCGACAAATAAAAATCCCCTTTAACTAGGGTTGTTCTTTCTCAGTCTTACTGTAAGAATCCGCACCAGCCAATGGTTTGGATAAGCTTTTATAATATTCAATTCAATGAATTAACATACATTTGTCTAGCCGAAACAATTAGCTTAGACATCTTAAACAGTTGCAAAAGCACTATGTGCGAATACAATAATCAATAACGATGTGAAGAAATTTTCGATAATTAATTCACTTAAGGTCTGTCAAATATTTACGAGTGTAGATACTTGCTCAACGATAAATGAATTGCTCAATGTAATTAAGGTTGAATAATAATTGCAACAATAAGTACAAGTTAAGGGGTAGAAAACTTGTCTCGTGCGTCGTTTACTGCTAACCAACTTAATTTAACAATCCTTGAACGGACCTAACAATTAAATCAGTTTGATCTTAAATTAGTATCATATACTTGTAAGTATAATGACCTTTATAAACCTTACGAACCACATAATTATATAATTATGGGTATATAAACACATAGGAAACATTATCACTATTTGATAAGATTTCAAACACAAAGAACCTATATTAATTATTTAATATAGTTCATACACTTATATAATATTATTAATAATTTAATAATATTTTATTAGTCTTGTAGTATTATTAATCGTTTAATAATACATTATTAGTCTTCTAATATTATTAATCTTTTAATAATATTCTATCAATCACTTAACATTATTAATCCATTAATAACATTTTATTGTCCTTATAATATTATTAATTATTTAATAATATTTTATCATCTTTATAATATTATTAATTATTTAATAATATTTTATTTACCTCATAATATTATTAATCCTTTAATAATATTTTATTTATTATTTAATATTATTAACTATTTAATAATATTTTAAATCATTATCTAATATTATTAATCATTTAATAATATTTTATTAATTATCTAATATTATTAATCATTTAATAATATTTTAAACATTATCTAATATTATTAATTATTTAATAATATTTTATTTAATATCCAATATTATTAATTATTTAATAATATTTTATTATCTTATAATATTATTAATCATCTAATAATATTTTAAATCATTATCTAATATTATTAATCATTTAATAATATGTTATTTATTATCTAATATTATTAATCATTTAATAATATTTTATTCATTATCTAATATTATTAATCATTTAATAATATGTTATTTATTATCTAATATTATTAATCATTTAATAATATTTTATTCATTATCTAATATTATTAATCATTAAATAATATTTTATTCATTTACTAATATTATTATTTATTTAATAATATTTTATTGACTTATTAATGTTATTACTCATTTAATAATATTTTAATCTCTTACTAATATTATCAATCATTTCATAATATTTAATTACTTATTAATGTTATTAACCATGTAGTAATATCTTAATACTCTTTAAATAATACCAAAAGTTAACTTTTAAATTGGGTTAACATTAGTATTTAATTTAAACATTTAGATAGCATTGATTTACCAATAGACTCCATATAAATTTGTTTAATACCCAAATATATTCATTTTACACCTATTTCAACTTAATTTTTCAAAGAAAACTCGACCCAGATCGACCCGACCCAGAGCACCAAAAATCTGCTTAACAGATTGTCCTGACGCGGCTGCGTCAGCCATTTTGTCCGAAAGTCAACAGTTTGACTGCTCGACCCTCCGACGCTCCGACAGCCATAACTTTTTCATACGAAAACATTTTGGGGTGATTCTTGAGTCCATTCTCATCATAATTTCCCCCTCTACAATTTCTCTTTAGATCACAAATCCAAATTCCAAACGTAATTAGACTCAAAATGGCTCTAAAGGCAACATAGGGTTTTAAAATCAACATCATTTGCGGTAAAAGCCATAATTTCTTTGTTATTCCATATTTTTGTGAGATTCAAGTTGTGTTGGCTTTATAACTCACTCATAAAACTTTATAGCCATATAAATCAAGTATTTAACTTGTACATTTTGAAATGACACAAAATATAATACATAGTTACTTAGGGTTTTACCGGTAAAGCTTTCTATAGCGTTTTCTTCAATTTTTATGTACACCACACCTACCAAATCATGATATAAACATAACAAGCTAGGAATATACATATATAACATAGTTAAATACCTCTAGACTATCAAAATGAGTTTTGATCGGTTAAAAATAGATTTTAACCGTTCAAAATCATTCTAGACTACAAAAATGAAATTTAAGAAGAGATAGAGCACTTTTAAACCTTGAGGTCTTGGATGCTCTTCTTCTCCTCCTACCAATGTGACGCCCCCAAATCTAGGCCCACACATCCCAAACTTGAGTCGTCAAAAGACTGTAACAAAATTATTACAACAAAGCACAACGTACAACAATACAGTGTATAATAATACACAACTAAGTCTTCACTATTATTGCCACACTATTTTACAACACGTGAAGACTAGGATAGCTATTCCTCGGACTCTCACTCCATCCCCCGGCTAGACCCCGTTACGTTTTCATCTCCTGTTGAAAAACAATGGAACAAAAGAAAGGGTGAGCTCAAATAGCCCAGTAAGAAATATCATGACTAAGATAATGACGAATAAATTATCATTAGCCTTCAACAGTTGAGTTCTTGATAGAATACAATAGACTACAAGGTTTATATCAAAAACTGTAGTTAAATTCTTAAACAATGTTCAGATCAATAATAGCAGCGGAATGAGCAATCTATTAGAAGAATAATGCAGACTATAATGTCCACTCGCTTCTCTTTTTAGTAAAAATATCATCAACTTTTATCATCTGAAATACCATTAGTCAAGATAATACAACTTCACAGTTCCTGGTCATAATCATGCAGATTAACAGTTCATCTTTGCACTACGGGCCAAAGACATTCAATATAACACCAACGGTCATGATTATACCAGATTCAGCCTTTGGTCATAATCATACCAACCAACAGTTCATCTTTGCACTACGGGCCAAAGAGAACATTCACCACGTGCCATAAAAGACACCGAACAGATGTATCGCCTTTAACCTAGTATATCGCCTTTAACCTATCATCTGTTCAACAAATATATCACATCTGTGCCCCCGGTCACAGATATTCACAACAGCTTGATTCTTGATGATTAATATAAATAACAGTGATACAAATGATGAACAGAAGAACAGGATAAACAATAAGTATCGGAGGTTTACTTTGTGCAGATTCAAATAATGTCCAAATTGCCAACATGATGTGAAGTGAAATTTAAAAATGATATTCAAGCTCCACAGTTCAGAATAACGATTACAGTTCAATAGAAATGTTCAGAAAATAGGAAGGTTCAGTTGAACTAATGAAATTCAACTATTATGGAACATATAATATTTTCAGGAATTATAGAAGCAATAGTTCCATAATAAGTTTCGATTTAGGTGTATGGAAGAAAGTAATATCCCTTACCGTAGCAGGTTTGATTAACAAAAGGTGAAGGGAATTAATATCCCTTACCATAGTAAGTTTGAATAATGGAAGATGAAAAAGATGGTATCCCTTATGAGTATAAAGGAAAATGATATCACTTACGAATATGGAATAAAAGTGTCATGTGATAATTCGTGTAGACAAATTATTTCCACACGAGACAAATAACAAGGGTTATTCACCAACAGGCGGTAATCCGCGCCGTAAGGTTATTCCCATCAATTTGAATACGAAGAGTTATTCACCAAACAGGCGATAATCCGCACCGTAAGGTTATTCTCAAAGATTAATAAGGAATGAATACAAAAGGTTATTCACCAACAGGCGGTAAACCGCGCCGTAAGGTTATTCCCACAATTTAATACATGGAAATAAATGGCACAAGAAAGAAACGATATTATTTTCGAGAATCAAAGAATGATAATCCCTTCAAGTAAGAAAGAAAATAATATCCATTTATGATGATGAAAAGAGTGATACTCCTTACCGTAATAAATTTAAAAGTGTGAAAAGAATGATATTCCTTACTACAGTAAATTTAATAGTTTGAAATGAATGGTATTCCTTACCGTAGTAAGTTTAAGAGTATGAAAGAAAATGAAATTCCTTACCTTAACACGTGACTGGATATTGATTTAAATGAGGTTGATCAACCTATATATTTTTAATATAATTAGTAATTACCACATATAAATTTCAAAGTGTATGATAACTCGTATATTATGAACTATCAAAATTATATATATTTAACATAATTTTTGTAGTATAATATAACAACTTTAAAATAGTTTTTAAAATAATATTCCAAAATAAATCTTCCAAAGAAAGCTTTTAAAAATGAATCTTCTCAAAGAAGAGTCTTCTAAAGGAAGATTTGTGAATACCGTGAAAAATAGGAATTTATGAAATTACTACTCTTTAATAAAACACTTACTTGAAAAATTCCTGCACTCCTTTTGGCCTTCAAACACTCAAGATAACCTTACTATTCTCAGAGAAAACTTATAAAATTCTTATAGAAAAATTTTATGTTTTAGGTGTGATTTTTCTATTCAGCTGAGCAAGCTATTTATAGGAGAAAATAAGTTACTATGCGTGGTAGGTGAACAGAAAAAAATTCAGCAGAGGCTGCTGCGCAGCCTCCACCAACTCTTCAGCAAATTCTCACATTTCTCACATTTCATGTGGGCCCCACAATGGGTCCCACATGTTTCTTACTATTCACGTACTATTCACGTCACTATTCACGTTACTATTTCAAATAGTAAAATTAATTATTTTATTTTTTATTTATTTATTTATTTATTTATTTATTCTTCCTGTGAGTCCAACATATAAAATAATGTTACCACAATAATGTAAGAAACACGTTACATATTTTTATTAATTTAATAATATAAATTATAGTGTATTTGCTACTGTGACAATTATTAGATTCAATAATTTTAAACTACAGTGCACCAACAATTATTGACTCGATGATATGAAATACAGTGTAATGACAATTATTGAATCAATAATGCAAAATACTGTGTAGCAACAATAATTGAATTGATAATATAAAATATTATGCAGTGACAATTATTGATGAAATGATGCGTAACAATTACGGTGTCAATTATCAGACCAATAATATGAGACACTGTGCAATACCGTGTGCTACTGTAGAGTACCGTGTGCTACAGAAAATACCATAAATTACCGTATGCTACTATTCTTTTATCACCGGTATTTTAACAGTTAACACCGTTGACTATTTCTATTTAAAAAGGTTACTTCTGTCGTTTTCTATATCCGACAAATATTCCGTTGTGGGGTCCACAAATAATTTGTTATTTCGGCGCCGTCGTACGGCCCGAATATTCCCCGACAAAACGAATATTCCCCGACAAAAAGAATATTGTCCGACAAAATAAAATTTGCACATAACATCCTTAACTTTCAATTTTGTCAATTTAACCATTTACTGTTTCAGGAAAAATATATATGAAGAAAAATTAAATTTTGTATTTCATAAATTCGGGGTCTTACAACCTCCCCTCCTTATGAAATTTCGTCCCCGAAATTGACGTACCTGGCATTTCGAAGAGGTATGGATACCTAGACTTCATCTCAGATTCTAGCTCCCAAGTCATTTCCTCAATATCTTGGTTCCTCCATAAAACCTTAACTTGAGGTATAACCTTTGAGCGTAAGATCTGCTCCTTCTTATCTAGGATCTTAACAGGTACTTCCTCATACGTTAAATCTTCTGCTATAACGTCTGGTTCTAACTCAATGACGTGGTTTGGGTCCTTCACATATTTACGTAACATAGATATGTGAAAAACGTTATGGATGCGAGACATACTTGGTGGTAAGGCTAGTCTGTAAGCTACAGTTCCCACCCGATCGAGGATTTCAAATGGGCCAATAAATCGAGGGTTGAGTTTTCCTCTATTTCCGAATCTCGTAACCCCTTTCCATGGAGAAACACGTAAGAATACATGATCTCCGACGTTGAATCTCTCATCTCTCCGATGAAGATCGGCATAACTCTTTTGTCGTTCT
This sequence comes from Hedera helix, assembly GCA_947179155.2. Classification (NCBI taxonomy): domain Eukaryota; kingdom Viridiplantae; phylum Streptophyta; class Magnoliopsida; order Apiales; family Araliaceae; genus Hedera; species Hedera helix. The sequence goes on along the minus strand of OX359268.1, from coordinate 48,537,640 downwards.
TGTGCTGTCTGTATTCGTTGTCGGATCATTTGGATCTTTTCGGTCGTCAAGCGTACCAACTCGGGTCCCAACAGTTTTGCTTCTCCTACCTCATTCCAACATACTGGAGAGCGACATTTGCGTCCATATAAAGCCTCGAATGGAGCCATACCTATACTTGCTTGGTAACTGTTGTTGTAGGAAAATTCCACCAATGGCAAGTACTTATCCCAACTTCCTTTGAAATCTAGTACGCAAAGTCTCAAAAGATCTTCGAGGGTCTGGATCGTCCTTTCCGATTGTCCGTCCGTTTGAGGATGGTATGCAGAACTAAAACGTAGTTCAGTGCCCATAGCTTTTTGTAGACTGATCCAAAAGCGTGAAGTGAATCTAGGATCTCGATCAGAAACTATGGAAACTGGCATGCCATGCAATCTCACGATCTCATTTATGTACATACCGGCAAGACGTTCAAGTGAAAAGTTTTCTCGTATAGGCAAGAAATGAGCGGATTTGGTCAATCTATCTACGATGACCCAAATTGCATCTAAGCCTTGAGAAACTTTGGGAAGACCCGTCACGAAATCCATATTGATGTGTTCCCACTTCCATTCGGGAACCTCAAGTGGTTGTAAAGGACCCTTAGGTACTTGATGCTCTGCCTTGACACGTTGACAAGTTAAGCACCTTGAGATAAACTCTGCAATCTCCCTTTTCATATTGTTCCACCAAAATGTATGTCGAAGATCTCGATACATCTTGGTACCTCCAGGGTGGATTGCAAATGGCGTGTTGTGTGCCTCCATCATGATTTTATGCTTTAATTCAGGATCGTTAGGAACACAGAGTCGAGAGTTGACTCGAAGTATTCCTTTCTCGTCGATTCTTGCTTCGGGAATGGTACCTTCTTGTACTTTCTTTATCATGTTTATCAGTTCCGGATCGGTAGCTTGAGCAGCTTTAATTTTATCGATTAAAGCTGGTTCTACTTGCACGTGAGCAATCTTCGAGTGGGTCCCTGGTGTCTTTAGCTCCATCTCCATCTTTTGCAAGTCGTACAAAATACGCTTTTGTGTTGTCAGCAGTGCGCTTGTACTCGCATAAGATTTTCTGCTCAAAGCGTCAGCTACAACGTTCGCCTTTCCCGGGTGATACTGGATTGTGTGATCATAATCCTTCAACAGCTCAAGCCAACGTCGTTGTCGCATGTTGAGTTCCTTCTGGGTGAAGAAATACTTGAGACTTTTATGATCCGTATAGATATCCACTTTCTCTCCGTACAAGTAGTGTCTCCAGATCTTCAACGCGAAAACTACTGCTGCCAACTCTAGATCATGAGTAGGGTAATTTTTCTCATAATCTTTGAGTTGTCGAGAGGCATAGGCTATAACCTTTCCATGTTGCATAAGGACACAGCCTAGACCTTTGCCTGAAGCATCGCTGTATATGACAAATTCTCCCGATCCTGATGGAATGGTCAGAACAGGAGCTGAAACAAGTCTCCTCTTAAGCTCTTGAAAACTTTTCTCGCATTGCTCGCTCCATATGAATTTTGTGCTTTTCCGAGTAAGCTGAGTTAATGGAGTGGCGATTCGAGAAAATCCTTCTACGAATCTCCGATAATAACCAGCTAGGCCCAGAAAACTTCGGACTTCGGTTACTGTCTTGGGTTGTTCCCAATTTAGTACCGTTTCAATCTTCGCAGGATCGACTGATATTCCTTGACTAGAAATCACATGCCCAAGAAACGTGACCTCCTCAAGCCAGAACTCACATTTCTTCAACTTGGCATATAATTTGTTCTCACGGAGCTTCTGGAGTATCAATCTCAGGTGTTGTTCATGATCCTCACGACTTTTGGAGTATATGAGGATGTCATCAATAAAGACAACCACAAAATGATCCAAATATTCCTTGAATATTCGGTTCATCATGTCCATGAAAGCTGCAGGAGCATTGGTTAGTCCAAAAGGCATGACTAAAAACTCATAATGCCCATAACGAGTTCTGAAAGCAGTCTTTGGAATGTCCTCAGCTTTAACCTTTAACTGATGATATCCAGAACGGAGATCAATCTTTGAGAAATGTTGAGCACCTTGTAATTGATCAAACATGTCATCAATTCGAGGTAACGGATACCTGTTTTTGATGGTGACATGGTTCAATTCTCGGTAGTCAATGCACAATCTCATACTCTCGTCTTTCTTCTTCACAAATAGAACAGGAGCACCCCAAGGTGATGCACTCGGACGAATGAAACCAGTATCCAACAATTCTTGTAGTTGGACTTTTAACTCTTGAAGTTCAATGGGAGCCATTCGGTATGGAGTTTTGGAAATGGGCTTAGTACCGGGTTCAAGATCGATACAGAATTCAATTTCTCGGTTTGGGGGTAAGCCAGGAAGTTCCTCCGGAAAAACGTCAGGAAACTCATTAACAATGGGAATATCATTCAAGTTTGACGTATTTTTGTTCAAATCAGTGACATGAGCTAAAAAGGCTTGACATCCGTTTTTCAATAAACGAATGGCTTTATGGCTAGAAATAACAGTTATAGATTTCAATGGTTTAGTTGCTTGAATTTGCATGACAGATTGATTAGGAATATGAAAACTAATAATCTTATGAAAAAAATCAATTGTAGCATGATGGGTAGTCAACCAATCAATTCCTAAATCATATCAAATTCATTCATTTCCAAAGAAATAAGGTCAACAGATAATGTGAGGTTGTTGATTTGAACTAGGCAAGATTTATAGATAGTAAATGTAATAGGTATTTCTCCCAATGAGGTTTCAACTGATAAGACAAGATTTAAGTTTTCAATAGTCAAATTTAAACGTTGAGTACATATAGGTGAGATAAAAGAGTGGATAGAGCCAGTATCTAACATGGCATAGACTTCTTGAGAATTGATGAATAGCTTACCGGTCATCACCTCATTCGATTTCTTGATCATCAAGGCTGTCATCATCAAATCGAGTCCCGTATACTTCATTCGGATCTTCACATATTTCAACCATGGGAATACCGCTAAATAATTTTCTAACAAACTGTTTCTCGGATTCATCAACTTCATCAGTAGTAACGTACCAATGATTTCCATAAGAATAGTATTTTCGATAGACTGCAGTTTCCATGATAGTGACTAACTTAACCTGAATTCCTTTAAATTGTAACGCCCAAAAGTATAGAAACATCATTTTTAAATAATCTTGAAACTCATAGCTGGAACACCATAAATCCCAAAGACTAATATGAAAAGTCCATATATTCTGATCCTTTGTTATAGAGCATAACCAGGTGATATGACTCTCCCAATTAGTGAGTAAATGAAAGGCAATAATTTCCGCAAGTTCATTACTTCCTTTAATTGCTTCTAATAATGGATCTGGAACGACTGTAGCAGAACTTTCACCTTCATCCTTACTGGATAGAACACGCATAATTTTTGCCTTAGGCAAATGATTCAACTCTGAGTTTGTAAGAAGATTATTCGTCGCCTCTTGTTTTGCAGCTACATTTGTTTCGGTCATTTCATAGTTAACCTCCTGATTTCCAGATGCCATACTTAACTGTGGTCACAAAATAAATGTTAGTTCAAATAAACTGACTCATCACTTCATGTCCCTATATTCAAATCAACTCATTAGATAATAAAATTTCATTTAGGTGGGACACACTAGTGACTGATTATATTCGTCTCTCCCCTCCTAGTTCTAACCCCAGATCTCCATTAAAGACCATATCCCTAAGCTCTGATGCCAACTGTGACGCCCCCAAATCTAGGCCCACACAACCCAAACTTGAGTCGTCAAAAGACTGTAACAAAATTATTACAACAAAGCACAACGTACAACAATACAGTGTATAATAATACACAACTAAGTCTTCACTATTATTGCCACACTATTTTACAACACGTGAAGACTAGGATAGCTATTCATCGGACTCTCACTCCATCCCCCGGCTAGACCCCGTTACGTTTTCATCTCCTGTTGAAAAACAATGGAACAAAAGAAAGGGTGAGCTCAAATAGCCCAGTAAGAAATATCATGACTAAGATAATGACGAATAAATTATCATTAGCCTTCAACAGTTGAGTTCTTGATAGAATACAATAGACTACAAGGTTTATATCAAAAACTGTAGTTAAATTCTTAAACAATGTTCAGATCAATAATAGCAGCGGAATGAGCAATCTATTAGAAGAATAATGCAGACTATAATGTCCACTCGCTTCTCTTTTTAGTAAAAATATCATCAACTTTTATCATCTGAAATACCATTAGTCAAGATAATACAACTTCACAGTTCCTGGTCATAATCATGCAGATTAACAGTTCATCTTTGCACTACGGGCCAAAGACATTCAATATAACACCAACGGTCATGATTATACCAGATTCAGCCTTTGGTCATAATCATACCAACCAACAGTTCATCTTTGCACTACGGGCCAAAGAGAACATTCACCACGTGCCATAAAAGACACCGAACAGATGTATCGCCTTTAACCTAGTATATCGCCTTTAACCTATCATCTGTTCAACAAATATATCACATCTGTGCCCCCGGTCACAGATATTCACAACAGCTTGATTCTTGATGATTAATATAAATAACAGTGATACAAATGATGAACAGAAGAACAGGATAAACAATAAGTATCGGAGGTTTACTTTGTGCAGATTCAAATAATGTCCAAATTGCCAACATGATGTGAAGTGAAATTTAAAAATGATATTCAAGCTCCACAGTTCAGAATAACGATTACAGTTCAATAGAAATGTTCAGAAAATAGGAAGGTTCAGTTGAACTAATGAAATTCAACTATTATGGAACATATAATATTTTCAGGAATTATAGAAGCAATAGTTCCATAATAAGTTTCGATTTAGGTGTATGGAAGAAAGTAATATCCCTTACCGTAGCAGGTTTGATTAACAAAAGGTGAAGGGAATTAATATCCCTTACCATAGTAAGTTTGAATAATGGAAGATGAAAAAGATGGTATCCCTTATGAGTATAAAGGAAAATGATATCACTTACGAATATGGAATAAAAGTGTCATGTGATAATTCGTGTAGACAAATTATTTCCACACGAGACAAATAACAAGGGTTATTCACCAACAGGCGGTAATCCGCGCCGTAAGGTTATTCCCATCAATTTGAATACGAAGAGTTATTCACCAAACAGGCGATAATCCGCACCGTAAGGTTATTCTCAAAGATTAATAAGGAATGAATACAAAAGGTTATTCACCAACAGGCGGTAAACCGCGCCGTAAGGTTATTCCCACAATTTAATACATGGAAATAAATGGCACAAGAAAGAAACGATATTATTTTCGAGAATCAAAGAATGATAATCCCTTCAAGTAAGAAAGAAAATAATATCCATTTATGATGATGAAAAGAGTGATACTCCTTACCGTAATAAATTTAAAAGTGTGAAAAGAATGATATTCCTTACTACAGTAAATTTAATAGTTTGAAATGAATGGTATTCCTTACCGTAGTAAGTTTAAGAGTATGAAAGAAAATGAAATTCCTTACCTTAACACGTGACTGGATATTGATTTAAATGAGGTTGATCAACCTATATATTTTTAATATAATTAGTAATTACCACATATAAATTTCAAAGTGTATGATAACTCGTATATTATGAACTATCAAAATTATATATATTTAACATAATTTTTGTAGTATAATATAACAACTTTAAAATAGTTTTTAAAATAATATTCCAAAATAAATCTTCCAAAGAAAGCTTTTAAAAATGAATCTTCTCAAAGAAGAGTCTTCTAAAGGAAGATTTGTGAATACCGTGAAAAATAGGAATTTATGAAATTACTACTCTTTAATAAAACACTTACTTGAAAAATTCCTGCACTCCTTTTGGCCTTCAAACACTCAAGATAACCTTACTATTCTCAGAGAAAACTTATAAAATTCTTATAGAAAAATTTTATGTTTTAGGTGTGATTTTTCTATTCAGCTGAGCAAGCTATTTATAGGAGAAAATAAGTTACTATGCGTGGTAGGTGAACAGAAAAAAATTCAGCAGAGGCTGCTGCGCAGCCTCCACCAACTCTTCAGCAAATTCTCACATTTCTCACATTTCATGTGGGCCCCACAATGGGTCCCACATGTTTCTTACTATTCACGTCACTATTCACGTTACTATTTCAAATAGTAAAATTAATTATTTTATTTTTTATTTATTTATTTATTTATTTATTTATTCTTCCTGTGAGTCCAACATATAAAATAATGTTACCACAATAATGTAAGAAACACGTTACATATTTTTATTAATTTAATAATATAAATTATAGTGTATTTGCTACTGTGACAATTATTAGATTCAATAATTTTAAACTACAGTGCACCAACAATTATTGACTCGATGATATGAAATACAGTGTAATGACAATTATTGAATCAATAATGCAAAATACTGTGTAGCAACAATAATTGAATTGATAATATAAAATATTATGCAGTGACAATTATTGATGAAATGATGCGTAACAATTACGGTGTCAATTATCAGACCAATAATATGAGACACTGTGCAATACCGTGTGCTACTGTAGAGTACCGTGTGCTACAGAAAATACCATAAATTACCGTATGCTACTATTCTTTTATCACCGGTATTTTAACAGTTAACACCGTTGACTATTTCTATTTAAAAAGGTTACTTCTGTCGTTTTCTATATCCGACAAATATTCCGTTGTGGGGTCCACAAATAATTTGTTATTTCGGCGCCGTCGTACGGCCCGAATATTCCCCGACAAAACGAATATTCCCCGACAAAAAGAATATTGTCCGACAAAATAAAATTTGCACATAACATCCTTAACTTTCAATTTTGTCAATTTAACCATTTACTGTTTCAGGAAAAATATATATGAAGAAAAATTAAATTTTGTATTTCATAAATTCGGGGTCTTACAACCAAAGTATGTTGTGTAGTTAGTGGACATTCACCAAGCACAACCTCTAACTTTTTCTCTCAACACTTAAGTGTTTCTTCCTTTTTCTCTCAAATGCTCTCTATTTTTTTCTTTCTAGCAAAGCTTCAAATGAATTAACCAACATCACCAAGGTTGTGGAATGTCTTATTTATAGCCAAATGTTAATCCTACATTAGCTCTCTTAATTCACCAATGTTGGTGAATTTAGAGCTTAATCTAGCTTACTATTGCATGGATGGACATTGTGATTGACTAGGTGATTGACTAGGGTTGTTGGCCAACCTTGTCATAGTGTAAATTAGAAGCAATCTAGGAAATCAAGCAATCCAAGTGGGCCCCTCCAAAAATTCAGCAAAATGGATTTTCCAAGCCATTTTTCCTTTATTTTTAATGCTAAAATGTGCATATATATATATATATATATATATATATATATATATATATATATATATATATTGACCAAAGTTTTGACTTGTATTGGACTTTACATTGGGCTTGGGAATAACTTCTATTGGGCTCATTCAATTAAATTGTTTGGGCTCAATTTAAATAACACATTGGGCTTATATTAAATAGTCTAGGTTATATTTAATTAAATCAAGCATTGGGCTTGTTTAATTAATTACATGGGTTAGTAATCAAATTAATTACATGAGCTACTAGGTTAATATCTTTAACCTAGTTTATTAACTTATTTGGATTTAAAATATAATCCAATTAGATTTGCTTTAATTAATTATATATTTTGCTTTAATCCTTTAAATAAATATACAAGCACATAAGTACATTTATTTAATTATCTAATGCACAATTAATTAATGCGAAAAGTTTAAATTCATTGCTAAATATTTATTAAGTATATTTACAATGACTAATGAAATTCGTGGTCATTACATGGATTGCATATTTGAGATAAATATATAAATATATATATATATATAAGACTTTGAACATTATCCGTATTTATTAGTTGTACAATATTTTTTTCATTCCACAACGGAATGAATTTGTAAAATTTATAAATAATAAGGATATACTTGTTTATATTATTTTTGAAAATAATAAATTGCTAGTTTGATAGTGATGAAAATATACTAAAATTTATGTTAACAAATTTGAAGATATTGTATACTTTTTTAACACTAATAATAATAAGAGGATTCTTGTTGTGGGAAGATTTTTTTTTTAAAAAAAGGAGTACATAATATTTCCTAATACATGCACCAAGATTCTATCTATCTATCGCGCGCTAAGTCGGCATATAACGATATTTACGATAATCTTTTATAATATATATAAAATTGACATTTAACTTTAAATTTTAAGAACGATCTTTCAACCCTAAAATTTATATATATAATAAATAGCATCTATATATCAATTATATAATTAAAAGTACAAAGTTAGTTTTACGAGAAAAAATTGTTCAACTTTTTATTTTAATTAATATAAGTATTATTTAAATTTAAATTAATTAAATACTATCTAAATTTGTAAGAATTCAAAAGAAAACCTTACATGTTAGGAAAAAGGGAAGCCCGTTTTGTTTTTACGTCTCCAATAGAAAAAGAAATTGTCTAAAAGAATTTTAATTTTTGTATCTACTAATTTTATTGTAAAATTTTTTTATCACAATTTTAAGTAAGATAATATATCCTAAAAAAAATTCTTAACAAATTATGTGATTTAGTTATATTAATAATATTAGACATAAATTTTATTATTAAATTAATTTTCTAACTAAGTTAAATTTAATAATACTTAAATTTTATCAAATTACATAATTAATTGTATTAATAATATATCTGAATTTTAATAATAACTGTAAATTAGTTTTAAAAATATAACAAATTCATTACTAACAAATTATCATAATTAAATTAAAATTTATTAAAACTTAAATTTCATAATTCTATTTGGAATAAAGTTTCAAGTAAATTTTGTCAATATAAACACTTAACAAATTCTCATAACCAAATTAAAATTTATTAAAGCTTAAATTTATGTCAAAATAAAAATTCCATTACAAGCTTAAATAAATTAAAATAATTATTTTCTCATAATTATAACTAAAGAAATCTACATTATTTTCAAATGTTTAACTTAATAATTAATCAAATGAACCTATAATATTTAATTTAATAATTTATTATCTAAATAAATAGTTAATAATTTAATAACTATAATTATCTTCTCAAAATTTTAATTAAAGATTTATCCTATATTAATTATCTTAATAAACATAATATACCATTATCCATGTTGCCCGTGTTTCGCACGGGGTTGATGAGTTTGTATATAATAAATATCACAAAATCGTCTCTCGAGCAGAAAAAGGAGTAAAACTGAATTACTGAATCGAATTAATTTTTTTTAATTGAATTATTTTGATTATTCGGTTATTTTGCTTTATTCGGTTATAATCGTTTAATTATTCGGTATTCAGTTCCGGTTATTAAAATTATACTATTCAGTTACCTGAATAACCGAATTAGATATTAAAAAATAGTTTTTAACTTTATCTTATAGTTATGTACTTACGTATTGTTAATTTAAAATTATTAAACTAGTTTATGAGTTATTATGGTTTTGTATTGTAGTTAAATATTGTTTGAAAACTCTAGTGTAAAATTTGAAATGAATTTTTTTGTTTGATAAAAAAATAAGTTCATATTTCGGTTATATATTGAATGAATCGAATTTCGATTATTCGATTATCAGTTATTACTAATTTTGAATATTTATTTGAATAATAAAATTATATAAAATTCGGTATTTTATTATAGGTGAATAGACAATTCGTTTTGTTATAACCAAATACTCAACCCTAAAATTTAAGAATGGTTTCTCAATAAATGATAAAATATATCTTAAATCCCCAAAAAAAATTATGCCAATTTTTTTCATTTATATTATAAAACCCTACCTTAATACTTTTTTTGACTTCTTACATAACACTTTTCAATCATGAATATCTAATCATCAATTTTTTTGATGTATAATGATTTATTTAATAATTATTTCACACAATTTTTATAAAATTATAGTTTAATAATTATATCTTATAATAATTTAAATGCCAAAAAAATTACGAGAATTATTTATCTTTTATATTTTAGTAGTTTCAATTCTTTGAATGATACGGCACTGGCAAAGGACAATGACTGCAATGCATCAACCGAATTAATGAGCTAGTGGTACAAACAAATTTTAACCTGCAGACCCATATTCTTTATAAATTTGTATCAATATATTGAATTATTGATACCTGATTGGAGTAGTAATTTGTTCCTTCATTAACTTTACTTTTTTCGGATAATCATCATCCTATTAGGACCGCACGTCTGGCTACGATTTCCTGTGATTTTATTTTGTTCGTGAAAGTAAGTAAATGTCTGTTTTTTTTATATAAAAAAAATATAACTTATTTAGAAATATAATTATTATGTATCTATATAACTTATTTAGAAATTTGTAAAGATTGAAAACGCCTTTCCGAGTTTTATTGGTTTTTTTATTTTTTGACACATTCTGGCATTTTCTCCAAAGAGTCTCCCTAAGTCAAATATTTTGTTTAAAGAAATCATTTTCCATGTTTTCACATATAGAATTAAGTTTGATTTTTTTAAATAAATTTGAAATATTTTTAAATTTAAAATTTATTTAATTTATTTAATTATGAAAAATAATAAATCATATAATTATCAATACTATTTAAATATTTTAAATTAATTTTAAAAAATGAACATTGATTTTATATTTTAAAACAGAGAGAGTAATCTAATTTTTATTTTTGTTGAGAATAAAAGACAAATGTCTTAGTTTTTTCAATCAAAAATTTAGTATGAATTATTATACAATCACTATTCAACTAAATACTCAAAAAAGCAATACAAATATATCTTTAAAATTTATAAATTGTGTAAATGAAGCCCTCATTTTTTATAGATGGAGGGAGTATTATTTCTCTCAATTATAAATTATAATATTTAAAATTTATTAAAAAAAATTATGTGTTCATGTACATGAAAGCAAAGAAAAGGAAAAAAAAAATTATTTTATTAAAGAAGAACGATGAAAATAACTGTTCTCTTGAGACTGTGTTAGATTTTTTATTTTTTTATTTTTAGTGTAATAAATTTGATTTTATTATAATTTTTTCTTATTTAAAGTTTTTAATTTTAAAATTTTAATAAAAAATTTATTACATACTTTTAGTAATTAAACTTGCAACAATTATGTTACGCTTGGAAGAATATTAACACAACACATTAGATACAACAAATTTCAAGTCAAAATTACGTAAAGCACATAAATATTTGGGAGATTTACATTTATCAATATATTTTTTTAAAATATTACAATAAAAATACATACATAAAATATTTACAAAATTAGTACATCTTCAATATTTAATTTATAAATTAGTGCATTTTTATTCCTTTAATTTAGTTGAATGATTTAATGGGTAGTTAGTTGGTTTCAAATTTCAAAATCCAAATTAGATAATTTTTATTCATTTCTCTCTCCTCCATTTTATCTCCTCCATCTTCTTTCTTCTCCATAGTTAGTGGCGCCACTCCTCCGCCGAACCCCCACCCCATCCCTTCCGCCCGCCTCCCCCCGTCCCCACGCCCGCACCTCCTCCTCCCTTCTCCCTTCTCCCCCGCCTCCTCCCGCCCTCACCCCTCCTCCCCCCGACCACCACCCCCACCCCAGCTCCTCCGACACCCCCCGCCCCCGTCCCTGTCCCTCCTCCCTTTCCTCTCCCCACCCCCGCACCTCCTCCCCCCATCCCCGCGCCCTCATCCCCCTGACTCTGCCCCTCCTCCTCCCCTCGTGGTGCCTCCAGATCTGATCGTGGTGGCCACCCCCTCCCCCCGCCTCCTTCGCCTACTTTTTGGTTATCGTTGTATTAAAGGTTGGTTACATATGTATTAAGGTTTGGTTACCTTTTTGTATTAAGGGTTGATTACCTTTATATTAAAGTTTGGTAACATTTGTATTAAAGAGTGATTACCATTGTATTAAGGTTTGGTTATTTTTGTATTAAAGGTTGGTTTCCTTTGTTTTAAGGTTGGATACCTTTTGTATTAGGGGTTTGGTTACCTGTGTATTAAAGATTGGTTACCTATGTACTAAGGATTGATTATTTTGTATTAAAGTTTGGTTACCTTTGTATTAAAGGTTTGTTACTTTCTTTATTAAGGTTTGGTTACCTTTGTATTACAGAGTTGTTTACTTTTGTATGGACGAGGCGGGGGGAGGGAGGCGGGGAGGGGTGAGGCAGGCGGTGAGGGAGTACGGAGGAGGGAGGAGACGGGGGGAGGGAGGCGGGAGGGGGGACGGAGGAGGGAAGAGGTAGGCGGGGAGGGGGAAGGGAGGAAGAGGCAGGCGGAAAGGGGGGACGGAGGGAGGGAGGGGGAAGGAGGAGGCATGACGGAGGTAGGCGGGGAGGGGGGAAGGAAGTAGCAGGGGGAGGGGGAGGGAGATGGGGGACGGAGGAGGGGAGGAGGCAGGCGGAGGCGGGAGGCGGGAGGCGGGAGACGGGAGCGGGGGGGAGGGAGGAAACGAGAGGGAGGGAGGGATAGGTGTCATTTTTTCCCTCTCATCTGTTTTTTCTTTCTCTCTCATTTGTATTTTTTTGTAATTATTTTTGTTAGTGCACTTTTTTTTAATTATTTTTGTTAGTGCACTATTTTTGTAATTATTTTGTAAAAGTTGTATACTTATGTAAAAGACCCTAAATATTTCGCAGGCCCAACAGACCTTTTAACCCAATTGAAATTGGAGCAGTAGTCATTGCAGAATCGTTACTTTTCGGTATTAAATCACTTTTTTATTATTGTACTAAACATGAATTTGTATAAGTATTATTGAAATAATTTTTTTTATAATTGTATTATTATATTAAATTTGTTTATCTAAATTTATTAAAAATTAATAAATTGTTAATATGACATACCATAACATATTTTATATATTAAATTAACGATGTGACATATCACATTAACTGTTAATTTTTAATAAATTTAAACAAAAAATTTAAATTTTATAAAAAAAATATATTATCATAATGCATTTATAAAAAAAAAATTAATTAAATGATATATATATAAATTGATTTTTCGTATAGCGGAAAAAAAAATGATTTAACTCTTCTTCTGGTTCGAGTAAGAACTCTCCGTCTCTCCCTCCTCTGTACGATCAATAGGTTTGTAATTGTAGCGAATGGCAACGGAAGCTTACGTTTCAAAAATCCCTGACAAAGTCCGTACGGACGTCCTGTTAGAAGCTAGACAAGCTTGTTACAAGGTATTTCATCTTCATTTAACCTAACGCTCGGTAATAATTAAATGTGATTGTGTAATCTTTGAATTATGCGAACCTACCAGGCTCGAGACGCATTTTACGCTTGTTTGGAGAGAGAATCGGATAAGAAGCCCACGGAAATTGCATCAGTTGGGCTGCTGTACCCTGTACAATGTAAAAACCCTAGGAATGAATATGTCAAACATTGCAGACCCACTTGGGTAGGTCTATTAGATTGAATAATGTCTCGTACTCGCCAAATTACATTGGTTTTTCGTTTTTGAAGAATTATGTTTTGGTTTTGAAGGTGAAGCATTTTGATAGACAGTATTGTGCGACGAAGAGAGTTCAGCGTCTATTGGATGATAACGAGTCCAGGAGAGGTCCGTTGTCACTTCCATTCAAACTCTCTAATTGATTTAATCTTGCATAGCTATATTAGGATCTGGGTCATTGAGGTTATGTCAACTCTTGTTTTTGTTCTGTTTATTGAAACATTGGCTGTTGTATAGTGGATGTGGGTATATCAGTCTGATGGTTTATTTTGGGTAATTGCTCAAAATTGAAATAATATTTTTGATTATTGGTTGAGAAACTTTTGTTGATGAAACTGTTTTGGTTTTGTAAAAAAGCATCGGTTGAATTGCATTAGAAGTTATTTGTGGCCTCATTAGGTTGGGTTTATCAATTTTGGCAGTGGTGTAGAGCTTGGCTCCTGAGGAAGAGGGAAGTGAAATCTTTGGTCGATCCCATCGGTAATTTAGTAGGTGACTCTTGCATTGAAATTCACAATTTTTTTTTAAGTGAGATCAATGATTTTTTATGGTTGTGTCGTGCTTGTGACACTATTACAGGTGTGTTAATTGCATGACTTGCCTGAAGTGTATTTTTACTTGTGAAAATGCATTTGAGCTTGAAGAATAAACATGTTAGACCTTGAAGAATAAGAATATCTTCCAGTATCTTCATTCTCTCTACTTTCCACTTTTTGTTGTCATTGCCTTCCTTTCTATATTAGTTTGTTTTGTATATATAAAAGATATTTCATGATCCTTGATTGGAGATTGTGCTTGGAGATTCTAGTCCATGTGTTTGTTGTATCCCTTAAATATGAACCTTTGTGTGAACTTAAATACCACAACATATTCTTCGTTGAGTGATGTTAGTCCATGCAACTATAATTTTTGCTTAGCGTGTACTTTATTATAGTTGCATTGGTTTGCTTATTAAATATTGATGTAGATCTAGAAGTAGAAATTTGGAATAGGGTAAAATTCGTCAAATAGTAGCGAATTGGCAAAAATGTCAAAATTATATGTTTTATCCTCTAAGGGTGTCCTTGAAAAGAAGTGCTTTTAAAAGTTGAGGAATATGGGAACTTGAGTGAGATTAAGAAAAAATATTGTCAAATACTAGAAGACAGGGATATAGAAGGGTGAAATTGTGTTGAGCAATTGGGCCTTTTTACGTTGCACTGGAAAGATTTTATAATGCTAAAGAAATAGCTATATTTTAATTCTTTCGTTAATTTCAAAATGATTTTTCTAAATTTATTTATAAATATGAATGTTACCTGTTCATTGGTTGAAACTTCAAAGATAAAGCTATGAAAAGGTGGGTTGTGCAAGTGAGATTGGATGCATTATTGGATTATTTTTCCTTGCTTCCTTAAATGTTCTGTTTATGTGCCCTTTTGTGTTAGGGTTAACTACAAAACTAACCCTCTTAAGTTTTGCCCTTTTGCAAAGTTGGCCCTGAAATTTAAAAATTCGCAGTCCTATTTGTCACAAGTTTTTTAAATTCACAATACTATTCCTCTCTGTCTTCACTGTCAAATTTCTCACCAGAATCGTCATGTGTAAGTCTTGGACCATATTTTTTTCATGCTTTGACTAGTTTAACATGGTTATATATGTATGTTAAAGAAAAAGTAAAGACTATATATTTGACCCACTAACATGACTATGTGCATAAATATTTCTTCCACAGCCGACATTACATCTCACTATGCCAATGCAATATTCATCATATTAGCATAGCTAGCTCACTAAATACTTCCATTTGCTCATGGAAGTTTGGAATCATTTCTTTCATGTCAATGCTATGGGGAGCAAAGAGATAAGGGAAATAGGGATTCTTTATATTTTTGGACTTGTAATGGTAATGAGATTGTATTATAAATTATTATTGTATTTGAATTTATGTAGGTTAGACATTATTAGGGTAGTTATTATTACGAGTATTTAATTTAATCTTTTGTTATGTTTAAAATTTAAATGATACTAGCGATTGAGACGAACCTTTGAAGTGATCACAAAACATCCTTCTGGGTGGCTGATTCCTTGCGAAGATAGGCTTTATATTCTTTACATCCTTTCATTTTGTTTTTTTGCATCAACAATTATTTATCTTTTGATGTGAGATATGATCATTTTTATCCTTTTTCTTTTGCGCTTCTTTATGGCTCTCTGCAATAGGTGTCTATATGGGTATTTATGTATTTGACCTTTGTAGAGGTTAGATAGCTGACCTTTCTCAATTGTAGGGTGGGTGGTTCCTTGTTCCCCCTATGTTTTTATTCTCCCTTTTCATCTAAGAAAATTTTCTTCTTAAAAAATAAATGAGCACATGGGCAGCTAGACAGAGAGAATATAAACTTTCCCCAACAAAATCCTTGAATTTAATACGACCAACTAGTGTCCCCAATTTAAGCCATTAGGAGATGGATAAAATATATCAAGCTATAGAATTTCTGATGATTTAACCTTAGATAACTTAATGGACACAAAGCTTTAGCGAGGAATCAAATAACCTTCAAAGTTCAAAAGGAACAAACAATAGACGGGAGAAATATATCTGCTTAGAGTCATTATTCATAAGCCTAGTTAAATTGCTAAGATATCTTAAAGATACACTTGAATATCTTATAGGTAAAACAATGCAATCAAAGAGTCATCAATCATAAAAATATGGCATGATCACGGGTAGCTAGTCTTAAAATTGTTCCTTAGTATTACATTGTTAATGAAATGAAAAAAAAAAGGATTATATACTACAAAACCTATCATGCATCAACCGATCGATCATTCAGAAGGTTCTTGCTAGACTCGATATTTAGGTATTAGTTACTCATGTACATTTTTTACAAGTATATACTGAAGTGAAATTGAAGATAGCTGGTACTTGCAGAAACCATTATATTATAGGGCATGCACAGGCTCGTACTTTACTGTACTCTTGCTTTCTCTTTTAACAATTACATGATGCTTCTAGCCCTCAAATCTATCATGGTCGGTAGTTTACTTATCAGAGAGAGAGAGAGAGAGAGAGAGAGAAGCAGAATAGGGCAGAAATGTTGAAGGAATGAAATGTACTAGCTACAGGATTTGGTTTGGGATTTGAGCACTTTAGAGAAGTGAATTAGCAAACCCATTTTTTTATGCTAGGGTAGAAGAGAATCTAAATGATATTGCACTTGAGCTCCACGTTTACTTAAAATACTATACTGATTATAACATGAACACCTGAAACAAATTTAGCCACATCCATGTAACATAAGTTTTTAGTTGCATAAATAAGCTTTATGAGCTGCTTCACATGCCATTTTATATGGTCTACAATATTTAGTATCGTCTTGAGGAATACCCTCAAGTTCGCTGGTTCCAAACCCCGTATTTGGGGACTAAATTACCTATCAAATACTCTTTTCTTTCCAAGATAAAAGTCCTGGTTGATTTTTTGCGCATATTAAGAAAGAAGATAAAATGTCAAAATTGTCTATATTTAAACTCTCATTTAATTGTGTAATTTTTTGCACATGACTAGTGATGCTCTATAAATATACATTGAGAATAGAAATATGACAATTAATACTACAGATATTATGGGCAAATTATTGTAAAAAATAGACTATTTAAGGTAAGTAGACATTTAACTTGGGATTACTTAAAATAGTAATAAGGACTTTTATCCTGGGATGGAGGGAGGGAGTATAAAATAAAGATGGCCATCTCTATTTCGACCAGTATGTAGTGTAAACGATGTACCGCGTTGAAGGAAAAGTTGCCTGCAGAGATGATCGAAATTGGTGTTTAATGCACATTTTATGAGTCAGTTAATGGTTACCCAATTGATAGTGCTTGATGATCTGCTAATACGTGATTTATCGAATACTATATTAATTTTGAATCTATAGTTGTGAATGTTATCAAACATGTATCATTTTCAGTTTTCCGTGATTGTTTTCCTTATCTCATGGCTAAGGAGACCACAAATGCTTTCTTACTGTTGGTGGATTCTGTATGGTAGAAAGCTGTTGTAATACTTGCTCATTGCATAGAATATGAGATTGGTCCTTTCTAAAGTAAAAACTGTGCTGGAAATTGTGATTCTCAATGATATAACATGCGAATTTTTATCGGCACAAATAAATTGCTTAAATAATAATTGTAGGATCTGGTTGCTAGAATTTGAATTGATGACTACCATTTCAGAAATTGGTTTTATGATATTCCTCAGAAACACACATTTACAGACAGCACGCAGAATTGAATAAAATGCTGTAGTGCTCAGTGCTGTTTGTCAAGTCCAATCTGGACATGATTTTGATACTACATGAAATTCTTAGCTACTTATCAAATCAATTCTTGGAATAATTTCCGTGTCTTGCAGCTATTCAGTTTAACCAATGAAGTGTGATGCTTGCAGGGAAAGAGAATTATAGATTAATATATTGATGATGTGTTGCAATAAAATATCATCGATAATTCTAGTGGTAGACTAAGCATCCTGATTCTTTTGTGATGATTTCATGTTTGAGACTTGTACTTGTTTTATTGTTCATGTCTAATCGATGCCTGTTCACATGCCAAAACAGCATATATTCTTGCAGCAGGACTATCCATGATTCATTATGTACACTAGGTGAATATAGGATTTATGTATCTTCTGGTTCTGGGTGCGGGGAAATTGGTTACTCGAATTTGGGAAATTGGTATTGACCAGTCTAAGTTTGCTTTCGTTAACTGCCGGTATAAAATCATCCAGCCTCATTGATGGTTCAGATTTATTTATGTTTAACGATGGTGCAATTTTTTCTTCATGTTCAGTTTATGGCTGTTTTTCATTCATAAGTTGCCTTGTTTCACACACCCTGTGGAGTTCCTTGTGGATGTATTGTTGCCTACTAAAATAGAACTAACGTTTCAATATGTGTGTTATGATGCCTTGGTGAAATAAGACAACTAGACACTGCTACATGTTGATATAATATTAGAAAACCTCCCTCCGCCTGGTGGATAATTAGCAACAATCTATGTTTGTTTCTCCTGATGCCAAAGTAATAAAGTTTAGAACAAAGTAACGAATGAATTGGTGTGACATTTTCCTTTCCTTTATTTATTTGTTTATTGTTTTTTTGAAATTAAGGGTGTTCAAATCTTCATCAGAGCATTCGAACCGCCCCACGTCAACATTTTCTTTGCATCATAACAGGAGCTGCCATTTTCCACAATCTACTTGGTACTTATTCCTACTAATTGATGTCCACGTTTCAACAAAGAAGACATGAATAATGTAGTAAGTAACGTGTAGGCACGACGCTTCTTGATTTTTTGTTATAATATTAAGTGTGATTATGGAAGTTTGGTAGTTATATTTGTTGGCGATTGTTACTCTGTCATTCGGGATCTTGAAACAAGTGTCAACCTCGGCTTCTAAAATCCCATCAAGCAATTAATCCGTTTTAGTGTGAAGAGGTATATATGTTAATAAACAAACTGAAAAGAATATCTTAATTGGTTCATTCATATTTTTCTTAAAATAATACCAATAAAGGAATTAATTTGTTAAAATATCATCTGTGTTGTCAGTTGTGTTCTGATATGATGTATGATTCTGAGACGACTGTTATTCATTCGCCTCAAAAATCTTAACATGAATGGAATATATTACCGTGTATTCATTTATGTTTCTTACGAAGACAATAAGGTTATATCGATTACAAATACCAACTTATGAAATACGTAAGAATTAAAAAGGATTTTACTATTATAATTTATTTTATTTTATAGTTTAGGCTTTCACGTTCATTGTAATTCAATTTTATCATAAATTTGTCGATATATAAATTATTTTTCTTCCTATATATGTCATTTTCCTTTATTTATATGCCCTACCACTTTGAATAACTAAACATGCCCAAATTGATTGAACCGCTATTATAATACACGTTTCCATCAAATTCAAATAATTTGAGGCATGAGAAGAAGAAAAAAACTGGTGTATAAATCACTTGTTTAAAAAAATAAATCAATACATGATTTGATATTAGTCAATTACACCGCCAATCTTAAGTGGCTAATATACAATTCCTTTCCTTAAGGGTCATGAATATATATATATATATATATATATATATTCAATAATTTAAAGAAAAAGTTTCCAATCTTAAACAACTAATTTCTTGTATCTTTTTCTTTGTTTGACAGGAAAGAAACTAAAGTGAGGCGTTGACATAAAATTAAAGAATAATCCCACACACTCATTAATGTCTTAAAGAGTCAAATGACCTCTTCTCTTCAGATAACAAACATCTATATTATTTTATAATTATAAAGTGAGTACAAAAGATAAGAAGCAAGACATGAGAGACTAAAAAGTAGGGAAATGAGAAGTTGTAACCAAAAAAGAAAAAGCCAAACCAAAGGGATTGGATGGATTTCCACTTTGTTTAATTATAGAGAAATTATTAATATCAATCTACTCCATATAATAATAGGAATAACATTACATCGAACTCTTCCATTAAAAACATTTAAATAAAACAACGGAAAAGAAAAGAAGGCGGCAAAGGATAACGGGAAAGAATTAGAAGGTAGGTAGTCCATCCTTGGGGGACCTACATCTCTGAGGGTATTTGTTTGTTAGCTAGCTTTATTTTATATATTTATTATTATACGGCAAGTCTACCCAAATACGGCGTCTCGAAAAGCAAGTTCCTTTATTTTGGTAGACTTGACAGACGAGTCTTTTAGGAAAGTTGAAAAGAGGTGGAGGTCAGGGGTGGAGTCAACGCCGTGAATCACGGCTTAGAAACGGAGGAGTCATGACCAACGGCGTTACCCATGGTGGCAGACTGGACGGACAAGCTGGGGGAGGTGGGACCACCGGGGAGTAGTAGGTTGTTGTTGTTGTCGTTCATGAGGTGGGACCTAGTGGAGGGGTGACAGGTGGCGGTGGCGAGGGATATGGGCATAAGGCAGAGGCCCTTCCCTTGTAAATATTGCATGGCGGAGCCCATGTCTTCCTCCATGAGCTTGGCCACTTGGTGCTCCGTGACCGTCATGCTGTCGTTGTTGTTAGAAGAGGAGGAGGCCGTCGCTTGTGTTCGGTTAGTGGTCCGTCCTACTCCTCCAGCTCCACCAACTGTAGCGTTAGGTTGAATACAGTCGCCGCCTCCCTACAAGACAAAAGAATATATATATATATCTAATGTAGTACATGTATGTCTGTTTACATTGATGGACAGATAGATATAGGGAGAGAGAGGGAGAAAGGGAAATGGAATTGTAGAAAGAATCTGGGGATTGTAGTGGGGCACGCGTGCTCCTTTTCTTTTCGTTTGTTGTCGTTTTGTGTTTGGTTTAGAATTTAAACTCCTTTCTCTCATGCGTGTCCCTATCTAGGTAAATGTTATAAATATAAATTATACATATTTTTTTTTTTTTTGGAATAAATAGTATAAAAAATAGAAAAAATAAGACTT
Organism: Hedera helix; assembly: GCA_947179155.2. Taxonomy (NCBI): domain Eukaryota; kingdom Viridiplantae; phylum Streptophyta; class Magnoliopsida; order Apiales; family Araliaceae; genus Hedera; species Hedera helix. The sequence continues at coordinate 48,516,592 of OX359268.1, read as the reverse complement.
ATAATTAAATATTTTACATATTTTTATTGATAAATAATATATAAATCTTATTTTTATATACAATTTGTACACATAATATATTATTCTTAATCTAAAACTGGGAAAATATGTACTCTATTACTCATCAATACAATATACTAATACTGGAGTACTAGTATTAATCGGTCCGTATTAAATAAAATATTAGTATGCGCGCGTCAAAGTCGAAGCGAGCACATAATAAGGGGATTATGTGGGATCTATCTATCTAAATATCTGTTGGGAAATTTAGTCTCTACTTGAATACATACTGAGATATATATAACAAAACTTTACTCGCATAGAAGGTGAACTCTATTTACTAACATTGTGGTCTACTGCCTTTATACAATTGCTACAAACAAAATAATACTCTCCCTTCCAAATACTTGAAAAATTCCCACACAGTTTGCTTAAATCATGGTGTAAAATCATATTTTAATTTTTTAAATAATAAATTTGTACTCAATAATTTTTTTTAAATAATTTACAATTAATCAAAATCAAATAAATTCACATTAATTTTAAATTTTAAAATTTTACAAATTAACTTAAAAAAATTCAAACTAGACTTTTTTGTAGAACAAAGGGATCAAGTTGTTAGTTCAATAGTAGTGTCATAATAAGAAAACGTGATAATAAATTTAAGAATATTATATCATTTTATACTATTATCAATTAAAAAAGAAAAAAAAATATTGGTTATAAAATTTATTATTTTAAATAAATTATGTTAATTTTAAATTTAAAAATATTTTAAATTAATTTTTAAAATAATAATAATAATTTTATAACGAGAATATAATAGTAAAGTAGTAGTAGTAGTACCTCAGAGGAAATATCAGCGACAACGGTAGCAACAGTTGCCGCTCCACCAAGTCTGCTCATGCTCAGAACCTGATCCAACAAGTACCAACCCACATTACTATTATAGGAGTATTAATTATTATGTCTATGAAATTTCAATACATAACAAAAAACAAAACAAACAAATGGAAGTAATACTTATTTGTAAATAATTAACCCCATTAACACACTACTACCTCTTCCTATAAAAATATAAAATACTACTTGCCCTCCTTACACTCTGTCAACCCATATATTAATTGAATCCTCTCTCACTAATTTTATATCAAAACAATGCAGAATATAATATATATATATATATATATAGAGAGAGAGAGAGAGAGATGAGTACTTTGACTTGGAGCTGGAGAAATTTGACATAGTCGATTATCTCATCTAGCATTGAAGCCTTGTCTGTCTGTCATTCCGCACCCACCGCGTTACATTAACAATGAAAAGGAGGGAATATTAGTATTGTTTCAATATATAATTATATATACTCCATATAAGAAATAAATATAATTAGAATCATACTATATTAATCTCTTACATTTAAATACTGATATTTAAAACAAAAAGTAATTAAAGAATTTAGGAGTAGCTAGTATGCACGGTGGTTGTTTACGATAAACAGATAACTAGATTAGACCTCAAGTCACTCTCAGATGAGTATGATAATACTAATAATACTCTTATATATATATATATATATATATATATATATATATATGAAAGTTAATTCAAAACAATTGATTATTGGTCAACAATCAATTTTTTACTTCTGTCGCAACAGTTTATTACGGTAAGACAATTTTTTTATAAAAGTTCTTATCGTAACAAGCTGTTACAACATGTAAATTTTATAAAAATAATTATTCCCTATTATAATTACTGAAATAATATTCCCCATAATCAATTATTGTGGATAAACATCCTCTCTCTCTCTCTCTCTCTCTCTCTATATATATATATATATGCTTTCCAGCTTTAGTTTCAAGTACGCACGGAAGTTATATATACTACCATTAATCTCCACGCTAGTTGCTTTTTCTATTTCCTTTCTTCCTCCTTTATATATATTACCAGTAATCTCTACCCTAGTTGCTTTTTCTACTGCCTTTCTTCCTCCTTTATTTATTACTCTATTCTTTTTTAAATGTCATTTAAAAAAAATATTTTTATCTCTTAATATTTATTATTTGTGAATTTCCAGTAAGTATTAATTGCTTAATTTTTAATATTATTCTAAGTATTAAATATAACTTTGGTTCTCTCATTATTTTTTATATAATAAGTAATACTCTTTTATTCTAATATAAGGACAATATTAATATTTAAAGTTATTTTAACTAAAAAATATAATATTAATTATTTTTTTTAATATGTGTGACAACTCCTAAAAAACAAATAATAAAGAACGAATTGGAGTATACACTTTTCACGAGTAATCCAAAACCACACCTTCAGTTTGCAGCAGTTGCACTAAAATTAGTATTACGACTCCATACTTCATTTATGAATTCCTAACATGTATAAAATCCTCCATACATTTCACAATTTTTGAACTGAAATTAAATTATACTCCCTCATTTTTATTATATATGTTGTTTTAGAAATTTTTTATTTTTTCATAATATAAAACGTTTTACATATATCTAAGAGAAAAAATTTAATCATTTTTTATTTTATCTTTAAAAATAGAGTAATTGAGAAATTAAAAAAAATGAGTAATTGAAAAAAATGAGTAATTAATTAATGTATGAATGAATAGTAATAAAATTTCAAACTACTATTAGTTATTTAATATTAATATTAATAAAAAAAATTAACATGTGTAATTATATATTAAAATACTTATATAATAAAAAAAGGTGAGTACTAATTATTATTGCACGAGCAATAAATATAGTAATGATTGTTTATGTACTAGAGTAAATTCTTAAACAGTATTAAGAATAAACCGTGTACGGCGTACCTTATTGGCATTGGGGACTATTTCCTGCAGAGATTTCATTCTTTCTGCGATTCTCTCTCTCCGTAACTGCCAAAAAATTCCAGTTCACAACACCACCCAACATCCAAACAAATGCTATTAAACAAAGGTTCCGTTGAATGTGTGTCTTAAGGGTACACACTAAACGCGAAAAATAAGAGATAAAATCCGCTAAAAATAATTTTTTTATATAGTTGCACTGAATTCAATACATGAGATCCACTAGTATATTATTTTTTTATATATTAAATTCAGTACACCTACATAAATAAATAATATTATACATTATTTTTTGCGTTTAGTGTGTGCTCTAAAGGCACACATTAAAAAAATCCTTAAACAAATACAATACAAATATTACTGTGCGGAGTAATTAATAGCTTAATTAAAAAACCAGACGAATTATTCGGCGGGTGCGTACCCTTTCAGCTATGCTGTGCGGGTCAGTAGCCTGTCCTCTCCGAGCCCTCACTCTCTGTCTCGGCTGCGCCGCCGCACCACCTCCGGACCCACCACTCGCCGGTGCTTGGTTCATTCCCCCAACTGGAGTTCCATAATTCTGCGCCTGCATATGCATTAATTTCGTGTATAAAAATAAAGTCAACCGATTTATTGATTAATTTAATCACGCGTATAAATACATAATTATATAGTATATATGAGGATATTACCTGAGGAAGATGGAAATGCTGGGCTTGGTTGGATGTCTGAGAAGAAGCATGAACAGATCCGGCGAATCCGTTATATAATGCTTGAACTGAACCATCTCCTCCCTATATATATATCACCGTGAGATACTTATATAATTATTCCCAAAACGCTATATATAGGGTGCGCCTGATTAATTTGTCCCAAAATTGATTGGAAATTGAGGTCTATTTCACATCATGAACCACATTTCTAATAAACATAAAATTGTAATGAATTCGTCTATCAAAAACAACAAAACAGACAAACACCAACTTAAAATTGATACAAGAAAATAACTCACCGGATTCAGAGATTTGAAAGAGGAACCGTCAGTAGTATCGTCACTGCTGCTTAAACTGATAGGCAAGGGCAAGAGTCCAGAATCTCCTGAGCCGGAATCATCCGTCGGAGAACGGAGAGCACAGGAGAGGCCTCTGGACAAGATCAACTGCTGATGAAGCATCAGCGCCTTGGCCGCCGGCGAAGTAGGTCCTCCGCCGCCGCCGCCGCCGCCGATTTGATGGTGGCTGAGCTTGGAAGCGAGCATAACGGACTGATCGTCGAAGCTAGGGGGACACATGTTAAGGCTGGATTCCCATGGGAGGGACTTGCTGTTAGGGTTTTGAGCGGAGGATGAGAGGTCCGAAGGCGGCCAGGTACAGCAAGGAAGAGAGGAGAGCATTTGGTCGAGGAAGTCCTCGTGAGACGACGTCGAATCAAAGCCGTGAGACTGAATCTGTTGCTGCTGGTCTTGTTGATGAAGGGAATTAACCATTTGCGATTGCTGCTGCTGTTGTTGTTGATGATGATTCAATATTGAATTCATTGCTTGCATTTCTCTACTACAAGGCTGCATAGCTTCACAACAATAATAATAATAATAATAATACAACCACAATTTTATTAATTTAGAGAGAAGAGAAAATGTATAGAGAGAGGTAGAGAAAGAGAAAATATGGAAGTATGAAAGACTGAGGTTGAATTCATACCTGAGCTGAGTAATGGAATTAATTAATTGTAGCTAGAGAGAGAGAGAGCGGTGTGTCATATGAGATAGAGAGAGACCAACAAACATCAATCTCCTCAATCTCTCTGTCTAACTACTAAGTAGTGCTTTATTTAAATACCAAAAACAGATTGATGCTGTGATTACCCCCAAGTTAACTTTTATCTCTCTACTTATTCAAGCGTGTGGGGGCTGGGCCTATCTTATTGGCTGGGCTAAATTAAGTTTTATGTTGGACAAGTTTACATTTTCAATATTTAAATATAAAAAAAATATAATATTTATCTTAATTATTAAAAAATAATATATGATATAAATTTTAATACAATATCTTATTTTTTAATTAATAAAAATAAATATAATATTTAAATATTATATACTTATCCTTTTATGTTTAAACCACACGCCGGTTATATTAATTGAATCCGATCTGGGCATATATGTAACTGCCTCTTTCTAATTTAGTGTACAACCAAGGTTCCATGGTCGGCCAGGCTTCGGTTTCTACCCGACTAGTTCATGAGATTGTCTAAAATACCCTCATTGCTACTGTCTTCACTTCACTTCTCTATTAACGAATAGAGCTAGCTAGATTACCGTTGCACTTTCTTCCTGTATTATTATTGTTTTTCTTTATTCGCAGAGTTTGTTAGTAATTCGAATTTTGAAATAGGATATATATATATATCTGTGTGTGTGTGTGTGTGTGTGATGATTATATCAACAACCAAATTTTACCAAGTGTTTCAAATTGGAGTGTTGGATCCATCCTCAAAAGTTTTGTAGAAAGATACAAAATGTCCATGTTCAATTCTTTTGTTTTATTTTTTTTTATGGGTATTGATATATGCACATCTTAAATGTATTGTTGCACATTTTTTATATGGAAGAGACTATATTATCCTTACTATATATAAAATCAATTAATAAATTTACTATCTATCTATTTTGTCTTTAAATTTATTATACGTTATATTTTCAAGACAAAATATGTATAAATCTAATTAGCTATTTCAAAACATCATTCTCAACCTAATATGAAATTAAACTACTATATTAAGCTAGTTATTTTCTTAATTAAAAGCATTCTTTATAATTTGAGATATTTTATATCATAATTTATTAATAATTTAAATTATAGACTAGAATAATAAAATATTAGCACAAATTTATAAATGATAAACTTTCGTGTTTGTTTATTTTAAGACATGATGATATATAGTTTAGCTTGATATCATATTAAAGTGATACTCCGTAATATTATCAAATTGGTCAATTTAATTTTTATTTTGACTTGAAATCAATGTGAGAATTTTAAAATTCAAAGTAAATAGAAAATTATTTAGTCAATAAAATTTCAACTATTGTAAAGTATAAAAAGAATTGCCCATTACAATTTTTTTAATTTATTTAGAATTTTTTTTTTGAGTTTTAAATATAATAAGTTCAGGACTAAAATGGACAAGTGTTGAATGATTTAATTGACTTCCTGTTGATTAAGGGTAATATTATCTCTTAACATTAAAAAATGTGCAATAATGAATTTAGAATGTACATATATTACTACCCTTTTTTATACCCTTCACGCTCAATTAATAAAATAAAAAATAATATAAAACATATTTTAACAATTTTAGGTATATATGTTCATCATAGTTAGTAATAGCTCCTTGTTGCCGCAGCAAGACTTTCGAGAAAATGCACTATTCCCGACATATTAGCATTAGAGACCAGTGCAGCCACATATATCGTCACGACCGTAGGGTAACTTACAATATTTACATTAGTATTAACTAAAATCACATTAAATTGAATTTCATATATGCCGTTAATTGACTCTTTATTCTTTTGAAACCGCCGCAAATTAACTTCAAAATGTTAAAATAAAACTTTTAAGTTTTATTCACATTTTGTTTTATTCATATAACGACTTCTAAACTTACGTTTAGGAGAAAATAGTATAAAATAGATATATTTATAGATTTATTCAAATAAAAAATAACTAGCTTAATATAGTAGATGTAAAATGGATTTATTATAGATGTATTGGACTCATCTATAGGTTTATTCAGATAAGAAATGTGAGCGGATGTGCATATCATCAATGTGCCCTCAATTAATATAAACGAAAGCTATTAGCTAGTATTCCACAATTAATTCAGATCACTCTTCTCCGTAGACATTTAATACTACTAGCTAGTAGTATCTTGGAATCACTAAAATCCTTTAATTTAATTTGTCGTCTCAATTAAAAATTTGTGCCTTCCCAATGACTTCATTCTTCTAACACTTTATATTTTTAGTATTCTCAACAACAACCAGCTAGTTTCCCATCTATCTCCATCACTCAAAATCCTTCCGATCCCCCGCAAGAAATGCTCAAACTTTGGACCTATGAATTTAATATACACACAACATTAGGTGTTATTGACACGACATAATGACAGAGATGTGTATTAAGTGAAAATCGAACAATATATATATTTTACAGTTTAATTACTAGGAGTATTTTTCTATGGTAATTTCAACTCCTCCGGATCAAAGCTGGTTTGCAGAACCGCGACCATAAAATTCTAAGCTTGACATAATGCATGTCTATATTATGTCAAACAGCGATCATCATGAATCGGCTAGCTACGTACGAAAATCTTTATTTGCATATCTAATTCATTTACGGACATGATATTAGTTCCTCCAACAGATACGACCGTGTTCATTGAACGGAATATGATCCGTTCGTGTCATGTTGAACTAAAAACGTAAACAATAAAATCAACGTTTAGAAATTATATATTTTAAAATTTTTAAAGCAAAAAAAATAAAATTATTAAAATTATTTTTCTACAAGTGTTTAGTTTGTTTGACATTATAATTTTTAAGAAAATATATAATACTTAAAGCTTAATTTCCATGACCCAAATTCCTCTTGAGAAATGAAGGATGAGATTTGAGGGGAAATTTCTTTGCAAGTTAGTAGTAAATTATACGGGAATGAGAATGTAGATTTTGTTAACAAAATGAGTTTCATATGGTTTTGGATCGGTAATTCCAAAGTGTTACAAAATGAGTTTCATTTTTAATTTTAAAAAATTATTTCACAAAATTTTAAAATTAATGTGAATTTATATAAGTTTCTGAAATAATTTTTTTATATCAATCATAAAATTTGAATTAAAATACATTACAAAATGACGTGTTAATTTTTTTGTTATGTATGTGGAATCTTGTGTAGTTATTTTCAAGTAAACTGCGTGTAGAAATTCAAAACCTCCAGATAGCAAGCACGTCTGGTATCAGATATATATAGAAACACAATTTCTGCAAAGGGACTACAATTAATGGACGTTATAAAACCACATTTCATGCTTACATCGCATGTCTATTTTATGCTCACGAGTGTGTGCATGTGCGTGCATGCATGCAGCTAGAAAAAAACCAAAAAGCTGAGAAATGCTTGCATCAAATCTACGGTATATATATATATCAGTACGTACCTGTAGAGTTCTTTGTAGAATTTTTAAGGGGCTAATTACAACGTTTAATCCATATGTCCCATAATAAGTGTTCTCTTTCTTTTTCTTTTTTTACCCATATTAAGGTTTATAATGTAATTAATTATGTATTTCTACTGTGGTATCCAAAGAAAATGAGTATTCGCCCCCAAAAAAAAATGTTGTAATTATAAAATGAGTTGTTCTTGGAAATCTTCGTCAAAATCCGTTCGCTTATCAAATCATCAAACAACAAGTTTACGTGTGTAAGAAACACTCAATGAATCATACCAAAAATTTGATATATTGGGTCGTCGAGAGAGAAATTTCGGTGTGAGAATGGATATTGGTCAAAAAATGTCAACAATAGAAAAATTAAATTACTCAAAAATAAAAATAATTATATGTATATGTATGTACTTTGACCTTAATATATGGTGAATTTCTCCGAAGCCAACCGAATTTGACCCAATAAATCCTGTCTCAACAGCCATGAAACCCAACCGAATTAGGCCTAATTAACTCTGACACAACACTTCTTTATGTGTATTTTTTTTATTTTATTTTTAGTATAGAGTCGATTGAGCCTTTCATCTCCCGACGGTGGGAGTCAGCCTGTTTATTTGAAGAATTAAGCCACACTGTTATATGGAGTACCACATGCAGTACGTGGCTTACCCAAAATTTTTATCAAAGGTGGTCACTTTTATAATTAAAAAATAATTAACAAATAAAAATATTTATTACTATAATTCACAAAATATATAGTTCCCTAAAATATATTAAAATCATTACAAAATTATTTTTTGAAATCCAATTTGTTGAAAATTTTCACAATTGCCTCTAATTTTTTAATAGTATCAAATATTTCTTTTTCAATATAAGTCATCATTTATTGACCCTTGAGTAGTATCGGGTTAATAACATTTATTAGTCTCGAAATTCTTAAAATAACTACGAATATGTTTTTGCATCCTATTAAAAAAAGTAAATGTAAATACACACATAAAATATTATAACCAAGTACAATTACCAAAAAAAAAAGGAAAAAAAAGCCAACTACTAAAAATATATACTGCATATATATACATATGTAATATATATATTAAAATAATTTAGAACAAATATAGTCAATTCTACATTAATTATTCAGAGCATATTTTATATGCAAATTAGTAAATAAAATCAATTTAAGAAAATATGCAGGACAAATTAATTAGAAGAAGAGAAAATCTTTAAATCGGGGGAAAATTGAAATTTAAAGAAACATATTATTAAAATTGTTATTCTATTATTTTTTTAAGGGTGGCCAATCTTTAATTTAACATAATACCCTTATTCATTGAAATTTTTACATTACCAAAACTGATAAATCATGGAAAGTGATTTTCATAAGCAAGTATGTATATATATTTATACGTGAAATAATTATTATTTAGGATTTTTTCCCCTGAAACTATTCTTTGTTGAAAATTGGGAATTTAATGTATATATATAGGGCTACGCTTGTTTGTAAATATTATAATCCCGATATTTTAATCTCAATGCATGGATTATAATTCCAAAGTTATATTTGTTTACAAGAATTACATTTAAGTTAAAACTATTAATCCAAAAATGCTTTGTTTGTTTTTAAATTTGGACTTGAGACTATTAGTCCAAAAATTATAAAATGATTTAATAGTCTTGGGATTATAATCTCTTATTGAACATGGTATTAAATAGTTTCCTATTAAGTTATTTTATAATCCATAGACTAATAGTTATAAGTCAAAATTTAAAAATAAACAAAACAAAGATATGATTAATAATCTTATTCTAAGTGTAATTCTTGCAAATAAATATAATTTTGATATTATAATTTATACTTTAAGATTATAATCCCGAAATTATTTGTTCAACTAAGAGAAAAGAAGAGGAAGACCTTGAAAAGTTGAATGGTTGAGTGCAACGTTTAAAGGATTATAGACACAACAGCGGTAATTGTGAAGGAATATTAAAAGAACAGTTGTACTCAAAGTAATCAACTTATCTAATAATATTAGAAGGGGGAAAAAGGAGAGAAAAATATTCATATATACTACTACCTCCGTTTTGAATTTGCATAGTAATTATTTTGCTACTATATTTTGTAAAAGGAAAAAAAAAATAGTTTAGTATGTTTAGGTTTCTCAACATAATTGAAGATATTTGGATTAATTCATGGATTTGTACTTTCTATTATCAGTAAAAATGTACGTATCAAATTACAGAAATCAACTAGAAAGCTACAAAATAATAATAGTATGAGGGCCAAGTTTCACCTCTTAGATATCGAATCAAGTTTACAGCTAAAGAGATTCATCGTATAAACTACCTACTTTCTAAAAGGTTATTGAATTTCGCTGTAGCTAAAATTTCCTCTTCTATCACGTTGAATTGCATTGAATACGGGTTATGTTTAGTTGGGTGTAATAATTATTTTAAAATAATTATAATTAATAATAATAATTAAATTACATAATTATTGTTAAGTAATTCCTCAAATAAGAAGGAATCTTAATTTTTTTTGTAGGAATATTATTTTGGAAGTATTCTTATTTATAATAGGTATATTTATTATATCAATTAAGAAAAATGAGTTATGAATACTCTATAAATAGAGTTTTATATTTAGAGAGATGTAACACAATCAAGAGATGGTAATATTTTAGAGAGTTGAGAGAAAGTATACTTAAGTATTGAGTTAGTGTGTGAGGAATAATTTTTTCAAATTTTATTCCATACAAAAAATTATAATGTAGAGACTAATGTATTAGAGTTAATTTTATAAATTAAGTTATTAAGAAGCAAAGTACATTAAATATTATGTTTTTTTTAAAATTATATTATCTATTTGCGCGGCTTAATTCTCAACAATTATCTCCGGAAGACTCGGAAAGAGTGGCATTAAAAATGAGTGGGGAGCGTCTAGAAGTCGGAGTGAAATAAGAAATCTAAAGAACGACCGAGGTTAGGGCAAAAATAGTTTAAGATTGTGATAACCGGTCACAATTATATATATATATATAAAAAAAAAAAAAAAGAGAGAGTATGTGTCCTGCACGAGAAAGGGAGTTGGCCAGGGTGAGAGTACAAAATACAATACTTTACGAGGTATATGTCCTTGTCTTGCACCAATCACATCCAACTTAAATTTCTTCCCTCTTTAATTACAAGATTTTGTATATTTTTCTTCCCTTCATACCCTCTCATCTCCTCCCCTCCCCTCCCGTGACAAACTCTTTTCTTAATTATGTATATTATGTGGTATAGTGGAAAGTATTGTCATTTCCCTTGCTCTATGGTATAGATTTATACTTATACTAGATTTGTTTATAAATAAACAAGAATTAAAGTAAGCTATAAAAATGGGGTTTTCTTTCTCTCGAGTTCGACATAGCAGGAATAGTAAAGGATCAGCTCAATCATCTCATATGTAATTTTCTACTTATTGATCGGAAGAATTTATATTAGCGTTTTCAACCTTAAAGTTACAGATATGCTCGTAATCAGGGGGGATTCAAGAAGGGCGAGGGGAAGAATTGCCTCCTTCCCCCCTCCTCCTTTTTTTTTTTTTTTAGGTATAGGATTAATATGGTAAAATAATAATTCTTTGTAAAAAAAAAAAAATTGGGTCATTTATCAACAATTGAATATTTTTAATATTCACTTTCAAATTCAAATATCAATTTTTGTTTTATGTATTTTTAATTAAAATTGATATTTAATAAATTTCATTATTTTTTGTGTACTTATATAAGAATGCTCATCCTTGCTCTCGAAATTATTAAATTTCTTCATTCTCTGTGTAACGAAAAACACACTACATCCATGGTGTATAAATTTTATTAGAAAAATATATATGACCAAAACAGCTCGTGTTCTTGAGAGGTGAACGTGGAATACTGGAATTACAACTAGAATCAGATTTCAAAAGCTTTATCATCTATGCATCACATGTATGCATATGTAATAGAGATTAATTCCCTTTATCTTCTTTCCTTTTTCTCTTCTAGAAAAGGGTGCGCCGACTTTATGTCTGAGTTACTGGAATTTAAATAAAGTCTGTTCTCTATGGAAATTTTATATATTTATTATCAAAAAGAATTCTAAATTAAATGATTAAGCAATGATGAACTTTGAGCATCTTAAAAAGATCAACCATATAATTCTAAGTTCTAGTACCTTTTCCCATAAGATGAGTGGTTGTTTGCGGATTACAAATTATATATATTTAATAAATAAAATTATCGTTTAATTTTAAATTTTAAGAGTAATTCTTTAATTTTAAAATTTATAAATTTTAATTATAAATAAAAAAAATAATATTTTTATAATTAAAATTTGATATTTTTATAAACTCTCTCTTTACTCATGTGAGACACATTTACTATTCATGAGAGAAGAATTTTGTCATTTTTACTCGTAAAAATATTAATTTTCGTAATATATATATATATATATATATATATATATATATATATATATATATATAGTCTATCAACCTTAAAACTTAGGAATGCACCTACAATCCTAAAATGTAAAAATAGAAACCTACAATTTAGTAAAAAAAAATTATTTTTATCTGTTATTTAATTTTAAAATATTTTCATCTATATTTTTACTGTCGTAATTATCTACTTACCATTATCTCCTATTTTCATACATTTTCTAAATTAGTTAGTGTTCTTTAAAATTCGTAATATTGATAACAATAATATTTTATTATATAATAAATTTTTATTATTAAATTATATAAGTATAACTATTTGAGTTTAATTAAGATTTTATTATTACATAAATAGATGAACATATGAATATAGAAAAAAATAAATTATTTAAAGATGAATACTATCATTTATAGTATTATATAAGTAGAATAATTATTATTGTAGATTTTTAAATTTATTTAATTTTTCATCAATAATTAATTATACATTATTAGTTAAATAAGATATTTCAAATATAACAAAACAAAGTCCGTACGTGGGGGTTAGTGATGATTGTTAATATATACACTAATATAAGAATTTCATTATTAACTTATTTAGAATAATTCATTTTTAATAATTATTTAAATAAATTTATACTCCATTCAAATGTTTAGCTTAATAATGGATTGAAAAAAGCTACAATATATAATTTAATAATATTTTATTTAAATAAATATCTTAATAATTTAAGAATTGCAACTATATTCTTTAAATTTTAAATTTTAAATAAAAATATATTTTATATTTAATTAATTATTTTAATAAATTATTATTCATATCGTTGGTGTTCGGACAGCTTGGTGAACAGGATTCTCATTTTTTGGGCAAGGATGCTAATATTGTACATAAAATAAAGAATATTCTTTAGATCCAATTCTACTGGGAGTTTCATGCATGGCGTGCTTAATATATTACTCCATTAGATGAAGAGGGAAACATAGAAAAAGGTAACAGCCCAAGTATTTGTTAAGAAATTGATATTTTTATAAATAAAAATAATAATTTTATAAGATATTTTTTACATAAATAATAAATAAATTCAACATTCATGTGTAAAAAAAATTATAAAAATATTAAATTTTATTCATAAAAATATCAATTTTTTTCGTTAACTATTCTTGAATGCCATGCATTGATTAATGATAACGAATTGTAATGATAAAAGATAATGACATTAATTATATTAATCTTACGTAAACGTCAACTAGCACTAGCAAATCATTGTTTTAAGTGCATGGCATGTCAGCCATATTTTATTAACAAGGTGTCTCATTTTGCGCATGAGATAAATAATTAATTTTAATTAACAAAACGAAAGGTATTCCCTCGAAATCACATCCTTAGACACTAATTAAAAACAAAAAATTTCGGAACAACGATTCATGATTGAGAAAACAGTCTAGAAAGTTAAAAAACTGATTATTTAACTCTTGATAATAAATTATAGTTACAAGTAGAAAAATGGTCTTATACGATCCCCTTTTCAGTATCAAATAACGTTAAATTGATAAAAAATAAATAATAAAATAAAATAATCGCTAATGGTGCAAAATTATTATAAATATTTTCATCTCATTTATGATTTTTACAAATAAATATAATCTTGAACTTTAACAATAAATATTATTTTGGAATATTCTTTGTTAAAATATCCACCCAAAAAATCACTTCACACATTAGCGACGGGAAGATGAAGTCCTTACCATGAAACCATCCCTATTTCTAACCATGAAACCATCGGATCAAATTTAAATTACTAATAATTTATTTTATTTGGAGTACAATTTTGTATGAAATATTTCTATACGAGAACACGGAAGGTAAGAGATATCTCATACTCTTATATCATGTATCTATCCCTTTATAATAATAAATTTTGAGAAATTATAAAAATATTTTTTTATACATAATATAGAAAATAATATATTCAATTATGCAAATAGATGTCGTTTTGAGAGTTACTTCATTTGTTTCGGATGTTAAGATCGGTTCTATAAAGATTTTTTAATGGATTGGGGGTGGAAAAAAGTCACCTATTCTAACACCTTCAATAATGCTAGGATTTCAAATAGGGTGTATAATAAGATAAATATTACCCCTAGTCCTTGACTTAGGTTATTAATTTTAGTACATTGTGTTTGAGTTGTAAACGCTATATTTATAAATAAAATAAATTGTGTTTAAAATAAGTTATTATTAAACGAACAAGATTATCACGTGTATTTAAATTTCTAAACATTCCAAAATTCACTAAGTTACCAAGCCTCTTGTGGCTCGATGGTAAAATAACTACCCATAAGATTTTGAATGTATGAGATCTTGAGATCCATTTTTGTCAAAGCAAAAAATGTTAATTCAACTTGAATTTTATTATTGAGTAGAGGAAGTTTTGTCTCAACTCTATCATATATGTAAACATTTTTTATGCATAAACTTTTTTTTGACTCTTGTTTAGTTATGAACAAAAAAAATATAGATAAGTTAATCAATTCTTAACCAATATAATAACGTCACACTATTGAAGAGTATAAAAATTAACAAGGCTACCATTATCCTAAACCTTTTCAATTGCTCTACCCAATTGTAACCATAAAATCCACACCGTGAGGGAAATTGACGACTATGGAGGCCTTTTTAACACGCGCAATGGAATTAGGGTTATTCTATAAGTTATGGGCTTTCAAATCTGGGCCGTGAGAAGTGTTGTCATTTCTCTTTAAGTCCAACTTAAAAGTAGGATATCCCTAGCACCAGTAATTAAAAACAAAACAAACAAACAAACACGGCACTCTCAGAAGAGGAAACCTGAAGAGGGTTTTCGCAAGGGTTTTAGGAAGGAGAGGGCGAGATGACAGAGACAGAGACAGAGACAGAGACGGAGACGGAGACGGAGACGATGAAAGGCAAAAGGGTGCCGCCTCAGATGTCTAATAACCTTGATTGCGAGGCGTTGAAAGAGCTGGTCAGACACCACATAGAGTAATTCGATCACATGGTTGAGTATGGGGTTGACACCATGCTCAAGAATATCAAGCCCGCTGAGGTCTATGATTCTATCTCCAATAAAAATCTTAGAAATATCCTTTTCAATTTTATTTTCATTCCTCATCTTTTTGTTTGGTACCTTGGTTTGTTTATAGTTCATAAGTTTTTAGTACGCAAATGCTTTCTGTATGCGTCTGTTGTGGTGAATTTGGTTATTCGGTTTCCTTTTTATTGTTTGGCGATTTTTACATTGAAACTTGGGGCGAAGTAGGCAATATTTGTAAAACCCACCAAAGGAAAATCGTCATATATCAAGTCTCCACTTTGATACCATGGCGGGTGAGCCTTCTTGGAGGTTCTTGCTTGTCAACGATATCCTATTGCCTTGGGGAGTTGCAGAGTCTCTGCAATTACCTCTTGGGACTAGCCATGGAAAAACATTTTTTCATTTTTACTTATAGAGTCAGATTTATTTCGTAGGATACTTGTTAAAAGAGAGAGGTTTTTTGATAATTTGGGGAGAAAAAAAATTGGAACCTTTGAAATGGGTTTTGAGAAAAAATAAAAGAGATTATTTGCAGCGGGGTTTATATTTTTTCTGAATATTCTAAAGATTTGATGTTTAGTCTTGATATTATTTGTAACATGGATGAATTGAACAAACTCTTATTACCACTATAGGGTATGATGAATTTGTTTTGCAAAGTTGATCTTAACTTTCTTAAATACTTTTGATAGTTTCTCATTTATTTTGTATTTCAACTACTCAATGTTATTATTATTTTTTAGTTTGGTCTGTTTTAAGTAGCTGTGCCTATTTTCCAATTTATTCATCATGTTTGGTTCTTGACTTATCATACTTTGGTTCGGTAACTCTGAATTATATCCGCCTCAAAAGGAGCAAAGTTATAGGACAATGCAAGATGCTCTGTACCCTTTTGAAGTAAATATATCATTATTACATATGCTAATTGACTCTACTTTATGTGGAGGCGTGGACTTATAGATTGTATGTATTCTGCTGGGGCAGTGTAGACAAGCTAAAATATCAGATAATGGAAATTTTTTGCTTGATGTTTGCTTTCAATATGGGGATGGAGTTGTTATAAGAGAAAAGTCACTTTGGACAGTTCCCTATAATGTTGAAGATAAATAATTATGTTCATTTTGTATTTGCTCTATCCATCCTAACAAAAGGGGTGCACACAACCGTTAATAAACCAAACCGAAAATTACAAAACCGAAAATTCTATAAAAAAAAATCGAAGTTCGGTTGGTCGGTTTCTGTTTGGTTTACACAAAAAACCGAAACCGACCGAACTACTTAAAATTATAATATAATTTATATACTTTTCTAATAATTATCTATTTTATATCATTATATATTTATGTATTATAAAATATAAATAAATTACTTTACTACTCAAATTCTACCCTTAAACATAAGAGCTCAAACTTTTAGCAATGGAATGGGAGTTTAGGATTTTTAGAATTGTGATGTTTGTTTCATGGCCTATTGAGAAAGATAGATACTTCTCTGTTGCTCTTATTTTTAGATTTTAATGTGCTTAATCATGTATATATTTGTTGCTTTCATGCTGTTCTCTTTGTATGCTGGTGAAGGTGCTAGAGTTTTGGTAAGTTTTCTCCTAAAGTTTGTTCTTTTATTGTCTATGTGCTAAAGCTATGTGATTTCATATTATATTATCTTATTTATGCATCACATGAGTGAAATCATTTCATCTATTATTCTGTTACATGAGTTAAAATTGTGCAATTTGATCTCTGACTTTGTGTTAAATAGCTACTGGTTATATGCGGAATTTTCCAGATTGCAAAAACATAATCTTTAACATTGCAAAGTACATACTAACTCTATTCCTTATGCTTAAGTTTTATTACCGACCAAACCGCTTAAACTGATAACCGAATAGGCCGATAACCGACTACGGTGTAAAAATTTGGACGGTTTTGGTATTTAATTTTTTATAACCGATTAAAACGGTTTGGTTATTTTTTTAGATACAAAATTGACCGTTGTGCACATTTTATTTTCTATAAGAGTCCATACTTATCAATAAATAAATATAAGAGTTCTGCTTTTTTATTGACTTTTTCTTACCCCCGAATACTAAGGTTTGTATAGAATATACTTCGACACAATTCTTTTCTCCAATATAAAGTAATATGATAAAGTCTTTAAAGTTTTTTTATACATAAATTAGATCATTGGCAAAATTAAATTGAGTTTCATGCAAATTTTATATCAACAAAAAGAAAACAGGTCATCTATGAAATTGTATTGTTTTCTTAGGATGGAGGGAGTATATTGGTGTTATCATTGATAAACGAAAAAAATATATAAATAGATTTTCTTGAATCATCCTTTAATGTTTAAGACATCTCAAACAAGAATCGCTTTTGTTCAAATTGTTTCTCAATAACCCCAGCTTAAAGAAAAAATGACGACGACATGTGAATTTATTAGCCTCGTTACTACAAATCAAAAAGTAATTTTTTTACAGCCTTGTTATGAAAATTTGTATGCTTTTATTTTGGAAGATAGAGTAAGAATGTTACTTTGACAAATAACATGCCGTCAAGTCTTAAACCTATCATCATGCGATATAATATTTTTTGGCAGTATGATCTTGATCACATTGCTACTGCTGCCAACTAATAGGTTGATTATTTATGCAGTCAAAGCATTGTCATTTGAGAGATGCTGATCCCAAAAAACTAGTTTCTTACAAAGAAGAATCTTCAGAAATGGGTGGGTAAGTAAATATATGCTTCTATAACATTCTCTTTTATCTTCTTCTTTTTTATGATTTTACCATTCTTATATACTATTCTTTTTCCTTTTTCTTTTATGGAAGTTTTCTGTCTTCTCAGTTTTAGGAAAATTTGGATTGAGTGTAATGCTATATTGTGTTGTGGGAATTACTTATATTTTAATCTGTTGGGGATAGTGTTCATATTTCCTCTTCTTGTTTTCTTTGATTTTTTGTTTTTCTGTTTGGAGGACTTCTTGTTCTCATGTGTTGTAATCTCTTCTCTTTTAATCAATAAAAGCTTCTTCTTTTATCTTTTAAAAAAACTTCTTGCATCCCTTAAGACTGCTATGGTTCTTTAGGGATATACTTGTGTCTAGTCTATGCATAGACTATAGTGGGTTGCATTTTAAGTGCTCTTTTGGTCTTGTTTTTCTTTTGTCTGGCGAGGTTGGCGTCTTGTCCCCTTTTTCATTGTATCGGAGTGACAAAATTTCTCGATGCTTCTGATTAATTTAATTTATTTATCTTAACAGATAAAAATTAAACATTAGCCTCTTAAAATGTTTCTTCTTGAATTGCAACATTGCGGTTCTAGCTTGCCTTTTGTGTTCTCTATACTTCCCCACTCCTTCCAAATTTATTGATATATGTCCGTGTTGTTATTGCACATTGATCTATGTATACAATATGAACCATTTAGACTCTTATACGTAAAGTGTACTAAATTGAAGTAATCCTAATCATTTTAATTTCTGTACCTTGTAGATACTTTATATTGAATGGGCTGGAGAGAGTTGTTTGACTTCTAATATTGCAGAAGCGAAATTATGTAAGTTAATCTTTTAGCCATACTCCTATTAGCATTTTGTTTTCAAGATAAATGAACATATTTAGGTCATCTCTTTCTGTTGCCTTTCCATTTCTTTTATGTTTTTAGTTTCTTTTTGGCGATTTTGAACTGATTATTCTGTGTTTTAGGTCAGGTTTTCTTGTTGGCCATTTTGTACTGATTACCATGTGTTATGTCAGCCTATGAGCATGGTCAGATGACTCAGATATTCCTTTCGTGATCGAAAAGAAGGATACACTGATAAAGCTGTTGTAATAAGGTTCTTTTTCCTGCACTCATTAATTCTTTTGTCGTTGTCTTATTTTTATGCACAGTGTTGAGTTTTAGTTGTGGGGACTTTGCATGATAAAAAAAGCTATAAAAATCTTGTTTTGTAAATATTACTGATGATATATCCTTTCTTCTCAAGCCTGCTGATTTAGATGCCATCATACAAGGGTGTTTGGTGTTGGATGAATTTTAAATTTTTAGCCAACAAAAGTATGAGTATGGGTAGTCAAACTTGTGTATTGGCAGTGTCTTTTCCTTAAATGAAGCAAGATTATATTTCACGGCATGATTGATAGAAAAGAAGAAAGGTGACGTCAAGGAAGCAGGGGTTGACATATGGGAAACAAACTGCACACAGGGTGCTGCATGTTCGGGTGCGGCAATTGCCTTTTCCTTTTTAAAGGAGAAGAATAATCCTTACTACTCGCCGTAGAGAAATAGAAAAAAAAAAGAAGAGGAGAAGAAGAATCATAACATAACATGGGTGTGGGTGTGGGTGTGGGCGTGGGTAGTGGAAGCTCCAAAATAGAAAGAAAGAGTGAAAAATGTTTAACAATAGAAGAGTCCAGTGTTAGACACTTTTGGGATACTTTAGGATCCTTATTCCATGTAACATATGAACCAATCAATACAAGTAAATGACAACTTTCAAGGTAATGATTGTTTTTGGTGTACTAAATGCTTCTAAACCTACTGTAGTATCTTGTTTTATCTCTTTTCAGTTACTTTCTTATGTATTTTCATTTTAAAAATAATTTGCGGCTTTTAATAGTAGTTTCATCTATTCCAGATGTGTTAGAGAAGATCAATCTGGGGTAACAGTTGAGCTGTATTATCTTAGTAATGGAAGTGCACAACTTGGATTCTGGTAAGTGATAGTAATTATGGTATAGCACAATGAATATTTTTCCATCGACTTGGAATGATACAAAAAATCCGTTTTCTGTTTGTATATGTAGGGCACAAGGGAAGGAATACATGCTTCCTGTGGGTGTTGTGCTGAAGGTGTTATGATACGCTCTTCTATATTGTTATCATCTTTCACTACTAGAAAAGACTTGTAAATATTTGGATTTTACTTTTGAGCTTGTTGCATTTTTGGCTAAATGAGTTTTTTATTTTATTTTTTATTTTTTATTTTCGGGTTTGCTTATATTATCGTAGTTGCTCATACCTTTTGGATGCTCATATAGCGGAGGAGAGTTTCGATATTTGGAGCATGAATGTAACTTTTATACCCAGATGTGTTTTTTTCTGTATACGTCATTCGTATACACAAGTTTGGCCCCCCATTTTGGTGCTTTTATGTTAATTTATTACTTATTAAGAGGAGAGGGAGAGGGGAGGTTGAGGGGTGGCTATTGGGAATTGTGAACAGGATTTTGGGGTTTTCTAAGTGATTTTGAGCTGCTGTGGTAAATTGAATAGTTGATTTTTTGTTATTTGTGAAATTCAAGGTCTAAAAGACTGAACATCCGGTCTATCTGAAGGTTCAGTGCAGAAAATCACGAAAAAAAGAGTCAAAAGATGATGATGAAAAGTAGGAATCTCACTTGGACCTTAAGCTCAATCAAATTATGCCTAGAAAATTTACAAAATCTTTAATAGTTTCAAAATTAGGATATGTATTGGTAGAAAGCAATACCAGACATTATACAAAATTATGAACTTTCTAGCAATACCAAACCTAGTACAATATAGCCCCCTTATAAGCTATAATATTTTTTTGATGAGTAATAAATCTGTCAACTTTAATATGAATACCCTAGAGACCTTACTAAATTAGCATTTTGAGACTTAATAACCATAAAATAACAAAGTAAGATCCTTTTGAGAATAGAGGGAGTGTTTTTTCTCTAAAACATATGAAAACATGTACAAATTGATTTCTGTCTAAATGTCCGTATTAAATAAACATGAGATTAATAGGCATAAAATTTTCATTTGAAGTCCTGATGCAGGGTATAATGAATAATATGAAGTACTGGTTTAATATAAAAAAAATGTTTCTTGTGAAGTGTTAAATCTATTATTTGGTATCTTGAGAATATAGTTTGACTTTCTAATAATACGTATTGGCTGCTTAGTAATATATGCTCACTTAGTGTCGTACTTATCATCATGAAAGCATTGTACTATAATCTCAATTCTCAATATTGGAAGAAGACAGAGAGTTATTAGTATTTAAGTATATATCTGCAAGTGTTGCTTTTATAGTTAATTCCTCTTAGTAACAAGTGTGTTTCTTGGGGGTGTTGAGTGGCATCCGTCGCGCCTGGTCAGGTGCATCCTCTCGGCTAATCTTTCTTAGGCTTTCCCATCGAGGGGTTGGCTTGCATCAGGTCCCAAGTTTGGCTTTTGTTTCAGGTTGACCTAACTTGCAAAATTTCCTTACTGTCCCCACAGCTTTAACTTTTGTGGATTGCATCCTTCTTAAGTGAGTTAAGTGAGTTTTCATGTATAAGAGGTCATAATTTACATTGCCTTTTTCACCTAGCTTGAGAGATTGAATTTAGGTATTCCTTCATATAATGAGGCTATTCAGGAATTACGAAAAGGAATTGAATTTAGGCACTCCTAGGTATCATGAAGCAGTTAAGGAATTACGAAATAAATGGCAGCTGCACTTATTTTACAAGGTGTAGCCTTCAAATGGAGAGATTGAATGTTTGAGAATTACGAAATAAATTGCATCTTTCGTATTTTTCAAGATGCAACCTTAGACTGGAGAGATGGATGCTCGGAGAAAAGTATTGGAATTTAGAGGATGTGAAAGAAGTGGGAGTAAAGCCATTATCTGTAAAGTAAGCTCAGTGACAATAGCAATGATATTTGTAAGATAGTTTAGTTAGAAAATTAAGACGTACTGTTTCATCAGTTCTAATATTTATGTTTGATACTGAACAGAGAGAATTCTATACCAAGAGATGGGAGATGATGTGGCTCATAGATTTGGAGAAGGTTGGATCAAGCTGAGAAGTATGTTGCCCATTGTTATGAGATCCCCACAGCTGAAAGGGAAATGTTATATATTGTCTATTATGACTAGCCTAGTGTATGAAACATACTGTTGTGAGACTAAGCAACTATGTGTTCATAAGATAAGTGTGCACTGCATTTGGAAGCTAAGTTGGATGTATATTTAGAGAGAGATGAATGCATGATAGAGTAACTCAACATTGTCTTTTATCTGAGTTTATTGTGATAGGTTAAAAATGAATCTCACAAGTAGTGTAGAAGCAGAAAACTTATATACTCCCTCCGTCCTAGGATAAAATTCCTTATTACTATTTTAGGTAGTCACAAGCTAAATGTCTATTTACCTTAAATAATGTATTTTTTTACAATAATTTGCCTATAATATCCTTGGTATTAATTGTCATATTTCTATTCTATATGTATATTTATGGAGCATCACTAGTCACGTGCAGAAAACTATGCAATTAAATGAGAATTTAAATATGGACAATTTTGTCATTTTATCCTCTTTCTTAATATGTACAAAAAGTCAACCAGGACTTTTATCCTGGACTGGAACGGAGGGAGTATAATCTAAATTAAATAAGATTGGAATAAAATCTCAACTTAACAATGCCTTTTAACCAAACTAGTTGGTGGGGTGCTGAAAGTTGATACCTTTTTAAATAAAAGAAGAAATTTTATTAGATGAAAAGAGAGAATACAAGTATAGGGAAACAAGTAGTCCATCTGTCAAAAACATGAAAAAACAGAAGACACTCAAAAGATAGCAGCTTTCTAAAGATTGTAAAGAAGAAAAAAAAAAGATCCTATCTCACAACAAAGGGCCAAGCATTACACTTAGTTAGATTCCCATAAAACATACTAGACCACACACTTCCCAAGTATCTTTGCATCCTTCCTCCCTTCAAAACATCTGATTTGGATAAGTAATAAATCCTCCTCAGAATCAAGACAAACATATTCCTACCCCCTATACTCTAAAAATAGAATTCATAAACCTCAAAAAACAGGAAAATGCAGAAATAAATGAGAATGTGACTCATTATTTTGCATAGTTGATAGATAGCTGTCTAGAAATAGAGCCTTGTGATATGTGCACTTAATAAAGAATAAAGATCATTAGAGTTTAGCCTTTGTTAAGCTGGAGACCAAATAAATGCCTTGATTTTGGGAAGAACCTTTGCCTTCCAAATTATAGTAGCCAAAGGAAACTGAATTGGTTATGAGAACTTGTCAGGAATGAGAAATTTTTACAAGAAAGGTTACCACAAGAGTCTGGAGTCCAAGCTCGTTTATCAGACGAGGAGAGAAGTAAAATGTTAAGAAGAAAATTAAAAAGATAAAAGAAAATCTAAATAAATTGGTAGAAATGAATGGAGACATGTAAAATAAAAGTATGCCCACATTTAAAAAATATATAATTAAAAAAAGCTAAAAAGAAAACAAAGAAGAAAGGACGGAAAAGCGAGATTTAGAAAAACACAACAAAAAGGTGGCACTCTACTTGGCCTCTGACATTAACTCCTATCACAGGTAATGCTCTTAGTTATATTATGTTCCTTAAAGTTTCTTTGGTTCAGAAGGGATCGGTTGTGGACTGTGGTAGGCGTGATATTAGTGGTGGAGCAGGGATGGGTTATGTTTTCTATCTGTATATTTTCTAATATTTAGAATCTTTGAGAAGCTTATTGTATGCTGACAATATGTTCTGCTATTGTTGTAGGTTTTTCTACTAGTGATCACGAAATTTATGTGAGTTTGACATGTTGCTATAATGAGAAATACGACAGGGTAAAGGGATCTGTTGGCACTCAGCTTGTGGGTGAAAGGGTAAAAATTATTTTTGATGAAGTTCAGGACTTGTCTCTTTTAACACACAGCCAGTGTCTGCAGCATATTGGTAGTAATTTAATATCATCCATATAGTTCAGTCCTGGTTCAATTTTATTCCGGACCACATTATATTAGTTTATCGTTTTCTCAGGAAAACAATTCCAACAACTTATGCACGGAATGAAAAATGAAAGTTTTATGTACGGAATGGGGGTATAAAACAGAAACTAGGGTGTTTGCAATGAGCTGTCTTTTCACATTTATTCCTTTCTTTTGCAGGTTAGAGATGCTGTTCTAAAGGACTACATATTGGTCCACCTTGATAATAATAATGATAAATTCAATCTTCTAATGTAAGTTACTTTCATACTTTATATTGAAATATTTTGTTTATTTTTATGCAATAACATGCTGGCTATGTGCTGCAAGATG
The DNA here is from genome assembly GCA_947179155.2 of Hedera helix. Classification (NCBI taxonomy): domain Eukaryota; kingdom Viridiplantae; phylum Streptophyta; class Magnoliopsida; order Apiales; family Araliaceae; genus Hedera; species Hedera helix. Next base: position 48,491,905 of record OX359268.1, on the reverse strand, counting down.
ATTTTATGATCTGTGGTTCATTTCAGCTGGTTATTCTGTCATTTTATTTTTTTGATGAATTTTATGGGCAACACTTATTGACTATTGTTTTACATCAGCTCTATGTTGCAGAAGCTTTTTTCCCTTGTTGATCAGACTTCTGTACCTGACAACCCAGATTCATTGCAAACTCAGGAAGTGTTACTGCCAGGTCATTTAATTACTATTTATCTGAAGGTAAATTCATCTTTTTGAAATTAAATAGTTTATATGCAAAAAAGTATATGATTACTGCATATCTTGTGTTTTGAACAGGAATGCAAAAGCAATCAATGCTGCACAAAATGTGACACACACCTTAAAATGTCAATTGTCATATGCACTTGAATTCAACATTATATGTTGGGATGAACCGTAAATTTTTTTACTACAATTATTTATAGTTGCATCTCAGGGACTCATAAGATTGTCTTAAGGTTTTTTTGTTTTGTTTTTTTAAACTTAAAAGTCAATGCTGAAAATTTTCATGATTTCAGATAACAAAGAGAAGGCCTACCAGTTGTTACTAGTGGACTTTAACCAAATTATCTTCAGCCGCTCAATTGATTGTCTATTATATATATACATTTGTGTATATATATATATATATATATATATATATGTAAAATGTGGATGGTGAAGTGATTGTCTTATTTTTTATATATATGTGCATATGTCTGTGTAAAAGGTGGATGGTGAAGATAAAGAACTATAAGAATACAACCCAATACCATTTAATAATAGCAAACTAAGACAAAATTATTTGAGATTTAGACAGGATTGTGAGTCTCAAAACCTTTTACCGTCTTATAGGTGTCCTAGCATGATGGTGTCAATTGGTGTTCATTGTTGGTGTATATTATCTTCTTGTATATTTTGTTACTTTTTTCACTTTTTTTTTGGATAAGTAAATCGGTTTTCTGTTTTATGTTTTCTGTCATACTTTTATACGTTCCCCAGATTCATGATAGAAATCAGTTTTCTGATTTCTTCTTTCCTTTATTTGGACTGTAATATACCTGTCATTTTAATATTTAGAACTGGCATCACGTGCATTGGAGCAAAAAGATGTGGAATATTGAATCAAAACTAGAACTTTCTCATTATCCCACTTTAGTAATACTGAAACAAAAATGGATATAACAAGAAAAAGGAAACAGTTTCATAAGTTTATTTTAATTTTTCATTACCTACTTTTTGATGGTTCCAGATTTATCAGATTTAATTTTGATTCTTCCCTCGTCTGGAAGAATCTTTGGGCGATTGATTTGTATATTATTCATTTCTCTGTCTAGTGGAGGGGTAGGTTTTCTTTTGCTTGCTTATTTCTGTTAGATCTTAATTAACAAATCAAGAGATTGGCTTTTCCAAATTTGTGCTGTGCTATTACGTTAAATTGTTATAGTGAGTGATTTGAATTAGCACCTCGCTTGGTACTATTTATTTAATTGTATGTCTGTGTATAGATATACTTGTTACTCATATTGCCTGCCTCATGTTTTTTGTTCTTTTATCTCTGTATTTGACATAAAAATTCTCTTTGTAGTTTGTACATGACATGTGTTGGTGGTTATTTTAAGGAAAAACTTCAAGACTGGCTGCTCAAGGCTGAAAAAGAACTTCAAGATGAGATTGATAACAAACGCAAAAATTTTGAACTCACAAACTGTATGTAATCCCCGGTCTATATTACTCCCCAGGTTTTACTTCTAATTAGCATAATCCTCTTGCCTTCATTTGCTTTTGCCATATTGATTTTTTTGTTCTGTATTATGTTATGAAATCACTGTTCAACTCAATCATTGAAAAGACTTTCTTTAATGATGGAACGATTTTAAATAATTTATGTTTTATCTTTGCTGTTATATGAATTGTGTACTACATTGACTAATGACTACCCATGGTGCTAGCTTTGCCTAATGATTTTCTGATGGTTCATGCAAAAGTTGCGGAAGACATTAGCATGTGCTACTATTTATGTTTCAGATTATAGCATTTCATGACATGGTGCACTATCTTTATCATACACTAAAATCGGCACTCTGTACGGGAAAAAAAAAGATAATGTTTTCTTACTCTTTCTCCTTGTGCTTATGGAAATGAAATTCAAGAAACATAGTGACTTAGTGAGTTTATGTAACTTTGCAGTTTATTGACCAATAAGGTTGATATTTCAAAGTAGGAAGATTTATAAAATGTCTTGCAAATACCCAAACCTAAAGCAGAACTTGCAATAGCCCAACTCATTTAACTAACTGCTATCTATATTAGCCTACACTATATGTGTTGTATGTTTCATGCCATATTCGTTTCCTATTCCCTTTCCATGTACATATTGATGATATTTGTGCTTTTTCTTTCCAGTTTCTTGGATGCCATGTTACAGATAGTTTGCTTCTTCACCATGTTCCTAAACTAAAGACCAAGTACAAATACATAATCAATGTTGCCAAGAGTATATGCTATAGATCTTTGGGCAACATATGTATATTTCTATCTTCAAAAAATTCTTTGGGCAAATGGGTGATGGTTGTAGTTTGCACCTTGTTGTTCGTCTACTAAGTAGACAGACTGCGGTATGGACCTGCTGGGTCAAAGATAAGTCATAAAGGCCTAAAAAGAAGGCACTTTCAATCTTATTTGGAAGCGGTCCTTCGTATGTATCTTCTTCATCTTCTTGATTTGCTCTTCTTACTTTATGTATGATACATATGTGTATCATTCATACGCATATATATGTGTGTGTGTGTGTATTATATATGTTAAGTTTCTTATGTACTAGTATATTTCAATTTGAAAAGGAGAAAAAGTAAGATTTACGTGTACCAAAGGAAGGATGTGTATTACATGTTGACCCTTGACCTTCAGTTTGCCAAAAATGACTGTAGCAATATTAAAATCTCGGAGAAGTTACCTAGGCGGTTGTTGTCTACTTCATTGACATATCTACTTAAAGAAGTTATCAAATTCTTTTTACCTCTCTTCTTAGTAGACAGATGATGTGCACAATCCAGAATTGCTAGAAATACAATATGATTGTGGTTTCCGGACCATTCATGTTTGATTGCTTTCTCTTGTTAGTTATTTGATGCATATGCTACAAATAGTACTTTCTAACATTGTTCTTAGTGAGAAAGGATATGAATTACATTCATTAAGCAAGATCGGATAATCAAATATTGAAAACTTGTTGCACATGTACGTGGCATCATATCTTTTAACATTTTCTGTAGACTATGAAGTGCAATTTCATGGTTCATGAAGTGGCACTAAATTCTATTCAAATTGATTTTTGTAATTTTGGTCTGACATACTGCAGTATCACAAGTGAAAAAGGTCATGGAGAAAATCACTCCAAAACAGATTGGCTCAGCTATTGAGAATATGTTGAAGACTGGAAGATTGGTTACAAAATTAGGTCTAGACTTACCACAGGTATACTTATGCTCTGAGTTATCTTCTTAATTTGTAAATGGACCACAAAACTGAATGATGCCTTCTTCAATACTTGATTATAGTAGAATTCAAAGAATAATTATGTATAATAATAAATAAATTTGAGCTTGTTATAAATGGAAAGATTTTAAGAAGTCATATTTATTTGTTTGGGTATCAAGTATTTATGAGAGTTTTTTGTAGCTGTTGGATGTAATTTATTAGTATTTTTATTTCAGTGAAACCTATTGTGAAATTACTAGTATGTTGTGCAGTTTAGGTAGATAAATTGAGACTTGGTAATAAAAGAGTAGTGTGGGAAGGTAATTAGTTGAATTCGCAAGTTTTTTTTTAATAATATTTTTATCAACAGTTCTCTAGAAATTCAGCACTGAAGACTTGCTGCCAGATTCAGTGTCCTTCCTGGATCCCGCTCTAAATGTATGTAGCGTGCATCTAGCATAATGAGATTTATTCTCCATTTTTCCCCCCTTGGTGGTGTAGAGTTTTTGGAACAGATTAGGTTAGGTCTTAGGGGAGAATTGTGGGTGTGACCTTTATCTGTGCAGTGTCTATTTAGGTCGAGTTTTAGAGGATTTAATGAGGGAAAGGTAAAAAAACTCTTTTTGTTAACTGTTTTGGAGGACTGAGGTTTAGAGTTCTGGTGCCTAGTCTTGTGGGCTCTGTCTTTTAGAAGGCCCATGACAGTGGAGGTTCTCAATGAGGTTTTATTTTAGGACATTAATTAGAGGGCAGAAGAGTTCTTTGTCATGAAGAAGCATTTGGAAGGTTGAGGCTCCCCAGAGGGGCATTCTTCACTTGAACAACTGCTTTGGGGGCTATTCGTACCAAAAATAATTTACAGAAGAGAGCTGGACTTCAGCTTTCAAGCAGATGTGTTTGTGTGGAGGACTTGGTGGATCATTTGCTTATTTATTGCGAGGCATCAGGGAATTTATAAAATTGTTATCTTTGCCCTAGTGTGGTTTCTCATGGACAATACCTGGCTTGGATCATGAGATGTTGCATGCTTGACTGAGGGAGAAGGTGAGGAAGGATTGGAGATGGGGGATTCGGTTCTTTGTAGCATCGTTTGGTGGACTATCCAGTAATAGTGGAAGAATCGATATTGCAAGGCAGGGTAAGGCAGGCACATATCCGGTTTCTTACTTAGGCTTCTCTTCTTTTGGTTGAATGAAGTGTATACGGTGCCTACGATGCATTTTGTTGCTTTTTAGACCATCGTTCAATGTGTTTGAATAAGAGTGGATGCCTATACAGCTTTGCATGCGACTTTTGAGGATTTCATAAAATATTGTGTTTGGGTTTTATGTTTTTCTTCAAACTTCTAGGTTTTTGCTTCAAACGCACCCTGTTTCAAGGTTTTTCCTTTCTTTTCCCTAGAACACACGCTTCGGTTATGGATCGAAGTATTATCTCATCAACCTGTGGTCTTGCCGCCTTCAAGTTTTCATAATTTCAAATACCACCCTCTAGGCACATTTAGTTTTTCAAAGTTGGCATAAGTTTCTATAAGTGGTCATAGTTCTCTACTTACAATGATATATTTATAAAAGCTTGGGTCTGTTTGAACAACTAAATGTACCACGAGGATGGGGTTCAATAGCTCTAGGAAGCCTTCTGATTTAAGATGAGATTGAGAAGGGGGAATCTGACAGAAAAGTAACATGGTTTTCTTGGCTTCGCACCTAAAAACACTAGAATCTCTCAAGCTTCACACTCATGATGAACCTGAAGCTCTACATGAAAGGATTTGAAAGGAATGCCTAATCACATCAATTGCCACCCAATCTAAAAATGTAAAGAATAAACAACTAAATCTAGGGTCTGTGCTCCTTATTGCATCCTATATATTTAGTAAACCGATTGGTTGACAGCTCTTTTAGGGTCTCTGTCAAAGAATTACTGGTCTCGTCTTCCATTTGTTGGTCATTTTACTGGTACATAGGACTTTTTCTCACTGCGTAATTAACATTTTCCATTTTATTCACAATAATATAATAATCTTTCTTGACTGCATTTTTCGTAGTTTTATCTTCTGTCTTTTCTGTTTTTATTTTTATGTTTCTGTATGTGTTTATTAGTTATTGCAATGGGCATTCTGATTATGTTAAATTTCTGAAAAGAAAGTTTTAGTTATTCTATGTTTCTGTCAGTCCCCCCCCCCCCCCCCCCCCCCCCCCCTCCAAACCCACATATGTTGCTAATGTGATGGTGGGGCTGATTTTTATGTATTACAAATGTTTGTTAAGAGTTCTGGCATGACAGTTCAGGCCGAGAGGCTTAATTTTATCCGTTTTCTTGCCCATTTTTGAACTGTTCATTGAGGTTCTACAGTTGTGGGACTTCGCACTGCTAGTGTGCAGAAGTTGTTACCTGAGTATGGTTTTATATATATATATATTTATCCTTTAATTCCCATGTACTAAAATTGTTTTCTAAGTTGCTATTCCACTTATCTCTCTCTCTCTTCACCGATCTGCAGATCATGGGGTTTTATATGTCCTGTTCACACACCTGATGGGGAGCCTTGTGGACTGCTGAACCATATGACTTCTTCTTGTCATAAGTTTATATCTATTTTTGACGAATCAAATATTTCTGTGGGAAATCTGTATTGTTTTCTGTAAAATTGTAAGTCTAGCTAACATTGCTCACTTTACATGTCTAATATTGTGTATTGGTTGGATTACACCCGAGTTGAATTTCTTCTACGGTATTATCCAAGAAGAAAGTCTGACACGTATGCAAGCCAAGCATTGTGCACTGGGGATTATTATTTTTTACCTTAAGGATGGTTGACGAAAGGGAAAGGAACCTCCCAAAATAATCTTTTAAACCCAAGTACCCTGATAATACAAAATCTAATTCTGTCTCAGTTCAAATGGCTGGAAGAACGGCATAGCATTAAAAGCTAACGTGAAAGGCTAAGGGAATGATGAAATTTCATTGGTTTAATATAAAAGAAGTCTTCTTGTTTGGACAGAAACCTTATTAAAACTAAGTTTCCCTTGTATCGTATAGAAGGTCTAGGAGTTCTTTGTGCCCACCTTTGTTCCAACAATGCAAAGGACTAGATGATGTGAAAATTGCAAAATTGTCTTCAAATTATAAGGGGCTACGGGATTGAAGAAAACTAGCATTTTTTTATTCATTATTCCACTCTAGTGTTACTTAAAAAGTACATGTAAAACCATTCTTTAATTCTATTTGGGTTTCGCAGATTTACCTGTGGAATTTGCCTTCATTTGAACTTTTTATTGATTTTAAAATTCCTACATTCATTTTTTATATTCCTCGTGATGTTTGAGTAATTTGTTCTTTTTTGTGTGTCCTATCGTGTATCATATATTATTATTTAGATAATGTCTATCGTTTGTCAAACTTAACTATACTCGTAAGCCTTTTGGACTTGATTAGGTTGCTTATTGAGACTATCTGCTTATACTATAATTTTATTTTCTTGCTTTTTAGCTTGTCCCTTGGGATCTAAGTTTTACCTTTTATCATCTCTTTTTTTCATTTGTGAAATTATAAGGTATCACATCATATTGCGATTCGGATGGAAATCTTAGGGACTTCTTTAAAATGAGACTGTCTATTCTTAGTGTTCTAGTTTGGAGTTGGTATGACACCTTCATTGCCGAGGCTTGTACAAGCTGCTCCCCTTGAAGTTCTTTCTGTTCTATTAGATGGTCATATTGTTGGCTCAATACCATCTCATATAGTTGAAAAAGCTGTCACTCATTTTCGGAGATTAAAGTTATCAGTGACATCAACGGTGTGTTTCTGACAGACGTCCTTGGCCAAACTTCTAATTCTTCCATTTCTGATAATGCTCTGACTATTTTGCAGATTCCTGATGATCTTGAGATTGGATATATTCCTCTAAGCATGGGGGGAGCATATCCTGGGCTATATCTGTTCACGTGTCTTTTTAGATTTGTTAGGCCTTTTAGAAATCTCTCACCTCCTCCTGGCGAAAGCAACGATATCGAACTTATTGGACCATTTGAGCAGGTGTATATTGAATTTTTTTTTACATTTCACAGATGATTTTACCTTCAAATATTAAATAATTTACTTGTCCTTGCGACATAGCATCAGCTTCTTAGCTGAACATTCATGTCTTGTGAATTAGGTTTACATGGAAATACAGTGTCCAGATGGTGGAGATGGAGGAAGGAAAAATTTATTTCCTGCCACTCATAAGGAAATTCATCCAACTGGAATACTCAGTGTGGTCGCTAATTTAACTCCATGGTCTGATCATAATCAGAGTCCATGGAACATGTATCAGTTTCAGGTTTGTTCTTGCATGTTAATTAATTCCTTTGATACTAAAGGTGCGTTAATATCGAAAGTTTACAAGTTTAGCAATTGACTTGCAACATTCTTAATTAGTTGTAGATGGGAAAGCAAACAATGGGTTTTGCTTCACAAGAGATGGGAAAGCAAACAATGGGTTTTGCTTCACAAGAACTTCACTATCGTGCAGATCAAAAGCTATATCATCTAAAGGTTGGGTCAAATCATTCTATATTATTTTACATGTTTGGTAGGAATATTTCTTGTGCGGTCTTGTGCGCTAGTGTTGGGTTTCATTATTATTTTACTTCATTTGATTCAAGCTTCATTTTATTTCTATAAAAGCTTCCTTCATCTGTCAAAACTTTTCCTTTATTAAAGATATAAAAGTACTGTTTAACTTCTGATAATATATCTGTCTTTGCTTCTAAATAAAAAATGAAAATTCATTCTACCTCTCATTTGATATTTCTAATATAGGTAAAAGGACCAGTTTGCCAATAGCTAATGACTTGTAACATTGTACCTGTCCTGAGACACTTTCCCTGTGTAATGCCTATTTTCGGACAACAAAAAGACTTTTTGCCTTTTACTTTCATCCAGGGTAGATAACGTGTGAAACACTGGTACATCCGTTGCATGCTTGTCAAGTTGTTGCCCAGGCAACACTTCAAGCAGCTCGAAAGTTGTAAGGCGTCGCCACAACTTGGAGAATGATGCAAAGGCGAGAGCCTTAGGTAAGTAGTCGTTGTCTTGGATCGCCTAGGTAATGCCTTGGATGCCTACCAGGGAAGGTACACCTTAGGCTTTGCTGACAGCTGAATCGATCTTTAAAAATTCCGAAAGGAAGAGAGAGAGAGAGAAAATTCCGTCTCTTCCGTCGTTCGTTTCTAATGCTCTAGGCGAAGAAGGTAAGGTCTGTTGTGGGTTTTGTTTATGTATTGGTCATTTTTGTTACCACTACCATGACCCACTAATTAAAGAAGATATGTGGCCACTGGCCCGTGTAATTCTATTTTTGTAATTTAGATGTGTGTTATTGTCACCAAACTAAGCACTCAAATACAACTACACAAGAATAATGCTATACAGCTGCATACTACTAATGTAAAAAGTATTATATATAGAGTAAATTACAGCACATAGTTTATATTAATATTATATTATGTGCATGATAAATACATATTAATTATTATATATACAACACAATAAATTGGTATTACATTTTTTGTTATGTATTATACTTTATTATATTAGTATAATATAATATTTATTTCTTACTTATATTGTAATATATTTTATTTATTATTCATGAAAAATAAATTTAATAAAGTCAATAAAAATTTCAACTTTTAATTTAATTTTTTAATAAGTAATTTTATTTTTATTTTTGTTTTATTATTGAAGTTAAATTTGCTTATCCGTCTACTTGGTATTATTGTTTTAGTATATGTTTCAAGTTTATGAATTGTAATGTAGTGTTAATTATATATAATATACTTGTGAGTAATTGTTTTTATGTTTATATATATATATATATATATATATATATATAATGTTCATTCTAAATAATTTATTGCCTTATGTTTGACTAGTCGGGTGCCTAGTTGACTAGCTCAAGTGGTCGGCCAACCAACTTACCTTGACTTAGCTCCTTAACAATATGATCTGTCGTCATTGTAATTTTTAATAGTGTTAGAAAAAAAAGACTTTTGTTACCTTATGGGTACCCATAGTGTTATAACATCCTAATGTTACGAAGTATTATTATGTGGTAAAGTTCAAATAATGGATGGAAGAATAAAAAAAAGGCAAAGCAATGTGACCAGTACTATGCTAATGTAGTGTTTAGATAAACATCTTTTACTTGCCACACGTCTCTTTTTTTAGGTCAATAGGATTGGCTTACCTTATCATATACTTTTTCATAAGGAATGTAATATAGTGACGAAAGAGCTGTTTTTGAGTTGGTCTCTTTACAGAAAGAAAGAGAAGCTAGAGTGGCTTATTGAAACTGGTTCCTTTGTGTCTGTTTTGGTGTGTAGGGAAAATTGTACCTTTCAATTGTATGGAAGTTTCTCAGTGAGAACAAAAGGTTTTTTGTTTGCTTAGATTGTTTTTGTGGAGTGGATATCCCTAATACCTTTAGCTGACTTTTGATATGATTCATTTGGTGTAGTATTGGTAGTTAGTGGAAAATAATGGCAGAAGTGGCTTAGTTTGATTCATACTATGAATTTGATGAGTCTCCCCATCATCATTCTAGTAGTGCTGTTGGTCCTTTTATTCGCTTTGCTCAATTTCAATTTGTTTCAAAGCAGGCATCCATTTGATCTTTCTCTACCTTTTTGTAACTAGTTTTGATTTAGTTGGTACTGAAAAATAGGTTTTGCGAATGCTATGGCTACAAAAAAAGTAATTTGCTCTCTCCTGATGTATCATGTCTACTTGACCAACATTATTTGTTATTGATAATCTCCAAGTTTTGTGTATTCTCTTGTTCCATGATTCTCCTCAGTGGGGTTATATATACTTTCCAGAGATGTTCTTAATCATCTTTACCTTTTTGTTTTTTGTTATTTCCTGCACCTTCCACCTTAACCTTGTAATTAAATTGTGTTGCCACAGACTCCCCAAACCCCAATCGTACGTACTAGTGCATATGAAAAGTACTGCATCGATGAACTTCCATTAGGGACAAATGCAATTGTGGCAGTTTTAGCTTGCTTATTCAGGGTAAGAATTTATATAATTATGTTTGATATCTTTTTTATTTTTATCTCTTTACATTTTCGTAGGTAAAATAAGATTATGTTTCCTTCAATAGTTTGATCTATTTTCTTTCTGTTAATGCAGATATGATATGGAGGATGCCATGGTTTTAAACGAATCATCAGTGGATCGTGGGTTGTGTCATGGCCAAATATACCAGGTATGTGACAAGGTGTTGGTCTAAAACTGTCAAGCTCGTGTATTTCATGCTCCTATTGTACATTATTTGCAACTCTTCTTTTAAAGTGTACATCATGGATTTTAAGGAGAGGGATGCTAATTTTCTCAAATCCTTAAACCAACTTGTTAACAATGACTATACCCCCAGTCCTATCTTCAACCATTCTTAGGAGGGAGATATTTGGTTGGGGTGACACAGCATCCACAAGATAAAGTGTATATAAACCACTTCCACTGGTTCTAATGCCATCCAAATGTTGTGCGTCAACTGTCAAGAGAAAATGTAGAAATAAGAAGTTAGAGGGTGTAATTAAGTTTAACTTGTGCTTTTTGGTTAGATGCTCAATGCCTAAGTACGCACTTTTGGCAGTTGTAATTTTCCTTTGGGTGCTTGCAGAAGCTACTCTTTAGCATTCTAGCTCTCAGCTCTAACAAATGGGTTGTCATATGAAGCACACACATGAGGTCACATTGATTGCAGAAATTTCCCAATGGTAACTTGATGCCCAAATATGAGATTTACTATTTTACTTACTTTACCCTATCAAGTTGATGTTGCTTGGGTAGCTCAAGTACAGTGTATACTGGACTACTCGGGAGCAGGGTGGTTGTTCATTTCTTGTATATCCTTGAAAAGTGTGTGATTTGTGTTAGTATACTCTCTGTGACTTCAATCCCTATATACTCTTATGAGGTGCTGTGTGCATACGGAATCCATTGACTTGGTAGAACAAAGCAAGTCTGATCGTGCTCCTAGAATTTTTAAAAGAGAAGACAAGTCAAATTCTTTGCTTGATTCAGATGAGCTTCCATATGTTGGGCAGGTTAGACTTTTTTGTGTACCTATATTTTCATGTTCAAATCTATATAAGTATATATTAGGATTTGTTAACCAATATTCTGACTACAATTTGAGACTATAAAACCGGATGAGCCATATTGTAGTATCTATAATTTGGATACAAGTAGAACGAGAAGTAACAAACTAAAGGGTACAGAACCTGCTATTGTTGATTATGTTTCTGTTGATGTGAAAAACAAAAAGTGTCTACAGAAGATAAATAGGTTTATCTTTATTATCTAGATTATGGTTGTTACTTCGTGCTCTGTGGCTTTGTAGAAACTTATTTGTCCTCTCTGATATATATAGCAGTGTTGATAGTGTGTGAAACATGTCTATATATGATGCTCTTGTTTAAACCTTATTGTGTCCCCTCACATATAATCTGTTATTGTTTAAATCCCAAGGGGTTGGGATAAATGGCAGAGGTCTTGATGATTAACCTCAAGGTCACTGGCTGCAATTCCTATATTTAGGTCCAAAACTTACCTAACAAAAAAATTAATAAATTTGGTATTGTTTTCTAGAACATGGATTGTTTTTCTCTATTCATTGCTTTAGCGAAAAACAAAACAACACTTATCTTCTTAGTGCAATATTAGCTTTCTACCTTCGTATGAAGATTAATACTGATTATAAAAATTAGTATATTCTTCAAGTCCCCCCCCGGTGATAGGTAACTTGGATAACCATCTAAAGTTATTTGAACACAGCTGTGATTTTTTAATGCTTACCTTTTGTTCTGTGGGGTTGTGCTTAACTGTCGATTTCTCCACCCGTAACTCCTTTTTAATCAGGTTAATATATGATTTCGACGTCCAAGCAATCCTGTCATTGGTGATAAATTCAGCAGTAGGCATGACCAGAAAGGTGTTTGTTCTCAGTTGTGGTCAGATATCAATATGCCAAGTTCAAGAGTTACTGGAATGCGGCCGGATCTTATCATCAATCCGCATGCATTTCCTTCAAGGATGACTATCACAATGCTTTTGGAATCTATTGCTGCTAAGGTGCAACTATGCTTCTGGTTGTTTTGTGTTTGAATTTCTTTGGAATCTATTGCTGCTAAGGTGCAACTATGCTTCAATTTCTATTGATGGGGGTTTTTGTTTTGAGAAATTCCAAAAAATGTACAACAGACAGTCACATGCATCACCAATTTAATTTGATGGACCATTTTTTATCAGGTTCAAAAGCTGTTAGGTCCAAATAATTCTATTTGGGTAGTTGCCAGTACAGTGAAATTAGTAAAACTGGGAACTGATTAAAGAAGATTAATGCTAAAGCAGAAGTATGGAAAAAGATTGTTTGAAATTAGTAAGAACAGAAACTGATGAAAGAAGATTAATGCTAAAGTATATTAAATTTTAGTGGGATTGAAAACTATGCATAAAGATTGTGATTTTCGTGAGAGTACTCTATCAGATGGAGTTTTACTGTGGTTGAGGCCTTGGGGCACCAAAGCGCGATTGAGTATGCAGATCCTTGTTATGTAATTAACATTTATTGACCATCATATTTTGACCATACTGTTATGTGGAAAGTAATAGAGGGGGAATTATGGGATGTTTAGAGGAGAATCATTGCTCTATATGAAATAATGTATGGCTGCACCAAAGGGTAAAGTTCGTTATCGACGATGCCCAATGCACAAAAAATGCATGTTGGGGGTCTTTTAAGCAGTTTAGATCATTTTGATAATAATAAGTTTAATCTGTTTTATCTAAAAGAGTCCCATTTGTTTCTCACCCCCCCCCCCCCCCCAAAAGAGCCTTCTTTATATTGATACCAGTATAAAATGACACAATGTTCTCAAGTTTATCATCATAATTTCATTATCTTGTCACCACTACTATACTGATCATTTATTGCTTCTAAGGATAAGTATGGAACAAAAATGCATCTTGATATTTCCAAATTTTGCAAATGGAACTCTTTTCTGTGTAACAGGGGGAGTATTTATTTTTCACTTGTATTTCTTTGGAGGACTCCTTGTTTTATGTACTCTCTCTTCTACCCAATGATATTTCTTCTTTTATCCTGAAAAAAAAAAGACATCCTATTATATACAAATCAATTATGGTAGTGAGGCAATTTTTATATTTACCATCAAATTGTGTATCTTCTGCAGTTTGTTTTTAAGAAATTTATGGATCTTTTAAGCAATCAATCCTCCTTTTGGTGTGAAATATTATAACCTGTTTTATGTGCTTTTTGTGTTCTCTTTTTTCTCATCACACCATTTTTGTTTTTTTGGAGTTTGTGTTTCCGTATGTGTGACTGCATTTTTGTTGGGTTTTGTGGGGTCTAGGAGCTTCATTGATACACACATTTTATTTATTCAACAGCAGCTTCTTTTATTTCGTATGTTTTTCATTGTTTGACTTGTACTTTGAAACGTCAGAGTCTTATTCCGCATAACGTTTATCCCCTTGCAATTAGAATAAAAGAAATTAAATATTAGAAGAAAGCTAGAAGAATTTATCCATGTGGATATAGAGAACAGAAGGATGTATGGAGGGAAGTGATAGGCACCTCAGTTTTGAGATTACAGTTCATCTTGTTTCCTCTGTTGGTGGGCCAAGTTGGAGGGATTATTTATGTTTTTTTTCTCTACTCTTCTTGCTTCTAACGAGATCTATCTTATTATTGTTGTGAAGAAACTCATTGACCATAACACTGGAAGATTTTAATAATCGGATAATGTAGCTTATATGCCCGGATGTTGAGTGCACCAATCATGTAGTCCTAGTAGTTTGCGCAAGAAATGGTTGCGTGCAGGTTTTACTATATTTTGATAATCGGATAGTGTATAGCTTATATGCACGGATGTTGAGTGCACCACCTATCATGTAGTCCTAGTAGTTTGTGGCTTTGCGCAAGAAATGGTTGCGTGCAGGTTTTACTATATTTTTGATAAGCGGATAATGTATAGCTTATATGCACGGATGTTGAGTGCACCAATCATGTAGTCCTAGTATTTTGGGCAAGAAATGGTTGCATGCAGGTTTTACTATATTGCTTTCTTTCTCCTCTGGAGTTTCTTTAACATTTCATTCTTTGAGAGATACATTGATACTAATTTCCCTTGGTTGTTTAACATCTGCTATTATAGGGAGGTAGCTTACATGGAAATTTTGTGGATGCAACACCATTTACTAGCTCAGTGAAGACTGATGAAAAGGAATCTCCGAATCTGAATCCAGTACTCTTGTTGATGAACTTGGTTCTATGCTGACTGCTAAGGGTTTAACTACTATGGTATTTGATGTACTTTATAGTGGAGTTTATGGGAGATCTTTATTGGCCCTGTTTACTATCAGCGACTTCGCCACATGGTCTCAGACAAATATCAGGTATGTGGTTCCCTCTTGATAATTAGGTTTTTTTTTTTTTTCTTTAACTAGTGATATAGTTGAATTATATCTTATGTGTTCGGTTTAAGGCCTTTCAGATAATTTATTATTATGTATTTATGTGTGTTTAAATCTATCACATAAATAAGTTATGTACTTGATCAATTTGTCTAAATATTTAGCTAATGACTTTTATATCACAGGAATGAGAGGCTATTTATTGAACAGAATGATTGATAATCCCTCCGTTCCAAAATATAATATCATTATGACCATTTGAAAGTGTTTGAAACATTTTCAATCTCAAAATTAATATAGATTAATTTAATTTTATAAAAATAATATTATAAACTATCTAAAAAGTATTGTAAGATTTATTATTTTATAATTTTTAAATTAATCATATCAATTTTAAATTTAATAATTTATCAAATTGACTTTCAAAATACCAATAATGATGTTATATTATGGAGCGGAGAGAGTACTATTTACCAAACATTTTGATATATTGGATTAATAATTTTCCATAAATGAACTCTACTGTGGAGGTCTTTGAAATTTTGAAATTTCAATATGGTATGGCTCTATTGATATTTTACCATCTTGATTACATTCATTACGACTTTCTGTGGGGATAGTTCTGGTAGTTATAGCTGCTGGGTCAGAAAACTACTTGTCTCATTTGGTCTTTCGTCTGTATTTCTGAAAATACCCTCTAACTTTTTGGTGATATTTATCTTTAAAAAGAAGGGTTTTTGCTAATTTAATTGGTAACCTCCACTATTTATTTCACTATGGTTTTGACCAATCAACATCTCTAATATTTATATACAGACAATAACGTAAAATGTAAAACCTAAACATTTAAAGGGTGGATTATTTGTAGGAATTTGTAGTCACTCAATCAATGCAGTCTCCTCCTAGGCTATAATCCAATTTTTTGCTCAAAACTTTCTTGAAAAAAATTATTTTACATGGTTATAAATAGTACAGACATCACATATGCTTAGCATCCAGTTGTAATCTAATTGATACTCATTTTGGGTGTGGGCAGGTTCGGTCGAGTGGAAGAGTAGACCCAGAAACCCGACAGCCTGTTGAGGGAAGAAAGCAGGGAGGAGGTATCCGGTTTGGAGAAATGGAACGGGATTCCATTCTTGCTCACGGGGCAGCAGCATATTTGTTACATGACAGGCTTCACACAAGTTCAGATCATCACATTGCTGATGTTTGTTCCATTTGCGGGAGTATCCTCACGACATCACTCGCCCAGCCACAAAAGCGAGCAGTCCGGGAAATTGCTGGCATCCCACCTGGTAGAGTCCCCAAGAAAGTTGCGTGTTGCTTGCTGGACTAGCAAGGGAATGGAAACTGCTGCAGTGCCATGCGTCTTTAGATATTTAGCAGCAGAATTGGCAGCTATGAATATAAAATTGACCCTCCAGTTGAACCGACGGAGTACTTGTGATCAAATATATATATATATATATATATTTTTTTTAGGGTATGATCATCATCTCAAAAATGAGCCTCGTTTCTAGAAGCAGACTAAAGATTGATGTGATGAATTTTAAATTTATTTTTAATGAAAATGGTTAAATCTAGGTTTAAATTAATATAAACGCTGATTTTTAAATTGAGTTAGGAGGAGGTTGAATGAAAAATAATATCTGAGCGGGACTCATTCTAACAGAGGGTGTTATTAACCTTTAAAATTAAGGCCATAGCAGTATGAAATGGTGGTGGTTCATACCGATGAGACTAGCAAATAATTCCTCTACTAATGTTCCAACCTATGACCACACTCAATTTCATCACGATTGATAACAGGGAGAAAATAAAACTAACCAAAAAAAAACATATGAATGGTAGCTATAACTGGATTTTGTTTTCAGCTACAATACATATTAAGCTCTGCTAGTAATAATTATTTATTGATTGGCTGGAGGGAGCAATGGATTAGTATTAGTATTAGCCCATGGTATAAGAAGGGGTTGGCAAGTTGATGACGGTGGTCTTGATCTTGGTCATCATGTTAATGCTGTTGGTGATGCCCTGTGATCCGATGCCACTGTCTTTCAATCCCTGAATCCCAATCAAACATAAATTGTTATTTAGTTCCTAATCGAATTCAACAAAAGGAGTCTCATTTTCATTTGCAGAAATATATTTGAAATATAAAATAATATATCTATATATTCGTTTCACAAGAATGGTCCTCTTATACTATTGATAGTATAACAAACTGATAAAATATCTAGTTTGACGTTTAATTTCATTATCATAAATCGACTCTTTTTGTGAAATAAAGAGAAAAATAAAAAATTTGAAGGTGCTTGGAGTTGAGTTATTTTACCTGGAAAGGAAAATGATCTGGACCTCGAGCCGGGGCGGAGTTAATCTGAATTGTTCCGGACTCCATGGCATCACTGATCAAAATGGCTTTGTTGATGTCTTTTGTGAAGACGCAGCCCTATTATTATCCACACACATCCGTTAATATGAGGCTATGATATTTTCAGGGATCTAGTATTTTTTTTTCCGGCCTAGTGAAAAAAGCTCAGACGAACAATTTCTTAAGGTTTTTGGTTATAACTTGGGGGCAATTACTTTATGCAAATAATGCCAAATCTGTAGGACCTTTCTTTATGCGGTAATGAAATAAAAATGGAGATGCATTTGTAGCTAATAAGAGGAAAAATTAAAACACTAAAGCAGCAATAAAAATCCATAGGGACCATTGTTTTGTATGGACACAAATATTAGCCTCTAGAGGTGAAAATTATATACCTGAAGGCCAAAATTGCTAGCATTGCAATGGTGGATTCCTTCTTCAACAGACGTGATCCTGATAACGGGCAAAATTGGTCCGAATGGCTCCTCCCACGCAATCCTCATGTCAGGTTTAACGTTATCTAGCAACAAGGGCCATATGAGGTTGCCCTCCCTCTTGTACTCCTGGCAAAATGTTGCTCCTTTCTCTTTAGCATCCTTAACCAACCCTTCTATGAAGTTTGCTGATGACTCCGTGACAACCGGTGTGATGTCAGAATCTTCCTCAGGCGGACCAACCGTCAACTTTGCCACTTTGGCCTTCACTTTATCAACAAGAGTGTCAGCTACAGATTGCATTACCAAGACAACCTTAATGGCTGTGCACCTTTGGCCACTGCACAATTATTGGTAAAAAGAAACATTTATTTACGGGTAATCATACTTCTGGCATATATCCCACGCAAATGATACAATATACAGCTGTATGTTAAAAGTTGTACACCAGCAGGGTGGTTAAATTTGTGGTTAACATATCAGTCCCTTTATTGAGCTAAGCCATTACAATTTCGAAGGAATGGTGAAACAAGTGGACTTATCTATAAAATAAAGTATGAGCTTGATTACAGTTGACAGGCAATTTGTGCAAATGTAGTAAGGTAATGATTTAGATGGAAATTTTATTTTGACCTGTAAGAAAAGCCTCCTTTAATAATGTTTGATGCTACTAAATCTAGATCTGCATCCTCAAGCACGACGCAAGCATCTTTTCCTCCCAGCTCCATCTGTAAAGGAACCATGCCTGCTTTCTTTGAGATTGCAACCCCAGTGTCCCCGCCTGTGAAGCTGCAGAACAAGAAAGATATGACCAATCAATTGAGAAAATATCAAGAAAGGATGGCAAACTAATGTCACACTGAAAAAACGATTGACATTGATTACCTTATACAGTTTACTCCTGGGTGCATTGTGAGGAAATCTCCTATCTCTGAGCCTTTGCCTGTAATACAGCTAATAAGGCCTTTGGGGAAACCGGCTAAATGAAAGCAATGCACCATATGAAGGCAAGCCACAGCACCCTGCACACAAGTCACAATGAGACTGTAAGCATAAATTATTCCTTATAACTGGTATGTAATGTAATCAATTTGTAAAGCACAAGTCGACAAATGCACGTAAACAAATTGGTATCCTACTGTAACAAGGTTCTCACTAGTGTCTCGTTTAGAATTTTGAGTGAGATTTTTTTCTTAAACGTATAATTAAAGTAACTAATCTTCACAATATGTGGTGGACTATTTACCATAATTCTTACTGGACATTACCTGAGTTGGAGGCTTCAGTACAAGGGAGTTTCCAGCAATTAGAGCGGGGGCAATTTTGGAGACAGCAAGGTTAACTGGATAGTTGAAGGGTGGTATAGCTAAAACAACCCCCAATGGAATCTGCGGTTCATAATTGTAATCAATTTTCAAAGAAAATCCATATTTCTTTCTAAATACGAAATTGGCAATTATAATAAATTGAGACATTTTTCAAAAAGGATAAATATTAGTAAAGAAAGGAACAAGATTACAAGAGTAGAAATGTACCTTAGAGGTGAGGCAATACTTTGTCCTCTCATTTCCAGGAAAACTATCAGACACCAAGAACTTGCCCTCTCCCAAAATTCGAACTCCTTCTTCAGCACAATATGAAACCAGATCCCCAGATCTTACGACCTTCATTGAAGGCACAATTCAGACCATTATAACATATAATGCGATAGATTGAATTTCCAAAATAATATTTTCATAAAGTGAAACTCAAAAATGTTCATATTGGGGGGTACCTCAGTGACTGAATCCTTTGCGGGCTTTGCAATTTCCTTCACTAAACACTCTGCAATTGGGGCTTTGTGCTCTTTGAGAATTGCAGCTGCCTTGTGAAGAAGCTCTGCTCGCTTCCAAAGCGGGGTTTTTGCCCACTGTTTTTGCACTTTTTTCGCTGTTTCCATGGCCTTGTTGACCTCTTCTTGTGTACAAGCTGATCAACAACAATAGCAGCAAAGTAGCAAAAGAAACTTAGTGATACTGAGTAATACGGAGTACAGGTCAAGATTTATTCAAAATAGATCCATTGCAGGAAAGCATGTCTAACTTAATTCCCAGTATTTAAGCAATCAAAATCTTGTCTTAATTACCAGCAGAGTTATAACTACTACTTGCAGGTCCCTTTTACCCTGTTCTTTTGCAGATTTTTTTTTTTTTTTTTGGTAAAATAAAGTTTTAACAATTCATTAATTATGAAGGATAAATATCAATTCAGCTCAAGTGATCCCAGAAGGGGCTTTCCTTTTCCCACTTGGCATAAAAGGAAATGTCACCCAAATTGCAAGTGACATCATCATAACACACAAGTACATAAAATAAAATAAAAAGGCAAAACTTAATCATGATTTCTTTGTTCTTCTGGTAATATCTACAAGAAACCCCACCAGTTTCAAACATATAACTAACAACAAATCTAGACCCTATAAACATCATTTAGCTCAAAACCCACCTGAAACTCAAAAGTGTTTTTCAAGAATTCATGCATTTAAAAAAAATTATTAAAAAAAAAACTAAACCTCATGCAAATGCACAAATATACAAAAAAAAAAAAAAAAAAAAAAAATTTATGTATACCTTCAACTTTATACTGGGTCTTTCGGGTAGTTGGATTGATAATGGAAACAGATTTTCCAGAAGATGATTTCTTCCACTCTCCATCTGAGTAGTACTTGAACACATCTCCTTCAATTATCTCTGCATAAACTCCACTTCCAGCCATTTTTAACAATTAACTCTACTACTAACTCCTCTCTCCTAATTAATTACCACTCGATTTTCCTTCTGCTCTGCTAGAAATATTATGATGTTGTGATTTTTGGTTGTGGTTTGGTTTGGTCTTTGTGTGTGTGTGTATATATAGGAGGGAGGTGAGCCACTGGCTACTGGTGATCCTTATTTGTTACAGATTTTCCCTTTTATTTGACACTACGTTTTGGTGTTTTTACAAGATGGCCACGGGAACAGACGTTAGTTAAGTTGCTTTGCCCTCTCAAGTGTTGCAAATTGAAAGTTAGTTAGCCACGTTTTTTCCCAATTTATGTTATCCTGTAGGGGATGGGAATTGTAATTACAGTACATCATTTCAAATTTCGAATAACTTGGGCAAAATTTTCGGTCACTACAAAATATTGGGCTACAAAATTGGAAAGGGTGGCGCATATAAATATGAATCCCAGGAAGTTGGAACTCATGTACTTCAACAGCTAGCAAGTAAAGTAATGCATGCATGTACCACCATACATATATCTCTTCATCGATCAGCATGGGCATGTCATCTTTTACAACAGTCCAACTTCCTTCCTACAATCCATCCCTCTTAGATGCATGGCAGCAACCATACATATCTTATCTCTCGCAAGATTGGAATAAAGTCAAATTGCAACTTCTTTTTATTTATTCTGTTTGTTTCAAATTCATGATTCTGAAGGAACCGGATACCTTGAGGGCAGCACCCTAGCTCGAATAAGAATTTTAAGTACCAAAATTAATAATGGCCATTGATAAATCAGAGAATGATCGAGTAATCAGCTTACTAATATCAAAATTGCTGTTTAATTCCAAGTACAAATTAAAGTAGCTAGCACATTATCAATCAATATTCTTCATTAAGCGAAATGCCTATCCTTTTAAAATTTCCCAATGCCCCTGAAGGGAGAGACCCTTAATTAAGCTCTATGCATATGCAATCATAAAGAAACTGATGAAAGATTCTCTACTTCTATTTATTTGCAGTAATTAATGACACCAGCCAGCTTATTCTAATTAATTAGTCCTTAACAATAATTGCAGGGAGGTTACTAAAAAGGTGGAATAAGCCCGATCGAGTGCCAACTACCATATTCACCTGGCTTGTATGCACGAATACGTACTAATAAACAATTTCAAAAGACTACGATGGTACCTTTAAAAAACTGATAACCAACAAATTAATCATATGCTTCATTCATAGAACAGGAATGTGATCGAACAAGCAATCAGATCCTTTGAATTTTGATGAACATATGAAGTCACTACTCACCGCTTGCAAAGAGTGCAACAAAAACGATCGAGAAGCACAACTTTTATTATGCATAGAAACAGCTCTTTTACTTGCCATTTAGGCTGGCTTTGTCATAGCTAATTTTTCAGCTTATTTTTAAGCACCTTAATTAATATAGTAAGATAAAATATTCTATTTGATGCAAAAAAAATTATCTTCGATAAATAAATTAAATATATATATAATTTAGACTCTCAACAAATTACAAGTTGAAAATTTTAAAATAAACTCTTACCTTTTAAAATTTATTATTTATAAAAATGAATTATAAGTTATTTTAAATAAATTGCGGGAAACATGACCTTAGTTGTGTATAAAAGATACCACTAATGAGTATAAACAAAGCTAGCTGGTAAAATAACTAGCTATAGATACCGCCTGCAGTTCCTATTTGATGGGGCCAATTATGAAGTCACAATATTCATTCAAAATGTTTCAACCTCAGAATTCCTCTCGAGTGCTGAGGTTGAAGATCTCAAATTTACTTTTAAAAAATCAAAATTAATCATATTTTTGGAAGTAATATATATTTAAACTTTTCTAGCAATTGAAATGCACCCCCATTTTGCTTTCTTCCATTTGTAGCTAGTGAAAAAACTCAACTAGGGTTCCTCGAAAAGAAGAAAAGAGAAAATGGGAAACAAGAACCAAATGGTCAATGAAGAAAAAACAAATGAACCACCGAGTTCCAATCCCACCTCACAACACACACCAGAGTTGGGACTGCTTTCTATTAAAACTAAACACAGCTGCAGATATTGGTAGATGCTTATATAATCCGGCCCTAGTATCTTTTACACCGAAATTGAAATATAATCCCTGAACCAAGTATTGTTATTGTGCCTCAAAGAGATGCAGTGAAGTAAATATGGCAGTACATAGTTTGCCGCGTGCAAGAAAAAAAGGCACGTCTATCCTGATTTCTTCCACCATCCAGCAAGTAATTTCAACATGAATTACAATGTAGCAGAACATGGGCAATACGACAGAAAACAACCTTACGCAAACATCATCCCAATCTTGCTTCTCTTCGTAGTACCTGAAATAGGTCAAGGATGAAACGAAAGCAAAGTAAGGGAAACCAGCATAGCTATTTAGTAAAAATGGCAACAGAGGTAGGTTTTCTTGAAAGCACAGCTGAATTTCAAATTAGACATCATCAGCAAATTGAAAATTTCTTTTTGTCAACTAACACAAAAGAAATGAGCTTATGGAAAAAATTAGGTTAACATTGGCAGCGTAGTTATAAACCAGCACATATACCATTTTCTTTATTCAACTGGTACGTACCAGTACTGGTGCTTACAGATAAATACATAAAAAAATAAAAATAAAAACTATGGCTACTGGCTAATTGCTGTAACATTTTTAAAAATACATTTAAGGATATGCAACACTTGTGGCTAATTATTTTAAATTGAGCACAACTATGATAGCATCACATTGACAAAACAAGAAAAGAGAAGCACACCCATGTCATCATCTACCTCCAAAAATCCACGCGCAATTCATATCTCAGAAAACTCTTCTCTTCTACCTCTTACTCTTCCCCCATCTCAGCTTCTATCCCTTTTAGCCATTAACAAAACAACCAAACCCTTTTGATAGCACTCACTCGGAGTACCCCCCCCAAATTACGAATTTATCTAGTACAAGGTATAATAGCAAAAAAAAAAAAAAAATTGTCAGGAGCCTAGATCAAAAAAGAGTGTAAAGTACTGGGTCCAAAAGTAGCAAAAGGTATTGAGATAATGCCAAACTTAGTCATCTTATGGCCTTGCCTTGCCCTTCCATTTCTTACGCTCTGTGACTTGGGGAATACCGTAGCCCCCCATTTATAACTTACCCGAAACAGTTTAAACAATTTGTTTTTACATATAGTTTTCTTTTCATGTTGTTTTTGATAAGTTGTTTTCATATAGTTTATAACTAGTCCAAAACAGTTACTGTCAGACAGATGGTTACTCTAGTCCAGCTTCAGAGAGCTTCAAGTATTGCAAAACTAAAACTCGAACATCCCACTATTCAGCCCAGTTTGGCTTGCGGCTTGCCTCTTTTTGGACCTAACTTCATTCACAGATAGGCAAAGTGAGTGTTCTTCTAAATCACCCAATTTTCTCGCCAAAATGAAGAAACTAGATCAACCTAGCAAAAATATTTAAAACTCTACTTTTTTTCTTTTTTTACTTATTTTTAGACATTAGACATAACACCAATATTCACTTAGTACTGATGAATGAAAGACATGGAAAAAGAGGTTATATAAGGCATCTAGGTAGCAATGTGGTAACAGTAAAAACAATCTATGCAACTTGATAAATGGAGCAAAATGTACAATTAAAGTTACAGCTTTTTATTGGGGATCAATGCAGATGTACACGCAACCCTTTTCTTTTGGTTTGATAAGTAACATAGAATGACAAGTTTCCCCACTATATAAACTAATAAGATCTATATTCAGCTACTTTACATTTGAAAGCAAATATCTTCTCCAAAGCTTTATTTGTGACCTCAAATCAACTAATAATTGTTTACTGAATTAGAAACAAATGAACCAGTCAATGAAGAAACATGTTCAAGAAATGACTAAATTTAAAAATATAGTATATACCTCTTCAGCAAATTTTATCAAAATGGTTGTCCGAGGTCGTTGATGCCCCTCCACGGGTACAAAATGGGCTGTTACTACAGCTGGAAACCCTGCACCGTCCAGAACACCCTTGAAAGAGAAAAAAAAAAGATCCAACTGAGCATATAATAATAATAATAGTAATAATAATAATGATGATAATGATGATGATGCTAAGGTAAACAAAGCCAACAGTAAACGCACCCTTACTATTCCAGCAACAAATGCCCCACAGTTAAATGTCCCCATGTCTTTTGGTATTGAAATAAACCTACAACGCAAACAGTCATCTTAGCTAAATGTTAAACTGAAAACTATAGCATAAGCAAGAGAGAGTTGAAAAACAGACAATGAAATGTTTTACCTATTGACAAGGAGCTCCTTTTCACTAATCATGTATTCATCTTCATGTTCAGTGCCTTTCTCAAGTGAGTCAGCTACCTAGTATGACATTATACAGAAGGACGTTAGATGATCACAAAATTAAATAGCTTGAACATAGAGACATGGAGGTAAAAAAACTAATATAATCACTGCCTTACTAGTGAAACGTGTCTGAAATACCAAGCAGTAACAGAGACAATTTTTTGAACAATATACTTCCCAAATACCATCATTTTTTTTTAATAATGATCTTTAATCTTATATTCGATTACAATACAGCCCTATATTTTTTTTATATATATATATGTCGATTCATATATTTTTATATATTATATTAATTTTTGATGATGGTGGAACCCACAACCACTACCTCTAAGGCGTGAACTGGATAAACCGTACTTGTTGTGTGGATAAGCAATGAGGAAAAGGACAGAAATAGGGGGAACATATGGAACACAAAGGAAAGAAAACTATATATTATTTTGTTTTACTTTTACACTTTTTCACATTTGATATACCCACCAGAATTTCAAGAATAACAGAAAAGTTTCAGTCAAGTCCTTTTGCTTCCCTCCTATTCTTTCACTTTGCAGAGGAAACAGAATTCAAGCTTAGGAATAGAAGTATTAATTAATCCTTCCTGTTCCATCACTTTCCTTTTGCATTATGACGCATGTGCCACTCCAAACAAGTGGAATGGAATTCTTTTTATCTTTGTTTCTCTCTTTTCCCTATATTACTTCAATTATCATACTTTTCTAGTTGTAGGGGAGAGTCCTCAAATAACATTACATTTTAAGTCTGAGACGTTAATTAATTGGGGAGGTTCCCACTTAAGGAATGGGCAAAATGAAAGAGACGCAGTAACACTCAATCAATGGAAGTAATTAGGTTGAGCTTTCCTTTATAAAGATTCAGAAATTGACCAAGACAAAATGTCTTTTTTGGCTTGAGGAGTTGTTTTCAGGTTTGACTGCTTCACTTGTAGATTTACTAGGTGAATTTTGGGGAGCTTGTATAAATCCATTTTATCAGGAACATAGCTTTTTGTTCGAATGGTTGCAGGATTGGCTTGCATCTAGTGGTTGGGTTTACTTCATTAGTAGTGCACTTGTGGCTTTTTTAACCTTTGGCTAGAATGTGATTTATTTACTATTGTTGGGGGTTATCTTAGAGTTCAGCATGAATGACTATTATAGAGCTCGGTATGAAAGCCTACCTATGCAATATTAATTATGTATGATAGTTTGTTGGTACAATGACTCCAAATAAAGGTGGTCCAAGCCATGTCAGAAGTCCAACTGCGACTGTAGTCCAGTCTGTCTTAGCAACTTTCATTGGTCACAAAGATCTTAGACTCCAAGTACTAACCCTTTATGCTTCCTCCGTTCCACTTTGAATGTCATGGTTCCAAACCATTTTTGTGGATTTCAAGACATTAAAAAGCACATTTAAAAAACAACATTTTGTAAACTAGCTTTTTCTAAATTATTCTTTACTGCTTAAAGTGCAATTCAGACTATACACATATGTGAAAATATTACTCCTTGTGCAATCAAAAGATGGCTTAAGTGCATTTTATGTGCAAATTAAGAAAATCAAGGTAGATGGAGTAAATAAATACTAATTTTACCCATAACAGACCCCAAATAGGTATGCAAATAAATATTTCTCATTCTTAAACTAGCAGACCCACGTAAGTACACTTCTAAGGGCATATTAGTCTTTTTAATATATTTTACATTTGACTTGTATTTTAAATAAAATTGTACTTGAGACATCTTTTAGGAAGGAGGGAGTATATCGAAATGTGTAGACTCACATTCCGTGCTACAAACATGGTTTTGAACCATGATATTCAAGTGGAATGTGAGTATGAAATTACTGCATTCCATTCTACCGAGCAATCAGAGGATAGAGATTTGAAACCTAATTCTCTTAGATTAGATGTGAAGCTTAGAACCTAGGTCTGAATCCTATATTTTGCTTTAACTTTTCCTCTTATTTTTCTTCTTCTTCTTTCACTAATTCCCAGCACCTAAAGAGATCTGAATACCTACCGAGGAAGCCTAAACCTTTTTAGTACTAGTCAACCAAAAGAATCCCATTGCTAGAGGTGCTTCATTCAAATTGCACAACAATGTATAACTTAACTAAACAATTGCCGATTTGCCATTGTTGTAAAACCAAATATTCAAGAGCCTACTTCCTACACATAACAAAATTAACGGGGGGAGAAAATTTTAGTCCTGTATATTGAGTGCAGCCAAGCAAAGTAAGACAGAGAAAGAATCCTGTGCTCAGACCTTACCCTAAGAAAATTGATATCCTATGGTTGGTAAAACAATAATAAGTTGATAACTTAGATCCATGGAGTACAGTTCTCTTCATGACAGAGAAGGAAACGAACGACTTTCATCTATCTCACATAGAAACACCTCTCCTCACCCTCTTCCACACAAAACAAGGAAGGGAACAAGAAAATTATAAATTAAAATACAGTAATGAGATTTAGAAGAAGAAATACAAACCTTTCCAAACAACACCTTCCATACTGTACTGTGCACAAAAGACAAAATACCCAACAAGCGTGTCTCCCTTCTGTTTCCCTATAGCATCAGAAAATATCACTACATTGTTAACTCAATGTGAAAAGTGATCATGCATAGAATCCGACCACATTATGACCAATCCCTGGAAGAACAAATTTTCAACTCACAACATTGCTTCTCGAATGGAAATTTACAGCACGTATCCAATTGGCATAAACGTGCATGATGAAAAAAAATATTAAAACTTAGTTCAACAAAAGAACTTTCAGCAGCAATTGATAATATTATAGCTCAAAGAAATAGCATGTAGACGTAGTTTGATAGTCAAATGACATATCACTTAGCACCGAGCTATACTTCCTACAATGACTCGGGGTACCAGTATAACTTCATACCTTCTCTCTATGGCAAAGAAGTTCCAAAACCCGTGCCCCAACAGCATATCCTGCATCTTCCAGTCTGCCCCACATCCAACAACATCATTAAGAATCCACGCCATAATTATGACATGAAGAGTTCTAAATAAACCAACAAGTAACATCACTAACATTTATAAAGTGAAGACCTTACTTGTAAATCTGAATCAATGAATGTCAGCTAATACAGTAATACTTAATCAACTAGTTTAACCGCTAGAATGCTGTTTCTCTGAGTGTCTAAATTATATCAAGCTATGGAATGTAAATGTCAAATGCATGCAGAACATAGTTATTTTCAGCACAAAGTGAATGTACTTATTTTCAGCATTCTTTTCTCGAACTTGCACGGCTCAAAAGCCCCAACCTTCTTACACGCCAACTAAGGATCCACCAAATTATATAGCAATTTAATTATAGTAGAGGTGGTGATAGTCTTATTATAAGTACATAATTACAATTACAATTACATATCAAAATATAAATCAGATTCTGATATATGCTATTTCAAAAATAGAGTGATCACCTCCTCTCTAATTCAGCAATGTTGTCGACTTGAGTCTGATTGTACTGAACAAGCTCCGAGAATAAAAAGGCAAATGCACTCAAACTGACCTGCAACAAACCGCCAATCACTTGCCACAGTCAGACATACACAAGTAGCTTGTGAGTGTCCCAACAAATTTCTCCAAAATTTCGGTCAAAACCCTTAATTTGATTTCCAAAAAAACAAAAATGACAAATACAAGAAGAAACTACATTTCAATCATAATATTGTTATTATTACTGTTGTTTTTACTAATAAAACTCAAAACCCCTTAGTTATAATACACAGCGTAGCTCAATTAAGCGAGTGATAGAATGAAATCTCGGAAATTGAAAACAAACGTTGCTAGATCATCAAATGAGAAATAAGAGTAATCGTAGACGTGAAGATCTTATATGAAATAGACAGAAACAGAACAAAAAATAGTGACTTCTTGAACCTCTTGTTTGCCTTTGCTAACAGGTTTATCGAGAACGTTGGTATATTGTTTGATCTTCCCCACTCCGATCATCTTCTCTCTCGTCCTTCCTTCAATTGTACCGTGTGTGAGAGAGAAGAAGTACGATGAGCAATAGTAGTCTTTTTCTGTTTGAGACCTACCATTTTTTTTTTACGCTCATCTCAAATTATTTATCCTTTGCATTATTTATTGTAAAAGCATAAAAATACAACTGTTATTTAATATCGGGTCAAATGTGAGTTTTAAAGTTTTTTTATATATATTTAAAATTAATACAATTTTTTTTTGTTATTTATAAACAATAAATTTTAAATGTGTAATTGTCTATTATTCAAGTGTGTTGTCTAATAGTCATCATGATTTTACTTAATTTAACATGAATAATAAATTTTGAATATGTAATTCCGTATTATTTAAGTGTATATGATTCTCGTCATAATTTCAAATAATTTGACATAAACAATAAATTTTAAATATGTGTAAATGTGTATGCTTTAATACTCGTCACAACTTCACTTAATTTGAAATAATAAATAGCTAACATATATATAGTAATCATAACTCTATGTAATAGTTTTCATCGAAAAATTTATTTCGACTCTAATTATTTTCGTTGATAAAAATTTATTGCTGTCATAATTATTTTTGTCAGTTAAAATTTATTACAACCTTAAAAGGCTTACCAAACAAAAAATTACCCATAATTTGTCAGAAGGCCTGCGACCAAATGGAATAAATTATTCTATTAAGATAGTTTATAGATAAAATTATGTCTCAATTTTTATATCTATTTATAACATAACTTTTGTTCATAGTGAAAAGAGAAAGATTGGTATTTCCTTATTTACCAATAATTTTTTATCAGATAAATCCAAAATATATTGACTTTTATTACGATTACACGTAAATGGTAAGAACTATAAATAATTGTAATTATTATTTATTGTGTCTAGTTGCAACAAAAGTTTGCACAAATTTAATGGCATATATATATATATATATATATCCTTTTACTATTTTATTTGGTGCATGCCTCTGTGTGTAATAATTAATTCCTTATCCTTTCACATAATCATCTGCTTGTGTTAGATGTGGTAATTTAGATATGTCATGGGATTACCGTTACAGATTCCCCTCTAGCTACCATCGGCCAACATTGACTGAAGTTTTAGTATTATTAGAAGATTTAAAACACTAAATTGCAGTATAAACCAGAAACTATAGAAAGGTTTGTTTATCAATAACCAAATCTATTTTGACTAGAGTGAAGTAAACCTTAACCTCAAACCTATTCACTCTTTACTCGTGAATATTTTATTTAATAATAATAATCAACTATTTAATTAAAAGTATAAATTAAATTTCGCAATTTTTTTGTTCAAATTTTTATTTTCTATTCAAATTAGTACAAGTGCTGTATAAATTTGAAACAATTAAATACTTTTCAAATTTGTAAATAATCTAAATTTGAAATAATTAAATATTATTTAAATTTGTAAGGAATTAAAAAAATAAATTATATCTGTAATAGGAATAGAAACGTTTAAAATAATTTGTATTTTTATTATACCTACTAATTTTATTATAAGCTTTATCTATCGCTTTTTTTTTTTACGTGAGATAATATATTTTAACTAATTTTATGTAAGATAATTCTATTATTAAAATTTTATTAAAAAATCAAAAAATCTCTTAATAAATCATGTGATTTAATTATATTAGTATTAGTCACAAAATTGACTATTGATTTAAATTTATTAAAATTTAAAAATTTATCAAAGCACATGATTAATTGTACTAATAATAAATCTGAACCAATTATATAATTAAAAACACAAATTTGGTTTCACCAATTTTGGGTTTAACAAGTTTTTGGTTCAACCTTCTGTTTTCCTATCGAAATTCGTATAATTGTTATCCAAATTTATAACAATTAAATAATATATAAATTTGTAAAGTACTCAAAATGAATTACAACTTGTTAAGAAAAAAGAAGATATTTTTTTGTTTTATATCTCTAAAAGGAAAAGGAACTTTTAAAAGAACTTTTTTTTTTGCTACTAACAATTTTATTAAGAAAAAAAATTATAACAACTTTATGTGTGATAATATATTTTAAAAAAAATTATATAGAATACTTCTATTGCTATAATTTTATTAAGATATTAAAAAAAACTCTTAACATATATCATGATTTATTATATTAACATGAGTTGTGAATTTTATCATTAAATTAATGTGATATGTGAATTTTTACCAAATCACACGATTAATTGTGTTAATAATACGTAAATTTTTTAAAAACACAATAACTATGAAATTAGTTAAAAATTATAGTAGATGTATTACTAACTAACTGTAATAACTAAATTAAAACTTGAGTTTCACATTTATATTTGGATTAAAATTTCAAAAAAATATTGTCATTATAATTAGTAATATAAAATTTTATTACAAATTTAAATAAAATTAGAATAATTATTTTTTCTTAATCATAACTAAATAAACACTCACTTCATTCAAATATTTAACTTAATAATTAATCGAATAAATATATAATATATAATATAAATATTTAATATTTTTTAATAATAATAAAATTATTAAATATTTATTAAAATAATATAAACTATTCCATCCATCGCAAAAAATATAAGCTTGTATCTTTAAAATTAGAAGATTAATAGCAGTAATAGTTTTGTTTATTGATGGATTATTTTATGAATTTTTGTTGTAATTAAGAACAAGATAAAGAGGGGAAGGGTAGTTTCAACCCCAAAAAGAATGTTGGATGTAAACTTTGACTCTCTTGTGAAGATTAATGGGGTAAGAATGATAACGTCAATAATTTCAGAACCTAACCCTAGCAGCTCCTCGTTAGATTATCATACATGAAAATCTCCACAATTACCGAATCGTACTATAAAATCTTGAAAACCAACCCCAAAAATTTCACTATCTTTATATAATCAAAACCCTCCTCCCATTTCTCTCTCTAAACTCCATTTCTCTCTCATGGAAGACGATGACGAGTTCGGAGATTTGTATACGGATGTCCTCACAACCTTTACGACGTCCTCTGCTACTCACACGGCTCCGGCGAATTCAAACGGCTCGATCGATGTTCAGAACCACGATAAAGAAATTCTACTTGAAGCTCCCAAGTTGAATCAAATAACCCTAGGTTTCGACCCCAAAAGTTCCGATTCGAATTGGTCGGGTAGGGGTTTGGAGAGTGATGGTGAGGTGAAGCTACAAGATAGCCAGAAAAGGGGTTTTGAAGATCCAAATTTAATAGATGAGTCTGAGATTAATGTTATCGTCGATGATCGATTAGTGGGTGGAATTGAGAATTTTGACGTGGAAGAGATTGATAATGGGATCGGAGATTCAGTGATTCCAGGCTTATCGATTCCTGGTGTTTCAGAACCTGCAAATAATGCCAAAGATGCTGATTTTGGCGAAGGGGATGATTGGGATAGTGATAGCGATGATGATTTGCAAATTGTATTGAATGATAACAATCACGGGCCAATGGCTATGGACCGGGCTGGATTGGTGGCACCTGATGACGACGATGCAGATGAAGATGGTGATCCTTTGGTTATTGTTGCTGATAGCGACCCGAATCATCAGCCAATCGAGGATCAAGATTGGGGGGAAGATGCAGTAGCAGCTCTGGGTGGAGATGGAAAAGAGTTGGGTGATGGCTCGACAAAAGTGAATGGAGTGGTGCAACCCATGAAGACCACTTATGGGTATCATCATCAATTTCATTCTCAGTTCAAGGTCAGTAGTGATATTGTACATGTGGGTTTACCTATGTTCTTGAAATGTAAATGTTGTATAGCTATGGTTTGTGGTACATCTGTGATGAGGAAAATTGGTGCTTGTATTTGCTTTCTATATAGTTTTGGAAAGAGTTGAACGGAAGAAGTGCTCACAGAAGGTGGGATATACTTTGTACTAATGCCATTCATATTATCAATAAGAATTATTTTTATTTTATATCAATTTTTTGTGCCAATGTTTTAATAAGTTGATGTTTATTTTAACCGTGCTATTTTGGTCCATGGAGAAGTTGGATGGTTCTTGGCAATTTAAAATTTCATACAATATAAAGGTTTTGATTCATTTAATAATATTAGCTACTGTTTTTGAACAGTCTGGAAATGTGCCATAGGGTGAATTAACATTTTTTACAAAGAGCATGGAAGACAGGTGTCGTTTTAAAAATCTCACCTACCTGAATGTTGCCAAGATGTTGTTTTATATCAGACCTTAAAGCCTCTTAACAAATAATATCAACTCTTAATGTGTCTGGATATGTAAAGAAGTCTCATGAATTGCACTTAACTCGGCATACTGGCTTATGGATATTTTTTTTAATAGATTAGAGAGTGCCTAAGGGGATACAAGCCAGGTATGCCAAATTATATGAAAGAAGGGGAAGATGATAGCTTTGCTAGATCCATTGTTAACTACCATCTTGATTTGTTAAGATAGTACAAATGGCTATTGTCAAAGGAGTCTTACAATCTAACCCTCATAAGAACTGATAAAAAAAAACTTGAGCCCCCCAAGCATACCGGATGCCCAAGGGGATAGAGATTTTAAAAGAAATGTATAAGAGGAGTTCTTAGAATCTATGTGTTGATTGTTTCAAGGCCTTTGCACTCTTTTAGCGTTTGAAGTAACAATCTGCGTCGGCATAACGACAAATCTAAGGTGCTCCTTCAATGACATTATAATTACAGAAGACTGCTGAAGATCAAATAAACAAGGAATATTATAAGAAAATTGTTGTCTTTCCTTGCGTAGACTATTAGGAAAAAACAGATTTTTGTTGTTCAACTACTCAATTGACTTGATTCCTTTAATTTATAAAATTCTGCCGTCTTGATGTCCTAAACCATGTAAAGGATGCATTGAGGTATACCGTCTTACTGATGACACTCTAAAGATCATAGATATTTTCTTCGATTAAGGAGTCTGTTAATGTCTGTTTCTGTTTTGTTAAAAAAATTCTCTTATAAAAATAAAAATTCAGCTCCTAGAATACAAGGCACTGCTGATTAAGCTATTCATAGTTTTCTTAATAACTTGCAATGATATTATTTAATAAATTATTATAAATTCATTTAACTCGATTTTTGATTGAGTTCCTACCTTACTTCCTTGAAAGACAGAATAGGGTTTGATATTATTTTTCTTAGTTTCTTACCATGACTTATAGCGAGTTTTCCTTTTTTACGTTCTTAGGACCTTCATACCATTATCATATACTTGTTTCTGAAATACATTTGAGATTAATCCTCGAGTAGTATTTTGTATTCTTATATATTTGAAAAATAATATCTATGCTTCAAATTCTTCCAATTTCTCCATGAATTTGTAACCTTTTAGTACTTTAATTTAATTATTTGATAATACTATTACTTTCTCTGTCTTTTCTGGATAAAAGATATTCCATTCTCTTTTTAGCATTGAATCCTCAGATGTAATTATGTAATTTAAAAGATGATTTAATATTTTAAGATTGTATAAGTTGTCATTCTAAATAAAAATTTACATGCATGAGAATGCATACAAACTAATTAATGGGCATCTCATCTTGTAGAGTTTGTTTATACTTGCAGCTAAGAAGTCTATCTCTTTGTTGCTGACTTAATTTTAATTTCTTTGTATCAATTTTTTTTTATATAGAAATGTTAACCTTATGATCTGTTATCTCTTTGTGAAAATTTTGTAGTATGTGAGACCTGGTGCGGCACCAATGCCTGGTGCGGCTCCTGTTACCTCTGGAGGCCTCCCAGGTCAAATTCGTCCACCTGTTAACATGGGACCTACTCCTGGTCGTGGTAGAGGTGACTGGCGTCCAGCAGGAATGAAAAATGCTCCTCCCATGCAAAAAGGTTTTCACGCAGGTTATGGAATGCCTGTTTGGGGAAACAATACATCAGGGCATGGTTTTGGCAGAGGACTGGAATTCACACTTCCATCTCATAAGTAATCTTCAAATATATGTGGTTTTAATTTATGGACTTGATTATACTTTTTTTTTTTAAAATAAATATTTATGACTTTTCTCATTTTTGGGATTGTATTGTGCATCCTCTTTTTATGGGGTGGGGGGTTGTCAGGGTCAGTGTTGATCCTAGATGTGATTAAAAGCTCAACAACCAATAGAAAAGTTTCTTGAAAGGTTTCACATTACATGCTTAGCTATTTAGAACTACTAACATGAGCCAGGATGCTAAAATTGCACCATGAGGAAACTACCACTCATGTGCTTCTACTTCAAGCATACTCCTAAATAAGTAAAAAGTCCCTAGGCTTTATTTCTTTCTACTCTAACCTCTTTGGCCTTACAGGGGTTCTTTTCTATTTGGAATTTTGGTATTGTATCTATTTAATTTTGGCTGGATCATGTAAATGCTTAGTGGGATATGACAGTGATATTTAAATGTTTGTCTATCTCAAACTACTGTACTGTGGTTATGACTATGACTCATCTATCAAGTGTATCAACATTTTTATATCTTAATATCTTTGAAAAATCCCTGTTTATCTTAGAATTTTTTTTAATTTTATGTCTATCTGCTGTTTGAAACCCCTGCCCCTACGCAGTATATCTATTTTTCTTTTGTTATTTTGGACATTGTGCCAATAATATATACCACCTAAGTTACAGATACATCTTGCTATTTTGTTAACACGTGAATCTTTGTGGATCACTGCTTTTGTCTTCTTCCTCCTTCCTGTCTTGTTTTCTGTACCTTATTAGCTGGAATCTTGCTAATGTTTATTCACTTGTAGGCTGTCTTGATCATTGTGTGATGATAAGTCACCTTTTGTTCTTAATTTTGCTAGGCGAAAGCTGTAAAAGCAGGCAGTGTTATCTGTTCCAAGAAGTTATTGGTCAACATTATATGAGATATTGTAATTATTTTTAATTTCAATGTTTAAGTTCTATGAATTCTGTTGCATTATCAGGACTATATTTGAAGTTGACATAGATAGTTTTGAGGAAAAACCTTGGAGAATCCCTGGTATTGATGTATCAGATTTTTTCAACTTTGGTTTAAATGAGGAAACCTGGAAAGATTATTGCAAACAGCTGGTGAGTGTTAGCCGATTATCATTAATCTTCTTTAAGCAGATGGATATGATTTATTTGTTTTTCCATAAATAAGTGAGAGATGAGGAACTAGATTGCTATAACTAAACTCTGCAGGAACAACTCCGCCTGGAGGCAACCATGCAAAGCAAAATTCGCGTATATGAAAGTGGCAGGACAGAACAGGTTATGAAGTTCTTTTGTACATGGATATATAAATATATGCATTCATGTCTCAATATATCGCTGGCCGCCGACAATTTTTTTTTGGGCAAAATAAATATTTCCTTTTTCTTATTTCTTCCTTTTTTTCTCAATGTTGTTTCAGGAGTATGATCCAGACATGCCTCCAGAGCTTGCAGCAGCAGCAGGTATTCATGATGTTTCATCTGATAACGCTAATCTGGGAAAAGCAGATGTTGGACAAAGTGATTTAGCAAAGGGATCTATGCATGCACGGCCACAATTAGTATGTATTTGTTTTGAACTTCTAGTTTTTACCCTGAAGATTCCTTTGACATGATCTGGATATTCCTGTCTATCCTAGCGCATGATCCGTTTAACTAGGCTAAAATTTTGTCTGTTCTTAGTACTCTATGTTCTGAAATATAAGATCAACATTGACTTTTTAAAGTCAATTTGAGATATTTTGGAATTCAAATTTAAGTTTTGAACACAATTAGAATTAACTTTTTAGATAGTTTAGGATTTTCATAATTGTATTGTCTAAATTTAAATGAATTCATATCAATTTTAAATTTGAAAATACATCAAATTGTCTTCAGAAAGTCAATTTTGATCATATATTTGGGAACAGACAGAGTATTTCATTATGTATCCATCCTTAATATTTATGACCTGGAGCGTTAATGTGACAAAATCAATAATGTTAACTCGTAAATGTATAGAGTAGTGTTCACTTTATCATTTTCTGTACTCACTGGCTTATCTGGTTTACTACTAGCCAACTGGGAGAGCAATTCAGGTGGAAACTGGTTATGGTGAAAGGCTCCCGTCCATAGATACCCGTCCACCAAGGATCCGTGATTCAGATGCTATCATCGAGGTGTGTGATGAATCCTATATTTTTAACGTAGTATGATCTCGGTGCCACTTATATGAGGCATGTTCCTACAATTCATGTGTATTATGAATGGACTGATGTTGCTTGGCGAACAGATTGTCTTGCAGGATTCTGCAGATGATGATTCTTTCCAAGGGAATGACATCACAGAGTTGCCAGATAATGATACCTTGAGAGAAGATCTCAGGCGAGGCCATGATATTGAAGAGAACAATGCAGAGGAAGGCACTAAGCTTTTGGATAGTGTGCCTCAAACTTGCAATGACCAGAAGAGGGAGCTTGTGGGAAGAAAAGCACCATTAAAGAATTCTGTTCACAACAGTATGACAGAAGAAGATGGAAATTCACTTTTTGAATTGGAAGCTCCTATTCTATATCATTCTGATTCAAGGGACCGAACACCTTTATATGCTGGTCACAATTCTCGTGGCTCTTGGGATGAGAGGTATGTTGGATGGAACTCTTTGCATGTGTCCCGAGGATAAAATTGTTAATTCTATTAATTTTGGTTGTGTTTCTCTGCAATTTTTTGGTTGGCTTGGTACCCATTTGCTGTTACTAATTCTTATGTTGGTTTGGTGGTTAGTTTTTTCTCCCCTAAACATTGATAATAGGTGTTACATGTGTCAGGTTTGCAACTGCTTTTAAAGCTTAAGCTGTTATATAGACCCAAGAATGTATTGAGTTTTAACAACTCGGTACATCTGACCCCCACTTGTGTATCGAAATCAAAATAACACACAACGTTGAGATTTATTTATTTTTTCCTTCCTTTTTTGTGATTAAAGAAACAAATATCATTAAAAGAAAAGAAAGGATACAATAAACCAGGGGTGGAGGAAGAAGTCTACTCTCATCCTAGACCAAAAGACTCCTAATCTTTACCCAGATGGTTAAAGACAAGAATAACTCCCGCTGCAGACGGTTAAGACTTTAACACTCGATCTTGCATAACCCGAGATTTTATACCGTCTTTAGTTTCCAATTTCTCTAAAAGAGAGTTTCTAGATGATGGACCCAACAATGTAATCTCTACATTACCTATAAGGATTTTGTGCTTAAAGTAGTCCTTTCTTTGATGTTTTTATATAACCAAACCATCCCCTACAAGCATTAGTAAGGTATATGGGAAAGAAGTAAATGGGCACCTAGCAAAAGCTATATGCTGCCTTATTAATGGCTTCATGTATTTTTAAATAATGTACCAGTTTTGATGAGTGGTCCATAGAAAAAAAGTTGGGATTGCTATTTCCACAAGTGAAAATGATAATTCCACGTGGTCCTCCACACATGAATATTAAGTGGGTACCACCACCATCATGTTAGAAGAATTTGTGAAACTATCATTTTCACTTGTTCAAATATCAATTCCTAAAAAATAATGCCGGTGATGGAGCAGACGAACAGATAGCCGCATAGAAGAAGAAATACAGATGAGTCTGAAAAGCATAGTCTAATCTGCCAGTGGTGCTTAGGCTTGATGCCTTGTGAAACAGTATTGAGTGATTGACTTTTGCATATGCATCTATTTGGCTATTTGATTGTAATATTAAAAATTCAGAAGATTTAGGGAAAGTAAGTAGAGATGAATCTAGCAAAACATATATAGTCCAAAATATTCCTGATACTAAAACATAAAAAACTGAATACATATGTTTCGACTATAGATACAGAAAAGGTTTTGTTAGAGAAAAAGAGAGAAATAAGCAAGGTGGACAAGGAGTCCTCCAACAAAATACAAGATGTAAAGAGAGAACCAAACAATTGTGCACTTGGGAGCTTAATTAGAAGAAAAAAAAAGAAGAAAAAGAAAAAGAGAGATACGGACAGCTTGCGGATTTCCCCCCCGTCCTTTGTACCTTCTTTTCCTTGCAGTTATAATCCTTAATACCAAGTGGACCACTACTATCTTCTTCCATGAGCATGAAATCTTTTCAACTATCAGTATAACTCTTAGTTATTTTGAACAAATGCACGCAAGTTAAGTTTCAAACTTTTACAATCTTTTTTACAGAAAACAATAGTTTGATTTACTATTGTTCACTTGGAACTTGGTGTCTGTGATACGATGGTTTGATAAAAAAATCAATGTTTATTCAAATTGAACGTTTTAAAGTTTCCACATGTTTGATTTAAGTAATCCAAAATTTTCAACTTATGATACATATTCAGTTTACGGAATATTTTACTGTCAACATCTGGGGATCCATATTGACAAGGGATCTATGATGTTTGCCACCTGGCCCCTACATTAATAATGACCCCTCACTATGCGTTATCCTAAGATCAAGTAGGATTGTGGAACGTGAAGATATTCAAGTTTTTCAATTATTTTAATAATTTTCAAATGTCTTTGGATTTAATATTTGGGCTTCCTTTAATATTCTTCACTAAAGTAACTATTAAATGAGGGCTCAGCAATCATTCTCTAGGTGTCGAAGATTTTAGACAGGGATCACATAAAAGCTTTTCTTCAAGAAGGGGGCAGACTAACTTCGGCAGTATGTGAACCAATATAAATTAAGAAAAGTTAAGAATTCAGGTTTTTTGTTTACTCTGTTATTATTCATTCTCTCGAGGCCGAAGCTTATTTAAACAGGGATAACAGAAAACTTTAAATTCAAGCAGGGGTCAGACTGTGACATTACTCCAACTTCAGCAGTATGTGAAATGATATAAATAAGGATATTAAGAAAGAAAAAAAAGGAATTCAGTTATTTTTTAATTTATTTATCTTATTTGGCAGGGGTTGAGGGGTGTGGCTATTTTGCTTGATTTTATTGATTCATGCATTTGTCTCAAATTATATGGATTAAGATGATTACTCTGTATATTTTTATTTCTTATTCTTAATGCATGTTACCTTGATTTGATTTGAATTTTTTTAAAATTAATTTTCCATGTTGATTTAGTACATTTGAGTGAATTTTAACTTGCTCAATTTTATGTTTTTCTTTTGACATTGCCTATAAAATTAACAACGGTGTCAACTCTTTTTTCTTTACTCCAGGCGAACAAAAGGAAAAATACGTGACAGATCCTCCAGTATTACCCGTAGTGGAAGTACACAGGATAAAAGATTTCCTGATAATCAGAAGGATGAATCAGGAGAAAGTATTGATGGTAAACGTAGTCCTCCTTTCTCATCTCGCCTTACTGCTGGGGCTACCGAGGAGCAGGATTTTGACCACCATAAAGATGCCATGCATGACGAGCTTGTGCAGCCTGATGGAAGATCTGATATTGACAGAGAGGCAATTGATTTGAGTACACTTGAAGATGAAAATCTTATGCATTCTGTGAGAAAACAAAAACTAGGTTCACAGGTTGAACAACCATCCTTGGAGGAAATTGATGATGGAGAGGACTCAAAGGCTGCCAAAAGTAGCGAAAACAGCAAAGCAATATCAGGAAGCAGCAGAGATTATAGGAATTTGCGAGATGGTGCTGAGGAGGAAGTTGTCCAAGATGGACGTTCTACTCGGATGGGAATCATTAAGAGACCAGTAAATGAAGATGAACATAGTTACCGAAGTAAAGGTCGTGAAGAAAAAGAAGGCATAGATAGACACCACATGGCAATGAAAGGGAGGGAGGACTCTTATTATCGTAAAAACTGGGATTCTAATTCGGCCCATCACTCACACATGAAAACTGAGAGTATTGATCGACGCAAGGAGAGTGATAATTCTGATGGAGCCTGGCAGCGGAAAGATGAGGATCCGCATGGTAGAAGGACTAGAGCTGAGGACACGAGGAAGAGGGATCGTGTTGATGAAATGGGATCCAGACACCGGAGTAAGGTTAGAGAAATGGAGAGGAGTGACATAGATGAATATCAAGTAAGGAAACAGTTGGACAATGGCAGTTGGAGGGGTCATCATGATAAAGATACGGGATTGCGACACAGGGACAGGGATGATAATTTGAAGACTCGCATTGAGAACTTTGATGATCTGCATGGCAAACGAAGGAAAGAAGAGGCACACTTAAAGAGGGACCATGGTGAAAAGGAAGAACTCATCCATGTCCATAGAGAAAATACCAGTCGTCGAAAAAGAGAAAGGGATGATATTATGGAGCAGCGGAAGAGAGATGATACAACAAGACCTAGAAATGATGATCAGCTGCATTCTATTAGGCACAAGGAAGATGGCTGGTTCCAGAGGGAGAGGGTGGATAGGCAGAGGGAGAGGGAGCGGGATGATTGGCAAAGGCTTAAACAGTCTCATGAAGAAACTCTATCCAAAAGAGAAAGAGAAGATGCACGGGGAGGAGTGAAAAGTGGACGGGCTACAGAAGAAAAAGCACGGGCTAGCCATTCTAGAGCGAAGGATGAACTTAAAGGCTCTGATAGAGAGTACCTCGTGAAAGATCTTGGGCGGCATAGCGAACAACTTAAGAAGAGGGAACGGGTGGAGAATGAAAGCTTTTCACGTCATAGGGGAAGTGAGGATGTCTATTTACGTGGAAATCAACTCAATAATGACGAGAGAAGATCGCGGCAAGAAAGAGCAAGTACTCGAAGTGATCGTGTTGTCAATGCTTCTGATAACCATAGAATGTCTGAGAAAAAACATAAAGAGAACACAAGGAAGAGTAAAGAGTCTGAGGGTGATAACAATTCCTTGGTACCTTCCAGGAGGAATCAAGAAGATCAAAGCAGTCATATAAGCGAGCGGGTATGTTACCTCTCTGGACACAATAACATATCACTTTGAAGGGAAA
The DNA here is from genome assembly GCA_947179155.2 of Hedera helix. Taxonomy (NCBI): domain Eukaryota; kingdom Viridiplantae; phylum Streptophyta; class Magnoliopsida; order Apiales; family Araliaceae; genus Hedera; species Hedera helix. Next base: position 48,450,151 of record OX359268.1, on the reverse strand, counting down.
TGTGTCTCTGAAAAGTTCAGTTATCATTAAATGAACTAAAACATCTGGAAAAAAAAAATCACTACTTACTGTTAATTACTGTTTACTTGCCTCTATCATGGAGCCACCAAACCTGTGTTCAGATTTCCTGACCAACAGGTTGGTTAGTTTGTCCATAGCTGGCAGATATATGTATGATAAGAAGGAATGAATACGAATTTCTTTTTGCTTGTCCTTTCATCACAACTTTAGTAAACAAGAAACCTTACTTTCACGGATATGCCTTCTGGAGGAGATTTGGGTTATATGTTTGGGATCGGTTGGTTCCACTCTGAAACTTGGTACAAACCAAGAAGCGGCAACACACCTGAGGAATGCATTTAATATCTTAAATGAATGTTTTTAATGTCTTTATTTGTTAAAAATATATGTTTGGTTTTTCATTTGGTCTACAACTCTACATATATTATGCTCTAGTAGAACCTTAATTGCTCTTCGTTATCACGCTATTTCACATTACTTGGTAGGGTTTCTCATTGTTTCAAATCCATGATACTGGAAATTACTATAGCCTTTGGCAATAACTGCATTTATATCTTGCATTCCTTTGGAAGAATCTGAATTCTTGAGTCTTTAAAGAAGTTTTTGGGTTTGATGGTGTTTGCTGCATGTGCTTCCAAAGCCTCAAATCTAACAAGACGAAACTCATCTGCCATCGAAGGGCGAACTCAATCTTCACCCAACAGCCCAAATAAGGAGCACCATAACCGCCACACCAGAGGACAATGGAGAAACAAGTGAGAACTAACCTAGCTGGAATGTATACACATAGCATGAACATCAAGAGATAAGTTTGTATGTATGGTCCTGCGATGCCAAGGAAAATCATTAGTAGTAAGTCTAGAGATCAAGTGACCACACAAAAACCTTAGTTTTAGAGGAAACTTCTGGGGTTTGGCTTCCAAATGCAAGTAGCAAGAGGAAAGGCAAGTGAAAACTTTTACTAATTAATGCAAGTGAGAGCCTGTTTATATTTGTGTGACTGGCGAACATTAATACTGACATTTACCCCTGCACCCCTTCCCCGAACAATTATACGGATAAAATGTTTTCCAACTATTTTTATACTGTAGTTTTGTCAAATTGAGGTTGGCTGTTACCCAATTGTGGTAAGGTAGTTCTGTCCTTGCCAACTTATGGCTTTGTGAAACTATCTAAATACCTCTATTTAATTTAGATCGTACATCTGATGGCGTTGAGCCATTAAGTTAATTTCAGCTAATGGTACTAGTGGCCTTTGGTATACTTAATTACTTATATGTGGATTGGTAAACGGTGACAACATTTGTTATATTGTTTTTATCATTGTCGAAACCTTCATAACACACACGTCTTGTCATTTCTCTTAAGAACGCCTCTTTTCTCACAGCCTCTCACATTTAAACGTCCAGAATCTGTTTGGCAGATTCTGCTACCCCCCCTCCCCCCAATTTTTTTTCTTCTTTTGTTTCCTTTCCTTATTTTTTGGTTGTGAAAGGAAGTTATGAGATCACATCTTTAATTCTTTTGTGGTTATTGGACAATTGGGACTTATCTGTGTTCAACTATAGAAGAGTTTGTTAGCCCTAGAAACTTTTTTGCCTCATTTTCACATACTCCTGCCTACTCATTTTGCTGAGGTACACTGTGAAATTCTTGTAATGTAAACAATCTTGATGTATATAATTTTATTGTTGCCTTTTATTATTTCTATAAGAAATTAAAGAAAAATCTTAGTGACGTGACCAAACCCTTCACCTTCCCCTCATATAAGGTTATGAATTAACATGATCAGTTTATCACTTTAGATTTGGGATATAATTAGCATGGGTATAATTAGCAAGACTAGTATAATTAACATTTAATAATAATCAATTCCTACCATTGGAAGTCAGTGTCGTATGTATTAAACAAATGCTTAATGTTGACCCCATTTTTCGACCAACTTATTTATTTATACTTTATTTATAACATTTTTGGTGCTTATTTATTTAGATTACACATACCTTTATGCAAGCATGCATAATATGATAAATCTTAACCCTATTGGCAATTTGTTATTCTAGTCATTTCATATGTAGAAAATTTTAGAATGGATTTTTAGTTTTATGACTCGTTAAAGAATAACCTTATGAATTTAGTAATTTATGTTAGTCGTAGAAATGTTTCCAAATGCAACAACAACAACAAAAAATGTTACAGAGCCTATATAACATTGATTGATTTTTTCCATATACTACACTGCATCTTTCACACCACATATGTTAAATATATATACACGTGTTTCCAATAATACATCTCAATATTTAGTTTTCAATTCCAAGTTGTCTTTGAAGTATTGAGATCAACACCAAAGTCAATACTGATTTTCTATGCTTTGATACCTTAACCATCTTTCTCAATGCTTAGTGCTTGGTCTTTGGTGCAAGGTACTTCATCTATTCCAAAATCAGAGATACATTTTTCTTTTTAGTCTATTCCAAAGTTAGAGATACATTTCTAATTTTAGACTATAAAGTGACATGAAGTTCTTAGTATGCCATTACTTATATTCTAGATAGATCATGCTATCATGATGCAACTACTACATTTCTAGCGAATGTTATGATATGGTTGGAAAAATAAAGTTTTCCTTAAAAGTCATTTGCTTAGAAAATAGAATTGCATTTCTAATTTTGGAACGGAGGGAATACATGAAACTATATCAACAAACAACACTGCTTCTGACTTTTGGTGTAAAGTTTTGTTCTTTAGGTACTCAGGTGAAGGAATTATTAATGAATTGAGTTACTTTGATGTATTTCAAGTTAGAATTTAATACCCTCGCCATTTACATTTATAACAAACAAACATGGTAGGATATCTTCCTCTTTTATCTGAAAAAAATAACATTGATAGGATATCTTTATAATAAACTAATTAGCAATTTAAGAAAGTTATAACTGTTTCTTCCTTAGTTTTGTTTTGTATGTGAAAAAAGCATAAAATTAACGCATTTACAATGAATTGCTATTTCCTAACTAATAACATAGATGAGTTTGAGAAGTTTTTAGAAGGATGAGGAAAACGTCCATCATTGCTTTGCATGTAAGAAAGTGAGGAGACAGTCAATCATCTGCTGTTGCTCGGCAATATGATTAGCAAATTGTGAAGTTTGCTACTCCCTCCACTTGGGGTGAATTGGTCGAAGACAGCTTTCTTAGGGATGTGGAGGGACCTCACCTCATGGTGCCTGAGTGGTAATATCCACTTTATGGTATCCATGAGATCGTGGGATCCAATCTTAGCCAACAAAAAAAAAGGAATGTGGAGGGAAATGAAAGTCAGAAAAAGGTATAGGAAGAACTGATTTCTAGCTCCAGGTTTCTTATGGTAATCCGTGTGGAAGGGAAAAAATAGCCTATCTATTGAAGATGGAGGTTTTGCTTTCAGTATACCTCTTTCTATGTATTCTGGGTTTTCTTGGAAAAAGGAGGTTTTCTGTAGGTCAGCGATTTCTTTTGTAGATATTTGGGCGAGTTTGCTGAGTATTATGATGTAGGTTTCTTTAGAACTCCCTTATTCTAGTAGAGGGTGGGTTAATGTCCTATTAATTTGAGGCACGGGTGGTTCTGTTTCCATGTCCCGCTAATTGTATACACCATGTGTTCATGGGCTGTCCCATTTTTATTGCAATAAAATGAATCTTATAGAAAATATAATAGTAATTGAAGGACGAGCCATAGTAAACCAAACACTAACTTAGAATTCATTTAGTTTTCTATTTTTGCATAAATTTTGGACACATAGTTTTTCTCCCCATATTAATAGTATTCAAGTTTAGTTGCTCATAGTTTTAAGATGTAATTAGTGTTTATGGTTGTCGCAATTGCAAGTGCTTATTTAGCTTACAGTTCATGTGATGGTTGTCTCAGTAATTCTTTCCTTTGACATCACTAATAATAATGTTAATATGTAATTTGCTTATTAAATGCCTTGTTTCGTAAGACTCATGCTTTAAGTATCAGAGACAGTCTTGCTTGTTCTTCAATTAGTTGTGCAATTATTAATTTCTTCCTTTTAACTGTCTACAGGTGTTGGTTGGTTTATTTATTTATTTTCAAAGTTTTATAAGTAGAATGTGCTTAGCAGTTCTGATCATATCCCTGGAGTTAGATGCCATGAGCTTCATAAGTGGAGGGTCACCACTCAATTACTCTCCAATTACACTTTTTTATGTGTTCTACTGTTACACTATGAAGATAGTTTTCTCATCATGTCAACGAGATTCCCAGTAGATTAAATTGGTTTCGTACAAGTAGATTTTACGCTTCCAATGAATTATTGATCTTCAAACATATTCTCTCTTGTCAGCATGGTTTATTTTTCTTTTGCAGTCATTTTTTTGGGTTATGAAAAGCTTTTGCAATCATCTTTGATATTATAATGCAATCTAGAACTTGGCTAGCATTTCCCTGTATGAGGGTGGGTTAATTTATAAATGATTCTTTCTAGTGATTACTTGATAGGACAACCCAACCAACCAAAAAGCTGTTACATAACGCATCCTGACATAATTATGTGTTAAGCAGTAGTGTTTTCACACATATTTGCTACATATTATTCCATGATCCACAATTAGTTGTCAGTACATATAGACAATAGGACCTTGTGCTGTTAGATCAACAGCTATAGCAGTAATCCTATTTACTTGAGATAATAACAGATCATTCAACCAAACTTCATTTATTTGTATGGTACATGTTATTGGGTGCTGCCCTCTGCCTTTTCAGTTATAGATTATTCCATGGTCCAAGTTGAGAAACACGTTGCTATAGATTATATACTATCATCCATCTATAAAGTTTTTCATTTAATGAAATGCTTAGTGGCCTTGTTGGCACACAAGTTGTAGGCTTCGTTGTCTTATGTTACAACTTTAGATAAGTTTTTGATACATTACTTCTTATTGATTTAGCTTTAGCTTTCTTACATGAGCTTTTCTCAGTCATTAATTTTCCCTAATTTTAGGTGAGGCTGAGAGGCATGATTGAGCAAGGAAGTGGTGGGCATGTGATCCCTGTGAATCATCTATCTTCCAGGAAACAGAAGGAAGATGCTGCTTCAGATGATGAGCAGCAAAACTCAAAAAGAGGACGTTCCAAATTGGAACGCTGGACAAGCCACAAGGAGAGGGATTTCAGTATAGGTACTAAATCATCTTCCACCTTGAAAGTGAAAGAGATGGATGATCACAAGAAGGGTGGGACTTCCTCGGCCAATACACTACCAGATGAATCTTCTAAAACAGTGGAAACTGGTCAGAACTCACACCCCTTGGTTAATGAGAAAGATGTTGCTGATCAAGTGAATAAGAATGTCGAAGTGAAACCAATGGAGGATAGACACTTGGACACTGTTGCAAAGCTGAAGAAGCGAAGTGAGCGCTTCAAGCTTCCAATGCCAAGTGAGAAGGAAGCTGTAGCAATAAAAAAGATGGAAAATGAAACATTGCCTCCGGTCCATACTGAAAACCGTACAGATTCAGAGATCAAACAGGAGCGACCTGCAAGGAAACGCAGGTGGACTGGCAACTAGCTGTTCTTGCTTGCTGTTACAATGCCCTTTACAAAAGGTTGTAGTAGGGGTTTTCTATTTACTTTTGCAATAGATTTACAAGCATATGTAGCCATGTTGTGGCTATTTCTTTCTCTTTTGAATTGTGTGTACATACCATGCGAATGTAACGTTATACTGGCCATTGATGGTAGCACAGAAAATTCTTTGGCTTAAGACAACATTACTTGCTAGTGTATTATTGAAACATATTGCATCTTAGGTGCCACTGTGGTGACATAACAGTCTTGGCCAAATCAAGGAGTTCTGACTTGAATGAAGCTGTTGCTCTGGGAGGGTTCTCTGCAGCTAGCTGACTTTGTAATTTCTGACTTTAAGAGAACTCCTACGTGGTTTTGAGGGAACTTAATTAAGGGTAGATTGATGGATAACCTGTATTTGTAATTGTACTTTTAGTTTTGGTGAGCTTATTTCCAAATATTTTTCTCAAGGTGTATAGCTCAAAAGCACATTTTGTTGAACAAACGAGTTAAAGAAATAATGAAATAGAAAAGGAAATAATTATATACCGAATATATTCGGAGACTATCTTCCCAGTGCTTAGCGTTGGACATTCTAGAGGTATATTGGATTAAACAGATTGGACTACTGATATCTTGAGTAGATACCAAGGTAGCCTTCCTGCCAGGCTCCCCTCTCTTCACGTCCTTGATTTTCCTTTGTACTCTCCCATTCGTGTTTAAATTCCCTTAAACTACACGAGGAAAATTCTACTTAATAGACCTAGTCGTACTCGAATTGCATGAAATTTTAATATGATAGGCAATATTAGTTTCGTTAGCTAAAACTATTTACTTTTTCTCAAGGGTTTATGGTTTTCTTCCCCCCGACGAGCATTTTTCTCCTTCCAAATGGCCTCTGCCTGAAAGTCAATCTCTAACAAGTGGTAAGTGCCAACAATATGCACACCTGTTAGAAGCAAGAGATCGTCTTTTGGTTTACTTTTGTCTGGTTTTCATGTTCTGCCATTGCAACTTACTGTGCGTCACTATTTCTCCCCCTTTATTTGCTGTACGATAGAGAGACAGAAAAATTAGATTAAGCACAGAAACAGGGAATTTGGATGCTTCTGCATTGAACGGCCAAGCATTTTGTGTCATGATACCATACGAAGCAAGTAGAGACTACCAAACATTTTATGCCTCCAAATTGACCGTCGGTACAAATCAATAGTGATAACTGCAGTTCATGATGCTGACTTGGTCAAAAATGATGAAGAATTCTCTACAAGAATTGCAGGTGAAAAATTCTCCTTTCTAGAGTAACAATTATTGAATAAATAAGAATGGAACAGTTAACAAAGCTGAATTAAAATAGGGCATGCTTTGCCTCACGGTACAAAATCATCTATAGGAAAAGCATAACAAAATCTTAGTATACTTTTGCCACTATGGAGAATGTGCTTTTCCCCATTTGTTTTTACTTTGTTCTTGTAATGACTATTTGTGTTAAGTCTACGAGTGCTCGCCTTGATCTTTGAACATCTTCATCATCATTCTCAGGCAGAGAATCAATCGCAATTGACGCAAGGTTGGCGTGCTTTTGCGCCAACTCCCGCGTTCTCTGTATTCCACGACTCTTTCCAAGATAGTCGAGAGCCTGCATTTCCCAATCAATATGATTAGTCAACAAAACAAGGATGGAAAAATATATAAAGTAGAACCAATGGTCTTCCTGGCAAGAAAATAATGTATCAATGCACACTTGAAGAAACCACTTGGGCAACCAAAAAATTGAAATCAGACACGCTGCACACTGATGACACTACAGAACAGTTTACAGTTGATACACAAGCTTTTCATCTTGGGAAACATAAATCTCTTCATATTCATGTCATTGGAACTTATCAGCTGGGATGTTATAGTACATGTCTTCCAACATTAATTTGCTCCACAAACAAAGCCGGTCAGCAATTGAAATTTTAATGTAGATTTGAGTTCATGCAATTTGACAACCCTGCTTCTGAAAAATAGATATAACATTTTGGAAGAGAAAAGGATGGCGGTGATAAGTAAGATAAAAACCTCAAGAAAAGTGAAGACTTATCATAAGGGATGGGGAAGAATCTTCAGAGTCTCTCTAATCTAAGACCAGCTACATAAACCTCCTACTGTTTCTCTAAAACCTTGTATCTAGAAGATTTGACACTTGCACAAGTTCTCTGCTTCAGACTCAACAGTGACTACCAATTCTGCAGCACTGGGCTTGATAGCAATAGGAATTCAGACACATTCACTTGATGTAGCTATAATGTGGAAAAATAATATTAAAAACAAATGCGGTAGTTAAAAAAGAAAACTTGTCTTACAAGTTCCATATCTCCGGGTTTGTCAAATCCCCGATCAACAACTGGACGCAATTGTGGAAACTCCTCAATAGCAAATAATATTGGAGCAGTCACAATTCCCTACAAAAGTTAATTTTCTTCAGATCACTATGCAAAAACAGAGTTTCTTCGTGTACACGCATTCATGTAGGTTATCAGTGAACAGAAAACAAACTAATCCTCTAAAACCGAGTGTATGTGCGTGCATCGTGAACATATAGAAACGTGTTGATGAAGGAAACAGGGTGAGCTACATCCATAGTGTAGCTTGATGAAACCACAACACAATGCCTTCAAACACCCGACGGGAGCTGCAATATTTGGGTTACAGGTCTTGAACTAGTACTTGTTAAAATAATAAAGACAAATAATAGAGTATATTTCCAGATAAAGCTCTCTACCAACCCATAGATCACATGTTTCAGTTAAATTATTCAACCCTGCGCTAATTTGTAATTCTAATATACAAAGGATAGATGGATTACATGGCGAATATCAGACAAGGAACCCTTCCCTAGAGAAGATGATGTCCCTGTGAAATCAAGAACGTCGTCGATTAATTGAAACGCCAATCCCTGAGTGAGAGAGAGATTACAATATTGGTTAAGAGTATATATTAGTATATGAAAAATATATAACGCAACTGCTTTCTACATTAATTGAATATGTTTCTAACAATTGAACCAAATGCCCAAGTGAAATTTTTATGTTGGCCTTGGCCATCATTTGGTGCTGAATTGAGATTAGATTGGCACTAGCAAATTAACCTTCTGTTATGGATATCACTAATCTGCTAACATTACAACCCTACATATGGAGACTTGGTTATTAGTGGTTTTAGCATGAAACTAAATTGTTTTCCTATATCTTCTACTAGGCGGATATCCATAAATAAAACCCTAGAAATTCCACATGTTAAGCTTGATTTTTTTATAGACAACAGATAAGAATTGCAACAATAATGACTTATGCACCAGATTTTTGCCATAATCATATGCCAACATTGACACTTCAGCCGTTTGCCCTGCAAGAAGTGCAATTGCCTTGCAGCTGTTTGAAATCAGCGACGCAGTCTTGTAGTATGTCTTTTGCAAATAGTACTCCATACTGCAGCAAAACAATTGAATTCACATATTCTCTCAAGGGAAGTATAAATTGCAAGGTAAGGCATAAATAATCAGCCATCATCTTATATAAACTGAATAATTTATCGCAAAGAAATATTAAAAGATGAATATGGGAGTCCCCAAGGGACAATATTAACCACTAACAAGTGCAAGCCTTCATATAACTAAGCAGAACAAAAGAAGCTTGGGTATTAATGACAGCATGATCAAACTGATACCGTGACACGTGCCACCTGGCATGTTCAACTATTTTTTCTTTCACAAGGTTAAAAAGATGTAAAAGAAAAGTTAAAAGCAATTAATTAAGAGGACACGACTTTCTCCTACCAAAATTTCAGGGGGAAATATGATGAAGTCAAACTCATGTCACTGCTTAAAAAGTTAGCACGAAGTTCAGAGCAATTTCCGCAGCCAAAAGAATATGAAACTATGAGTAAACTCCAACACCCAACCCTGCCTGATTATAAGCACACAGATCTTGATAACAAGAGTGAGTTATCAACCAAGGTTATGTTAAGAGTGCCAAAAACTCCCATCTCAGTAAGTTTTCATGTCAAAAGTTTTTGGAAGATATGCATCAAAGAAATACTTGTCCACCCAAAACACCCCCTGACAAGCATATCATTTCATTAATGCAGAAAAGAAAAAGAAACGCATGTATTAGTCGAAACATCCAAAAACTTAAATAACAGACAAAAGGAAAATATGTATCTTGCTCACCTCTCCTCGTCTGTGGAGACAGAAACACACACACACACACACATATATATATATTAGAGAAAGAGAGTTGTATACAGTTTCAAATAAAAATGCTTTAAAATTGAAGAATCCATATTTATGTTGTCCAAGTTCTCGCACTTTTGAAACCACTACTTGTGCTCAGAGAATGACATGGATTTTTGTTGAGTTCTGTTTTGAAAGAATGACAATTTAGAAAACTGAGTTAAGGCCAAGGAAAATGAAAAGCAGTCAATGTGGTAGATAATAATAACAGCTTAGAACGACAGGTATATTTCGATGAGTTGCACATGGAAGATTTAACAATATATGTATCACTATGATAGACTGCTCGAAATCCAATTTATCATGTGATTCCTTGGAGCTGAAGAAATATTTTGGTATATTGACAAAATTGACGCAAACAGACTTGAAGGTGAAGGTATCCCGACAAATTTGTAGGTTTTATAACAGCATACAGCATGAGCAAGAAACTACATAAAATACATCAAAAGATCAACATACCTACGACGTTGCTCAGATGTAGTAGTCATTTGCATCGTCTCCCCTGTAACAAGATGCTCTACTACTGTTGCTAGAAGTGATACAACCTGCAGAGAACAGTTCCCATGCCCAGGACAAATAAAATAAATAAATTAAATGTAGATGGTCCTGCTAAATATGTTAACCAGAACCTCACCGATCGCTGAAACAACACAATAGGGGAAAAAATGGCAAATACACTTCAGAACCAATCCTTTTAGCAGCAATTTCAAGCAAAAATCTCATCATTACAAATCTTCTACAAAATTTGGAGTCTCATAATTTGTATTATGCTCCATTCCAGAATATAAGTGCAATTTACTTAAAATGCAAAGATTGAATGCAATGCAATCCTTCTTGCTCTATCACAATTCCCAGGTGATTTCTCAACCTATTTTATTTTTTCCATTCTTTATATTTAATAATATTTAACTCTTCAACTATCAACAAGAATCCTGCCACTTCAATCAAGTGAGACAGCATCAAATCTAGTGAAGCTGCATTTGCAAGTTAACCGACAATAACTTGCTAAGAAGGCAAAAACAGCATACCTCCGTGTTCTTCAAAGAGGCAAGTGCCACGCATGCTCTGGAAAGCAAGAAGTCTCCAGCCAATACTGCCAGCTGCATGCAGACAAAACAAGAATCTTTAAAAATCTTTTCTATGCAACCACAATATATTCGTTTAGAATAGCAAAATATACTGAAGCTGCATTTAGATTAAAGGAATGAAATTGGACACAAATGGAATAGATGCCAGAATGGAATGGGTGCCGAAATAGAATGGAAATTTAGCATTCTAGCTACATGATGTTTGGATGAATTCAAGAATTCACCTTCAGAATGGACCTTTTTTAAAATAACCCCCAAATATCCCTTGCTAAATTAAAAAGAATGTATGTTACAGAGTGACAGGTGTCAGCGGGAATTGTCGGCAAAAGGAATGTCAATAAAAGAGTCATTACGACCATGGCTAAATTGCAGTCTGTGAAACTAAAACAATTTTAGAAACAAGAGAGAACTCAGAGAAGAATGATCTTGGAGAGTAAATCCGATGAACTAGTAGTTGGACAAACCCAGCTACAGTATTCTGTATTCCACATAACTATGGACCATTATACTGAAATCCTAATGTACTGCGCTAACAGATTGTAACAGCCAAGTTCCCAACAAGTGGGGAGCCCACACAAAACCACTTCTCTGTAAGGTGGTTTTCTGACATGGTTTCCAACTGTGTGGATGGGACAGAGTTGGTGGCAGTGATTGGGTGGCTCTGGTGGTGGTGGTGTTTTTATGGGAAGGCACAATTGTCAAATTTACCAATTCCACTGGAATGTGGCTCCTTCAAAAGTCTTCCCCACAGAATGAAATTAAAAGGGAATCGAATATTACATGGGAATGGCCTATTCCATCGGAATGAGTAACCAAAAACATATTTTTTCATTTTAACCGGAATGGGTCGTTCCATTTCAACCATGATTCCTTCAATGTAGACGCAGCATAAAAGCAATATATTAATAACAAAATATAACAGCAATGTAAATCAAGAAATTTCAAAGAAATAACGTCTGAGTGACGTCAGGGGCTACTAACTCAAACTTGCACATCGAATTGTTTTTATTTTTTTCTCTCTTGTGAGTTGGGTGGAGTGGGTAAGAAGGAACGGATGCTAATTATGAGTAAACCTTGCAAATGCTTCCAAAGAGATATTCTACCTCAACCAGTAAGGTATTCAACAGTAATTTCACGAGAACATTGAGAAGTATCTTTTGTAATCACCCCGTTGGCATTTGTCAAGAACATTGAGGAGTATATTTTGTAATTATCTAAAGGATTATAGATAAAGGCTACAAATATTTGACCAAATCAAGTTTTAGCAAGGAGGTAAACACAAAATGAAAATTAAACATAGAAATGCATAATACACTCTACTTTTTTATTTTGACAAGTGAGAAATGCAAATATAACAGAATAATGACTAGCAAAAAAAGAAAACGAGAGAAAAGCTTTTAGATAAATTGAGTGGCACAGATTTTAGGGAACCACATTCAATGTATAAAAGGAGGCTAGAAAGTAGTCAGCGTAATTAAATTAGGTACCTTATTTCCCATAACAGAGTTTAATGAACCAATTCCACGTCTTGTATCAGCATCATCCAGTACATCATCATGAAGAAGGCTGGCGACCTAAAATAAAGAAGTGAATTCGCTACTCCAGAAGCAATGATGTGCAAGTGTCTGGCCTTCAAATCAAAACTTTGTGCTAATTGATCTAATATAGCTTCAAATAAAGCCAAGAACACACTTGAATCTGATTTTTATTTGTTAAGCAATTGATAAAAAAAAGGAAATAAAAGAAGAAGCTGATCCGTCCTCAAAAATAAGAAAATTAGGTATCTACTTTTATATATCAGAAACGACTTCAGTTTCAAGCCCCTTGATTTCTGGAGAGGCGAAAGCTTAACCAAATGATCCTATTCTAAACCCAAGATAAGTCATGATTATAGAAATCCAGTTCCATTTTCTTAATATGTACATGAAGGATCAAGATCCAAAAATTGATTAGAGTAGGGCAGGAATAGAATTGGAAGATAATATGGACTGATCATTAATGATACTCTTTCCATAAAGCACTCTCGCCTCTGTCTAATTCATGGTCTCATGAATTGCATAATTCTCATCTAAGTAAGGACATTGAAGGGCTTGATGAGAGGATGCAAAAAATAAAATTGAACGGAAATATGAACTCATGCATTAAATGACCCTCTATTAATGAAGCACTCTCTCCATCTAACAAACACCTTCTTTCACGGTCTCATAAGTCATATATTTATATCTAATTAAGGATACTGAAGGACTCAACTTGTTTTGAATCAATCTGCCAAAAAATTGACATCCAAAGACTGCCTACTAGATGGAAGGATTATAATATTAGACAACAATATGCAAACTAATGAATTAAAATCAAAGAGAACTTACATGGATCATCTCTGTTACCTCAGCTATACACTGCTGTCTTGTACGTAATTCTGTAAACAACATATCAACACCCCTGTGAGGAAGTGGTGCAGGTATAGGTAAATTTAAAGCTGTTGCCATCAACAACAGAACCTGCAAATAGAAATACTTCTGTTAAGAATAAAAATAAACAAATAAACCAAAAAGGAAGAGATGGATGCTAGACAGTTGTCAATGTTTTGGCAAGAAGTGGGAAGAGAAAAAATTCAGCTAGCACCTTAACCTGAATAACATAAAACTGAACAGGAATTCAATTCGACAAAATCAACAAACATCTGTTGTACAAATAAGATCTGGAGTAAAAAATATACAAGACAACTAGTAGTTCAACAATGTAATATGTTCTCAATTCAACAACTCAACTCACCGCTTTTTATCCCAAACTATTTGGGAACAACATAATATGTTCGATGGTAATTTATTTCCACCATGACCATTGAAGAACAAAAAATCACATGGCTAGAAAAATAACATGAAGGTGCAAAAGAGGGGTCAATAGTTGAGACCTACTTCAGTAAAATTAATATTACCGTGGGACGGAACCTCTTTCCCTCCACACCCAGTTTAAAGAAATACTCGGCTGCTGAAGCAAGCTTTGGGACCTGTAGAAAAACATATTTGAATTGATTTATTTTTTTAATAATCAATCATAATATACTGCAATCTCCCTTCAAATCATACATTTGCAGAATGAAATAAAATCAGTCAGTCAAACATGAGAACAAGTGGTTGACCCAGTGGTTGAAAGCCAACGCATCCCCATATAATGTGAAATTGTCGAATTCACCAGCAGCAATACAACACCCTTTCCCCCCTTATATGACATAATGATGTGATGTGATGCTTATATGCATTACCATGAAAGTAAGTCAAATACAATAGAAATGACAGTCCATACCTCAGCAACTACCATTGACCTCAACCTATTAGCAAGAATGGATAATTCATCAGCAACAATAGAAAATGGGTCCAATTGCTCCTGGATGGTAAAAAGAAACATCAGGTACTATATCGACAGAGTGGATAAAGAAAAATATTTAAACAAAACGGAATAGAAGAAACACAAAGAAAGTATCATTATAAAATTAGAGCATGCAACTAGATGATATAATGCAGCACCATATGATTATGTCAATGTAGCAGAAGACTTCATAACCCACATGCAAGAAGCGGCAAGACTCGCTCTATCTTTCTTCAGAAACAATTACATATCTGTTTTCAAAATTAGACTGGGTGATCAATTAGAGAAACATTCTGGTATCTGAAGGATAATTAACTGACAGAAGTCTTCTAGGATCATATATCTATTTTGTCAGGAGAAGTTATATCCAGAAACCCTCTGCAGCAAAATTGGTGAAATTAAACTATAAAGTAGGAATTATAGCATTGAGGAGTTGAAAGTAACAGTATATTTTGTGCCCTTGCTCCAAGTGCAAGTAATATGCTGTTAGGAACACATGAATAAATCATAAGTTTAAATATCTAAGGCATTTATTTGGATGTCAGATGAACCAAACACAAGGAATGATATATGTTCCCTGTATATTATTCCTTATACACCCAAGCAACAAATAATAAAAATTAAGACAAGAACCAACTTCTTTCTTCCTTAAATAGTCAACTGGCTTACATGCATAGTTTCAGAAAGTTGCACACAGAAGTCAGAAAATAAAAGAGTGAATCACTTCAAATTTGTTTCAGAATCTTTTACAGGGTTTCTCAGCAACCAATAAAGCTTCAACAAGAACAGGAAAATCTAACAACTAATTCACATAAATATCAACAAATGCAACTTGTATAACTATTCTCATAATTAAGATAAAGCACAAGAAACACTGGAACAATAAATATAAGAGATCAAGCAACAAAACGAGAAGTTACAATTAACCTCAACCATGGAGCTGCTCTGATATTGAACATGTTGCCCAACACCATTAAACACACCCGAAATCCAGGAATAAATTACTCTGCAACCCAAAACCTACTAAGCACCAGAAAAACTGAAAGAATTAGATATCCTCAAACTGAATTAATCAAATTGTATAGTATTTAGGAAGTAAGGTTATCAAAAGAGAAAAAGAAAGTTTGTATTCAAAAAGTGAACTAGCATCAATTTGAATTTATCCCAAAAAAATTAATAAATAACGTCAATTTGAATACCATGACACTGATACAGTGTCAATTATATAATCAATAAGCAAAAAATAACAATTTGAAGAGAATAATACTTATATATATATATATATATATATATATATATATATATATATATATACGCGCGCTCACATATATATGTAAACACGTGTATATTCAAATACGTAAGCAGGCACACTTCAAATGTAGAATTGATCTTTTTTATTAGTAAAATTTATGCAAAAAGGCAACAATAAGAGGGCTCCGTCCCAATCCACACAAAGCACACAAAAAGAAGAACCAAAAAACACAACCTGCGTCGGCCACCAAGCAACCACCTCCCCCCCTTTTTTTCCTTACATCCACACCCAACAACCCAACCTGGAGCACCAATGAAGTGCCAAAGGTACAAACAAGCAAAGGGCATATCCATAAAACAGTGCACCTGCCAAAAATGCACAAAGGAACTATAAGAACTCTACTGTATTACTAATCAACAACTAAGCTAAATACTGCCTTGTCCCAGCTGATTATCCTCATCAACATAAACTTGTTTTTCTCCATCTTGTATTGATCCCCAAAAATAATGATTATAGAAAATCAGCAAAATAAATCCAAATCATGTAACTATTAACTGCTTCCACAAACATGATGAGTCCTTCAAACTCTGGCCCTATCTGCGAACCATAATTGTCCCAACCAATTATAACAGTACCACATCATCCACTAAAAAATTGATCCCTTGAAACTTTTCCATGCTCACGCCTTAAAACTTTTCCATGCTCACGCCATTGGTCCTCATATCCTTGGAAAACCACCAGTATTCATTTGCCTTCCATCCAAACTGCAGCAACTCTAGAAAGCCAATCTGATGCAGGACAAGCCCGCGAGACTTGGTTGTAGCAATATAAAGGCTTTAATGACAAAACCATCTCCTCTTGGACTCTTCAAAGTTCTGATGTAACCAATTAATACTAGGTTTGCACAACTTCAATTAGAATGAATTTCCAAATCAGGAAAAACCATACCAACAATTTTAAGGATCAAAATAACTGAATATTGAGTTGGGAAACTTTTGAGACTTATAACAGTTTAAGTGGGACCCTATATAGACCTCCACAACATGGAAGCACCACATACGTGAACCCAAAGGTCTTGATGTGAGATAGTTGAGTGTTGAACATTGTAGTTTTGCATGCTCATAAATGATAGTGAGATCCCGCATTGAATGAGATGCAAAGCGCTCTTCCCCTCCATCTTCTCTAAAACCCCTTGGAATGCTAGGACAATGTGTCGTGACCATGGATCAACATCAGTTGAACTTGGAATTTCTCTTTCATCTTTTAAATCTGCACCTCCCACCTACACCTTCTCAAAGTTCTCCCAAAGTAATGCCAGACCTTTATAGCTTGGGCCTTGAATAATGAGGTCAATACTGTATTTGGCACCATTGAACGTGCACCACTATCGTCAAATAATTTTATCCAAAAACCAAAAGACCTAAACTGATAAAAATGTTTTTATAAAGTTTAAGCTGGCACCTTCCTAAAACTGACCTGTCGGGATGGCATTCTGATGAAGAGTCCTAATATCCAATTCAAGCTAAAAGCAACTTCCACGAAAAATAATAATTTGTTGGTCAAGAATTCTCTTTGCAAGTCAATGTCTAATATAATTGGCCCTGGTCCAACTCCAACATATGTATGAGTTGCGAAGTTGCTGTACATAATTACTGTACAATAGAGCATTGTAGCTATGGTTTCTGGAGCATCCTGATGTAGCAGATTCTCAAGGACAATAAATACACGCTGATGGAAGCATTGCCCGACAAAAGCCTGTTTGAATAACTATGATTGCTTTTTTCTTTCATTTTTCTTTCTTTTTTTTTATCTCATCTAATCAACTTATTCATCTTCATTTTCAGATTAAAAACTATGCATATTCAGGAAAGTAATCAATATCAAGATTAACCTCACGACCCAATTTAAACAAAGCCTATGTTTCAACAGACTAGTACTCTCTCCGTCCCAAATTAAATGCCCAGTTTTGACTTTTTAAAGTCAAATTGACCATTTTTAAAACTAATACCATTTTTGCGAAAATATAAGTGAAGAGATTATAACCAAAAGAAGGTATATGCAATTTACTACTAACCCTAATTTCTATGATTTTAAAAATATATTTATACATGCTTAATTATTAATTCTAAAAATAATTAATTTGACTTTAAAATGTTAAAATTGGGCATTTAGTCTGGGACGGAGGGAGCATATAACTCATCTCCAAAAGCTAGCTCATAGGGTGAGGGTGCTCAAGACCTGTACAACACAGCCTGGAACCAGAACATACGTTTACAAATTTCAATTGAGGCTTTAGAAAGGGAACCCGCTTCCCGTGTAGTAGAAATTAAAACTCCCGTCATATGTCGGAGGTAGTTCTATATTTTCCCACCAATTTTTTGAAGAAACGGAAGTTCACCCACTTGAATTTTAAAAACGAAATTTAACTTAACAATCATAATTCCACAGTTTGGCTAGCAACAAACACCATAAAACCAAGAAACAAATAATTCCATAATACTAACTGTCATCATTGATCTGATTCTTCGAAACAAACAGTTGTATTTTTACGGGTTTACCTTGTGAGTAGAATCCGGAGGAGAGAGAAAGTGACCGGAATGGGAGAGGTTTTGGTTATGTGGGAGTGAGTATATCCATCGGCAACGATTGTAGCTCGTTCTCGAAATCCGAGATAATCCCCGGAAGAATAACATCTTTCTATATGTATATATTACTAGTAATTAATATGTCTGCAAAACTATTATATATATAGAGAGAGAGAGAGGTGATAGATGGGAAGTTGAATGCAAATGGAGATGAAGATTTGAAGAGAGAGAAAGGCGGTGGCGGTCAAAGAAGAAAGAGAGAAAGGGCCAGGGTTTGAGGAGGGGAAGAAAAGACTAATAACTACTTAACTAGTACTAGTATTAGTAATACTGGTGATAAATTAGTTACGTTAATAGTGGCATTGGCTTTGCTACCAAACCTATAGAAGCTAGCGAGGACGACGATTCTGATCCAATGTTTTCATATCCGGCCCCGTCATCGAATCGAAGGAGGTACTGGATTGATGAATTTATTGTTTCAACTAATGATTAAATAGTTATTAAATCAATAATATCATAAATATATAAAAATATATATTATTAATAAAAAATTAAAATATTTAATTTTTTATAAGTTAAAATATAATAAAATTATATTATAATATTATTTAAAATATATATATATATACACACTAAAAGAATATTAAAAAATACTTTAAAACTAATTTACTGAGTCAATTAACGTATTTTATCGGTTGAATCATTAGTTCGATCAGTGACTAATTGAATTTTGACTAGGTTAATAAAAAAAATGGTTCTTAAGCCAAACTGGCTCGTAAAATCCCCTGTTAGGATAATATATATGATAATAGATGAATAGATATTAAAATCCCCATAAAGTTAATCTTTTGAATGCGTTTCAAGTCGTGATAACTAATAAATCAATCTTGAGGTAAACAGTCTCTAATCTTTATCTTTACCTCTCTCTTACTAAGACTATAGATGTTATTGTGAATTCTGGTCAATACCAGATATATAAATAGTGATTTCAAATTCAGAGGTCAATAGTACCGTGTCAACTTTATGTAAGACAGGGTTTGATTTTTTTTGGGTGATAGTGAAAAAATTGACAGATTGAATCGCAGGGTCCAGATTGGTTTTAAAAATATTGTTCTAAACCATATTGTAATACCACAGTCTCACACATTAGTTAATAAGGGATATTTAAATAGAAAAGTATAAGTACACATAAACCAAACACAATATTATCCTCAACATTAAAAGGTACTGTGTGGCACATATCTCAATATAAAAACACGCTTTTTAACGGTGATGATGATATTGTGTTTGGATGTTGTGTATGTATACTTGTCCTAAATATATATAAATTCAAAGCTGTTATCATTACATTTAAATAGGAGAGTTTGTAACACCCTAGTTTCACATTAGTTAATATATAATATTTAGACGTGTATATAAAAACTCAAAATTTCTATCATTAATACATTCAGTCGTAATTTTTAAATAATTTTGAGTTAAAATAATCTAAAAAAATATTATTAAAATAATACATTAAATATTATTCTACTATAATTGTTTACGAATATTTAATTTTCGTATATGGTAATATGTGTTTTCAACTCTTTTTACATACGAATTGAGGAGTTTACTTGAAAAATAGTAAATTTTATCATGATTATGTGTTGACCTTTTTATCATTGGTTATGATAAAATTTTAATATAAAAAACTCGCATTCATACTTGCTAAAAAAATCACATTATAAGTGAATATTTTATAATGTCCAATAATCTCGTATAAGGGACATAATATAATACAAATGTCACATAAAAGTATAATACAAATCTCATGTAAAATAAAAATAACAAATTCATACCTTATTGATGACAAATTTTAAGTTACGAATTTTACTTTGAGAACAACTTAATATAGTTAACTCCGACGTAAACATTATGTATTTACAAGCACATTTTTGCACGATATTATAAATAATATAAAAAAATATGATAATTTTGTATAAATTTCTCTCACATGAATGTCAAACTTACTCATTATTCACGTGTGAGAAATCATATAGAAATATCTTAATTTTTATAAAAATATTAATTTTTAAAAAAATAGTTTAAGTGATATTATGGATGGTTAAGAATTAAAAATATTGTTTTGTAAGACTTTGACGCACCTTATATAAAGGGAATTGATATTTTCGCAATATTCTATTCATATGAAGGTGGGTCTCACTTATTATTTATGTTAAAATACAACTAAATAAAAATCTAAAGTATGTGTAATTCATAAATTACTCCTATAACCTTTATAAATATAATTGTGTAGTTATTTAATATTTCTTATGAATGTCCAAAATGGAAAACAAAAAAAATATATATTAAATTAAGTTGTATATATATTATCTTTTAATAATTTTTTTTTGTTATAACGTAACAATGATGATATTTGGCATCTATAATACGAGAAATTCAAAATGATGTAGTTTATCAGTTCGAAAATATAAGATTAATTTTTAATGTTAAATTAAAATATGTGATTTTTAAAATTTCAAAAACAATAAAATTTGTAGTTAGTGAATTTTTTTTAGACAACTTACATTAGTTGTAAATATATACATTAATATTAAACAAATAACATTAGCATAAATTGAAAAAAGCCTAAAATTTAGAATTTTAAAATTAATATCATATTTAGGGCACATAATATTTGACTATGTTGTATTGGACTCGCGTATTTGAAACACATAATATTTTAATATAATGTATTGGACAAACTAATTAATTGTTGATATATTTTGAATTTTTAGATTTAATATATAAAATCTTAAAAATTAAGATTGATATTATTTTATTTAAGTTTTATAAATGACAAATATTACAATGAATAGTAATTTTAGATAATATACATTAATTATATTTATTTGTATTAAAATTAAATAAATTTGTATTAATTTTGAATTTAAAATAGAGAAAGTACTATATTATATTTTATGGAAACTGATATTATTATATGAAGAAAATTAGGGGTGCACAACGGTCACTTTGGTCGATTTTGAATCTAAAAAATAATCAAACTATTTAAATCGGTTATAAAAAATTAAAAATTAAAATCGCATAATTTTTTACTTTGTAGTCGTTTATCGCCCTATTCGGTTATTAATTAAATTGGTCGGTTTAAACGATTTAGCCGATTAAATTCATGCCAAGCATACTGAACATGTTTATTGTTCATTATATCTTTTGTTGGTTTCACCAAAGATTTTATCTGCAAAAAAATACATAATATGGTCAAAAGATAACTCAACTACTTTTCATTAGGAGTGTGCAATTGATAAATAATGATCCGAACCGAACTAATATCGAAAGTGACAAAAATTTGATATCGAAATCGGTATACCGAACCGGTTCGGTATCGGATAAAAACCGAAATTAATATAATTAATATTTTTTATTATGATTTTTTTTATTATTATAATAATTATTATTGTTATTATTAATTTTATTATTATTATTACTATTTCTATTATTTTTATTAATCATTTATTATTATTAATAATAATAATTTTAAAAAAAGATTAGAAACCTAGTATTACCAGTCAGATTCGGTAAATACCGAAACATAAAAATACGGTACCGAAACTAGTACCGAAAAATCGATATATTCCAATTTTTTTATATCGATACCGGACCGATTTATTTTGTACCAAAAAATCAATTCGGTCTGATCTGATTTCCCGGAAAAATCAAAAACCATCCACAGGCCTACTTCTCATATTCTATTATCGCTGATGTATAAATTAAAGATGTGAAATCAACGTGGACAAAATAACTAACATGTTTATTCAAGAAATGTACTGCATTGTCAATTGCCAGGATTACGGCAGATCAAATGTCTTGTTATTAAAGATTCAAAATGATTATGCAAACCTCGGGAGTAGAAAAATTAATCCAGTCATAACTTGTATAAAACTGGTGAGAACTAAATCCATGTCAAAAAAGTTCGTTAAGAAAGCATAAAAAGTCATACCCCAGAAGCAGTAACCCATTTGCCATCAATCCAGTCCTGATGCAGTCTTAATCAGTGTTTAAACTCCATTTTCACATCAGTTTCCCTGAAGTAGATGATTTATCAAGTATTTTATAATTTTAAAAATTCGGTCCATTTTTGTTATTTTAAAAACTAAATCAAAATCAATCGACCGATTTTTTTTATTTTTTTTTATACCGTCAGTTCATAAATTTTATACTTCGATTTAATTTATTGTCAATTTGATTTGACTGAGTTAATTTTTCAATTATATTTATTTTATTGCTGAGCCCTAAATAAAATGAGTAGCTGTACTTTTTCTGTTATCAATGTCAATAATTAACTATTACACAACCTGATTTTTTGTTGAATAGTTGGCGAGTTTTATACTACACAAGAGAGATTCGCGTAAAAATATTATTTTTTATATAAAAATATCTGTTTCCTATTTTGTTTAAGAATTTACCAATAGAATTAGTGTAAGAAAGGAAAAAAACTACTGCCGTCCAAAAAAAGGAGACCCTATTCCAGTCACACGAACAGTACGACATCTGTGTATGCGGCCCAGTTGATCTTCCCCGGTGCCATTTCTTTGGTTGTAGTTCTTCTTAGATGTATATCGAAGAAGGTACTGATCCTTCCTTTCTATCTAGATGATTATAATTTATTGATTATTTAGATTATATTTTTCCACTTAAATATTTGTATTAACATTGTCAGCTTTGCAGTGCGGTAAAATTGCGGTGGCCGGAGTTTATCTCAGATAGCATATTAGAAAGCATAACCAGGCACGAGGTAGATATCTCAGCCTTCTTTTAATTTCATTCACCTCACATATCTTAATTAATGTTAAGGTTGGATGGAGGGAATGGAATGAAGCGAACTAATGAAAATGTAATGAACCAAGAAATATAATGAAAAATAGTATATTAGATGTTAGATGATTATTTTGAAGGATAAATTATTCTAATAGAATGAAAATTTATTCTATTCATTTAATTTTTATTACGTATGAGACTCCCACCAACAATCAAACGTATATTTGAAATAATTTAAAATAATTTTATTCCTTCCTTCATCCCATTCTTTCTATCCAAATGCAACATAAAATTTGTTTTGGATGGTATTTTAGCTGTAGTATCAGATTATCAAAGTTTTGTGGCATCTTTTGGAATTCTATTACATATATATTGTTTTGTTTGGTGACTATGAGTTGAGATTGGAGTTTCACTTTTATTTTGTTATTAATTGAATAATGATTATTCTGTATTGGGTTGACTCTGTTTGGAACCATTGCTGCGCTGGAGTTGGAGGGATGGTGGGATTGTTGAACTTTAGGTACGATCTCATTCAGTAATTTTTTAAGTATTACTATCAAAATTACTTTAAACATCCAACACATCCATTCAACAGGAGAGCCCGTTAAGAAAACAGTCTTGAGTTAGTACAATATCCACAGTTGCTAGCTAACAGAACTTGCTACTAGGATTGTTGAGTAAAGGCTGAAGTTCAGTTTGTCCAACCTATGGAGCTGAAAAGCCACACTAAACTACGTTCGTTCAGCTTATCGAATCAATTAGAATCAGGCTCAAGGGAAAGTTTGGTAGCTGGTAAGTTAATCGACCCATTGTCAACATATTTTACAGGCCAACTAAAAGGATTGATGATGTCAACCCTAGAAAAAAGTATGATAATCTATCTAGGGAGATTATAAGTTATGTCAATTCTTTTAAACACATGTTATCCTACAAGTGCATCTTCCCGGATAGGATCCTCATGTGAGCAAACCTACTTTACAAAGAAGGGGACCAGACTGGGAGAGGAATAAAGTAAAGGGATTCATTCACAGATGAGCCCTTGCCTATACCAGAGAGACTTGTGAGATCGATATAGAGACAACGAGGCCAGGGGAAGAGACCCATTCTTTATAAGAGAACGGGAATACGGAATGGACCGATACGCTCGATAGATAAAGACAAAAGAGCAACTACAGTTGCGACAGATTCCTACACCAGCTCGAGTGCCAGCACCTACACCCGCATTGACTGACTGACATAAAATAATTGGTGAACCAAGCAGGCCTCCTCAAACAAATCCGACTCTCTCATCATCTCTCGAGATCTCTTAATCCTCATGTATATGTGTATGTTTAAAGCATATTTTAATGCACTATCACTGAAAATATAGACTATTTGCTATAGGTATGATTTTCTATTGTTTTACTGATTTTTATTCATGACATTTCCTTAAAACTGCTGATCTATTGGTTTTTGATAATGTAATATATATTGTTGTGTAATGAGTTTCATGTATTGCATACGATGGTTCCTATCTAAATTGCTTGTGTGCAAAAGACTTCGTCTGCCTTTGTTTGTTATTATGTCAAGTGTGGTTGCACTTTATACCTCACACTCACATAGAATAAAACAGGAGTCACTTTTAAGGTCTTCTAAACATGGCAAATCTTTTTCTGTCTGATTATTCTGATATGCAAGATGGACATTTAATTGCAGGCTCCGGCACTCAAAATGGATCAGGAGGTCTAAAATTTGAACATCTATGTAGGTGTTATGGCTATAATTCATTTTATACTTATCTTGTCTAGATAATGTCGCAGTTCCTGCTATATTTGGTTTCAATGTCATTTGTTCCTGAGAAAAAGTAAATCTGTAGCACTTTCTTCCTTGATATCATATTTTCTCTACGGAGTCTCAGAGGTTATACTCATTCTGTGTTTCTTTTGCAAATTTATGACATTCTTTCTGGGTTGCAGTTGCTACTTGGAGTCCTGCTTTCCCTAATCAAATAAGGCGGTGTTCAGTTTATTACCAACTCTACTGTAAAGTTTATAGCCTGACCATATTGTTCCATCTCCCAGCTCGATGTCTCTCCGCAACCCCCCACTCCCACGACTCCTCTTAAAAAATGTATCTTGCATGAGAAACGCCCAACAAAATCCTCTGCCATGTGAATGTTTCCGTTCATGACCAGGTGCACTTGTGCTTACAGGCACCAATGGCTCAGGCAAAAGCACTTTCTTGCGCATGTTAGCCGAGTTTTCCAAACCGTCAGCTGTTGAGATCCTTTGGAATGGCCGTGATGTAACAGATTCCGGAATTTTTCACCAGTACAAGCTTCAGCTCAACTTGCTCTCCCTTAAAGATGCTGTCAAAGAGAAGTTCACAGTGCTTGACAATGTTCAGTGGTTTGAAGTTCTTGAAGGCAAGCAAGGGAGGTCAGTAGGTCACTACTTGCTCTGGAGCTTATGGGGCTTGGAAGATTGGCAAAAGATAAAGCAAGATTGCTCTCCATGGGGCAGAGGAAAAGGCTTCAGCTTGCAAGGTTGCTGGCAATCGATAGACCGATTTGGTTGCTTGATGAGCCATCGGTGGCACTGGATGATGATGGTGTAAAGTTGTTGGAGCATATTATCGCAGAGCACATAAAGAAGGGTGGGTGGGATAGTCATTGTGGTCACACATTTGCCTATTGAGACTGAAGATGCCACGTACTTGAGGTTGCCTCGTCGGTTCCCACGGAAGAATGACTTTGGTAGACATGCTTGATCGAGGCGGTTAGAGAAAGCTTAATGCTAGTTTTAGTTTTTTGTCAAAATTTTGGATAGAAGAAGCTCAATTCGCTGCAGGAAGGCATTTTGTGCATCAAGGAGGAGAAGCTCAATTCTTTAAAGCATCGTAACTGACTACTGTACGACTAAGTTGCCCTATTTTTCTTTCATCCCAGTTCTATGAAAAACCACCCTTCAATTTTTTTCCCCCAGCTATAAAGAGATTTAAAAGGTTACAATTGGTTCGATAGTTATAGCTTGTAAGTTGGTAAATATGCTGAGCTTCTTTAAAAGCATTGAAATGATCAGTTGATTGAGCTCTTTTATTATTTGGCAAGTCTTCCACCAACTGACGTATTAAGAGAAAATGACCTCAAATACGAAAATTATAGTATCAACTTTCAAGTAACATTGGTAAGATGCTGAATGTTCACTAGGGAAATAATTCTCTCTCACTCTAGTTTATTTATGCTTGGAAAGTAGAAAATGTAAGGAAAACTGGGAGACCTGTGCAATGCTGTATAAAATATATGTTTAGCTTAACCAAAGAAAGTACTCCTATATCACAAAAAAAGAGTCTTATTTCATTTTTTTAAGATTGATGTAAATTTATTGACATTGATTAGTGCAATAATTAATATTGTAATTTACTTAAAAATTAGGATTACTTAATGCAAAATTGTTATTTCAAAAAATAATTATATTATAATTTAAATTTTAAAATTTTATAAATTAATTAAGATCAAGGTTAAACGAAATTTTTTCCCCTAGAATGGATTGAGTAAAATAAAATAAAATAAAATAAAAGTTGCTTTAGAAAATCTGTAAACAGCACATTTTGTACCGACGAGAATACCCTTGTTTTTTACACCTTCAGTCTCCACCAGGAGGTCAAAACAGGGAAAAGAAAAGCAGGGGACAGTATAGACTGAGTGGGTCGGGACCAAAAATTAGGGCATGAACTCAGAAATATAGAATGAGGCTCCAGAGAGAAGGGATGTTTCTGAGGGTGGTTGCCCCTCTCTGAGAGCCCATGATTTCGTTTTTCAGTTACCAAATCAACAACCCTACACTTTTGTGTGTGTACGTACGTATGTATGTTTGTATGTATGTCAGCTGGCTTTTCTTCTTCTTCTTCTGAGTATCTTCATCATCATCATCATCATCACCACCACCACCACCACTAATGACTAATACTGCTTCTACTACTGAGCTACTACAATACGAGGCTGTGATGACAAAAGATAAATTTCTGAGTTCAAAATCAGGCAATGAGGTAATGTGACCCGTATCTTGGCTGGGCAACCTGGAGAAGGGTATGTGAGACAGACCGACAGACAGAGATTGATTTGTTGGAATCATCTTCACTCACATGCAACTCTTGGTTGCAGCCATGGCGATGTCACCCTCTTGCCTGATATTTTACAGATCTGAGCCTCACTCTTTCCATTCTCACTATAGTTTGTGTATTACTATTATTTTCATTAATTATTTTATTAATTCAATAAAATCTTCTTGCACAAAATTAATGCATTTGAGATTGCATTAGTTTAAAAAAAATAAAAAAATAATTTAGAATGCATTAGACTTAATTATTAATTTGAGTTTTTCCAAGACAGAATTACTACGGACATTCTGTTGAAGTCTAAACAGTACTAGGGAGTTGGGACGAAGGATACTGCTATAACACAGGTTAAGCCAAAAAGAAAAGAGAAGAAAAAAAACTCTATTTCACATTTTTTTTTAAAATCTATTTTTTTTTGCATTGTTGTATTGACATGATTTTATTAAATTATAATCATAATTGAGAATTGATATTTTTACAAAATTTTATTTACATGTAAGGGTGTACAACAGTTAGTTTGATAGGTAAAAAAATAACTAAATTATTTAAGTCGGTTATAAAAATTAAAAATCAAAAGCCTCCAAATTTTTATCTCGTAATTGGTTATTGATTTATTCAGTTATCGGTTTAATCGATTTAGTCGGTTATTAAAACTTAAGCATAAATGATAAAATTAGTATGTCACAAAATTTTAGAGTAATGTATTATTGGATAACAGGGAATTAGTATGTCACCAAATTATAAAAAATGCTTATAATTATATAAAATAAATAATTATTAAAAAATATAAAAATTATATTATAATATTAAGGCGTTCGGTCGGTTTCGGTTTTTGAATAAACTAAACTGAAACCGACCAATATAATTTCAATTTTTTAGTTTTACAAGTTTCATTTTTGTGATTTTCAGTTTTGTTTGTTAACAGTTCGATTTGATGCGGTCGATTTTTCGATTATTTTTGATTTTGTGTACATCCGTACTCACATGATATGAGTTTTACTTACTATTGACGTGGAGAGAGTTTTGTAGAAAAATAAATTTCTTTTATGAAAATATTAATTCCCTAAAATTATCACACTAGCATTACTATATTAAATGTATAATAAAAAGTTGTGTTTGATTACATCTAAATATATTTTAACAGTCTACCTCTTAATATATCTTAAACAAGTTATCTGAATAGTTTAAATTTAATTTTATATCTTAAAGATTTAAAAGTATTCAGAGAATTTTTTTTATCCTAATTTTAAATATTAAAATACAATAAAAAACAAACTATTAAAATATATTAAAATGCAATAGGCTCATCTTAATTTTGCAAGCGAGTCTCTCTTTGCAGGAGGAAAGGGAGTAATAGATATTAGATTATTAGATAAGTTACTTTATTTGTTTTACAAAAAAGAGTTTGACTTAAAAAATTATTCTATAAAAATTTTAATTTTATTAATTAATAATATAATATTATTAAATTTATCATTATAATTTTATTATAATTCAACACTACTAAACTACCCAATTCTTATTTTTAAGGATAAATTTATATATAGTTAAAAACACAAATTTGGATTTAGTTTTGCAATTTCTTTCCTAAATTAGTGTTCCAATTAAATTAAAAAAAAAATTAACACTTGAAATCTAAACATATCATACGATTTAATTATATTATTTAATTTCATATTTTTTTTATTAAATTAGCATTATTGTTAAAATAAGATTTATTAAAATTTAAAATTTTATTCAGTTAAAATGTATAAACATTGAAGTTAAAGTATATAATAACTATCTCTATAGTTCTAATAACTCATAAATTAGTTATATTATTTTTTGAGTGGAGAAACCCATACATATAATGTATTTAATTATTCTAATTAAAATTTAATAACTTAATAAATATCCTGAATCCAATTAAATATCTTAATAATCACACGAGTTTTTTTCACAGTTATTTGTTTTTGGAACGGAGGGAATAATGTTTCCGATGGACTTATATTACGAAGGAGCCGTCCACATACACATAATTTTTGAAGGTAAGATTGTTACAATGACTACTCTACCCTCTCCGTAAAGAACAATTCTCATAGTCATGGGACGTAAATAAGTGATAAATTAAGGACAAAGCGTAAAGAACAATTCTCATAGTCATGGGACGTAAATAAGTGATAAATTAAGGACAAAGCGTAAAGAACAATTCTCATAGTCATGGGACGTAAATAAGTGATAAATTAAGGACAAAGCAGGGAGTTGGTGGTCAATATAAAGGGCTTTGACACAGAGTCACGGGTAAACGGGTAAAAGCCATAAGCTCAAGAATTGAATGAGGCTCAGAGCAGAGAGATGGGAAGTTTCTAAGGGCGGTTGCCCCTCTTTGCCAAAAGATGATTCCGATCATCTGAGCCAATGATTTCCGGCATCCCCGTAAGCAACAGCCCTTTATCTCAACCTGAATCCAAACGTAGCATTATCAATCTCTCTATATATGTATATAACAATAATAATAATAATAATGATGATGATGTGCGTGCGTGGGTGTGTGGGTGTAAAGGGTTTAACCCTTTTGCGTATCTGTTTCTTTTTCTTTCTTTTACTGGTGGTGGTGTTGTTCCTACTGCTGATCTGTTGATATATGAAAGGCTATGATGATAAATGTTTCTAGTAATTTCTTGAGCAAATCGGGGCATTGTGGATCTGGCCCGTATCTTGGCGGGGCAACAAATCAGATGGCATTTTAGATGCAACTGTTGTTGTTGCAGCCATGGCGGTGTCAAACCCTCTGTTCTGATCACGTACATACAGATCTGAGCCTCACCCTTCGTCCCTTCCAAGTAATTTTTTTTTTAATAATTATAATGACAAAATGGCTTTTAATAGATTTAGCAAAGATTTTTAGTTTAAATTTTATACTTTTAAAGATATGTTTTTAGTTGAAGTTTCTCTTTAAATATTTAGGAGATTGATTGATCTACATTTTTTTTTCTTAATATTAATGAATACTATTAAATGACATATTTATTTTTTATTTTAAGTTATTTATATCTCATCTTTTTAAAAATAAAAAAATTATATTTCAACTCATCCTTGGTGCAACCTTAAGAAGTTTGAAAGTCAGCTTAAAATTGTTTACTCTTTTTATTTTATAGTAGTAATAGTTGTTTTAGTTTCATGTAAGAAAGTTATTTAATATTATTATTTATAGATAATTGAAATTTGTGTCAAATTTTATACCTACTTCTTTATGGGAAGATAGGGATTACTACTATACGAGAGAATTTCCTAAAAGATAGAGAAATAAATGTCTTCTAAAAAAAATATAAATTATGAGTAAATTAAAATATACTTTTTTTAAAAAATTTATTATTATAAAACGGAGGGACTACAATGAAAAAGTGGCATTGTAAAGTTCAATGTTTTGAAATGGTGCTATGTTCCATTTCCACACTTCCCTATATAAAGTTGTACTCCTACTTGTATAGTATTAGTCCGTAGGTATTACAATTTTAACGCATATCAGATCTGATATGGGCACAAGACGACAAGTTTACGTATGCAATATAAAGTTAATTATTGTATTTATTTAAAATTATTAAAAAGTGAGTTATTATACGAATTTTAATTTAATATTATTTTTAATAATTAAAATGTATGTAATATTTATATACTGTGTTTGAATGTTATATGTTTATATTTATTCATATGTTTGACAATTTTTACATTGTACTATTAATTCTTAAGCGGTTGAGAACTTGAGATTGAGGTCAGGACTTTAAATTTAATGTTGGATTTTATCAAATAACGGACGAACGTGTTAATTTTCTTTCAGTGTAATTCAGAATGACAGAGTTGTTTGTTCTTTGTTTTCTTCTTCTAGCAATTTATATTATTGGTTAAATGAAGAAAATTGAAGTAAAATTAAGTTACCTTTATTATGTACTTCCCATATATGGGGATTTTGTTGGGGGGTACAAACTTGAAACCGTGATAAAATACAATAAATATTATTTAGACTACTACTACATGTTATGTGATGGGAGAAGTTTATATTAATTTTATGTATTTGTATTTTCTCACCATAATGTGAGGGAAAAAAATCTCATATGGTGAGCGATGTCGGGGAAGGAAGGTCCGCGAGAGCATACCGATGGTGGTGGCTGTTGTTACAGGTAACGGTGTGATATGAAGAAATTCACTGTTCGTCTGTCAAATTCATTCGTAAATTTTTCTGTCTCACATCTCTGTGAGACTCTCGCTTGTAATGGGATCCATAGGTACGTGAGAAGGAAAGTATATTATTTATTTATTTTTGGAGAATGGAATAATTTTTCGTAAGATGAATTTTAGTTCATTGTATTATTATCAAAATAAAAATTAAGAAAATAAAAAGAATTTTATTAATATTAAAATAATAAATTTCAAATGAAAACAAAAGTACAATTATTTATTTATTTATATCATTACAAGTCTTTCCCACTTCAACTGTGATTCCTTTAGTCCAACCCTAAGTAGTAATATAAGTGTGGCAAGAGGAGCATTCCTTAATTGTAATGGATTACTTACTCCGTTGGTAACAAGCCTGAGGGTATAAAATTCATAGTGGTAACTGAAAAACTAAAAAGAAGGAAATATGTGATTAGGTTAAGAAAAATAAATTTTTTTTTGGGTAAAGTTGTATAATAACTTATGATAAAAAATATATATATATTTACCACCGTACAATTCTTATTTTTTTTTTAATTCTCTCTGATCTCTATATTATCTCACTAAGAAGTTACATAAAAATAATTATTTTACAAGTCTTATATATAAGAATAAGTATAAATATATAATAATTAAATATTATATTAATTTATATTATTAAAAAAAATAATATTAAAATTTATATTATATTATATTTTTTAATATTATAAATAAATATAATATTTAATTATTAAGTGTGTAGAGCTGTCTAGCCAAAAATGTCGACGATCCCACCTACAATCCAATGGCTGGCTGGGATACTAGAAGTTGTAATGAATTTTTAAATTACACACATTATAAAATATGAGAGAAAAGATTAAAAATGAGCGAAAAGTAAAATCTCATAACTCTTAAAAACTTGAATTGAAATATCATAAAAAAGTTGTCAGAGCGGTGGAAATGACGAAATCAGCCTTCACCAAGTGACGCGCTTGGTTGTCATATAAAATGGATGGATGGAGGGGTTGGGCAAAAGGCAAAGGGTTTGCTCTTGAATGAGGCGTAGAGAGATGGGAAGTTTCAAAGGGTGGTTGCCCCTCTCTACTTTTCATTTCAGCCGATGATTTCCACATAAATCAACAGCCCTGAAGCTGCCCTCTGTCTGTCTTTTTCTCACTGAGGAGGTTGATCAGATCTGAGGGTGCACATATCATATATAGGGAATTGATATTTCCGAGAGGGAGAGAGAGGGAATTATCCATGGACAAACCATTTTGACGGTTCTTCGATAGACATATGGATACCCAGTTTAACTGGGTGGCTATTTGTTGTTGGATCTGTCATGATTTTGGAACGGAGGGAGTACTATTATTGTTATTATTATTATTATTATTGTTAATTTCCGTGAGAGGCTGTGATGATATTTTTCTATTCTATCAGAGCAAACCCAATCGGGCATGGTGAATCTGACCCGTATCTTGGCTGGGCAACCCAGATAAGCATGTGATTTGATTAGATCCGTGGATCTTTCTCACGCCCAACTGGAAGTTGCAGCCATGGCGGAATCACATCCCATGTCTGATCATTCACAGATCTGAGCCCCGCACATTCTATCTATCCAATCAATATTTCTTGCTTCAAAATTTATTATATTTTTGGGTTATATGCACTTTCGATGATATATTTGTATTGTGTTTCTAAATCTAAAATACAATTTCTTTAGTATTTTTTTTTTAAATTTATCTATTTTTATATTTAGACTATAAATTCAAATAAAAACTTTAATAAGCCAAAACAATAGGAAAATATTTTTTTTCTTATTAAAACATCAATTCCTTCTTTTATGCTTTTTTATATATATATTTCGGTACAATAAAATTAACTAGTTCGTTGGCAATTCACGCATAGATGTGCGTGCAGTTCAAAAAGTGATGAATGTATTTTTGGGTTCGGGATGTCTCTAGGTTGTGTTTTTTTATTTTGTTAGAGAATAACAAAGCTTTGAAAACAATAACAAAGAAAATTAAAATAATATATTTGATTTAGTTTATGGTTGGCTGGTTTTAATTTGAATCAAATTTCACCGAAAACGTATTTTTAAAATAATAGATACATGTAAGTAGGTTTCATGAATATATTGCTAGTGACAAATCGTTATACTGATTTATTTAATTTTATAAATGCGTTTCATGAATATATATATTGTCAGTAGCAAAGCATTATACTGAATTATTTAATTGTATATTCTAAGTTTTAGTATGATAATAAAATTTAATGCGAAGATGATCACATGATTGCAGTAGTACCCAAATAAGGTGTCATAAACTTGCGACATTTTTGGATAAACTTTCATGGACCGTGACACTAAAAATTTAGCCAAGGGTGCACTTAAAAGTATGAGACAAAGAAAAGATGGTAACTTTTTTTCTCAAGTTTTGAAAGGAATGCATTATTATATATATGGGTAATTCTAGGCTTTAAAATTTTGGTTTAAAAAATTATATAAAATTATGTATAATCATAATTTTGATTGGGTAAATCTTATATAATTGATTATGTTATAAATTATCATTAAAATATCTATTATGACATATGTCACGTAAAATTTATTTGAGATTAAAAATTTTAAATTTTTAATATTATTCTTATAATATTTTACCGTCATGAGATAAATCCCTATAAAGATATTATTGATTTTTTAAAATATTATAAGAACTCATGCCTAAAGCATAGGGTGGTTGGCTAACACGCCGCTGTCTATAGCTATACTACTATATATATATATATGTTCTGATAAAAGATAGTAATCAAAGGTAATGAATTACTTGTATACATTAAAATTATTATATTTTGGGGAATATAAAGATCTATGGGACATCCAATAATGAAAGAAACATGGTGGGAAAGAAGGGGGTGAAGCTTCAGAAGAAAGAAAACAAACAAAAGAAGAGGGTGACAAGTATATAGGTGATGCCCCAATCACCAACGTTCTTTATTGCACTTGATTTCATCTTGTCATCTGATGAAGAAGGATGTGCTTCATCAGCAGCAGCGGAAGTGGGTGCGCTGGCGTTGCTGCTGCCATTGTTATCAGCGGCAAGCTTGGACACAGGAGGTAGTGGCGGATCAACGATCTCTGCAATACTAAGGGGTTTGGCGGGAGGTAAATGAGGCGGCATCACGGTCGGATCAATTGGGCTAGCCATTAGCCCCGCCATAACTGCAGTTATAGTATATACTTGGGCATGTGATTCATTAAAATTTGAACATGGATTCCCGGCGCAATCAAATGATATGAATTATTAAAGTGTATAATTGGTGGTACTAACTTAGGAATGAGCTTGCAGTTGCTGGGTACTCGGTTACGAAGCCATCAATATTCAGTCGACCAAGAGTAGCTAGCTCTATATAAGGATCTGCGAAGTAATCCAAACTGAGGAAGATGAATTCATTCATGATAGGGTAGGCATATACGAAGATATTTGCAGCATGCAATTCGTCAACAACTCGGCTGGTGTTGGTGGTAAAGTAGGCTGAATTTTGTTGAATGAATGAACTTCTCTCGATAACAACTGCATCAGCATATTTCTTCACTTCTGCCACCACTTCCTTAGGTGCATAGTGTATTGACAATCTAAGAAACAATACTCTTTCGTAAGTTGGGATTTTCTTGAATTCAGATAGTACCAAGCTATCGTCGAACTGAATGATAATCCTTTGAGTAGATTGCTTGTCGAAGCTGGCGTTGGCCAACGTAGTAGTGACAACATCTACTAAACTAAAACCCTTGTGCAATGCTAGATAGCCAGCATTCTGGGATAAAATTATAAATAAATAAATAAATAGTAACGTCAGCAATTTAACTAGTCTATTTTTCTGTTCTTTCTTTCTTTCTTTCATAAGAGGGAGTGTTACTCTACCCTATTTTATATGTATTCGGGACCTACAAGTATTCTAAGTTGTGTCTGACGTTAGGGGCTCTTTTAGGATATTTCTAACTATTTTGGAGTGTCCGGTGTCCTCGTCCATTGTTATGTCCTATGGACGCACTTACATTTGAATAAAGGGTAAATTTCACATGACTATATGGGATTTGATCAAATTTTCACTTGATCACTTGTTGTCTACGAAATTACATTTAAATATTTGTATTTTTTTGGTAAAGTGTACTTTTCGTTTAAACATCCTGACTTTAAATGGCTAAAACCATATTTGCCCTCCGTATCCTCTTTTCCCTCGTTTTCTCCCTCTTCCTTTCTCTTTGTAAATTTCTCAGTGCTAAACCCTTCTCCCCATACCCCAAGCTCTCGCATGGAATATTTCTCAAATAATTTCGATCCTTTGCCCTTTTAATGTTTCTAGTTTGAAACCCTAATTACCAATACACCAAAGATTCAATCTTTGAGCTCTGATTTTCAATTTTGGGCCTGATTGGGTGAGACCCAGTTCTAATTTTGGTCAAAGGTATGAACTGAAGCTGAATTTCTAGAGGTTTGAAGTTTAATTAGTTAGGGATTTGTATAGAAAGGTGGGAAATGGAGAAATACGAGTTAGTGAAGGCGAATTTCAGTGTGGCTAGGCTTATGAGGAACAAGGCTACTAAAGAACAATTGAGAATTTGCGGATGCTTGGTGTAGCTTGATTATTTTACCCACAAGCTAAAAACGAAAACTGAAATGAAATAACAAAAGGGAACTCACGATTATATCTGAAATTTTGTGTATACGCACAATTGTGCTTACAGAACTTAGAGAATTGATCTCCAATGGGCGGAGTCTTTCAATTGTAATAGTTGCTTCAATTGTCTTTTATTTGTTCAAAATTTGTCTAATGTAACTGCAGATGCTTGATATAATATTTGCTAGTAATTAATTGATCTATAATCATATATCTCTAAGAAGTTGAAATTTTGGAATTGCTATGTTTTTCTGGAGGTTGTAGTTTGTATCTAGTATCCTGGATATCATTTCTCTAGCAATAAGAGTCGTCTGGATTCTATGTAATTTGTCATGATCATTTACGTGTTTGACAGTTAATTAAACAGGAATGCAGCTACGAGATCTTCTTGCCTCAACTTTCCATTCAGGGACTACGTAAAGGACACATCTAGAGCAGAGGCAAAATGAGAAATGTTTCAAGGCATTTGAAAGCCCAAGTCCCTGTTCTCAAAATAATGCAAAGTTTCGAAAAATATAAAAAGAAGGGGAGGTAGGATTGTGAAGGTTGAAATGAAAAGTAGAACTGTAGTATACGTTTCATTCTATTCGGTGGAATTCTATGGATTGATGGCTTTGTTCTTGTTCAAGCTCAAATTGGAACCTTAAATTTTGTCACTCCTATTTGTTTACCTAATTCTGTGCACCTTGGTGGTACCTAAGTAACAAGTATGAATTTTGAATTTATAATCTCAAATTATTGAATTTACAAAAACATAGCAATTCCAAAATTTCGGATATGGGTGTAGATTACTGTTTGATTTGGTTCAGGCCTTTTTGAATTGGAAAGAATGATGCCCAAAATGGAGAGAGAAAAACAAAAGGGTAGATATTTGGAGATGAATTCAAGGACATTTTGGACATTATTTGAAGCAATATGACAATATTTTCTTAGGCTCATATACTTTTAGAGAGTGAATGACACGCTCGATTAAAATGGATGAAAAATATAATTTTTTCACTTCACTTCAAAAATACAAGTGTTTAAATGTAATTTTTTAGACAACAGGTGTTCAAGTGATAATTTGATCAGACACCACGTGGTCATGTGAAATTTACCCTTGAATAATTGAAGAGTTAACATAACATAGACTCCAGCTACTATAGATAGATATAGAAGTAGTAGTAATTTTTTAAGAAAGATGGGAAAGCTCACTTTTATATTAATCAGAACTCCTCCAACTTTCTTGGTCTTTGCTAGTTCTAAGAAATCGGCCAAAGTCATAAACTTGCCAATGTTTTTGTGTCCTGGGCTTCTAGAGATGTTGTAGTCCTTCAAAAGAGTTTCAATTGTAGCTGCAATGGGATAAAGGGATAAAGGTTTATTGTCAGACAACATAGGAAAAGGGGTTGAGTAATTAAAATTAACATGTGGGAACCCAAAATAAAGTGTCATAAATTTACTCAGGCTTGAGGGAGAGAATTTCGGTTTAAGTGAGGTTGAATGAGAAAACTCCACTTTGTGGTCTAATTACTGGGATAGTAACAGATCGGTCCATAAAAGTAGTGATTACAGTGGTCAATGCAGAGAGATCAGCATCGCCCATGCAGAAGGCAACTCCATCTTTTGACATTTGGACAGTGCAATCGATTATATCCGCCCCATCATCAATGGCTTTCTGGTAGGCAAGGTCTGTATTGCGAGTTATTATGATCAAACCTATAAATTAAGTATGCAAAGGTCATTCATTAAGTAATTATTATGAGTATTATGTGTTGTACATACTGCTACTATCACTAGTGATACTATAGTGAATATCAAAACTACTCCGTATTTGAATTGATCGTAGATAAATTTTACATTGACACCTTTTACCCTATATATAACAATTTGTATGCACCTCGGACCTTTCAAGAGAAAAGATAAGAAAGTAAGGTAGGTCTCGATCTCACCTGTCAGAGACCTAATAGTAATGTTCTGGATTTGAGCGACCAAGAAGAGGAAGCACACAGAGAAGTTTAGAAGGAAGTTAGGTTCGGAAACAAGAACAAAATGAGCTTGGGTTGTTTTATGGATCTGTGCACATACCGATGGAAGATGATGCAGTGGAAGGGAAATCTGTAAGCACGCCATCAACAGAAAAATGATTGTTGTCGATAAATTGAAGGTACTCATTAACTGGATTAAAACTGTAATTGTAAACTAAGTCATCATTTGCAAAATCAGAAGCGTATACTTCAAGACCTATTTTGTGGGCATCAACTACAAGTGTAGTTGTGGTTCCGAAATCCTATCCTTAACCGGAATTATGTAGGTTTTACCGTTTTAGGGACAAGAATAGTTGATGTAAATGGCTAGATAGCTGCAAGATTGCCCAGTATTGAACCATATTTTTGCATGGTTGTGGGTTCAACCTCGTCTTTCCCCAATATCTTCAAGATGAGCTTTGTGCGGGCTTTGTCTACTTTCCTACTCATATACTTTAAGAAACCTATTTCTGGCGATGAAATGTGGGTTGGCACCCCAAAACATGGATGATTCTAGTATGTATTTTTCCACACATATCATACTGCATTATATTCAAGTAAGCAATTAATTTAACCAAATTACATGGAGTGCTGTGAAAGTTTTCTGCCAAATTAAAATTGCAAAATATATTAATACATGAGATTGAATAGAATTATAAGGGTGACTCACTATATCGCATATGTCTTTAAAAGTGTGTTTATTATACCTTTACAAATTTAAATTATCAAAGATATCAGACAGACAGACAGACCTCAACATTTAGCCACATAGTTTTAGCGTTCTCTCCAAGGTAGTCCGGAGGCAAAACCGGAAAATTATCATCAAACAAGTTTGTTCGAGTTAGTACGCTTTGTACGTCTGCGGGGGAAGATCAAACCAAATTATTTTTAAAGAAAACAAAAATAATTAATCGTGTTCAATATATATGTGTGTGTGTGTGTTATACATATATATGCATGCGGTAGTTAATTAGGTCTTACAATTTACAGAATCTTTAAGATCATCCAAGTTATAGTCCAAGAGCAAACCAGCCATGAAGATCCCGGCCATTGACGTTGTAAGTCTTGTCTCCCTTTGGGAAGGCACGAGCTGCTGTTGTTGCTTTGTCAATGAGGATTTGTGATGCTCAAATTCCCAAATTGTCCTCTGTAAGATGAAGATTACAGTACATAATGGAACCCGGAAGACTGGACTTCATAGCCAAACTATATCCATAATCACTCAACTCTGGGGCTATCCCAGAGTATCCACCCCGTGCTACAACCACCGGCCGAACTCCTGCATCCGCATTCGCATTTGCAATTAGCGTCAAATTATATACCTAATTTATCATTCATTAATACGTATTGCACATATAATTACATACACACTATTCAAAGTTAAAAATTTCTTGTTCAAGACCAGTGGCGCCGGGTCTTCTCTTTTGGGTATTCCCCCTTTAGGATGTTCATTTGGGGGTTTTGTCGTCGGCTCTCCTGTTCCGCCTTTAGGATGATCATTTTGTGCCACACTTGAATCCACCACCCAACAATAAAACAAAAAACAATTGCCGGAACATTTTTTCTGCACCTGTTGTTGGAAAATATATGGAAGATAATAAATTATTTAGAATTAAGGAAGAGTATTTAAATTTTAAAATACTTAGATTTAAGTCATTTACTTTTAAATGACTCCCATACAAAGATTATTTATAGGATTCCTATTACACTTCTAAAGTTACTTAAATAAATTGTTAATCAATTACATGTACATGAACTTAACCATATATGTTTCAAGACACTTCTAAACATTTATGTATATACTTGTATCATGAACTTAATCATTCATGTATCAACACAAATTAATTATATTAAATCAAATTTATATTTTCAACACATGCATCATCGCTAAAAATAGATTCAATACTCTCTCTCTCTCTCTCTCTCTCTCTCTCTCTCTCTCTCTATCTATCCATATATATATATATATGCATGTATGTCCGTCTTCAAAATTTCTTAGGAACTTTCTTTCCGATAACTCTATAAATTTTGATGCTATCCCTAAATTAAAATCAGAGATGAAATTTCGAATGTCCTTAGCCCTGAATAAATGGTTAACACATAACCACCTTGTTGAGAATATTTTGTCCATATATACTCATCTAAAACTATATCTTAACTAAAAAAGCTAACTTATTAAATTTATAATTCATTAAAACATATATGTTTTCGATTTTTTAAATTTCAACGTGAGACTTTATTCTCACGCGCGTAATAACTCAACACACGGCAACTAACTTTCTTTCATCCTATTGTAAATTACCTAGGACATAATTCATTACAACAATGATCATTTTAATCAACTTTGATCTCTTGTTCAAAGCAAATTAAATATACAATAAAACCAGAAGAAGGAGAATTAATATAAAAAGGATATGAATTAGTGAACTAACTTGATGAATTAATTAATATTGATGGGACTCCAGAGATTGAAACATTCCCTATCGAGTTTCAGAGGAGGGAGAAACTCAAGAGGGGAATGTATTATGCAACTGAATGAATTGGATGGAATGTAAGTATGTGATCAGGAGAGCGGGAGAAGAGAGAGAGAGATCTGAGAGAATTGTATAGGATTTAATGAATTAGCTCCCACACATTATTCCCATAAATTGCTGGTCATAAATTAATATTGACCCGTTATAATATAGCAAAGCTGTATATTGTATATATTTGGCGGCTGGGGCAGGCACTTCAAACGCTTAATAACTGTTATTAACGAAATCATAATCCTAACTATTTTCATCCAGTCTTAATTTGGAGGGGCATCTTATATATTTGAATAATATCTATATTATAAAGTCTCCTGAGAAGTTTGGTAATTTTGTATTATTCTTTTTTTTTCTTTCTCTTTTATATCGACAACTTTGCTTATATTACTATTTTGTTTTTTTATATTAATTTATTTTATCTTTCTATTTAGTACTACATATTTTATAAAATTCTTATTTTATTCCACATAATTTATGCACACAATACGTGTACCACCGATGCTAGTATTAATAAAGAGGTTCATTCAATGAAAAATTCAAAGTTTTGAATATATGATGTTGTTCCTTCATTATAAAAATACTAGGAACAAATAAATATAATTAATTAAATAAAATTATGAGAAATGATACAACCAAGTAAGCATCGAAAAAACTTTTGATTCACATTATCGCGAAGAGATCAATATTCAATTATCTTGAACCTTCATCCTCATATACATATAAATAAGTAATGTCATATATATATATGCCAAGCATCTCAATATATTCATGCATGCTAAACGGTTATAACCTTAAACATATGTAACCTACAACATCTTCAATGCAAGCTTAATGATAGAAATTATTATAAGAACTAATGTATTCGTAACTCATGAAATAATTTATAAATTCTTTTGTAACTCATATTTTTTTAACTCATGAGAGAATGATTAATACTCATAATTTAAGCCTTCACTCAAATCATGAATTTTTACTTTAATTGTCGTTTAATCGCCTTAACTTCATCGAAAAACTTCCAAAATGTCCATCGGAAAAGCTCTGAGAGGTTAAGTCAGAACATTAATATGAAGGAAGACAATTATTATGAGTAAATAGGAAGCATAAGAGTCATCTCATCTCCTTCACTGGTTAGGAATTACAATTTTATATACCTTTAGAGACATTTCAAATTGTCAATACTTAATTAGTTAAACTTCTTAATAGTTCTCTCATATTTTAATATACTTCTAGAACTTTCTATGTGTAAAATTATTATATTGTCCCTCGATAATAAGTTTTTAGAAATAGCACGTAGGTTTTTTAAAATAATTATATTTGTTATTGATGGGTTATTTTCACCCATATCATAATGTATAATTAATTTTATTAAAATATTTCAAAATATGATGATAGGTATATATCATCCAATAAAAAGGATTAGTCAAAAAATTTTATACCAAGTATATGTCACTAAGAAAGAAAAAGTTAACGAAAAACAAAACTCTTATTTTGGGAATGTAGAATAATGATCGAAACTATTATATTAAAAATCCAAATATTAGGATTTCAAGTTATTTTACTTAAACTAAAATAATCATCATCGTCATATATATATATATATAAATGATTCATAACCAAAATTAAATGAGAGTATTATTTTATCTAATTCAATTTTGTCAATTCGTTGCGAGAGCCAATGACTTAGAAACAAACATATTGCATAACTATTATTAATGGTACGGCATAACAATTGTGTGGTATATGACGATATAAAAATATTCATATTATCCCTACCGTATAATTGTTATGCGGTAGGACTAATTTTTTTTCTCCTTCCTAGCTACCACATAATAGTTTTACTGTAAGAGGAGAAAAAAAAAGAAGAAATAATCAATGGATCACAAGATGAGAATGAGAAAAAAATCATCATGAGAGTTTTATTCATAATATTTTGTACATAGAAGTATATAAAATAAAGTAACCCAACGTTACTAAGGGGAGCCACATCCTAAATTGTAGAATTCTATCTACAATGGTAATTTACTTCTGATTTGCAGGCAAAGAAAACTTAAGTAAATTTGATTTTGAAATCCAACATAATTTGGTAATCCACTAAAATTCTAATTTGGATTT
Source organism: Hedera helix (assembly GCA_947179155.2). Lineage (NCBI taxonomy): Eukaryota > Viridiplantae > Streptophyta > Magnoliopsida > Apiales > Araliaceae > Hedera > Hedera helix. The sequence goes on along the minus strand of OX359268.1, from coordinate 48,407,590 downwards.
AGAATCCAGCATAGATTTATATGGTGGATAATGAGGGAAATCTAGATGGCGTAACCACGTTGAGAGATTGATATTATCTCAAAATTAGTACATATCGCAAAAACTCAATAAAATAAAATAAAATAAAAAATTCGTATATACCACATAACTGTTATGCGATATGTACTAAAAATTTATTATCATCTATATATATATATATATATATGCCACTATTTAATGGCGCTGATGGGGTAGCTTTTATTGATATAAATCAAGTACTCCCTATGTTTCAAATAAAGAGTCTTAATTACAAAAAAGAGTTATTTTTTAATTAATAATAGGATAAATGACATAATATTTTTAAATTTATCATCAAAATTTTATTATCATATCACCATGGTTAAGTTAATAATTTATTAATTAATTTAACTTTAAGAATAGACTTGGAATAAAAATACAGTCTCGACATTTGTAAAATACATAAATAGTACTTCTTTTTTGTGAGATAACGAAAGTAGTTTATTATTTATTAATAACAACTAATCATGATATTCAGGGTCGGTTTTGAGAGTTTGGAGGGCCTGTGCGAAAAAAAAATAGGGGCCCTCCCTCGCATATAATTTTTTTTTATCAACATCAATATATAAAGCACAATTTATATAAAAAATTCATCATTAATTAAAATAACAATATGTTCTTTTTAAAGTATACATATACAAAAAAAAATCGTATTTAGTAAAAAAAAAAAATCGTGGGCTCTCCGAATTTGGGGACCCTGTACGGTCGCCCCTTCTGCACTCTCTCAGGGCCGACCCTGATGATACTAAAAGCAAAGGTGTGATGCGATACTATGAATAAAGACTTGAAAAACCATACCCACAAATCTAATCTTCAGACACGATTTTTACACAAAAGTTAAAACAAAACATGATTTTTACACAACTAATTTTCAGGCAAAGTTTATTCTAATCTAGATTATATTAGCATGTAAAGTAGAATTAGTTAATTCTATAAAAAATGGCAAAAATATATAATAAAAATAGACAGAATTGGTAAAGGCTATAACATAACTCCATTAATTTCCCTGAAATATTCAACTAGATCAAGATGCATGGCATGATCAACCCAATCAAAGAAATTAATTATTACAACTGAAAAATACATAAATATAAAAGAATTGAAGAAACAACTCATCAAAATGTACATGCATGTAGTATTAATTCACTTATTTGTACTATTAGTAATTCTTAAGCACATAACTCAAGAAATAAAAACCATGCATGGAATTCAGACATGCAATATAATTCTTTTGAAAAAAACACTAAAATGATTAAATTAAAACATTGAGAAAAGAAAAAAACTAAGTTGAATGCATATATATCTAGTTGCGAGGGCGGGTATGCTCCGGTCCGGCAACTCCGGTGACGACCTTAGCGACGTCCAAGGCGGTAGCTTCGGGCTTCTTATGGGAGTACAAGGCAATGTAGCCAATGGCCACGGCAACGGCAAACCCACCGATAGCCATTGTCGGACGAAAACGCACTTTGCTCCTCTGTTGAAGAACTCCGGCTGAGTGGGCTCCGGCATTCTGAAGTTTTGGTCTTGCCTGTTGATCCAGTCCGACGGGTGCGCGTGATCCTGCCATTTTCTGTATTTTAATTTATATATATTTTCTTCTTTTTTCTGATGATGTTTAATTTCTAGCTAGCTATAGAATGTTGTTGTTTTGATGAGTTTTTTTTGGGTGTGCATGGTTATTATGCATGCAGGGTGGCCGATCGAGAAGTTTATAGAGAGAAGAAATAGAGGGTGGGAGGGATCAGTGAATTAATTGGCTTCTTCGTAACCTCAAATTAATCTTTTCCCCATTGTTTTAGGACCTACGCACATTTGACTGAATTAATTCAGACCATCTAGCTAGATTAAAGGAAAAGGAAAAGAACAGAAATGAATTCATGGATGGTTAATCAAATATGGTTATATATTAAAGGAAAAACAATGAAAATAATATATATATATATATATATGTATAAAAATTATCCATGACAACCGGTTGTTGTGAGCAATCAAAATTGGCTTGCAGCAAGAAAGATAAGCGGTAGGGTTAATTACGCATAATTTTAGCCATAATTTTTGCTTTACGCGTAAATTGGTCTAAAGCAAGAAAGATGAGCGGCAAAGTCAATCTACAGCAAAAATGTCCCTTGCATTGGTTGTCAAAATAGTAACCCAACAACCGATTGTCATACATAAAAACCCATATATATATATATTGCAATAACTAAAACTGGGTACAAAAACTATTCAATAATGAAAAATATTAAGTTTTCGATAACGAAATATATCCCACGTTTCATAATAATAATAATAATAACAATAATAATTAATTTTTTAAAATGAGAAAAAATTTCCATTTCTAAAAGGAGCTAACATTTAATGAGGAAAATTTCTCAAAACAGCATAAATGGTGCATTACAAAGTTCTACCGTGTGTATTACACACTTTACATTTGCATTGACATTATAGTTTTTGCTCCAAAAATATCATTTCACTTTATCGAGAGTATCTTTTATCTATTTGACATATTTGAATATTGGATGCACGTACTTAATTTTAAAAAAAAATAAAAGTTAATATATCGTAATTAAAATTTTAAATTTTAATTGACCCTAACATAATTTAATAAAATCAAATAATAAAAATTTTACTTGATCAAAAATAAAAAGTTAATTGTGAAAGTTTAAGAATTCACCTAAGAAAAAAAAAACCGACTAAATTTGAGACATGAAGCGAAAGAAGAAAGTGGGACATGTAATTTGAGACAAAAGGGGTATTAATCAAAGGATTTTTTTAATGTGTGTCCTTAAGGCACACACTAAGCGCAGAAAATAATGTATAATATTATTTATTTATGTAGGTGCACTAAATTCAATGTAAAAAATAATAATATACTAATAGACCCCATATATTAAATTTAGTACAATTATATAAAAAAATATTTTTAACAAATCTCATCTTTTATTTTTCACGCCTTAAAACACACGTTAAGCGGAGCCTTAATCAAATTAATCCATCCGTCTAAAAGTAGATAATCTATCAAATACAGAATTCTACAATGATCTGGATGTATATATATATGACCTGTCAAATTCAAGGATACACACTACAAATGTAAGGTCCTCAGCCCTCCACGCCTCATAGCACCTTATCAATAAAAGATAACTTGCCCTAAATGTTATGTGCTGCAATTAACTACCCACGTACATCATTTTCTCTTAATACAATCAAATCTCCCTTCGCACACAGATTCACACATTGTGAGTGAAATGGCCAAAAAAGAGATGGAAGTAGTAAAGGGTGTAGACCTAGAAAAGTACATGGGCAGGTGGTATGAAATAGCTTCATTCCCTTCAAGATTTCAACCCAAAAATGGTGTGAACACAAGGGCTACCTACACTTTGAGAGATGATGGTACTGTTAATGTTCTGAATGAGACCTGGAGTGATGGGAAAAGAGGGTCTATTGAAGGAACTGCTTATAAGGCTGATTCTTCTAGTGATGAGGCCAAACTCAAGGTCAAATTCTATGTTCCTCCATTCCTCCCCATCATTCCTGTTGTTGGGGATTACTGGATTTTGTACCTTGATGATGCTTATCAGTTTGCTTTGATTGGCCAACCCTCCAGGAAGTATCTATGGGTATGTTTAATTATTTATTCAATTTACAAATATAATTATGCATAGATTTGTAATTCATGTGCGGAATTACATAACTCCAAATTCACATACATGTGGTCCTTCAACCTAAAATTGCGCAAAATTTGTTTGTCATGGCAAAACATTGAAATTGGTTACCATTATCACTAAAAGGTCATCTGTCTGGGTTTTTTTTTCCCCTTTAGTAATATGATATGATGTTAGGACAGGAGTAATAAATTTGGGTTTCCTGTATTGAATTGCTTTGGGGAGAATTATATTTGACCCATTAAATTTAATTAAGCTTTTTGGATAACATTTAATGGCATTAATTACTTGGGAAAAAAAAAGGGAATAACAGTAACACACTCCTTTAAAGAATTGGGTCAAACTACCAAGTTTAACTTAGATTAAATTCCTAGACATGGATTGTGTTATTCCAAATGGTGAATTTTGTTTGGCGGTTATATTCTTATTGTAATATGCCCACTCTAGTTATTTTGGATGGTGTTTGTTTTCAGATATTAAGCAGGCAACCCCATCTTCATGAAGAAATCTACGATCAGCTTGTTGAAAAGGCTGAAAATGAAGGCTATGATGTCAGCAAACTTCACAAGACACCACAAACTGATCCTCCACCAGAGGGTGAAGACGCCCCAAAAGATACCAAAGGAATTTGGTGGTTCAAATCCATTCTAGGCAAATAGAGGGGAAAGGGCAGATAGATGGTGTGGCAATTATATATTATCAGCTATAGAAATAAAGTCCTTAATTCGGAAATGTATCGAAACTTCCTTCTAAGTTTTGTAAGTATGAAAGTAAGGTGTAGTTGTGGTGTGTATGTATTGTGATTTGTGATTGGTGATTAGTAAGTTTTTGTTGGTATTAAGAGCCTGGGATATTATTTCATTAGGAAATAATGGAAGAAAAATGAAGAAACTTAGGCTCGAAGGATGAGCGGTGGGTGGGGTCTTGTTCAGAACTTATCTCGGTTTGGTCTTTTTCAATCAATGGATTACGTGGTGTTTCTTTTCAGAGGTGCCTACTGAAATATGCTTCTATCTTGATGTGATTGTGTCCGTAGGGATGTGGCTTTATGTTCTTCGACAGTTGTAGTGTTTGGTAGACCTCAACTTGGACCACCTTGCCCAAAGAGGAGGATGGAAACGAAGCATTGGCCATAATCTCCTTTCCCTTTGAAAATTCAAGTTTATATTCTTTGAAAATGCAAGTCTATATCTAATATATAAAATCGTTGTAGCTAAAACAATTTTTATAGCCTTTTTGGCTTATCCGAAAATACCCTCAACTCTTAAGATAATTCTTATTTTCTTCTATTTATATTTATTTTTTTATTTTTTTATTTAGTCTTTCAAATTTTATAAAATTTCTACTTTACGCCAAATAATTTACACGAGCAATATACATAATTTACCCACTCAACACAATATTAGTATACATAAAGAACCACCTGGCAACTAATCTTCTCTCCCTTATGGGTCAAGTTCTTGTTGACATCTGCACAGGCAAAATTTCAGATTGAAAGCCCGAGTAGCTCTGCTGTGTACATATTTGTTCTCGTTCAAATTCAAGCATAATTAACATCGTGGAGATGGTTAAAATCATGATCATCAGGTACCCATTTGGTAAGGACCAAAAGGCAGCAGTTAGTAAATGAAGATAAAAAGCTTGCCATCCATGCCAAAAAATTGATTTAGTAAACAAAAAATGAAGGAACATTTCTGGTAGGTTAGGTTATTGAGAGGTTATTTATATTCATTTTGTATAGAAAAAAAATGACAGGACACTGGAATGGGCAAATCCATATTTCAAAATAAACAAGATGCAGCGATATATTTTGATGCCATTAACAACTGAAAGTAAACAATGAGACGGAATTGAATTAATGTAAACAATAAGGAAGCATACAAATAGTATGCTTTAACAAACATTGCCAATATGCCAATACTATTCAGCATTTGCTTTCTTCAATCTCACAAGCCAGGATACAAGAGGGAAGAACCAATGTATTGCAACAATCTATTAGCGATAGACAATAATTTCGTGAATCTCATCATCACACTTAACTGTATAACAAGGAATCCATGGTTGGACATCCCCTTGCTTCAGACGCTTTTTACAATATTGTACAGCATTGATTGGTTTTCTTCGCCTGCTTGTAGAACATCTGTTTTAAGAATATCACCAGCAGGCTATTGTATCAGCAGTGACCAAGTTTATTTCCACAGTAATAAAACAAAGGATAATAATGAAGAATCTAAATTATAGAACCGTGTATATATATATATATAAACAGGGGAATTAACAGGTGACAAGCTTCTTGAAGAGATGATAAAGGTCTCACATGATTACATTGAAAAACAATGAAATATGCTTTAAAAAACATGAGGGATGGCATCATTCTATAAACTAACAGCTACCTGAACACTTGGCTTCTCCACTAGGCTAAGTGGTTTATCCTACGTTGGATCATGACCTAAAGTTTTTCCTTTCCTACTGTAATCGGAATGATAATGATACTATATGGCGTACACCTCAAATTCACCAGTCAAATTTCATAACCTAGGATATTCTGTCCTCCATTGACTGGGATTACTTGACATCCTAAGAAGACAAAATAACTCAATATAAGCATATCTATATTTAACTAATGGAGCTAACTAGACTAGATGTTCATTTATAATGTTGTTCTCATATCCAAAGAGGTTATGAATTCATGTCATATGCACGGACAGAGACACACTAGGCTTAGTGAGGGATTGGCCGAACCACTTAACTTTCTTCTAAATTTTTTTGTATAATATATATCTTTATTGAGGACTTAACAAAAATCATTAGATAAACTATGGTCGAGTAAATAAAGTTCAACATAAAAATAGTTCTATTAATTTTTTTCCCAAAATTATACTAATATATCTTAGACGTACTTACAAAATTACAATTGAGCAACTGTACAGCATAAACCAAAACCTGAACATCTGAAACATTAATAGGAAGAAATACAAAAAGGATAAATGATAAGCATGGAATGAAAATTGAAATCATTTCCGTTGCAGGAAAAATCCTTTAAATTATAGCCAACAAAAGACCAGAACCCTAAAACAAAATGTTTTACAAAAAAACAATGCCTGTAACTGAAACAAAATAAATCAGCCGATAGAAACACTAAAAACTGTTGACAAGCATCTGTTCAGTATCCAACTCAGGACACTGTCAATTCAATCATGTTTACCATTATACATATTAGTATCCACATAATCAGTATTGATCCTCATGATCAGAACCTAGACCGAGTTGGATAATGAAGGCATGATCCTAGCTGTATTTTTAAGCACAGTTTGAAAGAAACCAAAGATGCTCGACAATAAAGATGTACACATATATTAAATCACCATATTGATATTTACACCAAATAGCTGCTGTGTTACATGGACTCATCAGTTGAGGATGAAGACATGGGTGTGGGTGTGGGATTCGTGTCGGATTCTTCACTTGCCGATCAGACATTTTGAGTAACCAACAACTGATATTATACCCCATAAACTTGATGGTATTTCAAATTTGAGGCCATAAACTTGGTACTTTTTTCACCAAATCTGTCATACTTAAATCGTCACTTAAATATACCTCACTAATTATCTTTTAGATTCAAATTAATACTACGTGTTTGACATTCTTTCAATAAATCTCACATAATATTAACTTTAAACAACATGACTTGTCGTATCCACGCACTCGTATCTAAAAAATAGATCATTTTATGCCGAGTCCCCAAATCTTATTATTTTAATAATAGACAAGTCTGACACCTAAACACTACCAACACCCAATTAGCATACTTGAGTACATGCAACATAGAATGGAAGTAATAACGAGGTAATCTATAAACATAATTATATGGGCACATAGCATTTAAATCATAGATGTCAAAAAAGAGTAGCATGACACTAAAGAGAGTTTCTATGTTCCACCAGCATGATCGAAAGTGACGATAGAATACAAACTTTGCCTTGAGCATACAGTTATCTAGAGCTAATTTGGTGAGTTCTACTGGGAGGGCGAAGATCAAATGTATATACCTGTGAAGCTGCACTAAGATCTGAACTCTTCTCAACTAAACTGTCCAGCTTCTCCCCTCGAGCAAGAACACTATCAATGGTCTTGTGCTGTAGAAAATAATAGCATGCATTAACATACATAACATAAGGCAAAACAAAATAAGAAGAGATCAATATGATTCAGTGTCCAATAGATGAAAATGGTCCATTAAGCTAAACATTTTGAAACTCTAAATCCATCTTTGATCATCTTATCTCACATTTCAAGTAAAGAAATTACAACAACAATCTATGGAACAGCAGTATGTCACATATAGGAGAAAGAACCCATGAAGATTAAGCTATCTCAATGTATAGCATTTCTATACAAGTCAACTCCCAGAATCCAAGATAACCAAGGTTGACTCTCCAAGTACTCATTGTTGCGTTCTAGCACTAGGTGTGTGGTCTTTACTTTGGTTTTTAAACACATTATTTTGAATATTTCCATACATGTAACTAAAAAGTACCTTGTGCTAAGATTTAAAACAAAAACAGTGGCTTGAAACACCCAAGACTGCCTATGAAAAACACTGGTGGAGACCAAGTCTCAGTCCAGGCTGCAACCCTTTATTCGTTTTCTTTGGCACATGCTGCTAAATGCAATTGATTTCCTCAATTGCCAATATCAGATACTAGCTTAAACCAAAAAAATGCTAAACATCCACTTGGGGGAAAATTTGGTCACTTATCAAGTGACTTGAGATATATGACAGTAACATGGAGGGGTATGTGATTTGCCAGGGATCAATTACATGTTTGCACTGTTTAACATGGAGTTGATTGTTCCAAGTTTAATGGCAGCTTTATTGTGGGTGTGGAGAGGAGATGAACAAGATCAAGTGGTCTCTAAGCCTCACTTTATTAGATGTCGACTATGGACACAAAGAAACATTAAAAAAAAACATGACATGGCCAGTATCAAGTTGCAGCACTTTTCAGTAGTTTCGTTCATGGATGTTTTGGGGAGGATGTTCAGTATTTACTTATAGCTTTGCCAGTTGGTGCAGTACTTGTCCGTAGTCTTTTAATTGGCTCCATATTAGGTCGGCCATGGAATACTGGTTTGTATACGCTATGGTGGATGCTTGGTAGCATAGGTGTCCTTAGTGATACTCGGGTGCTTATTTTTCTCTATTTATATGGAAGGGTTGCACGTTGCTTAAGAGCTTTTGGTTGAATACACTTTTCTGGTGATAAGATAGTTCAATAAACTTTTTGTTTTCTTTTCTGGAAAGGTTAGCTTTGATAGTTAAATAAATTTACTGTCAACTCAGTCATAAAATGAACTCCCTTCGTCCCAGAGTAACAGTCCTCCATTGACTTTTATGGTCAAATTGACCATTTTTCAAATGATCTTATTATTCTTTTATATATATATATATATATAAAGCCTATAAGCATTATAAACTACATAAAATTTAGTATTAATCTCAATATTTGCCTTTTTGAAAATCAAAGTATGCATGTATAATTATTAAATTTTAAAATGGTCAATTTGACTACAATAGTCGGTGGAGGGCCTTTATAGCTTGGGTTGGAAAGAGTAATAAAGAAATTAAAAAGAAACTTGAAGCAAGGCCTGCATGACACATCTTCACGACTTCACTCACTATGTAAAATTAGCCAGTGCCATCAAACCAAGTTAATTTAAGAGCTCCTTACACTAAAAAAATGCACTATACAATGATAAGACAACATCAATTTCACACAAAACTCTCTTTTCCGATTTGACATGGTAAGTAATTATAGACATATTTGAACTAAGCGAAACCATATTTATTAATTTTCATCCCAGGTTACAACGTCTTTCAAGAGATCAAACAGAAGTGTCATACTGCCACATCAAGAAAATGAGAATATGACCAACTAGAAAGCTGGCAATAAATGCAATTAAATATCAAGACTTACGAGTATAATTTTTGTTTCATCCAGTTCCCTCTGGATTTTCAACAGCTTGTCTGCCTCAGCAGGGTCCTAAATAAAAAGAAAATGTGGTTCAGTTCATCCGCAGCTCAAGCTCAAAAACTATATGAAAATTTAGAGATGAAAAAAGTGGAGAAATACCACTATGGCTTATGTACTCATCCAACAGTGATAAAGAAACTTAATATCTACCTGAAATTTTGTCAAAGCATCATTGAGGTAGGGCCATGGTTGAGTGTTATCTGCTTGCACAGTTCTCCACGACTCACCAAAATTCTTTTGGTACTCATCTATTACCTGACAAACATTTAATAGGTGATCAGATCATAAAGTTAACAGTCTAGCAGATGAACATTTGCATGCTTATTATTCTAAGATACTATAATAGGAGGTCACCACCTCTCCCAACACTTGAACCCTTACAGAGAATGAAGAAATGGTTCTAAGGGTCCTTCATGTACTTGTTTATTGTCTTCTATGGAATGATGCATTGCCCTTCCTTATTTCCCACTCTTTTCATTTTATATAATTTCTTAATTTTTATCAATAATATACAACATAAGCTAATTAGCATTTAGCAGCAGTATGTACAATGGAAATATAGATGAAATACTCGAACATACAAATTTGAACAGGTGGAATACAGGTGAAGTATGTGTATTTGAACAGATGATTGTAGTCGTATATATTTTATATAACACAGCAACCTAAAAATAAAGGTCGTGTTTGACATGGAAATTTCCCTTAAACATGTGTTATTGCATGATATTGGCAAACAATATCAATAACACTGTCATTTTGAATTTGATGATGATCATACAGGGAAGTTGACACATGAACATATTTATGTTAAATCGGTAACAATGGTATTGAAATCATGGAAGCACGGTGCAAGAGACAGGACAATAGTAGATAAAACTTTTATTAAGCCACTAATCAATTTTGTTAACTAATTGGCGTTTCAAGTCAATAATCAGAAGAAAAAAATACAAAGATTGCTAAACGACCTTTTTAGCCCTTGTACTCTCTACTTTGTTTCACTTAAATCCTTCTACCTTTTTCCCCCATAATTGTTCATGTACTCCTTGGAAAAGGATCAAATTGATCCAGAGTTTGCCTAACTTAGACTGGTTGACGTGAACCTGTGGTAAATATTATCAGTCTCAAAATTAAATAAAAAAAAACCTTCATGGAAATTAGTTGCCCAAACTCACTCTCAACTCAATAATGCCTTTTATCGCAAACTACATGGATAAGCTGAAATGAATCCCATAAGTAAGAGTAAAAGTAGAATTATAGAAGCAAGGCAAGAAAAAGTTTAAAAAGATAAAAAAAATTAAATAAGATAAGAAACAAATAATTTACAATAAAAGAAAATAAATGAATGGAGATGACTCAAATAAATATACACGTAAATAGAAAAACAAATTATATATATCAAAATTGAAAAACAAAGAAAGAAACGGGTAATAAAATGAGAAAAACGGGGGGAAAACACAAGAAAAAGCTTAAAACACCCTACTTGGACTCCAAAAATAGTTGCTAAAAAAATGTAAATTCTTAGCTAGTATTTCTCAACTCATTTATTTAAAAAGTAAATTATTTTATTAAAAAGAACATAAAAGGCCTCTCTCTTTGCTTCTGTACAACCAAACACCATCTCTACCAAAACCATGATAGCCTGGCACCTTCAATTCTGCCCCACACTTTCACTACCTACAAAACATTAGGTCAATTACCCTGTCCACCACCAACGGTCCAACTCCACCCTTGACGTTCCTCCCCTCTTTTTCACCGTTATGGCTATTCTTAGCACCACAGAAGGCAGAAAAATCCCACATAAGATTTTTCATTTAATTTTTTGATTCTTATAGTATTCTTCTCATGGACATCTCAACCGGTAAAAGTTGGTCAAATAATTGGCTTGATCAATTTGGCCCTTTGTTCTTGGAGTACATGGACAATTAGTTTTTCCAAGTAAAGAAATTACCATGGTTTATTTCTTTACTGAAGATATCTACACGCTCTGTCAAGCCATCCTCAATAAAATTACAACAAAAATCTAGAAAACCAGCCAAAATGCACCAGTATGCATTTTCTAAATAAACACAATTTTGCTCCAATACTACAGAAACATTATGAAACTATGGACACACCTGGTTGAGCAAGGAAAATGCACTTCGAACTGGGTAATGATCATCCATAAATCCCAACGCACAAAGACCATTCCTATTATATGAATGCACCTTGTACTCTATCAAGATAAGAAGAAAACTCAATAAACATAGGGAACTTAAAAATATTTGGATTTTTCAAAATCTAATTTCTATTGAGAAGGTCATCCAATTAAGTATCTCACATTATAAAATGAAGTCACAAGCAATTCAATCCAGAACTCCATGAGTCACAGCTCAAGAGCCTTTCCAACATATTGACTACAGACATTATATGGTCAATACCCTAATTTGAAGGTAATATAGAAACAACAAAACTTCCCTCAAACACAATAACGAGTCAAACTTCACAAGCACAGTGAGTTAAATTTAAAAGTTTTACTTCATTCAGGGGCCAAAAATATGGGAAAGCCGATACATTAGCATTTAGATCCTTTCAATTTCTTATAAAAACTCCATCAAAATATCTAATATACTTCTAGACAACTCAACTCCCTTTATCAGCAATGAATTTTTATAGTGTGTCAATTTTAACTTTGTTCTAAGCAATTCCAATTCCAAATCCAAAACCAGATCCTAATTCAAACAATCACTAAAAAAAAAAAAATTATCAAACGTAATCCAACAAAATATGCTATATCAAAACGTAACTCTTCCTTCGAAAAACGTAAAGAAAAAAATAAAAAATTCAATCAATACGAAAAGTACAAGGATTCAGACCTTCGTGTTGAACGGATTGGCGTTGGTTGGGTGGAGTCCGACTGGCAACGGTCCGTCCGACGAATACGACGAATTCCTTAACGCTGGACCTCTGAAAATAGCCGAAATGGCTCACATCCATGGCGTTGGCTAAGATCACCGGATCCGAGCCGGCCGGATCACATTTAAGTACCAGTAACGCCGTGATCTTCATCCCTTCCCTCTACTTTTTCTCTGTCCTCTGAAGCTCCGAGAACCAGAAGAAAGGAGAAGTTCCCTGTTCACAAAATAAATTTGATTCGATGGTTGCGTTAATCTTACGGTCCGTAAATTTATACTATCTCGTTTCTATTCTTTTCCTCTCTTTTTTTATTTGATTGAATGAACGTGTTACTAATAAGATGTTTCCGTGTGCTCTACATATTTGTAGTGTGTTACAATAACTTATTATGTTTTGCCACCTCAGTGGGACCTACCTCGATTGGCCCTCAGTCGGTGTCAGTCCTCTCATTTCCTTGTCCTTTATTCTATTCTCTCCTACCCATGTCACATTAGTACTCCATTTTTTATTTATCTCATTTTCTAAGAGATGAGTTTATGCATAATAATTAAATATTATATTTATTTATATTATTAAAAAATAAAATATAATATAAATTTTAATAATATAATTTATTTTTAATAATATAAATAAATATAATATTTAATTATTATATATTTATATTTATTTTTTTCAAGAAAAATCTCAAAATAAAGCATTAGAAAATAAGTTATCAGCTAATTTAATGTATTAATACAAAAATATTTGTTACATTTCGATATTAAAAAAAAGTTAAGTTATTAACAATAATACTTTGGTTGTTAGTTTATTATTAGATTAATAGTTTAAAGTTTTCTTTTGATGAATTTGATCAAAGTTGTTATAATATTAAAATTTATGCTTGAATTTTTATGATAATTAAATTTATCCTAAATGAGTAAGATTAATATTTTAAAATTCTTTCAAAGAATTGAACTCAAGTTTTGAGTAAAATAAATAATGGAAACTAATATTTCTATATATAAGGTTCATATATTAATTATTGTGGAGAGACATAATTAATTTTTATATGAATTATATGTATAAAAATATAAAAAATTATTATAAAAATATTAATTTCCTAAATAATCCACTTACCACTAAAACAACGGATACTTAGCCTTTCACATTGGCTTTCGTCAAGCCCAACTTACTTGGGCTTTAGTTTGCATCACAAATTTACGTTATTGTTAATCTTTGGATGTATTTTGAACTTATATGTACTGTATCATTTACACTTTTTAAATAAAAAGTGTTTGGATATTATTATTTAGATAGATTTATATATTTGAAGGGATGACTAAATTATTAAAAAACATTATATCGTAAAAGTGATCATTATATTTATACAACACTTTGTTATTTTGAGGGAGGAGAATAATATTTGGTGTCTTAGCGTTGTGTTGTGATGTGATGAACAGACGAGACGAGACGCTTTTAAATATAATTTTTTTGACAAAAGTGTTTTTAAAAGAAAAAATAATTAATTACATAATGTAAAAATGCTTTTAAAAAGTTAACAGGCAATACTTTTTACATAAATATGGGGTGTGGACTTTTAAATTTTTTAAGGGTAAATATATTTACATTGTGATTCCGTTAAAAGTATTTATGTAAAAAATAAAAAAATTATACTCCCTCCGTCTCAAGATAAAAATCTGTTAGTGTCGCTCTTTATAAATAAATTGAAAAAAATTATATATTTATCTTTAAAAAAAACTTGCTGAAGCACCTTCATTGGTCAAGAAGGTTAAATAAACAATACTAATATTAATATGACCTTGACAATATTTCACATAACATAATCACTCGATTAGCTAGATTAGTTGATTTTTTAGGACGTTTAAGGACAGAGTGTCATTATATATAATTATAAATTTATTTATTTATTGCTTGTTGTTTTACATTATTCGCAATTTATATTAAACCCAAAATTAATCGAAATATAAAGATATTCACGTGTTACAAAAACAGTCTTATAGGTAGACATTAAGTATATATTTTTGTTTTTTATTTATCCTTGAAAATAATGACTTCTTACTTTAGTAATTATGATAAAATATTAAAATAATGATACTAAATTTAATAATATTTTGTCACTTTATACGATTATTAGTACACGTGACTCGCAACGAATGACATGTATGCCTAATTTTTTGAAAATGAAAATTTAAAATAATTAGAGCAAAAACTGTGGGAAGTTTCATTCTGTTATAATTATACATATACTTTTAAAAATACACTAAATAGCTTTAGGTGTGAAAAATTACACTAAAAGTAACTGCCTCCCTCCCTCCCTCCCTGCCGTTTTATAATATAAATTAGCTTCCACGCACACGCGTTCCGCACATGATAAAAAAAAGTACAAAAGAAGTGTAAGAAGTTATATTCAATTTTAATTGAATTAATAATTACTGTATAAAATTAATTAAATAAGTTAAACTCCTTTAAGATAAGATGCGATTCAATTATATTAAAAAATAGTTACAAAAAAGTCATATATTTAGACAAATAGATAGATTAATAAAAAATATTTATTTATTTTTTTGGCGTGTAAAACAATTGTCCTTTTTCAAAAAAAAAAAAAAAAACTTGTATATAATCTGCATTATGGATCAGAGATTCCCTAAGCAGAAGAGTACGTTAAACATTTTCTTTATATATCCAAACGGGGAGGTCACATGCACGAATGATGAATTGGGGCAACCGCCGTTAATGCAGAAACTCCTTAGGGTCGTTTCTGTCTTCCCAGCTAACAAATTTGACTCTTACATTAGTTACATATATATTGTAAATTAATAATGAATGAATAGTCCAATACTCCGCCGTTCGCATATATATATATATATATATGAATATGAATATAAAGAACACAAACGCTGACCAGAACGCGGTTTCAACTTTCATTAATGAATTGAAAATTGAAGTCACAATCCAATACAGCTGTGACGAATCCATAGTCTTCATTACAATATTACAATATATTGTTACAGATCTATATTCAAACAAATTAACTAACCCACACTATCAGATCTTCTCCTCGAAATTTCAGATTCAAGTTTTTTGCTTTTGTTTGTCTAAAACTGAGGCGACCCATTTTAGAAAAACAAAAACAGATGACATTTTTGTTTTGCTCTTTCTGGTTATTTCTGGGTTTTTAAGGTTTGTATAGATATTTTCTTGTTTTGCTAATTTTGGGAAGTATTACTACGAAATTGGGGGGTGTTGGTTTTCCAAAGATGGAAAGTTCAACAAGTAGGAGGGTGGGGAAGAGAGGGCATGAAGAGAGTGTGGAGGATCAGGAGGGTGGTATACCCCAGTCCAAGAAGCCCAAATTGCCTGGTTTAGCTAGGTTTGTTCCGTGTTCTCTGCATATCTATTTACATCATCTATTCAATTTTTTGGGCTTTACCCTTGCATTCTTAGATAGGTTTTAATCTTTGTATTCTGCTTCATGGTGCCAAATATGTTATACTATTTACTTATATTATACTCCTATATACATATATGTATTTCTATATGCAATCAATGTATATATGGATGTTAATTTGGTGATCTTGATCATGCATTTTATGTGTTCATTCAAGTTCAATAGAGTAAAGGGTATTTGGGTTTATTGGTTCTTCTTCAAATATACAGGGCCTTATCATAAAACAAAACAAAGCTACTAAAGTAAGAAAAGATACCATTAAGTGTAGAATTCTATCACACAATTTCTCAAATTCAGTATCAAATAGTCAAACAGGAAATAATGTCTGGAGTAGAACATATACTTGAAACAAATACCAGATGGGCAGGACCCTAATTTTTAGTGTGTAGCATCAATATGCGTTCCCCAGTGCCCACAATGCCTCATGGATTAGTTAAAAGCTTGGATACAAAAGGATGCTACAAATGATTGGAGAACAAAACCTAAGGAAATCATTCATGAGATCCTAGTGGTACAAGGACATTTTTTTCTACTTGTGTATATGTCCTGTTAATTGTTTAGGGCATGCCGTTTTCAGTTGGAATGGGATAAATTTCCATGGAATTTGACTTTTTGTTTGAGTTGTATATTATTTGGTCTAATCTCATGTGTTCTTTGTATTTAATTGTGATCTATCGAGCTTTCAGCATTTTTTGGTTCATCTAAACATACCATAGTAGTTTGTTTCTTTTGGCAGCGTAATTGTAGAGTCTTTGAAGGTCGATAGCTTGCAAAGACTTTGCTCATCTCTAGAGCCTCTCTTCCGCAGAATTGTGAGTTGTAGAATTAGTGTTATATTTTACTATTTTTTTACCTGATTATTAAAGAATATTAGATTTTATAATATCAATGCGAGCAAACAATACGCTTGGCCGCTATTCATTGATTAAGGTTGGAGATTCCAGTCGTTGGTTAACTGTGAAATGCATTTTGCAGCTTCAATGCATGTTTTTAAAGTTCTAGTTCAAATATAATTACAAGTCAGATGTATCATGGAGATTACTCTTCATTACAATGATACCTTGTGGTGTCAGGATATCTGAACCTTAATTATTTTGAATACTTTTTCCCCTTATGATTTGTTGCTTGTGGTTTTCCAAATATATGTTTGTGTTTTTTACTTTAAAGTCTTGAGTTGGATTAGGCGTCTATATATTTCAGAGGAGAAAAAAGGTTATACTTCTGTAATGCTTTTATTTGTTTGTCTCACTTATCTATATAATCCTCGAACATGAATTTACTTCACTTATTTGCAAGAGACTTCAAAAGGAAAATTCACTCTCACTTTACTTTTCTCTCTCGCAACTGTATTTGTATGAACATTTTAGCTAGAAGAAAGGCTCCCAAATACACTGAAGTAGGTTGCATTCCTCCAGCACATTTTACTACCTAGAAATGTCACCTATCAAGTATCAACATGCCACACATCGAATTTCTTTATATTCCATTCTCTGAAATTTTATAGTCCTGTGAGCAAAAATCTTTTTGGATTGGGCATAACTTCTTTATCGTTGTTACCAGTGGCGGAACCAGAACAAAATTACAGGGGGGTCAAAATCACTTAATAAAAAAAATTATTTATTGACGCTTGAACTACTTCTGTCCGATACACGACTGAGAGGAGCCAACTGTATTCTGCGACTCTGCATAGTTTGAAAACGTCTCAAAATTTGTTCGTTTTCAATTGTTAAAAAAATATCCTTCTCAATATAAACTACCAGACTGTCATTCATCCACTCGTCTCCCATTTTATTACGCAAGTCAGTCTTGACAATTTTCATCGCAGAGAATACTCTTTCAACAGTAGCAGTCGCAACTGGTAAAATCAAAGCCAACTCAATCAATCGATATACCAATGTAAAAGTCATATTTCTTCTTGTTTCAATCAGCTTCTTAGCAAGACTTCCCAAACCTTCGATCCCAATAAATTGATTATCACTTCGCATATCATAAATATAATTAATAAGTTGATCCCCAAGTATCATGCGATCAGTCACTGAGAAATCTTCTGGATAAAGCTCAGCAAGACGGAGTAACTTATTTTTGTCAAATTTAGAGAACGAATCACTTGGATCAAAGCATGATATGCATAAAAGTAACTCTGTGCTTGCTTCTGAAAAACGATTGTTCATCTCTTGAACAATTGAATCAACAACCTACATTGTAATAATGAAAAATCAACAAAAGAATATAAATTCTTGGATAAGAATAATGAAAAAAGTTTATATACTTATACCTGACAAAAAATCTCAACACGATAATGATGAAAATTAGTAATAATTTGTCCGTTGCGCCTGCTACGACCGCGGGATCTCATGTTGTCTTCCATATTAATTATCGGGATCATATTCTTCTCGCAAAAAATATTGACTTCCTTTAAAAAATTCTCCCATTCCGCCTCCCTAAAATCTTGTAGTCGAGCTTTCATTACCCCAATCAATCTCACAGCATATACAATGTTTTGATCTTTTTGTTGCAAGGCAAGTGACAAATCATTTGTGATTCCCAATAAATATTTCATCAAATGCATCACAAATACAAATTCATAATTCTCCATCTTATCAATCAAACTTATGGCTATACCACTATTATCATCAGAAGTACCATCATCATGCACATTTTCAAGCACTTCTAATACGGAAGTCCACATAGATATAAGACGGAGTATAGTTATGTAATGTGACCCCCAACGAGTATCTCCTGGCCGTCTTAAACTCGTTTCTTGATTTTTTCCTTTACCACTAACTATCTCTCCCTTTTCCAAACACTTTACGATCCTATCATGTTCAAGCTGTCTAAGTTTATCTTTCCTTTTACATGATGCTCCAGCCACATTCACAATCATAATAACATATTGGAAAAAATCACTTCCAATACGGTTGCTCCTGGCAACAGCAACAACAACTAATTGGAGTTGGTGAGAAAAACAATGGATATACCTTGCATATGGATTTTCTTTTAAAATAAGAGCCTTCAATCCATTGAACTCGCCTCGCATATTTGAAGCTCCATCATATCCTTGACCTCTCAATCTCGATAATGACAATTTATGTTTTGCAAACAATTCATCAATAGCATTCTTCAAGGAAATAGATGAAGTGTCAGGCACATGTACCACACCAAGAAACCTTTCAATCACATCTCCATGGTTGTTTACATATCTCAAAACAACTCCCATTTGCTCCTTTATTGAAACATCTCGAGACTCATCAACCATAATAGAAAAGATCTTGTCCCCAATATCATTAATGATGGCAAGTGTAGTTTCCACAGCACAAGCAGTTGCTAGTTCTTTTTGAATTTTTGGAGAAGTCATTTGATTGTTTCCAGGAGCATTCTCATTAACTACCTTGCCTACCTCTTCATTTCGTAGGCTGTACCACTCAAAAAACTATAGGAAATTTCCCTTATTTGATGAAGTTGATGACTCATCATGTCCACGAAAAGGCAAACCTTGCTTCAAAAGAAGGCGTGTGACATCCAAAGCCGCCGTTAAACGGATGCGATAAGCAACCTCCATCTCTTGCCCGTGTGCTAGTAGTATATGTGACACACTCTGCCTTTGATTTTGAAAACCTTGAAGTTGTATTCTAGCATCATTATGAGCACTATTCGAAGTACCCACATGTTCTTGAAATTTTTCCAGTGCCTTTTTCCAATTGCTAAACCCTTTTTTTGTAAAAGCATCTACTCTGTTTGAATTACCAAATAGATAGCAACAAAAGCAAAATTCCGCATCCTTTGAAATGCTATACTCCAACCACTCAAAATTTTTAAACCAAGTGGGCCTAAAGCTTCTCTTCACATTAGAAAAGTTTTTTTTTGGATAATTATGGGCAATTGGTTGACATGGACCTCTAGTCAAATACTCTCTTCGAACTTGATCACGAATCATAATATCAAAGTCTTCAATTGATTTACGTAACCCCGGATCACTAACGATATCGTTCGGATTGAACTCCACACGTGAATTATTTATGCCACCACTTGCTTCAGAACTTGGTAATTGACTATTAGAAGAATCAACAGTTCTTGGTCGCTTAATCAAGTATTTATCCATAATCTATAATAAATAAAAACATCAAGAATTCAAATCTTAAATATAGTATCATTATATCATCAATATACCATCATTGATCATTATACGGTTATACCATAAATATACTTATATACCATTTCTCAAATTTATATTCAAATTCATTTTGCCCAATTATAACATTTCACAATAATTTCATCAATTTAAATATTTCATAATGTAATGGCAATATGGCATAACAAATTAACAATTAACAAACTCTAAGATCTAAATCTCTAGACTCTAATTTAATGGCAACATTAAGCACAAAATTTCATATTAACAATCAATTTTAACTAGTGAAAATAATAACCATTAATCATAATTCATAAATCCATAATTTTTTAAAACCCTAAATCTAATATTTAATTAAATTTACAAATTACAACTTACCCTGATGGCGGCTAAGGCTGACAGTTGACTGGAGCGAAGCAACCGAGCAGCCGCAGCGCCAGCCGGAGCAGAGCAGGGGACAGCCGACGAGGAGCAAG
Source organism: Hedera helix (assembly GCA_947179155.2). NCBI lineage: Eukaryota > Viridiplantae > Streptophyta > Magnoliopsida > Apiales > Araliaceae > Hedera > Hedera helix. The sequence goes on along the minus strand of OX359268.1, from coordinate 48,386,885 downwards.
AGCAGCCGGAGCAGAGCAGGGGAGAGCCTCGGAGGAGCACCGTGCACTGGAGTCTGGAGCAGCCGAGCAGTAGCAGCGGAGCAGGGGAGAGCCGTCGTCCGCCGACCCGGAGACTGGAGAGAAGATCGGCAACAGGCGGAGGCGCGGAGCTGTGACTGTGAGGGAGCCGGAGACGGAGGACTGAGCTGTGACTTGTGAGGCCGTGAGGGAGTTGTCGGCTGAGAGAGTGAGAGGCGTGAGTCAGTGAGTGCGTGACCACCACCGGGCAGATAAGGAAAATTGAAAAAATATTTTTTTTTTAAACTTACTAAATGAAACGACGTCGTTTCATTTAGTAAGTTAAAAAAAAAAAAAAAAAATTTATCAAGTCCGTCTCTGTTGCCGACCGAGAATGAAGAATGAAGAACTCCGCCGGCGATCATGGAGGATTGGAGGGCAGGAATTGCAGGGGTCACGTTGAATCACGGAGCGGCCGGAATTACAGGGGTCAACTCGCCTGAGTTCCGCCTGAGCGGCCGGAGTTACCGGGGTCAGATGACCCCCCCCCCCGCCCCCCCTTCCTTCCGCCTCTGGTTGTTACTTGTTAATGGATTACACTGATATGGTTTGTTCATTTGTTGGCTTAGAAACATATTTCTGAGCAGGGAATAACAATCTTGGTTTTGTCTTTGAAATTTTTCTTGATTAACTAAATCATCTTTAGCCATGTTCACTGACAGAATGTGGTTCTTTCGTAATCCTAGAAATGAGACATAACATTGTTGATTAGCATAAAAATGGGACCTTATATGCATATTGTGGACTTGGAATATGTTAAAATCATTTCTCAGCATATAGTGAGACCTGCATTTCCTTTAATAGTGTACTTTTGCAATGGCAAATCAGGTAAGTGAAGAAATTGAGCGAGCTTTGACGAAATTGGGCCATGCTAAGTTGACTGAAAGGTAATATCCTACATCTGTATTTAATTTTTGCAGTTAAAATATCTCATCTGTTTCAGTGCATATTATGATACTGTTATATTTCCTGATTTTATGTAAGAGTGAATTAATACACCACTGAGACTTGCCAATGAAACTTGAAAACATGCTTTACTTGGAAGTTGGACCTTCAAAATTTAAAGCAGTAGACATCATACTCTGGATTTCTAAGCCTAAAATTTGTTAGCTACAAGGTTAGATTACTGCAAAAGCAGAGACAGACTGCAATTTGGAAATTATTTAAAAGAAATCTTCTAAAATTTGGAAATTATTTTTAAAGAACATTTTATATAACCTATGCTTTTTTTTTTTGTTTTCTTGTAATTTTATCGGCAGTAGACATTATACTCTGGATTTTTAAGCATAAAATATTTAGCCATAAGGTTAGATTACTGCAGATACGGATTGCAATTTGGAAATTATTTTTAAAGAACATTTTATACTTTTGTTTTTTATTGACACAAGGAAAAAATATCGTAAACCATTAACACATGGACCAAATATGTTGTTTTACAGAGTGAAATATTTACCCACCTTGAGGTTGTTGGAAATTGAAAATAACCAGGACTTGGTATTGTTTAAAAGATATTCGTAAAATCATCTGAGAGAAAAGGATTTTCTTTTGCTAATATACAATGGTGAAACATCGTATTAATTGTTATTAGTCAGGGTAGCCTGGAATTGTTACCTACTTTCCCATCAGAATGTACTGTATGTTAAAGTGCAACTCGGTCAAGATAGACTGAGGCGACATACTTGGTGGTTTCATGATGATATGACCTTAATTCCTATATTCTAAGATGTTGATTTTAACATAGCATGGTTGTGCTGAGACAGATATGTGTCTACAATTGCTCCCTATATATGTAGGTCATATGTATTTACCTTTTTCCTTTAACAAGGAGGTTATTAAAATAGAACCCTCACCATAACAAGGTACATACGCGTCTTAGTATCAGGAGTCAATTCAACTTGATGAAGCCATTATCTGAAACAAGCTTTTAGTAGGATTAATGTTCTGAAGATTTGACCGAAGCTGTGTTGGTTGTTGAAAATGTTACATAACCCTCTCCTCCATCTGGCCTTAAATTTTCAATGTTGATAATAGGATGACATGCAAAGTTATTGTCTCCCAAGGATCACTGGACATTTATAACCATGTCAAATGGGATCACACTTTATATGTTCAGAGTTCAGATCAATTGACTATAAATAGAATGACATACAAATATTGATTTTATTATTATTATTATTTTAATTGTATTTTGGTTGTTGATTCGATTCTTAAGCATTTTTCTGAAGAAACTACATTTCTGCTGCAACAGGTCTTCTCCACCAAGAATACAAGGTCCAGAAGGAAAGAATTTTCAACTGCATTTCAGGACAAGGATGCCACCTCATCTATTCACAGGCGGAAAGGTTGAAGGAGAGCAAGGTGCAGCTATCCATATTGTCTTGCTAGATGTGAGCACAGGTAGTGTTGTGCAAACCGGACCAGAATCAGCAGCCAAACTGAAAGTTGTGGTACTTGAGGGGGACTTCAATGAGGAAGCCGATGAAGTTTGGACAGAAGAACATTTTGAAAGCCATGAGGTCAAAGAGCGTGAAGGGAAAAGGCCACTTCTAACTGGGGATCTACAAGTAATTCTAAAGGAAGGGGTTGGAACCCTTGGAGATCTTACTTTTACAGACAATTCAAGTTGGATAAGGAGCAGAAAGTTTAGGCTCGGTGTTAAGGTGTCTGCTGGATGCTGTGATGGAATCAGAGTTCGTGAAGCTAAAACGGAGGCTTTTGCTGTTAAAGATCACAGGGGAGAATGTGAGTTTTTCTTTTGATTCACGTGTAAGTAATGAGATATGCAAAAGATTGGGTAAAAATATTTGTGGTGTCTGAGATGTCTTGAATGTCTGGCTGATAGGGATAGTAAGCCTAGTATAATTCTACTATTTTATTCTTATGATTAGAGCACTATACACACTTGATTGATATTTCATCCATTGACATACATAATGTCTTAATAATTCCCCTAAATTATTTGCCCTTGCAGTATACAAAAAACATTACCCACCTGCTTTGCATGATGAAGTTTGGAGATTGGATAGAATTGCAAAGGATGGGGCACTGCATAAGAAATTGACGAAGTCTGAAATTATTACAGTTGAAGATTTCCTCCGTGTTCTTGTTAGGGATCCACAACGATTAAGAAATGTAACAGCTTCTCTTTCTGTCGTCTCTTTTTTTTTCCTTTACATTTATTGGTGGTTTAGAATTTAAATTTAGTTGCTTTAGTATGGTACATCTATTTTTGTGTGGACTTGATGCTCTTGATTGCTTAGTTTTCTTTTTCCTGTGACATTTACACTGTAGATTCTTGGGAGTGGTATGTCCAACAGGATGTGGGATAACACTGTGGAGCATGCCAAGACATGTGTTTTGTGTGGGAAGCTTTACATCTACTATGCAGATCCAGCTCATAGCACTGGTGCTGTCTTCAATCACATTTATGAGCTTAGAGGCCTTATTACAGATGGACAGTTCCTCCCTCTGGAATCGCTCAATCACAATCAAAAGGTCAGGCGTTCTTTCTTGTCAAAAAAGCAAGGGTCAATGGTTTGGCCACATGTAACTAACTTTTGTCATTTTTAGAAGTTACTCATGGGATTTTGTATGCTTACCTATGATAGATTTGGAAAAGATATGAAATTATGAATAGATAATGGATAATGGATAAATGAATCAAAATGAGCATTTTCCATGTTACTTTCCAATGGGAATATCGGGCAATAAAACTGTGCATAAATAATACCATTATGATCCTGCAGACATACCTACAGAACAACAGATTGTAATAGTTTTATTTACCTCATTTAAGTGTCAGAAGGATAGTTGCATGTTTCATTCCTTTTCATCTCAAGTTATCCACATCAGATGGATATGATCAGTTCTCCTATAATATTTAATGTTTCATTTTTGCCTCAGTTCCAGTTACCTGCTCGTTTGAAATAACACCTTCAGGAGTTTGAGATTGTAAAATTTCCAAAACCAAATCTTCCCGACTGACTGATACGCTTTGGATAGTGATGGATCGACTATTTACATATATTTTCTGAATATAGTCCTTAACTAGCATCTGCAAAATGAGTTCCAGTAGTATCTATCAGAAATAATTTTATTTTTTCTGCAATTGTAGCATGTATAACCTTCTTTTCCAATAGTAAACTAAATATTTTTAATAATGTTTACAGATCTCAGTGGATGCCCTGGTTAAGGGAGCATACGGGAATTGGAATCAAGTTGTAGAATATGATGGCAAAGTTCTAAACGCTTTATCTATTAATAAGAAAGGAACAAAAGCCTTGACTGCATCTACAGCTGATCAGAACCATATCACTGATCATTATTGTCAAACTACACAGAGGCAGCAGCACGTCTCTTCTGACCCAATCCCACAAAGCCAAAACAAAATTAACATTCCAACAATCCCTCAGTTGATTGAATTTCCATTTATAAGGTCTGATTCAATGGTCGGAGTGACTTTAAATACCCAACAAGTACCATTATTAGGCAACATAGACTATGGATCAGCTGGAGTATCGGCAGTTGGTGGCTCTTATATCTCAGGAGATTGGTCAGGTGCACAGGATGGACAGGGGGACGGACAGGGGTTCGGAGACTTTTTCTCTGAAGAAATCCGACTGAGGAGTTCTGAGATGTTGGAGAGTGATGATATGCAGAGACTATTAAAAAACTTTGGTATGGGATCTGCTTTTAGCCATTCTGAAGACACATCCTACTGTTACAATGTTCCTTATGAGCATCAAGTGAATCGCGCTTATGAGCAAGAACGTGGTCGGAGTTCTGGAAAAGCTGTTGTTGGATGGCTCAAGTTGAAAGCTGCTCTGAGGTGGGGAATATTTGTAAGGAGGAAAGCTGCGGAGAGGAGAGCTCAACTTGTTGAGCTTGACTAAGTTGACATTCCACCTTATTGTGTGCACGACTTTTTTTTCTTCTTTTTCTGAAGAAAATGTTTGCGGAGTCACTGGTGGCACAAGAAGAGATGGAGACAAAAGATTCCAACTTTTCGTATTTCCTTGGACTTCTTTTTCTTAGGAACCTAAGGGAAGTGCAATAAAATAATGAAGGTCTTCAGTTTGCATCTCAAAATGCTGAAGGCTTAGCCTTCACTCATGACTTAGAAGTGGATCGTTTTGTCTCTTTATTCAGTTCAAGTTATTTTTCACTTACCCTCGTTTAGATGTTCATTGTTTTTGCTCTTAATCCTGACAGTTGGGTCTGTACTTTGCATGGAGTGTACATGTTTCATATTGTATGTTACTTTGAAATTGGAATGTATAAGAGCCTTTCTGTATACTACAAAAAGTATTATGTCCACAATTTTCAGCCATGAAGTTGACTTTGCTTTTGTAGCTATTGGTGAGTTACTGGGTTACCCTCTTTATCTTCATATTCATCAACCTGTACTTACATTATAAATATATACTTGCATTATAAATGTGCTATATATGTCTTTATATATGCGTGTGCAGGTGTTCTCATGGTTATGCAGCCCTATGCGTATTACAACAATTGGCATATCAAAGTTTATCTAGAATTTTCAGTTCATACTTTACCAAAAATAGTTGTGATTGGGGAAATGAAACAGGAGGAAAATTGTTCAAACCTGCAGTTACAGCCAACTCTGATATTATAATTCCATCGTCTTCACAATTCTCGGCGACCACAACTGATACAAGTTTTACGCAGAACCAACTGTGATCTTATAATTCCATCGGCAGTCACAACAAATACAAGTTTTACACAGAGCCAACTCTGATCTTATAATTCCATCGTCTTCACTATTCTCGGCGGCCACAACTAATACAATTTTTACGCAGGAAACCAAGACAAATGTGATAGATGTCCCAATTAACAGGATGCAGTTGGGGCCTTGGAATTAGATGAAATTACAATTCCTAGCCATTAAGCCACTATATTTGAGAAAGAACTTCAACCACTATGAACCAAAAGCACTGTGATAAAAACCTAATACAACAGCAGTGATACACTGCTCCTGGTTTATGAAAACAGAAAAGCCAGAACATCTATATTTTGTGGTCTGACAACGAACATGAAAGAAACACATGCATAAGCTTGTGATGAAGAAACAGAATAGGAGGGGAATTGAGGAAATAAATTTAACTGAAACTAACATTGTGTTTGAAACTGCGACCATGAATTTTTTTTAGAAATTTTGAGAAACTACGAAGACTAGCAAAAAAGGAAGAAGAAATTACATATTGATACAAACTCCTGACATAGTAAATTATGTTCTAAAAAGCTCAGCAACTGAAAGAGTCATATACATGATCCAAATGAGTATGCATCAAATCCAAAGTCTCCCCCCATTAACATTGTTCCATCTTGCTCCTGCATCACATACATGAATTATTTATTTAAGTCTTAATAGAAGCATACAAAAATGTAAAGAGGAAAAGAATACGAAACAGGGAATAAATTGTACTATACTTTGAGCATCCATAACATACTAACTGCTTGCACTTCAGGCAAATATCTCCATTATTTAAATAAAATTGGATTTTACATGATGGCATATGCTGAAACACCATGTAATGTATCTGAACTATAGCCAGGATGTGTATAGCATCAGACTAAGCTTCCGTTTTGGTTTTACCAACCACAGAAAGAAAGAAAGGGAAAAAACTTATTCAATAACCCAATTAGAAGAAGCCCACACGTGCCTTATCTCTCAGGCTAAAAGAAAGAAGGAAAGTCAAAAAGTAGGCCCCTTGTCCGACCCAACCACTATCAAGTTCAATTTGTTATCATGATGTTCAACATGCAATGTCAAAATCACATTCCTTAATTGATTCCCTAGTACCTCTCCATATATATATATATATATAGATATATATATAGATATATATATGTATGTATGTATGTATATATATTATCATGTAAAACATTTCAGTCACAACTATGTATTTTTTTAACAAATATCAACATATATGCAACTAAAAATACCCACAATGATTTGGAATTGTATTTCACTTCAAGAGAGAAGAACTTTTTATTATTATTACAGGGTTAGGGACGTCTAGTCCTTGAACAGCCTTGTGACCAAGGAGTACCAAATATCACAGGAAATATAAATTTCTGTTAAAATCATACGTTGCTAGAATTACCAGCTATACCTATAAGACAATGTAAGGAAGTAAATATAAGCCTTAAACTTTCCATATCTCCATGCAAGGCATATGATACATTTATATTGATGGACTACTATTAACAACTTCATCAATAATTACTGAGCTGGACCATACCCCAAATATGATATTATTTAACAGGTCAGAATCTAACATGTCATACTTTTCATTAATCACGATATTCTTATTATGTTCATCGCACAGCAGAAAAAGTCATATAAACCTGAATCAGAGAAGGTTGAAATATATCTTACTCGTTTCATTACTGCATTCATTAAATCATCCAAGGAATCATAATTATTAGGAGCCGAACCACCCTGTAACTTTGATTGCTCCAAGAGATAGCCTTCATTGGACCTCAATTTCATGTTCATGGATGATTTCTCAGCCTCATCATGCTGCACAAGAGTTGAAGCACCCCCATTTGATCTGCTGACCAGAGAGACATCCATCCTTCGATTGTAGCCTCCATTATTTTGGTCCACACTATGGCTAAAGGGCACCACACCAACATTGCCAGGAGGCAGAGAGTTTAAGGTGTTGAAAGCATTATTCAAGTTGTGGGTGTAATCCTGTTTATGTTGCCTGAATCTTTGATGTGCTTGGTTCACATTCGGAACAATATTACCAACCAAGCCGCCTTGGCATTCTCCTCTTGAATCTTCGAGAGGTGCAGAAATTGTAGAATTAGATGGAAAATGGATTGGTGAGTTCTGAATAGGGGTGCTTTGAGGAGAATTATTGCATATGATGCTACTAGGAGGCATTTGAGCAGTACTGAAAGGTTCACTTGGTGGCAAAGGGTTTGACGGAAACTTTGATAACTGAAAGGCATTCTGCCAGTTCTCATGACATCTACCATCTTCAAGGATATTAGAAGAACCACTGGTGCCAATTTTAAAAGATTCTGAGTTCAAAGAAGCCATGTTGATAGAAGACTGATTGGTGAATCCTACACCATTTTGTATTTGCTGCGTGTTCCCTTGTAACATCAAAGGATTACTTAGACCACTGGTTAGCAAGTTGCTTGAGCTACCAACAGCAACCCTGGTGTCTGTAAAGGTATTAGCAGCAGTAAAAATTCTGTGATCATTAACAGGATTGAAGTCCCCAACATGGGCAACACTCATACTCTGCTGGAACTGATCAAGCTCCAAGGACGATGGAATTCCTTGAAACAACTTTGGATTTTGGTGTGCTGGTGAAACAATTGGCTGGAATTTCCCAAGAGCATTTATAGGGTTGCTTAAGTTCAGGGCATGGCTCGGTTGGATCACAGCAGAAGAAGTAAGGCCACGGAGGCTCACGCCAGCAGGGCTATTTAGCCTCCCAAGCATTCCAGAATGTGCGTATGATGACATGCCAGTGTTTGGAAGCCTTCCTGATCCAGCCAATGTTCGAAAATCTCCAAGTTCATCAAGTGTGCCCATGCGCAAATAAGATGCATCCTTAACACCTAATGCAGCAACCATGTTAGCTTGTTGGGATGCCGCTGAACTGATCCTTTTCAGGTAAAGTCGGTATTTCTGTGGAAAAAAAATCAAGAACGTAAATTAACGTGGAGATGACAAACAACACCAACAAATAAAAAGGAACTCAATAAAATTGCAACCTTTTTAAATGTAATGAACTTATATGGTTTATGGCGGTAAATTTAAGTCATGCTCCAACTATTTAAAGTATGCTAAGAAGATCCCATTGGGGGGCCAAGATAGCCAAGGCAATGGGATGAACAACCTCAAGATAACAAATTCCTTACCACTTGGCCGAGCTTCACTATTCCCAAAACAAAACTAGAGATTTCTGTAGAGCTAATGATTACTCTGGAAGATAATGTGACGTTGACATCCCTCCACCTATGCATTTTGGATAATGATTTTACTAATCTCAACAAGTTATTTTCTTTTTCCTGCCCATATTGCATCATAATGAATAAAGAGAAGTAAAACCATACTCCATCACCCCTATTCATAGTTCATACGGAAGGGGTCAATCCACCATCACATTCAGGTTTCTAAGGGATGTTCTCTCCACCAATTTAAGTTCCTTACTTTTACAAATTATCTGCCTAATAGACTACAAGAAGGAGAAGAAGCATATAACTACTAGCAAACTCCTATATTCAAAAACAAATTGAGAATCATGGTAATAAATTATTGTAATAATTTTAGTTAGGAGTGTCAGATGGGTTGGTCAAATTCGAAGCCGCTTGTTTGGATATTTAAATTGTTTGAATTTAATCAGGGAAGTAGAAATGCCCTTTGAATTTAAAGGTAATGTCCTAATTCTTGATAATATATTATTGGAATTCCATAATATACTAAGCAAAACTATCTCAGCATGCATGATGTATCACTATTAAGGAACAAAGTTGTAAAAACCGCACAATAATTAAAAGAGGAAGAAGGTTAGGTTTATGCCTGGAGATGGCTTGCCACATTTTCCCTTGTAAGCCCTTCAACGTTCATCAGATCCAGAATCCTTTTAGGAACAGCTTCTACATTACAAACAGGAAATGAGTAATCAAGAGCTCAATCGTGAGAAAGTCCATATTTGATAGCATAAGAGAGGCTTAATCTTTTGGCACTAAAAACTCACTTTCAAGGCCCAATTGATTAACAGCTGCAACAAACTTCCTGTGAAGCTCTATAGACCAAACTACCCGAGGCTTCTTCTGTGTTGATGGGTCGTCATCATCAAGGTCATTCTCTTCACCCTCTTCTTCATCGTCCTTTCTTTTTCTATTGAGCTTTCCATTCTGGTCTGTATTACCAGTCAGTGCAGGTCCTTGTCCACCTTCACTTCCCTGCTGATCCCTATCATGAGAGTTCGATTTGTTATGCGACTTGGAGTCGACCTTCTTCCTTCGGATTACATGTTGCCAAATGTTCCCGAGTTCCTCAATTCGAACAGGTTTTACCAGATAGTCACAAGCACCGTGAGTAATCCCCTTCATTACAAGTTTGGGGTCGCTGTTTGCCGACAACACTGAGCCCATCTCAAAGTCAGTATATATTTTGTGAGATAAAGAAATCATAGAAAAAATTAGAAACATGCTGTTCAGTACTGTAAAGTATATGAAACATATTACAGAAATTGTCTGTATATCAAGCAAAGTTAAAACTTTAAACACTACAAAATTCAAATAAACATTTAAAAAACTTGAGTTATCTCATCTTATACAGAAACATCCACCAAAAATGAATAATAAATCAATAATAAAAAATCGGAAGAAGAACAGCACAGATAAGACTATATCAGATACAACAGAAGTTATTCTTGCTTACTGATGACAGGCAAGTCCATTTCAAGTCCAACGAGCTCCAGCAGCATAAAACCATCCATGTCTGGCATATGCACATCACTAATAATCAGGTCAAATCTGTTTCTGTTTTCTCTCAACATATTCAACGCAGTTATTGCCTTACTTGTGGCTGTAACTGCAAAAACGAAAGCAGTGATGAGAAGAAAGAGAATTATATCAAAAAGATTAAGTGAATAAACCAGAATTATAAAGAATAAGGATCGATTGCTCCTTTGAAACAGAAACATGATATTGGAGAGAGGAAAAGTCACCAACAGTATGTATTCTAAGAATACAGCAAAAGTTAAAGACAATAAATTGACAAAATCTGTAGAATTAAATTTCAAAATCTGATTGGCTGAACATAATCTGAACTAAAGGTCGAGTCCATGTATCTAACAAAATCAAAACAAAAAATCCACAGTGCATTGAAAATAACTAACACCCTTTTGCATGCACATATCACTACTAGACTTTTAGTCGAAACTTAATTCAGACCTTTAAAGTGGAAAAGAATATGGAAAACATGTACAAATTGACTGAGTCAACAACAAATTTGAGTTGCAAAATAAGACCATATACACATTGATTAGAATTCATAGCGTTAAATGATGGAACATCCTTCTTAAGTTGGGTTATTATGGAGACAACTAAACAGTAAACACACATTTTCAATATCTTTCAGGAATTTCTTTAAAATACTGAAAATTGAAAAATAAAATTTAAATCTGATTGATTGACAAAAATTGATGATAAAATACTGACAACAGACCCTTTTGTATATGATGAAATTATGAAACTGACCGCCAAAATTATCCACCAATCATAAGATTTCAAAACCTTTCAGTAAAACGCCAATTTAGGCAAAATAAATGAAAAAGCCCCCAACTCAGAATAACTAAACATAAAATGAGTAATAGCAAAGAAACTGGGAAACAGAGAAGAATCTAACCATGATACTGGCATTTCCGGAGCAGACCATCCAATAGCTTCAAACAAGTGGGGTCATCATCAACAGCAAGAACTCGCATACCCTTTGGAAAATCATCAAATTCACTTCCAGAGCTTCCTCTAGTCTCCTCAACAGTCATCTTCAGAACCCAAAAACAAATATCCAAATGTGAAATGAACAAAGAACAGAGATCGCAGGGCAATAGATTGGATTTTGAACACGAATTGCAGTTTTTTTCAACTTTTCCAAGAAACCCAAATGAGAGAGAATAACGAGGGATCAAAGAGAGAGGGTTTGTAATTGTATAGAGACAGACAAGGACTTGTAGTAAGTGAAGCGGTACATATATTGACAATGATTGTGATGGCCAGAACAGAGTGAATGGCTTCAACCCAACAATTACAACCAATCATATAGTATTTTAGTCACCATAACTCTCTCTGCCTCTCTCTCTGCCCCCTCTGGCTTTTGCTTTTTTCTTCTTCTTGCAGTACTGAAAAGCCTTTTTCAATATAATACTCTTATACCACTAACTTATATATCACTCCTATATAATATTGGTGTGAGTAATAATAGAGCTTTTTGTTAATAGCCCTTCTGGAAGAACTTTTCCTCTTTCTGCTCCTCTCCAGAGGCATGCACATAAGGAAGTGGAAAACATATGGAATGATAAAGGGTAACAAACTTCCACCAATAGTTATGTAGACCACATGGACCAATCTAGGCAGTCCGTTTTATCAAATCTGCATAGCATGTGATCATAATACAATGATCCGACGACGAGGCTGTGTATTTGACCAATTGACCCAACCCTATTTTATTTATGATGGGACCCACTGTACTCAGACGAGCAAACCTTGTAAAAATATTATTAAAAAAATGATATAAATTTGAATTTAAGTAAATGAGTGTTAATGATATCTTTTTTAAAATATATATAATATAATAAGTCGCCGTTATAATTTTATTTAATATTAGTAGGATTCATATTAAAAATAAATAGTATTTTGATTATTGAAAATAGATATTAAAAGTGGACAAAAAATAATGTGTATTGAGGTGGTTGGTAATAATTACTTAGATCCGCTATATACAGTGAATCAACAATTAATTAAAATTTGACATAATAATTTATAAATTATTTTTATAACATTATTTTTTATATGTATAATAGTACTTATAAAAAATATATGTGAAGATAGTAATTTTCTTTTGTGTATTTAAAGCTCAAATTCAGTTATAAGAATGTAGATTTGAAAATCTTCAAATTCATACAAGATGGGTTTAATTTAGTTCCAAGGCGCCCTAGATTAAGTGTCATCGGTAAGATACATGTAGAGAATTGATATTTTTATAAAATAATTTAATATTTTTATAAATGAATTTTATAAAAATATTAAATTAATTGATAAAAATATTAATTTTATATAAAAATTAATATTTTTATAAATTAATTTAATATTTTTATAATTGAGTTATATTTGATATTATAAAAATATTAATTCCCTGCATATATTATGCTGATTTGGTGGAAACAAGCACCATACATGATTACTGTCAAATATCCAAACAGAATCTGTAATAAATTAAATTTTAAGTACACCCACAATTCAATTCCTTTGTATGGGAAGTCTCCAACAAATAATTCCCTTTCGTAGCACAACTGGATTGGTAACACGTGAAATATACGATTTTTTTTTTATAAAAATTGTATTTTTTAAATTTATATATTATATGAAAATTAATATAAATAAATAAATTATATCAATCTTTTGGATTTTTATTTTAATGTATACATTAGTGCTTTTTATGATTTTTTTTTTATTTTACTGTAAGATTCATGCATGCATGCATGTATATATAAATATTAAATTATAATTATATTTATTGTATTTAAATATTTATTATTATTATATAATTAAGATTTAAAAATTATAAATTAATAACCAAATTATCTTTAAAATAACCAATCAAATTAATTTAAATAAGTTTTTTAATTAACTTGTTATATATAAGTTATCGATTTGATGGTCAATTTCAAAACATGCGACCTTTACTAGGTACAAATGTACGTACAATGTTGTTTTGTTTCTTTAAATGAGAAATGTATCCAAAAAAAAGTCAGTGCCTTGTATAACATATGGATCGATTACCTTGTTATATTATCTGATTTATTATTATTATTAAATTTGTTACTAATAGAGACATTGAGCTGGTTTTCAGTTATTTCACAACCAAATTAGCCATTTTGATGTTTTATCATTATAGGTAGAAGATATAGATGGTTTGTATAGTGTTGGGTTTTCCCTGCATTAAAAAACAAAATCTTGTCTTTAGGAAGTTTTTACATAGTTATACTCTTTATATTTAATGTAAATAATGTTTGTATCGGAAAAATCTTTATTTTCCATAAATGTATTCTCAAATACAAATTTATATATTTTAATACTACTAGAAATTTGATCCGTAGCGACGGTCAATGCAGGAATGTATTGATAATAAATAAGTATAAACACACAACAATTAAATTTTATATCTATCTACACAATTAAAAAAGTAGAATATGACACGAATTTTAATATCATCCTCTATTTTTAATAATATAAATAAATATAATATTTAATTATTATATGTGTACGACAATAAGCCAAGCCAAGCCAAATACAATCAATGTTGACGCGTTTAGAAAAGGAATAATTTGGAATTCCTATAATTATGCCAATGCGTTCGGTTCCGATATATTTTCAAGTTAAGTAACTCAACATAACCAATTGATTAAACTTCCAAATTAACATAATAATTAAATTGCTTTATATTTTTGCCCATGCCCGTTTCATCCCTGGTTCCTCTAATTTATTTATATTTTTAGTAAATTCATTCATTCATAGTCCAACTCTCCATAAATAAAAATTGCTTACCTTCATCTGAAAGATGTTTAATTTTGTTAATATGCGGCCATGCACGCTTAATTTAAGTGTATTATTATTATGCCCTTCTAATTTATACTGTAATTTTAAGTTTGAAATAAGTTTTATATATAAGTTTAACGTTTGTTTCTTCACTATTTTATTTTATTTAGGTTACGCGTTATATATTTGTCTTTTATATTAAAAAATAGATTGATAAAGATCGTTGTTTGATAATAAAGGATAAATATATTATTTAGTAGGATCTGTTAATATAATTTATTTATTTTTATCATTTTATGTAATTTTATTATCTTGCATGACAACTAAAAAAAATAGTGTTTTTTCTCTATTTTATTTTTCCGTAAGAAAAATAAAATTAAGGACTACAAAAATCAGTCGTTCATGACTAGAGAAATATCAGTCATGTTATATTTTATGTATAAATAGTTGTATATTTTTTTTATTATTAATACACGAAATACAAAATTATTTTTATTTCTCGTAAGAAATTGCCGAATCCTATGTACGAAGAAACTATCTTAGATGTCATGTACCCGAAAGAAAAATCTAGATTTTTAAGTTTTAAAAAATCTTGATAATTTCTGTGGAGTATTTTAGAGTAGAACACGGCATAGCATAATAAGCTACAGTGGTCTCACGTTGTCACTATCAAAAAAGTGTACGACCAAAAAATCAGACTGCCAATGAGGTACCAGATGCCACCACGTTTCGAATTCTGTTTGGTTCCCAAGTTCAATTTAAATGGGACCCATATTAGATTCCCCCGGAAAGATATATAGCTTTTTTCATTATATGACACGTCAGTTCGCAGGTTACGAGTCGACTGGCGCCACACAACGTTATAACACCTGTCTATAAAAATAGGATCAAGGGTCATAAGTCAGAAGCATGTACATGATCAATCATGCTGCGGAGTCGTAGACACTCCGATCCTACTCATTCACAACAAGTCGGTTTAGTTTGGCTTGATCTAAGTTATCAAGACTTTGGGTTTTGATAATACCAGACTAGACCGTTCATGTCAGGTCAGAACAGATTTTAGTCGTTAGATTATGGTCTGGTTAGATATGTAGACCAGATCTAAGGCCAAATCAAATCAGGCCTAGGCCGGTTTGATATTTTATTTTTTTTAATATTAAAATTATAAAATATAAATTAATAAAATTTAGTAAAAATAATACAAGATTTTTATATTTTATTTTAATATTCTATTGCAAATCAATATAAGTTGAATGATTAGAAAAAAAAAAATATATATATATATATATATTACTCTTAAATTAAAAAAAATCTAATTTAAATGTAATTAGAATATAAAACAAATTGATTTTATAAATGTATGTCTATTATGCACATTTTGTCTACATAAAAAATATAATTTGTGAATAATATCTACAGCAATATATATAACTATAGGTGCAAAATAAAATTAACTTATTGTAGATTACACTTTTATATTTTAAATATAAAGTTAGTTTTTATTTTATTTTATTTTTAGTATTAGGATCAGTTGGACGAATATTTTGTAAAATTTAAATATACATATATCTTTTACTTTATGGTCATTAAACACTTACATAGTTATATCTCAAGTATTATTTTCAATTAGTTTTCTAATTATTTCATTGAATTATTCTTTAAATTGCTATAACAGAATACCGAAAAAATAGCCAAAATCATAAATCCCCTTAAGAATTTAGTATATCCAAATTAACGAAGAACTTGAGTATTTACAACAAACTAACTTACTATTAATATTTAATATTAAAAATTAGTTTATTGATGTATTAGTTTATGTTAATATTTAACATTAAAAGTAGTAAGAAATATTAATAAAATTTTAATGTTAAATATTAATAATTTGGTATTTACAATAAACTAACTTATTATTAATATTTAATCAACTAAATAACTAACTTATTATTAATATTAAATATACTAACTAGTTATACTCGTTGAAGATGTATATTAATTAAATATATTTATAAGAAATCAAGAATGAATAATTAAAATTTTAAATTTTATTGATGTATTGATTAAAACTAATGTATTATAGTTTATAAATTACAATAATGAATAAGTAAAATTTTATACTTCATTGATGAATAATTATAACTTTAAATTTAAAAATTACAAATAATTGGACCAGGCCAGACTGAGCCTAAGGCCATGCCAAACTAGGCCAAAGGTCAGGCTAGGCTAAGCCCAAGACCAAGTTAGATCAAACTTTTTTATAGGTTAAGTCAGATCAAATTTATATATTAAAGAAACTATCTTTTCAAGTCTTATAGGTTGAATTTGACTGATCCAGACTTGATCAAGCCGGGTTTTAATCAAACTGAATGCATGCCGAACCAAAGTCAAATTAGAAGTCGCAAACTTTTTGTGCATCCATATTCAATCCCCTGATTAAAATGATAAGTCATTTCAAATAATATTTGTTTATTGTCAACTCTTAACTTGATACTAATATTCATTTTCATTTGGTAAAAAAAAAATGTCCCGCACGAGAAATTCTACTTTTACTAGTAGTGGCATAAAGTGAGGTAATATTAATAGAACACAAAATATGAGGATAAACAATTCTTTTATTTAACAGATATACTCTTAATAATATTTTCACCTTATTTTAATGATAAAAACACAGTTGTCCAAAATAAAATAATTGCTCGTTCTTCATATTATTTATCATGCAAATATCGACTCTTTAATATAAAATAACATAAAATACTCAAATTTATAATCACATA
This sequence comes from Hedera helix, assembly GCA_947179155.2. Classification (NCBI taxonomy): domain Eukaryota; kingdom Viridiplantae; phylum Streptophyta; class Magnoliopsida; order Apiales; family Araliaceae; genus Hedera; species Hedera helix. The sequence continues at coordinate 48,369,744 of OX359268.1, read as the reverse complement.
AAGTGCTCAATTTAATGATCACGCGAAGTGCTCAAATTTGTGAGTATAATTTCAATATCACTTGGTCGGAGCATTTTATGTGTTGAGTACCAAATTTAGATAATTATCTTGAGTTATCATAAAATAAATTAAAAAGTTTAATTTTGGTTTATATGTAACTTTAGAGTTGACATTTCCCTAATCAATTTGACAAACATTGTTAATCACAATTCGATCACAGGAGCATTAATAGTCATGCCTTTGGTGAAGCAAGCTGCACCATCAAGTTTATTTTAGAATATATATATATATATATATATATATATATATATTATAGCCAAAATGGATGAATAATGGCTCTAAGGGTTTTGTAATTAGGATCCATATTAGTCGCTAACCACTATCAACTATTCAGAATTAAAGAAATGGCGACACGTGAAATTTGTAGACTTATTTAATAATTGTACATGGTCCAACTTAACGTGTTGTATCAACCCCGGCCCTCCCTTTTAGTGTTCATATGAAAGGCTCTTCCCAAGTCTACTATTTATTTATATCAATTCTATAGCGTGTTGAAAACTTACGAGGTTGATAAGAAGATTAAGACTTACCTATTTTAATTCCTAGAGTAAATTAATTGAGATGAGGAGGGTATTTTAGAACTTATATAGCAAAACAATGCCGTGGGAGAATCCTTTTTATAAATAAAATTATAAAAGTATAATTTTTTTAATAAAAGTAAATGGTGTTTGCTAAATAAATTTTAAAAGTTACAAATATATTTTTTGAAAAGATTTGTGTAAACCAGATACATGCCAATGTTTGTAAATCCGGATTGGACACCAGAACTGATTGGCACGCTGGTCTGATTTAGTCCAAAAAAACGATTTTCATCGACCCGGTCAAAACTCGATTGACCTGGTTTTAAAGTTTTTTTTGTAAAATTTGTTCTTAATTTTTAAAATTAGATATTTTTACTAATATTATAACATTATTTTACTATATTTTAACTTATAAAAAAATTAGATGTTTTAAAAATTTATTAATTATTATTAATATTTTTTCCCTGTATTTATGACGTCACCGGTTCAATAACGATTCAACAAGTGATTGGACCATTAACCCATCCATCTTGTACCCTTTTCAATTCTAATTTACAAATATTGGGATATACAATCTTGTAAAAATGCAAAAATGTCATAAGTTCTGCCTAGGAGTACATAATAATACTTTCAAAATTAAATATATAATTTGACTTTTGTGGTCACTGTATTAAATTTTAAATTGATGTGAATTTATTTAATTTTAATTGATACAATTAGTATAATTGTATGATACGTAATAAAAATTATATATTAATCATAAAATTTATTTTATTTTAATTTTTTATGAATTATACCAATTTTAAAATTTAATATACTATAATTTAATCTCAAAAATTAAATTATATATCTAATTTTGAAACAAAATAATTGATATGGTTTTTGATAACATACATCGGGAACACGAGTATCTAGTAGCTTTTGTTCTTGTTCATACTTCATAGAAATTGTGGAATCTCGAACCCACCCTGGGTTAGAACTTTTCTTAATATTCAATAAAGTTATTTTAGCCAATTAACATACTCCTGGCCTGGGTTATAATATACTTTACCTAAAAGATTGGTTTATATATTAGATAATGTTGGAGAGAGAAAAATTTATTGTTAAAAATGTTTAAGTTGTTATAGATGATAAATTGGACGAACATCCTTAATATTTTTTCTGTTATACAAAAAGAGTTCAATTTATAATTTTTTTAAACATGCAATATATATATATATATATATATATATATATATATATATATATATATATATATATATATAAAATAAATGTTGTTTAATATAGTTATTGTGGTATGATAATAAAATTGTATCATTAATGAAAAATAAACTCTTTTTATGTTGTAAATAAGGCAGAAGAGTAATAGCTAAAGTTGTTTTAAATGGTCTACCATTTATTAATGGCCGAAAAAGCTGAAATATTCTATAATAACCCTTTAAAATAAAAAGAGACGTGGGGATTAAGATAGTAGAGAATCTTGTAATATTAATTGAAATGTGAGTGCTTGTGCCAATTTTTTTTCTTTTTATCTTGTTAATATGGAGTATTAATTAATAATTAATCATGGGAAGGAGTTGGTGGAAGTAAGCTGCTTTGCATGCATACATACTAATGCAGAACTAGTTTGTTTAAGAAAATGAAATCATTTAGGTCTATGTCTATCTTCTTTTTCCAAGACATTTCTCAATTAATCAACGTCTTTAATATTTAATAAAATGTTAAATGTGATAGAGTCATATATGAGGCTTAGGTATTATTCTAAATAAAAATATAATAGTAATAACTTTTGCAACAAATAAATATAACACTCTTTATCAAATCGGAAAATAAATTAAAAGGAGAAAATGGCATTCAAAATTTGTCATTGCAAAAAATAGTATTAATCTTGTTATTAGTATTTAACTCAAAGAGGATAAAGAAGAAATTGACAAAGAAGAGACTAATAATATATGTCAATTCCAAGCATATGCATCAGCCGACCCATGCCCTGTGCAAGAACAGAGGTGGGAGACGTATCCCTTTCAATCCGGGAAAAAGCACAATTTGGGCTCTCCTATTCATGTGGAACAATCACAAGGGGCTTACACAAATAAATAAGCTCACATGATCATATATATGGCTAAACTGAATCCTGCATTGGTAGATTTTACACAGGAAACGACGATATCTATTCCGCCAAAACAAAGACTTTGTTAATTTACATGAAAATCCAGATCAATTCTTGATGATCTAATGTTTTTCACAATAACAATACACACTGCCTCATGAACGCACGGTCAAGATGATTGCAGGAGTTGAACTTAACTCCAAAGCTAGTTAACTGAGCAGAATGTGGAGTAAACAAGATATCTATAGTTCATACCGGCTTGCAACCTGAACAAAATAACCGAGTCGAATAAAGCTTAGTGGCTAGGCACGCGATGCAGGAAGCAAGAAGCTGTACTTTTTCCATGAAAATACATTTAGCAAGAGTCCAGCTATTTATGTGCATTACTCTGAAATCTCAAGTGGTACGAAAGAAAAGGAAAAATAAAATAAAATCATCTTTTTCCAAATCTCAAACACTTATTGTGCTTTGACTCTGATAAACTTGACGTCGAAGTCACTTGTTGGTTGCTACGCTTTGTGAAGGAGTGTTTCTCCATTGCATTTACAAACTTGCGCAAGTGCTTTATGTACTCCGGATAAGTTTCAAGGTTACAATGTCCTCCACCCTGTACCCATAGTGGGTCATATTTTTCTGTGGCAAGTTCCCATAATCGCTTGCCGTGTGACCAGTCAACAGTGTCATCATTTGTTCCCTATGAATGATTTATCAAAAAAAATGTATGGAAACCATAAGTGCGATCAGGTTAGAGTACACAAAACTAGAGGGAAAATGCAATACAAAAGAAGTAGTTCTTTGAAAAAAAGTGGGAGTCAATAGTGTAAAAATAAGTGGATAAGTTCAGTGAGACGTGGAATTTGACCTAAGAAGGTTAGTTAAAATACTATCAGAAATCTTTAGGATATATTTAGCCAAACTCAAGCTGTTCGTGTGTAGCTTTGTTGTTCAAGAATCTCATGCAAATGCAATATACAGATGATTTGCTAGTATGGCATGACATAAGAGCAAAACCATATTTGCTTCAAAATCTAAAGCCTCCTAAGGAGCATATTCTGTTAAAGAAATGAGAAGGTAGTTCAGGATACCTTCCCGCAGAGAGCACTATTACTTTTATTAGATGAAAAGATGCTTGAAAAACTACAGAATGACCACCACAACCAATATATAAAAGATAACAAATTCCAGTATCATCACTACAGAATCATTGCTTAGGAGTCTGTCAAGCCCTTCAAGGCTTGAACTAACTGAAATAAGGTAGATGGGCCTAAGCCAGACTGAAATAGAGTAGGGGAGAGAGAAGGGGGCAGAAAAAGGGAAGAAACTTGGGGAAGCAGATGAGCCAAGCTCAGTTTTCATATATTTCTCATTACTTAAAATAAAGTGATCTCATTATATTATATAGAAGATACTCCCTCTCTCATGCTATCCAGTACCACACGGTTAACCTACACCCTCTTTCTAACCAATTCACATGTTCTGAGTTTATTCTAGATATTTCCTAATAACTAGTTTTCCTAAAATAGCCTCAGCTATTACTTAAAACTACTGGGTCTTGATAGAGTCATATTTTTTTTCCAACTTGCATTAACAGAAACAAGGTAATGCTTAAATTATTGTATAGGGGGAACAAAGAACTCCTCTATATTTTGCCTTGGGGCTTCCAATAGCGTAGGCATTTTTGATGGCCCTACTTTAGACAATGGTTGAATGACCATTGCATTAATTAACCTCCACATATTACATTCCTCTCTCTCATCTCGGTAACTTAGGTATAATGAATAGATTCCCAAATTAACTGATCTTGAGGATTTCCTCCTAATTCTCTCAGAAAGCAAAAGTCTTTTTGGACATCATCAGCATTTCAAATTTTGTTAAAGGTTTTGAATACCAATAAAGAAAATTTCAACAAATTGATAAATACCATTCACCAGTTGAATGAATATATAAAAATATAAAACAACCAAACGTTAAGTTCTATTATCTCGGGCATGCCAGTTTTAAAATCATCTGTTTTTGTATGTTTTTACCTCTAGCATGCCTGTTTTAAACTTGTAATTAACAACAAAATGGATGATGTAAATCTGTGAGCATTATTACGTTCAATCAAAGCTTACCCTAGTTCATGCTCAGCTAAACTTGATATGATAAATATCCCCTTCAGTAAAGTGTCACTAGCATACTTTGCTGAGACCATTTTCTTAAACTGAGGCATTTACAACATGTACTATCTATACCAATAATAGATTGCAATCTTATATACTAAATTTCTCGTAGTATTCAAGAGAACATCAAATTGTCATTTTGACCATGTAGAATCAATCTTATGTTTGTTAAAAGTCCAAACCTCTGAACTTGTCTCAGTGCAAGTTTTTTCCTTAGCCACGAGGCTACATTTGGTTTCCAGACTGGTACTTGTTATGCACATCAGCTTGGATAACCAGGTTTACTAAAGCTAAAACTGCCACTGATGGATACAACAATACATTTTATCATCTGAAATCCTCCCTCGTATGAGATCCTGTTCACATGTGGAGTGGCAGGCGAAAAACACAAAGCAGCTGGTACAGCTAGCACCAAAGTTTAGAAAAATAAACCAAACTAGGGACCAAAAGCAGATGACAAGGCTTGCTGACAGCCACACATTAAAATCAAGGGACCAATGCAAATAACCAATTGCACCAAACTATTAGAACGTTAGAGGATTGGTCCAACAAAAGCATGAACTTCTTTGAGAAAGCCTTATATCAAGTACAATGCAAAACTATATAATATAATTTAAAATATGGTTAGCAATATTGCTATTACTGATATATTATCATATGTTTGTAAAGGGTTGGAACAAGTTTTAGCAATAACAATAAGCATGATACTGGTATGAAAGCAGTTTCACACTCTTTAAGAGATACTATGCGTGGTTACTAAGACCCATAATCAAGATAATTTTTCTTACAGAGCAGAGGGGGCTCCATGAGGACCTACATGTTATCTCCCAATAAAATTAGGTACAATTCGGACTAAGGCCTATATTTGAGGCCTCTAAATAGGACTTCGAGTTGCAAGATATATGGTTTTAGTTTGAACCTTAGTTTCGAGATACCAAACTCCAATTGATACTCCTATTTTCTTTTTGGATAGATCATATAAGTTAAAAAGAAGAGATTAAATTTCTCCAGATCTGATAAAAAGTACCTCATCGAAGAGGGTATTCAGTGAGTAGATACCAAAACGGAGTACAGCAACTCCTCTCTCTATGATGATTAAATATGAAATGGAGAAAGCTCCCAGGCCACAAACATTTGGTATGGTACAAGGTTATGTGAAATATTACTAGTATAAATCACCTTAATTAATGTGATACAATCTACATGGCCAATTTAACGATATCTTTTTTGGGGAAGAATTTGAATCATAATAGGAACGCTTAATTTGCAATGAAGTATGCAGGTTAGAAAGTCCCGGCTTTATCATATCATTTACTTTCAAATAAAACACACAAGGTATGCTACCAAGATAGAAAGTCAAATGCAGTTTCCTAGTAGTATATACTATATAAAAAAACAATCAAACAAGAAATGTATCAAAACTGAAATATATATACACTTGGCATCAAGCACAAAAGATATGTAACTTTGTATTGCAGATACTATTTACGATTGTGTAAAAGAGAACACACGTAAGAGAAGCTAATAGCTAACAGCATAATCATGGTGCAAAGAATGATGCATAACAAAATGTATTTGTGAATGAAAGAAGGAAAGAGATGGCATTTCTCACATGTATTACAAGAACTGGGCAGCAAACATTTCGTATCTTGTCAATATTCTGCATATATTGAAAGGAGCCTTCTCAATACAACACCATGTATACAGAACATGGAATAAAGGGGCAATAATAAGAGCAATGTCAAACTTACTTTAAATATGTCAAACCAGAATGTCAACTTGACATTGTACAGAACACGTATTCCTGAAAGGATAGCACTATGTAGAACAACACCTCTCAGCCTCTGCAAACGAGAAGCCAAATGTAGTGTGGGCCCACTTCCAACAGATTGACCATACAAAATGATATCCTCTTGCTTGATACCATATTCACTCTTCAAACAATTATACACAGCTTCTATGTCATAGTATGTGTTGAACTCAGATGGCTAACAAAATTTAAGCTTTATAAGCTTCAATATAGCAGTGAAAAACATAAACTTGAATGATATAATCATTATAATTTTCCTTACCTTACCAGAGGATGCTCCATATCCCGAATAATCATAGCTGCAAAAGAGCGAAATGGATTATGCAAGTTATAAAGACAAGGTGGTTACTTGCTAGCTATAAGTTCAACATATCTTCATCTCAAAGAGCCTGTGTATTGTTAAAATCAGGTCAGCTCAAAATAATTGAACGACTTACCCGCTTAAAAGCTGCAAACATGGAAAAGTAGAGGGATCTTCATAAAGACATCTCTAAATTTCCAAAATTACTATGAACATACAACCAAAGCGATGCACCCACACAGATATATCATTCCACAATGGGAAAGAAAATGGCCATTAGATCAGTTAAACAAATGTACACAACAAGAAGTCCAGAAGACAGAACAACATGAACAAATCAACAACTTAATAAGTAAAGTAATAAATTACCAACTTCTCAAAAGATATAAAGTAAAAATTACAAAATGCTGGTAATTAATTACAACCAAACGGAAACCTCAAACACAAACCTTATAAAAATCAGCCATGCAATAATCACCATCTCAATATGACAAAAAAAAAAAAAAAAAACCCATCAAAATAAGATAAAATTGGCACCAACAACCAGAAACGAACCCCAAACTCAACATATCATCAAAGCAAAATTAACCCATCAACACCCGGTTTCTAAAATAAAACACAGACATACAGGAAAAAAAAACATGTATGCAAACAGAAACACCCATTTCCATGAATAACAAAACAACCCTTTCAAAATTTCCATATTATCTGATAAAAAATATATTAAAATACCTCATGATATTGACTCGGAGATGAGCTCTGAGCTCAATAAAGAGCTCTTGCATTTGACCCAAATCAGCAGCGTTGCCATGAGAGTACAAAAGGGTGAACCTTCCAACAGGGTGCTTCCAAAAGGTAGCTACAACCTTGTTGCCCCCCTTTGTGTCAAGCAAATGAACGTCCACGTTTTTGTCAGCGGTGAGGCCAGTGAACGAAAGCTTCCCGGTTTCATCATCTCTGCGAACGTCATATGTTGGTGGGTCTGGAGGAAAAAAAGCGAATTTTGCAGCGACATTTGATGTTACATTTCCCATTAATGCAAACCCACCAAACAAAGTTCAATCTTTTTTTTTCTGGACAAAATTTAATGAGGTTTTAGGCCGTGAAAGAACATTGGGCATGAGATTTTCTCGGAGTTTCTGATTCTGGGTTATGTTTTCCGGGAGAAAAAATTGCGGGATATAAAAAAGAATACTTTAATTATTAAAATAATTATCCAGTTTGTTGAGTTTTGGAGTTGGTTTGGTGATTCGGAAAAGGGAGATGCAATTGGCGTCAGGTGAAAGGGAGCAGATCCGATCTAGGCGGAGTGAGCTGAACAAAGCCCCACGAACAATTTTGTATGTATAAGCTTTTTTTAATAACATGAATGTATTCCTCCTATATTAATATGACTCTATTCTTGTTCATATACACAAGGACATCATTATCTCGGAAAAGTCAAGTTTACCCTTTCGAAAGCCTAATCTTTGAATATAAAAACATTTGCAGTTTGGGAAATATAAATAAAAAATATAGCAACAATTTTTCAGTAAAATACACTGTTAAAATTTTTAAGCAATGAGCCTATGTAAACACATAATTGACATAACTTCATTGTTAAGAAATTTATGTTTGTGAAATTATATTAATAGGAGTATTAATATTCATGCTACATTAAAAGTTCAAACAAAAAAAATTATCAATACATATTCATAGTAAATATTATTGGCTTAAAATGATGTAAATAATATCAATGTACGTAAATTTAAAAAAGAATAAAGAGATTCATTAAAATCACAACAATCTTAATTTGAAAGGTTATAAAAATTATCAAAATGAACCCCCCAATTTTTTTTGGTAAACAAAAACCATTAAAATGATGAAAAGGGTAGTTTTGAGTCTTTTTTGAATGATACAGCAGTTGCATATATTCCATAAAAAAATGTGGAGGAAACACGAGAAATACTGATGCTATGGGCAGCGAAAAATTATTCAATGTTCAGTATTTTTTTTTACATAATAATAAAATTTACAAGTGATGAAATTTTTACGACGTTCACTATTATATATATAAAATATATATCATTCATTTAAAAATAATTTTCCATCGGCAGCATAAGAAGTGGGAAAAAACGAGGATTCTTTTTTATAAAGCCGAGGTATAGGCCAGGTGGCAATTGTAAAAGGAAAAGAGAGGAGAGGGTGATGGGCGACTAAGATTCGGTCAAAGGCTGCTGTGGATCTAAACCAGTAGAAAAAGAGAAGGAGAGAATTTTTGCAGATTGAGGAATCAGAAAGGTTGTGTAACTTGTGTTTGACTTTCGATTTCCCTACTGCCAAAATACTCAAATCAACCTTTTATTTTGTTAATTATGTTTTACCAAATAATCAATCATTTTTAAGTTTATTACTTCACACCCAAACGAAGACGAAGAACCCCACCCTATGAACCTATATTCTTGTGTTTCTAAGCAGGAAAATAATATATTTTGAAATTTTATGTATTAATTTTTTATTTATTTTAATTATATAAATAAATAATTCGATAAAAAAAATTCACAATAAACGAAGTTGATGGAGTTGAGTGCTATTTTCTTACAATTGTTTTGCTAGACAAAAACAAACAAGCGAGTGACGATGTGCTTTGAGTATATTTATATATACATCTATCTTACACCCAAATTTACACTTTTATCTATTTTTAGCAACAAAAAAAAAAGTATAAATTTTTGTATCAAATTAAATATATATTTTTTATTATCAAAAATAAATAAAAGTGTAAGTTTAGGTGTATATTAGATGTATGCATATATTTATTCATGTACTTTTGGCTTATTCTATGGGACGGATTTTGCTTCTGTTCGGTTATAATTGGGTTATGAAAATTGTACTCCAATAATTATATAGTTGGTGATCTACCTAATTAAGACTCTGTCATCACTGACTCGCACTGCTTTAAGTATGTAAATGTCATAAGAACAGCCAAAAGTTGTGGGGCAAGTCGTAATTATTGGCACTTTAATTTTAATTTTCCAGAGGCAGGAGAAAGCTTTAGTTTTAAAAGTAATTAGACTGGGTCAAAAAGCCAATGGAATGCTTAGGAGCAGGTGCACGATAAAAGCAAAGTTTTATAGACAATTAATACACACCTAAAAAAGAAAGTACGGAAACTGTAACGAGGAATATGTTACCATATCGGTTTAATTTAACTTGCTTTAATCATTTGTATAGTATTTTTTTTTTGTTTGTGACGAAATCTAGGTAATGGGTCATCACTTTCATGTTAAGCACCTTTTTATAGCACACATAATACAACTTAGCATCCTATGGGATTCCCACAGAGAGAGTTCTAACCCAATTTGATCTGGTAATTAAAAACAATAAAACTAGGGACAATAGCACTCATTGGAGATGTGAAACTTGGCCTTGGTTCCCTTTTAGGGTGGCCCAGAAGAAAAAAATTACTCCCTCCGCCCCAAAATAAATATCTTAAGAGATCTATTATATATTACAAAAAAATTCAACTAAAGTATAATTGCAAGGTAAAAATTAAGAATAACCCCGCCTTAATTTATTTTATTTTATTGCATAGTTTTTTTTATGTTAATCACAATCCAACTTCATCACATATTTGCAACGGATATTTCATTTCTCATAGTAATTTCTATTTTGGCTTGTTTCAAAATAAACATCCTATTTCCTTTCAATAATCACCTTACTCTGTCATGGGATTTTAACCTGCTTAAATCAACAGATGTGGTTTCATGTTGAAGTCAAAATACCACCCATTCTTCAAAGCCAGCATCAATTTTAACGAACATAAATGGCCTCAAAACTAATCCGTACCTGGTAAAATACATAAAAGGAAAATTTTAAACTTATCTATTTTTCTTACCCATTTTTCTTACTCGCATATAAGACATATGAATCTGATCCACTCATTTGGGTTAAAGATTAAATGAGATGAGATCATACTCATTTGTCTTGTATGCGAGTAAGAAAAGTAGATAAGAGTAGAAGCACTCCATACATAAATACAGCAAAAAAAGTATGGAGTATTTTAATTACATAGAGTAGGGTTAATATCACATGCATATGTTTCCTTCAATATACATGACTGGGAAACATAACACACCAGGTCTTCTCGATCAAAACAGACAGTTTACTACATAGTAAGCTCGGAGACACTAGGCCCACTACTGAAAATTATATGCTCCTCCTCTAATGTGGTTTTGTCTCCCATGACCAAAACCCAAGTTTCTGCAATCTTCTCCAATCTTCCCTCTAAAATCTCTACTAAAGTGAAGGCTCGCATTGTGCCTTCTGGCTTTGGGGTTAAAAGAGGGTTTGCAGTTTTAAAGGGGTGTTTGCTATCAGTTCTATGTTCATCAGCCAATCTTTTGACCCTAGGAACAATAGCCCCGTTCAAGTATACACTGCTGTCATCCCCAACCACCATCATTTTCCGAAGACCATTTCCATTCGCCAGCTGTTTATGCATGTGGCCAAACACAATAAGAGGAATAGAGAGTTTGGTGGTCTCTTTTAACTGAGAAATGGCATGTTCTAAATCTGTACCATAAAGTGCTTTTTGTGAGTCATCATTATTAAGATATAATTTCATATAAGAGTTTAACGATAATAAATAGAATGAAGCCAAAATCATCACACTATCAAGTATTCATGTTTTTCATCACAACATGCCATAGCGCATGCAGTGGTAGCAAACCATGTCAACAATCCTTTCAAGGGTAAAACAGTCGGTAAATGCCTGGTAATAGTCTAAGTTAGTAAAAGCAAAGAGTTAAAACCCCCAAGTTGTTACCTGGATCACCATGGTCACCCCCTCCACATACCCAATCTCTTCCACAAATGTCATTTATGTTGGAACCTAGACCTGCAAATATTCCCCATAGGTTATAATGCAGCAACTTTAGGCATTGAAATCCAAATATCACATTGATTTCTTAGGAGAGATACCTGTGGGTCCATTATGAGCAAGGAATATAATAGAGTGATCCTCTGGTGTCCCTAAAGCAGCCTTATATATTCTTTTCACACTTTCTTCCATGTTATGGACTCCAAATCTACGAGGTCATAAATAAAGTGAGTTGCAATATAAGTAAAAGAAGCACATATTCTTATCAAAGAATCATCAACACTATTTCGTAATATATTGATTATACGTATCAATTTATTTCGTTTTACATCTATTATATCACTCTATTTAGTATATATTTATCGTGTCTGGTAGTCTGTTATGGTTTTGCCAAATAAAATACTTATAATGACTTGATAAATAGATGAGGTCATACTATTACAGAGTAGTCATATTTATTACAGTGTAAACTGACAGGGCAAGGAAGTCCAAACAAGAAACAAACTGCCCTTTTTGGGTTCTTGGGAACCAGATACTAGTAATTATATCCCTTGGAAGTTGCAAAGGAAAGAGCATATTCTCTTTCAGAAAGGTCTACGGAGGTTGAAACATTCCAAACATGATAACTGATAAGGCAAATGAGGTGAAATAAAAATAATATTCACTCTAAACAGAAACCCATAGGTAATTTACTAACCTCGCAGACAGAAGCTTGTGCCGAAATAACTTCTGACCACCACAAGAAAATGGCCGCCCCCCAACAATACTCAGCTTTAACGTAGGAAAGTCCAAACGGCGGTATCCAACATGCTCCTCACCAAGACTGATCATAACAAAAGGCATTCATTTATCCACCACAAATTTTATATATTACAAAAATTCAAGCATAACGTGTACATGCCAAAAGAGGATAGAACTTGAGCAATTCTTTATCCCCAACAAGCAATATCCATACAATTGCTGATGCATAACTGGACTCTGACAGTCGAACTTTATGAGAGTATCATTTTCAATCAGACTATATGGCTTGCTTAAATGAACGATTTTTAATGCATTTGCCCACGTTAGTTTGCCTTTTCGGCTTGTAATTTATAAGACCACCTTAAAGAAGAATTCAAGTAGGTGAAGAACATCTCAAGCTGCTCAAGAAAGGCTATGCCAAGGAGGTCCCATGTTGATAGCCTAGAAGTACTCAATGGTATCGGGTTCAATCAGGGTAGGACGGCCTTTTTTTTTGGGGGGGGGGTTTTTGGGGGGGGGGGGGGGGGGGGGGGGATGGCCCCTGCCCCGGTCAAGAATTTCAGAAATTTCCCAAGTACAGTCAGTAGGACTGTACCTATTGTCATATAAGATCACAGGGCTTGAAGGCTAGCTCAAGGCTATTAGTAAGGCTGCAAATTGAACCAAATAGTTCGGGCTCGACTCGAAAAACTGTGAGTGAGACTCGAATTCGTTAATAATATGATTCAAATCTGAGCACAAAAAATAGTTTGAATAAAAATACGAGTAGAATCTGAATAAGGTTATACTCGACTCGTTTAGGATTCAAACTACTTGAATTTTTAATAATGATCCGATATAATCGATTGATACATATTAGAATAGATACTTGATACATTCTCTTATTATATATACATAATTAAACAAAATTTGAATAATTAGTTATTATTTTTTAATTTCATTTGTAATTTTATATATTTAAACTATAATTATAATTATAGTTTTTTCATTTCTAAGTAAAATAATAAGTTCAATTAATAATTATATATATTATAAAATTAGTTACTATGCGGAGACTCAAATTCGAGTTTGAATTTAAAGTTCGCGAGTAGTTTGAATATAATTCGATCCGAGTGGAATCGAATTCGAGTCGAGCCGAATCTGAGTAAAGTTTTTCAAATATAATTCGAATCCGAGTCGAATTCGAGTACGAATTTAACTTTACGAGTCGAATCCAAACAATTTAAAATCCGAATCGTTTCGACTCATTTGCGGCCTTAGCTATTAGTGAGGGCATAGTCAATTTTTCGGATTTATCATCCTTTTCTCTTTAGTGGGTTTTGGTGTTCCTTCAAAGTTGCCTACTTTGCAAGATCAACAATGAATTTTCTTTTACTGGTCGTGTAGGCCTCAATATCAATATCTTCGAGCCTTTAACCATACTTTTTTACTGTTAGATGACCTTTGCGTTCAGTCTTCTTTTCTCCCTCTACCCTGGCAATTAAAGTCATTTACATCAGTCTTATCATATCAATAGTGCCAGAGGATAACATGTCATCTTTGGCTTGGTATAAATGGTTTGAATTTGATATGTTTTATATTTTACCAATCCAGGCAACATAAGTGAAACTGAATGTGTACACAACAAAAAAAAGAAAAAAAAGAAAACCAACATAATAACTGTGAAAGATAATCCAAATCTACATTAAAACATCTTATATATAGATATGTTGGAGATTAGATAAGCTCACCAATCCAGCTGAAGTTGGACAGAATCCTTCTTCCTAAAATTTAAATAAATGCCACAGTTAGAATAAAAATGGATTAGAAGTTACCTTATGTGTTTTAATTACAAGCACAAAAGGATACCAGCTTTATCAATCAAAACTCAACCACGGAGCCACATGCACACAAGGAGAGAGACAGAAAGAAAGAGATTATAGTCTACAACTCGTGCATTCATGATAAGTGTGCAAAATAAAGGGAAAAAATATAATGGTATGGATCATGAAACCGCTGCTCTAGTTTCCAGATAAAGCTACCATATAATTAAATACCATTGCTAATGAAAATGTTTGAAGAATGAAATACATTATATATTTCAGAAAAGGCAAAGATGAGAACTGCAGCAAAAATTACATAAGTCACAGTATTTTCTAAATGAAACTGTCTAAAACCACCTTAGATACCAGTAATTTCAAAATTAAAAGATCTATATCGTAGATCCTGATATTTACACGACCTTTTTCTTGGTAAAACTAAGTTCAATATTTCAAAACTTGCCATAGAATTTAAAATAAACAATATGCATAGAAGGACACTTTAACTTTCTCCTTTAGATTATTCATTTACCTTCAGAGCATCTTTCTAAAAGTATTACAATAAGAGTGCTGCAATTGACCTCATTTTATTTTCCTAAACTGAAGTTCGAGAGGGAGAAGGGAAACAAAAAAATGCACACATCTGGTTGAGGTTTGTTAGCATAAGCAAGCCATCCTTCAATAGGTACAGTAAAATGAAAAAGCAATCTAATGGTAGTAGCAATAGCATGTGACAAAGATATGCTATAATAAACATGCACGACTTACCACTACCTCCCTTTTCCCTAATTGAGTTGGCTGTAAGAATAAATCTATGATAGATTTATTAGACTTCTAAGAATAAAGACTGAGATTCACATGACAATGATAGACACAGTACCCTTCAAATTAAACCAGTAATATAAAGTAACAAATCAAACTATACATCAAAACACCGAATCAAAAGGTTGCTTGAGAATATTAGATTTGAATCAAAGTGACAACTAGATAGTATTGGAAATTAAGTCGTATAAAATAAAGATAGATAAAGCAACACAAGATTTAACATAAAAAAGCCTTAAAAAGGAAAAAATCATGGGTCAAACTCTAAATCTCCACTATATTAATAATAGTGGGCTTATAATAATCCTCTCGAGTTTTACGCCCTAAAACTTGAGATTACATAATATTACAATACAACTTTTTGTACGAACTAAAAGCTGCAAAACCCACTATTCCATAATAGTACAATTTTTTTTTTGAACATAATATAAAAATTGCAAAAACTCTATCTCTCACAAAAACACAAAATCCACTCACACCCTCTCTTGACTCTTAGGATGCATGTTCGGTTGTGTTACACTTCATCAATTAAACATATAATATATTTATAGAGTACCTACAACTTTTCTCCCCCTATTAATATGACACATCCAAAATAAAATTCTTACTACAAATAGATTCCTTTCCAAAATAATGCTCTTATTAAAAATTGGACTCTTCATTTTCATAATAGTAATTTTGATGGAGATCATAAGTCAAGACCAAAATATTATTTTTTTTATATTTGTTATTTAGAGTTTTATTATATTTAATGTAATAGTAATTGATGTAATTTATTTATTAGTGGGGATTTGGGCTATTAATTAGTGATTAAGAATTATTAATAAAGACATTTTAGTCGTTTAATACTTTTATTATTTCCCAAGTAATGATTTTGAGTCTCTTGAAATAGTGATGTAATCTCCATATGCCCACAGGTTTTAAAAAACTACAGATGATTGGTGATTGATATTGAAGTTGATTAGTATCATTCATACCGTTGAGGTAATTTATCCATCTTAGTGTTGATTTGTAGAGTTGATACACTTGAGAAACTTTAGTAATTTAAACGTGGAGTTTAAATCCTAGTTTATTTTTCGTTAATTCTTCATCCAAAATTTGTCCTATATCAAATTCTTTTTTGAATAGGATTCGAGGAGTATCCCAACAATTCATCTCTTGACTTGAATTTCCAAATACTTCAACTTCATCACTGTCACCGTTGTTGTAGTTTTCACCATCATCCATATCATCTGCAAGATTCACATTATCTGCAACATTTGTGTCATCCTCATTATCAACATCTTCTACAACATTCGTAATATCCAACCTATCCGTATTCTCTGCATCATCTGTATTATTTGCATTATAGTCACCACCATCATCTTTTTCTTTAACATTATCATCTTCTTTAATAACATCATCATCAACATCATTCGTCATCTTCATTATTTAGCGACTGCAATAGTGATCTACCACGCATACAAAATCTCTTATTCATCAACATCATGACGAACATCAATAACTCCTTTATTTTTCATTCTCTTCATTTGTCATACCAGTGTGACCAATTCCTCTCTACCTTGGATCTAATCAACCCAACTTTTGATATTAGTTGTTGAAAATTAAGTCATTGCAAACCAAATAATAAAATAAAGAGAGATAAAGCAACACAAGATTTAACGTGAAAAATCATTAAAGGGAAAAATCACGAGTCAAATTCTAAATCTCCACTATATCAATAATAATGAGCTTACAATAATCCTCTCAAAGTTTTACTCCCTAAAACTCGAGATTCTATAATACCGCAACACAATTTTTTACACGGACTAAAAGTTGTAAAACCCTCTCTCCCACGATAGTACAACTTTTTTACACGGAATATAAAAGTTGCAAAAACACTCTCTCACACAAATACAAAATCCATTCACACTCTCTTTCAAATCTTAGGATGCTACATGATGTTTGATTGTGCTACACTTCATCAATTAAATATATACTCTGTTTAGCAAGTACCTACAACTTTTCTCTTCCTATCCAAAATAAAACTCCTACAAATAGATTCCGCTCCAAAATAATAATAGGATTCTTCCTTTCCATAATAGCAATTCTTTTTTTAATAGAATTCGAGTAGTATCATAACAATTCTTCCCTCGACTTGAATCTCCGAATACTTCAACTTCATGTCTTAATAGGATTCGACAAGTATCCCACCAGATAAAGTTTTAAGCATCTTTAATTAAAAACTATTCTACAGGAAAACTAATAAAATTTATAATCATTGAGTGCTAAACTGATAGAATTTATAAACAGAATCAAAAAAGAGCAACAACAATATTGAAACTATACAAAAAATTATCATCCGCTGTTAGACATGTTTTCAAGCAGAGGGATCCAAGATAAGAAACCTAACTGCAGCTAACTTCCAAGGACATAAGAACTTCAATGTTGAATACAGCCGCAATAAAATGAGAAGAGTTATTTGAGCATAGAACAAAAATATAATGATAGAGATGGAAACTGAACTCAAATTAAGATCTACCTTGTTTGACAACAATGACACACTCAAAGGCGATTGCCTTTCAAATGATATCGTATATTTAAGTAAATCTCAACATAGTGCAACTCCCAAACTTATTAGCAGAATGAATTCCACAGCCTTATACAGTCAAATTACCTGCCAGAAAATTCTCGAGTACTCCAAGCATCATGGTTCCCCAATATAACTGCTTTAGCCATTGTAAGATCAGCTATGCTTCTAACAAGTTCAACATTCTCGTTACCAAAATCACCTGGAAAAAACTCCAAAAGACAAAGCAAAATTAAGAGATGAACAAAAAAGCAAAGATTGAGAAGCTTAAAATATCTAAGCACTAGTAATACAAATATATGGCAGGAAGACGGATAACTGAAAACAGGGTTGCCAACTACATCAAGAAGAGAAAGAGAATGAAGGCAAAGGACCTGCCTGTAAATAGCACCAAATCCGGCTGCATTTCCATATAAACTGATATTAGATATGTAGAGAAACTAAAGGGAAATATCAGAGCAATATAGCATAAAATATCCTAGTTAAACTAAGACTTTTCTAGAAAATCGATGGAAATTTGATTATATATAGAAGTCATTAGTTGATAAAATAGATGCATACATTTTAAAACATCATCAACACAAAAAGAAAAATTGAAAGAAAGCAACTACAATAGAAAATTAGAGTGGCAAACTATTATTGTTTTTATCTTTCCATTCTTGTTGCATGCTTTTTATATAAACAGCTTTCCTACGGCACAGGCAATCCATGAATCTTAAATTTAGGGGAAAAAAAGTGTGCGGCTGTAGAGACAAAAACAAGCTTGTACATATCTCATGTGAAATCAAGAAGTAATCTACCACATGCTGCTAAACAAATGACTAACCAAAACTGGAATGGTTCATGCAAGCTAATGAGATAAGGACGCATATTAAATTTTATTTTCGAGCATGCTTACAGATATTTTTCTCCTACATATCAAAGAAATGTAGAAAAACGGATATATATATATATATATATATATATATATATATATATATATATATAGCTAACGTTGAGAATGTAATACCTGCAATAATTGAAGAGCCTTTGTATCTTCTTGAAGATTCCAATCATCATGCTACAAAAAAATCAAATAATAATTTGGGAAAAAAAGTAAAAAATCAGATAAAATTTAGAGCTAGGGTTTATGTAATGTATAATCAAATAGGCACGATTGAGCGGAACAATTCCGGTGGAAGAACTGTAAACACAATTTGGATTTAGTTTAGTTTTGAGAAGGAGAAACAAAAGAGAGCTCACGACGTCTCCGACGACAGCGATTCGAACGGAGGTGGCCATGGAGAATTGATTCCTGTGGTTGCTGAGCTTTGACGATGAAAGATAGAGACCGGAACTGAATAATACACAACAGTGAGCCTGTGCGTGAAACGACGTGCTGGTGGTCAACATAGACTGGTTATTCCACGCGCTTGTCCCTTACTCTTTGGTCTTAGATACTGGAAATACTACTATTCGTAGTCTCCTGAGATCTTCTGTAATCATTTTTTTTTTATCAATTTTTATTATTAGATATATATATATATATATATATATATATCTTGTATTTGATAACAAGAATTAATAGTAAAAATTTATTAAGGAGAATCTGAGCTCGGTGCCACTGGACCAAAAACATTGGGTATATAGTTTGTTTGAAAATAACTTATAGAGAGAATTTTGTTTGGCAAATGAGTTATAAAAATAAGATATAGATGATATTAATTTATTTATCTTTTTCACATTCAAAGTACTGGGCTCAACTTCTAACTTTTTTTAAATAAAATAAAACAAGCATTGCATAAATAAAATACAAGAATTTGTAAATAGACCATAAAATTTCATAATAATAATAATAATAATAATACAAAGTGATAATATATACTCCAGCAATTATTATCAAAACAAAAATGCCAATCATGTCTCACATAAATATATAGCAATAATCAAAACCACCGAGGGAAATGTCAGCTAAACCATTCGGCTAAAAAAAAAAAAAAAAAAAAAAGAATAAGTCTACTTACACAAACACCTAATATAAACTCTATCTCACAATTAAAAAGTAGGATCTGACGCATAAATTTACGTCATACTCCACTTTTTAATGATTGAGATGAAGTTTGTATAAAAATTTATGTCTGATGTTTGTGTGTGGACTTGTCCAAAAAAGAAAAGATTGCGATCCTATACATACGACAGAAATTAAGGCCAGGTATGTGGAATTGAATAAACCAAATTAAAATGGATCAATCTGCCTGAGTTAATTTCAACCGAGGGACAATATTCATGGACCGGATGGAGTTCCCGGAATAAAAGCTTGCATGCATATGGCAGTTTCATGGTTTCAACATTTTCCCCATCCTTTCATGTAGAACATCTGCCAATTTTCAGCTTGTAGTCATAATATCCCAGCAATCCACATTTACTGCAAACCTGAACCTCAAAAAGAATAACTGGAAAGCACTGCCAAAATTAAACCTACTGCTTGAAACACTAGCTTTACTCCCCAGAAGCTCTATCATCTTCCCAACAATCATTCCACTCGGGAAACCATGAAGGTTCATGATCAAATCAGGGCAAATGCCACTTTCCGAGAAAGGAAAATCTTCCTGTTCAATAACGGTGCCATAAACACCTTTTTGGCCATGCCTGCTGCTAAATTTGTCGCCCACCTCGGGCCGACGAGTTTGGCGAATCATGAGTTTGCCACGTAAGTTGTTTTCGTCATCAGTGGGAAGAGGTACTTTATCCACAACACCCGTCTCCTCTCGAGCATTGTGTGTTTGTCTACGAGACATATATGCAATATCTTGCACTTGCCTAGATGAATGTACTCTTGTAACTATCGGAGACTCCTTAATTACATATATATATATCATCTGGTCTAATTACTTCCCCTGGAGAAGCAAGCCCATCATCATCATCCAAACTCTGCATCTTCACCCTCTCTCTGGGGTACAACTTGTCTATCTGATACACTTTCCTTTGGGTCTGATTCTGATATTTTAATCTCGTGTCTCTGATAGACAGCAGACAATCTTTTCATTACAATACAACGGCCAAAACCTCGATCTAGAGATGATTTGTTCATAATTATTGCATCCTCAATGTCATAACCACTATAACTCATAACCGCTGCATTTGCATTCTTCCCTGCTCCAAGTTTATTGTATCCTATCAGTTCAATTGTTCTAGTTGTCAATAATGGCCGTTGTGGGTACACTGAAAGATAGATCAATGAATACATCCGACATAACTGGTTATACGGGATATTACCCATAGCTTGCTTTCCCATTGCACACCGATAGGTATTTCTGGGTGACTGATTGTGATGAGGAAAATGAATTAAGCCTGGTCAAACACCTAAGATGGCGAAAGGCTCAATCTCAATATGAGTCGTCTTTGTTTTACCCTTGGTTGAAGCCTTTGTTGTAGTGTCATCTTCTTCATATAAAGCAATCAAATCGTTGTTCTCCTCGTTAACATCAAGATACTCTATCAATCCCTCGCGTAGAAAACTGTTGAAAGTGCGAAATCCATCCTTCAACTCCATATGGTGTTCCTTGATCCTTGATACACCCCTATCAGCAATTACTAGACGACAACAAACTCGGCCACCCCCTGAAGAAATATAAACACAACGATGTTTCTCATTTACAAAAATGCTCACAATCTCACCAATCTTTCCTGATCTCCGTAGCTTCCTCATTGAATTGGCAAAACGGCGTGGCCTCCGATGCTTTCCAAGAATCAACCCATTCAATATAATCAGAAACGCATTTGGCGTATGAAGAGTTCTTCTCCAGAGAGAAGCTCCAAGTCTTCAACTCCCTAACAGTAACACAGATAAATAATAGGGCCTTCATCTTCTTACATGAGTCATCAGAGCCAAGTTTTTCACCAACACACACGCTTCGCCCTCTGGAGTCTCACAAGGGCAAATCATTCCCCACTGGCTGGGTTGCAATGCTCTAGGCCCCGCTAACTTTCCTGATTTTTCAAATTGTGGCAAAATCTTTGTCATTATACTAAAGGTTGCTATAAAGGATTGTCTGGAGACAACCGCCATGATGCCTCTCCGGTGCATCCTAAACCTTTCGAGATCCCAGTTGCCGGTAGAAAGGCTCCGCTCTAAGCCAGAGGTAATAGATCTCATATTTATACTTGTAGAAATATCAACAAGCTTGCTAGACTCTGCCAGTTTTTTTTATCAAATTTCTTCTTGATCCATCATTCATTGTCTTGAACAAATCCTCAAAGGGTAGAGATAATAATTGGCCAGATAGCTCCAGTCGCTTGTTCCCAACATAATCCTTGTCATCCATTTCATCCTTGTTCAAAATTTCTTCCATCATTCGTCTCAACATGACAGCCACATATCTGCACTTTGAGCGGAAGTTGTTTTGACACACTGGGATGTTAGCAATAAATATGTCGCACAGGATACCCAAAGCTCTACCTCCTTCAACTGCAACCGTATATGGTAACGTTTTAACCTTCTTCTCAAGGAACTCCAGCGCTTGTTGTCGTGTATATACCCAATGGGTAGCACGCTCTTCAATAGAAGGCATAGTTGTCACGGTGCCACAGCGAGACGCGACAGTAGTTGACCATTAGGACGCCTAAGAGAGAAGTCTCCCGATATGGCGTCCGTATTAACAATGTGCAATTTATAATTATTTATTTTATTTCAAAAGTATATTAGGCAATAAAATTTTATACACATTAAAACTCATTCTTGTATCATGATTACCTTCTCAGTTCCTTTGACGACAAAATATCCTCTAGGATCAAGTGGACACTCACCAAGTGCGGCCAATTCCTCTTTATCCTTCCCACTTCCCAGATAGGACACAACGGCAACTCCATAACATGCATTTTTCCAATGAAAATATTTTTCCTCGACTCTATAATTTTTTGATCACCAATTCTTATAATGTACTCAAAGTCAACAAATATTGGAGCAGCGTAGGTGGTGTCAGTTAATCGACACTTTTGAGGACTGATTTCGCAAGGACACCATTAATTATTATGGAAGGCTTACCAACGCGAATGTCTTTGTACTAAAGGTAGACATTGGGGTCAATTCTAGATCTGATCTCATCATTTGCGCGAACAATCTTTTTAATTCCTATCCTGATGAAGTAATTAAAAGAATCCTATTGTTGTTTTAACCAATCCTCTCACCTTCAAGAACTCGGGAATTAACTGAAATTTGTCCACAGCAGATTTCACCGGAATTGCTAGAACTTGCTTGTCTGTTACATTATTTTCCTTCTTTTCCATCACTAATCAATGCTTCTTCTATCAGAATTTTATTGGTGCGCTGGGGACGAGCTGGGTTTTGAGATGCCAAAAAACAGCAAGTCAGAAACCCAAAAAAAAATTAAAAAAATCAGAACACAAACAACACACAAAAACGGAGAAATCTAATGTAACATAAAAGAACCATAATTCATAATCATGATCAGACTCGCATTTTGTACGCCAAGTGGTATGCTTACATGAGATAAAAACATACAATACAAGATCAAACTAAAACAGTGGTGCTTCTAAATTTTAAATTAGTGAATGGTCTAAATTTATGTAAGTAATGAGTTGGCTTATACTTGTGAAAAGTCTAAATTAATGAATCCTATAAAGCCTTTCTATTTTGCATGTTTATGAGGGAGGCCTGAATATTATAGAGAGAGAAAAGGGAGCATTGAGATCCTGAAGGAGAAAGATGGAGAGAGATTTTTTTTTTCTCAATCTTTCTTGCTTTTTTTTATCCTTCGATCATTTCATTATGGCCTCCAACATTTCCTTAGAAGAAATTAAGAATGCGCGAGTTGATCTTGTAAGCACTTTTTTCTTTAAAAAAATAATTTTTGATGATAATTAAATAATGGATTTATTTGAATAGATATATATGTTATAGTATCAATTCACGATGTCTTGTCGTGCAGGAGAAAATCCCCATTGAAGAAGTATTTGTGCAACTAAAATGCGCAAGGGAGGGTCTTTCAGGTGATGATGGAGCAGAGAGGCTTGAAATCTTTGGCCCCAACAAACTTGAGGAGCAAAAGGTATATATACTTGCTTAATTACCTTACTAGTCTTTTTTTTCTTCTTCTTTTCTTTTTCCTCCTGAAAAAAATTAACAGTCATTTTAATTTGATGAAAACCATAAAACAAGAAAGCAAACTCCTCAAGTTTTTGGGGTTTATGTGGAATCCTATATCATGGGTCATGGAGGTTGCCGCCATCATGGCCATTGTCTTGGCTAATGGAGGGGTAATAATCATTAATCAATAAACACTAATCTTTTATTTTCCTCTTTAATATCTCTATATAACATACTAAACTAAAAAAATTAAATGATGCAGGGCAAGGCACAAGATTGGCAAGACTTTGTTGGCATTGTAGACTTGTAGTGTTGCTTAGTATCAACTCAACTATTAGTTTCATTGAAGAAAACAATGCAGGAAATGCTGCTGCTGCTCTTATGGCAGGCTTGGCTCCCAAAACTA
Organism: Hedera helix; assembly: GCA_947179155.2. NCBI lineage: Eukaryota > Viridiplantae > Streptophyta > Magnoliopsida > Apiales > Araliaceae > Hedera > Hedera helix. Next base: position 48,345,497 of record OX359268.1, on the reverse strand, counting down.
AGGTTATTTATATATATATTTGTTAAATTTTGTCCTATAAGGGTGTATGAAATATTGAATATGTTATTAAATTAATAAGTGAATAACTTATTGAAGGTTTTGAGCGATGGAAAATGGAGTGAGCAGGATGCAACAATTTTGGTTCTGGGAGATTTAATTAGTGTCAAGTTGGGTGATATTATCCCAGCTGATGCTCGTCTCTTGGACGGCGATCCTTTAAACATTGACCAGGCAACTTTAACCGGTGAATCTCTCCCTGTCACCAAGCACCCCGGTGATGGAGTTTACTCCTGTTCCACGTGCAAGCAAGGTGAGATTGAGGCCGTGGTTATTGCCATAGGTGTCCACACCTTTTTAGGCAAAACTGCCCATCTTGTTGTTAGCACCAACCAAGTTGGTCACTTCCAAAAGGTAAACAAATTAGTATTTTTACTTTGTTAATAATTTTCATTATTAGTTATCTCGCTGCTAAAAAATTTTAAGGCTTATTTGTTATGATATTGGACCTATTGGTTGTTGATTGATCAGGTGTTGACTGCCATTGGTAATTTTTGTATTTGTTTCATTGCTTTGGAAATGTTAATTGAAGTTGTAGTGATGTACCCAATTCAGAACAGAAGGTACAGAGAAGGAATTGATAATCTGTTGGTGCTTTCGATTGGGGGAATCCCAATTGCAATGCCAACAATTTTGTCTGTGACAATGGCCAATTTGTTCCCATCGGCTCTCGCAGCAGGGTGCTATTACCAAGAGGATGACTGCTATTGAGGAGATGGCTGGAATGGACATCCTTTGCAGTGACAAAACCGGAACGCTTACCCTTAACAAGCTTATGTTGACAAGACCTTGATCGAAGTCTTCTCAAAAGACGTGGATAAGGATACTGTTGTTTTGTATGCTGCTATGGCATCTAGGATTGAGAATCAGGATGCTATTGATGCTTAAATAGTTAATATGTTGGGTGACCCCAAAGACGTGATTGTTAGCCTTTTTTTGTTTGTTTATATTGTTCTTTCGATTTGCTTGGTGATATTCAATTTAATCTGGTGCTTTTTTTTGGAAATTGATGCAGGCAAAAGCTGGGATCCAAGAGGTGCACTTCTTGCTGTTCAATCTAGTTGAGAAGCGTATATATTGATACTTCTGGTAATTGGCATAGGAGCAGCAAGGGTGCTCCTGAAAGTATATACGATTGATCTCCTTTAGTTTTGTAATTGTAGTATTTAAGTTCCTAAACTTTCTATCTATTTTGCGAGATTATTGAGCTTTGTGAGCTAAAGGGGGAGACATTTAATAAGGCTCATGAAATCATTGATATTTTGCAAACCGAGGCCTTCGTTCCCTAGGTGTTGCATGACAGGCTGTACCAGAGAAGAGTAAGGAGAGCGCTGGATCACCATGGGAGTTTGTAGGCTTATTGCCTTTATTTGACCCTCCAAGGCACGATAATGCTGAGACCATCCGTAAAGCTTTTGATCTCGGTGTCAATGTTAAGATAATTACTGGTGATCAACTTGCCATTGGCAAATAAACTGGCCGCATGGGCACCAACATGTACCCCTCTTCTTCGCTTCTCGGCCAGAACAAGGACGAGTCCATTGCTTTGCTGCAGTCTTCCCTGGTAAGACTAAATTACATAGAATAATTTAAAATCACGTATGTTGTTCTGCGTAAATGTAACTATAGGAAATATTGTTTCGATAAATTTTTTAACACTGATATGGGTTATTGTAGAGCATAAATACGAGATTGTGAAGAAGCTGCAAGTGAGGAAACACGCATTTGTGGTATGAATGGAGATGGTGTAAATGATGCACCAGCACTTAAGAGAGCTGATATTGGTATTGCAGTGGTAGATGCAATTGACGTAACCAGAGGAGCGTCTGACATTGTTTTAACTGAGCCTTAGTGTGATTGTGAGCGCAGTGTTGACTAGCAGAGCCATCTTCCAAAGAATGAAGAATTACACCATCTATGCTGTTTTTATCACTATCCATGTTGTGATGAGATTCATGCTCATTGCTCTCAATTGGAAATTTGACTTCTCACCGTTCATGGTCCTGATCGCTGCTATTTTGAATGATGGGACAATCATGACCCTCTAAGGACAGGGTGAAGCCATCTCCAGTGCCCGACTCATGGAAGCTTAAAGAAATCTTTGTCACTGGCATTATTTTTGGCACATATCTTGTTGTTGTGACAGTGGTCTTTTTCTATATGGCTGCTGAAACCGACTTCTTTATAGTAAGTTTTGCTAGTTCTTGAAATGGAACTATTAAGCATATGGTAAAGTTTGACTTGAAAAACTCATTAGACATACTTAAGGGGCCTCTCCACTTACTGCCAACATGGTATTATAACCAGGGTCTTCCCTTATTCATATAGCCTAATGACCAATTGGTTTAAAGTTAGATGTTTCAATACGAAGAATGATTTATTAGATAAAACCAGAGACTAATAATCTTTTGATACGACAGAATGCTTTTGGAGTTGGGTTAATCAAGGATAGCCTAGATGAACTTACTGCAGCTCTTTATCTTCAAGTCAACATTGTGAGCCAAGCACTCATCTTTGTGACAAGGTCTCGTAGCTGGTCATTAGTTGAACGCCCTGGTATCTTGCTTGTCACCACCTTCTTAATAGCCCAGTTGTTTGCTACGCTTATTGCTGTGTATGCAAGCTGGAGTTTCGCTAGAATCTAAGGTGTTGGATGGGGATGGGCTGGAGCTATCTGGATATTCAGCTTACGTACTTCCCTCTTAATGTACTCAAGTTCATCACCCGCTATGGATTGAGTGGTCATGCTTGGGATTCTATGATCCAGAACAAGGTAATTATAACAAGGAAAAATGGCACAACAAAATGAAAGAAATATAAGGAAAAACAAAAAACATTGTGTAACGACGACTTAAACCAAGTTCAAATCAGAACTCGAATTTATTGCCAAATGTATCACCGAGTAATCTTGACCCACCACAAATTCACTACTCTTGGTAGCGTCTTAATCTTATGTTCAAGATAGCACATACCACATGTTCCGATGTAGGATTGGGGTATGACATTATTGAACTTTATATTAAATAACTCACTATTTTGTAATTAATGTAGACTACTTTCACCACCAAGAAGGATTACGGGAGGGAAGAGCGAGAGGCTCAATGGACGGTTGCTTAATGCACTCTTCACGGCCTGCAGACTACAGATGATAAAAATTTGTTCAAGGACAACAACAACTACAATGAGCTGTCTGAGATTGCCGAGCAGGCCAAGAGGCATGCAGAAGTTGCAAGGTACAGATATGATTAAGAAATTGCAAGCATGCTGGATTCATTTTCTCTAAGCTTCGTTGATATATAACTAGCTAGTTCTGAATTTTCTTGAGAGTTTCAGGTTAAGGGAACTTCATACTCTCAAGGAGCATGTGGAATCAGTGGTCAAGCTAAAAGGTTTGGACATTGAGTGCATTTAGTAGCATTATACCGTGTAAGACTGAAAAGCCCCCAAAATCAACAAAATTTGTATTAATGCTAGCCAGGTGAACAAGTGGAAGCACAATACTGAAATGGGGAGATTTTGCGCGTTTTTACCCCATTCGTATACCAGATGGTTGTAGGAATGTTGGATGAGTTACGTAATTGGTTGGCTAAAAGGCCTCACTGTGAATGTACAACTAGTGCATTAAAAGAACAAATTATGGTCCCAATTTTACGAGTGTGTATCAGTGTATGACAAAGCGTTTGATCTCTTGAGAATCCTCACGAGTATGCCCTCTTCCCAACACATTCTTTATATTTAGTAAGTTTTTTTTTTATAAATAAAATAAATATTATGTCACTCCATTAGTCCATTCTAGCCCTTTTCCAAGTGATGCATATTGGGAAGATCTTCATTCCAAGGTAAAAAAAATAACAACGGTGACTGAAAATCTATATGAAAATGGGCTCACTATACATATACACGGCGCCTTTGCCATTTGTAATTCACAAAACACGGATAGTTATTTTTATTTTTTCAATAGAAGGGTATATTTTCTTTTTGAAAAAAAAACTTTTTATTTATTTATTAATTCTTTGCGAAATTACGTACTTGCCATTATCATCCTTCCCGCCATTAGGTTTCCCGCGTATATGTGTATTGGACCAACTACTGGTGTATATATTCACAATCTGTGTACGAGCCACATTATTGTTATCTCTCTCCTTTCCCTCTTTCTCTTTCTCTTTCTCTTTCTCTTTCTCTTTCATGGCTTCGCATAAACTAACAGAATACGAGCAGCGAAGGCTGGAGAACATAAAGCGCAATGACGAAATGCTTGCTGCCCTCAAGATTCAGTCCAGAGTTAACGATCTCTCCGCCTCATCTAAGCGCCAGAGGTTTCTCACTTTACTCCTCTATTATGCAAACAATGTCCAATTTACGATATGTATTAATCTAGATTTAATTAACTTTAATTTCTTTCTCTTTTACATCAGAACCCAAACCAAATCTTACAAAGTTAGCCCAAAGAAGAAACCAAAAGATGAAACCCCGGTTGTAATTAGGCGTTCTCTGCGTTCCCGAGGGATTGCACCGGATTCTTCAACTGCACGCGGCCTCAAAGATGATTTCAACGAAACCCTAACTAAAACCCCCAAATCTCAACCCATTCCTAGAAAATTGATTCTTGAACCGGGCCCCCTAAGTATGAGAGACGCATATACTGGTGGTGCCGAAGAGGATCGTAAACTTATTGAAAAAATTTTGGTTGCTTCAAAGAATTCCCAATTTAGTCATAGTGATGCTTCAAAAGGGGAGATCGAGGAAAATGATAATTTTGGTTGCTCAGAAGTGAAAAGTAGGAATTTTGATTCTATTGATTTGGATTCATTGAGGTTGGAACCAGAAAATATTGCACGGGTTGTGCCGGGTAGAATATTAGCTGTGCGGTTCTTTCCGTGTCAGGATATGAGAATGGTTGTGGTGGGGAACAAGTTTGGAAATGTGGGACTTTGGAATGTTGATTCTGTGGAGGATGGAGATGGAATTTATCTCTATCAACCTCATTCCGGGCCAGTTTCAGGGATTGCAATTCAACCATTTTCCATGTCTAAGGTATTATTCACGCTTCTTGTATTTCGTGAAGATGTATAGGTTAGAGCTCAACTTGCCTGCCTTAATCTAAAACAGTAAATTTCTGTCTTTCTGATCGATTGCTATGGTTAATAGGATAGGAACTCACATTAGAGTTTTATATTATTTTTATATTATTTTTTTTAGGAATTTAAAATTAATTTTAGAGCTTAAACCTTGAACATTTAAAGAATTCTATGAATGCTCTGTCTCATCAAAAAGAAAAATAGATGTTCATACATTCAGAACATGGGTTCATTGAATGATTTGGAGCTTCTTTAGGGCTTACAATTTCTTGCGTGAATACTTAAATTCAGCATGATCAAATCTGCATGCTCAGTAGAAAATGCTAGTTTAAGCTTTTTGGTAACATTAGCAGGTCCGTCCCAACAAGTTGTTGGCCTTGGGACATACTGGGATATATTAGTTACCGAAGGGGTATTATAGAATGAGTTGTTGATACACAGGGCAAGTTGGCCTTTGAATGTTGCTTCCTATTATTCATGGGTCACAGGAGTCCACTTACTTATCTTATGCAAAGGCACATCTTTTTCTGCTTTCAAAATCATGATGGCCTTCACATTGCACTTTAGCTTCTGTTCTTCCTTTCTGGAAATAATCGATGATACTTTGCTCTAGATGCCAGAAATACTTGTTATGTTGGATTACATATTTTCTTTTGATCTAAATTTTTCTTAGTGAATCATTCTTATGATGATTATACTTGTGAATGTGTAAGCAGATATTTTATTTATTTTTTGCTAAATTTGTAAGCAGATATTTACTTGCTGCTATGACGGATTGCTCCGGTTGATGGATGTTGAGAAGGAAACATTTGATCTGGCATATTCCAGTGATCATTGTATTTATTCTATTTCTCAACGGCCAAATGATTTGAAGTCCTTATATTTTGGTGAGGGCCAAGGTGGACTTAATATTTGGGATGAGAGGACTGGAAAATCTTCATCCTTGTGGGCTTTGCATGAAAGCAGGATCAACAGCATTGATTTCAATGTATGTAATACTAACATCATGGCCACAAGTTCAACCGATGGGACTGTCTGTATTTGGGATTTGAGAAAGGTTGTTGCAGATAAACCAAAAGCTTTGACCACTGTTAGTCATAAACGGGCTGCGCATTCAGCTTACTTTTCGCCTTCTGGAAGCCTTCTTGCTACAACAAGGTATGTGATGTGTGAGCATATCATTGTCTTCATGTCTTGAATCCTAGTAAGAATATTAATATAAATAAAATAAAATAAAAATAAACTCAACCTGATCAGAGTAAACAACAATGTCGAGTCAAGCCACCCCTTTCGTTGAAAGAAATATACACTGCAAAAAATATAATTGTTTTTGCTTTCTTCTGGCTTGATAATGCTAAAGCACTTGATACAACACAACTAAAATTAACTCTTCCATGAAGTTCCATGAAGGTTGAATTTGCTGAAACACTGCCAAACTTGATGCACGGTGAATTTGCTCGGTATTAACCTTTGTAGCTTTCTTATACTAAAATTACCTTAAAGTTTTTGCATAAGTCATGTAACTACAGAATTTGAAGTATTGTAATACTCAAACCTTTTATTCTACACAAACAAACCGTATGACATATTACGGCTGTGCCTATCAAAGTATGATGGTTTATCTGTCTGTGTACTGTGTCATTACTCCTCTACAGGCCTTCACTTTTGTAGAGGTGGTTGTTCATTGTTAGGGATTTCTATTGACTAATTAATCTTTTGTAGAGGTGATGGTTCATTGTTGCTTTTACTTTTATAATTTGTTTGATGATTCACCCACCATCATCTTTAATATATGTTTATGCAGCATTGACGATACTGTTGGGTTGCTGAGTGGAGCTAATTATGACAACGTATCTATGGTACACCATAATAACCAGACAGGAAGATGGATTTCTTCATTCAGGTGTGCATTATCCTAGATTTTGAATTTTGGAGCATACTGGCTTATCTCGAGACTGTCTTATTCATGTTTTGTTGATCTGACTATATTTCCCGGTGGAAGTGTGTAAATTTTTTTTTTGTGTAGTTTTTGGTCCAAATTTGATACACTAGCTTTGCTAAACTTAAACTCTTCTCTCAATATGTTTTTTTAGAAAAAGGGAGCTCGCCAGTTCCTTATAAAAAAATAGTCAGCAGCCTTGTAGTTCGTGCTTATATGTAAAAGAGTACAACTATGTATGGACAAAGCAAAGTTGCAAAGCAAAACTGCTGACACCATTTTTGGTTAGGGTCTGCTAAGCACCTCTATAGAACCCTATTTCTTTTTAGTAATTTTTTAAAATTTTGAATTCAAAATTTATGTTATCACAGTAATGCTTCCTCTTCAGATAGAATTTCGAGTTACATACGATTAAGAGGTTTTGACGCAATGATTGAACAGGTTATAATATAATATCAGATCTGTGGTCTGGGTGCATTTTACAAGAATATTAAGCTGGCAGATAGGGTTCCAATATAAGGATTCCAACTATCTAATGTTGTAACAGGGAAAGAATGCTGTCCTGTATGTCAGGACTAACTCTAATCCCAACTTTGATTTGAGTTGCAAATAGGGAATTAAATCTCAATTTAGAAATTTAGGAATGGAAACTAAAGAGAACTTAAATACAAAGCTAGAGAGTAAAGCATAGAATATGGCAAAGACATGTTCAAATCATTTCATTGATGATTTCATACAATACATGCTTAGTCTATTTATTATACGTTTAGGCTATGAGCTAATATAATCTACTAACTTGAATTATGTTAAAATGAGCCTAGCAACCCAACACTCATGTGATCCTCCTAAGTAACAAAGATGTCCCTCAACTTTTGTTTAAATTGCCTAATGTCCTTGGCCTTGCACTAGCTTATAATATAACTTAAAATATAGAAAGCGCTAACTGGGTAAAAGACTAATTTGACTATTATTTGGATAAAGAATGATGATGTAGTCCTACACTTCATGCCCAGGAAACAGGACTGAAATAGATGAGAATCAGATGGAAAGAATTTTAAGAATGTACATGGTCCTTTGTGTTGTCTGATTTGATTTCTTTATCAGGCTGAGTTATAGTCTGAGACTAACCCAACCTTTGTTTGGCATGTAATTCATATTTGCTTATTCCAGAAAAGCTAGTGGGAGCTGTACTCCCTATATTATATATTTTCATTTTATTGATGGCTAGTTGCGATATTTATTGTCTTACTAGTTTGAACTCTTTTATGCTTGAAAGATAAATAATGACTTTTAAAATTATTAACAATTTGTTTCTTTTTCCCTACAACGGGACACAGAGGTATATGGGGTTGGGATGATTCCTACGTCTTTATTGGCAATATGAGGAGAGGAGTTGATGTTATATCTACAGCTGAGAAGAGATGTGTGGCTACTTTGCAAAGCTCAGAGATGTCTGCTATTCCATGTCGCTTCGATGTGCACCCTTTCAATGTTGGGATGCTTGCAGGGGCGACAAGTGGAGGTCAGGTTTATATATGGACATCATTCTAGATAATGTCCGCTGTGCATTCTGTATCAGATCTGACGTGTAGACAATCGAAGAAAATGTTCATGCTTTTTAGAGTGTTCTTTGAGTGAATGTCGCAGTTGGAAGTGAATAGGATTCAGAAAAGCCACATCATTCTGTATGGAGTTCGTATGGAGTTCTTGTCTAATTACTTTTGTTCATGTGGCACTAGTCTTGAGGAAAATCTAGACCCTATTAGTCTCAACTTAGATCCGTTGATCAAAAACCAGATCGGGTTGTATTATATGGAACTGCTTTCTTGCAACTTTTTTAACATTTTTATAAATATGATTTTCTTTTATTTGTATTGTACTGCCAGAAATGGATTTTTAAACTTCAGCTTTTAGCTTTGAGGTGTTTGGTTAGTAGCATTAATGATGGAACTTATACTACAGCAATCAAAAACTACTTTTTCAAAATATACTGCAAAAGTCTGGAAGGAGCTGAATAGTTTCACATAAACCACTGAAATTAAGTATATGAACTGTAATATCCAAACATCTGCATTTAATTCATAACTATATAAACCAGAAAGTTTTGTAATCTATTGTTTCATTTTACTTTTCCAATCACTTAGTTCAGAAGGAATTACATCTTCATTACAGGAAACCACTGCTTCTGCCATCAACTTCCCAAGCCAACCATGATACAACAGACCCCTTGAACCAAGCCCTGAAAATAACCAGAACTTACAAGCATGCTTTCCACCTATAAAATCATCTATACAGCCTAAAAGCGGAAGAGATCCATGAGATGTGACTGGCGGCATCGCCCTTAGACCTGCACTTGCTCCAGTGTATTTCCAGTTCTTTATCCCTGGATATATAGCAGATGCCTTTGGTAAAAGCTCTTCAAGAGCTTTTGAAGCTTCCTCTATAGGGACATTTTGGGAATAGTTCCTCGACTTCCATTCCCATGTTGAGCCCAAATCTAGACTGCGAGGACCATGGATAGCAAGCCATGCATCTGACAAGATTGAGGGACCATGTTCTGGATAGTTTTCGCTGACACATAATAACCAAGAGTTCTTAAAATTCAAGAGATCGTTGTCCTACAGGCTACAAGGATCAATCATAATTAACCACAAGAAGACATCTCTTAAACAACATTGTCATAAAATTCATGCGTCATTACCAAAAGGAGATATGACTCCTTAAAATCCAGTTTCAGCTTGATGACGAATGCATTATGTGAATCATTCATTTCAATAGCCATGGGTATTTAACAACTCAGAAGCACATGAAGGTAGAACGATATGAGATGTTTCAGTATTTTGAAGTCTACTGCAGATCAGGTCATATAGCTTACTGATAAGCGCGTACACATTATTAAAAGTAATATGGCCTTTTAGCCATGGGTATTTAACAACTCAGAAGCACATGAAGGTAGAACAATATGAGATGTTTCAGTATTTTGAAGTCTACTGCAGATCAGGTCATATAGCTTACTGATAAGCACGTATACATTATTGAAAGTAATATGGCCATTTACCTAATATCATCTGGAAGCTGCAGGTGAGCAATGACACCTCTGCAGGTCCTCAAAGGAAGCTTCCCAGAGAGCTCTGGCAGAAAAGCTGCTCTGCCACCTAGACAAATAATCACTGCATCATACTCCCCTGAAAAGAACACTGCATTACATTTTTGCTGCAACAAACAAACATATACCGAACAAATATATAATTACGATAAAGATGAATGCTCTAAATTACAGCCACATTTGTTGCCCCCAGGTTACAAAGTTTTGCCTTGATCAGCTATTCAAATCAATAGGCTGACTCTAAGATAATATTGACCTGTTGAGAATTAATTTCAATTTTTTGTATGCAGAGACGCAGGTAAAAATATGGTTCCAATAAGCATGGCTGAAGAGATTTGGCATCCAAATGACGCCTTTACGCCTTTAAGACAACAAAAAACATTAGCAGGCACCCAAGACAGACCCCCCCCCCCCCCCCCCCTCTTTAAAAAAAACAGGGATTTGTGAAGGCATCTGAATATGAAGTTCCTGTCTTGTTTCAGAACGGATGGTAAGTGAAAGCTCGACACCCCACAGTTGGCCACTTGGAGGGCCAATTCAATAGGTACAACATTTTTTTGACAAATCTAGGTATGGCACTGCAAAAGATAGATTCACCTCTCTTTCTCACTGCTTAGTTTCAGAACCAAGGATGGTCAGACTGTCAGATCAAATCTAGGGAGTTAATAGTATTTGTTCTTCTGTATCAAGGCCAGTTTTGCTGTGTCTTGTTCAGGTTGCAAGAGAAATACTCCCTTCCATTGTTCAAAGGATGGCCAAAGTACATTTTGCAAACAAATTAAGAAAAGTAAAGTTGAGGAAAGAGAGTATAAAAAGTTTCAAATTTATCCTTAGTAGCCCCACAAAATTACATAAAGTGATGAGTCTTTCTTTTTTTATATCCTAGTGGATCCTACTAAATGACATTTATCCTTTAATTTATGCACTTTGGTTATCCTTTTGAGGACAAAAAAAATTGTACCTTAGGCCATCCTTTTGATGACGAAGGGAGTAAACTGTAACAACAGTATCGGAATTTACCTGATAATTCCAGGAGATTAATAACAGGCTTCTTGTGCAAATTTAACTCTTTTCCGTCAAATCCTGAAACAGATGCGTCTCTCACTAGATTTTCACATGCCAAGTATAGGGCCTATGATCACCAAAGAGGGGAGGGGAGGAAAGAAGCAGAACTAATCAAGAAAATGGATGAAGTAGATATTGGGTAGACATAACTGGGGATGTTTCTACTTATCCCTCTCCCCAACCAAAAAAAAAGAAGAAAGATGTTTCAGCAGACCTCAAGATAGCGTCGAGGATGAACATTTACAGCTTCAGGCATATAAAAGGCTGAGTTGAAAGGTACACATAAACTTGGCACAAGTTTTTCGGCAGCATCCTTGTCAATGGACTCTATTCTGCAGCTGGCGAGGCAGTTCTGAGCATTCTACTAATGTAAAACAGGAAACCACCATATCATTGTGCAGCCATAGTAAGCATAAAACTTTATCAGGTAGTTTGAGGAACTTACTTCATTCATTACATCCACATTCCTCAAACTTACTGCTGGCCTTAAGATACCTCTGAAGTTAAAATTCCATCACGGGTATAAGTGCACATGTGAACAGACAGTTACAGAATAACATAAAATATGTACTAAAATAGAATAACATAAAAGTACAACACAAATTATCGCACAGAAGTAGAAAGGTAAATAACAAATAGCCATAAAAAATAGACTCAGTCCTAAAAAATTACATAGAATGGTTTTCTGGTTTTAGGACGGATCGAGTATTTTACAACAATTCTTGTTTATTCCACCTTAGAGAATCTAATTTTACTAGCTCCAGCTAAAAGCTATTCATGCTTGCTAGTTGCTGCAATTATCTAACAGAAACTTTGTGTCATGAATAAAGCAATAGACTAGACACTGTTACAAAGGATGAACGAGACAGACAGATAGATAGATCAATATATACGTATATATAGAGACAGAGAGAGAACCTTCTCCGGACTATGAACCCATCAGAAATTTGAGCCAGTTCTTGACTTCCTGCATTCAAGTCCTTGGATTCCACCGCTGCTTCAGCAATGCTTAAAAGCTTTAAACTTTCTTTCCAGCATTCTGTACTCCGCCAAAGAGGTTTAACTGCTAGAAGTGAAGTTTGACCCATCAAAACACAATCTAGGAAATTAATTAGAAGATAGAAGGATTAAAGTAAATGCGAGTTCAAGAAAGTAAACTCAATTTGATACAAGTGTAGGAGGAAACCGGAACCTTTAGGGGAATATGGGTGTAGGAGTCCTCCAGACACTCCAGATGCACCACCAGCAATACCAACTTCATCATAAATGTCAATGCAAAGATGTAAATCCTTAGGACTGTGCTGCAAAATATGTTCCCAGCTAAGAAAACTGGCAAAAGAAGGCAATAACCATCTTTGTAACATATGCACAATATAAGATGCAACTCCTGAAGTCTTTTACGACTTGTTTATATTGTGTGCATGGTATGGTCATTGACCTGAATTACTGAAATAGTTGAGGTGCATAATTAGAAACTTGGTTCTACAAGGGATTCAACAATTTTAGAATGTATACCTGCTAATAATTATATGAGGGACAAATATGCCACAGTAACCCTGAAAGTTTAAAAAGGCATTATTGCTCACTAGCAACAATACTAAAACCAATGTTATCTTAAACGGGTATGCTACGTAGGCTAAAATGCGTACGCTAAAATATCTTTATATGAGCGATAACTGATTATAGTTAGGAATTCTTTTAAAGTCTAAATATAATAAAACTAAGTTTCATAGTATAATATAGTTGAATCAACAAGTTGATTGTTTTATAAATAAATTAGTACAAATGGGATGTTTGGGCTTCCAATACTAAGTCAAAATATTGATGTTGTGTAACTATTAGAAAAACAACAAAAACATGTCGGACACTAAATTTTGAGTATCGATATGTAAGAGTACCACATTTGGGTACGCAAGTATCAATACGCGGTTCTCTAGGTCAATAAAAGTTTCTTAGTAACTCTAACCAAAACACTTTACTTTGACGTGCATGTATCAAACAAATTTTATGAGATTCACACCTATAGTATATAGGTGTTATTCTCAGAAAATCCTATAGTTATTTAGGCATTGGTTGCACAGTTTTTAAAATAAGATAATATAAAGTTTGAGAGAGAAAGGACGCTATTTTCCCCTTTCTTTTTTGAACTCTTGAGCATAGAATTAAATTTCTAATTAACACTACAACAAGAAGTAAAATCTAAATATTATATCTTTAAAGTCTTGTATCAAACTACAATAAAAATAAAAAACTAAAAGAAGTCATTCAGGCCTCAACAAATTTGTTGTTTCTCGACAACTAACACATTACGTGCAGACTAACAAGGCCACACTATCTAATTATAATGCAATGCTTTTATTTCATCTAATTAATTCATAAAGTATCTACAGAATAAAAAGTTTCCGTTTGCTATTAGCATTATATTCCATAGTTTTAGAAGGGGAGAGAGAGTACATGGAGCAAGTGCCATGTTACAGACAAACCAGCAAAACCCGCACCTAGCACTGCATATCTACACATTGATAACATCATGAGCACATTAAAGACATAAAACGCGTATTTATATAATGGGAAACGTATACGCATATATATAGAGAAAGAGAGAGACCTGAGAGGTTTTTGAGAGAGAGAAGAGGAAGAAGAAACCACAGCCGGTGAGAAGGTCATCTTTTCAAAATGTAGCCGACGAATGGCGCCACTACCGCCGCGAGTTACCGTCGTAGATATAAACGGCCATGATGATGACAGATGCATTTAGGGTTAGGGTTTCGAGTAGTGACAGTGGCCGGATGAGTGCTCTTTATTCCGTCCTTTACGCTTTACCTTTGAGGGTCTAAAGCTGCTAATTTACGCGGCGGTTTGAGAGGGGATTCGTGGAAAAGGATAATAAATGGTTTTACTAATTACCAAGGGCAAAATTAAAGTTGATTTATATTTTGTAATTATTTTGATAAATATCATCTTAATTTTGTCATTATTCCGTGATCCCAATTATTTTGTTTCGAAGAAAAATCAAACATAAGTATTAGTTTTGAAGAATTCATAATATTTTTAAAATATTATATATATCTAAATGTGTCATAGATAAAAATTAATTTTTACACAGATAAAATATATTATAGATTTTGGTTACTTGTTTCAAAGTAGTCATTATGCGTTCTACTAATTTCTTTCACTAATAACACCTCTAAAATTACTCTTTTTCTTCTTTTTTTTAAGGTCTAACTAGGGAGAACAATGTCATTAAAACACAGCAATTGGTAGACTCACATTTTGAGATCAAATTTCACTTGCAACAATTGTTATAACAAAAATGTTAATAAGATCACGGATCATAGAAGAATTAGTCTGAACTGAAAAAATTAGTCCGATTACGATTAAGAAACTCCACATTATCAAAAAAAATAATATAAATAATGTCATTAAGAATGAATATGAATTACAAAGATTGATAGAGTAGGGAGTAAATTAATGAAATCCGAAAAGAAAAAATAGAGGCTGATTATTAAAAATAACCAATCTAAGAATGATCAATGAAACCCAAAGCATTTTCTTTACCTACTTCTTTCAAAGTTTCAATAGCACCTTGAAAAAAATTATGTCCTTCCCACTCGCAAGAATAGAAAGGAAGAGAGCATCTTCCCACAAATAGCTGGTGTACCCATCGCAGGATATATATTAGTTTTATTTCATACAAACATCTAAGTTGTTAATGCTGTGAATTCAGAAAATTATGAACCTTGTATTTCTGTTTGGTTTGTCTTTTAAGGTTTTGGAACAATCTTCTAATTTGTGTCTTGAACGTCAACTTGGACATTTCATATCGAACTGACTGGCTGGCTACAAGAAAAATACATTTAAGTAAATGTTGCACCTAGGTTTTACAACTTGATATTCTTGGGATTTAATGTAACTAAATTAAGCTTTACGAAGAATAACAGGCATCTCTCTTGTATTCAACTTCATCTCTCTGATGCATGATAATCAGAGCTCTTCCAACCTGCAAAATGTAACACTTGTATCAATAAATTGCGCCATATTCCTATAGTCCGAAGATGCAAACGAGTAGAAGCAAGACTCTTATCTCTGATAATGAACGGAGCCATCATTTAATAATGGAACAATAGATTCATTCATGCCAATTCTGGTAAACTCATCAATAATTCTTCTCTCTGATATGTGGCTTCCAATTCCCATTCTTCTCTTTATTTGGGTTTCTGCTTGCTGTTTATGATAAAACCGGGCAAAAAATGAATTAAAAATCCACTAATAGCTAGAAAGAAAGCTAAAAAAAAGTAGGACATGAAAGCCTGGTTGTCTAGGCCTAACGTTTATCTCATTGGCCATCTCAGGACTAAGATTCATATGCTGATTTATTCCTGATCTTGCCGCATCCATTGTAGCATCGTTGAATAGTCTAATAGCTTCCATAACATGGTTATTGTTTGCAACATGGACCTAAATTTGTAGCGCATCCAAATTAGCAGTGTCATACTTAAAAATGTTTAGTTTGACTAGGAAAAAGTAAGAGGAAAATCATCGACTGCTCAATAGCATTGGTTGTCAAAACCTACATGGGTCCATTTCTCCCTTGCCCCTAATAGATCCAATTGATTCGAGCAACCCAAAAGCAGCCATGAGTTATTAGCTGCGTTTTAGAGGTAATCAACAGATAAATGGGTAACATTCTATGAATTGAATGCCTCGTCTCAACCGATTCTTCTTTTTTTGGACATGTGTCACAAGTTTCCATAACTCCAAAGTAGTCACAAACTAAATGCTTCGATTGTTATTCAAAAAAAAATGATGCAAGAACTGCAAATTTTAATTTTAAAAGAATGTTTTTGTTAACTTACAGTTTCATTTTTGCAAGTGCCTCGCTCAACCTCACTAGAGCTTCCAGCTACCTCACCGTAATTGGAACTGCTGCAGATTCTCCATTCTTGTTTGCCTGCCACCTCATATCCTGCAAGTATAGTGGGAGCAAACAAGCAAATGCTGAGAATAGAGTAAATAACAGCACTTGTAGTAACAAGAAAATATCAGAATAAATAAAATTATAATTAAAACAATACCCTGAACAGTTGATAAATACTAAACTTAACCAACTACCTAAAAATTAAGTTAATCTCTCACCCCCCTTTCGATTTTTTGTGTTCAGCTGAGAATTTAAATTTGTACTTTTATGACAGAAACCAGCCCAAGCGAGAATTACTATATCCATATGAATTATATCCCTTATCCCTATAAAAGAAAATTTCCATTATTGCTTGTTAATAATAGTGGAATCAATGGCACAAAGTCAAAAAGTAATTAATTTGGCTCAAACACCAAATTAAGTTCGTATTTCCAAACGGGCATGCTGGTGGTGTAGTGGTAATGACGATATTCTGGAATACTGAACTCATCCACCCGTAAAATAAAAAAAATCCAATTTTGTTTACTAGAATGAGCATCGCAAAAGCAATTTTTCCAACAATGGCCGCCCTTGAAACAAGATAACTTATAAATTGAATTACAGCCGAATAAGCTAGACATCTTTGTAAATTGAATTGAACCTCCTTTACTTAATGATTGCAAGTCATCACTCATTAAGAGTTCATATAATAAAATAGTGCAAAGTTGCTCAAATTAGTTCCCATCTCTTAAGATTCAATAGGTTAGTGCTGGTTTGATTGCATTTCCCCAGTTCCCCAATGTTACCCAAGCCATTCCACAATAACCACGATATCTCCACCATAGTGTAAATTTCAAGGCTTAATGTTAAAAATAACCACGATATCTCCACCATAGTGTAAATTTCAAGGCTTAATGTTAAAAAGAGCCAGGTAAGTTGAATAGAAAGGCATCTTCAACAGCTTAATCATCTTTATAATATAATATTTCCAGAATATACCTGTCTAAGTTTAACGCAACTCTCCTGCAACAATGTGAGCGCGGAATCTGATAGACAAGGATGGCATACAGTTTGACAGTACTGAATATACCTGGTTACATGAACCTTAAGGCTTAGCATCTGAGCAAGTTAACCATAGTTGTCACCAAAACATTGCCTAGGCAACGCCTAGGCGTCCTAGCGCTGAGAAAGGAAAGGAAACGCCTTGGACGCCGAGCCACTAAGGCTCACGCCTTGGTAGTTGGACCAAGTTAAGTTATTAAGTCATTATTTTTTACCCTTAACTCATACCCATGGATTTGCTATGTCTTATAATTTTATTAATTATTGTATTTGTTATTATACTTGTAAAGGGTGATGGGCAAGTCATAATTCTTTATTGTATATATGGTGTTTATTGACTTATTCTACTAGTTTTTAATGTCGAGTATTTTATTTTTGAATCTTGATTGTAAAATATTCATATAATTGTGTTTATAATTGTATTCCATAGTGTTAATTATTATGTTTAGGATATTAATGTATATAAAATTTTATTGTTCAATATACGTTTGAAGTAAAATAAATACTGTATAAATTGCATATTGTTAACGACTTGTTACCATACGGATGCCATGGCTGGTGCCTTATTGCCTAGGCGTCCTGACAGTCAACTACCGCCGCATCTCGCCGTGGCACCGTGACAACTATGAAGTTAACAGATTAAGCTATATGAAGCTGTAAGACAAAGGAGTTATATGATAAACACTGCTTCAACCAGTTATCTTCTTTAGAAGTTCTACTGTTGCCTGTGGCTGCATTAGCAGATGCATGAACTTTGATGATATGACTAGCAATATCCTGTGATGAGGAAAACATCATGTTAGGTGGGTCAACAATTAGAGGCATTAGAAACACAGTGCCATTCTGACTTAGAAGTAGCAAAAACAAGCTTTTCTCAATTATCAGTACATGACCATATACTTGATATTCGAAAAGTAAGTTGTCTTTGTGTTTCTTAATAGATAAATTACATTACACCCTAACAAAAACAAAGTATTGTACCAACACGACCTTAGGAAGAAAAAAACACACGCAAAGATGCATAATTATCTGTACCTTGTCTTGACTATACATCCTGATGTCCTTCACTATAAAGATTAAATCAAATCTTGAAAGAATTGTTGTCTGCAAATCAATGTTATCCCGAGCAGTCCGGAAGTTGAATATTTTTGTTCGTTGTTTAGTTCATGAAATCAGCTTATTAGAATGGAAAAACCAAAAGATAATAAACACTGGAAACACTAGAAAACTATTACAGACCTTTAGATCATCATAACATCCTGATGGAGGGTTAGCTGCTGCAAGCACAGAGGCCCTAGAATTGAGAACTGTTGTTATTCCAGCTTTGGCAATGGAAATGGTTTGTTGTTCCATGGCTTCACGAATAGCAACTCTGAGCAACATTTACAAACTAATAAGAAAAACAAAACAATGAAAAAGAGACCATCAAACTATAAGTCTGCCATAACCTACCTGTCTTCTGCCCTCATTTTGTCAAATTCATCAATGCAGATGACTCCCCCATCTGCCAAAACCATGGCCCCTCCTTCCAGATAAAATTCACGCTGAATTGGATGTATAATATTTTTGGTGAGGGAAAATATATGTGTATATATATTGAATAAATTGGAAACACATACCTCCCAAGCATACAAATAGATAAAAGATAAAATGAAAGCAACAGCCTAAGAAAGTACATGAACTTACAGAACTGTTGTCTCAAATCACAGAAGCTGTAAGACCAGCAGCTAACGAGCCTTTTCCAGAAGTATAAACAACTACTGGAGCTGTTATCTCAACGAACTTAAGAAGCTTCATGGGAAAAGTACAATAAAATCAGAACCTTATTTTGAGTGGCAGTGGAAACAAGAGTATTAACTGGTTTGAATTGAACAATAATTTTTCTCTTGTCAAACTTATAAGAATGGATAATCAAAGAGCAGATTTTTTGTTTAGCATACGAACCATGATAAACAATACTGCAGTAAGTAGTTCTTCATATAAATTTCTAGGTGACATAAATCATGAATAATCAAGAATTGTTTGGCAAACCTGTGACTTGGCAGTAGATGGATTCCCCAAGATCAACACATTGATATCACCTCTTAACTTCACACCATCAGGCAAAACCTAAATTAACAGAGGGAGTGATTATGCTAACACCCAACACTTGTAGGAGTACTTTTTTTCTAACAATCAAGGGAAAAAAGTTGCAAATTATCAAAAATAGATAATCAAAATTCATGATGTACCTTCCTTGATCCACCAAACAAGAGACAAGCCACAGCTTTCTTCACGTCAACATGGTCAAATATAGAGGGAGCAATCTTGGAGCATATGTTTTCGTAAGTATTACCTTCTGATGCAAACTTCTTGTAATCTTCCATCTGCAGATAATAGAATTATGTTAAGGGAAATGTAGGCAACAGGGCATTATTTAGTCTCATTTCCTATAATGAATATCATCTAGAACATATTAAAAGGAAATACCCAAGCTGCCAAGGGTTCAAGAAGAAAGACACCGCTGAGAAAGTGTAAAATCTAACTACTTTAAAAGTATTATTGATCAAATTTGAACAGATAAGAGAGTCCACTGAGAAGAATAAGTGGGCGGAGAAAAACAAAATAAATGCCTGTATGCCTAACCTAATCTATGCAGAGCCGGTAGCTTCTTCATCTAGTCAGTGAGGGTATGACTTTGATTTAAAAGTTATATAATTGACATGCTAGCATTCAACAATCCTCACTTCAGTGGACCCAAACTCTAACCTCAGGATATTCCTGTAATTTCAGGGTCTGCTGATCAACATACTTGCTTTTATCTGGAACCACTTATCCAGGGATCAATGAGACATGGTTCTTCTCCGGCCTACAAAGTTCTCAATTATACATTATCAAAATGTGTTCAAACAACAACAAGAATAATAAAACAATTCATAGCAATCAATTTTAGGAAATAAAAACCTGAGGCATATGGTCACATGATCGTGCCACGATTGCCCTGCCTAACCCTGGATGACAGGGAAGAACCTTTACATTCTTACAGTTCTTACACAATAAAGTCACATAAGTTGCCTTCGCCTTGATCCTTGAGGCAGCAATAGTGATCCCAGATATCTTTACCAATTTTGATATATATTGCGCATATTATTAGACAAAAGGTATCAATAAAAACAAGCAAAATCCAAAAAACACAAAAAACCCAATACCATAAAGTCAGAAACTTAAAAATGAAGAAAAATACAAGTAAACGAACCAGCCCCTAGTGATCACATTGACACTTGGATCCTCCTCTGATGTCAACAGATTCTGCACCTCCCCGGTCTCAGGGTCCTCCATTTTCCCGTCTCCCCGGGAACCCTTGACCTCAAACTCGCCAGAACTTCAGCATCAGCGGTTTCAAACTAAGAATAATTCACAACATAACCCATTTCATGGTAATTAAATCGTAAAACCCATGATATCCGACATACGCGGCTGCTTATTACCCAAATTAACTAAAATCTTCCACACAAAAATATAATCTTTTTCATTGTATTCACATAGTAATTTCAATATATACATTTGATTAATGTAAATAAAACTAGTGGTATAAGAATTCAATAAATTCGCAAAAATCTGCTCAAACAAAATCTATATCATTATATATTCTAAAAATACAATCTGCATACAGGGGCCGATCTACACTTAGCCAGTGTAGGCAATTGCCTATACTGGTCCTTTGAAAAACAAAAATATTTTAGGGGGGTACTTTTAATATATATACACACACACACACATAATACATATAGTTAGGGGACTAGATAAAAAAATTTCAAGTAATTGGATAAGAAAAGGAGGAACTTTTACATTATATTTATGAGTTTTGGATAAAAAATAATTAAAAACTTAAATTAGAATGAAAAAAAGAAATAAAAAACCTATAAATCTTATTTTGCGTTAAGTGTGAGTTTAGAAAAATTATAAAAAAAAACTTAACTTTTAAATAAATATTATCACTAATTTATTCTTATATTAAATTTTCTTGTGTTTGTATATCAAGTGTAACGTAAGCACTACACAAAATATTTACAAAGTTTTTTTTTAGTTCAAATCTATTCAATTTTTAGATTAAAAATTTTGACAAAAAGTGGCCGAGTTTTATTATTATTTTTCTTTTTTGACTATTAAAAAAACTAAAAAACAAGAAAAATGAACATAAAATTAATTTTTTCATTCATATTTTTTGTTGGTTTCAAAACTCAAAAACATATTATTATTATTATTATTATTATTATGATCAAAGTAATTTTCAATCATTTTCCGCCTATACCTCCACTTTTAGAAACGAAATGTGGAATGGAAGGAGTATGTTGTATTTTAATTTTATTTACTTCGGCTCCTTCGTCCCGGCCAGACATCTCTCTCTTACTCTGTTTTCCTCTCTCC
Organism: Hedera helix; assembly: GCA_947179155.2. Classification (NCBI taxonomy): domain Eukaryota; kingdom Viridiplantae; phylum Streptophyta; class Magnoliopsida; order Apiales; family Araliaceae; genus Hedera; species Hedera helix. Next base: position 48,323,886 of record OX359268.1, on the reverse strand, counting down.
AAGACGCTCTCTCAGCCGCAGTGACTTGCATATATATTTTTAGGGCAAATATCTTTGTTTTTTGGGCAATGTATATGATTCAATAAACCCATCCAACTCAATCACTTTATACAGGGCTGTTGTTAAGGTTGGATCAGATCACTTTTTTCGTCGAAACAAATTAAAGCATGCTAATTAATTAAATGAAAATTATTGATAATAATCACATCAAATAAAGTATTGGGGCTTTAGCGAATTTTTTGGAGGATATAATACTTTGACAATAATTAAGCTTGTTTATATATTTTTTACCCACAAATTAGTTGGTAGCTGCGGTAAAATACCAATAAAAATCTAAAAGTTAACTCCAACTTTTTGATTATCGAAGTTTAATAAACAAACAAACAAACTGAAACATTTGATTTTAAAATAATGTACGTATATAATAATTAAATATTATATTTATTTATATGATTAAAAAATAAGATATAATACAAAATTTAATATTATGTTTTATTTTTTAATAATTTAAATAAATATAGTATCTATTATATTTATACTTATTTTAAAAAACGAGATCATAATCTAAAAACAAATCCAACCAAGCCCAATATCTGACCCCCTGATTTGGGAATATTCGGCTCGCTCCCCACTAACTAACTTGGATTCACCAAGTACTATAATAAATACATTCACCGGTATTCATGCAGCACTAGTTGTTTACTCTTATTTCTTTTCATTGTAGATTTTATTTTTATTTATTTGCTAACAAACCCAAAAGAATATTCTGTAATTTCATAGCCAATAAGAAAGTGAATACTTTAGGTAAAAAAAAAATAGAAACTTAATCAGGGTTCAGCACGCTCCGGTGATAAAATAATTTATTGATAGTTACGCCATAAATATATGTCTGAGATCATACAAACTCATTTTATAATCATCCACAATTAAAATTCCCAAGAATTACACAGCTGCTGCCTACATTCAGAATAACCTGTATTACATATAAATATACAACATAAAATTACAAAACAGGTACTTTACTGCGCCGTAGGCTAGAGCAGGCTCAATCATTAACCGGCAAATATCCTTCATGTTTCAAGTACCACAAAGCCCCTTCAGCTGCATCTTCTGCAGCATCTTTCTTTTTTGCCAATGGCCTTCCGGTAATCTCAATAATAGATTGCTCTAGTTCATCAATTTCCACAACCACCACGAAAGTGAACCTGTAGACGACAAGGGCACGACATTTAGAAATGCAGATAAAAATCAGATTTTAATGTAACTTGTTGAAGGTATTTCTGTTATGTAAATTATTCCACTTTTATGTATATGCAAAATAATTCTAACAAGAAAAAGGGTAATCATATTGATCCAGCTGAAATGCAACCAGAAATTTTTAAGCCAAAATTGGAACTTCCTTTTTAGTCAGTAAAGATGTTAACCGTGTCAAGTAAGAATATACTTCCAAGTATCGAGTTTCATTTTACAGACAGCAAAGGATATAGTATTAACTTAAATCAGATTTAAATAGCAAAATTTTAGGATGGAGCAAGAAATTGAATCAAAATTTAGATATTGGGAGATAATCTATTTAATTAGAACATTCTTCGACACTAGTGACAGAATTTCAGAAACTCACTCTTTCAGGTGACTTGGTCCCGTCTCCTTACAGCATTCAAATATTGGTGGTTTCCAATAGTTGGCAGTACAGATTTCGTACAGACGCGACTTGGCTGATTTCTTGCTTGAACCACCTAAGTTATTACCAGCATTCTGTGAATCATCACGGCAGCTATAAATATCATTACTCTCTATCTGCTGGCTTTCTGGAACGGCACGGAGAGAGGGGGCCTGTCTTACTGGTTTGACCCAGGAAGCACCGAGTTTTTTAGGCTCTACACTAATGGGATGCACTTTGGATGAACCACCGCTTCTAGACGGTTCTCGTGCCTTCAAGTTATTGATTCCAGTGACATATGGAGCAACACCATTTGTTGGCATTTCATCATAACCAATCAGTTTGGCTTCCATCTTGTGGGTCAACTTAACAACGTCCTCCAGCGATTGGTACTTGGGTTTGTAACCTTGCTCCTGCCCATAGAGAGTCAATGAGCACTTTAAAATTGTCCCAGAGCTAGAAAAGCTACCAAATGGTATATTAGTAACACTGGAAAGACTTCTAATACTACCTCTGTATTTCACTAAGGCAATTTTGGAACACAGAGAGAACAAAATAACAAAGAATATTACATGAATCCAGATGTCTAGCTGCATTCCAATTTAATCTGCAGTCTGTGTCCCCAAGCAAGGAAAGGGTGTGGTTTACCTGCTGTTTAAAAGGGAGCTAGGGACTGCAGAGGTAATCTCATTCATGGTTATTCTTCTTTATTTTGTCCATGCTTCTTGGGGGAAAGATGAAAGCTTTAATGCCTGCTATGGGGAAGGTGAAATTTTTATTGGATAGACGCACTAGATATTTATGGACTTCCAGAAATGGGATTCTCAATCTCATTCCAATATCTGGTATTTCTTCTCCCAAAATAATTTCGCATCTTCAACATATCTAATATAGAGCCTTTAAATTTCTAGGTGCAACCAAAGATGATAATATCTAGTAACCGATGTTACATGGACTCTTCATTTGCCCCAATTACCCATGTCTGACACTCACACTCAACATTCGGAAAAGGGTATTATTACTAGACACTTCATTTTAGTGTAAAAAAATTGACAAAATTGAGAAGTACTCGTGTCGGACTCTTCAAAATACCATGTCCAACTTAGCATTCCATTCGAATCCGTGTAACATAACTGATAACTAGGCATGTGACAACAGTGAAAATGTATTTGGTACTTCCAAGGGATACCTTAGAGCCGATAGAAAAAAGTTAATTTTGTTTCTCTTTAATCTATACAATTTCAAGTCAAAAAATACTACTAGATTATAATTCTTTCGTTCTAAATTAAAATATCATTATTGACTTTAGAAAGTCAATTTGAAACATTTTTAACCTCAATATATATAATGTTCTTTACAAATTCTAAAACAACAAATATTATAATTAATAGTACTTTTTATATTAGTTTACAATATTCTTCATTATATTGACAAAAATTAAATAAATCTATGTCAATTTCGAATTTCAAAATGTTTGTAATTGTCTTCAAAAAGTCAATAATAATCTTATATTTTTGAAACGGAGAGAGTACATAATAAGGCATTAACTCCCCCCGGACCCATTTAATATTTCCTTTCATATCAAATAACAGGTACAAGACAAAACTTCCATCAGCCTGTAAGGAAAGAAACTATATTTTAAATGAAAAATAACAATTAAAATTTTGAAAATTTTCAAGCTTGACATATTTTATGTGAAATTAAACACCCTAGTTGATATTGCCTCTTTGTAGTGTACCAAAAACCTAGTATCTAAATCACAATCGCAGGGTGGTGAGATTTTATGAGTTAGCACTCTAACCATCCCTTTTGTATATCCCAACAATAAGAACCCCCTGAAAGGTGGAAAAAAAGAAACATATATATATATGTATATGGGGTGTCCATCCTTGGCAACCGGTTGCTAGGATACTGTTACAGCAACCAATGCAGGGGGTATTTTTTGGCTGTCGCTACTCTTTTTTGCGGTGACCAAAATTGATCCCTCTTGCAGCACACTAGTTTTGGTTGCTCCCAGCAACCAGTTGCTATGGATAATTTTCCATATATATATATATATATATATATAGTCCCCTTCTCCAGCGAACCTTAAAAAGCGAACCAAAGACGAACCGTCGTCTTTGGTATCTATGGCGACGGTTCGACCCGTCGCCATAGCCATGTACTCTATGACGGCGGGTCAAACCGTTGCAATAGATACCAAAGACGACGATTCGTCTTTAGTTCGCTTTTGAAAATTTTCCTATATATATATCAATTGAAGGATAGCAAAGAATGGAAGACCAAACATGCAAAGTTTACCTTCAACATCGCAATTACTTGTTTCGCAGCCGTACTTTTTGCCGCTTTTCTGCTGAGGTTGGTTGCGCAAGAAGTTCCAAAAACATCTTTTCCATCCACTTTTGCTTCAACTAAAAAGGTTTTGTCCTTATTTGAAGATACAAAATCCAAATCCCAATTATGAGATTGGCAAAGTTCGTGAAGCTCTCTAATGGGATTAAGCTGAAATCTGGAAAAGCTCATAACAGGATCAAGAAAGGAGAGCATTGTTTTCCAAAGCCGATTCAAATCGAATCCTGCGTCCAGAAGAATAGCACCAATACAAGACTCCACCAAGTCACCAAGTGCCTGAATAAAAAAAGTGAAGTCATACCCAAGTCAGAATCCCAGCTTTGATTCAACAACATTTCATGCCGTTCAGAGATCCACAAAAAAATATTTGTGCCACTTCATGTCACCCACCACAAAATGACTCCCACCTCTAGAAACAATTGAAGCTGACAGAAACCCTTCCACAAATTGTAAAAACATATTATATGGATTATTACGAGTCCCGAGTATTGCAGTTCATTTGGAGGCTCTATCATATCATGTATGCCAATGTGCTTATATATATCTACACAACTCAGAAAAAGAAACCGTGGAGTTATGTTTTTGATTCGAAAGAAATATATGATCTGTCAGATATTGCCATCTTCATTGATCAGAGATATGAGCTGTCTGCTGTCGCTAAACACCACCTTATGCTTTTGATATTTATTGATATAACTTGGTAAAAGAGAAATGGTATAGGATGCTAGTCGATTACCTTAGTCGTATCATGTTATTAGTAAGAAACGAACTCATAGTCAATACTATCAAGTGCACGTATATGTTGGATAAGTATTAGAAAACTGGATCTTGATAAAAGCAAACATATAAATCAACATCCAAATCTTGTAGCAGCATTTAAGGTCCCTTTTATCACTTACACAATAGGATATAGATGGATAAGAAAAACTAAAAGGGTATTTTTATTTTTTTTTACAAATAGAAAATAGAAAAGCAAAGAGTTAATGGTGACTACCTTAGGGCATGCTGGTGCTTCACCTAGATTCTCATCCAATGAAGATGTTCTAGTAGAATTGATATAATCAATATATTTATCCATAGACTTGCAGAGGCTACTAGAGTCACAGATGATATATTTGTGGAATTGTCGATTTATTGCAATGTCAGCAAAGCGATTATTGTTTACGGACATGGATCTCAAATCTGTCAGCTGACCAGGCTTCAGCTTCGGATACGCAGAATACAGATAGGACGTGATTAGATAATCCAAGACAGCGTCTCCTAGAAACTCCAGTCTCTGCTTGAGCAATTGAAATTGAAGTGTTAAAAACTGTATTAACACAAAACCAAATCTTCAATATATTGGGTTCATTAGGAGAAATTTAGTGCATACCTGATAGCAGCCTCCACAATGATTGTTGTAAGAAGGATGGACAAATGCCTGTACAAGCAAACCTTTATTGACAAATTGATACCCTACTGATTTTTCAAGAGCAGCTAAATCTGTTTGAGCTGCAAGTGGCATGTAGATTTTGCTTGCTGAACAGATATCGCTAACTCTTGAGGCTTCAAAGTTCACTTGTATGCCAATCCAATTAAGAAAAGCAGTTGCAGCTTTGAAGCCACTGTCAACAATGAATGCTCCAACAAGAGCTTCAACCACATCAGCGATGGTTTTCTTATGCAACCAGTGGTGAGATTTATTGCATCTAAATTCCACATCTACACAACTTCTCACACTACTACCCTTTGAAGAATGAATGCTCTTTTCTATTTCCTTACTACATAATACTGAACAAGGGCGGCCCAATGCAAAGTACAGACAAGGCTCAAATGATTGGTCTCGTATGTATACCTGAAATTAAACAAAAGTATTATGGTAATGGAGTAATACAAATTGAGAAAAATGCAATACATTGAAAGGCATTAACTCATCTCACCAGAACTTTCCAACAGGGAAAGGCACCAAATGCAAAATGTTGATTGCAGGGAAACTAAACCAACACTCTATCACAATTTTTTACTAGGTGTACTTCCAAAACCCCAATTATAGAAAAAGAAAATGAAATAACTTAAATCTTCAACTTGGTAAAGATATTCTGATTGGCTACTGTGAACAAAGGAGATGGCAACCAAGCAAAAGGAGAGTCCACATTAACGACTTTAGCCCAAGACACCTTGTCAAAGCAAGTTTTAACTACTATATGATTTTGCAACAGCAGACTGCGACAATGTATTTTCAGATTTTTGAAGGCGTAGGTTGTTTGGGTTACCATATCCATCTCGCAAACTGACATTCAGTTATCATATCCATCTCGCAAACTGACATTCAGTTATCTTCATTGCTAATTCTGTTTGTAGGCATGAATAGAAATCTTTATTTATTTATTTTCAATAAAATATGTCTACATATTTTTTGGACATGTACTTGATTCACCATTTTGCTTTCAGAACAGAGACAACTAAGGTTCAGAACTGAAACGACTGGAATATGACTCGACATTTAAATAATTTCAGACGAGTTCTAACAGCTGAAAGTGGAAAACTATATCATTATCTTACAATTATCATCAGCATTAATCGGTGTTGGCTGTCTGGGAAAATCACTGAAGGACTTTATACGCAAGTTTAAACCCAATCCAAAAGCTTAAGTTGATAGGTCTCGGGCTCAATTTTTGTCATATTAAGCCTTCAACTTCACGATTGAAAATTGATGCGGGACAATGTCAACTCAACATGTTAAGGCGAGCGCATTATTGAGAAATTACTTGCGAGTCGTATGGGGCATGGATTGAATCTCTAATACCAATTTGTTACTGAGGTTAGGGAGTCCGTGATGAAGTCCCTAATACAACTTTTTAACCCAACTTAAACCAAATCAGGATTACCCCTTAGATAGCACGTCAATCACCTGTAAATTGTTTGTTGTCGCTAGCTTAAGTAAATTGGAATTATTTACAGCATTAGAGCGTTTTCTAGTGAGCTGTCCTTCATCTAGGGCATCATGTAAGAGAAAAAGATGCCTGCCAACTGCAAATTTGAGGAAAGCATCGCCAAGAACTTCAAGCCTTTCAAGCGAAAAGCGTTCATTGCATTTCTCTGTTGTGAGTGCTTCAAGAACCTGAACATCATTATCAGCATATCAAGTTCATTTAAGAAATGGATAATAACAAGAACCAAGGCATCACTTGTTTACTAGTTGGACTATTATTTGGTTTTATAAACATCATCAAAATAATAAAACTCAAACTAATATGAGATAACGAGCCTTACACGAGATGTGGTAACTTCAGCTCCCTCAGAAAATGAAGCAGATATTATTTAGCTTTATAAACATCATCAAAATAATAAAACAACCCAAACTGATATGAGATAAAGAGCCTTACACGAGAAGCCGTAACTTCAGCTCCCTCAGAAAATGAAGCAGATAACATGTGCTTTAGTTCAATTGCAACAAGCAAGCCTTCCAGACGATGCATAATTGATGGCAACAAAGACAATGAACTTCCAATATCTTTTGAAAATCCAATTATCTTCAACTGACAAATCTCAGGAGGTAATTCAACAAAGTGCTCCTCTTTCTCACGTGATTCTGCTTTGAGACATTAATTAGTACATGATAATACTGTGAAGATAAAAGATGCACATTCCTCACTGGTGATAATAGCAATGTTAACACAATACTAAAAGATGAATCTTTTAACAAATCTATTGAGATACGGGGTTAAAAATTGATCTACCATGGTTATTTTAAAAAACTAAAACTAACTAAATAAATAAAAATTGATCTATCATAGTCATAACAGTGATTGAAACGTTCCTACAGTTAAATATAAGATATCTGATTTGTACAAATCATTCTACAAGTGCCATAAAAAAGGTTATAGCAGTTAACAACCCTAACATATTAACCAACTAAATGCATACCTGAATGTCCTTTCTTTCGTAGCAAGTTATCCAAACAAAAAAGTTGCTTCGCTTTCAAAAGAGGTTGATTAGGGTGTGAAAAATGTATGTCAGACCTATTTATAAAAACAAAATAAAAACAACCATCACAAAGGTCATCATGAAAAATTACATCACTAAATTAGTACATAATCTCAATGTAAGATAACATATTATAAACGAAGCAGTGCATCTAACATCCAGACTAAATACTGTTACAGATAGTATAAAATCAGTTCATTGCAAATCGGATCACATAAGACCAAGCGATTCAGCCACCAGAGCTGTAAGTAAATTTTTAAAAGCAATCTTCTTGTACTTCTTGACAACTAATTTATGCCTTAGTTAAGTTAATAAAAGAATAAAAGTGTCAAGTTGAGATTGTTGAGCAAGATTGATGACCACAGTGAGGAAAGCTCCATATAGGTTATCTACCAAGGACGGTGGCCTAAACCTACAAGATTCTTAATGTAAATAGCATATATTTCTAGGATTGGGTGAAAACTGGGTTATGTATTGTAAGTATAATATATAGGTAGCAATAAAGCCCGGATCAAGGTTTAATCCATTATCCTAAAAGCAACTTGGGTCATCTTGGCCCACCCAGAAGTCATTACAAGTTATTCGTACTCTTAGTTGTAGAGTTGATACCTTAGACATTTTAGTCCCATAAGTTTTAATGTGTGATTGGAATACTACAATCTCCCCTACTTAAATCACAAGCTCATCATCTTTCTGAGGGAGCACGTGGCACGGAAGCGTGGTGGATTATCCTCGTAGGAAGGTACACAATAAAGGAAGTTGATATGTCTCACATATCTCGAGGGTTCTGGGATGAGAGTATGAGACTGGATCAAGTAAGCTTAACAAGGACGTTAGGGGTTAAAGCGAAAAAGCTTGTAATACCATATTCTCATATTAAAACGTAACGATAAATCAATGAAGATAATGACCCTCTACAACTAAGACCACCACTAACTTGTCATGACTTTTGCAGGGGCTTGTACTGGGATAGGATGACTAGTGTGTTCTTTGAGACTTTACTAACTTGGGCTCAAGTTCGGACTAGGGAATTACAAATAATATCACACACGACCTAGTACTTTTAACCATGTGGTATTTATTCTCAGTTACCCACGAGGGGACACATGGAGTAGAAGCATGGTGGAGATCACATGGTAAGGTGAACAATATAAGGGTCTAATTTGCTTCCCACATCTAAATATTGATGGGGTAAGACTGGGTCAAGTATGTCGTACAAAAATGATGTCATGTGTTCAATCCTATAGATTTTAGAGAATACAGTACTTAAATGAATATTTTATAAGATTTAAAAGGTTTCAACCAACTCTCTTGAAAGTACTAGATTTTTCACCAAATACACGTATTCAAACTCATATGTCAGCCACATGTTATACTCATCATACTAGTGGAATGTTGACTGTTAAGTCTCCATAAAAGCTTACACGTTATGGCATTACCTATCAGTTAAATTTCCAGCAAAAGCCTACACAATTCCGGCATCACCCATCCCACTTCAAGAAGTAAAAATTTCATAGCTTCTTATCCACAAAAAAAGAAAATAAATAGATGAGTAGCACTTGCAACTCTTCCTTGCGGTAAACTGCCCGCTAACACAAATTATACTCCTCAAGTAGTTTGTGGTCAAAATAGAATCCAATGATACCTCATAAAAATAAATAAATAAATAAAATAAAAAAACTCTTTTTAGGGCCTTTGATCTTCTCATAGAGAAATGCATCTTGACCTATCCATAAATACCTTAATGAAAAATTAACCGGGACAATCTTATTCTTATTTGTTTTCCACTGTACTATAACCCTAATTACAACTATCTAAACAACCAGACTTTCATTCGTTCTGCAAAAGGAAAACATCTTCTTCTTTTTTTTTAATCCTTTCATTACCTATAACACTCCAGTCCTACGTCAAAATATGTAGGATACTTTGATATGTGTGAGGAAATAAAACTACAACTAGTCAAAAATTGACATGTATCCCTAGACCAAGGACATCACAACCATTTGATCAAGGGGTGTTATGGACATTTTCCCCTCACCAAAGTCATTATGATAATTAGCACGAATTATCCAAAACTTGTTCGCCTTTTTCCGTTTCAAAAAATACTCCACACAAGTGCACGTGGTCTAATCGCAGTATAAAGCTAGCAAGGTATCGTTCCCACGAGGAATTGCAAATAAAGCATTGAATTACTAGTTAATAATTGAATTAACATCAATTGAATTTTGTGAACTGAAAATATTGTTAAGTTGTGAAGTTAAAATTCAATAATTAAATTACTCCAAACTAAGATCTCTATATTAACGACGTTTAGGGTTTACAACTTAATTATATGTCATCAACTGAACCTAGTTATCACTGTTAAGTTAGAATACACGCAATGAGTTGCTAATTAAGAACTCTTAATTAACTGAATAATATCTCTCGCTCTATAAATACAAGGTATTCTTAACTTTGACAATTTTTCCATCTACAAGATATTAGATTACCCACTTTACATAGACCCTTCTGATACTCGCACCGAAGAGGCCTCCGAGGGACCACCCTAAGGGTCTTTCTAACCGTTTCCTTGACTAAGGATATCACAGGAGGACTGTAAACTCAATCTTAATCCAGTTTTAGTATAACAACAATATGTATATAAGGTTACAAGCTTTACCAATAATACCTTCATCCATAACCCTTTGTGTGAGAAGGATTACACAAAAAGATACTATTGAGACGGTGGATGGAGCTCTAATACAATTTGACTCGGATTCTAGATTTAACCAAAGTTGTTACATTTTCCCTTAATCATATGCTCTTTATGGTCAATAGACAATAAAATATTACTAAAGCAAAGACTCATTGGGTCATATGAAACCGATTTTGCTCCTTATGATAGGCAATAATATAACAAAGTTACGAAGACATGAGCAAAAAACGCACACCAAAAGTATGAAAAAATGTACTAAATAAGGAAATGTAAGTTACTTACATTTCATAGTGCTCTACATAAGTCCTTGATTCTTTATATTCACTGTATGCATTCTTCTCCAAAACATCGGAAACGAAGAAAAATAAATCTTTGGATGGAACATATACTAAACTGTTTATCACATCGTCGATGCATCTAGGACCATTAGCAAGATACAATTGGTTACTCAGATAAGGAAGCCTATTAGCTCCAACATCTTCTGGCATCCTGAATATTGGTGATGATAAACATCTCCTGATAAGCTTCCAGTCTACAGTCATTGCATCCTCATATTCACGCCAAATGACAGGAAGCATAAGGTAAAATGTTCTAGAGCCTGAGTTACCATAATCATTTTTCCCCAAGGAAACAAAATCAGGAATGAACTCTGATCTATCAATGATGACCTTGAGGAACATTTCTTGAAACTTCTCTGCCAGAACTATCTGAGTAATTTAAGAGTACTGAGAAGTTAAAAGAATATTAAATTTCTAATTGAACATCACATATTGTTAGTTTACCTCATCTTTGTCAAATTTCACAGCTGTGGAAGGCACAAGCTCTGTCATTATAGATCTACCACGAGCCAAATAAAGATCTAGTTTCATTCTCTCAGCCTCTCCAGGGAGAGGTAATTTTACAAATAGGCCAAATGGCTTATAATCCCTATCCACTGGATGAGGACGGAACTTTACAAAGTAAGAGTGAAGACGGACAGAATTCACCGAGTTACTCCATGGCTCTTTAAGGGCAGCAGGAACAAGCATCTCATGAAGTTCTCTTCTTGAATCCTCGTCTGCAAGTAAATAGAATCATTACTATCACCATCTGCAGTCTAAAGAATAAAAATTAGTCAGCAAAGCTCATTAATTTGTTGCCATGCCCTAACCATCAGAGCAGTCAGAATCCGAAAAGTACTGCATCGATTCCTCATTTTCATCCTCATGTTCTGGCAAGAGATAGTTGGTCAGGGCACCCAACTGATGTAATTCTTTGCATGCTTGCAAACAAGCATCTTTTTTAGCTGCTTCTATGGAAGATTGAGGTGAACTGACAATTTGATGAATTGGAGCATTGGAGGGGAGAATTATTTGGCAGACAGTTCCTTCCGCATCATCGAAGTAAGAGAACTCTGGCTTGGGATTAAAATATCTGCAAGAGGAGAGAAAAATACTGATATTGGGGAGCATCAAAATTTTTAATTCACCTTCTTAAATAAGAGGTCATACTTAAATAGAAAAACTAGAGAACTAATCAGATTTTAATTAAATCGTACTCATCATGTGGAAGTTTTGAACAATAACGATGAAGTAATGAAATGCTACTTCCAGTACTGATGGTGGCACCCGTCGAATCTACTTTGTAAGTTTTTTCCTCAAGATCATCAAATGTTACGGAAGATGTTCTGCATTCAATTTCTTCATTCATTTGATCCTCGTCTTTTATAAAGCTTTGTATCAAATTTCGCTCCTTCTGGTTACCCCTGCAATATTTGAAAGATACAACCTATTCTTTCTTTGGTGAACAAAATTTATGGATTTACATAAGAATATGCTTTGCATTTAGGAAATACCTGTCCACCAGTAATGCATATTCTGACTGAGGCATGCGTGCACGACCTCTAGATTGTATAAAACTGGCAACAGTCTCTGGAAGATCAAATCTTATTACAAGGCAGCATGTTTGAATATCAAGTCCTTCCTCCCCAACTTTAGTTGCAACCAATAAATTTAGCTACAGAAAAAGAATGAAGTCAATGCAGCTATTTTTTATTTTGGATCAGATAAGTCAGTAAATTGCATTGTTAATCTTTCTTCTTTTTATTGACAAGTATTATTCACAAAGACGCCAAAAGGGGGAATCGTCCTAGTACACGCGAAGTATGCAAAATGCAGGTGTAACCATAAAACACATCCAACAAAAACAACAAAACCCGTGTACAGAGAAAAGCATCCACCCACCCCACAAAGGAGTAAACATCAAGCCAAATTAAATTCATCCAAAATGTCAATGAAGGGCATAACAGGAGGGATATACCTCGTTCTGCCAGAAAAACAAGGACCTGCTTTTCTACATTCTCAAAGTAATGTCTATTCTTTTCACATTAGGAATTTTCAGGACCTTTATTTTTTAAGTTGTGACTCAGACCTCATGTGACCATCTACACCAGACTACAATAGAAAGACCAATTCAAAGCCAACTCATATGTATACTATAAAAAATCAATTCAGTGATAAAAACTGATTTTCTTAGTTAATGATATATTGTTTCCCCTTATCTTTGCATATGTCATTTAAAGGTTCAATAAGAACACCGATTTGGGATGATATTGAGAATTCATCCATATTTGAAAGGCAAACTGAAAACACATATTTATTACCACTGCACTGGTGAAGCAGTTTTTAGATTTATCTAGTTTACATAAAATTGTATACTTCCTGCAGTTCAGTAATTATGCAATAGGCATACAAACAGAGGAGACAAGTGGCAGCAACTAATGAAAGTTTACAAATCATAGAGCCTAATACAAGCAGAACTCGCTATATAATTTTAGATAGCCTCAAAAGTGTGAATGGCATCAAAATTAAAATACAATATACTACAAGAGTATGTAATTGGAGGTATATTGAGATTTCACTAATTTACTGTGCTTTTCCTATTAAAACACACTGCAAGGTAAACTTAAAATTGCGTAGAAGGAACATAACTAAGGGATCAAGCAATTATTCTACATTCACTTAGTGCAACAAAAACACCAAGATATCTCACAACGAAATTAATGCTTCTCTAGAGTTCATGGTCAATATCAGCATCTTTGGTTCATGCCTCTGCTAATGCAACTTATTAATATGAATCATCAAAAAGGAAAAGTTTGTGATGAAGAAATAAAATGATCATCAAACTAGTTGGGGGAGACAGAAAGAAACAGAAAGCAAACAAGTACTTTATTCATTTTGTATTAACAAATACTGTCCAAACCACAGAAGAGGGATGCACGTAGCCTCACACAAGAACATTGGGCACTCAAATATAAGAACTTGAGTTCATGTTTATTTCCAGTATCTACAGTTTATAATATCTGTTAAATAGATCTTATATTTATAGAAACTTAAGAAAGGAAATAAAAAGTGTGACGAAGAATCACAAACATCAACAAACTGGTGGAGGGAGAAGAAAAGAGGGAAAGAAAGCAAAATGAGTACTTCTCATTTTGGCTACAAGAGTTGTTTCAACCACACAGGATGTACTCAACCATCCACAAACCATGCACATTGGAATAGTCACAGAACACGAATTCACAAACTCAATGTATAATACACCATTTAGGCTTTGACACTAAAGTTACATGATGTGCTGATTCATGGAACATGTGAACATTACCTTACCGGAGCGAAACCTCTCGAGCATAGTGTTTGTGGTTTTCCGTGATACACACTTCAGTCCAGAGTGGACTCCTACAAGGAAATCGCACTTCCAAGATGATAGAACTTTAAGATTCTGAAGTATACACGACAAGGATCTCGCAGTTACAATTCTATTGACAAACACTATGCATTTCATGTTTTCATGTAACCTGTGAAAAAACATAAGAAAGATTTCAAATACTTAGATTTGGGAAGCGAAATGAAAAGAGAGTCTACAAAGTTGCTAGACTATATTCTTACATATACTTCATTTATAACAAATGAGCTAAATACAGTATATAAGGAAGACTTTATCTTTTAAATATATACAAGTATATAACAACTTCAATCATCTAATATTTGTTATGAGAGACATTAATCATATTTTCCGATTGTGTACATCCTGTAGTTGATTTCTAATTACATGCTAACTTAGAACTTTAGAAGGAAAAACTAAAATAAAAACAGTTGAGAATATATCAATAGTAGGTAAACCTATTCAAAATAACATAATCTGAATCACAATTCCTTGCTTCGATGTAAAACCCTATGATTCCAACTAAGTTCTGTCACCAAAGTACACTGGGTTTACATGTGCTCCGTTGTATTTGCAAAATTTTCCTTCTGGGAGATCATACACACATTTTGGAGAGTTATTTGTACGCTTAGCATTGGCTGTTAATTCTTTACTTTCCTTTTCCTCCTTAATAATTGATCGGTGTTTGGAAAATGTAGCACTAAATTGGAAATGAAATATTTGACTTAACTATACGAAAATATCTTTCAGAAATTTCTTGAAAAATCTTAGTAAGATTTTCTTAGATAAAAAGATTACTTATTAAGAGGTCTACATATTTACATGTCATATGTATTGTACATGTAAATATATTTATATCTCCCTATTTTTTATGATATACAAAGCGTATTTATTTTAAATTAATCCAGGCGCTCAAGTAACACTCTAACGCATAGTTTCTGAGATCCCACACACTTCTGCACCCTTGCATCGCGCTCTAATCCTAGAGTAACACTAGGCTGCGTACATAGCCCCATTAACTGCAGCAATGCTAAATATAGCCCCTCATAAATGAAACTTAAGATTTTGATGGGTTTAATATGGCTATAAGACCCATATCAGGTAATTTGATTTATAGTCTAATCAAATGACTGCAAGATTGTTTTGTGTTGTTTTGTTTGTTTTGTTTTATAGTCTAATAGAAGTAATTTGTTTTGTTTCTCAATAACAAATATATTTATACATAAGAGCATATTGAGTATAGAACTAGTAGACAAGCAGTCCTCCAACATTGAAAGAGAAACAGAGAGAATGTGTACTTAACCATTCTTATCAGAATCCAAATTGATGAGAAAATTATTTCTAGAAAAGTTTTAGAGTTCACTAAAATTCCGACTAGATGCACTTTGAATTTGGGTTTGCCAACATATACAAATAGAGAACTAAATAGGTCCTAGTTTTGGCATGAAAATAAAAGACAAGGGATAAAGGGAAGAAGTGAGCTAGATTGGTGTGAGAGTAGGAGGAGTGATACACTAGATGGAAATGGGACCTTAAAAGCTTCTGGGTGTCCAAGACCCAGGTAGAGATTAAGGCAAACCTGTGAAGGAAAGCAAAGATGATGCCTACTTGCCATGGTGATGGCTGGCAAAACATTTTAGGGATTTGAAAGTCATCCGCACCAAATAGAACAGTTTATTCACCACAATGTATCATGTGGCCAACACCATATGAGATATATGTTCAAATTCAAATAATTGAAGAAGATGCACATGACTAACACAGACCGGGAATTCTAATGCTAACATGATTGCTATTCATTGAATTTGAACAAATATTTTGGCTTCGTTTGTTTCACGGAATTTTTTTGTCATAAAATGTTTTCTGATGAAATTGTTTTCAATGAAAATGGCTTGTTTTCCCTTGTTTGTTGTTAAACTAAAAATGAAATGAAAATTTTTATCATCTTCTCTACTTGAATTAATTAAATAAACGTTTTTCGTATACTTTGTCTTCTTCTTTTTTTCCCTTCAATAGACGCTGCATTATAATAAATAAATATTACCATATTTATAATTTCTTCTAAACAGAAAAAAAAAATTGACAAAATAGGAGGAGAGAAATATTACCAAATTGAAGAGCTTAAAGATGAATAGAAGATATATATGAAGAAAATAATTAATTTAACGAAGAAAATAATTAATTAATTTACTAAAGAGAGATGAAAAAAATAAAGAGAATATTGTTGGGAGATATTGTTGCACATCTTTTTCGAAAAATAACTTATCAATCTCAAATCTGTAAGTCATTTTCCTAAGATTAATGAAGAGTTTTCCATTGACCAGAAAATGTTTTACGGTTGCCCAAATTTTCTTTAACATGCCAAACATTGGAAAATTAGGAAAACATTTTACTTGAAACAAACGGAGCCTTCATATGTTGGTTGGTACAAGGTCTTGAGAAATATGCATGTGCCCCCTGGTGGAGACTACGTGAATCTTTCTTGTATCCTAGAAAGGCCTTCTTGTTGTTCTCAAGTAGCCAAGCTACAACAAAGTGTTAAAATATTTTATTTCCTTGTGTGGCCTCTACTAATTATGAAATTATTGAGCTTACATATTGTATTAATTTAATCGCTTTATTTATGGATTTGGTAATTATGTAACTCATAAATAATATTACTGATAGTATTTGGTATAATAGACCCTAGGGTTTCAGAATCTTAATGGACAATTTTGACCATTAGTTATTCTATTAAAAAAAAAAAAAGTTAGGATTTGGTGTCAATTGTCATCTCAATAATTTTATACAGACCTATACATTCATCCTAAGATTGAGAAAGGCAATTAAAGAATTTCACCCTTAAATGCAGCGGAAACATGATACATATAAGATGTCTTCTCTCAATTCAGATAAGTACTCTAATGTAATAATTAATTTAATTTATGTTTATTCTATGAAATAGCAAGATCCCAATATAATTATTTAATATTTTGGTATCATGAGCATGGTTACGCTATTATACAGAATAAATTAATTATGTTGTTATGCTTCAATTTTAATATTGACAATTATGTTTCGGTATATGAGGTATTTATTAAAAGGGGATCATGTATCCTGCTACTGTATAATTCAATACTTAATTTTTGCTTTTGTTGCGTCACTTAGTAGAAATGATAGTTTGCTACCATTATTACCTCCATTTATTTCGATTTCCGAGGCAAAGAAATCCAATATTCCAAACTTCGAGACAAATTTAAATTTAGTACTAGAGTCTCCAAATACATAAATTCACAAGATTGTAGTAGTATTGTGTGATGATGAATGCACAAATCTGTCTTAGGAATAGATTTGCCTAGGAAACCTAGTTTAAAATACTTACGAGTGTGAGGTTTTTCAACCAAAGCTAAAATTTTCAATCCACAGATAAATAAACTTGACTTTAAAATCATTAATTGTCATTTCATTGGATATCCTGATAGATCTAAGGGTTTTCATTTTTACTGTCCCTCACATACCATTAGAATTGTTGAGACTGGGTATGCAGAGTTTTTAAAGAATGGTGATTTAAGTGGGAGTGGTAAGCCTGGAAAATTGATTTTGAAAAAAACAGGATTTATGTTTCTAATCCTGTAATTCTAATTCAAGAGAATGAGGAGACTGATGCCCCTGAGATAGTTGAGCCACCACCTAATGTTGAACTTGAAAATCATATTCCTGAAATTGTGCAACCTTTATATAGGTCCGAAAAACCTAGAAAGCTTGTTATTTTTGATATTTTGAAACCTATCTTAATGAGATTGACTATGATTCAAGTAAGATTAATGATCATATCTCCTATAACGAGACCATTACGAGTGCTCAATCAACTCAATGGCTTGAAGCCATGAACGATGAGTTGAAATTAATAGAGCTTAATAACGTTTGGTATCTTGAAGAGTTACCAAAAAGGTGTTAAACCTGTTGGTTGCAAGTGGGCCTATAAGACCAAATTAGATCCTAAAGGGAACGTTGAAAGGTATAAACCTCGATTGATTGCTAAGGGTTTCACTCAAAAGGAATGTGTGGATTATAATGAAACTTTCTAGAGTATCCAAGAAAGATTTATATAGAATAGTTATGGCTCTAGTAGCTCATTATGATTTGGAGTTACATCAGATGGATGTTAAAACTGCATTCTTTAATGGTGACTTACATGAGAATGTATATATGACACAACTAAAAGGTTTTCTGGTTAAAGACAAGGAACATATATTATGTAGACTAAAGAAGTCCATCTATGGGTTAAAACTGGTTTCTCGACAATGGTATCTTAAATTTCATGAGGTAAGGAGTAATTTTGATGTTAAGAAGAATAAAGTAGATCAATGCATATACTTAAAGGTCAGTGGGAGTAAATTTGTTATTCTTGTCCTGTATGTTGATGTTATACAACTTGCAAGTAATAACTAAGACATGTTGCATGAAACCAAACATTTCCTTTCTGAAAATTTTGATATGGAGGATCTCAGTGAAGCCTCTTGTGTCATAAGTATTGAAATTCATCGAGATAGGTTTCGCGGGATATTATAATTGTCTCAAAGAGCTTATATTGACAAAGTTCTTAACAAATACAACATGCAAAATTGCTCTCCTACTATCTCCCCAGTTGTTAAGAGTGGCAAATTTGACTCATATCAATGCCCTAAGAATCAGTTAGAACGTGATCAACTGAATCTCATTCCCTATGCTTCTGTGATAATGATGCTCAAGTTTGTACACGTCCTGATATAGCGTATGTAACTGGTATGCTTGGACGTTACCAAGCAAATCCAGGTTTATATCACTAGAAAGTTTCCAGCAAAAAAAAAAAAACGTTTTACGCTACTTACAGGTTACTAAGGATTTTATGCTTACATGCAGGAAAACAAATAACCTTGAAATTGTTGGTTATTCTAATTCTAATTTTGCTAAGTACAAGACAAAAGGAAATCTACATCAGGGTACGTCTTTATGTTTTCAAAAGACCCTATTTCATGGAGAAATATAACCAGGAGTTAACTACTACTTCCACGATAATGGCAGAATATGTGGCTTGTTATCATGCTACTTGTCACGCCGTATTATAGAGGAATCTTATTTCAGAACTTAAGGTTGTAGATTCTATTTCAAGGCCATTGAAAATATTTTGTGATAATGATTCTACTGTTAGTTTTTCCAACACCAGTTCGAGTGGTGTTGGATTGTACATTGACACTAAGTACTTATTTGTCAGGAAAAGAGTTAAAGATCAAAACGTTGTCATTCAGTATATTAGTACGCATAATATGTTAGCGGATCCACTTACGAAAGGCTTACCACCCAAGCTCTTTTTAGAGCATGTTGCCGGCATTGGTTTAACTGGTAGTATTAATTAGTGAGTTTCTTTGATGTAGGACAACATTTTTGAGCTCGTTGTTTTGACTTCACATTACGTTTATGATTTGTTATTCTCTTTATTGTATACACTTGAGAACTTGTGAGCAAACAGTTATGTTTAAACCATATGAATGAGTTTAATTTATTACCACTCATGTAAATTTTATTTATACATGTTATGCTTAATGTTAATCCTTGTTCTAATAAAGTACTAATTGTGTAACTAACGGAGATCTTGTGTTAATAGTCACACAAATTGTATTAATTCGTACTGGTGCTTTTATTTGAACAGTATGTAGACATTAAATTAATATTTGGCCAAATTAATGATTGTAAGCGTTATGTTTTCTATATAAATAGTATTTTGGCCAAGTGGGAGAATGTTAGAATATTTTATTTCCTTATGCAGCCTTTATTATTTACGGAATTATTGGGCTTACATATTGTATGAATTTAATCACTTTATTTATGGGTTTAGTAATTATGTGGCCCATAAATAATATTATTGATAGTATTTGGCATAATGGGCCCTAAAGTTTCATAATCTTGATGGACGATTTTGACCCTTAGCTATTCTATAAATAAAACAGTTAGAGTTTGATCCAATTTATCGTCTCAAGAATTTTATACACACCTATACATTCATCCTAAGAATGAGAGAGGCAATTGAAGAATTTCCCCCTTAAGCACATCGGAAACGTAATACATATAAGATGTCTTTTCTCAATTCATGTAAGTATTTTAATGTAATAATTAATTCAATTTATGTTTATTCCATAAAATAACATGATCCCAATTTAATTATTTAAAATGAAGCCCCATCCTTTGATCCCCAAATCATATAACTTTAGAGGTCCTAAGCCTAAGGTGGTTCATTTGAGAATTTCTCCATAAATAAAGTATTAGCTCGATGGATTCATAGTGGTATGCCCCCTTCTTGAAAAAAGATTATATCTTCTCCAAAGAATATAATATTCCTTAAAATATTTTACATAGAACATACAAAGAATCCTTCTATGCTTCATTACTCTTCACTTACTAACTGATCATAAAGAGTAAATCCCGGAGGTTTTTTTTTGGAAATTTGGATCAATTTCTTTATCTGTTTGGCGAAAACCTTAAGAGGGATTCCCTTCCGCATTAATAGATTGGATTCAAAATGTAAAGACCCTTGAGACTTTTTGTCTCATAAAATCCCATAAACGACTAAAATCCATGGTTTTACTTCTATGTTTTGCAATTGTAAAAGATTTAAGTCAAAAGACAAAAACCCTTGGGCCACGTTTGGCATGCGGGAAATAGAATTTCATACTGGATATAAGATGCCCAAGAATACTAGAAATCAGATATTCTCATTCCAATGTTTACATATGCCTGGAACGTTTATTAATTTATTAACATTCTCATTTCAACGTTCACTATACTCGTTGAACACGAATAAATCTTTTCAATTCCTATACAAATTGCATTATTAAATTTTTTGATAATATAGTTAGAGGTAGAAAATAGAAATTCGATATATAATGAATACGACTAATTAAGTTGACTGATATTAAATTTTATAGTTAGATCAGCTGAATATAAAACTAAAGAGATAAAATGAATAAAAAATATAAGAGAAATGAATTAAAGGATAGAGAAATAAATTAAATTGTAGATATAGAATATGTCTAAATAAAAAAAATTAAAAAAAATGCGATAAAGGAAAAAATTAGAAAGAGACAGAATAATAATTTAGAGACAATGAGTAAAAACACTTGCATGAAAAAGTAAATAAAAATTTAGAGAGAATGAGAGCGGATGATAAAATTTTAGAGAAAAAAATTAGATAGTGCATAAAAAAAATGTATGGGCATATAGTGATAAAAATTTAGCTTGAAAAGAAATTAAAAAATAGAAAAAGAAAGTGCGAGAAAAGAAAATGATTTAGATAGAAGAAGAATTTTGAGAGAAAGAGTGAGTACAAACAAACTGAATAAAAAAATTAGAAAAAAGAAACTGAGCAAATGATAAAATTTTAAAGTGAGAAAATGAAATAAGAGAAACAAAATAGCAAGAAAGAAAGTTAATAAAAAAATAGAGAGGGAAAAAATTAGTGAGCTAGAAAGTTCCTAAAAAAATTAGAGATAGGGAGAGAGTGAATCAAAAACTTATAGAGAGAAAATAAATAAAAAACTAAGAGATGCTTATTTTACATTTTATCAACTTAATCATTGGGAATCAAAATGAGAAAACCACACCTTATGGTGGGGTTGAGATTTCACATTACATGAGTATCTTGCATTCTTAGGAAAGATTCCTAGACAAACATGGGTATTGTGGGATTGTGAATGAGATGCCTAGTCCATGTGCCAAACAGAGCATTACAATTATACAAAGAAACTCTTGCTATCTTTTTTTTTAAGTACAAAATGATGCCCTTTAAATAGTGAGATTAACCATACAACATAAATCCCATAAACCCTGCCAACGAGGGGGAACTTCCCCTAAGAAATGTGCATACACCCCGAAAGCCCATAGAAAGAAAAAAAAAAAGGATAGCCAACTGACAACTCCTCCAAAAAGTCTAGATAGGGAGCAAAGCTCACGTATAACTCTCAATTACCACACTAAAAAAAAGGAAAGAAAAAAAAAAGATAGGACTTTCCATGAAATACACATTTTTACAAAATGAAAAGTGACCCCTTCCAAACACATTGTATTTTGTTCCCTCCAAGTTGACTGCATGATACAATGTAGTACTATCTCCTATTTCTTTGTCACGTCTTTCCTCGTCATAATGATACCAAAAAGTCTTCAATTCTTCCACTATTTCGCCATAGCCCAAGAAACCCCCAAAAACCATCAACATCATGCACCACAAATATTTAGCCCAAGCACGGCATAAGAAGAAATGAAATCAACTAGAGTCCCAAACATTGTCTTAAAATAGAATATGTTTTTACTAACACAAAGACAAATAAAGTAATTTAGGAAAAAAAGAAGTAAAACAATAGAAACAAATTCTGGGAGATTGATAAAAGGGGATATACATTGAGCATAAAGGTGGGGCACTGTGTCACCTAGAAATTTTACTTTCTAGTTCTATCATTATACTACTTTTGATGTGAAATTCGCTTTACAACTTTTTTGTCACGTTAAATATACACAAGTATGTATAGTAGTTAGGTATGTTCATTTCCTTCCATCCCCACTCACAAAACATGAACATCATATGTGACTACTAGATCTCTTCTATAACCTATTGCTTATAATGTTACCATGAGTGGCAACTATGCATCTAATTCTTTGATCAGGCACATGATATAATGAGTGCATCCTGTTCTATAAAATAAAAGGTAAAGTTGTAACTGACAATGGATATAATTTCCATCACGAGGCATAAATGTGTAAAACAGTTGTATAAAGATTCAACCACTATATGATCATAAATCAATTTAATTTAAAGGATTACCCTATTTCGATGGCAAGTAACTGTTGACATATGTCATAGCTTTATGTTGTTATGATACTAAGTGAGAAAAGAATGATCAGTTCTCATCTAAAATATGGGACATCCAAACGCAAAACCTTCCCAATTGAAGTTATCAGGGAATTTTATCTTGGTTAAAGTAGATAGTATGTCTGCATGCAATATTTCGGGCAATTTAATCACAGATTACAGTATACACTAAATTGTTATAGTAACAAGGACAATGAGCACCAAATCACTAACCTAAAATTGGAAAGGATGTCAATAAGTTGCAAGAGCTTGCTCGAGAAAAACGGCTCTTCTGAGACCTCCTCCAAGCAGGTCAACATAGCTTTGCTGACATCTACATGAACACACAAGGACGATGTACACCAATGTTTAGAAAAAAATTGCTCAATTTTCAATAAATGGTATAACATTACATGGACCATTAAAAGGAAATTGAGTAGTACCTTGCTGATTAGCAGCTTTATTTATTTACTCATAAAAAATAGTGAAATAACAGAACAGGCTTCTAATTGCTAGTTATGAACAGGTGAATGGAAATAAGACCATATACAATGACCAAGCTTTTAAAACATGCTTTGTACCTTTCTTACAAGCAGAAGCAAAGACGGTGGCAGCCTCAGTAAGATATCTATCACACAAAGAGTCATCAGTGCTTTGTCCTTCCATCTCCATTAATTCACTTCTCTCAAAGCGAACACCCTTTAAGAGTATGCGGGTGGCCTTTTACAAAAGAAAAAAGGTAAGTCAAATTATTCCAGTCACCACTAATGGAAGCACATACATTAACAATCTATAAAGAGTCAAACTGAAATCGGTATTTAAGGCAGCCTATAAACATTTTATAGAAGGTTTAAGGAGAAACTTCCTTCAGAGAACCACTGGAACTTTTCTCTGTTTTTTTGCCCTACACTTCTAAGTAATCCAGCATAATTAGTAAATTACAAGTGATAATATGACTCCCCCAACAACATGATTATGTCAGGATTAAAAGAATTGAGGACAGGAATAGGATAGAGAGATTCTTATTAGTTTAGAATGGCATTTTAAAAAGGAAGGATTAGTCAACCCTATAAACTCTATCTTTGTATCCATCCAACCAACAATGGGAGGATTGGCGAGGAATGGGAAGGAAATGTGAAGGGTTTTAAATAAAATTTAACAATAACTAAAATAATCTTTCATTTTGAGGGAGATAAATAAGACAGACATGTCCCAGGGATAATTCATTAGACAAATAAAGGATAGCACAGGTTGACGCCAGCAATATATCCACTTACATCCTTTATCTTAGTTTTGTTTTTTCGATAAGTTAACATATTTTATCTTTCTTAATGCTGAGAGCCATTTTGTTTGTTAATGCATTGTACGTGCACGTCACTTTTCACTACATGTGCGTGCGTGTGTGTGCGCACAGATACAAACATATTGAGTTACATTATCTGACTTCTACTCTTGCTTCTGGTTCTCTGTCACCTTTTTATTGTTATTGAACCATTATCAAGGAACCTAATCACTTAATTAATTTGGATGCCATTTTTTAGATCCACCTGCTCTTTGTATACTTGGCGTATACTGGGAAGGTGCCCCTTTTGGTGCCTTTTTGTTTATATTACGTCTTCACTTATCAAAAAAAACAGCTTGTTTGTTCAACATTTAAATGAGCCTAATAAACCAATGAAAAAGCTTTGGTGCATTTTGTTACATGCTAAGAAAAGAATTAAGTAATAGTTTCTATATCTAGTTGCAGTAGATATCTAGAAAGTATAAAGTATAAGTTACACAAGCCTTGTGAACTTCTTTATCTTGTTGAATGTTTAATTTAAACATTTTTGGGTCTAAAAATGATATACATTTCCATCTAAAGAAGGATAGAGTTACTAAACCACTATTGCACACTATTCTTATTTTCCCAAATTTGCTCAACTTATATATTGAACAACATGATTTATGATATTAATTTTAACGTCCGTTTATATGAAAACCTAGATAAATGATCATTCACGTTGATGGTAGATAATCTTGAACGGTAGGTAATAACGGGACATGCAACCATGCAGGATCCGAACCATAATTGAAATGCCTCCACCTACTATATAAAGAATGCTGTCCATATGTGTCATGTGTGTGTGTAAGTGTGTGTGAATGAATTTCAATGTGTACTTTGATGTTAGTTCCCTTTTTCCTTGAAAATATCCATAAAGATTCGATGATGACTAGTACAATACAAGAATTTGTATCACTGTCTATTGGCTATTTGTTGTGTAAAGAGTATAAATCACCTACTAGTTAATTAATGCAAGAAAATGAATACGTCATGAACTACCGTACCAACTTCAGACATATCTATATGCAACCGCAAACTTTAAAAGATTGTGTGAGATACTTCAGAGTGGTGATCTCCTTTCTATCTACAAAATTAGTAACTGAGAAGCAAGTCACTAACTTTTTTTACATGTTATATGATCTCCGTGAAGTTTATGATTAGTCATTTCAATTCAAGAACATCTTTTGGTACAACCCAGTGTATCGTAAATTCCTCACGAGATGAGAAATGATGAAAATTGCCTTTCCTGTCCTAGTGTCCTGTCTTGCCTATGTTATCATTTCCTTTCCTTTCCCAACTTGCAAACCAAATAGAATGTTAATGAGAATCATCTATAAATATGAAATATGAAAAAGGGAACACGTGGGATCCAGAATAAGGTGCGATGAAATAAATCAGTGACAATTGATGCAAGGGATAAAAGTGATTTTAAGAAACAAATAATAGGAAGCATTAAAAAAAATGCAGCACGAGCAAAAATCAAAACAAAAAAAATCAATATGGAAGAACAATAAATCTCTAAGATGTGAATGCCTTCTTACGTTGTCTATGGTGAACGCTAATACCAAACTACGAGATTTTAACTAGACCAAATTTTAACACGCAAGCAGAAATGGCCTCTACAATAGCACTGTCCGAGTTGTTTCCTTAATGAAGCTTCAACAGATTTAAATTTCAGAATGCTAGTGCTCAAAATAATTGAAATTGGAAATCAAATTATGTATATGGAAAGCTTGTAAGTAGAAATCCAAAAGAACCTAATGAAAATGGAGCAAGAACACAAAACCTAACAAAGACCAAAGACCAATCCAGTTACTGAAATAATTTGATAGCTTACCTGCAATGCTCCCCAAAGACCAAGTTTTTCCAGACAAAAAAACAAATTAGCGTGCAGTCTTTGGAGAGTCTTTTTGGTGCTCCTAAGGCTACCATGATCATCAGAATTCTTGCTCAGCATTGATACACACTGCCTCAAAGAATGCACCAAAAAAAAAAGGAACTAGTAAAAGCATATTGCATTAAAGTAAGTGTATCAGGTAAAAGAGATTGGTTCAAAATACCTTGTGTTTTATCTCTTCAAGTTTCTCATAATAAATCATTAGAGGACAAGATGTACTGTTTATTGCAGTAGTATAATAATACACATTAACTTTAGGAGACGTCACAAATTGTTCTAGTTCTTGCTTGTCTTCAACAGAATAAACCTATCAAATGAAGTAGAAACTAAATAAAATTAGTATAAAATGTTTTTAAAATGGAAAAAATTAAAACAAACGTGACCCAAATCATGTTTAATAAGTATTATATTCTGCAAAGAAGTCTCTCGAGAACACAAAACAAAAATGTTTCATAAGCTCCCACTTTCTATCAATTCTTGATGGCGGGACTACCTACCTTAGCATGAAGTAAGGTCTCAAGACTATTGATGGAAGCACCTGAAACATTAACAAGACAACATGAATCTTAGGAAATTAATGACCAAACCATAGGCCACTGCGTTAGTATGCGCTACAAAGAAAACAATTTGTTGGATAATGGAAAAAATAATTAGCATAAATTCAACTACAAAGTAGTAATGTAGTATCCAAGACATGAATTACACAATAATATTCCCTTTTAGAAATTGGGATGACAGATGGAAGTGTACTTAAATCAAATTATTTTCAAGATATGTGAACTACACAACATTTCATTTATAGAAAGAGGATTTTACTGGTTTTAGAGAGGAGAACAAGGTGTCCACCCAAACTATAACGAGAGGGAAAGCACAAATAAGAAAAACCCTCAAAATAAATGCAACTCTCAAACCCCAAGGAGATCTGAAATACCATGAAAAGCTTTCTGAACAGAATACCAATTAGATTCAAAAAAATGTCACCCTGTGCCTTAGATGAAATGGAAATGGAAATTTATAAGACTCGGTATGACCTGTAACGTTAGGCCTTATAGGCTACAGTAGTATGAGAAACTTTTTCAGCAGACAACTCAAAATCCTCGGGAGTAGGACAAAGAGGCAATATTGAACACTTGGTCAGCAATAAACTCATATGAGACCTTAATAGAAAACTAGTCAAGAGTGTCCAAATGGGAGGACATCTCCCAGCTCATTTGGGACATAGGAACTTAAGGGTTAAGTTGAACCCATGGAAACTCATATGGAAACTCTTTAACAGCTTGTGAAGTAATTAGGGTTCCAAAAGAACTCAGTAAATTCCATGAATATTAAAAATGATTGTTTTCCTATCTACTCAGTCTCCTTTCAAGGAAAGATTTGATCTTTTAGCTCCTCGAAGGAATTGATCTTCTTTTATGCCAAAAAGAGTAATTTTTGAAAACTTATATACAATTTCTAGTTATTTTAGGTTGTTGAAGCTTGCCACTCATGAACTTGGCTCAGGTTTGATGCAAGCTTGCACAAGCTAGTTCCCAATGTAAAGCAGGACACTAAATCTACCAGGCTTGTTGCTAGATGAGTCGAGCCTGAACAAAACTCGATTCGGCTCACTTTGGTGGATTTCCAGCCCTAACTTACGATGGACATCTCAGCTTATCAAAACAATTTTAAATGAATAAAATCCACTTTGTTGTTCATTAAAATGAATACTAACCATCACAGGAAGAGGTCAGACAGAAATCGGATATCCGAATCGAAGTTTAGTAAAGCAATTTTGAGCTATCATCAACTTAGTTGACAAGTCATGTCATCGCAACACATACTTCAGTATAGCATTTTATGTGATATATTAGACAAAAGTACAAATGTTTAATACTGACAAAAAAGACATATATCAATGAAGCAGTGGGATAAATTATGTAGAAGTATACAAGGCTTTTAGGCTAACATGGAAGGCCCAAGTCCTTCGAAGAAACTTGCTGATTACTTGGCTATTGTATCACTTATACTAACCCTTATATATATATATATATCAATGAGATACTACTTCTAATAGTGCAGATAAAATTTGATGAGAACTTGATATGGTTACCTTTCCCTAATATTGGAGATGCAGTCATACCAAATATACGGGGAAGTTTTATAGCGGTAGTCTTGTAAAAGACCTGCATATTGGCCAGATGTCAATAATCAACTGATACCAACCAAATACAATGATTAGGTCTAGTAATAATCACCATAGATATTACTTTAATACCTTCATAATTTCAGAATAAGGATGGTCCCTTTCAACTTGTGCATAGTGGCACTCATCAAATATCAGAAGCGCAATCAGCTCAATTCGTATGAAGCAGTGGGATAAATTATGTAGAAGTATTTGAGGGGTCATAACAAGGACCTGTACAAGAAAATGTAAACCCAGGTTGACTTAAAAACTGTACTTCACCACTGGCAAAAACATAATTCTGATACCATTTCTAACGAAATTATTTTCTTTCCTATAAGCCCCTAAATTTGTCATACTTGCCACAATTCTTCTAAGAGAGCAAAAGAAAATATGATTTGGGGGATAGGAGGATTTTTTTCAAGAATAAATAACATCTTACAGTGAATCTCTTAAGGAGACAATACAGATACCAATTAAGACAAGATGATATTATATAATAAAAGTGTAAAGATATAACATGCGTACAACATTTTGGAGCTGATTATTTAGAAGTGAAGCTAACCTCAAACTGTGCCATCACTTTTTCCCAATCGTGATGGCTCTTTAATCGTTTAGAACTTCCACAGTAGATTCCAACTTTAACGTCAATGGAGTCTTCTATAACCTTGGCTTGCTGTATTCAAATTTTTTATGCCAAACCATGAAATGCAAAAAATAGGCATTCAGCCTTGTGTTCAAAACAAAAGCATCTTCACATGAAGTATATACAATTGTAATATGTAAATCAACTCATGCATTACGATTATAAATGAAACATAAGAAAGTAACATCAGCTTGGAGAAAAAACAAGGGGAAAAGCTCAAAGAAGAATGAATGGGTTTCTATCAATTAATACAACCTAACAGCATAGACCTTTGACCATAGCAGCTTCACAATATTAATAAATGCCCATATTAATAAATCCTCAAAGGCTTATTTGAGATGAGCCCCACAAAAATATAAAAGGCATTCTTAGCCATCTGAATCTTGTTATGGGTCTGTTTAAGATATAAAGAAACAAGCAAAATTATTAGATAGGAAGCATACAAGACAGGAGAGGTCCTTGAATCAAATCAAACAAATATATACAAGATTCACCAAGACACTCAATATTTAATTAGAAATTTAAGTTTTTTAGTTACTTAAGCTATAGTTTGTTAAAATTACTAATATGCACTAGATTAGTAGATTTAGCACCAGCAAGTGTAGTTGACAAGTTAGCTTGCTATACTATAGCAACGAAAATGTAGTACAAGACGTATCTCAAGTTAACAAGACTTGAGGAGAAACATAAAAGGTGTCACCTGTTCAACCAAAGCAACCGTAGGAGCTAGAAAGACAAATATGTTTTTCTGGGGTTTCTTTATCAGGTGACGCATCTCATACATTAACAATACAGCAATATGGGTCTTCCCACAACCTGTTCCCAAATAGGCTATGGTGTTTTCGTTCAAAGCTTTCTGGCAGAGATCGATCTGATACCTAAGAGAAAACATAAATTAGCCAACTAAGGTACATTTTGCTTTCTTCTGTCATTAGTAGATAAAAAATAAATTATAATGATCATTAAATATGTCATTATCTAAGAACTGAGGATCCACTAGTCATGTGAGTAATTAGAAGAACTTTTATCTCAGTTACGAGTTTTTTTCTTTAATCCTTTCCTTTTTCCTATTTTACTTTCCAAAATAAACAAACAACATAAAGATATAAATTATATCTAAATTTGCTTTCAGAGACAATCAGCAAAAGGAACAGAATTCAAATGAGAATAATGTGACGGTGTTGGCTAAGCTTGACGTTTTTGGTCCTTCAGAAACCATAAGTGCAGTGACAAGGGATATCCAAAGGGAACACAATAAACAACTTTTCTTGTGTAATCCTCATTGACTCAGCTTCTAAACGAACTGGTAAAACTCAATGTGCAAAGTAAGAATGAGATGAGGAAACAAAAGAACACAGAAACCGGACACAACAATAACATACATACCAAATGTTGCAAAATATAGCTATAAATTCGCCACTTCCCTACACTTATCAACAGTCTAACAACGAATGAGCTGGGATAATTACTTAACCAACAAAATAGACTTGATAATTCAAGCCCAGATGAATTGAAAACCTACCAGAATATATAACAAATGATTACCAAATTCACAAACAAGAAGCATGTTGATAACATAACCACCCAAAAAATTTCCAGATAAATAGTTCAATCTTTCATTCTAATACTGTTTCCTCCGGTTCCCAACATCCAAACAGACACGCTAAGGAATTGAAGGGAAACGGAAAACCCATAATTTTAAAAAAAAACAAATAAATAAAATAGGCTATAAAGAATTTAGAGAAATTGTTTTATATCAAAAAACACAAGGTACAAAATTGTTTTTGAGGAAGAAATTCAAAACCCAAGAACCAAATTGTAATTAGAAGCACTTCAAAAGCAGAAAACCATATACCGCAAGAAAATCGGCTTTCTTTTTCCTTAATTTAAATCACATACGCACAAAACAATTGACTGAAGTAAAACAAACCAAAATGCAAAGTAAGGCAAAAAGGCAAGAGCAGAAATATACTGTCTCGCGATTGTCCTCGGGTCCTTCTCTCTCCTCTGAGTTTGAACACTTGATTCCTCGCCACCGATAGTTGACAGGATTGACAATTCCTCACTCGACGTCAGAACTTGAGAGGAAGAGGTGCTCTTTCCGGCATTGTCAGGACGACGGTGGTCGCCCATGGCGGTGATTACGCGGCGGAGTTCCTCAGCTGTTTGACTTCCGTTGACTGCTGCAAAACGCAGAAAGTGACCTTCTCGCACAGGAATAGAGAGAGAAAAAGAGAATCTTAAAACTTAAGGAAGGACTTGACTCCATCCCTTATACCTTCCCTCCCATCAAAGACAGTATATTTAATTAATGTATTAAATAAAATTAGAAAAAATATGTAATGAATGAAAGTAAAATTCCTTGCGAAGTGGGCTTTAAGGTGGGGACGTCCAAATACGCGATATATATATATATATATATATATATATATATATATATATATATATATATATATATAGTATATACGGTTGGTCAATTGTGGGACTCCGCGTGATGATCTCAATTCTCAAATTTTTAATATTAAATAGGTCACAATTAATGCGGCATTAAATATGACAATAATACTTTATGTCATAAGTAATCAGAAAAGATATACATAATTAATGTAATAATATATTATTATTTTAAATTAACAATTCAAGATCTCTAACATTATTCTTATTAAATAAAAATTAATATTTTATAAAAAAAAAAGTATAAATTAGGAAATAAACAAATAAAAAAAATTGCAAATAATTTTTTTATGTAAATGAGGGAGCATTAAAAGACTAAAATTATAGAATTTTTATTTTACACATGAAAAAAATTATATTTTTACAAAACCTTCATTATACATATAAACAGGCTCATTAATCTCATGGCGGACGACTTGATAATAATTTATTATGTTAATTATGTAGATAATAAATTTAAATGTGAGATAAATATTTAATTAAGATTACGATAAGATAGTTGTGATTATTAAAATAGTAAATATTAATTAAAATAATAAATTTTTGAATTATATATTATAAATTCATTCGATATATTATTAAGATAAACATTTGAATGGGGTTTATATTTATTTAGTTATGATTATAAAAAAAATAGTTATTTTAATTTTATTTATGAGAATGTAGTTGTTAATGTCTATTATTTATTAAATTTTACTTAAGTTTGTAATGAATTCTCTATTAATGCTTATATTGACAAAATTTGTTTAAAATTTTAATTCAAATATAATTATGAAACTCAAATTTTAATAAATTTTAATTTAATTATAATATTTAGCTAGTAATGAATCTACTATAATTTTATTTAGATGGTTATACCGATTAAATCTACTATATGATATACTTAATAAATTTGGGATAGTATTTAATTGTTATAAATTTGGATGGTACTACTTTAACTATTTTAGATAGGAAAAAAAAGTGACAGTTAAAATTTGTATTTATTATACATTTGGATAATACATACTAATTTAATAGTTTTTAGTACTAATTTAAAGATATAGTAAAGTTATCTTAATGGATTATAAAGTCTGAATCAAAAATTTGTGAAATCAAATTTATGTTTTTAATTATATAATTGGTGTAGATCATATGTATTATCATGTAAATGGAGTCTTGTAAAACTGTGACGACCCCAAATCCAGGTTCTTTAACCTCGGGTTTGGTTCTCACTGTACAATACATAACAACAATGAAATACATATATTGTATTCAAACTTCGCGGAATAATACAAAAGGTTCCTTAATCAAAAGGCTACACTTCCCAAGGTCTATTACCTTAATCTTAACATTACATATCTTAAGGGAAATACAAAAGATTTACAACAGTAATTACATAACAGTAATATAAACTAACATGCAATTACTAAAACTAAACATTCGCTTTCCCCTTGCCTTTGTCCGATTTAGAGCTTTCGGGAATGGCTGAAATATAGTCATGATATAGCAAGAATGAGCAACTAAATGGCTCAGCAAGTTTATAAACAACAATCATACGATATATCATGATGAAGGGAAATAACTTCAAGGTTTCAACAATAGCAATTGTGAAGGATAACAAGAATCAATGTTCAATAAAAGAAGGAATTGACTCTTTATTGCTGAGTGGTCCTTAATGACCATGAACTGCTACTAAGGTAAAACAGACATACAATGTCTGACTCCTTGTTAAAAATAACGGGACACTTGAGGGGATCAGTCCTCTCATGTCCTATGTATATGCATCACATTTAGTTTTCTTGCGCGCTGTCGGGTCTCCGACAAATAAAAATCCCCTTTAACTAGGGTTGTTCTATCTCAGTCTTACTGTAAGAATCCGCACCAGCCAATGGTTTGGATAAGCTTTTATAATATTCAACTAAATGAATTTAACATGCATTTGTCTAGCCGAAACAATTAGCTTAGACGTTCTTAAACAGTTTGCAAAAGCACTATGTGCGAATACAATAATCAATAACGATGTGAAGTAATTTTCGATAATTAATTCACTCAAAGGTCTGTCAAATATCTACGAGTGTAGATACTTGCTCAACAATAATTGAATTGCTCAAAGTAATTAAAGTTGAATAATAATTGCAACAATAAGTACAAGTTAAGGGTAGAAGACTTGCCTCGTGCGTCGTTTACTGCTAACCAACTTAATTTAACAATCCTTGAACGGACCTAACAATTAAATCAGTTTGATCTTAAATTAGTATCTTATACTTGTAAGTATAATGACCTTTATAAACCTTACGAACCACATAATTATATAATTATGGGTATATAAACACATAGGAAACATTATCATTAATTACTTGATAATATTTCAAACACAAAAAAAACCTATATTAATTATTTAATATAGTTCATACACTTATATAATATTATTAACAATTTAATAATATTTTATTAGTCTTGTAGTATTATTAATCGTTTAATAATACATTATTAGTCTTCTAATATTATTAATCTTCTAATAATATTTTATCAATCACTTAACATTATTAATCCATTAATAACATTTTATTGTCCTTATAATATTATTAATTATTTAATAATATTTTATCATCCTTATAATATTATTAATCATTTAATAATATTTTATTCACCTCATAATATTATTAATCCTTTAATAATATTTTATTTATTATTAACTATTTAATAACATTTTAAATCATTATCTAATATTATTAATTATTTAATAATATTTTATTAATTATCTAATATTATTAATCATTTAATAATATTTTATTACCTCATTAATATTATTAACCATTTAATAATATTTTAAACATTATCTAATATTATTAATTATTTAATAATATTTTATTTAATATCCAATATTATTAATCATTTAATAATATTTTATTATCTTATTAATATTATTAATCATCTAATAATATTTTAAATCATTATCTAATATTATTAATCATTTAGTAATATTTTATTTATTATCTAATATTATTAATCATTTAATAATATTTTATTCATTATCTAATATTATTAATCATTAAATAATATTTTATTCATTTACTAATATAATTATTTATTTAATAATATTTTATTGACTTATTAATATTATTACTCATTTAATAATATTTTAATCTCTTACTAATATTATCAATCATTTCATAATATTTGATTACTTATTAATATTATTAACCATGTAGTAATATTTTAATACTCTTTAAATAATACCAAAAGTTAACTTTTAAATTGGGTTAACCTTAGTATTTAATTTAAACATTTAGATAGCATTGATTTACAAATAGACTCCATATAAATTTGTTTAATACCCAAATATATTCATTTTACACCTATTTCAACTTAATTTTTCAAAGAAAACTCGACCGGGATCGACCCGACCCGACCGACCCGACCCGACCCGGAGCACCAAAAATCTGCTTAGCAGATTGT